>JAILWY010000027.1:10002500-11312500 GCA_022113835.1 Atopsyche davidsoni
AAGAGAGGATCCAATTGTAGATTATAATTTTTCACGACAAAGAGCATGTTCCGGTCTGGATTCAGCGTCATACTTGTAATATTACATTGCTAGGTAGATGCTGGATACAAAACTAAGAAAATTTTATGCCCAAGTCCTCAATGGATGATTGATTTGATCAAAGATTTACAATATGTTAATTAAGCTTCATGGATTTAACAAAACTTCTATTAACGATCTGCAATTTAGGTTAAACTATTCAAAAAAAGTTTGCCAACAAAATCATTGATATATAAAGTATTTACAGATTTATAACACTCTCCTTTTTCAGGTCCGATTCATTACGTCCAATCAAAAAGAGGAAATACATTGATTAAGTTGAATGATTACACATACGCAGTACAAATACAGTTCATAAACGGCAGATCTCGCTGGAATTGTTCTACGCACAAGAATAAAGGTTGCAAAGCATTCTTGTTAGCCGAAGATGAAAAAATTGTTTCACATTCTTGTTATCACACTCATTGATATTTTTATTAAAATTTAAACTTTTTGAGCGATGCTCACATTCGATTTATAAAAATTAAGATAAATGATTTAAGTCTAAATGTACTAATATGATCATAATCAATCATAAGTAACAATAAATATAGTCTTAGTTGGATATTAAGGTATGCTTTAGAAATTAAGATAATTCATTATGTCTAAATGTGCAAATGTGATCTGCGACGATATAATCAGTCATAAATCACAATAAAACTAGTCATAGTTGAAATTGTACAGTTGTAAGAATTATCACATAGTTGTAAGAATTGTTATACAGTTATAAGAAATGTCACAGCTAAGGGAATTGTGTCATAAATGTAAGAACTCCTCATAGTTGTAAGAATTGTTTCCTAGTTGTAAGAATTGTTTCATAGTTGTAAGAATTGTGCCATAGATGTAAGAATTGTGTCATTGTTCACACAAATGGGTAGTATGTACTAAAAAGTCATATTTTTCCTTTTATTATAAACTTAATATGAAAATACTTAAAAGTCTTTAATTTATTTCTAATAAGTGGTAATAAAAACAAGATCATTGCCTCCTTGCAACTCCTGGATGACCTGAGAGCCCCAAAATTTCAAAGAATTCCCATGTTTCTGATGCATGCTCTGAAATTGGTTCTTTGACTACTGGACACAATTTTCACAGAATGATACCAACATTGTTAATTTTTGGCCAAAACACAGTAAGAACGTTTCTGTAAAAAAATCACAGTGTCACACCATAAAAGTCAAAACAACAGGTTTTCTAATGAATTCGAGTTTGAATGAAAAATATTATATTAATTGTTAAAATGAATTCAAAGCTGTGGGGTAAGTTTAATAGAAAATCAGTTATTTAATTTTGCATACAAATTTTGTTTCCACATCGTTTTATCACTCGTCATATTTAATACTAACATTTTTTTTTTTTTTTTAGTTCGATACATTACATCAAAAAGGGGATTTCCCCTGATCAAAATGGGTCAGTACACGTTCACTAGCAAAGAGACGAGGAAAAGTGGAAAGAAGCGGTGGAAATGTTCAACGCACCACACCAAGGGGTGCACCGCCACACTCTACACCGTCGACGACATGATCATATCCAGCACTGGCTTTCACTATCACAATAGATAGTATCTTTTCATTTTTAACATCACATTATTTATTATTATATTATACAGTTTTTCAATAGTTATGATTAAAAATATGACTCATTTAGAAAATATACAACTTTATAAAATTAAATTGAAATATATTTAATTATATATATTTAAATTTAATATATATATGTAAATTTGTGTGTAGAAAATATTGGGTGATAGTTTTTAATTTTATGAAATAATTAAAGCGCTTTTGTTCAGATATCAATTTATATTCTAATATATGATAAATGTATTTTATATGAGATAACAGAAAATTATATTTGTATTAAAACTTTGTACTCACCCCAACACAGTTTGTATATTTAAATTAAGTAAATATATATTTGAATATTATATTTTTTAAATATATTTACATAACTTGGAATTTTGTAGTTTAAAAAAAATTGTATTTGCTTTTAAAAAAATAATGTAATTTAAAAAGGCTTATAATTTATTCAAATGCTATTTATGTTATGATATTTTTAAAATAAAATATTTAAGATTTGAATATAAAATTGTGAAATATAATAAAAATCTTCATTGGTGTACATTTACAACTTTTTATTAGAAATTAATTAAATATTCAAAATAAAAATATATTGTATATTAATTGTGTTTTATTTATTTAAATTAGTTATTGAATATTTAAAGGGTACTCATTAAACACTTAATCGTGCCTATACTGTAAATAATATATTTTAGATACTCAGTAAACATACAAAAAAATTGGGTGACCCGGTCGTAATAGCCTGAATCTAGGAATTTTTAATTGTTTTTTTATGCATGCATTGCATTAAATATTGTAAAAAATGATTGGCAAGCAAATGTACTTTTTAGTATTTTACTATTTTCGCACACTCCTTACCTTCCAAGCAGCTTTCATTTTTTCCAAAGATTTAAATTGACATAGTTATTTGAAACTTTGCTTACTTTTTTTGTTTTTTTTGTTTTTGTTTTTTACATTGTGTCAAAAAGGGGGGGGGGGGGGGGAGATAGAGCAGTACACATGTTCTTATAAAGAATTGAGAAAAAATGGGAAAAAACACTAGACTTGTCATGTTCAAAGATCTAAAAGATGCACTGCTTCTATTTATTCTTTAGATGATATCATGTTATGTAAAAAATTTGGAAATTAGTGATTAAGGTCATAATTGTTGACAAGTTAGAATGTAAGTAGAGTAGATGATTTTATAAATATATATATGTATATAAAAATGAATTATTGTAATATCATATAACTTCTATTTTTCTGTTTTAGTTAAATATAGTATATCCAAAAAGGGACATCCGTTGATAAATCTGGATAATAAATACACCTACTGTATTCAAATCAAGAGACAAAATGGAAAAACGCGCTGGCGATGCTCTACTCACAAGCACAGAGGATGCAATGCTGCTCTTCATACCGTGGAGAATGTCATAGTCTGCCGAGTTGGTTTTCACAATCATTAATGTTGATATTTACATCGGTATCGGTTACCGTTTCTACCACTCTTATCATTAAGATCTTTTGCCCTCATCTAAAATATATGTAGTGTTTTATTCGCAATGTACAGTAGTAAAATCTAACACGTAAATACAAAAACATGTGAAAACCTGTCTTACAATAATTAATTTAAATAAATTTTGATTATTTTAAATTCTATATTATTTTCTGAAATATTTTTTAAATATGAATTTGTAACTAAATAGTTACAAATTCATAAATACATACAATTACATGTAAATACATTTATTTGAACATATTTTACACTTGTATTATTATATAACTAGCAATGTAGCCCGTCATAAAATGACGTATTTGATGAACGATGCGATAGTGTTTGAACATAATAAGATGAATAATGCTTTAATTTTGTACCATCAGTTGGATGAAGGTGCAAAGTTCTGTGATATACTTGGCCTTGAACTTTGAAGCAGAGTGGCCCACTGTTAATTTAGCTCCCATTGATGCAAAAGATATATTCTTATTGTATGATCTTATTTTTCTCTTGAAATTTCAATTATAAATATCCTTTAAATATACTGGGGAAATAGGCCTTGCTGGTAGTTTCACTTTACCTTTGTGATAATAATCGTTGAACTTTCCATCTGATGGGTTTTCTGCTTGATAATGTAAAGCATTGCAGAATCGACAGGTCACATTAATTAATCCGAAGACAAACGCAGCGTTCGCTGTGCATCAGTTTCTTTTTGTCTCGAGGTCGATGCGCGTACTCGAATTTTAAGAAGACGCTGCTCCGTTTTCCTTCCAACTCATTGCTTGACATTTATGTCACATTTCGTGTCACAAACAACACATCACTTTTCACTGCACTTTTATTTATTTGATGCAGTCTTTATCACGTTCAATTGTGCAATTCTTTTTTAATTACGTTTTCTGTGCGTAGAAGGTGTTATTTTGAGTTATTAATGATGTGATTAATAATTTCTAATGCAATTTCGATAATAAAATAGAGATGGCGTTTGTGTCAAACTGACATAAGCTGGAAATTTCTTAGAAGCATCAAAATTTGTTTTTTTTGTAAAAGTTCTAAATTTGAAATTCTTGCGGTGAAGAACTGAATCATATAATTGGTACATATTGAAACTTGCTAAAGCATATTTTATAGTTTATGAATGAAAATATTATCCTATCGTCTTGAAATTCGGCACATAGCTGCGGAAAAATTTACTAAACTTACGTGCAAAAAATCAGCGTTGTATCTTTTAAGATATTCTATAGAAAACCAAAAATCGAAACATACACACATACACACAATGGCTATTATATATATTAGATGAATTATGTTTTATCTGTTGATTCTCCTCACTATGCTATATTGCCCATTACCCTTACTCGTTTTATTTCAATACACACAATTATTGAAAGAAAAACAAAGAGGATGGAATTGAATATGTATTTTTCCTAATACTTTTCAATATATGAATTTTACTAATGTTTATTTGAATATTTTTGACCCAGTATATAATTATGTTTTATTCAGCTGTTGTTCTAGTCAGCCTTATTTAACAGTTTCCCTCTTGTTTTTCAATGAAGGAAATACTTTGATAAAAATTAATATTTTCTATTTTCCTGTATAATAAGCATCAAGTCAGAAGACACAGTTATAATTGCCTCTGAATGCTTTCTATTGCTTCTACCCTTGCAGCCTCCTACCCCTTGTTGAGATACCCTTGATTTGAATTTTATCTGACTTTGAATATTCTGTTGCAGTTGAATACATCACATCTAAAAAAGGCAGCACATTGATAAAAATAGACGATTACAAGTTTTGCTTCCACATAAAGGGAAGAAATGGTAAAGTGCGCTGGCATTGTTCGACGCACAGCAGTAAAGGCTGCAAAGCTTTTTTGTATACCGTTGAAGATGTCATTGTAACTTATTCTGGTTTTCACAATCATTGATTAATAATTATAACAAAAAAATTATAATAATTTAAAACCGAATGTTTATGCAATATTAAAACAATTGTATATTTTGTCTGTAATAAAATAAAATAAATAGTAAAACTTATTAATAGTATATTAATTATAAAGCTATTTGTTTTTTTAATTATTTGATTATTTCCTCTTTAAAAAACTAAAATTATTATTATTATCTATTTCTCTATATTCCCCAATATTTTTTGATTTCTTATATTTTTCCTTTTTTATTTCAGTTGAGTACATTTTATCAAGGAAAGGAAAAACTTTGATAAAAATCAATAAGTTCACATATTCAATTCATGATAAACGAAAAAATGGTAAAATTGTTTGGTATTGCTCTACAAATTCCAACAAAGGTTGTAGAGCATATTTGTGCACTATAGATGACGTCATTATTCAACAAACAGGCTTTCACAATCACTAGTTTTATTTACATGGATACATATATTTCATTATATTTGTTCTTAATATTAATTCTGTAATATGTGGAGTAAAAGTACAGAATTAAAAAAAATAACATTCTTATAGAAAGATTTCCTTTTTTGTATGTAAATATATACATTTTTTTATATGCAATTTGACCACAGTATGGGTACAATATAATGACTGATTCAAGTGAATAATGATGTACGAGGAAGAACGAACGTAAATTCGACAACCGAGGATCAGTTATGACAGTGACACGTGCTTACAAAAATACCAAGAACGAGAGAACCATGTTTATTTTTTACATTGATATTTATCATAGTCCATATCGAATATGAATAATCTTATACCAAGAAAGAAAAACAAGACATGTTTGGTTTGTTGGCTTGGTGATTAGACTGATGAATCCCGATCGAGAGGCCACCAGTTCGATTTTGAACAGCATGAATAGTTATTTTTATTTAAAAGTGTGGATATTTTATTCTGTTTTATCTAACATGCGGTTTTTATTTCAGCTGAGTTCATTCAATCACGGAAAGGAAATTCTTTGATAAAAATGAACGATTACACATTTTGCATTCATAGAAAGTCAAAGAATGGTAAAGTGCGTTGGTATTGTTCTACTCACAATAATAAAGGTTGCAAAGCAATCTTGTATACAATAAAAAATAGAATTGTTTCCCAGATTGGTTTCCATAACCACTGAGGTAATAATCTCAATGAATATCCTATTATTATTTAACAGACTCAATATTAGAACTCATGAATCCTTTTATATCACTTTAGTCATTTACAGTTACAAACGCTACGCCTACAAAGTTTTTTTAATTTATATAACTGTGTAAATATTATGCAATTCAATATTTTTGACAGAGAGTACTTGGTGGAATTCCATTTTAATATTTTGAATAAAAATACTTGAGTGATTTTCCACATTTTTGTTTTTATTAGTGACCGGTTTCGCCAACCTTTCACGTTGGCATTATCAAACAGAGTCTCTGTTTGATAATGCCAACGTGAAAGGTTGGCGAAACCGGTCACTAATAAAAACAAAAATGTGGAAAATCACTCAAGTATTTTTATTCAAAATATTAAATATTATGCTGTAATTTATTTAGACCACTCAAGTAATCCCTTGAAAAAAATATGTTATTTTTAGTGAGAAAAAGAGTCTTCTAAAAATTAAAAAAAATTACCCATTAGTTTAAAACCATTGTATCAAACTTGGCATTTTCAAAGTATTTTTCGAGAATATTGAATTTATCAATAATTGATTTTCTATTTGTATGTAGTACGAAGAATGGTATTTGGGAATATCACCTCTTGATAATATGACAGTGTGGTTAATTGTGAATAAAGCTTGCCCCCAGTGTCCATTACACTTTCGGTTGACACCTACTATATTCGTCTTTTACTATCACATCAGTCTTTCTTCACCTCCTTAGCACCAATAAATCAACACATCACTGCCAATACAAAAGACAATTCAAATTGTGATTCAACTTACAATTTACGCAATGTTTTCTGACACCTATTTTGTTTGGCAGTTTTAAATATTATAATATTATTTAATTGTTTTAGGTAAATAAATCAACCTTTGTGATTTAGCTAATGAAATGTAGATTCCATATTATGTTTTAATTATAATATCTTACTCTCTTCATCTGACACTTTCTTTTTTTTAGTTCCAGTTGAATACGTTCAATCACAGAGAGGAAATCCCATGATAAAATTTAACCATTACACATTTTGCTTTCATAGAAATTGTAAAAATGACAAAGTCCGCTGGTTTTGCTCCACTCATCATCATAAAGGTTGTAAAGCTACCTTGTACACTATAGATAATGTCATCGTGTCACAATTTGGTTTCCATAACCACCCTTCATCTTTGAAGATTTATTGATCATTATTTTGTCATAGGAAAAACTATGAATTTTTTACTAAAATTTATCCCATACAATATAAATCAGCCCTCAACTTGAATTTATTTACATTGAACCTGTATTTTTATCCCATACTTATGTTAATTATTGCTTATACGAAAATAAATATTTTGAAATAAATATTGACGATTATTCATAAAAACTTGTCTTTCAATTTAATTTTTAACCGTAATACAGAAGTATTGAATATTATTTTTCTATTTGATAAATGTTATTTATATTCAACGATCTCTGAAGCTTTTGTATTATTTCAAAAGTTTTTGGGTAAGACAATGTGAATATAATACATTTAAAGTGATGCTTGTGCATGCATTTCAAGTTTTACTATTCTATTTCATTACTTAATTTGTAATTTATCCAATGTCATTCATTCTGTCTTACATTTTCATTTTTGTCTTTTGCAGTCATTTATATAAAGTCACAGAGAGGAAATACTTTAATAAAAATGAATAATTATAAATATTCAATTCAAAGAAAGCTACAAAATGGTAAAGTGCGCTGGATCTGTTCCACTCACTGTACCAAAGGCTGTAGAGCAACCCTGTACACTGTGGATGATGTCATCGTATCGCAATGTTTACGCCACAACCATTGAATTGTAACCGTAATTCCATGGAGATATGCTTATTATTAAAATTCCAGTAATCAAATGTGTTCTTATGTTTCGGCTTTAGTTATTACTAGAAAAACATGTGTTCATGACTGTAGTGCTTTTATGCGTTTTTTGTTGAAGTTTCCGATGTTTCAGTCCCAGTACTGGGGTCGTCCCTGAAGATGGTCTCATTACCAGGATCTAAATGTCGAAAATTTCTACCAAAAACACAGCATTTCTACTCAGTACTCAATTATATATTTTTAATGTTTAAAATATTTGCTTTGCCCAAACCTATTTTTTTAGGTGTTATGCTGCATAAAATTTTAATTTATATTAAATCTGATACTAATAGAAAAAAAAGTAACAGCAACTGCTATAGCAAGTGAACTTATCACTTATATACTTTGTCTCTATTTATTTAGGTTTATATTTTAGTATTACATTTGTAATGTAAAACAAAAGTCAAATGGCTAAGAAACGACTTATATTCATAGAGTTTATATTATTAATAAATTTATGTCCTTCAAAAATTGTTTTATTTTTGTATTTTAGAACATGATAGATCATAGGAAAGGTCAAAGGATAAAGTTAAAGTTCTGCAACTAAAGAATATAAACAAATAAAAAGTATATTATGAATCTGTTTGCCATATTTTATATTTTTTGGCATATTTTAGCTTTATTCACATCAGACTGGCTTGATTTGTAGTATTCCATAATTGTAGATCTTAAGAATATGACTGAGAGATTGTTATTCATGGTTTTTTTAAAAACTAAATTACTAGAATAGTAGACATAGGTAGTCTTCTGGTGATTGAGTCTAACATAGACCTTGAAAGCTAGCCGTTTGCCTAATCATGTTTCAAGTATTAAAGTTTTACGCTGTCTATAAATATGACATTGCACAATGAAGTGGTTTTGGCATTTTTTTGTTTTATCGTCTTATTTCTTTCCACGTTTTATTATGCTTAAGCTGACATTTTCCATTTTGATTTCAGCTCAATACACATCACAGAGGAGAAAAACTTTAATCAAAATTAATAAATACACATATTCAATTAAAGAGAAGTTTAAAGATGGTCTAGTTCGCTGGCACTGCTCCGCGCATGTCACTAAAGGCTGCGATGCAATCCTGTTCATTGATAACGGTATTATTGTTGCTTATTCTAAATTTCATACTCACTGATGGTGATAAATAAATTTTGTTGATAAGAAGTTTTGCACATTTTTGAAATTTTGTTTCATTTATATTCAGTAAGTAAGAGAAATTGAAACATCTGTATCTACCTTGTGAATAAAAATATACAAGTGATAATATACAAATGGTTTATTTTTCCACTGAACGTTCCTTTTCCTCAACAATTCTACACATAAAGCAAGAAGTGTTTGCACCCATTGTTTGAAATATGCTGAGTTTATGGAGGCTTTCTATTGATGATGCCATAGTGGGGTCGATTGTGAGTGAATGAATAAAAACAACACAAGATTGAGTTTTTAAAATAATTCAAGATGTATCCATTTTGAACTATTTTATAATATCGGTTGCTACATTTGTTGAAATATATTGCCAGTTCATTTAGTTATATCCAAAAAATAACATAAACTACATATTTTTTATTTCAGTTGAATATATCACCTCAAAGAAAGGAAAGCCTTTAATAAAAATGAGTAATTATACATACTCAATACATATGAAGTTTAAAAATAATAAAATGCGCTGGCATTGTTCCACGCACAACAATAAAAGTTGCAAAGCAGTTGCATTCCTGTTATCACAATCACTGATATTTTACAAATATAATTATTTTTGAAACTGTATAAATAATCGCAAAACTTTTTTTAATTTAAAGTGATTATCATTTTATTTAATATGATAAACAGATTTTCTGACTAATAATTGGCAGATCTAATTCTTAAAAAAAAAAACATGCATGATTAATTAAAACAAAATAATATTTTATGCAATATATGTGACACTTTGGTAGTCACATAATTTTTATTAAACCTGTCTTTAAAATATGCTTAATATCTCGCATAAAAGTATAACAATAAATTCAATGTAAAAATTAAAAAGCTATTTTTATTTTCATAAGACTTTTTCGTATATTTAAAATGGGGCAGTTTTAGAGCCTCACCGTTTAGATCAAAAGGAACTTATAAGAGAAGTATAGCTACTTATGTCCTATTAAAGTTTACTCAACCGTTTGAAAATCTTGAATGGCATGCTTTGAACCCCTTTTATTTATTTTAATTAAGTATATTTTTATTCATATTCGTTTCAAACCGACTTGAGATGAATTAAATTGCGCGGAGGTGGTCGTAAACATTCTTACCAATCCTTTGGGAGATTGGTGAAAATGTGGACGGGCTATAAACTATAAAATTTCAGATTGTGAACATAAGGTTGTATATTTTCCATGTGAAAATTCTTTAGATTTATATATATTTTAAAGTATTTATCTTACACTGCGTTGCTTTTCTAATTGTGTGTTTTTTTATGTTTCAGTAAGATACATCACATCACAGAAAGGAAAAACTTTGATAAAAATGAATAATTACACATTCTCGGTCCATATAAAGTGTGCCAATGGAAAAGTGCGCTGGTTTTGCTCTACACACAACAGTAAAGGCTGTAAAGCATCTTTGCATACTTTGGAAGATGTTATTGTGTCACAATCCGGAATTCATAACCATTAAGTCACGGTTTACTTTTTTTAATTTTTCAATTGCTATTTGTAGCTATTTTAATGAGTTTTCTCTACAAGTATTAGATATAAGGAATAATTTTTTTGATTTTTGTGACTTTATATATAGTAAAGTACTTTATAAAATATCCTACAGTTCGATAGACTGAGTTATGATACTAAGTACCGGTTGTATGTTGCCGTCTATGGCTTTATATTTTTATTTAATGATTTCATTCACTGTTTATTTCTCAATCTCACATATTCATCTTTCTTTTATTTCAGTTCAATATTTCACATTCCTCAAGGGGAATCCTTTGATTAAATTTGATAATTACACATTTACAATGCAGAGAAAAGTGAAGAATTATGCTCCACTCACAGTAATAAAGGTTGCAAAGCAGCTTTACATACCGTAGAAGACGTTATTATATCCTGCACTAGTTTTCACAATCACTGATTATTCCAGTGATTAGTTACCGAGTAATTCAATTTCATGATATTAATAAATAAGTTCATTATTGAAAATGTCTCCAAATTGGTATTTCGATAAAAAATATTATCAAAAAAAATAAGCTGGTTGCATTTATAGACAAACTTTAAATTAAATAATATTGAATAATAAAAATAATATTGAATTCTCAAAATATATATAATTTATTTAAACAAAGATTTTTAATATAAATCAAACTTTTGGGTTCAAGATGAGTTCTTATTTTTACCCCAAAAATAAGATGTGACATCTTAGCATGTGTCGTTCTATGAAGCTAGTGCAAGCTTCTGACTGGGGAGTCAATTTGTGTTATCAGTTTATATTGGAGAATCGGATGCTGCCAAGGCTTTCTGTGTGAAATTATGTTCTTCTAAATTCTCTGAATAGTTATCTGAAAAAAAATGCACGTCATTGCTGTTCTTAATTTATATTACTGTATAAACACTGTTATCCTTAATTTGCTATTACTTTTTATTCATAAGTGTTTTTGCGTTATCCTTAGTTCTCTCGTAATTATTAACCATTTCATATATAATATTTACTTATCTAGTAAATATTATATATGAATATTATATATGGGTTATATAGAACAGCCCAAATCATTTAATTGCTAGGAAAATTTCAACCTGGAGCTATACAGTTAGTAATCTAGTTACACTAGTGAGGACTTTTGTCCTGAGTATGTATTAGTTGCTTTTCAATTAAAATAAATATATATACCGGTTTTTAGTTTTTGACTATATTTTATGATTGCTTCCCTGGGTTTTTAAAAAAAATATTGAAATATCAGTCCTTTGAAAATCTGTCCTTGGTAAATATTATTTTAGGTAGATAAATTTGATTAAATATGAAATAATTATCAATGTACCTTCTTCTGCCATTTAAAATTATTAAATAGTAGTGCTACAAACGTTTTTATTACTACACATCTTGTTTCTTATGGCACAAAATAATGTATTTCATGCATTAACCTCTCCTAACCAATAAATGTAATTTTAAACTTCTTCCTGGTACTGGAATTATTATTATATTTTAATTACTATCTTCAACTTAAAGCGAGATACTCTAGAAATCTTGTAAGTTTTCTGTTGTTGGCAAAACAACTGTTCTTTTGAGGATATTGACATTTATGCTGAATTACGTATTGTATATGTAAACTTATAATGGATTTTTTGTAAAAAAAAATTATGCATATTATTATTATTGTTCCTACTTTCCTTATTCAATGTATTGGGATTAAGCCTATTATTTATTTAATTAATTAAGGCTTATTAATGAACAATGTCAAAATATTGTACACAAGTATGTTTTTAATAAATAAATAACTTTGACCATCACTTACGTTTGTTTTTGTTTCCCATATTTTTTCATACTTTGATGTTTTATCTAGTAAATCAGCAACATTATCTAACATTTTCCAATTTTCTCTTTCAGTTCAATACATAAGGTCGCAGAGGGGACACACTTTGATAAAAATGAATAACTATAGATATTGCGTTCACAAAAGGACTCAAAATGGAAGAATTCGTTGGTATTGTTCCACCAACAGTTCCAAAGGCTGCAAAGCATTTTTGTACACCTTGGATAACTCCATTGTGTCGCAATATACTATTCACAATCACTAAGTAGTTAGTTTTTAAATAGATTTAAATTAAATTGTTTATTGTATAGTTGTTTTTGTAGCACTTTATTGCATAAATATAAACAAAAATATGTTTAAGAGGTCAATTCCTTTACCTTTAAGAGCTCTCACCGTCCATGTTGATTGTAACTCAAACCATCTGGTTATGTTTATGATTAAATTAAAGTTGCCTGGTAGTCCTGTAAATATATTATTTTTATCGATTCCTTAAAGTAGTAAAATAAAATGACAGTAAAAATTATTTTAGTTTTGTTTACTGGGTTGTGTACTGTCTTTATTTAACCCAGTTCATTTGTATGTTTCATCCGGTTGATTTAGGAGACGACAGATACTAATTAGTCTTCCTGTTATACAAATAAACAACAAACAAATTTTTTAACTTTCGTTTTAATTTTTCTTCACATTCCTCGTAAGAACTAGTTGATACTATATATGTGTATATATATAAAATAATAAAAATATATATAAAATATTAATTTCTAACTAACTTTATTTAAATAGAAAATATCAAAGGATTCATGAAAATAAATAACATAAGTTTTTTTTAGGTGAATATGTAATCTCGAAAAAAGGAAAAAAATTGATTAAGTTGAAGAATTATACTTACTACATGCACAAAAAGAGTAAAAGTGGTAAAATGCGCTGGTATTGCTCAACACACTCTTCTAAAGGCTGTAATGCAGTTATGTACACTATTGATGACGTTATTGTCTCTGAGGCTGGATTTCATTGTCACTAAAACAACATGTATTAAGTTATAAAATACCATTAAAAATTCAGATAATTTGAAATTGTATTTTATCAGAATATTTTATGTTTATTTTGGCAATTCGACATATTCATAGTGATAATTTGATACTAATTACATTTTATTATAATAAATAAACATACACTAAAAACCAATATAATGTTTTATTGAAAGTTAACTTATAAAAATTTAGGAAACAGATTATTTTAGTTTCATTTTATTTACGGTTGTTTCGGTGTTTGCTTTGACTTTAACACTTCTGTATGCACTGCAAAGCCCATTAAGTGTATGCATGATTCATTTTGTTTACATATTTTCTGTTAACACTCATCTTTTGGTGTTTTGAATTATATTTTATCTATCTCATATTTTTTCTCTTTTACAGTCAAATACATTTCATCAAAAAGAGGAAAAACATTGATAAAGATGAAAAATTATACTTATTACATGCGTGACATGTCTAAAAGTGGGAAAATGCGCTGGCCTTGCTCTACACACTCCTCCAAAGGCTGCACGGCAGTTTTGTACACCTTGGAGGATACAATTGTCTCACAAACTGGGTTTCATAATCACTGAATCTTCCTCAACCTCAACCAATGGTTGGGGGGAGGATAGTTTTCTAAAAGTATAAAGATACTGACATTAGCTCATTTTGTTTATTTATGTCATATTTTTGTCATAGTTTTATTCCAAAAGTAAAGGTTGTTAAATAATAACGAAAAGCGGACCATGTCCTCAACAAACCTTGGTTTATGTAAACCTGATTTGACACATGATTCTTATGAATATTATTTTACACAATTGTATTTTATTCCATGTGTGTTTCTTGGATTATTTTTGCTTAAATTTAGTTGTTTTTTCAGGTCTTTATATGAGCTCCAGGCAAGGAAACCCAATAATTAAAATGAATGACTATACATACTCTATTCACTCGAGGCTAAAAAATAACAAAATACGTTGGAGGTGTTCTACGCACAATAGTAAAGATTGTAAAGCAATTTTGTATACTGTAGAAGATGTCATTATTTCTCAACATGGTTTTCATAATCATTGATGTTATTTTTTCTATGTATTACTACATAATTAAATTCTATCTAATAAAAGCCTAATCTTTTTTATTTTTAATACGCATTATTCAATTTGAATTGACACATGTAATGTTAAAAAAAATCATTCTTGACTAAACTTAAACAGAAACACACACCTGTATCCTTGTCCTATATTTATCTTACACAAAACACAACAATTGAATACAAATTAAGGGCAGTTGACACCGTAAGGGATAGTGAGTGGTGTAGTACTATTGTAAAGTATAGTGAGTGCAAACTTTAAAATAAATAAATATAATATGATAATTTCTACTCGTATTAACTACAGCTTTATCTTGACTTTCATTTCAATGTATAATTTATGAATTTTACTTTTTCAGTTGAATACATCGTATCACAGAAAGGAAACACTCTAATAAAAATGAATAATTTTACATATTACATGCGCACAAAGTCTAAAAATGGCAAAATTCGCTGGTATTGTTCAACGCATTGTAAAAAAGGTTGTAAGGCGTCTTTGTTAACAGTGGAAAATGTAATTGTGTCCCAAATAGGTTTACACAATCATTGATATATTTTTTATTAAAAATAAATTTCTAAATTAGTATTTTGCACACTGCATCAGACGTCAGCTGATTAGTCCATGAACTTTATTAGAAATTGTCTATATGTTTATATATGAAAATGTTTCTTTTTAGTAATAAATATACTAGGTTATGTAGTATAATTTGTTAAATAATAAATGTATCAGATAACAGTTAACTTTTCTATGATTTATAGAATAGAATATATATAGAATAGTTTAATAAACTGTAAATTACCTATGGCTTAATAAATTGGGCTGCCGCTCTCCTTTGGGCGTAGAACAACCCGTAGAGCTTTGGCTTGTTTAAATTATCCCGAGCCCATCTTCTGTAATAAAAGATAGATCGTACCTGACCTGAAGGACCCGTACAATAAATATTTTAAGTATAAAGTAATTTGATATTATTACATATAATCAGATTCACAATGTCCTAAAAGAAAGTCTACGATTAAAGACTTTGACCAATTGAAGTCAGTCAGATGGTTCTGGAATTGATTGAATGGAATTGAAACCGCTAGACGTGCATTTAATATATAAATTATATGCTTGAAAAAAAAAATTCTCTGGCAAACTTCAATGCTGTTATTAATTATAAAATTTCTACTTTGACTCACATTGCCGACTGTGGCATTAAAGTAACTTGAAGGTAAAGCTGTAATTTTTTAATTTATTTGAAGTTAACAGTAAACATTGTTATGAGTAATAAGCATATTTATTTACATTTTTTTGCCAATCCTTTATGATCTTATCCTACAACTGATTTCTGTTCTTTTTCAGTGGAATACGTTATGTCAAAGAGAGGAAATTCATTGATAAAATTTAATAACTACACATATTCTTGTCAGTTTAAGAAGAGTAATGGTGAGACATGTTGGAATTGTTCCACACACAACAGTAAAGGTTGCAAAGCAGTTTTGTATACTGTAGATAATGTCATTGTGCATGAAAATTGTGGTCACAATCATCAATCAACATTCAGGTTTCCAATACTTTTTGAATTGAATTGAAAAAAAAATTGGTGGATTTGTAGTGCCATTGTGTTTTTTTTTTAAAACATTTTCAGTCTTTTTTTATATAAAAATGTTTTCAAGTGCAAGTTTTTTTTTTATCAATACTATTTGTTACTTATTAATATTTTATATTATTAAATGTGTTCATGATATACTTGTTTTGATTTATTTAATTTGTGCAAATGCATTATTCAAGACAGATTAGATTAGATTCCTTACATTATGAGATTTTTGGTACTTTACTACGAAAACAAGTTGATACATCTTTGATTGGACCATTACATCTCATTGATCTTCTAAGCCAGGGGTTGGCAAACTTAAGCCAAATATGTACACGCATACTAACACACTTAAGCATATTAACGTTAAAAAAAAATGAGAGCCAAATCTGTTTATTGATTTAACAAACCTCTATTATAATTTAACACTTCATTATATTACGGGTATACCGAATAAAACTTGATTTATTTATTTATTATCAAACAAACGCCCTTAGGAAAGACCTAAGGGTGTTTGTTAATATAATAAGTACAATTTTGAAAAGACACATATAAAGGTAAGAAATAGAAAGTGTAATGTAAAAACTTAAGGCTACTGTAATATAAAAAAGAATTATAAGAAAGAAAATTTTATAAAACACATATATATGTAAAAAGAAATAAAGTGCTATTAATTATACTACTGTACTTAAGATCAAAAATCAGAATATATTCTAAGTCGCACATAAAAATGAAAATACAATAATCGTGCTAGAGCCGTACTTTGCCGACTGCTGTTCTAAGCAAATATTATACACAGCATTATAAAACTATGAGTAAATACGTGTCCAGGTATTCGGAAAAGTCACATATATATATTCTACATTGATATGTGTTGCTAATGAATGAAATTGATATATTTTATACTACTTCATCTAATATATATATTTTTTCTAGTTGAATACGTGAAGTCAAAACGAGGGAACACTCTAATAAAAATGAATAATTACACTTATTCACTTCATATAAAGAATAAAAATGGAAAAATTCGCTGGTATTGTTCAACACACAACAGTAAAGGTTGTAAAGCATCCCTGCAAACTGTAGGGGATGTCATAATATCCCATTCTGATAGTCACAACCACTGATGTTTCATCATTATTATATTATATTGATTATATTGTCAGCACAAAATATGTGATGAAAAGATGTAACAACAAATTATTGAACTTTATTAATGTTACTTTTATTTTTTAAGAGTAAAAAAAATAAGCTAGAAAGCAAGCAGATATTGAGACATTCTGAAAAAAATAGTAGTTGTGTCAGGCTTGCTATGTGTCTGGCATTATTTGGTTTGCTATATATATATATATATATATATATATATATATATATATATAAAGAGAATGTGTCTCTACTGAAATATGTTTTAGCAATTAATTAATTATTAAAACATATGTTTAGATTAGACTAGAAAATCCTTTTCGTCAAACAGGTATATACAGATAGCAGGTTTGCAGTATTCCATTATGTAATTTTTTATTTTTTTAATATAGTACATTGAAATATATACCTCCATAACTATTAATAAATATTTTTTCTTAAGACATCATCCCTCACCCCTTTCCTAAAAACTAATAACGTGATTTTTTTCGCAGATATTGTACAATAAGGTTTTAATTAACATTTTTCTTTTATTTCTATTTCAGTTGAATATATAAAATCACAAAGAGGTAAACCTCTGATAAAATTGAATGATTACACATACTCAGTCCACATGAAGTGTAAAAATGGTCAAGTCCGCTGGTTCTGCTCTACTCATGGTAGCAGAGGGTGCAAAGCCATCTTGTACACTGTAGAGGGCATCATTGTGTTCCAAAGTGGTTTTCACCATCACTAATTTTTTTTCCTGGAAGATTTGGATTATACACATGTATATGCTCAAATTATAATATTTGTTATATCTCGTTTTAAGAATATACATTAGCTTAATCTATTTTTTACCTTTTTGTTTCCATTCTGCTGATGATATATTATAAAGTAAAACATGGTAGTATTTTTGTAAACAAATTTATTGTATTTAAAGAATAAAAAATATTTTGTAACAATACTACTTTTATTTATTTTAGAATTTATATACATTATAATATACATTATATTGTATTAGATAAATAAATGTTTTTGTTATATATGGATGGGCTAAAATTAATTTAGTTTATTTGTTGAGAGGTTTATAAAACTGTATACAATACAATTACAACTATGAACTAACTACACATAGTTCTCTCTTATGTATAGCTATAGTTCTTATGTATGCCTCCAATATGGCATTTGCAAAGTTTTGACTCTGTGTATCCTTTAATTTGTTAAAGTTATACAAATATGTGTTTTAAGATCATCTTATAGTTTTAACATTACAGAATATTCAGGCTCGTGATCATCATAATCTATCTTGATACAGTATAAAGTCATAATACTATGTTCTGCAATACCTATACAAAGCAATCTGATTGTTGATAACAAATTGTTGGATAAGCATCTTGTTGATGCATGTATGCAGCAGAATGTGTACAATAGGTAGTCCCTTTATGGCAATAAGCACTGCAAAGTCCAGACTATACAAGGCAATCTGATTAACCATAAACCTTTTTAACTGCTTTATTGTATATGCGGCAGTACAGCGCACATTTAGTGCCGTAGTGTAATTCAATGCGTCTAACTTTTTTTTAACTTGTAATGAGTTATTATATTTTCAGTATTTAAGCTGTATTGGATTTTTGAGCGGTTTTTGCACTTCTTTGTTCTATCACCGTATTTTCAGCCATAACTCATTATGCTTTTCATTTTGATTTCAGTTGAGTACGTTTCATCACAGAGAGGAAGTACTTTAATTAAAATGAACAATTATACATATTCAGTTCAAACAAAAAACAAAAATGGTAACATTCGCTGGCATTGCTCCACACATAACAGTAAAGGTTGTAAGGCAATTTTGTATACCACGGGGGTGGATGTTGTTATTTCTCTATATGGAATTCATAATCATTGATTTAAAATATTTTGACTGAATTTTATATATTTCCCATTTATTGTTGTATTAAGTTTTTACTACAGTTGAATGTATAAATTTAATGTTATGACATCAGGGAATAAAAATGAATAAGATGTTCATAATAGTCTTAATAAAATACATTGTTTATAAATATAACGTATTTGAAATTACGTAGTTTGAATTTAAGTTTTGTAAAATTCAATATATTTTCATATAACTCTGATACTTAATTGAATTATATATATTTTTTGATTTTATTGATATATTTAGCAAGATGTGTAAGCATTGATTTAAAATATATATATATATATATATATATATATATATATATATATATATATATGTATATATATA
The DNA here is from genome assembly GCA_022113835.1 of Atopsyche davidsoni. Lineage (NCBI taxonomy): Eukaryota > Metazoa > Arthropoda > Insecta > Trichoptera > Hydrobiosidae > Atopsyche > Atopsyche davidsoni. The sequence continues at coordinate 10,022,137 of JAILWY010000027.1, forward strand.
TTTATATATATATATATATATTTATATATATTTATATAAATTATATATATATAATTTATATGTATATGTATAAAAGTATAAATAAAAATCAGTGACACTTTTAAAGATAGTTTTAATTTTATGCATTTGATTTTTTGTGTGGTTATTACAAATTCAATTGATTCTCTTTAACCACTACACAGGCTTGTTGTATTAACAATACTCTTATTTAAATAATAATAACTATCCAAATTCTTGTTGAGTTACAAGACTACTTATTGTGAAATAGGAATAGCCATCAGGCCTTACTGGCCAGAGGGCGTATTTTCAAATCTCATGTAAATGTAAAAGTAAAAATAACCAGAAAATTATACCACGCTCAAGTGAGGATAAATGTACATATATTACTGAATTACATATATTCAACATTACAGTACTATAAAAGTAATGAAATAAGTATGGTGTCAAGAATTGTGAGTACCGCTTTGTGCCTCTATGTTATATTTTATTTTTGAATTGAAGCCAAGGAGAGAACAAACCACTATGAAAATTAATAATGAATAATATCTAATGTTTTCTTTTGTTTATATTTTAGTGGAATATATCAGGTCACAAAGAGGGAATACTTTAATACGAATTAATAAATACATGTTTTCAATTCAAATAAAACGTAAAAATGGTAAAACTCGCTGGCACTGCTCCACACATCACAGCAAAGGTTGTAAAGCATATCTGTATACTTTAGAAGACTTCATAGTTTATCATTTTGGTTGGCACAATCACTGATTTTTAATTTATTGCATGTTTATCTTAAGTTGTGGTTTAGAATTATTTAAATATAATGTAAAGGCTGACAATAAATGAAGTTCTCTTAAAGATTGTTTTATTTAATAATTAGTTTTACAATAAAATAAATTTAAGTGCAGACTGAGCTATTAGAATTCCCTGAAATATCTTACAAAACGAAATAATACATTTATACTTATCCAGCAATGATATCCCAGGCACATTGGTTGTGTACTAGGTTTTCAGAGAGCGTAACAATCGAGAACCATGAGTGCAAGTGGTCTCTGCATCATGCTACTTCCTTTCCCAATGTTGATATATAATAATAACCAATAATCTTAAATCATACATGTATGCATCAAATAGTCAAATTGATAATTTTACTAAGTTACTAGCAGTTTTAATAATTTTTAACATGTTTGATTATTTAATTTTTAGTGAGGTATATCATGTCGAGAAGAGGAAAACCTATAATACTAAAGGATAACTTCACTTACTCTAATCGTCAAAGCAAGAACAAGAAGGGCAAAATCATTTGGTATTGTTCAACAAATAACCACAAAGGATGTAAAGCAAAATTGGTTACTGTTGACAGTCTTATTGTGTCGCAGTCTGTCTCTCACAATCATTTATAGGACACCATTGCGACATAATAACAATATTTTTAGTTAATAAAAAAATTATTATAATAAATACAATGGTATATAATTTTTCTTGCAATCAAGTATGTTTCTAATAGTTTAAATCTACTTTGCCATAATCTTATTCATTCGTGACAAATAAATAATTTCATTACAACGTTTTTCAATATTGACCATCAGTAGTGATTTTTTCTAATTTAGTAATATTTTTAACTAGTAGGCATTATGTAATTATTAAGTAAATCCGTTATCATCAATGTGTTTTTTAATTAAATGTCAGTACAAACATAAACCAGAATTTTAATTTACCTAAAATACCTTTCGAACCCATAAATATCCATCTCACAACATGTATAGAGTAATAATTTGATCGTTGAATGTTCATCTCGTATAAAATATGACATTGATTTTTTAAAATGTTTTTGTAAAATAAATGTTTTTTACTTGTGTGTGGATATTTTTTTTTCGTTTGCGTTTTAGAATTTATCATCATCTGAATAATATTTTATCAAACATGAATCACAATATCATGAATAAAAATAAATTTGTAAGCCAACCGTGTGCTTGTGCAGGGACTGCGGGAGACATATTACTATCATACTTTATTCAATCAATAAAATTATCCATATGATTAATGAAGAATTCTTTTATAAATTTTATTATTTATTAATTCACATTTTTGCTTTTTTTACAGTCGAGTATATGAAGTCGATGAAAGGAAATACCTTAATAAAAATGAATAATTACACATTCTCCATTAAAACAAGGCGTAAAAACGGTAAAGTATGCTGGCATTGTTCTACACATCATAACAAGTATTGTACGGCTATTTTGTACACTGTAGAAGATACTATTGTATCGCAGTCTGGTTTTCATAATCACTGAATTATAAATATATATAATTGTATGCAAATTGTTATAAATGCTTTCAAAGGAGACATGCTCCCTTTTTTAATCAATAAAATTAAAATTTTAAAAATTGTTTTATTTTTGTACCAAATAAATACGAATTCATGCAAACAGGATGATCGGTGTATAGAAAATTTTTGAGTGCGATGTACATGGACATAAAATATTTTAGCAATGTACCTTCTTTAATTACATGGAAGTCTAACTAATTTAATTTAATTCTTGAAGCAGAAAGCTTTATTGTGTTCGTATTCAAATAAAATACGTAATTTACCAAGTAATTTTTCCATATTAAATATTGTTTCTACGAGTCTCAAAATTTTATTTTTTAGACTTCATTTTTTAATTTTTTTTATATTTATTTTTTTGTGTAAAATTTTAAAGTAGTACTTGGTTTATTTTTGGATTTTTGAAATATTTTTTGCCTGACCATTGTACATATATATATATAACACAAATGTGTTCTATTCGTTGCAAAAAGCCTGGAATCACCATGTATAAGGTTTATGATTATTTTGATGTGATAATGATTAAGAACATTTTTTTAAATATTGAAAATTGATTAAAGAAACTCTTAGAAAAATATATCAACGTGATTTGTGCGGGATTCGAACCCACATCCCCTCGCTTACATGGCAGGTGCATTACCAACTATGCTAACCAATCACTAGTACTAGACAAGAATTTTTAATAATCATATCCTATAAATGAAACAATGTTCTTATTATGCCTAATTAAATATTGTGTGACTTGCAATACTAGACTTTTTGATGTCTTTATAATTTATACTGCATCATTTCACATCTCACACTTATTTTTTTTATTTCAGTTACATACATCGAATCACAGAGAGGAAATACTTTAATAAAAATGAACAACTACACATACTCAATTCACAAAAGATATAAGAACGGAAAAGTACGCTGGTATTGTTCAACGCACTGCACTAAAGGCTGTAAAGCAGTTTTGTACACAATAGAGGATGTAATTGTATCACAATCTGCTATTCACAATCACTAATTTGTTTTTTATGTAAATGTAATAAATAAAAAAAATAAACAATATTTCATTAAATAGTTTCTTTATAAGATATATTTTAAGTGCTTTTTTGTATACTTTTATGGAAAGGAGCCATTGTTTACCATAATATAGTAATATTAAAATATCTATGGTAATAAAAATTACCTCATTTGGTCGTCAGTCGGATTTAAAGTAGCGGCCAGGGAACACACGCCTCTATGTTATTTATCCGAGTATTCATCCCTAAAAGTTAGGAGCAAGGTAATCCCTTGGTAATTATTAAACATAAAAATTTAATTATTGCACTAAAGTGTCGGAAAAAAAAACATTTCTCCCATCCTTGAATTTTGCAGCTGACCTGGTACCTGGTCAGGACAAAAAAACCATAGCATTGTCCTGATAGAATATCGGGAATAGAATATTAGGACATCTCTTAGCTATCAAGACTCATGAATACTGAAACTTTAAAATAATTCTGTTTCTTTTATAAATCATCTTTGATTTCCAAAAATACAAACTCCCACTCTTAATAATAAAAGCCGGTGTTTATGTGCGAGTAACTCATATTTTAAATTTGACTTTTTTCTTATGCAGTTGAATATGTGCGATATGTGAAATTTTTTAATAAGAATGAATGATTATACATTTTCAATGCATTGCAGACTTAAACATGGTAGAAATGCGTTGGAATTGTTCTACTCATAAAAATAAAGGTTGTAGGATATTCTTGTACACTGAAGAAGATATCATTGTGAACAAAAATGATATTCACAGCCACTAATATTTTAAGAAGTAAATCAAAATTGGAAAGAAGAAAAAAAGATTTGTTAACCATCTTTACAAATATAACTATTGCTACTAAAAATCACATTGTTAAAACTATTAAAAAAATGGTTAATTTCTTCGAATTTTATTGATCAGGCTTTTGTACGTTAAAAATAATTAGTAAAATGCTGTCTGTATAGTCAGATTTTTGTCAATCAAATAAGAGCAAGTTGAGAATTGAATTTTAGTAGCAGTGTAATATAAATCATTATTTGAGGGATAATTTGTTTTTCCTTTCCAACATTAATATGACGAATAAATGGTTTTTTTAATTACTTTGTTTGATAATGCCAAAGCGAAAGGTTGGCGAAACCGGCCACCAATAAAATTAAAAACGAGGAAAAGTCACAAAAGTATTTTATTAAAAACATTATTATAACAAATTTATCATTATTTGTAAATGTATATATATAAATGGCTAAAACTCATACAATAAATGACTATATATTATATATTTACAATAAACCTTTCAGACGAAACCTGATTTTTTTTTAATCAAACGGGGATAATTACTTACAATTGATAATTTTGTGGACTTGTTTTTCAGTACATAAAAATGCTTTTTATTGTTTTTTTATATGAAGGTATAGGTAGATGTTAAGAACATAGCTGCTTTGGAAGTTTCTGATTCAATTCAGAGATTAAGGGACTGGTGTACAAAAATGAATGGAGTCCAAAAGCTTGCAACCCATCATGAAAAAAATTATAGAATCATTATACATTTTATTATTAAGTAAATGAAATAGGCGCAAAGAACTAATTTTTATATGGTTTTATTTCAGTGGAATATATTAAATCAAAGAGAGGAAACACTTTGATAAGAATGAATAATTATACATTTTCAATTCACAAGTTACGTAAAAATGGTAAAGTGCGCTGGTATTGCTCCACACACAATAGCAGAGGGTGTAGAGCAATTTTGAACACTATTGAAGATGTTGTAGTGTCTCAGTCTGGTTTTCACAATCATTGATGTTTCATAATAATTCTGTCATCCACTTGCAGAGACCGCCTTAAATATTTCTTTTATCAAATCTTATATATTGTAAAAGCTATCAAAAAATACTTTTAGTTTTATTAATTAAGTATCCTGCAAGATAGTCTATGTTTAAATTTTTAAAGAAACAAAGTTTCATTTAAAAAAAAGTAATTTTAAAAGATTGTCTTTCAAATGCAGGATGGGATTCAAATATAATATATATTATATATAAATATATAAATTTAATATTCATGGCCGATTGAACAATGTATAACTCAAATGTATTTTGCTAGTTTTATAATATATTTTTAATTATGTTAATATATTATAAAATGAAACTATTTTAAAATTGGTATTATTTTCTTGTAAACATGTTTATATAATTTGTAAGATATCATTGAGCATCATGTCATATTGACTTCAGAAAAACAAATTGACATGTTCACACATATTAAAATTGGGTCGAATAGGGTTAAAATAGGACAAATAAACTGATAGCTATAATTAATTTAATTTTATCATTACTACTCTATTTTTATTTTGAACTTATCTTGTCATTCAGTGTGGCTTATGGAATGATAATTATTGCATGTAACGAACATTTTAAATTTATCTTATTGATTTCGGATTATGATTTCATTCAATAACAATAACACTGTTTTAATTTTAAATGCACCAAGTCCCTGGTTTTTAATTTAGACAGAACAATATGTTTGTTATTATCTATAAATATAATTTTTCTTCAAAAAAAGCAAAATACCCAAACTAATACCCATTTTTTTGTAACTCTCTATAGAGAGGGATTTAGAGTTTTGTTGTCATATTTAGAAACTGTACAAATTTCTTTGATACCAACGTTTTTATCTTTCATTTCAGTTCAGTACATAATATCAAAAAGAGGAATCAAATTGTTAAAAGTTAAAAAAAGTTGATAATTACACATTTTCAATTTACGAGAAAGGTAAAAATGGTGAAATACGCTGGTATTGCTTAACACACAGCAGTAAAGGCTGTAGAGCTATTTTGTATACCTTAAATGTTATCATTGTATCTAAAAGTGGTTCTCATAATCACTGATCATTTTCTTCTTAATATGCTTCCAAATGTAACTATGGATGCATATTTGTGGTTTTATATTTCCCTTGTAAATATATAATATAATGCAATTTGCTTTATTTTTTTCAATGAAAAAATTTATCTTTATTATATTAATTTAGTTTTTTTTATGAGTACTTGTACCTGTAAAAAAAAAAAAAAAAATATATATATATATATATATGTATATATCAACTTACCTGATAATACTCTTGCTATTTAAAAATATAGTAAAATTATGAATCAAAAATATCTTTTTGAGTTGTATTTGAAGCACCCTTTTACATAATTTTTTGCCCTTGATCTCATCCACTCCTCTACCATAACCATCATTACATGTGTAAAGTAAAATCTTCTAAGTATTTATATTATTATCTGACAATTCAAATATTTTATTTTAGTGAAGTACTTTACATCGAAAAAAGGAAAACCCCTGATACAATTGGGGTCCTACACCTTTATTTTTCGTCAGAAAGCAAAAAGTGGTAAAAATATTTGGTGTTGCATAAATAACCACAAAGGATGCAGGGGAAAATTGAGTATTTTTGATGATGTTATTGTGTCGCAATCCTATCGTCACAATCATTGAAATTGCAGATTTATTTTGTACCTAAGTATGCACGTTGTAACATATGGTTTTAATTAAAATTAAAATTTAAAACAAGTTGAAACAGATAGAAATTTTAAGATTCAAATTATAGATTAATGTAAATTATGTATCAAAGACAGTAGTTTCTTTTGGCATAACTTACAACAGTATTAATATTTTATGTTATTCCTATGTCGGTTTTAGATTACTAGCACCTTATAAAATTCATAAATAACATTGTATGTTATTTATTTGTTATTTTTTTTATTTGTACTAAGCTATTAGTATTCAAAAGATATGCGTAGATAAGTATCACAACATGCTAACATAATGAACCAATTGAAATTCTTTATAAAAAATACTAGAAAATATACTTTAGTAAATAATACTTCTTTATTAAATACAAAAAGAGTATTATTTGCTTATGTGACAATTTTCACAGTTGCTTCTGCTGTTGTTTGTAAGTAAATATTTTCTTTGTAAAAAATTGATTATAGAAAAAAATTATATGAAACTCAATAAAAACATTGGTTTATTTATCTTCAATATAATAAAAAAATATGTATTTATGAATTTTTCAGGATTGTTTTTAGTAAATGTTCTTTTTTATTTTTTAAATACTTGAATTTCAGACATATTTTTGTTTTTGAACCAGATTTTTCTACACTGGCAGTTAAATAATACCATAATGTTCAAAATGTTTTCAAAACAACTCTGACCATAGACGCTGCTAACTGTCATGTTTGACAGAGCTTGGCTCAATCATTTTTCCCGGTATATCGTGTTTTCTCGATAATAATTCATAAATACTATTTGTGAGGTGTGATAATAAAGTATCGACTTGAACTTTTAGTTATTGGACGATAAAATATATGTGCTTTATAGATTTTTTTGAAGTACGACTTTGCAAATTATTCGTGTCAAGTCACAGTAAATTAGTGTAAAATCATGTGAATCACTCCAATATACATTTTAAAACATGTTGAAGCTGATTTTATATATGAATTATTTTTTGTGTGAGTGAAGTTATGTTTTTTATTAATATTGAGCGGTAAGTTTACTCTTAAACTAGTTATTGGGTTTCAAATTATTGTTTAGTGTTTTATCAATTTGTACTTATTTTGATTCCTAGAAATATTCAACGTATATGTGAGTGTTTTAATAAACATTTAGTGTTTAAAATTTTGTAACTAGACAGATGCTTTGTAAAAACTGCTCATCCCGAGAGAAGTGACAAATTAAATTATCAAAGGTGAATTTTACAGTCAAACAAAAAATAATATTTTTTTGTACCAAATGATAATGCTAATACAGGTTTTTTTTAAATGCTGTCCACCCTGGGCAGTGCTGTGGTACTACTTCTGGGACTAAGACAGGCCTGTAAATAAATAAATATTTTTTTGTAATTGTGTTATATATTTTGGGAATAGATACCGAAAATCCTTTTAACAAAATTAATAATACATTTTAATATTAAACACGTAGGATAATGTTGGGAGACATTGGATATAATATAATATATTAATTGAGTTAATTTTGTGAATCAACAAAGATTATCAACATTCGGCTAAATGTACTGTGCTAGGTTTTTTATTGGACATGGAGAAAGACACATGTGAAATGGTTTAGCTAACTTTCTACTCTTTCCTGTTTCAGTTGAATACATATTGTCTAAGAAAGGAAACCCTTTGATAAAGGTGAATAATGAGTATACATTCACAGTTCATAGGAAGGCCCGTAGCGGTAAAGTGCGTTGGACTTGTTCCACCCACAATAGTAAGGGCTGTAAGGCTTTCATCTACACTGTAGATGATGTTGTAGTCTCCCTTTCTAATTGCCACAACCATCAAGCTGGATCTTTCATTTAAACAGATACTCATATGCCTTTTTAAATATGTGAATGTTAAATTTAGTACATTCTAAGATGCATATATAATATGACTTGTATTTCATTAAATATTTTTTAATACATACATTGTTGTTAAAGGATTTTTTTGTCATAATGAATTGTATTTTGTAAGCAGGACGTTAGGAAAAAAAAAACAATAAAAGTTGTTGGATTAAATTTTTATTTATAATATTTCTCAAAAATTATTAAATATTTATTATTTGATTTATCTTGATTAAGAATGAAAAACCTTAATTCAAATACAATTGTAATTCTGAATTACTTGTGCTGGAAGGGATGCCAGTCATCTCTTTTTGTAAGTAAAATATTATGTGACTCATAATATTTTACTTACAAAATCATGACTAATAATATCTATAGATACCAGGGCTTGTAAATGCTTTAAAAAAATTGTAGCAATCTAGATCCTTGAATAAACTAAATTTAATAATTTGTTTTGTTTGATTGTAATCATTGGCAAGCAAGACATGAGGTGAGAGAGAGAAAGAGATTAAGAGGTTGGCTGCAATGGAAGTCAAGCCCGTTATATAATTTAGTGATTGTGCAATCCTCGATTCAAGATCTTTATACACAATTATTATCCAACAGATATATAATATATGCTTTATAATCTGATTAAAAAAGGAGGCTTCCTTTATTGTATCTGATTGTCAGTAGAGATGTACGTATGACTACCAGGGGAGGGTCAATTCTATGAACTGTTTTTCAAGAATTCAGATGAAGAAAACTCCAATATTATATATTCTCATTCTTTTCTATTTTAGTCGAGTACGTCACTTCATCAAAAGGGCATATTTTGATAAAAATAGGAAGGCACAAATACTCTAGTCACGTCAAGAATAAAAATGGAACCACCCGCTGGCACTGTTCCACTCACCATCCCAAAGGATGCAAAGCTATTTTGTACACTAAGGGAGACGAGATTGTGAGTCTGGATAACAATCACAATCACTGATTCCAGTATTTTTGATAGAGATCTGATTATTCGTTTTTTGTTTGTCAATTGAAATATTTGAAATCACTCGTAAGCTACACTAATTATTTTGGAAAACTATCTAAAATATCAAGTGTGTATTGTGTATCATTTTTGTATAAAAGCCCTAAAATATGTGTGTTTAATTATTTTATATTTTTGACAGAAATTACTTGGTGGAATTCCATTACAATATTTTTATTCAAAAGAAATATTTAGTGATTTTTCCCACTTTTTATTTATTGGCATCTTCTAGACTGGTTGAAAATGTTGACTGTGACTAGTGATTGACAATAATGTAACCAAAGGCTGCAATGCTGCTTTGTACATAATTGAAGGTGCCATTACATCTAGCCATGGCTACCATAATCACTAGGTTAATGTTCCTAGTTTTGGCAATAAGTTAATTTAATGGTTTTCTAAATGTCCAATTTTATGTATGCAAGGGGTTTAAATTATTTGGTGTCAGATTATTTTGGTTTTGAATTCCATGTTAAGGTTCTGATACTGGAGCCAAAGAAATAAGATAGCTTGGAACTAAAACATTCAACACAAAATTAAAATAAATTGCTGTTGCTATACATCCAAGAAATCAATATTGTCTTTGGAAAATACAAATGTACTAGCTTATATAGTAAATATTTAGTTTTGTGTATATATTTTAGTAAGGCAAGCTTATAGCTTCTGATGGCTTTGAACTAATGTTAAAATTGCTTGATGTTATAGTAGCATAAATATATGTTTAAGTATTTAAAAAAGTTAAAAATTTGTATTTCCCTTGAATCGAAAAGCTTTGCTGATATCTAAATTCTTGTTGTTTACACGTGAGAAATATTTTCATTGAATAAATGAATTTCTAAATTACTCTTATGAGCTTTTATTTTTTTAAAGAAACCTTCAAAAAATCATTAAAAATATACAATCATAATATATAAATCATGCAAATATGTGTTTACTCGTAAGTTAGCAAATAAATAAATAATGAGCATTGGGGATAAAATATATTATTTCTTAGTATTGGTGTATTCTCAAAGAATTTAATTTTAGATATCATGGAGATATACATCAGCACCACACGAAAACCAATCACAGATAAACGGTAATGTTAATTACTTTTAAATTTAAATTAATTTCATCCTAACTGCAAACTGTAAAAGACTCTTTATTAACTTTCATGTTAATTTACAATACAATACACTGAAGGTGTTTGTTCTTATTTCTTAAACAAGATGTTTTATAAACAAACTTTCATAAAACGATTTTACATATACAAATTCAATCATGAAGTCAAAATGTTTAGTAAATTATTATGACAAGTATTTCGATGTTTGATACTAACAGTTAATTTATTATTTATTTCAGTTGAGTACATCACTTCGAGACAAGGCAATGTTCAAATAATATTGAATGGTTATAAATTTAGCCTTCATAAAACCTCTAAATTTGGAAAGAAACGTTGGCAGTGCTCTTCAAGTATCCACAAGGGTTGCAATGCGGCCCTGCACACCATTGATGATATGTTAGTCTCGCAGTTTGGTTACCATAGCCATTGAAAGCATAATTTATTGATGTTTCTACATACCACTTAGATAAATTGAATATGTTTAACGTTGATTCGATAGTTAGGTTAATTTGTTATTCGAAATGATTTCACTGACTGAAATGAATATTATGGTTACACAGGTAAAATCAAACCTACTATTTCACAGACCATTGTGCCTGTGTAAATTGACAAAATATTAGTTATTTACAATAAACCTTTGACTCTTAAGTATTTGACGATTTGTCAACGTTTTTAAACTTGCCTACAGTACAAATATAAGCATCTCTATTTTAACCTATGTACTTAAAACATATTGTTTTACACACTAGAAACTCAATAAGTTTATGTGATCACGCTTCCAAATATGATTTTTTATATTGTATTTTTATGGTAGCATTGGTGGCTAAAAGTTGTTTGGATAGTTTTTTTTTAAATAAGTAAGCAAGAAATTTATTTAACAAGGTGACTATTTTCACCGTAATTCCTTACAAAAAGTCTGTAATATTTTGAATACTCAACTCTAGTGATAAAAGTATTGACATATATTCAATATTTTTGACAGAAAGTACTTGGTGGAATTTAATTATGAAATATTTTTATTTTCAAAAAAAATAAATAATTTTCTACATTTTTAATTTGGTTTTATGCAAACAGTATCTAGAAAACAAGTAGCACAGAACAAAATATAAATTAGGGAAAGTCACTTATTATATATTTTTTTAAATAAAAATATATCATTGTATGAGTGTTTTTAGTTTTATTTAAAAATAATCAATGTGGGAAAAATGATCTATTTTATAATTTTCATTGTAATTAATTTAAATAGAATATCGTTTTCTTAATCAATGCTATAAAATATCACATTGATTTCTTACAGCAAAGGTAATTATCCTTAACTCTGCGTTGTGATATAAAATGGGTACATTAATGTAGTATTTTATTCTTAATATTAATTATTTAATTTTTTTTATATTGATTTTGTACAGTGAGTAATTTATATCAACATAAGGTAAACCTTTTTTTTGCCTGAAAATAGAAATATTATAAAAATGGTAATATTTTGTAAGCAATATTAAATATTAATTAATAAAATGGTTTGGTGTATTTAAAAATTGTGTTATTATTTTTAATTATAAATGTGTATTAAAATAAGTCATCTAAATGCTTCTAGGCCTAGGCTGCTTATTAATTATGGGTTTCTTACCCAGGTAAAAAAATATTTAAAAAAAAAATTGTTTCGAGATTATACGAAAGAAAATACCACCTAGAAAAGATCTCTGGTATGGACACAGACACCAAAGATGTAAAGGAAGTTGGGAATTCAGTTTTTCTTATTTAACCATCTTCCTACAAACTGCATTTTTTATATTCCCAGAATCTGTCTTGTTTCATACAAAGAATCGCTTAAGCATGTTTGTTTGCAATTTCACCATCTCAGGTGCTTTCAATCTAAGTAGACTGAAAGTTGTTAATTTTATTATCTAAGAGTGTGCTTTCTTTTCTAGTTGAGTATGTCTTATCAAGACAAGGCAATCGTCAAATCAAAATTAATGGATACAGATTTAGTACTCAGAGAATTGCCAAGTCTGGAAAAATGCGCTGGCAATGCTCTTCACGATATCATAAGAATTGCTATGCTGCTTTGTATACAGCTGATGACGTCCTGTTGTCACAAGTCGGCATCCATAATCATTCTAGGCCACCGTGTTAACTTCGAGCGTCACTAGTGTTACCGATAAAAAACGCTTATGTGTGTAAATTTTTGCTTTCTTTAAAGGTTTTGCATGTTTTAGGGTTAATTTCAGAAGGTAAAACCTTTGTTTCATTATTAAAAAAATATTTATAATCACTTCGAAGTTATATTTTTGTGGTTTTAATTTGATTTGAATGTTGAACCGAGCTCTGTTCAATTGTGATACAAACTGTCATGAATTATTTTTTTCATGTTAGGTGATCCATTGAAAATGGTATGAAAGCATTTAATTATTCTATGCTATTCTACTATTGTGAATGATTAATAATTTTTTTAAAATAATAAATTCAATGTAAATTAATTATATATTAAATTGAATACTCATAAGTTAAATAAAGTTTTCGGTACTTTGAACTCTTTTTTTTGTGAGCCTTGATATTTTTGAATCTGTTTTATATTTTAATGGTTGCATAATTTTACTGAATTCTTGCTTACAATAGTTTTATTTTGGGTTTCCTCAGCGTCTTTGCTGAAATTTTCTTTGCTAGTCGCGTAAAACAAAATTAAAAAAAAAAGTAGAAAATCACTAAATATATTTCTTTTTCAATAATAAATATCATATTGGAATTCCAGTAAGTACTTTCTGTCAAAAATATTGAATGAATGAAATTGATTTTACTTAAATTTTTATTGAATAATGTTGTTTTCTTTTTTATTTTAGTTAAATTCATTATGTCAAGATATGGCAGACGCCAAATAATGATTAACGGATACAAATTCTGTAACCAAATCACTCGTAAATCAGGAAAAATACGATGGCAGTGCTTAAAGCACAAAAACAAACATTGCTGTGCTGCAATATATACCGTTGATGACATATTGATATCGGAAGTTGGTACCCATAATCATTAAATATAGCAACTTTTCAACTGTAAAGGTTACATTGGTGCAACAGACGGAAACATTTGTTAAATAAAATATTTTTTAGTATTATTTATTTGATAGTGAAATAAGTGGAATAATAATTTACTGTGAGTTTAACTATAATTAATCATGTAATTTTCTCAACTTACTAATTGGAAATAACTAATCACATTATATTGCTTTGTATAGATTTTACAGGACCTCCGTTCATTTTTTATCTGTTTAAATTATTCTGTATATACTCTATGACAATAAAGAGTATTAAATTTTTTTGGTATATTGTATGAGAACATATTGATAAAATATTTTCATACAACAATAAATATTTTTTTATTATTTTGCTTTTCTTGACTCAAAAATATAATTTGAATATTTGATTCTTTATTATTATTATTCTTTACATATATCTCTGTATATATTTTATCTTTTTTTGTCACAGTTCAATACATGCCATCGCGAAAAGGAAATACTTTAATTAAAATGAAAAATTATACATATTCAGTTCAAATAAAAAACATAAATAATACGCTGGAATTGCTCTACACACAAAAATAAAGGTTGCAAGGCATTTTTGTATACCACAGGGGATGTCATTGTCACTGAGTTTTGTTTTCATAATCATTGATTTATTTTTTAATAATTGACTATTGAATTATTATATTTATTCCATTTTAGTTTTCACAATCACTAAAAGTTTTCTAAATGAAAAATTGTTCAAATACTTGTAAAAACTTTCTTGAATTAAAAAAGGATTACCATTACTGTAATGATTAAAAACTTTATTTACCAAAAAAAAAACATTCTAGCACCAAATACAACACGAGTACACTTAGTGGTCCTTTCAGTGAAATCTATTTCTACGGCGAGCCATCAAGCTGCAACCGTTATGAGCAACGGTTAATTGAAAACGCCAGCATTATGGTTTGTTTTCAAAAAGTCTTATATATATTATATATACGTTTTTACTATAATAAAAACTATTATGAGATTCTGGCAAGTACTTTCAATCAAAAATATTTTTATCAACAGTTCAGAAATGTATTGTTTGTTTTTCATTCTTATGGTAATGATTTGTTTCCTCTTTTAGGTGAATTCGTGATGTCAAGAAAAGGAACTCGTCTGTTAATGATAAATAACAACTCCTATAGTATTCAGAGGACTTCAAAATCCGGGAAATCTCGTTGGCGGTGCTGCTTTCATTATAAACATTGTCGCTCTTACGTATACACGGTGGATAACTGTATTCTGGCAATTCAAGGCTCTCACAACCATTGAAAGCATCAGTTAAAACTGCCTAAAGGTCCAATACTTAGTATTTTTGCTTTCCATGACTTTGTGAAATTATTTGCTTCTATATAAATCAGATATACATATGTTCTTTCTATATTCTTTTTTAATTTTGTGAAATCAATGTTCTAATGGTTTTTGTAAAAAAAATTGGTTTTTGAAGATTGTTTAATTCATTATTAATATTAATTCAAGTATCACAGCAACTGTCAATCTGAGCCACCCAAGTGCAGAGTATTATGCAAGTTTTTTAACTAAACTCCTTTTTCTATGCTAAAATGACACAATGTGAAAGGTTGGCGAAGCCGGTCACCAATAAAAATTAACATGTGGAAAAATCACTCAAGTATTTTATTTAAAATATTTAGACAACCCTTTTATGGTGGTTTTAATTACACGTTTCCAGAGGCCCCATAGCTGCTTGTGCTAAATATATATATATGAATTAATTTATGCAAAACATTGTATAAAAATTACATTCATTCAATAAATACTATTCAATTTTATTGGGTTTTTCGAAATTGAAATAAATTTAAATACAGCATACATTTGTTACATAAATATTTTGCAAATTCAGCATCACGTTAAGTATATCAAACAAGTATATCAGACAGTATATTGAGACAAGAAAGTCATTAAATCGAAATTATTAAATTTATTATTCCCTTTTATATTGAGTCTGTAATGAGTTTTGTTATTTACATGATAATTTTACAATATTAATATTAAAAGTATTTAAATTTTCTCTTTCAGCCATGTATTTCACATCGAAATATGGAAAACGTCAAATGGTGATAAATGGGTACAAATACACCATTCACCTTACCAGAAAATCTGGGAAGGTGCGTTGGCGGTGCTCCACTCACTTGAACCATGGTTGCCGGGCTGCTTTGCACACATATAGTGACGTCGTACTGTCAATATCGGGCACTCACAACCACTGAGGCGTTAACCGTCATACACTGCTGCAAACAGATCACACAAAGATGATGTTTTAGATGACATATCTTTTAAATTTTGGGCATTGAATACCACGCTCATATATGACAGAACTGTGGTGGACCTTAATTTATATATATAGTACATATAATCTTACATTTTACTTTTTTCTGTTGCAGTTGAATATATTAAATCACAGAAAGGGAATATTTTGATGAAAATGGGTAAATATACACTTAGCATTCATAGAATGTCGAAAAATGGTAAAGTTCGCTGGCATTGCTCTACGCACAAGAATAAAGGATGTAAAGCTGTTTTATACACTGTAAATGATATCATTGTGCTTAAATCTGGCACACATAATCACTAAACGCTTTCATTTCATGTTCTCAAATAGATACATTTGTAAATTATTATTGTATTTTATATAAGTAGATATGTACAGTGAGTACACTTTGTGGTCCTGTCTATGTGTAGTATACTCTGTGAGCTATTGATGTCTATAAACAACTATCAAGTTACTCGAATACTAACTTAATTGTTTTAAAAATTCATCTATGTATTTGGAAAGGTTATAATAACTGATTATAATAAGGTAGAAATTAGACCCTGAAAACAGCTAACTGACGTATTAGTATTTTGTAATCTAAAATGTGCTTCACGAAGACTACCCCTGTATTAAATTAACATTGTGTGATCCCGTGGTATAACTTGAGTGTTTGTCGATTTTTTGACCTGTCACATGTTTTAAATGACCTTCGACCCTGATGTATTCCATTTGTTTAATAAAAAAAAAAAATTGTTCTGGATGTCAGTAGATATAAGTTTTTTTCTAGAATGTATTGTAGATGTTAGAAATATCAAGATATAATGTTCAATAAACTTTTATTTCGTACATATTTTTATTTTTACTATCCTTATTTTGTTTATTTCACAAGTAAGCAATATCCAAGAAAAATACCTGAATTATGAGTCTATATAAAGAAAACATCTACGTAACAGATCAAAATAGATTTTATTGCAACTCGAGTTCTACTCACCTCAAAAAATCAGGGTCTTACGTTGGGGTTAACTCTGGTCAGAAATTTACATGGCAGCCAATCTCTTAATTATCTTTATCTCTGTCCATTTTTCCCATTAAATCCTGTCACATTTTTACACTTTTGTACTTGATAAAATTCAAAATAATAATGACAAAGAGTAAACTTTTTGTTTTTATTACCCTTCGGATATATAAAAAATGGAACATAAATAATAATGCTTAGTTTTTTTTTAAATCTCAAATGTAGTCTGAATTTCGATTAGAAGAATATTTTTAACTCAAGGTCTTCATTATAATATTCAAAGATTTTCTAATGTTGGAAAAATAATTTCTAAAATAAAAATATACTAAAGAGACTGGGATTCTTCGGTTGTGATATGTTTAAGTAACTGATGAATATTATTATGAACGCA
Organism: Atopsyche davidsoni; assembly: GCA_022113835.1. Lineage (NCBI taxonomy): Eukaryota > Metazoa > Arthropoda > Insecta > Trichoptera > Hydrobiosidae > Atopsyche > Atopsyche davidsoni. The sequence goes on from JAILWY010000027.1 coordinate 10,039,683, forward strand.
TATGTATTTAAAAAAAAAAAATTTACAGTTTATTTTACCTTTATCTATTTTAGTTGAGTATGTTACATCAAAACGGGGAAATCGCCAAATTAAAATGAATAATTACACCTACAGTATTCAAGCCACTTATAAATCTGGAAAAATACGCTGGCAGTGCTCTACACACACGAACCAAGGCTGTCATGCGGCCCTATACACATTACGTGACGTTGTGTTGTCATTGTTCAGTTTTCACAACCATTGAAGCCATGAAAGTGTTTTAAGTTTATTACACATAACCTCATGACAAATAATTATTGATGCTGAATTGATTATTTATTTTGTATATATTTTACATACACGTGTTGTATATACAATTGTCATTTATTTTTACGTTAGTTATGTTTTTCCTTTATTGTTAGTTATTAAATACTTCCAAATAAATTTGAAAGCCTTACCATATTGTATATATGGTATTATATAGCAATAAATGTAATGAAAAATATATTTCTATCAAGGGAGCTTAAGTTTTAACCAACAATGATAAATATTGATTGTTCGTACATTTTTCAGTAACACTTGTTTATGCTATGAGGTTGATAAATATATACATAAACATAAACATCTGGAGTTTTTTTTTTTTTGTAACGCTATTTTTATGATTTCAGTTGAGTACACCACATCGAAGTTTGGATATCGTCAAATAGAGATGGAAGGTTACAAGTACAGCGTTCACAGAACCTCTACATCAGGGAAAACGCGCTGGCAGTGCTCCACACACATGAACAAGGGCTGCCGGGCTTCTCTGTTCACATTCGACGATATTGTAATTTCAGTGCGTGGCTACCACATCCATTGAAGGCACCAATGGAAAGATTCATTTATCTGACCATTCCAATCAATTTGATCAATCCCTCACATGTATAGAGATGATTGAATTGATTTTTTAGGTTCATGCAAGTAATAATAAAAAAATTGCCAAACTACAATTAGAGACATCCAAGTTCATATAATCTGAGAGTGTGGAGTCAACTCTCACACTATTCTGTCACAATAGGAGAAATCTTCTAGAGATAACTACAGCTGTCTTGTTTGATCTGTCGCTAGCATTTGCCTTATTGTATACAGTTTATATTTTTTACATAATCAAAAAGAGTTGAAATGCTCATTGCTCTACCCGAATTCGTTCAAGCCTTACTTTCCCTTTCCTTCCAATATTTTCTATGCCTGTCAGATTTATCTGATCACATAAATTCCAACGAATTATGTGTCCAATCACTTTTTTAAACTGCCACAGAAAAAGACCAAAGGCACACATTATAGTCTATCGCTCAATGATTCATGATTATGTGTTGAGTAAAAAATATTATTACTGGAAATAAAAAATAAAATATTATCGTTTACATTTTTTTTTATTTTTTCAAAATATTTTAATTATTATCTGACATAATAAAACAATGAATATCAGACAGAATTGAAAGTAGAGGTGTTTATACAACACAGGTGCTGTGATATTTTTGTGACGATGAAGGTTGTATACGTTTATATGTGAAAATTCTCACTTAGTCATTAACTTGAGACCCGTTATGACATTCAAAATGTTTGAATTATGACATGATATTTTTACTGTTTGTTTTTAAAGGGGTGTGTTTTCATTAACAAAAAATTACTTTGTTGTAACAATTACTTTCGTTTTCAGTTGAGTTCATAACGTCAAATAGAGGGAATTGTCAAATAATGATGAACGGTTACAAGTTCAGTGTCCAGAGAACGACCACATCAGGGAAAATTCGTTGGCAGTGCTCTTCTCATAAGGCCAAGAACTGCCAAGCGGCCTTGTACACCTTCGGATATGAGTTGCTGTCACAGCTAGGATCGCATACTCACTAAAGGCTAGGAGCATCCCCATACTGCCAGAGGTATATTAAAACAGCAGTTATAGTAATTCTGGGTATAATCTATTGGTTGTAAAAATAATAATCAAGTCTATGTTGAATATTATTTAATTATATTTATAATACCCAGCCAGTCTCTGATAGTTTATTATTTTATGCAAGGTACTTTTCAAGTCTACTATTCGATTGCCTCACCGCTGTGAGATGGAAATTGGATGACTTCCAGAAATTTAATTATTCATACACCAATATTCATTGTTTTGTTTTCTTTTTTGAGACATTCATTGATTATTCGATATCAGTTTTCGAGGATGTATTATTTTTGGGTAACTTTTGTCTTTTGTGGTATCAGACTTTTTCTCTTCGATTCCAATTTTCTACATTTAAAACACTTGTTTAATAATCTAATATTTTTCTAATTAATTAATTTTTTCATTTATTCCAAGTATAGTAATTGCTGTTTAAAAATAATCAATAAATAGATTTTTCCCACTATTATCTAACAATATAAATATTGTCATCATTAGTGACATGAAATATGTGTTTATAATACAATAATTTGTATTTTTTATTTTTTAGTTGTTTACGCCACACCAAAGCGAGAAAATCTTTAAAATTATTAATAATCATTTAAAGAATTTTTTATTCTCTTTAAAAAGTTTTATTCTTAAAACAATTTTAGAATTATCTGGGCTGTATGGCTACAGATCGACATGGTGCTTTATTTATATTTTTTTATTAGGTTTATATATTTGCTACTAAATGTATCAATTATTATGTCTCTTTTAGTAATCAATCTTTAATTGTGGTTTTATACAATAAGTATTACTTATAATAAGTAATGTTTGTTCAGCAATAATAGCATTACACCACCCCCTGAAACAGTGTGTTGTTTTTATGCTAAGGACACCAATGGCTTATCTATATATATAAAACACAAAAGATGTTTCTATGTCCGTCATAGGCTATGAAACCATCCAACCGATATGCCCCAAACCAGTTTCATTTGAAAGATAATAATACTAATAATCTTTGAGACTATTAAAACAATGCATTAAATACATTCGGTCAATTAATTATGTCAATTTCGACATTTTCCATACAAAAATTTTCAACATCTGTAAAGTCGAGATCATTCCTCGCAAAGAATTTGAAAAAAGAACATTGTGAAGATCACGCATAGAACGGGCTTTCAAAACAATATAACTGATCTGTCATTCACAACAGAGAGTTTTATCATTTGAGGTTAATCAAAAAATGGCACCGAAAAGAGCTGTAATTGGAAGAAATACAGCAGCCGAAACTGCCGGACAACACGAAGTCATTTGGAGTTAAAAAGGTTGAAAGAGCGACAGTCAAGAGCTGTGGAAACACTAGAACAACATGAAGCACATCTAGAACAAGCTCTAATCAGAGCTACTACAGCAAGAGCTGCTGAAACTCCCCAACAGCATGGTAACAGCGTAGTAGCACACGTCGGGTATCCGCTAGTATAATATAAATATATATATATAAATCATATAATGGTGATGGTGGTCTACACTTCAAAAGTATGTTATGATTGTACTTTATTTATTATTTATTGGTATTGGCATTAATTAAAATTTGAATATATTTTTATTATCAACAACTCCATGAAATTCCGCACAATATACTAACTGTACATGTATACTTTGTTTTATTATTTTATGTAAATAAATTATTTAATAAATATTTAGATTTTGTACGTGTTCACATTATTCCATTGTTGTTGTTTGATTAAATCCCTTATTGATGCATTCAATAAGGGTTCATCATAAAGGATTTATATCCTTTGTGAATGTCTTGTACGAGATATATTCTTGAACTTTGGGAAGTGCTGGTGAGAACAATCTACTTTTACCTTCACTCATATCCCTGTATTAAGTTCGCCATAATTTTTTTTATGAGGCCATTCGAGCTGTAGAGAATCTACTGTCTTTACTCTCATACAGATACACTGAGAATAAGTTTAGTACTTTAGAATTATAAGGATGTAATAGGTTTAATATTTTTGACAATAATAAGTGGTCTTGAACGGCTGACACTTCGGAAAAATTCAACAAAAGATTCTGGCATCTTTATTATCCCAACCAATTGGCTGTTTTGGTCTCCATTCTTTCCCAAGCAGGAAACAAACTCAGATAATCTTAACGAGGAATCTATAATAATGTTTTATTGTATTTAGTTTCTGTCATTTAGAATGATCAAAGGTTTTTTTCTTTTCAATGCTTACGGACTAAAAAAAGAAACAGCTGTTTATCTTTATTCCTTGATCTAAAAAAGCTTGTGGTCGCAATGAAAGAGGCAGTTAGGAGCAATCTTAAACATGAATCCTATTAGGAATTTTAATATAATTTTAAAAAACTCAGGGTTCCTTTCCTGCTGCCACGCACGGCTAGCATTACCATAAGACTGTACAATTGAAAAAATGTTTGAAACCTTCAAGTTGATGCTGAAATTCAGAGAAAGACTGATCAAAGTAGTTGAGTTGCTAAAAAAAATACAATAACATCTTTAGAATTTTAGAATATTGTCTTTAACTTTGATTGAGTTATTCATTCTTTTTCAGCTGAATACTTCACATCGATTAATGGAAAGCCTAAAATAAGGATGAATGGCTATACATACAGATTTCACGAAGTTTACCAATCCGGGAAAACACGATGGAAATGCTCCAGGGTCAGAGGCTGTCGCGCAGCTCTGCACACCATTGGTGATGCCCTGGTGGCGCAGGTGGGGAATCATACCCATTGAAGAAGTGATTCAACTCATGATTATTATTATACACTTTTATTAAACCTGTATTTTTCACTGTACAGGTTTATTGTGCATACAATATTAATGTAATCGATTCATGCATGTAATAGCAGCACTGTAGTTCAATTGGAAAAGTGCACCAGCTCTCAATAGCCATGAAAGTTCTGATTCAAGTCACATTGTTTGATTAGGTAATTTTTTTTACATTGTGTAAATAATAGTTTTTCATTATTCAATTGATTAAATTGCATGCTTATATTTTGAATTCGCTGAATGTCGCTGATACTTATATGATTTATAGAATATGTAAATGACCAATAATAAAATAAACTTTTTCTTTAAGTAAATGCTATGTTTTTTTAATCCTTTTACGATGTAATAAATTCTACAAATAAAAATAATTAAATCATATAAAAGTAGTCTAGTAAATTTAAGTACTAGGTGACATCTTGATATGATGCTTTGGCTTAAACAACACGAAGAACATTAAATTTGTGTTTGCTTAGTTTCATTTGTATGTAACGTTGTCGTATTATTTTATTTATTTCAGTTGAGTTTACCACATCGAACAGGGGAAATCGTCAAATTCAGATGAACAACTACCGGTATAGTTTTCATCGAACTTCGAAATCTGGAAAAGTACGCTGGCAGTGCTCCACCAACAGGACCAAGAACTGCAGAGCTGCTCTGTTTACCGTTGGGAACGTGTTAGTTGCTCAGTTCGGTTTCCATTCTCACTGAAAAGATAAAACTATGAAGATTACCCAGGAATGTAGCAGACCGCAAGTGGACATTGTGAATTAAAAAAACTTCTTAATATCAGATATTTAAAAGGTTTGTGCTTCAGTTAAATATTTAAAGTGTAACTGATCTCTCGCCAATAGTGCTCCTGTCGACATTACGAGTGGCAAGCTTTAGGAACTGCCTGGAATTCTGATGTTCCGATTTTTCATTGCGCCCTTCGATATTTGGAAACAAATACAAGAGGGAAGATAGGCTACAGTCCAAGTATATATTCATATTGCATGTATGTCAATATTCATTTTTACTCTACTCATTATTTATTTTGTATTTCTGATAACTAGATTTTTAATATTTTTTAAATACTGTTTTACTATTTTTTGTACCTTTACTTATATGGATATAATAGGATTGAATTGCACTTTTTAGTTTTTAGGAAAAAAAAGCAGTTGTATTATTATTATTTATTGGAATATGTTTTACGTAGATGTTGGATTATGGATCATAATTGTATACATGCTTGAAAAAAATTATATTTATTATTATTTACTTAAACAATATTCAAACCGTAGTTTTGTGTTAAATCACATTTAACTGAAGCATGATCTAACAGTTTTGTATTTTATATTTTAGTTATGTATATTACATCAAGGCAAGGAAATCGTCAAATACAAATTAACAATTATATATATAGTATTCAAAGAACTTCCAAATCAGGAAAAGTACGTTGGCAGTGTTGCACTCATATTAACAAGGGTTGCCACGCGGCCCTGCATACATATGAGGACACAATACTCTCACAGATTGGCTACCACAATCATTAAATTAATTAACTTTAATTATTTGTGTGTTTTATGTTTCATTTAAATTAAAAATGGGTAAAATTTAATATTGATTATAATCAATATTCATTGATTCAAGATGAATTTTTATTAATTTATTTACGGAAATAACGTGATTATGCTCAAATAAGTTTAAATTGATGAAGTATTTATAATTTGAATTGATTAGAATAAGGTTGATTTTTTTTTTGTATACTGAGAAATACTTGATTAAAATGTATCAAAACAATATTGTTTTTCTTTTATGAAACGTCAGAAAGATCAAAAATATAAAACGTAATCCCACATGCTAGATTTGAGTTAATCGGTTTTTTTTGAGAGCCTCATGGTTGACACTAGCAAAATAAGTTTCTTACCCCTTGTTTGTGATAAAATAAAACTCAATTATAATCAACTTATAATCAATGTATGACTGATGATTATTATTTATCTTTTATTTGATGTAAATGTAATAAAAGGCACAGTTGTATGTTATCTATCAGTTGTAAACTATCTATATTCACCTCATTTTTGTATAAAAGATTCTTGGTGATTTTGTCAATATTTTGTGGCTAAAAATACCATTAAAGCATTTAAGGAAGGAATGACATTTTTGTGTTATTTATTTAATATTTGTGAATCAAGCTATATTCCATTTGTTTTTATTTCAGTTCAGTACATCACGTCAAGGCTTGGAAAATGTCAAGTAAAGATGAACGGTTACACTTATAGTATTCAGTCAACTATGAAAAATGGTAAAGTTCGCTGGCAGTGCTCTACGCACAACAACAAGGGCTGCAACGCGGCCCTTCATACATACCTGGATACAGTAATATCGCAGATCGGGTCCCACAATCATTAAATCACCAAGTAAAAAATAGATTCTATTGACAAATATCTAACAAAGAAAATTCACAAACACAATAAAAACTACTTAGAGTAGAAAATTATATTTAAAATAAATTTGTTACTAAATATTAATAATTAAAAATTTATTACAATATTTGACCAATTAAAACATAATAAAGGTAAAAACATAAGTTCTTTTAATACATAAAATGAAATTTGCATTTGAGAATTATGGTTTAAATTTTTTTTATTTTCAACATGCTTTTTTTAAATATTTATTTTTATTGAATCTTTATTTTTTTCCCCCTAGAAATGTGCAATGTTTGCTCCAAAAATGACAATATTTTTATATTTTAAATAAATTAATGAATAACGGCATAAGTAAATTGTTTTTATTATTTCTAATATAAATCTGTCAGACAAATACCCAATTGCAGTTAACATACCGAATGGAAGTCTGGATGGCCACAATAAGGTTGTATTTTCTGAGATCTTCTGGTTTTTTGAGTCTCCTACATTATTTGTGATCTAATTATCTCTTGTTTATTCTCAATTTCAGTTCAGTACATCATGTCAACACAAGGAACTATTCGATTGATCCTGAACGGTTACATGTTCAGTATTCAGAGAACTTCCATGTCCGGTAAAATACGCTGGCAGTGCTGCAAACATAACAAAGGCTGCCACGCGGCCTTGCACACTGTGGGAGAAACATTAGTCTCGCAGTTCGGCATCCACAATCACGGAAGTCTTGAACACATTAAACCTACCTGCATCTAAAGGAAAATTTTACAAATTAATGGAGATGTATTACTTTCATTCTGAATTAAATTGGTAGATGCATTTTAAAGAAAAAATACAAATTTAATTTTATTGAACTATTCCATGTAAGAATATATAGACCCAAAGAATGTTGTCATCAATTCTGTGCGTTTTTTTAATGGTGGTCTGCGTTGAAGTCATGTAATATATAAAAGAATGGCTAATAATTTGGGTTGATTTTGTTATTAAAGGCAAAATACTATTTCAGCTTTTAAATTATATGAATTCAAGCAGATTACTTTAATATATAAATTAGATTGTGGAAAAATATATTTCGACTTAATTTGTAAAAAAATTATATGCATATATAATCAGTATTATTCATATATTTTTTCAATACATATTGGGTCAAACCGTGTAATAATATAATAAAACAAAATGATTTGCCTTCTTTTATGCTGAACATCATAGTCATAGAACATCTCCTTGCTGAACATCATATTGTCAATAAAATAAATTGTTGTGATTGAATTTGAAATGTGATATTTTCAATCAAATAAAAAAAATGCAAAACCAATAAAATGTTTTATTTATGAAAAATATCGTTAGCAAAATTAAACAGACTTCTTTAAGACGGCAAGTAATAAGTTTCGATATGATTTTATTCTTATAAGTTACAATATGATTTGATGTGTACCACCATTACAAGTCTATGAATTCTTTTATGGATATAATTTATTTTCACCATTGTAAAGACAAAATAGGGATGACAAACATATTACTCATTGATGTATGTTCTAATGGTTCATATTCGCTTTTTTATTTTAGCCGAGTACAGCATGTCCAAAAAAGGAAAACGCCTACTGAAGATGAACGGATATTTATACCGCATTCAAAGATCTAGCCGGTCTGGTAAAGTTCGCTGGTGGTGTGCCACCCACACCTACAAGGGTTGCAATGCGGCTTTGTATACTGTTGGGGACATCGTAGTCACACAGTCCACCCTCCACAACCACGATGGCCACTACTGAAGGGGTTAGCTATGGACTGTCTCTTGTGCTGGATCTACACGCCCTGATTACAAATGTAAACCTGATGAAAAATATTGTAAGATCTCTTAAAAATAAGACGCAGTCATTTCTGCAGTATTTTTTTGGATAGCAAAATATTGAAAATTTACTGGCATTTTGTAATTTTGCAAGAGTACTAATTTGTTTATTTTTAAACGAAAAAAAAACTGCAATTTAATTTTTACTTTCAAAATATATTGCCATCTCACCTATAACAGATTTAGGGCAAAAAAAAATTATAATTTATGTGTAATAATAATTCACAAAATAAAATGTCTTGTCTTTTTTAATAATTGAATGTATTTCAGGGTTAAAATTCACAAGAAATTTCGGTGCATTTTACAGAAATTAAAAAATTGTACATTAATTAAATATTTAGCATAAATAGCAGAAAGTTTTATGGTTTTAACGCTCAGCTTTTATTTGTCTTGCTCATGTTGATGTAAAATATATTATCTAGAGTAATGTTTACTATTTTAGGGTAAGTTTGTGCTCGAGAGTATGTTTATTACAAATCTATTTTTTAAAGCGGGCGTGGCCAACCCGCGGCCCGGCCCGCCTTGAACATTTTTCCGGCCCGCGAGATTCATCACACTTTTACGTTTAGTATTATTATTATTTAATCTATGTTTACATGTAAGAATAATAATAACTTATTATGTTTTGATTTTTCAATCCAAAAAAATGTCTATTGGGTATCTAAATATAATATGGGGATATATAATTTTATATGCGACCCGCGAAGTTATGATGCATTTCCAAAGTGGCCCGCGAGATCATTTGGGCTGCCCACCCCTGATTTAAAGTATCTTTTTTTCAATAGTAAACCTTAAATCACATTTTAACCAAATAAGACTTTTCCATTTATTTAAGTATATCTATTACAATTTTACAGATTCGTTTATCTCTTATGATGTTTTTATCACTGTTAAAGTAAAAAGTTTTTTAAGAAACAGCTTAAAAATGATTTTTGTTATGTTTAAAAGTTATGCCTACTAAGATATATAATATCTATAAAATACATTTTGGTTTTCGATGTTTTAAATATAATAAATTTGATTTGATATAAGTATCATGTTTGTTTTATTTTTATGTGATCCATATTTTTAACAAACTCAAAGTAAACAACAAAGTACACAAATGAAACATCGCAGTACTTTAAGTCTTCAATTTTAAAAATGTTTTTGGATCATTTTGATTGCTATCAATAGTTTTTTTCAGTTAATAAAATAATTTTTTGATTATCTAAATAATTTGAATCATGGAAATATTTTTTAACCCTATCATATAATTTTAACATAAAATTTAAAAAAATTGTATGCAAATTCATTAATAAAATTTAGTTGTTCCCAGTAGTAAAAATATTTTTTACTAATTTTAACTTGTCTTGTTAAATACTTAAAAGGATAAATTGTTTTTTAGGTTTCAGGGCGCACTTCATGAAATCTAATTCTAGTAAGCATCCCATTCTGGTTTGTAACGGTTTTAGATACTACTTCAACAAGAGTTGGGGGGAGAAGTCATACTGGCGCTGCTGCAAGGGAGGGTTGTGCAAGGCAAAGGTGTGCACCATAGGAAACATCATAGTCAGCATTTCCACGGTAATGCACAGTTGTAAATACAACTTCAACCCTTATTGTCAAACTGATACTGTTTATAATTGCGTAGTTGCAAATCACTGCAAAATGTAAACAGCCGAATAGAAGACGTTTAACAGTTTTTTTAGTAATATTTATTTGAAATTTTTGAACCCATTAGGTATGAAATACTTAGTAAATTATATGATGGAAGGAAATCATTAATTATTATTATTAAATTGATGAATAAATATATTCTATATTTATACAAACATATAAACCAATATTTTTGCATACAAGAAACGATGAGAAAAATATTTAAAATATTTTTTCTAGACTCTGTAGAATATTTGATTAACATGTCGGTCTAGCTAGTAAAAGCTGAAATTAATTACCTTATTGATAAAAAAATATTTCTTATTATTATTTAAAAACATAGAATTTATTATGAATTTAGTTTTTTTAAGTTCGTTTCTATAATATGACATAGTTATAGAAGTAAAGATACTTGTTTGTTGCCTATATTTTAAAAGCAATAAAATATTTTTTGAAATATATCATATTTAGTTTTTTTTTTAATTTAGGTATCAGCATGTTTATTATTAAACACTTAAAAAATATGGCAATTTATATAAATATGCAAATCATAATCTTATTGACTCGTGTGATTCAGTATAGTATACTTTCCAGACTTCCAAGTTTCAATCCAGTAGAGTAATAAGTTTTCTCCAACATATTTAAATAAATAGGTTCAATGAAAAACATTTTGAGATAAAACATTATTTAACGAAAAATATATAATATGTATATTCACACCTCTAAAAGAACAAATAAAATGGGCCACAGTACCAGTTAACTACGATGTTTTATTTTTTACTTTCCTGAAGATCCTTTTCTTCGCCGAGTGAGTACGTGTGCCGTATTTTAAAATTATTAATTTGTAGATTGTATATGTATTTATTAATATAAGTTTCATTGATTTTAGTTGAGTATGCTACTTCACTAAAGGGAAATGTGTTAATAAAAGTTAATAAGAAATTCACATTTAACTACAAAAGGACATCAAGAAATGGAAAAAGCCGTTGGACTTGTTCCACCCACAATGGAAAAGGATGTAGAGCCGCTCTATACACCAAAGAAAACGTTGTTGTGAGCTTATTTAACATGCATAACCATTGAATTTAAAAAAAAATTACATTTTTTCTCGAGATCTGGTATATTTGGTGATTTTGGTACGTGAACAAAATGAAAATAAAAATTTTTTAGTCCTCACTTCACACAAATTCTCAGAAATTTATTAAATTATACTATGATTAACAAGGTCTCTAATATGTCACACAGGTTGAATAATAAAGAGTTAATTCTCTAATATGTTCAAAATATTAAAAATAATATTGTTGAGGGACAAGGCATTTGATTCGTGAAGATCCATTATTATAATGATAAAAGTACCTTTGTATTTTGTCTTCACTTTGAGTTTATTAAAATTATTTGCATTACTAGTTTCGACCCAATACACTGGGTCATCATCAGATGCTTACCTAAATGTTTAGTTAAGCATCTGATGATGACCCAGTGTATTGGGTCGAAACTAGTAATGCAAATAATTTTAATAAACTCAAAGTGAAGACAAAATACAAAGGTACTTTTATCATTATAAAAATAATATACTTATGTATGATTGATAGTTCGTTCACATTGTTAGCGAAAAGGTGTTTTGTGCAATCGGGACGAAGAATCAATAGAATGTTAAAGAATATTTTCCTGAATCAGTTTTGTAGAAATACAGTTTTTGTTTACTATTCGATAGTTTTAAGGCTTGGAGTACACTTAAATTTGACATAATTATTTGTAAATATAAAATAATTATAACATGATTTAAAACAGATGCCTGTTTTTTTATTTGCTATAACAAGTTTTAATACCCTATTTTATAACTGTGTTTTTTTCCAAACAGTTGTTTTTGTATGCATATCTGCAACTGCTGAGTACAGTTTCCTGGTAACATATGCCGTTCGCCAACCGTGCTTCTATCATAAGATAAAAATATTAATCATCATTTCATACCATTAATATTGTATGTATTATAATGTGTACCTGATACAAATTTGGAAACCAATAACAATGCATTTATTTTATATGTAAAATTTATAAGTTGATTTATTAACGTTTATTTTTCTTTAATTTTCAGAAGTCGTTCACACTATGTCAAAAAGAGGAAAACCTCTGATACGAATAGGCAAATATAGTTACTGTTTGAATAAAAAAGGGTTGAATGGTAAATTATGTTGGCGTTGTTCTACCCACAAAGATAGGGGATGTCGAGCCAACATAGCGACGATAAAAGGTGTCATTGTGTCTGGCTCTCCACTTCATAATCACTAAGAACCTTGCACTGAATGAATTTCTCTATCCAAGTTGCCTGCTTTCCTGCATTTTATATCAAATTATTAAATGTGATAATATTTATAATTCTTGTGTAAATTTTTTTAGTTAACATTATTTTACATACCATACGTTTACATAACATTACTTTTTTATTTTTCATAAATCAGTGTTTTGTACATGGTATATTAAACACATATCTTTTTCCATTGTCTCATGTCTGCATTTTTATATTATGTTTATATATCTCGCTCTAATGATTCGTTAGTAATACCAAAGCTTGAGGGGGTCATAATTTCCCAGAGGAATCTCGAATGTGGTTTGATTCGCAGAAGCGATTCCTTTATAACAAATTTATTGAAGTGAATTGATAGGTTTGCGTATTGTAGACGTAGTTGTCTATATGGGTTTTATTTACATTAAAACTCTTCTTTTCACTAAGATCACTTAATGGGCCACATTAGTATTTTATTGTTTATTCTAGTCCAGTATCATTTTCATGAAACATCAAATGTGTTTTTATTAAAATTAAAACGGAAAGTCATTGATAGATATTTAATAAATTTGGCCAGTGGTGTATATAAATTAGAGAAAATAAAGCCATAAAAATGTGATCCACTGTAGATAAGTCAACTGTCTTACGTTTCTTCTTCATTGTAAGATGTTTTCATGAAAATAAAAAGAATGCTATAATGTTACTAATATGTAAGAAATGAAAGAATTGTTCCCACATTAGATGAATATATTATTTCCCGCAATATCAGTTGTTTCATTAAAAAGAACTGGATAGAGAAGTTAATTGATAAATGAAATTTTGCTTATATATTTTTCTTCATACTCCCATAGATTTTGAAAATAATGTGTTTTTAAGCATTAAAGATGTTATTAATTTTTTTTACAAAGTTAAGTAAGTTATGAAGTTAAAACTATATTTCCCAGAAAAATGCAATCCTTACAGTCATTTATAACTTAAAACTAAACAAAAAATCACCTTATCTTATCTCACCCTAGGCAAGTCTCATCATTTCATTTGTTTGCAAGTTTCTGGTTTTTTATGAATTTCAGGGTAAATAAGAAATTTTTTATTTCCTATTTTATATTATTTTCTTTATATCTTAAATTATTTCTTTCAGTTGAGTACGTTTTATCAAGCAGAGGGCGTCAGATGATCAAAATCGATAAGTACACGTTTTTTCTCCACGTTATAAATAAAAGTGGGAAATTGCGTTGGATGTGCACCTTTCACTCCAGTAAAAAATGCAAGGCCATCTTGCACACTGTTGAAAATGTTATTGTTTTTCAGGGAGGCCTTCACAATCACTAAAATAATTCATTATCGGAAAAGTAGGTGAGAATCCCCAGAAACAAAATTATTCATGTGGGATTAGACCACACATAATTGCATAAACTGGTGCTGAAAATAATGTTTATTTTATCTGATTGGTTTGATTTTTACATTTTTAAGTTTCTGATTATGCAAAGCCTTGATTAGATGGGTTAAATCAATGTTATGATGTAGAAAATTAAAAATTTACAATATAAATTAAAAATTTATAATATAAATTTAATGTATAGATATTTTTAATAATAAATAAAATTTTACCTACAATCACTGAAAAGTTGTTTTTTTCAACTTCAAGCAAAATTATTTTGTTTTGTAACATATATAGTAATAATATTTATTATCTTGAATTTTATTGAAACACGGGAAAGCCGTTGTAAACATTGTCGTCGCAACATTTATGCATATATTATGAAAAAAATTCTGTATACTATTTTTTATAATATTCATCATTACAATGTATCACATTATAGTGATGAATATTGAGAGGGCTTGGTGAATACTTGTTTTAATAATCATTTCGTGTTTGTTTTTTATTTTAGTTGAGTATGTCAAATCTCAAAGAGGAAACACATTGATAAAAATTGATAACAAGTACACATTTTATTTGCTTGGAAAGAGGAAAAGTGGGAAAATTTTATAGGTTTGTAACTCAAACAAGAAAAAAAAATGTAAAGCAGCCTTGTACACTATAGAAGATATCACCGTGTCTCAGTACGGTTGTCATATTCACTGGAAGGAAACTATAATTTATTAATAAAGTATGAAGTTTTTCGATGAAACATTAAAGTAAATAGTTCATTTTTTTATTGGCCTTTATCACATCAAGTTATAGAAAAATGTATAATCGATAATGTTGTTTAAAAGACGTTTCTTTGTCTTACACCATTTGATGTTTATCCCTTTTTGACTAATTAAATTTATAATTTATTTATGTCTGCATTTTTTAAATTATTTGAATATATTTATTTATGTAAATACAAACTTATTTCAAAATTGCATCAATACTGTTGGATCGATAGTAAACTTCACAATCAAATTATAGTAGTTTCTTCTAAAGACTATGTGAATTGGTAAATGTAAAAACTGTAAGTGAAAAAACTTTAATAATTCCCCAAGTCAAAAAAGGCCAATAAGATCCATCATTTAATATTGTGTCTAAACTGGATCTTTACGAAGAGTAAGTGATTGAGTTTGTCGATTGCTTTTTATGCTTGAATCTAAGCAGTGTTGATTGTAAATAGCATAATTTGCAGAACTTGTATTTTTAATTAGTAAACCGTTATTATTTTTGTATTATACTCACTGCATTTTTTTTTCAGTTGAGTTAATCACGTCAAGATGCGGAAGACCCTTAATCAAGTTAGATAACAAGTACACATTTTCATTCAATGTTAAATGCAAGGGCGGCAGGAGTCGCTGGACGTGTTCCACCCACAAGAACAAAGGATGCTTAGCCTTTCTACACACCATAGACGACACGATCGTGTCCTTGCGTGGTTTTCATAACCATTAGTTTACATCCAAATGTGATATATTTTTGTAAAGTCGTTTATCACCAAAAATGGTAACTTCTTGCTACGGTGATTCTCCAAGCTCGTAAATTGGGAAATCTTGCTGTCAATTTGAGAGTGGTCTTCTACTTTACCTTTTACGTAATGCTGTCACTAAAAATAAAATTGTATATACGACGACGATGTAGTTTTGACTTCATTATATCTGACAGGTTGGATTATTGCCCATAAAATTCTGATCTATCAAAAAACTGAATTTTACAGCTGATACTGCTTGTATTGCTTTAAATGTGTTTTTTGGTATGATGCTAAATCTTTTATAAGCAATCTCATCAAAAATGGCTGCTTAAAATTAGTACAAATTTTATATAAAATAAGCTATTCATACGTTATAGTGCGAGAGTATGGTTTTTTTTTTTTTATTTTGTAAATTTTCCTGATAGTACAACTAAAATAGCACGCTTAATGCACACGAGTGGTATTCTAATACAAATGTTTAAAAATGTAAAATAAATTTAAATTCTATTTAGACAAAAAAAAAATTTAACATTATGCTATCTCATCTTCTGCTATCAGACTTGGGGTTATTTATCAGATTTTATTTGGTGCATGTTTTTGCATAGATAAATTGTAAATATGTACAAATAAATAATTTTTGTCAAGAGAACTAGTTTTTTTTTTTATTTATTATCTGAATTCTAATATTTTAACTGATTTAATTCGTTTAAATATTGTTTTAAAATTGGTGGGACTTGAATAAAATATTTTAAAATAAAAAAAATATCTAATTAAATTTAAATATGTTAAAAGTTTCATTGTATATTTTTATTTGTTTAATATATAATTATAATTATAAATATACTTATAATTGGAAATAATTATAATTTTTTAGTATTTTTTCATATTGACTCCACGTGTGGGAGACAAACAAAGTTGTCCAGCCTAATGTGAGCAGAGTAGAAAATAAGAAGGCAGCTAAAACTATAAAATGCATCTGCGACTGCTTTAGAATATAATCTGTGATTTTATTCAGGTACACCATAATTTTTGTTAAATATCAGCAATTCGAATAATCTTACATTGCCTTGATTTCTTTTCAGTAAAATTCAACAAAAACAAAAAAGGAAATACAGTGATGACAATTGACAACAAGTACAAATTCTACATCCGCAGTAAAGCAAAGAGTGGAAAAATACGCTGGATTTGTAATGCGCACAAGAGCAGAAAGTGCATCGCAGCTTTGTACACCATTGAAAATGTCATAGTTGCTCGGTATGGTCATCATTCCCACTAATAAAAGTTTTTTAAAACTGCACTGTTTTTTTTCTTGTCTTCACCAACACAACATTGAAAAAACTTTATTATTGATTACAAATTATAGTAGATATCTCCTTACCGTAAACTATTTTTGTAAAGAAATCTTTTATTGATAGCTTACAAACTTTCAAGTCTTAGAACCGTGAAACTATAGAGTTATTCCTCGTTGTCATCGTATCATTAATTTTTTTTAATAATCATTTTAAACTGACGTATGTGAGCAACTACTTAACAAAGATGCCAGCATTTTCTATTTGTGGCCGCCTCAAAATATAATTCCACATGAAATCATAATTATTTATGTTAAATTAAATATAAATAAAAGTTACCACACCAAAGTATATTTATCTTTCTTCGATTGAATCCTCTATTTATTGAAAATAATAGTACGAGATGAATTCTTGTTAAACAAAAGGTCGAATAATCTAAAGTTTTCTATTCAAATCAAATCTAATCGCGGAAACACAATGATAAGGATTGATAAAAAGTACACATTCAGTATTCACAGGGTGCGAAAGAAAGGAAACGTTCACTGGCACTGCACCTCTCACTATTCTAAACAATGTAAAGCAGCTATAATCACTGTGGACAATATCGTTATTGTCTTGGTATGGTTTACACTCGCATTAAATTTTTAAAAAGTAAATGATGTATTTTTTCAAAACCTTTCCGTCACAGATGTTTTCATTCTTCTACAGGTTTTTCTCCTCAGAGGAGGTTGGTGATCATTTCATTGAACATACAGCTATCCTGAGCCAGTTTTACTATTATAATTCGGCTCTACTTCTGACTGGCGCAAATACTCTTTCTTCATATGCCTCTTTTTTTTTCTTGAATATTTCTCTGGACAATCAGCTGCTTTTTTTTAAATAATGAGTCCTACTTTTTTTTGAAAGAAAATATGTGATGCTTTAAATTTGATATTTCATAACTTTGCTTAGTTTTGACATTTTAATAGAAATTCTTTCAATGTAAAATTATGACGAACCACTGTACTCTGCAAAAGGCTATAAGTGTGAGATTTCAAGCAGGTTGCTTGATATAGTCAGAATAAACTATCGCCTTTTCGGTCTTTGGAACTAGTGTAATGTAATTACTCTTAATGTATTCTAACTGAATAATCGATAAACTTTCTCACTATAGAGGGTTGTAAAATCTAATACTGATCTTTTTTTAATTTTAGTTGAGTACATCAAATCCAGAAAAGGAAAAACATTGATAAAAATTGACAACAAGTACAATTTTTATTTCTACCGTAAAGCGAAGAGCGGAAAGATGCGCTGGATTTGTACATCCCATAGTACCCGCAAGTGTAACGCGGCGTTAACAACCATAAATGACATTGTTGTGTCTCTATATGGATTTCATTCACATTAAATGATATTTCGATTTAGGTTCTCTATTTATCACGAGGGATTGATCAAAAACAAAATCAGGAGGTATTATGGTTTGCTGGGGCTAGGTGATGGCTTTGAGTCGATAAGATATAGAAATACATCTCAACGAGTGTGCATGAAGTGTTGAGGTTTTATATTTATACTTATTTCTTACTCAATATAGAAAAAAATTCAATATTGGGTTATATTAATGATGTTGTTGAATTTGTTTGGTTTCTATTTGCATTAAAATAAGTTCAATAATATATGCATAAACTAAAATATATTGATTTTTTTATTTCCACCCTTTCCACTTTATGCAATCAGAATTTATTATTTTCTTATTCATGTTGTATGTCTAATGGCTTTTTATTTTCATTCCAAATTTCCTTATCATATTGTTCTCGTACTCATTGAGTGTGGGTCCTATTTTTTTTTGTTAGAAAATATGTGATGCTTTTATATTTGATATTTCATAACCACAAATTTTTTGTATATTTTAACAGGAATGCTTTCAATGAAAAATGATGACGAATCACCGTACTCTGCAAAAAGCTGTAAGTGTGAGATTTTAAGCAGGTTCCTTGATACAATCAGAATAAATTATCACAATATTTGGCCTTTAGATCATTGAAACTTGTGTAATGTCATTACTCATAATGTCCTCACGCCAAGGATTACCTGTATATTCTCTTAAATATGTATAACTTAATTATCGAAAAGTCTTTTCGTTTAGAGGATTGTATAATCTAATACTGATCTATTTTATTTTAGTTGAGTACATCAAATCGAAAAGAGGAAATACACTGATAAAAATTGACAACAAGTACAATTTTTATTTCCACCGTAAAGCGAAGAGCGGTAAGATGCGCTGGCTTTGTACATCCCATAGTAACCAAAAGTGTACTGCGGCGTTAACAACTTTCAATGATGTGGTTGTGTCTCTTTATGGATTTCATTCACATTAAACATCAATGATTTTAAATTTAACGCTCAAATTAAGGAATGATAATGATATTTCGACATAGGCTCTCTAGTCATTATCAGGGTTCAATCAAAAATGAAAAAAACAGAATTCATATCCTTCAAGCCTTTGTCTTGTCTTCACCAAGAGAGTTTACTTTTTGTGCGGTGAGTGTTGAAGGCGGGGGAGATATTAATAAGGTGTATTAATGATGCTGTATTTGTATGGTTTTGATATTTTGTGGTGGGTGTTGAGGGAAGGTGGAGGAATTAATAAGGTATATTAATGATATTGTATTTAAATGGGTTTAATTTTTATTAAAGATGTGTAATAATGAAAGCATAAACTGTATTGCTTTTTATTTTCGCCCTTTCCACCTTATACAGTCAGAGTTTATTATTTTCGTATTGTAGATATAATATTTGAATACTCTTGATACTCCATAAATACTACTACTCAACTCTTTTGTGATTTGGTTAGTGATGTGCAGGTGACCAAAAAAAAGGTTGAAAATAAATAAATAAAATTGCCACCCATCTAACTTCATTAGTTAACTCTGGCCTGAGTTGAGTGAGGAAACTTCTGATCTTAAGATGTACTGCATAACCTAACGTTTTTTTATTTTGCTTTTAGTTGAATGCATCAAATCTCAAAGAGGAAGAACGCTGATAAAAATTGACAACAAGTACACATTCCGTTTACACAGGAAGAGAAAGAACGGAAAAATTAGGTGGACCTGTTCGTCACAAACTAGTAAAAAATGTAATGCAGCATTGACCACTATAAATAATGTGATTTTGTCTCATTATGGTTTTCATTCTCATTGAAAAATGTTTCATTAACAAGTTACTTACCATCAACCATTTTGAATGCTTTGCGATAATTAGTCTATCGTGAAGAGTTTGTTACCAACAAGTCATTGCTCGATAATTAACATTTATGAATTGCAACAATACCTCTTTATCATGTGTATTTATTATTTATTAAATTATATTCTTAAGTAAGACTAGTTATTTATTGAAGATTTTTTCAAATAAACACACTTAATACTGTACTTATTTAAAAAACGAGTTTTATTATTATTCTTTGTAAAACCTTAAAGTCTATAATGTCTATTTCTATAATATATCATCTAATTTTGTGTAATTTTTTTTGTAGTTGAATATATAACTTCAAAAAGGGGTAGTTGTCTAATACGAATTGGCAAATACACCTTCTACAAACAATCGAAGACTAAAAATGGGAAGATTCGTTGGGCTTGTACAGTTCACCAAAGCAAAAAGTGCAGAGCCTCATTATGCACTGTAGATAATGTCATAGTATCTCAGTACGGCCATCACGTTCATTAAAACCAAAGTGATGCCCAAGTCTGATTCTGCAGAAAGACATGTCGTTCTTATTAAACATGATAACCATTATCAAATGGATTTTTTAAAAATAAATTTAGTTGCTCTTTAATTAAAATTATGGAAGAGTACCATTAAACTATTTTTATAACTTATGCAATAGATTAGTTACAAAGCATGCAAGTTAATTTTTATTCTTATAGATTATAATTTAGTTTTTTGTACGCATTTTTTGTTTAAACAGTGAATATTATTTGTTGTAAAAGAAATAAAAACCACTTCAAATGCTGAAGTTTAATTATTTCCTGAAGAAAAAAAAAAAATTATTTCTCTAGATTATAAACAAATATAAGTTGCTAAAATAATATTTTGAACACACCGCCTTAATTGAAGCTTTCAATAATATAATTTAGTGGTAAATTACAGTTAGGTTTTTTTAATTAAAATGTATCGAATATCAATAAATAAAATCATTTAATGTAAAAATAAATACCTTTTTTATTATGTAACTATTATTTCTGACTTAACCTAGTCTATAAAAAACATCTTGTGAAATCTCTATGAAATTATTTAATTAATCCAACAAAACATGTTTTTTGATTTGTTTTAGTGGAATACATCAAATCTAGCAGAGGAAATACGATGATAAAGCTCAATAACAAGTACGCATACTGTTATATAAGGACAGCAAAGAATGGGAAAAGTCGCTGGATTTGCACTTCATCAAACAGCAAAAAATGTAACGCAGCATTGTACACGGTAGGAGACGTCATCGTGTCTTATTATGGTTCTCATTGTCATTAAAATGTAATGCGGCATTGTATACGGCAAAAGACGTCATCGTGTCTCAATATTACTCTTATTGTCATTTGAATAAGTCTTACTCTTACAATTACACATTAGTTTGGTAAGACGATTCATTTTTACATATTTTGTGTTAATGTAAAGTTGTGGTTACATAACTTTCATTGTTTTGCATCTTTAGTTATAGTTTGTGAGAGATCCTTTAAATAGTGTGCTTACTAACAGATGACTCTTCATTTTTATCCATATTATTAGTTAGATTATATTTTTAATATTTTTTGCTTGAATTTTTATGAAACGATGAAGTGTGTATTTTCTCTCACTTCTAGAAATATTGTTTTATTAAGTAATAAAAATTGTTATCAATTCATATTTCCATAAATTTTATATGATTTATTTACTCCTATTTGAAACAAATATAATTAGTAAAATGGCTAGGAGGTTACTGAATATTATTTGTAGTGAGCGCTATTTAGATGAAGTCCACAAAAGACATAAGAAATCTCATTTGGCTTATTGTATTTGTTTAAAAGAACTTATTCTTTCGATGTTCCTTAATATTCTGGTTAATATACATGGACTGTTTTTGTAGATACGCATTGTAACCATAAAAAAACATATTTTGTTATATTCAAATGAAATGGTGTTTCTGGTGTTTTTGTTAATAATTTTGCCAATATAATGGCGATGAGTAAAATAAAAAAAATACTTTTCAAAAATGGCAAATCATTTTATAGAAAATGATAATTATCAATTATTAAGTTCTATCCTTCTTTCTCAGCCGATTTTAATAATATCTAAAAATAAGTTGGTATCTAAACATTTAGAAAATGGCACAAAAAACTGTTTGTTAAGATTTGTTTTCGCAATTATTGCCGCGTGTGTAGGGTAGTTTAGTTTCTACACATTATTTCTCTTTTTCTATGTGCCTTCAAGGAGGCCCCGAATAAAGGATACGCTCCCGCAACCCAGTGAAGTTCTCAAACGAGATCCTGGGTGCGGGGTGCAAATTCCACCACAAAAAAAAAAAAAAAGTATGTGAGTTTAACACCTCAAAAATATGCCCTGAATTTATATTTAAAATCGAATTTAAAAAATAAAACTATGCAGCTTTCTGAATTTTAATTATTTTTATTTGTGAAATATCTTTTCTCATAAAAGGAGCCCAAAATTATATCACAACCTTGGCTTAATACGAAGTTTTGGCAAAAAGTTGAAAATCTAACATTGTTTTATTTTTTCCCTTTCAGTTGAATACATCAAATCTAAAAGAGGAAATATGGTGATTAAAATTGATAACAAGTACACATTCTGTTTTCTCAGGCAGTCGAAGAGTGGGAAAATTCGATGGACGTGCACCTTACACCACAGCAAGAAATGTAATGCGGCTTTGACTACAGTGGATGATATAATTGTCTCTCATTATGGTTTTCATTCTCACTAGAAAAACATATTCATAGTTCATTAAATTTTTATAACACACACTGTATTTCAATACCTATTCTTATGTGTTCATTTGGAATTTTTCACTTAACCTTATTTTTAAAAATCATGATTAAAAATAATATATTCACAATAAAGATAAAATCTCTATTTCTTCTGACCTGATGGGCCAAACTTTTGCATGCAAAAAACTCAAAGAAATGCTACCATTAACAAAGTGTATCAATTAGATTGTTTCAAGTGTTTTCGGCAAAATGTATGATATATATTTATAACTGTGTATATTTGTCATGTTCAAAATATAGTAAATGAATAAAATACTATGGTGTTAAGTTTTTTTTAATTGAGTACCTTGACATTCCTGATTGTATTTTTCTCTAAAGTATCTAGCTACTGTGTCGGACAGATAGAATAAGCCATTCCTGCAAATGATAATAGCTACTAAGCGTGTTAAATGTAGTTACCATCTAGTTGCTATTTTATTATTTATAAATTATCTAACATTATTCTGTTTTTGTTTACAGTTCAGTACTCAAGATCTAAGAGAGGAAATAAAGTTATAAAAGTCGATAACAAGTACACATTCTGCTTCCTCAGGCAGGCAAAAAATGGAAAAATGCGCTGGACTTGCACCTTGCAACGCAGTAAGAAATGTAAAGCAGCTTTGCACACTATAGAAGATACCGTTGTCTCTCATTATGGTTTTCATAATCATTAAAATAATATTAAAGATACAGTTAGTAAAACTATAAACAGATATGGTAACATTATGTGTAGAATGACCCGGAGACCCGGGACATAGAATAGACAAACATATGTTCAGTGAGATGGTCACCAAGCTCCTCTGAGGAGAGGAACTTGAAGAAGTATTATAATATATTGTTTTTGAATTAAGTTTGATGTCTTGAATTATTTGATATGTAATAATTTTTTAAATACTAATGGCATTTACGTTGGTTATTTGGTGCAGGAAATATGGTAATTAAGGTTAGTGGGTATTAAAGTTTTTATGGTTATGTTTAAAATATTTATTGATTATAATTCAATTAAAAATGAAATGTATACTTATTACAAATAATATTTAATTTTGATTATTATGTATTTATTAATATAAATAAATTTTAAATAAACACACACTGCTGTTTTCAATCCTATCATATTTTCATTGCATATATTTTTTTAAATTTTTTGATAAAGTTTCGATGTTCAAAATAATAAATTATTCACAAATAAAACATAAACGTGGCATAATAAAGAAAATAACAGATCATACACATGCAATGGTGTTGTATATCACGGTTCTTTTTTATATAAATTTCTATGTTTATGTAAATACTAAATAATCTTTTTATTTTAGTGGAATTCTCCACATCAACCAGAGGAAAACCCCGAGTTATGATAAATAATAAGTACAATTTCTGCGTTAACAGTACTAATCGAAGTGGAAAAACGAGCTGGCGGTGCTCCTCACACCAATCAAGAGCGTGTAAAGCTATCGTACACACGTTAGGGAACACACTTGTGGCTCAGATTGGCAAACATAATCACTGATTTACAAATAGTTCCACATAGTAAAACTGGCTGTGCAGCAATTAGAAAAGTCGCCTTTGGGGCACTGAATATTTTTTAAAACCGTTCAGTTTTCTGATTAAAAACAATCAGAAATCAGAAATAAGCAACTTAGTTATATAAGTTTTTTTTAAAGCAAATAAAGTTTTCTCTCTGGTATTGTTTGATTTTCTATAAATCTATTTTTAAGTTGCCTTTGGGTTGGATAGCTTTTTAATTTATTATAATTAGTATAAACATTTACAAAACATACATTTTTAGTATATTTCACTAATTTGGTTTGGTGTAGTTATATAATTTTTTACATACCAAATCGCATTTAATTCAAATGTACAACCAAAATGAAATTCACTTTATCGAGTACTATTGGCATTAATGATATTTTGAATATGATACATTCAATTGTCATAAAATTCTCTTATGCTTAATTAAATATTATTATTTAATGTTGAAAATTTTGTATCATTCAAATAAATAAAAATGTTGTAAAAAATTAAATTAAATTTTTTGGTTTTATTGTGAGACGTAAGCACAAACGTTTCGTACATAAAAAATATCAGATCACACATTTGTAATGTTGTCTCTAGTATAAGCAATATTTGTTTGATATTTAAACGTTTTCTATCATCTCACAACACAGATTTGAAGACACGTTAGTTCAACCCATATTTTCAATGTTTACGTATGTATTAATTTTTTTTTTATTTTAGTGAAATTTTATACAACAATCCGAGGAAAACCTAGACTTACAGTTGATAATATGTACAACTTCTTCGTGAACAATATCAGTCAAAGTGGGAAAACGAGCTGGCGTTGCTCCTCACACAAATCAAAAGCATGCAAAGTTTTCATACACACATATGAAAATAGACTCCTGGCTCAAATTGGCTTTCATACTCACTGATGCTCAAAATGAGTCTCATAGCAAAGCTGGCTGTATAGCGGTCTGAAAAGACCAACCACAGGGTAAAGTTGTAAACACGTTTCATACTGTCCAATGCGTGTAACTAATATTACATTTTTATTTGCTTATGTTATGTGAACATCAAAAACTTAGTATTTAAAAAAAACATTTTGTGTCTTATTTCAAATTAAATCTTTATAACACCCGGATATGGCTTAGTTTTTTTTATGTCCTTAATATTTAGATAAAATTAATTCAATAATTTGTAAATGTACACTGTATATTTAATCTTACAAAAACACTTGTATAAAATGTTACATACTAACTAATTTGATTAGGCGCATTTTTTCACACATTGAAAATGATTTAAAGAAATTCTCTTTTTCTGAGAGTTTCTTTAAATCATTTTTAATGTGTGAAAAAATGTGCCTAATCATATTAGTAAGTAATATAAACCTGTATAGGTAATTAAAACGCACTTGATTGACGTTCAATCCACAAAATAGACATATACATACTAACTAAATAAAATACTGCTATCTGCTAGATCGGCATCATATAGCTGTTATTTAATCAGTAGCATGCGCTACACACGAGCAATGAACAATTGCTTGCCCTAAAATATTTAAACATACATAAATTTACGCTAAAATACACTTACGGTAATATTTTTCATGTATTTATAATATAATTATTAATATCTCATGCTGATAATGATATTTTTTTTAGTGAATTACGTAACATCAAAGCGAGGAAACCGGCTAATTAAATTAAATAACAACTACACTTTTCGTTTTCAATCCTCAAGAAAAAATGGAAAACAACGTTGGTGCTGTACGCAATACTATAGTACTGGCTGTACTGCTTCTATCTACACCTTCGACGAAACCATCATCTCTCTCACTGGAATCCATAATCACTGAAGTCGTCGCTACATCTTGGGGATGATAGGTTCCACATTCAGACGACCAATATGTTTATGAAAACTATTCTTCAGTTTATATGTTTTACGTATGTGTTATCTTAACACATATGATTTTTTAAAATTTATTTATAAATAAATTTTCAATTAAATAATAATAATGTAACTTTTCAATTCATATTTTAATCAAAATTAATACTCAAGTAAACTCAAAGTACTTAGTAAGGTAATCCTGTAATATTAATATTATTTTCATTTGTATATAATGACATGTAAAAAAATAAATTAAAATAAACCTACATTATTCAATAAAGCAAAATTGAAATTACCAAATGAGTACTTTTATTTACATTTATAATCAGTTTTTTTTAAATAGTTTTTATACACACTAAAGAGACTAAAGTTTAAGTTTTCCTCTTTATATATATTTTAAATAAGAAGTACACTATTTTAAGATTAGTTTTTCTGTTTTAAAATTAAACTTTCTTTTTGTTTTAACAACTCTAGTATTCAGTGTTTTAAAAATAAATTATATATTAGTCAACATTTTTTAATTTTGTAGATTTAGAAAATTTTTATGCTATTAGATTTCTCCAATCTTTCATTAAAAGATATTGCCACTTCAACATTTTTTTATTTTCAGTTGAATATACTACTTCGAAAAGAGGAAAATGTCAAATATTATTGAATAATTATAAGTATTACATCGATAAAATAAACAAGAGTGGGAAAATTCGTTGGCGATGTAATGGATACAGTAGTGATAAAATATTTAAACGCAAGTGTGCGGCAGCCATCACAACAATTGATAATGTAATCGTATGTTATTCAGGTTCTCATTGTCATTAAAAAGTCAAATACACTCATTTAATAAGTATTTACACGTATTCTTTATTTCTCTCACCTTCTTATACCATATTATGTGTATATTTAAGTAGTTTTTTGTTATATTTGTATAAATATATAGATAAAATATTAATATAATCCAAAACAGTACAGTATGTAAAAATGATATGAGAACAAATTCATATATTGTATAAAAAAAGAGAAAACTCATGCAAATCATTTACTCAAATTTGACGATCCTAGTCCTTCTAGGAAAGTCAAATCTACTCAAATAGATCATAACATTTTTAGATTGTCTTATTGTTGTACTAGCTTCTTGATTTTTAGTTAGAGTAAATAACAGTAAATATACAAAAAAATAATTAAAAATCTAAAAATGGCTAACAGGTTTTTTTTTTTTTTCAGCGGAGTATGTCACTTCAAAAAAAGGAAAATGCCAAATAAAATTGAATAATTATAGATATTATATAGAAATCATCAACAAAAATGGATCAATTCGTTGGCGGTGCAACGGGTACACCGCCGACTCGAATCCGAGGCACAAGTGCACTGCAACTATTACCACATTGGATAATGTATTAGTTTCGTTTTCTGGTTCGCATCATCATTGAAATAAACTTATAATCATAAAATGTAGATTGCTTGAGATTGTAAAATAAACAAATTAAATTATTACCTGTGCCTTTTAATTATTTTAATAAATTTTATATAACATGATAACAGTTTGTATATTTTATCTTTTACCTTCAGTGATTAGAGCTAGTGGGACTCTCTTTTCAAGAAATCAGAAATAAACATTACGTTCTGTAAAAATCTGAAGAAAACTATAAAATCCCTCACTCAATTCTCAAAACAAATTGATCAAAGGCTACCATGTTATCTCATGCCAAAATAGAAGGTTGATAGGCAAATAGGCAGAAGGAAAATATTGGAGACGCATCAAGCTAGACATAGACGTGATTGCCTTTGAATGCTTCTAACAGCGGGGGCACCTGCCTTTTCCTTTGTGGCCTCCTAATCATATAGATTACTCAGTTATAAACCTTTCCCAAATGTCTGGATGGATTGTTTTTTTTGTATCAGAGATACTGCTATAACTAACCAATATGTTTTCTTTCAGTTCAGTATGTTTTATCACGAAAAGGAAAACCGATGGTTCAACTGAGTGATGGACATACATTTAGTCTACAAGCAACTAGAAAAACTGGTAAAAAACGCTGGCATTGTTCCTTCCACTGCCGGTTCAGATGTGCTGCTGCTATTTACACCATGGACAATGTCGTCTTATTCTATAATAACTTTCATAATCATTCAGCAAAAATATAGGTCAGTGGCTTCTCAATGTATTCATTTGTCTATACTTTTCCTGGAAGATCTCAGGTTGTAATAGCTCTTCTTAGGTTAGATGTGAAAGTGTATGAACTTTAATCTCTCACTTTATTCACAACAAAAAAAACTTCCTCTTCAATTCATCTTCCATTTCAACAAGAATATAACTAAAAAATAAAGCAACAAAAGACGTTGTATGAAGGTTGAAAACTGAAATATAACAAATATAGATGTTTTTTTGTAAAAAGATAATGTGGTCCATTCACACATCTTGCAATGATCTATTGCAGAATGGTAAAAAATAAATCTTGTAGACATCTATTGAAGTAAAATATTTCTACTAAGTTTTTATGTAAAAAAAAAATTAGATATAATAAACGAAAATAATGCAAACACGCAATGAAAGCGCAAGTATGAAAGCGCAGCACTGTACGAAACGACTGACCGAAATTGGCTACGATACCCGGACTAGTCAGTGCGTGTGCACACATGGTGTGCCCATGTGATACTTGGGCTAATCTGAAAAGTGTTTAAGCTTCAAATGTCTTGGTAATTTGTAAGACCAGTCGGCCGTTTTGTGAATGTTTTGTGATTCATTCTAATCTATTTCAATTTTCCTTTACAGTTGAATATGTTAGATCAAGAAAAGGAAATATCATGATTAAGTGCGGGCAATACACTTACTCCCTGAGCAATCAGATGAAAAGTGGTAAAAAATGTTGGAGATGTTCGTGTCATGTCAGTAGCCACTGCAAGGCATTACTTTATACTATAGAAGATACTATCGTCATGTCTAAGCCTCATAATCATTAAAAATTACATAATATGTTTGATAGAAGTGTTTTTATTTCTTAGTTTTCTTTTCATATTTGCCATTCTATTTGAAATAATATTTTTTTTTTCTATACCAATTTTTTTTAATACTGATGCATTGCGTGACAACTTTAAAAGTGGTTGTCTCAAAGGTCATAAATTTGACCTTGAAGATGTTGATAATATTGTAACTACAATAAAGAAGAAGAACTACAAACAACAATTGTCCTCAAATCCATATAGGTAGAACGACTGTATCGTACTATACTGTAAATACATATCATACAAAGCCGAGTACAAGTACCTGCCTTCAAAGTAGATTACTTCAAAACTAGTAAACCTTATTTTCATAAGAAACACAAAAGCTGGAAAATGGGTTATGTAATAATAATTCATTGAATTAACTAATGGTATCAATGTAAAAGAAATTATTTTGCGATTTTACAAAAGCATTGTAAATTTTATTTGAACAACTACTTGATTTTCACAATGAGTCTGATATCGTAAATTGAAAATAAATTCTTACAATTTGTATTCTGTTTCAGTAAAATACATTCAATCAAACAGAGGAAATGTCATGATAAAAGCAGGGAACTTTACATACACCTATAAAGATGAGAGAAAAAATGGAAAAAAACGTTGGGTTTGCTCCTCGCACTTCTCGAGAGGTTGTAAAGGTACTCTTTATACTATTGAAAATACTGTTATATTATTCAAACCTCACAATCATTAACATTGTTACTATATCAATACAAATAGTTTATTAAAAATAAAACTTAAATTACTTTCATACAGGTTTTGATTACTTTACTCATTCCTCCAGGCAGGTTTATATACATCTCACAGACTTGCACCAAAGTTCTGAAGAACCGATTGAATTAAATAGTGATTACTGTGCTATTAAATATATCACACTGATGTGATAACATATTATTTCTCCGATTAACAATTTTCAATTTAGTCTACTATATTTCAACTACTTTTTGTAATGCAATCAGTGTGCAAATTTAACAGCTGAGTAATCTCTTTTTAATTAAGTCAGTCTATCAGAGCTTGTTATTTTTTAAATTTTTTAATAAAAAATTTAATATGTTAAGTAAGGATGTTTACGTGTTTTGTAACAAAATAAAAATAGACCTTGCATTATTGCATCTAAGAAGCACACAACATGGTCCAGTCTTCGACATATCAGGTCTTGAATAAATTTTATATTTCGATTCTATTAATTTTATTACAACACTTCTACTAAAAATCTAAGCTCAAATTACTTGAATATGATAGGTCAGATTTTTCTTCAGCAACACCAAGACAATAGTATTTTAAGACTACTTACGGTTTTTCTTTTGTGTTTTTATTTTTATATTAATAGTATGAAATTTATGTCTATTTTAGCCTGTTTCACGATTTCAAAGAAAGGCAAGAATATAATTAAATTTGAAGCATATACTTTCTCAAAGTGTTCAAAACAAATTAAAAAAATGACATCCTGGCACTGTTCGACCCACCATAACAAATGCTGCAAAGCTAAACTTCAGACTCATCGTAACATAATTGTTAGCATATACAATGTTCATAACCATTAATAGATATGTATATGCATTATATTTCAAAGTTTTAATATATATTATAAAATTTTAATTTTGTGCGACAATGCCCAATTTTTAAAAACATATTTTGTTTTTCCATTTGTTTATGGGAAGATTCTAAATGGTCTTAAATGACCATATTTTTATTATTATTATATTTTTCTGATTTTATATTTTGTAAACTAAAACAGAATAAGCTGTAACAGAAAAGCAAAATTTACAATGTTCTCTTTTTATAATTAATTTCTTGTCAATTATAATTTTTTTAATAAAATTTTAATAAATATATTTATGTACATTAAACGCTTCAATTATTTTTTCTAGTTATTATTTTTATAATAACCACAGAGGCATTTATTTTGTTGTCCATGCAAATGTATTTGCTAGAATGCCAAGTTTTTTGAAAAAACCATGCCATTTTGAAAAAACAGTTAAAAAAATATATTGAAATTCTTGTACATCATTATTTTTATATGAAAAAGACTGTACTTATACCAAAGTAAGTAATATACTAAATCATTTAAACGTCACAAACGATGCTGCTATAATCTAATTGGTCAGATTCTTGCGAATAACTTAGACTAATCAAACAATAGTATTTTAAGGTTACCAGTTAAGAAAAAAATGTTTTAAAATAATTTAAAGTGAATATAACGGAGCTTTTAGAATTTTTTTTTAATTTGTTGTTTTTTGTGCCCTTTGCTCTTATGGCATTTTAGTATTTCAATTTGTCTATGGTCTGTTTTGACAGTTGACAGTTTAGTAACAGTTGAAATGTTATTATATTATTATTTTGTTTTAATGTAATTTAATACGAGAATTTAATTAGTCTGTGTTAATACAATTTTAATTAATTGTATTCCATGTTTTCCACGTGTATGCAAGGAATTTATCTAATCTAATATTAAATATAGTTCATAATTTGCAGGTTCACTTCCTCATTACATTCGATCTAGAAAGGGAAGGCTATTATTGAAGATCGGGGAATATACGTACAGTTGCTCAGGATTGAATACATATAAAAAACGCTGGAGATGTTCTAGATCTAGAAAATGTAAAGCAAAAGCTCACACACACGAAAACATAATTTTATATCTGAATGAAGAGCATTCATGTTAAAGTCACTTTGTATTGCTCTAAGATAATTCAAATGCTCTTACATTAAGATCATTTGAAAAATGTCCTCGTAAATTAATCTGTTTCTTAATCGTGATTTACTAGCCATATCATTATCATTATATTATTACATTATATTATTACATACGATTATAACAGATTCATCTGAAAACATAACCTATGAAATGATTCTGTGAGAAGTGATCTGTGTTAGCCTGCTTAAAATTATATTGAATACTCTATAATGTAGTGAATTATGATGCCTTCGCAAGAGCTCTAACTTCCATGTGAAAAAAATTCTGTGGTCCTCTAAGCTATTTGTATTTTTTTTAATTAACAATTTTTTGTAACAATCATGAATGGACAAAAAGCATTACAAAAATGTGTAATTTGTGATATGAATCAAATAAAGAAATGTTACATTTAAATATTTTTTTAATTTAAAACATCCATTGTACTTATTATTTTTTATTCTGTTTATATTGAACTATACACTTCATATTAAGACTTAATTATTTATTAGATTTTATTTGAATCGCTTCTTATAGTCTTACTAATAATATAATTTACCATACTACACTCTTAAGTAGATATTTTCATGTATATATTTACTTATCCAGATATTCAAATACTCTTTTCTTTTAGCTTCCTACATCTATACATCTCAAGGTTCAAGGTTGCTTCTTCTCGACGGCTTCAAATACCACTCGCAGTTGACAACCTCCTCAGGAAAGCGCAGATGGCAATGCTCCTCTAGAAAAAAAGGATGCTATGCATCTGTAATGACTATTGATGATGTAGTGCTATCCAATTACAATGACCATAATCACACAAGACCCAAATAGAGTATTTGAATATTTCAAAAAAGTTATTTATATATATTTTTAAATAATTTCACGGGCACATCAACTGTACACTTTAAAAAAACAATTAAATTTCTCATTAAGTTGCATAGTTAAAGTGGTTCATTGGACATTTATTTGAAGGAATTTTGTATCATTTACTGTCTGTGTTACCTAAAACCCTATTTAGATACAATTAGAATACTCAATTATCACCTGTATTCAAAGAAGTCATTTTAAAGTGTAAACATTATGATCGATAATGGTAATTCTATTAGAATAATTTTTCAATGGATATATTTTTTTAAATTGTTTAATATTCAATTAATGTACTTTGTTGAAATAATATAAGGGTAAGTAAGAAATATATTAATTTTGCCAAATATTTTTTAATCATACACTTATCCATCACACATCATACACTGTTCATCTAGATTTTATAGAAAGGGTTTTGTACTGATTTGTTATTTAATATATAAATATAAAAAAAATCACTCATATTATTAATTTATTGTTGGCAATTGTGTCTATTTTGTTAAATATTTTACAAGATTTTTTTTATTCCTTTAATAAATAATTATACTGTTTTTAGTCAATAAATCTCAGAAACTCATAAAAATTGATTTTTAAATTATACACATTATACACCTATACTTATTCAACTAAATTATTAATCAAACTGAAAATCTTTGCTCCCTCATCTGGATTCAAACTCGAAACATCATAATCAGCAAGCAAGCATGCTAGACGCTCTATTATAAGGTTTTGGTGTCATTTGAGGGATTTAATAAATCTTTAGCACAATTTTTTATAACATCCTTTAATGAAATCTTCAGATTAGATCATGTTAAGATTATCTTTTAATCGAATTTACAATGCACATTAAACAACAGTAAATAAACACGGTAACTTCTCGCTTTACAGTAACTTCAGCATCATTGACATACAAAAGTGACAATTCTGAAGCTATCATTTGATAACTGGAGCTAAGAACAAATCTAGGTTATAAAAACACTTAAATCTACAAATATAAAAGCCTAATCCTATCGAATAATGCTTTTGCTTTTGATAATGTACACTACACTCAGCTGCTTATTTTATTGTGTGCTTAATGTAAACAATGTATCTTTTAAGTATTCTATAAAAGTATTTTCTTTTTTTTAGATTTATTGTCAATGAAACAAAAAAAAGAGCTCCAAGAGGTTGACGTAGCTGGATGTCGTTTTTACTTGCGTTACATTTCAAGGAAGACTCGCAGGCAATTTTGGTTTTGCTTTATTCACAACAAATGCTGTGCACCTAACTTGTTTTCACTAGACAATGGTTTTATAAATGCAAATACTCTGCAAAATCATCTCTAAATTGTTATTACACATATTTAACCAACATCGGTAATTAGTGAAGTTTTACTCAAGTACAAATAACTCTGCAATAATCAATTCTTTTCATCACTAACTAACCAGAATAAACCAGCAAGAAGCTGAAGCACGTTATTGTAGAGTTTACTTGTATCTGACCATATCAATACAGTACAAAATCATATAATCATTGTTTTTTTAAAAACTATCTACGATTGCATTAGTTTTTTCATATTTTATCAAATGTTTTCTCTCTGAAATGGAAACAAAAGAAAAATTGAGCCATTGATACAGTTTTCACAATTCATAAATAATGTGACAATGTTAGGTGTTAGGTCCGGTACTTTATATTTTAATACACCCATACCTCGCTTTACGGCCTAGATACGTTCCACGAAACTTGTAACACTGTAATTGATTTTTATTTAGTCCTTTAAGAGGCCTTGGATTTTCGGACAAATATATTAAAAGTGGTTTTAACTTAAAATCACCCGCGGCATTTGTACCAAGTAGCAAAGTTAATCGTTCTTTAGACACCTTATAACCAGGTGCAGATTTTTCGGTTTTTAAAATGTACGTGCGATCAGGTATTCGCTTCAATAAAGTCCTGTTTCGTCTACGTTAAACACTTGTTCAGGTTTATAACCACCTCTTTCAATAATTCCCTTTCAAATTTTGGGATATTCCTTAAATGCGGCCTCATCGGCGCTAGCTGCTTCACCTTTCATTTTCAAATTATGCAAGTTAAATCTATTTTTAAATTTTTCATACCATCCTCGGCTTGCTTGGAATGTGACATCTTCAGCAGATTCATCGGTATCTCCATTCTTCAAATTTTCGAAAATACTTAAAGCTTTTTCCTGGATAGTCATTTGACTCATTGGCATTCTCCGTTTGTTATTGTCTTCAATCCATATAATCAATAGTCAAAATAAGTTTAATAAAAAAATACACATTAAATTTTTTTAATTTGTACATACATACATATGTACTTACGTACCAAAAATGTCCCTAATTATTTCCAATTTTTCCAGTTAATGTGTAACAATCAGTAATAAATATGTACATAAAACACTTACAGACAAGTCTAAACCAGCCGCTCTATGAGCACACACTGAATAATGCTCGTAAACAAAAAAAACATTGAAAAAAAGTTTTTTTTGCTGTTATAGCGAAACATTTTAGGCCGTATATTGAAAACGTGCCATAATTGAAAAGGGCCGTTATAGCGAAAGGCCGTATAAAGAGCGGCCGTATAGCGAGGTATGGGTGTATAGTCACATTGTATGTGATGAATAATACATGTAACTTTCTTCTTGACATTTTTTTGCACAAATATTAAGTAAAGCCTTATATTTTACATTAAATGTTTATGTTTATTATTTTCTTCATTGTTAAGTTACACTATATTTAGACACAGTTGTCCTGTGTTAATACTTGTATAAAACTGAATTAATGTACTAGAAAACGTAAAATGCAAAAAAAAAAAGGACTGGCAATCCGACCGCTTCACCACCTGGAGAGATATTCAGAGGTTTGTATATAAATACGCATGCATACAACTTGCTTGCCTTTTGTGCAACCATTGCAGCATGTTTAAATGTTACTTTTGAGAGTTTTTTTTTTTCATACTCATGTAACTGTTTTATTTTATTTTTAGCGAATCTTATATACTCACAAAAAGGAAGAAAAATGATTGAAATCGGTGGCTACCGCTTTTACATGTATTCGCGAACACAAAAAAATATGAATATAAAAACAGCTAAACAAATATGGTTGTGCTCTACCAACAATAATAAAGGATGTACTGCTAAGATACATACCATAGAAAATTCTATTGTTTATATCTATAATGTTCACAATCATTAAAAATACACATTACCCATTTTGTCTCACCAAAACACATTATTTCCGATGCTATTATGGTAGTAACTTTAAAGTTGTTATCCGATAGATCTTAAATTTGACCTTGAAAATATCTGTAAGAAACTTTGTCAGTTACTAACGTAATTATATCCAAATATATGTTGTTAATAAGACAGATTGAGTTCAAGGTTAATTACAGTTTCTTACCCAAGAAACAAGTTTCTAGGTATGAAAGATGGGAATATTTTAGATTCGCCTAACAAAGAGATTTAAAATATGTTGAGAGTGTGATCTTGTTTTTAAAATATAGATGACTTAGATAAAGTTTAAATATAGTTTGAAGTAAAAGTTTACTAATTTTTCAAAATAATTTTTTTAGTCACCAAAAACATTCTCAGTACACTATTTATTCTAGTAAAAATGGGACATTGCAAAACGATAACAAATGTTATTAATTTAGTGCATAAGTTTGTTTTAGTTTTAAAGTGTTGTTACCTTAAATTATGAACTGTTAATATATTTGGAATTAAATATGCTATTTTTTAAATTTAATTAATTTACGTACACACGATGTTTAAGATATGTTATGAATATAATTACAAAGTTGTGATTCTTTACTATTGTATTTAAAATTTTATTGCCTGCTATTGGCATCAATAAAATTGTATTATATTAATTATAGTTTGAAATAACTCAAAATTCTGGATTGAAGCTATTACTGTGCGACATTTATACTTCTATAAGTTTTATGTACTGAATTTTCAAACAGTGTGATTTTTTTTAAAAATATATATGTAAAATTTATATCAATACATTTTTATATGCGTATTATTTGTGTCATATAAAGTATTTCTAAGGTGTATTATTAATTTTCAATTTTCAATATAGGCTAAAGTGTTTACATTAATCTTTAGTATTATTTCAATAAATGGATAGAAATATCATTTTTAAGTAAGAAAACAGATGTTTTATTTTTCATGTACATTTTAAAATACAATGAAATCACTTGGTCTAAAATCCAAAATGTAGCTGCAAATATATATTGAATAAAAATTGATGTATTTTTTAATAGCTTAACTGGTTAATAGCGACCCTATTGTTACTTGGTGTGATGGACATGCAAGGTTTTGAATAGATGAATTAAGCAGAGAACATTAAGATGCAAAGCTGCGTATAAATTTCTGACCGAAGTCTGGTCCATCACCAGGATTATAGACAGAAATATGAGTGGAGTGCAGGTGCTTGCAATCCTCAAGGTTTGTTTGAAAGAACAATTGTGATGCTCACATCACTTCAATTTGTCCGCTCTACGCAATCCAATCTGGTAGAAGGCCGCAAGTGGGGCCTTTCATATTCTCTGAAGAAATGAGATTGCCGGCCTCCTTGATAAACTGAGACTCCTTACATAAGCGGCAACCTCATCTGCATAGCTATAAACATGTAGCTATTTATTATGATGGCGTTTGAAAGATCTACGTATTTCTTTGACTTAACTTGCTGATCAGTTGGGATATTCCCAGGGGATAGTCAATTCTACAATTCTTAAAAGACGACAATGTAGCACACGTAGCACATGTTTTTTTATATTTGCTAATATGCCTACACTTTTTAGCTTCGTATTTTTCATCCAACGGCTCGCTCCTGCTAAAAGTCAACGGATACACCTACAGCAAGAAGAAGGAATACAAGAATGGCAAGGTCACTTGGTATTGCTCCTCTCGCGTATCCAAGAAATGCCATTCAATAGTTCACACATTCGAAGACAATATCATTCTCCATGAAAAAGAACATACTCACGATGCGCCTTTATTCATAAGTAACAGCTAGACATCGGAAGATATGATGATGGTATAATAAAAGTTTACATAAAACGTAATTTTTTTTAAAACTTTTTTATAAATTTATTGTTGTATTGTATATATTTTAAAAAGTGTAACAAAATGCTTAATTTTTTTTACTGAAAATCATAAATTCAAAATAAATTTTAACAAAAAACAAATATTTGTTTTGAATCCTAAATATTTATATATATACCATATATTCCCTTTTCAAGTAATGCGTGTAGATCAGAGTTGTGTAGTATATATATATATTTATATACTTAAAAGATATCTAGCATATAACCTCATATTAAATATAAAGTTTGCATTCATTGAGGGTGGCGAAATACACGCCACTGAAATTAAATCAAATGATATTTTTTATGTAAACTAAATAATACACCTGTTGAAATATACATTTTGTAGATATATCAATATATGCCATTTTCTAATAAATACTTTTTTTAAATTTTAGAACCAGCTTCATTTATTAAAACAAAGAAGGGTCGAGTGCTTCTAGTGGTGGAAGGATACACGTACAGCAAGAACAACTCACAAAACACCAACAAGAAGGTTACATGGTATTGTTCGTCGAGAATTTCCAGGAATTGCTCATCATCCGTCAAAACATACGAAGGCTACATACTGAAGCACGTCAACATCCACACCCACAATGCCCCCAACAGGACTATCGGGACTTTGACTTTATTGAATACATCTGATTGTCAATACTATCAGTGAAATTAATATACTCGTACAGCATTGACATATATATGTCGAAATGATGAATAGTAAATAATTAATCAGCATTATTTATATTTACGATGCTCTCTAACTATCGAGGATCTTACTGCTTTTAGGCTTATCTTATTTTAAAAACTATTAGTAAAACTAATATTTACTGATAACTTTATGATTGACCTGTTTAAAGTATATAGATGAAAAAATTAAAACACTGTGACAGGAAATGCAATCACAGACATCCCGTTAAATTTAAATATTAAAATAATATATTTATTAATGGGATGTCCGTGATTATCCTGCATTTCAGTCACAGCATTAAAATTTTTTCATTTATAATATAATCGATATTGTAGATGAATAAATTTATAACTTAGATATTTTGTTATGATTCCCTTACACACGGGCACACAACATTTGAAAACAATTGATAATTAGAAAAACTCATTTTTCACAATACCTACAAATCTTATATCACAACAACCGTTTCTGAAGCAGGTAGAAGTTTAAGCAGTTTATAAGTTTGTAGTAAAGTTAAACAAATAAGGAGAGGGGTAAAGAAAATATATAGTTATATTTATATTGTATTATAATATAAATAATTGAATGGGGTGCGGTTCATACAAGCATAAAAATTGTAAATACCTAAAAACGGATTTAAAAAATAGCTCAGATAAAACTGAATAATACATTGAATTTTAAAAATACTTGTTTCATTATTGAAATAATTGATGTGATCAATGTTATCCATATATATTTTTAAAATTTTTCATATTGTTTCAATTTAAAATACGTAGTAAATAAAATAATTCTTATATTTAATAATAAAACAATTTAAAGAAACCTCTTTCCTAACTAATATTAACCTAAAACTTATTGCTACTACAATAATCCTGTACAGGTGAACAATGTGAATATATTAAAATATTTTCCAATTAACTGTGTTTTATTGAGTTTATTGCTTTATTTAATATTTATTTATTATTTAAATTATTAACTTACCTCTTTACACTGTTTTCAGAGGCGTACTTTGTGACGTCACGGTACGGCAAGACGCTGCTGATGTACAATAAGTACACTTACAACCGCAAAGCCGGCATGCTTGGCGGCAAGGTGCGCTGGTCCTGTTCCACGCACAGCCCACGTGGCTGTCGCTCCTTCATCCACACATGCGAAGACTCCATCACGGCTGTCAAGGAGGTTCACAATCATCCGCCGCCCAACTACGCCGTTAATTCAAAGGGGGAGTACTTCAAAGTCATCAAGGGCGTGAAAAAATCTTAATTTTAAGTTAAATTTTTCATGAGCACGGCAATTGAATTCATAAATTTAGTACTTTAAATATGAATCGACAAATGATAACAATAGATTTTAATTTTGAGAGCCTTCATCTTTCAAGGGTTTTTACAGACCAGTGAGGAGAAAATTTCTGATGGCTTATATATTTAAACAAATCAAAAAAAAGTTATATATATCAATCATTTAAAGATTTTAAGAACTAAATGATGGATTTAATAGTTAAGTACTTTGGGGTTTTTGTGCCATATGCGAGATATAATGACGTGAAATAATAATAGACAAGATAATACTCTTCTGCTCCTCGTGTTATGAACTCCACCTGTACAGGTCCTTAAGTCCGTACAGGGGTTTGCCTCCTTTCTAACTTCCAACAACAAAGTCCAAACTAACAAAACATGTCTTCTATGGCCGCCTCTTTGTTGCCGACTGATGACCAGACAGGAGTTTAGACATAAATAATAATACAGCATCATGAAAAGCAGCGGCTCGTAGTTCCATACACAATTCATAAATATTTTTTTTAAAAGAAAAGGCAAAAGCAAACAAAAATGTGACACCCATGATTATTCATATTTGTAGTTTAAATATGGGCATTATAAATTAAACCAGTCTGTCGTGGATAAAATAATAAAATATACTTTGAAACCTTTACCTTATTCACACGGAGACTGGTTTTGCCAATAGACTTCGTTGGTTAAAGTATTTCAATATCTTTTATTATTTAAATAAATAATTTGTTTCATTTTGTTACTTTGCCGAAATGCACAACTACTTTATTTTTTAAGATCTTATATTATATTACTAATTCATATTATAAGGTTATATATAACTACTTATATTAAAAGGTTTTTTACAGTTTTGTTAATTACTATACCAAGCATTTTCTTTTAAATACTAATGTAAGTTTTATCTGTATTTGCGGATATAAATAAATGCATTATTTTATACTTTATATGTGCCTTATTGCTATTTACGTGTGTATTATTTGTAAATTCCTTTTTTATGGTTTCGGACTCGGACTGCCGTACTCGCCTTTTCCTATTGTGGCCACATATTTTTACAGAGTAATACGATTAATATTCTCCTTGTTTAGATCATTTGAGATTGAATGTTTTCTGCTCTTGGTGTCAATGTAAATACATACATCTTATTTTTATACTGAAATATTGAATCTTCTGAATATGCTCAATATGGGGGTAACTATAAGGCTAATAAATACAATGATACTTTTAGGTTATGTAGAGTACATCAGATCTAGGCTAGGAAGGAAGATGTTGAAGATCGGAGAGTACACATACACCGTGGCGGGCACCATCCAGTCCAAGACCAGATGGAAGTGCTCCAAGTCCAACTTGTGTCGAGCCAAAATCCACGTTGAGAATGACACCATAGTCTATGGGAACTACGAGCATTCGTGTATGGAGAATAGACCACCAAAGCCAATATTTTTCAATATTATTTAACACAATGTATGAAAATTGATTCCTATTTGTAATTGTATTTTCATTGTGTCATAAACAACCAAATCAGACTTGAACTTTTTTCTTGGGGTTGGCCACATCAAGTACTGGAATCATATGTACCCAAGAGAATGAATGGCAATGGCTGTAAAAACCAAAAAAAAACACTTGCACCTTATGCATAAATCTATATTTATTTAATATAAATTAAATTTTATCACTGTTTTTAGTTTTTTTATTACTGTAAATGTTACTACATCTTGTTAGTCGTAAGATGTAAGTAAATATTTATTTATTAAAAAATAAAATATTACTTACATCAATTAAGCAGTGGTGTGCAGAGTTATAAGTAACATTTTAATAATTTTATTAAAATGTTACTTCGAACATTATGATACAGTATAATAAGTTAAGAAGGATCATACCAGGAATCCTTATTATTATGATTAAATCAACAGACTGGGATAGTTAAGTAATCCTCTGCTGGATATGGAGATGATGACGTCCGGCACAGTTTACACCTTGGAGAGGCAAGAGCTTTCCCTGGGGCACCTCCAGTAAGTCTTCTCTCCGGACTTTAATAAAAACAATATTTTTAATATAATAACATTAGTATCTAATATATATGTATAAATATGATTTTTTTATATTCAATGTAAGAGATCTCTTATCGGCTAGGCATTCAAAGGGTTAAGTGACCTAGTCTTGCATCTGACAGCTGTGGCTATCGGGAGATATGGAGATGATGACGTCCTGTACAGTTTGCACCTTGGAGCGGCAAGAACTTTTCCTGGAGCACCTCCAGTAAGTCTTCTCTCTGGACACTCCGTTTTGTCTGTATTTGAACCCATTCACCACCAGCTGTCTGTTTTTTCTGTTCGACTCAGCGTAATATGCTTTATGATCTAAAATAATACATAAATTTTAGGGAAAATATCAAAGAATTATTACTTTTTGGAAATTATGTAAAAGTCGCAACATAGTAATATTTGTATCGGACTTGAAACTATATTTTTGAATTTAAAATGGTGTTTTCTTGAGAGGCTTTAATTTCATTAGAATATTTGAGTCGAATTCATTTTCAACATTTGAATTGAAAAAATATAATAAAAATTATTGCCTTGGATTGAAGTCGAGATTTATTGTCACCAGGTAAGTGTGCCAATCACTGGGCCACTAGGCAATTATCAATTTTACTTAGAATACAAGGCATTATTGTTGCACAATTGAAGAAAAAAAAGTTAATTATCTCCAAAAGTCAAATGCAAAATTTAATTATGCATTACTTATATCTTCGGAATAACTGTGATTTTTAATTCATAAAAAAATAAAACATTCGTATAAAATTAAAAAATTTATTACTTTATTTTACAAACTACAGTACATATTTCAAAATATCCATAACTATACATATATAGTAAATCCATATTTATGTCAGAATGGTTTAATTTTAATATTATATATTCAAGCACCAAATATGATCATAATCTCCTATTCGTATATTTTTT
This sequence comes from Atopsyche davidsoni, assembly GCA_022113835.1. Classification (NCBI taxonomy): domain Eukaryota; kingdom Metazoa; phylum Arthropoda; class Insecta; order Trichoptera; family Hydrobiosidae; genus Atopsyche; species Atopsyche davidsoni. Next base: position 10,082,625 of record JAILWY010000027.1, read on the forward strand.
TAATTAATGCACATTGTGTGACTTTCACGTAATAATAAATTTTAAATATGAATTTAGCATTTTTTTGATTGAATTATTTCATATACAGTAAATCTCTGGCATTATTTTTGCTAAAATAATTTTTAATATTACAAATGTTAAGACAGTTGAAAGAATTGAAGAAAACATATATTTTACGTGGGGTGTTCGATCGGAGTATATCGACCGACGACACAACTTCACATTAAGGCTTGTAGACTTTTGTATCTTAATGGGTTACAATTGTCCAAAAGGCTGAAAGTGCTAAATGTGCATTGTTTCAGAAATAAAAAAAATCTAACTTATAGAGTATTAAATATAAAAAAATTGTTAAAAAAATTACCATATAAATAGAATACAAAACTATGTTTTGTGAGCAGAACACACCTAAGCTCAAAAATATAAACATGTGGTGACACATATTAGTTTATGTTTACCAATCATCAGTAAATGGAACTGGTTTCTTATGAGGATCTTTATTATCCATACAGCTGTGCTTTACTTGAGATACCGAGACGATGACGTCTCTCACGGTGTAGACCTTCGCCTTGCAGGACTTATTGTTGGCGCACCGCCAGTGAGACTTCTCTCCCCAAGTTCTGTTGTAGTAGTAGCGGAAGCCGTTGCAAACCAGAACAGGGTGCTTACCGCATGGACTAGATTTCATAAAATGCGCCATGAAACCTGAAAAATTATTGCGCTTTAGTATTTTCATAATAGGACAAGTTTTTTTAATGTTTTTTCCACAACCGCGACAAGTCTAAGCTCAGAATAACTGAAAACGAGAAGTCTTTAACCACACTATTCTATAAGGGATGAAGCAAGTAGGCTGCATTTGCTGTTTTCATTCCTGTGAATAATCTGCTTAAAGACATTTTCTGTTCTGTCCTGTCCTCTAAATGTTCTTCAACTTCAACTTCTTACTTCCCGATGACATAGGGAAGAAAGTTGAATTTCATTAGGCGGCAATAAAAATACAAGCGACATTGCTTGCCACACTAAAAAAATGTTATTAATTGAGGTCAAATAAAAAAAATAAAAATTTATGTTGACAAAATTTTATTTAAATATTCTTTGTGTTTAATATTTCATTTTTGTGGTTTGTTTCAGATGCTGAATATATCACATCCCAAAGGGGCAGAACGAAGCTTCTCATCGGAGGTCGTACTTTTACATTAAATAGATGTAATGGTCCCAAACGATACTGGAGGTGCGCCCGTTCTAGAAAGTGCAAAGCAAAAATCCACACAATACACCACGCTATTGTTAATTTATTTGATATCCACACATGCTGATGATTATAAAAGAATTGTCTTATGTGTGTTTATTGGTCCCGTGAAAGGGGTCCAGGGTTGCGGAGTGACAGACTCGCATGAGTTTATGATGGTAGTAGATTTTTGCTGCGTTATCCATGATCTTGTCTGTACGGACTTTTCATATCAACATGCGATGTTGTATATGCTGGATGATCATCGACCGCGCTTGAGGCTTCTTCTTGTACTGTGTTTACAAGAAAACGGGGTCGGGAGAATGCAATGAATATGTATTTAGTTCAGTTGCTCTACACCCGCTGACAGGAGCAGTGGGTCATAATCAATATATAATATAAAGAATATTGAAAGGTATAAAGCAGCTGTCGTCGGATACACTCATTATTGGATTGAATTAAACACAATGTATGACAACTCAGTCACATTAAATGTTTTATCAGTCCTTGACTTCTTGACAGCAGTACACATCTACGGTATAAACCGTATCCTCCACTATCAGACGGTTAAAATACATACTATAGTGTGAAAGTGCTTAGTAAATTATTTGTATAAGTATATTTAATAAACGATTCTGATTATATATGATATTTATTTTTCTGCCTTCCCATCATACTCTTATTGAAAATCCAAAGGTGTACAAATGGGATGATGAAAAAAAAAAACAACACGGTATTACACAAAAAGTTGACGCTGAGTATAACATATATGATACTTTTACGTTTTTCACATCATTTTTAAAACATATTTAAATAAAAAAAATTGTATAACGGACTAAATATAAGAGATCTTAGGATTTGATTTTACAGAATGGGGATTTATTTAAATTTTACATTACCCAATACATTCACGTATATACTAATGCAGTTTAAAATGCTGAATAACCAACATTTTTTGGCAACGTTGGGTGCACATTATTCTTTAATAAATTAGGTGTGTTTAATTATTCATTAATTTACGTTGGTTTGTTTCAGTTACTGAATACATCACATCCCAAAAAGGCAGAACAAAACTTCGGGTTGGATATTACACTTATACCTTAGATAGAATACACGGCCTAAAGCACTACTGGAGATGCGCTCATTCTAGAAGATGCAGGGGAAGAGTCCACACAATAGACCATATTATTGTGTACACATATGATATTCACACTTGCTGTAGTCTTAGTAGTAGTACGCCGTTGCACTAGGTGCTTGCATTGGTTCTGCAAAAGCACTCCGAGGTCGCAGAACGATAAGAACAGTGTTGTGTGATTGATGCCACACATGCACGGCGCTGAATTGCATCCTTCTTTATCCAACCTTTGAAACCGAGACAGATTATTATTTATTACTAATATGATTAGGCACGATGATATTTTTCTGAGAGTTTCTTTAAATCATCTTCTATGTATGAACTAATGTGCCAAATCATATTAGTAATAATATAATAAACCCGTAATGGGTAATAAATACGCATCTGATTGACGTTCAATCAAAAAATAGACAAATTATTATCAACAGAAATTTAAATCTGGTTTATTCTTAGTTTTAAAGAAAGCAGCAGCCCTTTTTTTTGTGTTCACTCTTTTATTCACCTTTACATTTGTATCGAAAAAAGGTGTGTGTATATAAAAATATTAAAAAAATCCTTTTATCACCCAAAAAAATTATACTATTTTTTTATTACAATCCCAAATTTACTATACTGTATTATCTCACCCTGTCAACATTTTTAACTTATAAATTAACATATTTAATTTTAAAATAAACATTTTTTATGTATCTGTGACTTTATAAGAAAAATAGAAAAAAAAATAGATTCACAGAACGAGGATTCTTTTGTGCATACATAAAGATTTAAAATCGTGTTTTACATTTTCAATTTATGTATTAATAATGTGAAATTGTTTCAGATTTTCCTCAATACATAGAATCTCGTAAAGGACACACGATGCTGAAAATCGGAGACTTCACATACAGCCTTGACTCCTCCACTGACATGAAGAGGCGCTGGAGGTGTTCCAAGTGCAGGAAGTGCAAGGCCAGAGTGCACACATGCTTCGACACCGTCATCTACATCGACGATAACCACACCTGCTATAGAAACCCCATTTAAGAACCAATATACAAAAGAGTTATACACTATCGAATTCAATAATCTAAATAATCGAAAGATATTTTGGTTATTTATTGATCGATAGTAATATTTATAAAAGTTTTACAAGCAAAATAGTTTATCAATAATTAAACTAATACATGTTAAATATCCCTCTGAGTACGGTTTGAGACCAGCAGACACAAAGAAGATGAATTAATTTATTTTTTCTAGAATTAAAAGTGCTATATAGTTTTATGGCAAATATATAATTTTGTAAAGCAGTAAGTAGTAAAGCTTTAAAAAATTTACCACGCGGGGGTGAATTCTGATAGCAACCATGACTCATAATAACTCATAATGTTGCTACAAGGAAGAGGTACACCAACATAAAATAATAACTTAATTGTATTCCAATTACACGTATACTCCGGCTAAGATATTTTTGCTAATGTTAAAGTTGATATAATGTATATATATATATATATATATATATATATATATATATATAAAATATGAGAAAAATGCATTTCATTAACAAATATTTACTTTGTTGTAATTATGATAGTAACTATAAGTACAGTAGTACCCGCTTTACGCGAGCGATACGTTCGGGAAAAAATTGCGTTTATATCGGGGTTTACGATTAAACATACATACATAGTCAAAACTTAATACAAAAAAATATGAATCATTTGAATCAATCACTTTAATTCTAAGAACACTTTATGCAGTTTTACATGTTATTTTTACTGAAAAATACATCTATTGTCTTTTGGGTAGCATTTCTTTTACGTTTTTGTAAAATACATTCATAACACCCAACGCTGTTTTTAATTGTTAAGAGAAGTCAATGATTAGATTATGTTCATACACATTCTTAAATAAGAAATTCGCGTAATGCGAGGCATTTTAATGCGAAATTTTAAATTCGCGTTATAGTAAAACCGAGCACGGGGTCGCGTAAATTACTGTACTTCTTTGAAAGGTCAAATATTTTCACGTCTACTGTTATTTCTGATAAGAGATTTTAATGTTTCTAGCTTAATTCCTTTTGAGTTTATTAGCATGAAATAAAATGGGGTTTTCAACCAACTTTTTTGAATATATTCTTGTGGGTTTTTTAAGAATTAGATATGAAAATGATGATAATTTCTCATCACTATATTCATATTTTGCTTCGATCAGCTTCACTATTTTGAGACCATGTTTTATAGCGTACATATATCATTTACCGCCTTGCCATACAGTGATTAGCTTGATTGCTTGCCAACAATGAAGTTATAGGTTCAAATCCAAGTGGAATAATTTTTTTTTCGTAATTTGCCCCCAAGTTTCAAAGAAAACGAAAAACTTTGAGAAAAAACTCACCAATACAGGATCCTGTTTTTCCCCTGCATATACAACAAGACACAGCCGCAATTGCCTTTGATGCTTGCTTACTTGCCTCTTTTTTTGTGATCTCGTTAATAGTATTGTGGTTATATATAGACTGCTTGTTCTCATATTACCTGAACTAAAAATTTAAAACACATTTCATACTAAAAATAAATCCACTGAAATTTTAAATTCAATAAATATATATTACAAAAAATATAATTAAAATTATCTAATTTAAACTAATACCAAACTAATTATCAGATAGCTTCAAAACCAATAATGGTGTTGCATTTGCCTAATATTTTATATAAACAGGTGATTCAACATGCTTACGGCTTAAAAAAATACTTAAAGACATTTTATACAATACATTCTTCTTTAACACCGTTATACGTTAACGTATTTATATATGATCACCATTTAATTGACATATATGAATTTTTGGGTTAATTAAACTCGTTTGCTCCAGGTGTTGAGATCACAGAAGCTCAAAACGAAAGAAAAAATATATACTTCTGAGAACTGTTTTTGATTTATATAAAAATGATTTGTGTAAAAATATAAATCTACTCAAAAATATTTAAATAAAGTTGTAAGCATGTAAGAATTCCCTGTATTTAATTTATTAATAGAAATTTGTGTAAATATTTTTATGTTTTCAATATATTTTGTACGCTTTATTTTAAATAAATTTTTTTCTTAAATAGATTTTTTTGTTTGAGTGTACTTTATTTCTTTGGTTTGTTAAGAGTTTCAATCGTCCTGCAGAGGTTCGTGGTTGTGGGTGAACTTTTCGCAGACGATGTTATGGTTCATGGTGTATATGGATGCCTTGCAAGACTTGGATGAGTGGCGCGTGCACTCCCACCTGGTCTTGCCGTGAGTGCTTCCAGTGTGCTTGTAAAACTTGTAGTTTTTATAAAGAATTAGAATTCTGCCTCGTTTAGATTCTATGTACACAGGTCCTAAAATTTGAAAAATATTGTCACCAATATTATTTGATTTGCATGGAAATAAAATAAGTACACAACCACGCTGATAATGGGAAAATATCATAACCAAAATTTAATCAATGTTACTACAGAACCTTACAATAAAATATATGATAAATTTCTTCATAAAAAAATCATAATCCTAAAAAATTTTTGAGAGTTAAATTATTTTCCCTTTATAGCATGCTTGCATTTGTATGAATATTTTTACAGTTTAATATAACATTAACGCCATGCAAACATTGTGTCAAATAATACCAAAAAATTAAATATTTAGTTTTATTTTTTTATTTATAAATAAAAGTGTTAAAATATTATATATAATATATTTTTAAAATATCAGCAATAGTTAAATAATTATACTTATATATTTACATTTATATGAAAATAATAGTACATTTTTATTATAACTTTTATTTTAATAGTAAATATTTTTAGTAATATGTACCCAAAGACATTAACATAAAGTAATATAAATATGTTAAAAGAATAATGGGATAGCCGAAAGATATTTTAATTCTGGATATTTATTATTAAAATCATCTGTTTAACTGCTCAGTTATAATATGTGCACAAAAAGAGAGATAGTAGATAAAACCAATTTCCCTACTCCGCGTTGAAACAATCCTTTCGTGAAAATACCTCTACAGAAGGCCAGAGTGATAAAAACTACACTATTGTTATAGTCGGCTTTAATCTTATAGTAAAAAAATATTTTCAGATAACAAAAATATTTTTATCATTTGTCAGTCAGTTATGTGGATACATCATTTGAATGCAATTAGATTTCCCGACAGCTTTATGAAATATAGCTTATTGGTCTGCAGCTTGTTAAAAATTTATATAAATGCAACGAAAAGTAACTTTTACTTCAAGACAAGTTTGTGGAAAGTAACATTAAAGTTTACTAAATTCTGCATTAGATATTTATAAAGCATCGTTGACTAAATCTAATGTATTTGTAGAAACCTCTGATCACTCAGATACCTTTAGATAAAAAGTCCATTTGAAACCGCCATGGTTCAACTTTGCACTCATACTCCTAAAAGCAGTTGAAGAAGCTTCACTGGTTTTATATTGAAATAATATCAAATATATAAATATCAGAAGTCGTGGTTGTGAATGTGAAGTTCTTTTGTGATCCTGCTGTTAAACGTGCAAATCTTTGCCTTGCAGCTTTTGGAAGAGTGTCTCGTGCAGATCCATGTGATCTGTCCCCAGCTAGTCTCTGAGCGTTTAGAGAATTTGAACTGCTTGTACACAGCTTGGGGTATTCCCCGAGTCGATGTAAAGTAAGTGGGAACTGAAACAAAATCATGTCTGAATTATATATCTCATAATAAATAATTAAAAACAGCACTCTAACATATATAAGTTTGTGAATAATTTGAAATCGCATGTTAAATAAGTTAATTTTTTTTCCTGCAAATTACATAGAAAGAAAGAAAATGTTCATAGAAAGATTTATTAATTATAGTCTTGTGTTTATACTTTGCTGTTGTCTGTCTTTCAAGACTTCTTTAATGGTTTCCTTTGCCATATGGTTCAGTGATTAGCGTATTTCCTATTTGTGATGTCTAAGGTGCATGTCCTCATAGCAATAACAGCCAAAATGACCTCGTGCCGTGTGTTATACACGAGCAACCGTCAGCCTAGCCCATGGAGCACCGTATTTATAGATATCTCATTCTCAGATAACTCGAGCTCGGATGTCTCCCGGTCGTAAAAAAAAAACTTATTTATTACTTTTAATTTTAGATGATGGCATTGGAAGTCACTGGCCAAGATTTTTGCCCAAAAGAAGAAGATGCAAGCTTGCAGGATGCCCCAACGTTACGTTCATACAGTGCGAAAGATGCCAAATCGAACTTTGCCTCCAAAAAGCAAGAAATTGCTTTAAAACATTTCACACAATGTAATATATTAATAGTTAAATGTAATATTAATTTTTTTAGAAATATTTTATTTATGACTGAGTACATTTTAGTATGATATTGAAATATTAATTTCATACATTTTTTTAATGTGAAATTGTAAATACTTAATAATAAAGTTATAAAATATTTTCTTTATTATTTTATTATAATAAATTGAATGACTGAATGACTAAACCTGAATAAATAAATGTTTTACAGAATTTTTTGTAAAAATAATAAATTTAATAGTATTTGTTTCAGAATAAATAATGAGGGTATCAAAGACTTTTTAACCCTTTTCAGAAAAATATATATTTTTAAATATAATAAAATTTTCTAAACAATACAAATTTACACTTTGGTTGATTTAAAAAATAAATAAATGATAAATTACTATTTATATGTACAAACACTACTAAACTCGGAATAGAGCATATATTCCAGTGCAAAATTGTTAGTTCAAATCAATGCATGTGCAAAATATCACTACGAGTGTGTCTTTCTGACTTTGGTAAGTTGCTGAGAGTTGGGAAGAAGAAGGAAGAAGACCATCCTTGCGTTGGGTTTTGGTTTAGTGGGAGTGAAAATCATGTAAGAGGACGGCCACCTCGCCCATGGTTAAAATAAAGGCTTTGCAGCTTCTCAGGGTCCTCTTTGAGCAGGACCATTTTATGCTGCCGTTGCTATTGTTCTGGAGACGAAAGAAGTTGTTTTGGTTGAAACGCAGCAGTGTTTTCCCTCTTCGTGATAATATGTATCTGATACCTTAAAAATATAAAAGAGTTAGACATAAAATAAAAGTGACATGTGTCTTATAAATTATAATATACCAGAAATATTTTTGTGAGTCATTTTAATAAAATATACATATCACATGGTTTTAAAGAAATTTTCTTTTATTTTTATGTGAAACTATATAAATTATGAATTTTTAGTCTAAGGTTCATTTAGCCAACCTTCTATCAGTTTAATAATAACCATTTTAGTTTCATGATGTTATATGTGAAATAACCACAGAAAACTATTTATTTTCAATAAAACAATATTTAAAAAAATATATGTGGATTAAAATGCAGATTTTTTTGATATTCAAAACTTAATACTTTTTTCTTCTCTAATGGTTATGTAGATTTAAAAAAGAAATAATGGTGTCTCCTATGGTGTGAATTATGGCGCGGCATCCGTTGCTGTGGCCCACAGAACACCTCCACCGGGCCTTCCTTGTCACGTTGTTCTTGGTGACCTGACTGAAAGACTTGCCATTTACTACCAGCAACTTTTTTCCTCTCTGTGACAATTTATATTTGACTGAAAAAAAGAAAGAAAAATTTATATTAGGATACAAGATATCCCTGCATAAAGCTGCTATTCTCCAGTTCATCCTTTATCCAGTTTATCATCTATAATTAATCTGACGTCCTTTGGGATTGCTGTACAGTGTTTTATTTCCCAGCACTTGGTCGTCGATAAGGTGACCAAAGTCTGCCGATTTGTATTTACTTAACTGCACTGACATCCTGGGACAAATCATTGGCCTTAATATTGCAGCGCCTTTTTAGTTATATAGAATTTACTAATATTACGTTATATTTTTAGTACACTACGGCGTTTCAAAAAAAGGAAAACCGTTGCTGATTGTGCATGGAAGATCATTTTGTATCGACAAAATATCACACTCGACCAACAAGACTCGCTGGTGGTGCTCCGTGGGGCACAGGACCGGCTGCAAAGCCGTCATCCACACCATAGAAAACACCATTCTTTCCTGCTCAAATATTCACAATCATTAAAATTTCTTTATGAATATTTTATCATTGTTTCGCAAAACACCCATTTTCAGATAACTTGAAAACTAATAATAGGATACCAGGTCTTACAAATTGTAAGGAAACTCCCTTAAAGAAACTTAAAGAATGGAAGAATTCTATTAAAGAGTATAACGAGATAATTAGTTATGAATGTGAAAGTTAGAGATGAAAAGTATGAATTAAAGAAGATAAAACAAAGGTCGAATGACATATTATAAGCTGCTAGTAAGTATTTTAACTTCTATAAGTATTTTGAAAAAGATAAAGTGCAAATATATACAATAAAAAATCTATAGTATGTAGCAAACGCTTTTCTTATTGTAAGAATTATAAACTGATGTAGCTGTAAGATATAAAAGATTTCGTCTTCCTTTCACAAAGATTTTCTTGTATTTTTCAGACTTTATTCATAAAAAAATTATTAATAAGTTAGTATTTTAAGTATTTTTAATAATTTATTTTATGTTCTACCTCTTTGGTTTACAAAAACGTACTATTAAAAGTGAATGTTTATATAACTTTTACCAACAAATGTAGTATAATATCGAAAATTACTTAACTGTTTTCAACTGATATTTACAATTAAATTATTTATTTATTGACTGAATAATAAATTTCTATAAATTATTATTTTGTTTTACTAAAAATCACCTAGAAATAAGAATATGCACTGACTAACTGCAATCAAAAAAAGACTGCCCAAACACCATTCGAGTTGGTCAATAAAAACAAATACAACAATATATTTGGCTCAGGGAAATCACTACCGACAAGTCGGAACACGATTTGCCTGAGTCACACTCGGGCTCGTTACAGTAAAACAAACTTCCTTGTTCGAGTGACACTCGGGCTAGTCTGGTAACTGGTTTATGTGGTTTTGAAGTATTTTAATAGGATTTATAATAACGGGCAGAAGTTGGGAAATTTGTATACATTATGCCATTTCTTCTTATCGCCTTATATTATAAAAGAAAAGTGCCATTAAATTAATTTATTTATTTATGTACACATACATGCAATTCAACAGGACACAAGTTAATATATTTTACGTTTAGAAATATCAATAAACAAATGGTGCAAAGTCAATCAACGCTGAAAAAACAGACTTGAAAATAAAATGTAATAGTTGCCAAAAATGTCAATGTTGTCAGATCGAACTGATGGAATTTATTTTATTGATCTTGGGAATGGAGGTTGTGTATGTTATAATTTTATTTTATTTTAGGGACTTAAGTTGAAAATGTCTCACAGAAATGTATGAAAATTAAAATTAAATTTCCAATGAGAAAAGTCTCAGAATCAACAAAATGTTTTCTATTTAATGTAAATAAAATATTTGACAAAATAAATTTCAATGTAGATACTTACATTGATGATGATCACAAACATTAATATTATTTATAAAATTTCACCAAATTCCGGGAATATTAATTTTGGCAGGATGAAAACAAAATATTCAGTATTAGAATATTAAATTGTAAGTTTATTGCAATATATTTGTTAAATCACAATTATTAACAATTTTAATTTTAAACACGAGGATGATACGATTAGACACATATGCACAAATTTGTGTAACATGTGACGAATGTGCGCATGCATGTTACAAATTGGCATGAATGTGCACAACTATCAACAGATTTATATTAATGCTTCTTGTTTTAATATATGAAGCAGTTGTGATTAACGCAGCATTATTTTATAGTTACCAGTATTTTTTTTATCCACAATTGCATTCAAAAATATGTGCGTGTGGGTGTTTGTGTATACAAAATAAAATCTGTAGAATAAATTGTATCGAGAAAAGTATTTTAAACTATAGTATTAATATATCATTTTTACTTCCCTCTTTTGGACTTTTTCATGAATATTTAAACACCTAATATAATTATTAAATTAAATTGTTTCGCTGCATCTTCCTTTAAAATGTTTGGCATCATCAAATATAACAATCCTATCGAATACTTAATTCAATGATTGTGACTGGACGTGACTTTATATATATGGGAGTTCCACAGATACACTCGGGAGCAGCATCCTCTTTTCATAGTACACCTCCAGACCTGCTTTAATTTGCCCGAAGACTCCTTGTAATAATTGTTATCTTGAAATCTCATCAGCGGAGTTCCGCGGCGCGAAGCCACTATCACAACTGCAAGAGAAAAATAAATATTTTACAAGAAATCATATTTTTTGAATTCTAATAAAATTCAATGACTGCGTGATAGTACGAACATCAAATAGGTCATGCGATTATTTTGTGCATGCAAAGTATGGGGAATGAAGACATTAGCTATCCCGAATAACTTATATTAAGTCAATTAGTCAACTTCCTACTTTTGGGAACTTCAATCAAATTTCTATGTGCATTGTATCTTGTATACATATAAGGACTCTCATCTCACGTATATACCGATATATACTCATCTTCATATATTGTTAATACTGAAACGCGTTAATAACTCTATGTCATGATCTTCAGATCTCTGACGAAGAACGTTCCTGATGGCCTGGACTTGTATTTTTATGGTTTGCTTTTGAAGTTTTTAACACAGAATTTGGCCATAGTTATTTCATGATTTTGTTGAACTTCAGCATATTTTTTTAAACTTATTGTTTTGGGAAATAACAGGTTAAATGAATATACAACAATTCAAGTGCTACAAAGAATTTTAATTTACTCTTGCGTAAACATTTTTTTATTATGGAAAAATAAACATTTCATTTTTGTTTCAAACATTTCTCAACAATTTAAATTTGGTGTATACTTATCTGACGACAAATAGGAAGTAAGACGACCATCGTTTTTGATCTCTATATACATACGATTCTTAAAGGTAAGCTGAATATACAAAAAGTGTTTTGCTTTTAACTTAAAAATGAAGTATTACTAATAAGGACTTATAATTTAATCATTAACATCAGAGGAAAGGTGGGTTGCAACTATAAACCTACTTATTTCAAATCAGGGAAGGCTTAAATTTTTAACGAGTGTAATTGTTATCCCTGTACCAAAAAAATAAGTTAACTTACTGGCTATAATATTATAATTACAAATCAAAGATTGTTTTTAACAAAAAAGAACCTATATGAAGAAGCATATTTATCGAAACTATCATAGGAAACATGCACATGGTATGTGTGTCGAATTTGCTAAATAAACTATACAATTTAATATTCCATTAGTGGAATCCCTGTTTTTATGTTTTTTTTACTATCAATAATTAAGCTAAATTTAGGGAACCGAAGAAATTAAGCTCCTACTGTTTTTAATTGTCAAATAATTTGATTAATATCATAATGTCATATTATTGCATTTAAAATACTATATTATTTGAATGTACAGTTAACCGAAAAATATAGTGTCAGAGAACTGGTTAAATGCGAGTATATTTAAAACATAAAGAAAGCATCTTGTAAGGGTAGAAAAGCATATGAAAAAACTTCAAAAAACATTTTTTTTGCGTTCAGTGTTTTTAAAAATAACTAAAACATTATAAACATAAAAATACTTATTTTTGAGTTTAAATTGCGTAATACCGTAAAGTTTGATAAGATAAAATTCTAAATTGAGAGACAGGATGTTAGAATTTGACAATACTCTGAAATCAAAAAAAAAAATACAATTTATAATAATATATATATTTTAAATGACATTGATGATAAATAATATGACATTGAAAAAAAAAACTAAACGAGAAAATATCACAAATGATACCATGTATATTAATTGCTTAAGTTACTCAAGATTATCAAAACAGGTGTATTCACAATTTAATCATATTTATCGCGTATAGACGCTTTTATCCAAGATGATCACGATGCTCAAGAATGAACCGACTGAAAGAGAAAGATTAAGTTGGGAACGTGCAAGGGATAAAGAGAATGATGCAGTTATTGCAAAAACTTAAAATGAAAAAAGCGCAGTTTACTAATGGGATTTTGTATTCTCTGTCTTGCAAACAAGGTAGACAAGCGTTCTTGCATGGTATTATTGATCATGGTGGTTTGCCAAGAAAGAAAATATACAACCAACTGGCTGACAACGTCACCTCTATGTGAAGTAAAACTTCTTCGGCTTAAATTGAATATCACTTTACAAATTAAAAATGTGGCATACAAATATTATTATATTTACATACTTCCGCATACTTATTATTTTTTTAATTATGTTTATTTTGTAATACTTCAATATTTATATAGTACACACGGCTAAGAAAGTTTCATTGATAAATTATAAACATGGGAATAAAGCGTAACAAACAAGAATAAGTTAGTTCACCTATTTACAAACATTTTTTTAAACTAAAGGCACATTTGATATTTCATCAATATTTGAATGTAAGTGAAAATATTTCAAATTAAAGTGTTTCACAAGAAGCTGTTGCCAGAATTATGTATACGAGCGAATAATACAATTTGTGTCTTCCAGTAGTCGTCACAAGAGTCACACTGAATAATCGTAGCATTACATCTCACCACAAAAATGGTTTTATAAACCAACGTCATGTATTTATTGGATATTAATTTAGTGTTTATGTATATCTCGAATGTCTATAATCTGCGTGCCAAGAACAAACAGCCTGGCTGTGCAGCCTCGTCTTGTGGAGCATCTCCAGTTTTCCTTTCCCGTCATTTTACTAGCTTTTTCTCTATAGAAGTTGTTGTCTCCGATCCTGATCATGCAAGTGCCTCTCCTGGACCGGACGAACCTCGCTAAAAATAAAATAAATAAATTAGCAACTATCCCCTGTTTATTTGAAAAGAACAAAAAACTGTGTTCGAGTGTAAGAAAAATGTTACCGAAAATCTATTATTTATGAATATAGTTATTGTTTTGTATAATATATATTATAAATATAATAAAGTTAAGATGAATACAACTTTGTGTGCCATTTTTCTTATCTGTATCTCTTATATATTATAAAATATTGTCTTGTGTACAAATTTGCAAGTTAAGATGTGCTGGAGATTTTTTGTACTGTTTGTGAGAATTTCATAAGTCCTTGAGAAAACTGAAAAATTCAATACCAAAAGTCCATTATTTATAATTATAATACTCCGTTATATCTCTTTTTAGTATAAATAACATATCTGGTACCAAAAATTGATAATGAAAAGGGTATTCACTAAGTTGAATAGACTTCATGAATACTAATATTAAAAAAAGCTTTTGTACAATAGTTATAACGGCTAAGCTAGTACCTAGATCTATTTAGTTACGAATAACAATGTGTTAGAAGTAACAAAATAAATAAAACACAATGTATACATTGATAATATTTTATATATTTTTATCTATTATTACCCTCTCCCAACCAAAACAACTCGGTTGAAATTTACTTAAATAAAACCTTCTTTTTTTTTTTTTTAATTAACAAAAACTGTTATTTTAAACACTAATAGATTACAAAAAATCTTAAGATTAATGCAAACATGAAACCTACTTTTGCAGTTTTTACTCACTGCTTGCAAAACATACCTCCATATAAATAAACAACACCTTAATAAGATTATATTTATTTTATGTATTGAATTTCACTTTGACTTAAAATTATAGGGCATGCCACGAGTGATTTTATCAGAAGACTGCATGCCAAGGAAACGTTAATTATATATTAATACAGTATTAAATACTTTTGATGCGAGTTAAACAATAATATAATAGTTTCACGTTTTGTGTATTAAGTCATATTCATCTTACTTTGTCTAAATTGATCTGTGTAATAATTATTCAGCACGCAATATTGCAGTTTCAATAATCAGTTATATACAAGTAGAATAAAGAATTAAACTCACAAAAAAATTATTGGTGCTGTCATTCTTTTTAAACAAACACATTTTATTATTCACATTATCTTCAAGTAAAGAATTTATAAATTATTTAATTTGAGTAATGTATCCGTAATGTTGAGTTTAGTTTAGTAAAATATGCGTACTGTATTCTCAAATCGACTTGTTAAAATGTTTTAGGTATAGTTAAATCGCTTCTTCTTGGTCTTCAAGCATGTAGTATGATTAGGATTGAGATAAACAATGCAGTTGTTGATGGTGTGGGCCTTGGCAATACAGAGGCTTGACCTCGAGCACATCCAGTATATCTTCTCCTCGCTGCAGCCGGCGTAGCGATACGTGTGATTGTTGAAAGACAGCAGTCTCTTTCCCTTCTGAGACAGCACAAATATGGCACCTGAAAAATAACTTTCTTAGTGTTTTTTAATGATTTATCAAATTATTAGTACGTAAACATATATACTACATGTAAAGTCCTGTAAAAAAAAATCACATTACTTTAAATAAAACTATGAACTGCGCAAGTTTTGAGGCAATCTCTGGAATTAATAAAATACACATAAATATGTGGGAATCACACATGCGTCACGTCTGAACTCAAAATAATTACTTTATAATTTGTAAAAGGGATTCTTTAATAAAATATTTAAACATTCTTATTAAACCATATTTATTAATGTATAGAATTTTAGCTAGAAACTAGTAGTAAGTTTTTGTTGTGGAAAATACAATGCGCTTTAATAAATGTATTTAAAACACAAGAGTATTTAAGTGTCTTATCTAGGTGAATAGATGCATCGCGAAATAAATTGCAAAGATGCAATGCTTATATTATTATCAAGCTGCCGTATCGTATCGCAGGCTGCATGTATGGTTGAGGAGCTTACAGTGCAGCAACCAGATTATAAGTGACCTATTGTGAGCATGTGATGAAGATCTAATCAACTTTTAGTATAAAAGAAAGATTTGTTTAAAAGATAAATTTATTTTAAAAAAATATAATAATTGAGCATGGACATTCTTTGAAAAATAATGATCAATTAATAATAAGTGAGAATAAATTTGATAAATACACATATAGTAATAAGTTAAATAAATAATCTCTAGGAAGCTATGAGCCTCTATCTGTATTCTAAGCACAGTTATTAAGTAATTTTAACTTTTTCAAAACATAGAAAAAGGGGCCTTAACCCACGATGAGTAAAAGCGTTGAGGTTGTAAGTTTGTAACCTGGATGGCTTTACCCATCAAGCGTATTTATTGTAACCATGGGAAGATACCATCAAAAATATTGTTTTCTTTTCCAATTGTATCTAAGATATAAAATCAAGATGAAAAACGGTCTTTATTAAAATGATTCAAATAACTTATTTTGAAGAAAAACGACTATTTTATTTATTCTCTCACTTATCATGATGACATTTAATATTCAAAACAAGTGTTTTTTCAGTAAGATGTAAAGGTTACTCAATCAATTATTAAAAAGCCTGATTGCGTTAACAATCGCCAGCCCTGTGTCACAAGTAAGGTCGGTGGTTGTGTCCATTTATTAAGCGTAGGATCGTCAAGTCCCTGGTGTGAAGCCTCGCGATGCAGCCTCTTTTCTGCTTGCAGCGCCAGAACTTGACAGTTTCGTCTTTTCTGCTAATCTTATCAAATATGTACACAAATCCGTCATGGGAAAACTTCTCCTTTCCTCTTTGGCTCATAACTGAAAGCACCAAAACAAGCATAATTAATTGAATAGTATCCATGATCCTAAACTACTAGGATTTTTTTAAATTTATTTAAATAATAACTCTTTTTATATGTTCATTGAATAAATAACATTTTAATAACTCTTTGAAATAACATCATAACAATAAATAACATTTTAACAATGGGTATTGTATAATATTTACCCCGATTTGCGTTTAAGCCAAAAGATACAACAGTGCTGCACACAAAAATAAAAAAGTACATAAAAACAATAAAAAGAACTATTAAAGCAAATCTCAACATAAATATTGAACAATATCACATAAATAAATGTTATGAAATATTTATATAATACATAATATCACATATATTTATATGAAATGAAAAATAAGTCAATCTCTTTTAATTGTCACAAACACAAAAATGTCACAACTTTTGTGTCATTTGGTAGGTTTTGTATTTAGTATTATCGTAAAAATATTTTATAGACTTTTAACCATCAGATAACCTGAATGGCAAATAGATAGCTCTATTAAAGAACGGGCCGCAAGGAAAGAAGTAGCAGAAGACGTTTGGAATAAATTACGGCCGTGTTTGCCTTTTCCATCTCTGGCATTTTCCTTATTGAATATAAATAAATCTTAAATACGAACACCAGAGATGTTAATTTCTAGAAAGGCTTTCCTTCCCTTGGAACTTGGAGACTAATAATTTAGGCAAAATTGAAAAAAAATATTGCTTCTCACCTTGATTTGAGACTGGCACCATATGATCGACAAATAAGCATACTTTTAAAGTTAGTCAATGAGCGATGAATTTTATGTAAAATATAAGAAACTATCGCTTCTTTGTTGTGGGGGTTAGAGGTATTATATAATTGACACGATACTAATTTATTGGAGTTTTTCGCTAAGCACTTAATTCCTATCTATGGTAAGTTTCATGTTTTATATTCATTTATACAAAACACAATAAGTATTTGGATTAAACTTAACAGAACTAAGAATAGACAAATAGTAATTTCACAATTCTTAAAGATATATCTGATACTGACTCATTTTATAGATGCTAAGCCGTGTCCACTTTTTATTATACATCCGCCTCTCGGGTTTTGATATTGAAGCCATGTCTATAAACTTTCTTCGAAAAAGCTCCAGTACCGAAGCCGGAAAGTCAAATATGTAATCAAATCAAAATGATGCGGCTTAATACCTATGAAAATAAATCTGTTAATAACAGCAGCCGAAACCTGTGAACACATATTAAATCTATTGAGTAAAAAACCTTAAAATAAATGTTTTTAATTTACATAATAATAATTATATTATTTGTGACTAAAGGCCGCATTATAACAATTGGTTGTTGGTATTTTTATAATTTTTTCATGACTTTGATTTCATGTTTGGTCCATAAATGCCTGGAGAGGCTGCTGGTGGAAGACCCCTTGCACTGCAGTTGCGTCGAGCAGAACATGCAAACGGCCAAGTCTTCCGAATACTTCTTGAAATAAAGCCACACCTGGGAAGCATTTCTTCTCTTATCTGCGAAATTAATAATTGTTTCATATTAGAAATGTATTAGAATATCAAAATAATACCCAATTGAAATATATAGCAAAATGCATATTTTTTTAGTGCATATACTTACATTGTATAGGTTTTGTAACAATACAGTTATCCAAAATAAAAATAGACTTGATATTTTACAATGAAAAACTTAGGAACTTATTTCATCATCCATGCTACAGTATTTCGTTGTTACAACTTCCCAAGCAAATAAAAAAATATTTGATGTATAGTTGGGGAACATAATGACAAATTACGACATGAATAACTGCATAAACATTAACAATTTTTTAATCAAGCGCTGTGCAAGACTTTGAAGTGGATGTCTGTGGAAACTTCTCTAAATCTATATAATAAATTATTTACATCGTAAAAAAATCTTATTACAGAAAATAAACTAATTCTTTATCGCTTACGCTTGTTTGATGAAAACCAATGATTAATTTGTTTTTTTTTTTTGTATAGACAATAGGTATCTATATTTAGATTTAAAAAGAAACAAATAAAATCCGATTCATAACATTTATTGGAATATAACAATGTTCACAAATATTATTGATATTGATCGAAAAGGCTCGTGGTTAAGAGTGTCCAAGGCTGTACTTGTGGCCTTATTTGGTTGCATCGGGCAGACGAGTGTAAGTATTACAAACATGTAATAAGGATTCTGTTGAATCATTGAATATCATAAATCTCTTTTTTTCTCTAATCAATAATTACACAATCCTTTGACGCTTATTCGTAAGACACACACCATGATTATCATTTAAAAATACGATGATGTCGTCGCAAGTATGAGCTTTGGCAAAACAGAAAGGGTTTCTAGAACAAATCCAGTGGATTTTGTCCCTGAATGTGTGCTTAACCCGGTACGTGTGTCCACCTAGTGCTAACAATCTTCGGCCACGTTTGGAAAGAATGTATTGAGGTCCTGAAAAAATTACAACAATATATGAAGTACTTGATGCATTTATATTAAGGGGGACTGATGACGGTTACGGTGAAATAATTTATACTGACAAAGAAAAGCAGGTATCATCTCGCAGCCGTTAAATAATCATATTTCTTAGTATGGTACTGCTCGTTAGATTGTATTATATCATTTTTGATGTCAATACAAAAAATGACTATTTGATACCGATTCTGAATATTGAGGAGTTGGCTTATGGTTATGATGTAAGCATAAAATCTTTTATAGAAAATCGTAAAAAATTAAAGCATACTTTTGAATCTTGTGTTTTTAAATGGTTTATATTCACTGTTAGTTGTACAAGTATACCGAATCGTTAATTAAAAACTGACTAGTTAAGATAGTTTCCCATAACTAAAAATATTTGAATATTCATAAAGTACATAACTACTTTATGTATAATTGAATTTAATTGCATTTTTAACAACTGGGTAATCATCGTACTATTCAATAATAACATGGCACGCTTGGGGTATATATTTTTATCTGCATATCAGATTGGGTTGAGTTTCTCTTTAGATCTCGCTTAGTTTTTCTATATCTAAATAAAACAAAACTAATAAGAATTAAAATGATAATGTATGTCATGGAATATATTATATTTAACACTACCTATAGTTTAGCAAAATTAGTCTGTTGTCAATTCAGGGCAGTATAGAGCAGATAGCGCACTGCCGTCTATTTGATTATTCAGCATATTGTTATATTGTACATACAATATTATGTATTTGAAGTAAGCACTCATTTTTCAGCACAATAATGTACAGTGTTCATATATACAATGTGATCTTCAATTGTATGTACTTTGGCAGTGCAGGTATTGAGTTTAGAACACATCCAGTATATTTTACTCCCGTAAGATCTGAGGCACCTGTACGTGTAGTCACCCAAACGAAGAAGCCTCTTGCCTTTCCGCGATATTATAAATTCAGCATCTGAAATTATCCATTCAAGTAAATATTCAAATAAGTATTTATATAAATATACGAGTGTGTTTTACATTTTATGAAATCCCCTTACCAATTTTTATTAAGATGGTGCATTCCCCGAATTGCTGTAGTAAATCTAAAAATGCAATATTCCGATTGATCGTAACAACTAGATAATAATGAATATCATTATCAAATTAATGACTTCAGTAAAATGATTGAGACTTGATGGTTTTTTCTTGATTTTAAAGAAAAAATATTTTTATTATAAACTATAGTTTCTCTTTTGAAACATCATGTTTATTTTGTATAGCTAACATAAATATTCAACGCTGTTGTCAATATATGCCAACTACTATTTAGAGTTAACTATGTAATTTTCTGGTAAAAATTCCAAATTTTATCAAATGATGATGAACAAAGAGTAATACTATAGATTTTTAACCTACCAAATACAGTTTTCAGTATTATGTAATCTATATGGAATTTTCATTTGATCATGTTTTATATTTACTTTACATATGTATATATCGATTATTATTAGAAGTATGTATTATTATAAGGTGATTCAAAATTGTACTTTTATCAATTTCATATTTATGAAAACCTTAATTAAAAATATCCACTTATATCCATGCTGTATTTAAGGATTTCTCATGTTCACAGTCTAAATTCAGTGGTGTGAAATAATCAAGTGTATTTAAAAATCTTTTTTGTTGGTAGGTTAAAAATGGGTTTCTTAATAAAAGATTTTATTTGAAATATCTCAAATTATATTATACAAACCAAATACACAAAAACACTTAAGATTAAAATTAAAAAAAAAAAAAACTCTTATATAATTTTTGGCTTGAAAAGTACCCAGGACTTACGTTACGTTATAAAAATGAACTACAATTGAAGGAATTAATTTTGTCTATTTTATGATGGTTATGAAAAATATGTATTCGTTAACATATGAATATATTTAAAAGTTTTTCATTCCATACAAAAACATATCATTTATGCACTATCAACGCCGCAAATGCATATTTTTTTTATTTAAAAGTATGCATTTGGCAAAATTGTTATTACATTATTTTATCAAATCTTTTTTGCATGTATTGTGAAAGACATACATTAGTTATTTCGTGATATTTTGGTAAGTTATTCAAAAGTATTATTAGCTAAATATTTTCGAGAATGTAGCACTTTTTACGATTGTCACTCGACGGAGGCGGGCGGTTACCGCTGTAAAGAGTCAGGTAGCAAGACCCTTCAAACATTAACAGGTACCGAGTATGTTTGTTATCTATGAACTTAGTTAATCAGATAATATAAATATGGGCGGGGTGGATGTCGCAGACCAATATGCAACATCCTATTGTGTTATGCGAAAAACATTAAAATGGTGGAGAAAGCTGTTTTTCTGGGGTCTAGAAACCTCCATAGTAAATGCATATATATTGTATAAATAATCTGAATCCCATAAGCCATAAAGCATTTAGAGAAAAGTTGTTACTGGAGCTCATAGGAGACTTTCGTGCTCCGATATCAAAATTGTGGATAATCAGGCCGATTATCCACAGGTGACACTGTTCAGCGCTTAAATGGGAAAAGTCATTTTATATTTTCTAATTCTCAGAAAAAACTTAAAGATTGCATGGTGTGTTCCAATAGGAATGTTCCTGGAGGAAGTAGAGAAACCACATTCTATTGCGAGACCTGTGAAAGGAAGCCGGGCCTCCATCCAGGAGAATGTTTTAAAAAATACCACATCAAAATAAATTTTAAACTTTAAATTGTATGCAAAATAAATTATTGATAGACTCTTATCTCTTTTGTTTTTTATTACCTTACAACTAAACAATCATAAAAATATGTTATTAATTTGTTTTATGATTATAAGCTATTGTGTAACAATAACATCTAATTTATTAACAAAAATCTCATAATTACCTCGGAGTTGCTAAACGGAAAAAAAAAATCAAAGAGTGCAAAGGGTTAAATAAAAACCAAGAATACAACCGAATTTCAGAAATTAAATAATTTCACTTTCACTTAGCACTGAAATAAAACTAGAAGAAAATCACACTTTAATTCGATGTGGCTTTTAATGTGAGTTTTGTGTATTTGTGTGTGAAATTTGTCTAATTAAACTAATTAGTCACAAGATTTCTTGATTTTAAAGCATGCGGTGTGCATGGGGTTGACAAAGACTATCTTGTCATCAATGGTGTGAAGCCTTGCGCGACACATGCTCTGTTTTGAACACACCCAAACAGTTTTTCCTCGATAGAATTTAGAAAAACGATAAGTGGAATCTCCAAACCTCACCATCCTCTTCCCACGCTGGGAGAGAACGAATTCTGCTTCTAAAAATGAAATAAAAATTAGTATAACAATTATAAAAACAAATAACTAAATATTATTGTTTTTCTATCATGAGTCTTTACCTATGAGATTGTAGCTGCACTTGTGATGATGTAGCATACGGCTACCGAAGTCATTATTGAGTTGTGAAATCCTCTTGAAGTTTTATTTTTGTGTGAATCGCAAAATTCAGCCGAGAGTATGAAATTAAAATTTTGGACACCTCCATTGTCACAAAAAAGATTTAAAATTGTGCCTTTAAATTGCAAGATCACTTTCAAATTTTCATAAGGTCAGTAGATCTATAATTTGCAAATAATTTATTTGAATTTGTCATTAAGGTTATTTTAACACCCTATTTTCCTAAATTTACACTTAGTAATCTTTACTAAAAATAAAATATTTGTACTAAATTTTCAACTTATCGTATGAAATCATCATAGATTTCTGGTATTTTGCTGTACATCGATTCTGGAAATCGAATTCTGAATCGTCATTTGATCAAGTGAACATCAAAGCATCACAAATACCGCTTGAGAATGGTATTAAAATAAATCACTAGACCTATAGAATAAATTAGACCATTGACTCTTTTTAGTGTACACCCATACCTCGCTTTATGGCCTAGATACGTTCCACGAAACTTGGCCGCAAAGCGAAAAGCCGTATAAGGAATCAATTATTCTAATACAAATTCAATGGAATCGGTTCCAAATTTGTTAAATATGTAACATGGTTTATCATTCAAAATGTATTTTATCTTTTTATTTCATTTAAATCAAAAATACATGCATAATAAGTAAGGATGAGGATGTTTATTCCTTGTTCGAAATAGGAAAAGGCTTTTGACAAATTTTTTGATGTTAGCTATTAGGATACAACAGGCTCTGTCTCTTCATCAAATGCCGGTTCTGCTTGCAACTGAATGAGTTCCTCATATGTAAGGGGTTCCCTATCAGCTTCAAGTAGATCAAGCACATCACGTTCGTTCAAATCTTCAAAGCCGAGATCATGTGCTAGATCCAAAATGTTTTGCCTAATTTCAGGAAGGAAATTAACTTCTGCATCAGTACTTTTTACACATTCTGGCCATATTTTTTTCCAAACATGGTTCATTGTTGTTAATTTTAATTCCTTCCAAGATTCACTGATGCTGTCAACAGCATCCTTGATGTTATAGTTTTTCCAAAATGTTTTAATTGAAGCTTTACCATCGGTTTCCCTTATAAGTTGTTGGAAAGTTCGGCGTAGGTAATATGCCTTAAAAGTGGCTATTGCACCCTGATCCATTGGTTGGATCAGAGCTGTTGTATTTTTCGGAAGGTACTCAATCATGACATCGTCAGATAGCTCGGATAAATTAGTAGGATGCCCTGGTGCATTATCCAAAATTAGCAAAGCCTTGTTGGTTAAGTTATTGTCTTGCAAATATTTTTTCACTTCTGTACAAAAGTGATTTTTGAACCAATCCTCAAAAGTAGCTTTAGTGATCCAAGCTCTCTTGTTGGATTTCCATATGACGGGTAATTGATTTTTATTTAGTCCTTTAAGAGGCCTTGGATTTTTAGACAAATATATTAAAAGTGGTTTTAGCTTAAAATCACCCGCGGCATTTGCACCAAGTAGCAAAGATAATCGTTCTTTAGACACCTTATAACCAGGTGCAGATTTTTCGGTTTTTGAAATGTATGTGCGATCAGGCATTCGCTTCCAATAAAGCCCTGTTACGTCTACGTTAAACACTTGTTCAGGTTTATAACCACCTCTTTCAATAATTCCCTTTAAAATGTTGGGATATTCCTTAGATGCGGCCTCATCAGCGCTAGCTGCTTCACCTTTCATTTTCAAATTACGCAAATTAAATCTTTTTTTAAATTTTTCAAACCATCCTCGGCTTGCTTGGAATGTGACATCTTCAGCAGATTCATCGGTATCTCCATTCTTCAAATTTTCGAAAATACTTAAAGCTTTTTCCTGGATAGCCATTTGACTCATTGGCATTCTCCGTTTGTTATTGTCCTCAATCCATATAATCAATAGTTTTTCCATTTTTTCCATAATCCAATTTCTTTGGCGTGTTAATCTCAAGACATTTAAAGGTGCAGCAGATTGCAAATATGTTTCAATGTCTTCTTTTTTATCGCGAATAGTTTGAATGGTAGATTTCGCAAGTCCCATTGCCCTGCAAATTTCAACAATTTTCTCTCCAGCATCTATACGACGTAATACTTCTAGTTTATTTCCTAGCGTGACTGATTTTCGGCATCTCTTTTTATCAGTCTCCGAAGTCGACAATCGTTTCGGTGGCATTTTGTCTAAAAAATAATGAAATTATAATATAAGTTTAATAAAAAAATACACATTAAATTTTTTTAATTTGTACATACCATACATACATATGTATTTACGTACCAAAAATGTCCCTAATTATTTCCAATTTTTCCAGTTAATGTGTAACAATCAGTAATAAATATGTACATAAAACACTCACAGACAAGTCTAAACAAGCCGCTCTATGAGCACACACTGAATAATGCTCGTAAACAAGAGGAAACAGAAAAGAGTGTGCACCGATATTGCGCTTGCCCAAGATTGGCAACATGTAGATATGTCGTTTTTTTTGCTGTTATAGCGAAACATTTTAGGCCGTAAATCTAAAACGTGCCTTAATTGAAAAGGGCCGTTATAGCAAAATGACGTATAAAGAACGGCCGTATAGCGAGGTCTGGGTGTATATATAAACTGAATTGACAGCTTTAAAATCTGTAAACAGAAGTAAGATTTAATTCATACACTGATTACTTAATCAGATAAGAATTTAAAAAAAATATTATCAGATTCAGTTGAAAATGGCTTGAGCATCTGTGGCTGAAAAGTCAGAAAGTAAATATATTCCACCACCATGAAAAAACCCAACAACGCCATAGATTAACCTTTATGTTTTTGACTTAAAGTTAAAATATACTGTTTCCTACAAAAGGTTAAAAATAAATAAATCAAAATTAAAGAACTCAATGAAAGTTTTCACTGTACGTTTATTAAAAATACACGATTAATAAGCAGTTACAGATATTTGTTAAAATAATACGTCTATTGAGGAGTATAAATTGAGATCCTGTATGCATTTATTGTACAATAAGAAGATGTTCTACGGATATAAGATATCTAAATACACTGCATTACATATAGATAGATATGAAATATAACCTTACCCTGTGACAGAAACGTTTTGAAAAATATATAGAAACATCAGAATAGAGTAGATTCAGTATATATAAAAGTGGTAAATATTTCACATACGATAAAATAATAAAAAATTTTAAAAATTCTGTTGCTGAGACTATTAATTTAAAAACACTTAAAAATTGAGCAAATAAACAAAATTAAGTCACACTAGTTAATGAACATTTTTAGAAATCACTGCTAACCACGAAAATAGCTTTACGTTACCTGTCAAAAGAGTAGTGATACATCAAAGGGCATATATGCTTATACAAGTGGTACTATTTCATTCTATATTCTTTTATATTTATTTTATTTTTCAGAGCAAAGCATTTGTTTATATTCAGTATATCGTATTTCAGATATAAATTGACAGATGGTAATAGATCAGACTTCTAATACTGTATATCACTAAAATTACATATTATCATATTTTATAGCCAAATAGTCTTTTAACAAATTTTGGTACAGTATGTGATATGGATGGTACTATCTTGAGTTCAAGCTGCGAATCCTTTAATAATCCGAATCATTTTTTCATACAAATGTATCATGCTTTTACACGCGTAATATCAAGAGAGTAGTGATTAAGAAACACAACACAATAAAAAAACAAAACTACAAGGTGACCGGTGCTATGAGACGAGTAGAGTATAACTCTCAGGGCAACAATAAACAATACATAAAATCGGTTTCATATTTTAAATAATATTAAGTCACTACACAATTTATACTAAGCGTGCTTCTATAGAAAAATTTTCAGACCATCAAAAGACAAGCCTCTCAAAAAAGTCTCAAGTATATATATATTCCTTAATATTAGTACTAAAGATAAATGCATGTCAGTCTACTGTTTATTATAAATAAAGATGAGTATTAGTTAAACTATTCTTATTCATAAACATCAAATAGAACAAATAAAGACCTATGAAATAATCGTAAAATATTACAGTTAGTTTAAACTTTTAGAAAAATAATAATACCAAACAAGTACATATAACCATAATTTATAAATATATATATATATATATTTATAAGTGTGAGGTCACTGGATATTTTTCACATTCTTTTATGCTTTTATGATTATAATTATCTAATACACTGTAATATGCAGTTGAAAGCTAAGCTAAAATTGTAAATAATATCAAAATATTATATCTATTAAAACATTAAAAAAAATACTTCTAAAAATCACAGAAATAATGTATGCTATGATTACTTATTATATGGGTAGCTGCTTTGTTATATTTTGTTTTGCCTTATATAAAGACAGCATAAAAATTCAATATTTAGGAATTCGATTGATCAAACTGACTTTTCCTCTACTGATTATATGTCGTTTAAGCACTTACAAGTTATAAGATTATTTTCTCTTCACAGTCAAGTATGGGATTTTTACCTTCCTGCATTTCTAAGTATACGCTGTTTTAAACATAAATATAAGTCAATTTCATCAAACATAAGAAAAAAGGATTTTGTCAATTCACAGTTATCAAGCTCAATAAATATGGCGTAACAACTTGATGTTTTCAGTTTGTGTTTCTTCCTATCCTGAATTGCCAACTATGCATAGTTTTGGACATAAATAAAATACAATTTCATCAATTTTAAAAAATTCGTAATTTTCTCCTACCAGACATTTTCAATATAAATAAAAAACATATAGAGAAATAAAAGAAGCTATTTTTCTCGTCAAATTGATGGTTCTGTTCATATTTTCTTTTTCTGAATCGGCCGGCAAGTGTATAAGTATATAAGACAATTTTATAAAATATATAACAGGTATTTTCTTTTGGTTGACAGTAATGTACTCAAAAAAAATACAATGCAACAACGTGGTGTTGTTTAAAACATAACAGCAACAAGTATACATTGTTAGAAACAAATAAACAATTTCAATTTCATGTAAATATCTTAGCAGAGTGATAAACTATAAAAAGATAGAGTGAAGCGTGTTTCAGCTATGCGTGGATAAATAAGGATGATGAATCGGATGAAAGGAAAGTATAGAATATTTTATTTTTCAGGCAAAAAATATCTCAACATATACAGTGGAGCAATGTGATTTTTTTCTCTTTAGTGCCAAGAATTAGAGTATCTTCATTTAATAATGGCCAAACAGATAATTTTATCTTTACAGTCAAATAGTTACACAATAAATATAATGGACAAAAGCCATTTTTTTAAGTATACACTTTGATTATGGTCTTGGGTGGATATGGTTTTCGCATGTAATCGCTGAAACTCTAATGTTTTTATGTACTGTATAAATATCACTTTTATCAATAATCAAAACTTGACATTTCTAATATAAAAATATTTTCAATACTTCATGATTTGACCTTCCAACAAATTTAAATAGTTATATGATTACATTTGATAAATGCAGTTTTTGAATTGAACCGATTGCCTGTGTTTACTGTTCAAACAAAAATAAAATAAAAGATGAGAATAAACTGATCAAATGTAAAAATTCATTTATCAAAAAACACAATAACATATATATCAAGCAAAAGAATCATCACAAATATCACTTTTATCAAGAGATATAGTGTATAATCAATTACTTGGAAAATTGCAGTTGAAAAAAATTGAAAATAAGTACGTCATTATATTTATCTGGCTCGATATGTCAGGTTTTGATTATTTAAGTGTAAATCCAGATAATCTTATTGTCCATAGGTTGCTTTGGTCAGTTCCAAAGGAACATCTTGCGGTTCAGAGGACACTCTCTGATAGTGGCCGTTATGTTGGTCGTTCTGGTAAACAACTCTCCCGGCCATGGTGTGGACGGAAGCCCTGCAGCGAGGAGTCTTGGAGCACCTCCACCAGGCTTTACCGGCGCCAGATATTCCATTGTAGGAGTAGCTGGCATCGTTGACTATTAGGATGTACTTTCCCTTCTTGCTCAGCCCGATGTGAGCCTTCGGAAACATGTCTCCTAAAAATGTACTACAGCGTTAATATAAATTGAACAATAAAATAAATATGCTATATTTTTTAAACTAAAACTATTCAATGAAATGAAATTAATTTTAAAAATGAGATTTATTAATGTATTAGAAAGATATCTCATGATAGAAAATGAAATCTTGTCTTCCCATTTGAATGATATCATAAGTGCTGAAACAACATATTTATACTTAAATACTACATGAATTACTTACAGAGTTTTTTATTGTACTAAAACATTGTTAGTATTTATAAAAAAATTCAATCAAAAAAGTAATAAATTAGTAAAAAGTAAAAAAACAATAAATTGTTGGAAATAAAACCAATTTTAACACAACATAGTATTTTATTTATTTTCTAATCAGTGCTTAAATATAAAAAAATCACTTCCCTGCAGTGTGAGTGTTACAAATATTAAAATAAATCTGATGAAAACAATTTACTTATATAAAATGATAGATAAAAGAGAAAAAATAACTTTCTAAGATATTTATTTTTATTTATGTTGTATCCAAGTCGCACTTCTGGACACGTTTTCATACAGACTATATGATTTCCTTTCAGATATGACTAAAAGCTATAATTATCTGACCTCAAAGAGGTGACCTCGGTGATGGGGTAGCTAGCCTTCACGACTTAGAATAGATTTGGTGGGTCATGATTGTGGGTGCCTTTGATAGCAATTATCATATCATTGAAGGTAACAACGTTGGCTGTACAACCCTTGTTGCTTTGAGAGGAGCATTTCCACCGAAGTTTATTCACAGATGTGGTATAATTGCAGAGAACATATCTATACTTGTCGATGACCAAAGCGCGACCCTTCCCACCCCTAGACGGAATGATTATAGCTGAAAACAGAGTTAAATTTTGAGTTCAGTAAAATTATTAAAAAAAAATGTAATTTTAAAACTAAACTTTGATTTTTAATATCCAACTGAAGACATTCAAATCTTTACAGTCTATAAATTTCAAAGAGACTTAGTCGTAACATGTTTTTGTGATTATTATATTCAGAGACCTGTTCAAAGTAGATTCAAGTTAAGTGTAATAGATTAGTCATAGATTTGTTATAAACCACTTAAATTCTTAATTAAAAGTATCATCACTTACGAATATTTAATTATTTATTAGTTTACATAAGTGATTTAGGGCAAGAAAAGCCCTTGAATTTTTTTTTTGGTAAAGTGAGAAAAAAAAATTACCGCTTTGAAATGATACATTGATGAATTGTTTGTTTTTTAAAATGCCATTGATTGAAGTATATAATAATTCATCGCATATACACAAATAATTAATATTTCTGAAATAAAAGCAATTAAGAGAAAATAAGATCCATTTTCAATTCATATAAGTTTATTGAATTAATGTATTTTGTATAAAAATATAAAATGACATGTTTCAATTCTTTCTGTAACATACTCAATATTTTATTATTGGGCGACAGTTTGTATGTATTTTATTTCCATTAATTGAGGTAGTTGGATTGTCAATTCGGTGTTAAGATTTGTATGAAAATATTATTTTTTGGCCAATAAATACTTTACGGTGAGTTTTCTTATGAAATTGATATATTAATACAACAGTTAAACGTTTAAGGTATTAGTAATTATTTAACATTCTTAATATATATAACACGTTAATGTACATTATAAATATAAAACTAACACTAACTCACAACTTATGCATAATGAGGCATATTGCATGCCTGAACAGTAAACCATTTTACTGCCTGATACATTGTCATTTTTTCTTATAATAAAATTGTATAATAATATATTAAAAAAATGTAAAGGACATTGTTATTAGAAAAATACAAATAAATACAAGTAAAATTATTTTAAGTTCTTAATATGCCTTGCGATACAAAGTTTTATTAAATTATTGTTTGTATCATACTATGATACTTAAAATATCAATTTGCTTACAAAATAGTTAGACCAGCTATGGAAACACGGTTTCTGAATTCACACTAAGTAAAATTAAACATTTTCAAGAGAAAAGCAATGCAGTGAGTAAACAAACTAATATATTCAATATTGTTTACCATTTATTGTATACAAATAAGACATGAAAAATTTGGCCATACGTTGTTCATTATTAAAATTTTATTTTATTTACACTAACCCTGTTATTTTTGCCGTCTTATGATTCAAAACAAATTTGTCATGTTTTTGTGAGAAGCTATTCACTTCACTAAAGCTTGCTATTATTTTCTATAGAAATACAGTGAAAGAAATTTTACTTAACCTAACCTCAATTTATTTTAACATTAAAAACAAATTAGATTAAAAAAAGTATTACAAATAGTTTATATACAAAGATAAGTAGTTTTGGAATGCCACCTCCATGAAAAAAAAACTCAATTTATAATTAGATTTTCTTATGGAGAACTTCGAGGTTAATTCCATGTTTAATAAGTATTATTTGTACCTTTGTTTTAATTTGTTATAGATGACAGTCCCTCTGGAAAAAATCTCTAGTTACAGGTTGACAACATTTAAAATACATCTTACTCAATACGAGACAAACATGCCATTATTTAAGAAGACAAATTTGACGAGATCAACAGAAAAACCGAGTGATATTCATTTGGACATTTCGGTCTCATTTAAAAGTCCACCATATAAGTTTATAAAAACATTTTTATTTCATATTTACTAATCTACCATAAATATAAATATTTACAATTAATTGTTCTTAATTAAGTTCTACAAATATATTTGTATAATAATTTATTAAGAATAAACTATAATATTTATAAGAGAAGAAGATACAAAAGAAAATGTAGTTTTCATTATATTTGCTTCTGTTCTTGTGCGTATATTTGATTATATCCCTAGCGATGATTTTATTTAAGCAAAGGGATAAAAATATGTCATTGAAACTGTTAAAAAAGAGACGGCAATGAAAGAATGACAAAAACCAAAAACATCCAAGTTTAAAGATAAAAATCTACCCCATATTAGCATTTTGGAACCAATCTGCCACGCAGCACGAGGATACAGAGTACATAGCTTTGATCAGCTCAGCTTGAAGGTCAAATAACGAAAAGCTTTGGATATTCAATTACATAACAATCAATGCTTTCCTTTCATTCTTATGTACTCTCCAGTTCTCGTGTAGTGGAATTGGGGGGGCACATGCGTGTGAATGTTTCTACACCGTATCACTCTTCCAAGGAAGGAAGTCAAGGTCGCAGTGCAGGCTCGACTCCGCTGCGAAGAGCACTGCCATCTTATCCTTCCATTCAAGCCCTTGCTGGATTGGGAGTATGTGTAGCCTTGGAACATCAACAATACCTTACCAGCTCTTGACGGGATGAAGGTCACTGAAAAATATAAGCATTTGAGTGATACAAAAATTAAAAAATGTGATAAAAAAAATTATTGATGAACCCAATAGATCTTCTATTCAAACATATATGATTAGCCAAATTGTTAAAAAATACTTTTGAAACTTTGAATGTAGCATTTTAATTTTTGAAAATGTTTACTGCCATAGAAATAAAAAGCAACGTTGACTTATATAATATATTCAAGGAATGAGAAAAATACATCTTAGATAATCTGAATTGAGAGTTTATAACCACACTACTTTATAGTATATTTATAAGAAAGAGGTACGGTGGTAAACAGTGAGAAGTATTCATAGGGAGTTGCGGGTCTGTCAGGTTTGATATATCTTATGTTGTCAATAAGAAAATCAAAGAAAACTCAAGAAAAAAAGTTTTACGAGGAAACCGACTAAAAAAGTTATTTCTTTAAAGCCTCTAATAGAATTTAAAAAAAACTTATGAAACTTTGGCTCCACTCGGGTTCCAAAACTTCATGATTAGCAAGCAAGCGTGCACTGTAACAGGTTCAAAAATGTTTACTGGACATGGCAGATACTCTAATTTTAATACAAATGAAACAAGGACATTGAAACAATAACCATTTTATTAGTTGAAGTTATAGAAGAATATTTAATATTAAACTTATACTTACTATTATAGACAAAGGATTTCCATAGTATTGGTATAATCTCGTTAAATTACAAATCCACTACTGTTTAATTTTTAATTGTTTATCTAAATACATATTATTAACGAAGTAAGCTTTAATTATTGGCAAAATAGATCAAATAGTATGCACTTATGATTTCTCATATTTTGTAACTTAATAATATAGTTTTATGGTCTTGAGGTGTGTCTGATTGGAGAAGGTAATACCTGCCACTCTTGTGAAAGAACGGAAAATATAACCCCTTTCCCATAAGTAGATTCACAGAATTTTAATAGAACGGCCATCGGGAGTGTTAATTAGTAGCGGAGCCTTGTGATTGTGAGAGCAGACGTAACTTGTGATCTTGTTGTCTGTGGTGGTTACCACAAACGCTGCACAATTCTTACTTCGCTGTGAAGAGCACCTCCATCGCGTTTTGCCGTTAAGACCGACGTGGGACGCATAATATGTGAACCCATTCAGAGTTAGTAAATTCAAACCTCTTTTTGAAATGGTAAACATTACTAAAAAAAACATAGACATTAGATTTATAGTTAGAAATTAAACATTGCTGCTACAAGGTTCACATGTTTCGACCCGATTGATCAGATTTGTACTGACAGTATTTTTTTTGTTTTTCAAGATGGATAATAAAACAAAAGGAGACATCTCACTTAGCCATACTTATTTTTGTAAAATAAAAAACTTATTAGAATTGAAATGCAAAAATAATACAAGATAAGTAATAGTATATTGCAATAATCAGGAAAACATTACATGTATGCAAAATAAAAAAAATGGGTTTATTCTAATTATCTTAAAGCTGCAAAAAAAATAGTTATAAATATAAGTACCATTTTTATAGCATTAAAAATAAAATAGACCCATACCTCGCTTTACGGCATAGATACATTCAACGAAACTTGGCCGCAAAGCGAAAAGCCGTATAAGGAATCAATTATTCTAATACAAATTCAATGGGATCGGTTCCAAATTAGTTAAATATGTAACATGGTTTATCATTCAAAATGTATTTTATCTTTTAATTTCATTTAAATCAAAAATACATGCATAATAAGTAAATACATTTGTAGATAAAATAATAACAGACCCCAAAAACCAATAATAATCTATAAACAAAAATGAAACAACTTCATGTTACAAAAATATGTGTGTGTATATACACATAATTTATTTTAAAATGGCATTAATCTGAAGACGATGAAGAAATAGTAACCTGCAGATCACTGTCATCATTTTTCGCTGGTAAGGAAGGGCCTGGCTTAAAAAAATTGTCCAACGTTGTTTGTCTTGCCTTCTCGTCTATTTCGTTCTTCAGTGATTTACAACAGCTAACGGCTGAGTAAATTCCTCGAGAAACTTTAGCGCTACGATCGACGTCAGGATCGTTTTCAAGGAGGATGTTTATTCAACATATACAACAGGCTCTGTCTCTTCATCAAATGTCGGTTCTGCTTGCAACTGAATGAGTTCCTCATATGAAAGGGGTTCCCTATCAGCTTCAAGTAGATTCAAATCTTCAAAGCCGAGATCATGTGCTAGATCCAAAATGTTTTCCCTAATTTCAGGAAGGTAATTAACTTCTGCATTAACATCAGGCATTCGCTTCCAATAAAGCCCTGTTACGTCTACGTTAAACACTTCTTCAGGTTTATAACCACCTCATTCAATAATTCCCTTTAAAATGTTGGGATATTCCTTAGATGCGGCCTCATCTGCGCTAGCTGCTTAACCTTTTATTTACAAATTACGCAAATTAAATCTTTTTTTAAATTTTTCAAACCATCCTCGACTTGCTTGGAATGTGACATCTTCAGCAGATTCATCGGTATCTCCATTCTTCAAATTTTCGAAAATACTTAATGCTTTTTCCTGGATAGTCATTCGACTCATTGGCATGCTCCGTTTGTTACTGTCCACAATCCATATAATCAATAGTTTTTCCATTTTTTCCATAATCCAGTTTCTTTGGCGTGTTAATCTCGAGACATTTAAAGGTGCAGCAGATTGCAAATATGTTTCAATGTCTTCTTTTTTATCGCGAATAGTTTGAATGGTAGATTTCGCAAGTCCCATTGCCCTGCAAATTTCAACAATTTTCTCTCCAGCATCTATACGACGTAATACTTCTAGTTTATTTCCTAGCGTGACTGATTTTCGGCATCTCTTTTTATCAGTCTTCGAAGTCGATAATCGTTTCAGTGGCATTTTGTCTAAAAAAGAATGAAATTTTAATATAAGTTTAATAAAAAAATATATACATCATTTTTTTAATTTGTACATACATACATATGTACTTACGTACTTAAAATGTCCCTAAATATTTCTAATTTTTCCAGTTAATGTGTAACAATCAGTAATAAATATGTACATAAAACACTCACAGACAAGTCTAAACCAGCCGCTCTATGAGCACACACTGAATAATGCTCGTAAACAAGAGGAACTAGAAAAGAGTGTGCATCGATATTGCGCTTGCGCAAGATTGGAAACATGTAGATATATCGACATCGAAAAAAAGGTTTTTTTGCTGTTATAGTGAAACATTTTAGGCCGTAAATCGAAAATGTGCCTTAATTGAAGAAGGCCGTTATAGCGAAATGCCGTATAAAGAGCGGCCGTATAGCGAGGTATGGGTGTAGAATTTATCAATAATCAGAAAAACATTACATTTATGCAAAATAAAAAATGGGTTTATTCTAATTATCTTAGAGCTGCAAAAAAATTTGTTATAAATTTAAAAAATTTAAGTATCATTTTTATAGCATTAAAAATAAAATATAAGCTTTAAATAAATACTGTAAGTTGGGGGGGAAATAGTAAACCAGAACCGAATATATCTATTTAAGACTCTGGAGGTATATATTTTTTTATGGACCATAAATATATTTTTTGAGCCTAAATATAATATCTCTTTTGGTTTCCTCCGAATCAAAATATTTCCCCAGAGCCAAAATGTCTACCTCAGAATTCATCAACTTAGTTATGAACAGAATTGACAGAATCTCTGGATATATATTCACTCTACCAATTTCTTTACCGTGTTAATAAACATAAAATACAATACGCCTTTTCAAAATACTTCATTAAATTATCGCAAGTATAAGTAAAAAAATGGAATGAATTAAAATTAAAAGTCAGCTAATAAACTTTTGTTTTATTTAACATTATTATTATCAAATCATTAACAGTTAGGTCTTGAAAAAATTATACAACATTTCTAGAATAGTATGTCAAAATCTGTACATCTAAACCACCACATCATATACGACAAAAATATTATATAAATTATAATAACTTATCTTACAGCTTTTGCTCACCATTCATACTTTAACACAATACAAATAAGATGGAGGAATAATAACGTAAAATGCAGTACCTATAATAAATACTTAGGTATCCTTAACAGACTAGAATATTTCTATATTATTGCTAATAGAAAGAAAAATTACTCTGAAGAAAAAAAATATATATGTATTTATTTAACTCCATAGCTAACATGGTATAGAATTAGATTAATTTTAATTGGTTTTTCTTTTAACAAATTTATTATTTATTTTCATTAATAATAAATTGCTTGTATTTTATAACAAATTAATTATAGCAGGTATGGAAGTAGCTTTTTCAGTACTATCAATAAGATATTGCTTATAAAGACTCAAATAAAGGATATCTGTTGGACCCTTCATGCTGTTAACAAGTTATGTTTTTGGTATAAAATTTTCATGAATCTAATCTTTCGTGAACTTTCATGATATACTCTGGTTAATTGATGCGTATATTAAAATTCTCTCTTAATTAATAAAAATTAATGCTTGTATTCAATCATCGATTTCAAATCTTTGTTATAGGGGCAGATTTAACAAAATAGAAATTAACAAAGCAACTTAAAAAAAAATACTCTCCAACGCGAGAAATATGTAGATTAAAGAATATTTCCCAATAATATATAATAAAAAATAAAAAAACTTATAGATGTTAACTTATTTGTTTACCTTGTAACATTATCATATGAACACTATGATGGTTGCATTTAAATTAACTAACTTTTATTGCCACAAAAAATAATTAATCTAATAATTGTCTGTATATTGTTTGTTTTTGTACTTTTTTTTCACATTGATTTCATTTCATTATTTGCACTAGAGCCAACCTTTTTATGTGCAATGGCAAATGTTTAAGATAATCAAATAAATATACATTTAAGTCATGGGTGCATACAAAATTTATCAAGAATCACCAAAAGAAATTTTTTTGAGATTTTGAGAATTAATTAATTACTAATATGATTAATTAATTAATCTTTTCTGCGTTATTACAAAGGCAAAAAGATTTATTCAATAAATCATTAAAAAAAAAAACCACATAACTATATTATTGTTAGTAGCCAGATATGTTGGAAAATGGATTTATTTTCTTGGTTGCTAGACTATATCAAGTTTTTATTAACGTTTTAACATTTCTGCTATAGTATTGGAGCCATTTTCAAGAAATTAACTGATTGGTTAAATCTTGACATAGTCTGACGTTAAAGAAAATAGGTCTATGCAAATAAAAAGTTACATATAAATTGGAATTATAAAAACGATGAACAACAAATCTGGTACATAAAAAAATTCATGCCATATGGAGATTGATAATTTCATATGACATGGAAACCAATTAGAACAACTATAAAGTATATCTATAAAGAAACATCTCATTTGTTTAACCTCTTTAAAAGTTAAGAGTGTATTTAGAATTTATCACTTTTTTCAGCAATGACATGTGTATATCAATATTTTTTAAATATAAATATTCATAAAATTTGTTTCAAAATCTTAGACATCAGTATTAATTATCTGACATAAGTTTTGAGTGTCTTATAAACTCGGTTATAACGCCCTAAAGCTGTCCGTTAATCTGTTTGAATACTGGGAGTTTTAAAATGACATTGAATTATCAACGCCTATCAGGGTTCATACAAAGACACAGGATAAATATTATCAAAAAAAGCCCACTCATTTTAATTCCCTTTTAAAAATTAATCAAAATCAAATCGACTCATAGCAACGGCTTCCAAAACTTATAGCAATAACCCTTAAGTACTAAAATAAAAAAGGACATTTATTTTTTTGTGTATGGAAACATATAAAAAGAGACATAAGTAGCAATGGATGGAAATGGTGAAGAGCAGAAACCATCTGATAAATTATTACTAAGATTAAATATTCTGAAAGTCAACTGCGATAATTGGTATTTGGACATTGTTTCCTCTGAACATAGTTCTCTTGTGGCGCTCGTGCGAATGTACATTATGTATATGGACAATATTATCGAACTCTGTGTAAGCGACGGCCTTGCACTTATTGGAGTTGGAACGCTGGGAGCAGATCCATTTAGATCTTCCGTCGTGTTGCAGCCTCACAAAACAAAACCGGAACCCTTGATAGGTTAGTATTCGCGTTCCTCTTCGAGACACACCATATCCAGCAACTGAAATGCAAGCTTCGGTGTCAATCAGAACATAAAAACCACAGTCAAAGATTATAATAAAAATAACCTTAGACTAAAAGTGAGTTTACTAATAATAAAAGCGAAATTCTTTACCAATGAATATTGATAGATATGGCAAAATAGAAATCGTTCTATTTATTACAGATCTAAAAATATCCTAATACAATTCACACAATTACAAAATTATCTATATTCGGCATAGAGAGGACACTAAAATTACAAAGAAACACAATAATTTAATGAAATTTAAATAAAACAAAAACTCTTTTATTGAAATTTAATATTTTTAAAAGTCTAACACATAATATACACATTTTAAGCACACTTTTTTGGCATATTTATGTACACATTATTATATACAGTACATTAAAACATACAGATCAACTTAAGAAAGCATTGAAAAACTAAAATAAAAACAATTATTTTAAATAATTAACTATTTACTTTAAATGTAGAAATCTCAGAAAAATATTGTTTTTTGGGGCACGTCATTTTTTATTTCTTTAATTACATCACGACATAACTTATCACCCAAGAAGTTGTGAGCATATTTATACAGGAAGCCCAATGTTTCATTAAATATGGTACTATAAATAGCTGGAATTACTATAGTAGTAGCGAAATAAATTAGAATAAAATTAATCAAGATCTACCTTCCATTATAGGGTTTCTAAAATATCTTTTGATCGCTAATTACCTTCACATTTTGTAAATCAACATGAGTGGGTAAATTTTTCAATAGTTAGTCCTCAAACAAGATAAGTACTAACATTTGATATATAAGACACCGTCAAGCATCATTTTTAGTAGGGTGATACTTAATTTCCGATTGCCAGCTGATGGCTGACATCCTCTCAATCAGTACTTTTCAACTATTATTGCAAAAAGAATTGCTTTATATTTTCAGTTTTATATTCACAACCATAGCTCCAGTATAAAAAAGTGTAAAAAAAATTATTTTCTATATTGAATACATGTGAAAACATGTACAATGAAGTATTTTATAAACTGGCCACATTTGGTGCTCATTGTAGAAAGTTGGTTATACTTTACTCAAAAATCTTACAACAGACTATTTGATCAGACAAAAATCTCTCGAAAACAACAATCTGAGTGCTATCGTTTTTTCATTAAATTCCATCATTTAGCAAAATATTTATTGGTCAAGACCAGTTTAAAATCCCCTATTTAATACATTATAGATAAGTACATGGACTATTCGATTTTATCCTAACCCCTAACAATCACAGTCTGGAAAGGTATAAGTCTTTTGAAGAAACCTATGTGAAAAAAAGCACTGAAAACATTCTGAAATCATGGCACATTTTACACGTTTTTCATAATAATATTTTAAATAAAATACTTTTGTGATTTTTACACATGTTTCATTTTATTGGCGACCGGTTACGCCGACCTTTCACGTTGGCACTATCAGACTGCGTTTATAGCCAGCGTGAAGGTTGGCAAAGCCGGTCACCAATAAATCACAAAAGTATTTCATTTAATATATTGGAATGGAATTTCACCAAGTACTCTTTTTCGAAAATATTGAATACGTCTTATATACTTTAATAAATAATTCAATTAAAATTAAGATTTGTTAAAATATTCACAACACTGAAATTATAATGCCAACTTACAGTCACATTTCTTAACTGAATTAAAGTCAGGTTTTTATGAAATTATGTGATCAATCGTTATTTATGTTAATTTTTATCATTCAACCAAAATTACAATATATTCTCAACGGAGCTCTGTAGTAAGAAGTTGAGTGTTTACTACTGTAAATATTATTTAGGTAATTGATTCACACATAATACAATAAAAAAATAAAATAAAAAAAGAAATCACTACACAAGTCAAATTTATAAACAAAAAACGGGACTATTTCTTAACGCTTCGATTACATAAATATAATTTACATAATTAACTTGTATGGGTGAAAAAAATATTAGTAGAAAATATTAAATAATAATCATTGGTACTATCAATGCATCGTGAGGAGGTTTAATTGAATTTAAGTACATGCTATTTTTATACAACACCTTTAAAAATTCTTTGTATAACACATTCTTTACCTTTTATGTAATTTTAATGTGTATAATTAATGCATTTATTTTTTTACGTTTAGACTTAGAAAAATAACATAAACCCAAGAATTAAAACATAGTGAGATTGATACATGTAGGTAGGGACACAGTAACAAGTAACAATTGGTTTATTTTCAATAATACATAACCTAAAAGTCAATAGACAATTTTATTTACATTTTTACTGTAGATGATACATCCATGCACATGTTCTGTAATACAATATTTATAAACAATAACTGCAGCTTTAAAACAAACTTGTGTATGAAAGCATACTCATTCATAATTATGAATCTGAAAAGATGCAATTAGAAAACAACAAGCCAGTTTTAGGTTACAGTAAAAGAGACTTACCTCCAGTCTATCCTGATATTTTAATATACTCTCCGTTGGGGCCGATGAAGTATGTCGGAGCGTAGTGGTTATGGACTGCCTTGATCTCCAATATTTTGTCATCACGGATGACAACAGAAGCCAGACAGTGGCGAACGTTATACGATGAGCAATGCCATCGCACCCCACCACCGCAAGGTTTTCCCTTACGAAAAGTATAATTGTTTATCATCAACAACTGCTTTCCTCGGCATTTGACGAAGTTTGCTGGAAACCAACATTCAAAATTATGACACTTCACAGTACGAATGTTTACGGTGTCCTTTCGAGATACACATCAACACAAAATTAAACTTATGTAAATATTGAAACAATAGTATTATTTTGAAAAAAATATATTTCACAACACTTATAAACACATATTATGAATGTAAACTAACAAAAACATACAAAATAAACGCTGAAATTAGACAGAAAGCTGGTTTGACAGTTCCTATGTATCATTCGTTGTTGCCCGGACTAAAGCGTTACTAGCTTCATGCTTGTAGTCTATGGCTGTTTACAAAAAGTATTATTATAATATATATAAATATATATTTATTTCCAATTAAATCACCCATGCCCATATCTGATAGATGGTATTTTTGTGCGCAAAAAAAACTTTTTTCAAATTATAGCGTTATTGTTATTACCATATACTCAATACGGTACTATAATATTATAATAATATAAAAACATTATATTGTTTCCCGTTGATTTATATTTTTTAAGATAATACTGTTAAAAAGTTTTTAATAAGCACGGCTAAAATAGTGTTATCTGATATGTCATAATTTTTTCGCATTCTAATTTTTTTTATTATTGATGTTTTGTCAAAAAAAATTAATACATATAATGATGAATCGGAGTTTTTTGGGCTTAAGTATTATTTATAATATTTTTAAAATGTGCTACCTTTACATACATTGAAATTATTAAATTAATTAAAAAAACTATCAATACTTACTCAAAATCTTTATTGATAATAATACTAAATATATATCGTAAAGATATTTATATAAGTAATCAATACCACAAAATTAAAGATAAAAACGAATTAAAGTACAACAGCTAAAATATAATATTGAATTAAATGTATATTTTTTAAAATTACAATTATATTTTTATATATTCTCCTGTAGATGTTAAAAAATATTTTGGGGGTTCATGAAAATGCTCATTATGGGAAAATATAATTATTCCATCTTGGACATGCAGATATGCTTTACATCCTCTTGATTTATGTGTGGAGCAAGCCCAACGATCTTTATTTGGCAAACTTTTCATTTTGTAGAATGTATAATTATTACACAAAAGCAGACGTTTTCCCTTTGTATTTATATAAATTCCTGCAAAAAGCAAACGAGTGTAAATTAGTACACAATAAAAATAAAATAAAATAATTGTTAGTTAAATCTTTGCTCATCATAAAATAGATATAAAAAACAAGACAATAAAATTAAAATGCCAATTTTTTTAATCCATGATGGATAATAGTAGACATAAGATAGTACTGCTCTGTTAAAACTATTGATGAAATCTGTTTGAAGAGTACATTTTATTAACAAAAATACGTAATAGTCTACTATGCCAGGTAATTGAAAAAGTTTTCTCACATTTCTTTATTACTTTTAGATTTGTATTAAATGTTATCAGAAAGAGGATTGTCTTCAAGCTATACATGCCTCGATGTATTCGGTGCAATGTATTGCGGAAGAGAAAGAACTATGGTTTTTAATTTAATGTACAGTTTAAATGTACAGAGATGAAGAAATGAAAGGCAAGGGAGGTAGGGAGGGAGATCAATGAAAAAAAGACTTCTTATTTAAAACAATGCTATATTTCGTTACATTTCAGAATCAATATATTAAGCACAAAATCTCTAGTGATAGAAGACTGTGTAAGTTGTACAATTTCAATGTGATGACTTACAAATTACCATTATAGTTCAATATTAAATTGAGTATTCATATATTCAAGACAAAATGTAATATCAAAAGTAAAAATAATAAAATAAATTAAATTACAGAGATAATAACTAACTTAAAACCTAACAGTGACAATCTATCTTCCCTAAAACATTAAAAACTTTATATGCTCTTCTCTAATCATTTAGAATTTATACTGAAAAAAAATAACCAATCAAATCAAAGTATGATGAGTTTGATTTAGAGGAGCTGTAAATGAATTAAACTTTTAAATATAATCCATCATTACAGCGTAAGTAATTTGGAGGTTTATGAGTGTGATGGTTCAGGACAATGACAATTTTGTTATCCTCTACTTGTAGGTAAGCCTTGCATCCCTTAGAGTTGTGTGAAGAGCATTGCCACCTGCCTGGCGACGAATCTGATTTTTGCTTGCAAAAAGTGTATTTTCCGAACATTAGTAGCTTCCTGTTTCCATTTCTAGTTAAAATAAATTTTCCTGAAATTGTAAAAAAGTAGAATGTCAGAAAAATATTAAAAACAACCCGGAGGGTAAAATATGGTGGTATTAAAAAAAATATACCATCAATCTTAATGATATGATATATGATAAGGGCAAAAACAATATGAATATTTGTCGGTGTTTTTTCACAAATTATTGATTGGGCTAGTCTTACTAATTCGGCAGTATTCCGACTTCAAGCCACTAGCACAAATTCATATTCACGTTAACTTTCTCTTTCCAATCCCCTTTTCCACAAAATACAAATGAAATATAAGCCTGAAAAATGAGTTCTGCAAATTCAACACACTAAAAATATGCCAGGAATAAAAAAAATCTGCACAAGCTTATTCAATTTTCAATTTATTAAAGTTAAAATAACTACGCAAAAAGTATTTTATCAAAAAAAAAGTCCTGATAAAACTCACCACATAAGTAATGCTTTTAATAGAATTTTTTTATTATAATAATAACTCTTTACAAAGTAAGCATAATATCAAAAAAGCACTGCATTTAACATAATCTTTAAATTATATCTTTTAAAAAAGTTACTCTAATATTTTAATATTAAAATAGTCCACGAAGACAAATCACAGATTAAGTATTTTTCCAGAGTTCTAATAATTTAAAAAATAGTGAATTATTAATGATTATGACAGCCCGATGTATGTATTATACTATTTCCGTGCAGATATATCATACACCGACACCTGATATTTTTTTTATTACACCTCCAGCGCGTAAGTCCCTGAACTGTTCGCTTGCAGCTACCAAACCTATTTTTCCCAATTTCTATAATAATTGTTCCCATGTGTGATATTATAAATTTTCCACCTAAAATTAAGCACAAAATCAAAAATTAGTTTATATCAAAAATATATAATTTGTAGGCTTAGTAACTTGAAAAAACACGTAAATTGGTGCAATTACTGTAATGTGAATACATTCTACAAAAATCTATGCTTAACTTAAAAAATAGGTACACATCTGGAATATTCTCAAAAAAAAGACTCCGATAATTAATGAAAATATAAAATGCTTGTTACTATACAAAAAATCTCATTGCTATTTGTTTGTATCAGTGTGAAACTTATAATAATGTATCGGTCATAATTTTTTCAACAGATACAAGCAGTTTAATTGTGCAGATGAGCTTTGAGTGTATCGCGATTTTTGTAAATGTACTCTATGTAAACAAAACTCAAAATAGCATTAAAAAATATCTTAGAATACAGCGGTAACTCAGAATAATTGTAATCTGATAAGTCAGATATTTTCAATATCAAATTTCTGACTTATCAGACAATAGCTCTTGGAGTCGCTTTCATAATTGTATCGCAATAAAAATGTCTTTTATTAAAATTGCATTAATAA
Organism: Atopsyche davidsoni; assembly: GCA_022113835.1. Classification (NCBI taxonomy): domain Eukaryota; kingdom Metazoa; phylum Arthropoda; class Insecta; order Trichoptera; family Hydrobiosidae; genus Atopsyche; species Atopsyche davidsoni. The sequence goes on from JAILWY010000027.1 coordinate 10,127,333, forward strand.
AATAATTCAAAATTGATTGATGTAATTTTATTTTATTTAGTCTTTCTTTTTAAGTGTGATTTGATATTTTGTTAGTTTGCTAAAAATAATTAAAAATATCAACAAAAAAAAAAACTCTGTTCAAAATAAATCTTAAAATATTTACTACATTAATGAAACTCATCGCACCAATATTTTTTCATACTATGTGAAGGCATTGGTAATATTTATGAAACTTTTGCAAATCAATACATCTACACATCTTTAATTTATTTTTCAAATACTGATTGAACGGGTGCCTTTATTTAGACATTTAATATTTTATCTGAGAAATGGTTCATTGCAGGGGTAACTGAGTCTAAAACACAAAAAATTAGATTAGCATGAAATTAATTCTAAATGTATAAATCATTTAACTCTCAGCTTCATGAGGGGTGTATTTTGAAGGATGCTGGTGTAATGGTCATCAAAAATAAATATATTTGAAATATTATATATTTAGAAATTGTATAAAAAAACAAATATTTATTAAGGTACACAGAGTTTTACAGCACAATTATGACAGGCTCTCTATATTCTAATATTTGGCACTAATAAAAAGTAATAGTTACTAAAATATCTATATTATATAAAAGGGATTGTTATAGTGACATGGTATTGAAATAAGTACAGATTGTTTTACAACTATACCTTATGATATTCAAGATATACAATTCTAAAATATTAATCTATACGGAATGAAATATAGAAAATGGTTAGTAAGGTATTGAAATATGTATGGATATTCTAGCTCTACATTTCTATGTTATTAATATATACGGAATGAAATATTGAAAAATGTTGGCTTGTAAAGAAAAATAAAATACAGTCAAGAAATATTTTAACTGGCTTAAAAGAAATGTTTTATGAAACAATTATGAAAGTGTAGCAAAAATTGAAGCAATGCTTTTTCTACAGCAGAAGTGAGTCTGATAGGTCAACCGGATTAGAATGAGTCAAAACAATTTCTTTGACTTATTTTATAGTAACAAAGGCAGAAAAATACACTTAATTATATATTTTCATATACAATCCTTCTTCTGTTATAAAGTACCTGGGTGGTTCATGATTATGAGAAAGACTATATTCGATTTTACCGCTTCTTTCAACAGTAGCCATCGCAGGACATTTTAGAGTGATGAACGAAGAACATTTCCAGCTTTTTTTTGTTGCAGCTGACTTTGAATTAAGAGAAAATGTATAGCTGTTGTGCATCAAAAGCGTTTTTCCTCTGTCTGTGACAACATATTTAGCTGAAATAAAAAGATAAACATTAGCGTAAATAAATCGAACAATGAACAGGCACATTGTCAAATCAAAGTTAAGAGTGAAATAAGCATAAAAACGACTTTTCATGCGACTATAGCTACATATTTAGACTAAAAACTTTCATATTGTGTAATAGCTGTTATTGTCACATAAGAAGTTAAATGTGGGGAAGGAATCTTATTTCATATGTTTCGTTAGGTGTGGAATTTTTTGTTATGGAGATTAGTACCTCGAACACTACCATAGAAAGCTCATAGAAATTCAATAGAAAAAAAATACTTGCATTTTTTATTTATATACTTTATTTACATTAGGTCCACAATATTCATTTCATACGTGGCAAAAAGTACTTACTTGGTGTAATTCCCTCATAAAAAAAAATGTCACAGAATTGATCAAATGACCTAAAATGTAAAAAAAAAAAAAAATCTCTTGCATCTGTTATTGATAACTGAAAGAACTAATCCAGCAGAGCTTTCAGGTGTTAACTGTAAATATTAATTGTTATCTTTTACCTTAAGCAATAGATGATAATTAGTTGGAAGGGCAATGGATATTGGCGAGTATAGATTTGATTAAATTTTACAGAAAAATTTATAAATAAGAGGAATTTTTGGATTAAATACATATATTTTAAAATATTCATACAGCCTTAATTTAATCAAATGTTACAACATCATCTTTTTGGCATTACAGATTGATATTTGTACTAAACTTACAATAATTGAAAGGCTTTAAATGTATTAATAAATGTAAACATACAATATATTTTAACTAATGGTAATTTTACATAGATTTATAAAATATGAAATTGTCTTTATACTTAAAAGTACAAAAGGATGAAGGTGGTCAACACTGTGACAACACACCGACACATCAATGCCAGTGTGATAAGACATTAATGATGCAAATCAAAAACTAAAAAAAATCATGTACATAGTGAAGCTAACTAAATTAACTATATAGAGATACTAAAAATAAAATCATTAGAATAATGCAAAAACGATGCTCAACTTGTTCTGATATAATTGTTCAGACTTTCGAAAGTCAGAAAGATAAATCAAATGCCATTGTCTCATAAGTTAGATTTTTTCTGCAAATTAATGTTTCACTAATCAGATCAGAGCATGTCGAGTAGTGTGATAATAATAAAGGCATTAAAGATTGTAAGAATGACATTATTAATAACATAATTAATTGCAATTTTTATCTCTTGCAATAAGACATAGAATAATTACAAAATATAATCAATTGGATATTTTTAAATAAAACCCTTCCTTAGTAAGATAAAACTTAGGGGGTTCATGATTATGAGTAAACTTAAATTTGGTTTTTCCCTCATTTGTCACGGAACCTGATGCAGGACAATGTAGAGTGCTGTATGAAGAACATTTCCACCAACTTTTACGTGTAGATGAGGATTGTGTAATCTTATTAAAAGTATACTCGTTATGGATCAACAGTGTCTTTCTTCCAGTTGTAACGATAAATTGAGCTAAAATATGAACATAAGTGTTAGTAAAAGTAATAAATACTAAGCATTAAAAATGAATACCATTAATGAAAAACGAGAGCATTTGACATAAACAATATACTATATACGGATTGCTATGATAAGCACAGAGCTATAGATTTTTTAAGAAACAAAAAAATGGTTAATATTATTACAAACACGTTAAAACTATCCTCGGTGATATACATCACCTTGTTGAAGGAAAAGTTCCCTGTTTCGTCGAAAACATTTACAAAATAGAACAAATATACCATTATCACTATTTCATAAGGCTCTTGCTCTGTTTACAATATATAGCGCGAAAAACTACAATGTGTATGTAAATAAAACCACTCCGTAATTTAGAAAACCACCGATTTATTTACATGATAATTTTATTTCAATAATTAATAATATCATATTCTTAATTCTAGGAAACATTTTTTATGATAAAAACACGAAGTCTATGTAAAAATATAAAACTGTCAATTTCATGTAAAAAGCAAATACTAAAGAATAGACAATTAATGTCATAGACATCAAGTCGCTTTGTAAAAAACCAAGCATCCATAGACAATATTGAACCAAACGTCAAATATGTTGTGAATTACTCCAATAATATTATTCGTTTGAATTTAACGCATCGTGCAAAATCAAGAAGGCGATTGTAAAGTGAGTGCGCCTGTTACTATTAAATTGAATAACTTCTTTTTAAGTGTCAATCTTGACCTGAATTAGGTGTCGTTTTAAAACATTTTTGACCTTCTTTAGTGGTGATCTGTGGTTTATTTACAATGCCGGTGAATATATTTCAGGTATGTATTTGAAGTCATGCAACGATCTCACCTCAAAAAAAAGTGTGCTTATTTATACGTACCGATTGGATTATATTTTGATTTTTTTGAAAGAAAGTACGCATCGATGGCTCTATAAACAGTACAGCTTACACATTTAAAGTTTAAAGAATGTACCCATGCATACAAAATTAATGTTTATGTGATCTAATAAATATTTGGTAATCTTTTACTATTACATTATTATCAAGATAATACTTAGTGAATTTAGATTTAAAAGTCTCAACTTTTAATTATTTAAAGGTTGCCTTTTTCGCTGTTGGTGAGTTTATACTTATGCTAAGGCTTAGGTTAGCTTTGAAAATTATTTTTGCAAATAAATTCATACAGTAATACCCCGCTTTACGCGAGGGATATGTTCCGAAAAAAATCGCATTAAGTGAAATTCTGGTATATCGGGGTTTACGATTAAACATACATACATAGTCAAGACTTAATACAAAAAAATACGAATCATTTGAATCAATTACTTTAATTCTAAGAACACTTTATGCAGTATTACATGTTATTTTTACTGAAAAATACATCTATTGTCTTTTGGGTAGCGTTTTTTTTTACGTTCTTGTAAAATATGTTCATAACACCCAACGCTGTTTTTAATTGTTAAGAGAAGTCAATGACTACATTATGTTTATACACATTCTTAAAATAAAAAATTTGCATAATGTGAGGCATTTTAACACGAAATTTGAAATTCCCGTTGTAGTGAAACCGCACATAACGGGGTCGCGTAAAGTGGGGTGCTACTGTACATGATATTATTTGTTAATACATTTGTATTTAAATTGAATGTGCACATGTAGTCATTATGATATCGCAATCTAGTGAGAGTGATTGAGACCTAAGCTATCACTGTCTAATGTAATCCATCATGGTGCCATCTGTATAAAGATGATTGAGTATGATACAATGGATCCTGCGCCTATGAAGAGCAGTGAGTAATTGATGAATAATAAATTGGCAACTTTAGGTCGCATGTCGCGAACTTCTAGAAGTTTGTTCAGTTGTATTAAATGTAGTGGAACATCTGGATCTGTAAAAAAATTCACCCTTTTAAATGGTAAAAAGTATATATTTTTTAACCTGATGCATGGCAATAGTATGACATGAAAATTTACCATATATCAAATATTATTTCAAGCTAAATTTGACAGAAGGCACGCCACTGTTTACTATAGGAAATATATATTTATAAAATTTGTAAAATGTACACACTGAAAAGATTAGGTTATCATATCTACCTTTTGCATATGAAAGAATTAGTTTCGTCAGAATTTTCTTAGTTTCGGCTAATGTTGTTTCAATACAATTTCCATAGTATGTGGCCGTGATTAAAGCCCCAGCTTGCTCCACACACCAGATGCCACTACTTATACACATAATTGTGACCTGTGAGTTTTGGGTTGTAAGACCTGTAACCTGTAAGTGAAAAAAAAAACTGCCATCTGATAGGTCAGGATTTCCAGCGTATGTTGACATTATCCCTTTATCATTTCAGCAGCTTTTTACTCACAATTGTTACATTTCCATGTTTCGTGTTGACAAAATATGATATTGTTGTTATTATCACCATAAAAACGGAGCTCGTAGACATGAAGAACTAAAAACATTTGATCTAAAGTAAATTATTCTAAAATCTTGATATTTGAAACTAATGAAACCAACAATTTATCTCAATAAGTATTATCCCGATCCACAATGAATGTATAAACACGAAAACTTAAAAAAACATTATTCCATAACATTGCTTTCGCTTTAGATTTGTTTCATAAGAAAAAGATTAAGCAAATAAACATGAATTACAAAAATAATGCTTCCAACATATTTTTGCTATAACTACCTTATTTTATCATTGAATTGATAATGATTTGATGTTTAGTAAAGGAAATTATGAGAAAAGAGAGACATCATTCTGGAAGATATAATTACCTGAATTCCATTTATTGAACAGCAAATATCCATGTTATCAGCAATTTTGTTCATTATTTTTTTAATTTTTTTTAATTCATCAGTTACATCTGCAGGATTGGCTATTTTCATCAAATTTTTGAGTTTTGTGTTGAATGCTTTCATGTAATCCTTCAGCACCATCATCTCTCCAGCAAATTTTAGCATACCGAAATTGTGTGTGCTGACCATGTAGAAAGGGAGAGCCGCATTGATAGTGTCTTTTAAGACATACGTGTCCAAAACACCTTCAATCACCACCATCGTGTTTGCTATCACTAAAATATAAAATATTTTAAGCTCATAGAATTTGTATTCTCTAATAGTGAGATATCTGTCAATAAACTGAAAGTTGTACACCATCTGAATATATTGTTTCCCGTTTGTAAAAGCAGAGGATATCCATGAATACGAAGAGCTTGCCGTTACCAACGGTATGTTCACCAATATGAATACACTTATTGTTAAAGCCTCCATGCTATATTTAGTTTGAATAAGTATTATTAAAATATATGTATGGATCGTGCACAAAATTAATGCCAAAATTTTCTTCTTTCGTCCCACCGGCTTAATTGCGTTGTATTCAAAAACTACTGAATTCAAATTGAAAATGATGTATAACTTTTGAAGCGATTTTATAAGTTTGTATGATGGACATGTTACATCTAGAGACTTTTGTTTTTTCATTTTGTTGTAATATTTAAATATGTTTCTTGCATTTGAATGAAACGATATTCAAACTTGTTAAATGATATATGAAGTAAATACTGATAATATTATTCAATAATTTCCTTAATGGTCTATCGGATAGCATGACACAAAGTATGCATTTGAATAATTGATCGGAAATGCTTTTATTTTTCTTTTTTGTCAAACTTATTTTGTTAGTGTCAAATTTGATAAAGTAAATGTTTATTTTATGATTTAGTGCAGATATAAATAATTATTAATATGTATTAGTAGGTGATTGATACATATTTATTGATGACAGACTAGTTTAATTTATATTTAAAAATATGAATAGTTAAATAGCTAGAAGATTATGATCATTTTTGTTTTTGAAACTTTTCGTAGTTTTCTTCAGATTATTTAAAGAATATATACTTACAAATTTAACGAAATAATCTACTTAAACATAAATTTCAGTGATAGTTCATTACTCATGTGATGCGTGAGTGGTTAGGATCGATAAAATTAAGTAAATAAAGACCGTTTCATGTTGATATTTTTATTAAAATAATATTTAGTGATGTTTCCATTTTTTTATTATTAGACACAAGTTTCACCAACATGCTAGTGCAAGTAAATTCTGTCAAAAATATTAAATATTTTATATTGAAGCAATTGAATTTATATTAAAGACTAGGGAGCCATTTGAATAAGTATGATGGAATATGAAGTAATGGTTCCTGCGAGGGTAGAGAGGAGTGTGTAATTGATGAACATGTCTTTGTCAATTCTGGGCCGAATGTCGCGAATTTTTAGAAGATTACATAGTTGTATCAGATGCTGGGGAACATCAGGATCTGCCAAGAAAATAAAATAATTTAAAAACATAATAGGTTAAGCATGATATCTTTTGGGTGAAGTCAGGTAGAAAATGTTGTGGCAGTAACATAAGAATAAAATAATGGTTTCTTAAATTCTATTGGTTTTGTTCTTGAATCTTTTGTAATACATACTAGTCAAAGTACCTTGTGTGTATACAATAAGTAGTTTAGTCAGAATTGTCATTGTTTCCTTTGCCGTGCCAGCTATGACCTCTCCGTAGTAAATAGCTACGACCAAGAGGGTAGAGTGTCCTACGCACCAAATGCAGTTAATTACGCTGAAGAATATTTTCTGAAAGTATTTTATTATATATATATATATACGCATTGAAGCAATGGCTACATATTATCAAAGCTAAATGGTTTATGAGACTACACAACTTGTTTCTTGCACGGTTAGAGCTCTTTCTCTCTTCCGTGGTATCATCAGGCATTTAACGAACACCGATCATTATGACAAAATTTTGACAAATTAGTTGAAAATGGTTCTAGCAAAGAAGCAGAAATATCGTACCATTCGATTCTTTAACATATTCAATAGTTTTACAAAGATATTTTAAAAAAAGGTTATGCACTCACATCTCCTACACTTACGAAGTCTTCGATTTTCGCCAAAAATGATATTGTTGCTATTATTGCATTATAAATGGAAATAGTTCCCAAGAAAAACTAAAAAAATAATTCTGTTTAAACTGGTGCTATAAATTCATATCTTAGATGAACCCTTAAATAAATCTAGAATTGTGAAAACAGCTAACTCTATTTTTTTTTAAATATTTTCCATTACACCTGAGCATGTATCATTATAATATAATTAAATTTTTGTAATATAAATTAAAACATTTTTGTATGTTAGCAATGCATTTATTTACCTTTATACCATTTGTTGAACAAGATAAATCCATGTTATCAGAAATCCTTACGAATACTTTTTTAATTATCTTTAACTCTTTGAGTATCATTGAGCTCATTTCTGTGCATTTCATCAAGTGCTTAAGTTTAGCGTTCACTTCTTTTAAATAGTCATTTAGCATAATTATTTCTGCCGTAAATTTAAACATGCTCAAGTAAAGCACAGACGTGACATAAAATGGAGCTATCCCAATACATATTTCATCCCATATGAACATATCCATTACACAGATGCATAACAGCATCAAAAGAGATATCAATAAAAAATAAAATATTCTATGAGTGTACAGACTGTATTCTTTAACATTGAGACGTTTGTCGAGGAACTGAAAATTTTGAACCATCTTGATGCAATTTTTCCCGTCTGCGAAAGCTGCGTAAATCCATGAATATCCAGAGGTTAAACATATCGTAGGAATAATCATTATACTGACTATAGTCAAAAGTATCGTTCTGGTGTCGGAAAAAGCCTCGGTCATAGATTTCACTATGGGTATATGAAGTAGACAAAGCACCATCACCCATATTTTCTTGGTTAACCCTACCGGTCTGATTGTGTTGTTCTCGAAGACTACCGAATTCAAATTAAAGATTCTGTATAAGTTTTGAAGCGATTTTATAAACTTAAAAGATGTACAGTTTAGATCCAAAACTGGTAGATTTTCACTCATTTTGTTTTGTACTCGTAACATAAAACTGTAAATGAGTTCTACTGATAATTAAACGAGAACACTGTTTTTAATTTTTGAATGAAAGACTCCAATTAATTATGTTGGTATTCATTTTCTTTACAATGTTTTGACATTTGATGGTTATTAATTATATTGTATGATAATTGATTAAAAAATATGTAAGCTAACACCTTGGTATCATTTTTAAATAAAAGTAGTACTTTGCCCAGTTATAATTTCGTTAGGAATATGAATGATCACAATATTTTTTTTTAATAAATAACAGTTAAGTAAAAAGTCTTTTAAACTCCTTGAATAAATGTAGAATATTGTTTATGTTAAGACCATATTTACTGTGGTAATTATTGTCAGATTGTTCCCGGTATTCTTGTTAACCTTTTTGCGATATACTATCACCCTGGAGCTTGCACAAATCTGCACAAAACGGTATTAACATTTTTGCTGTCTAAAATATATGGCTGCATTCTTTGGGTGTAATGCAAGGATCTTCTTATAGGCACTTCATTAATCTGACGAAATACCAATCTAATTACCTGCGTTGACAGTTTTCCGTTAATGGCCCAACAGTTTGGACGTTTGATCTCCAGGAAGCAATACTACATTTTGATTGAAAATAAAACAATTGGTCCATTCCCTCCTACTTTCGGTACACGTAACATACAAAGCTAACCCTAAAAACAATGGTGTGCTTTTTATTATAGCTTTACAGTTTATTTTGGTGACATTTGAATCAGGATGATAGAATATGTCGCTATGGACCCTGCAAATCCAAATAGCAATGAGTAATTCACATAAATCAAATTGATGATTTTGGGCCGCATGTCACGAGTTTCTATGAGATTACTCAGCTGTATCAAGTGTTGTGAAATTTCAGGATCATCTGCAATGGCAATATGTTATTTGAAAATACAGCAATATCTATTTAAATACACAATAGAAAATAGCTTGGCTAATAATAATATTACACTCAATATTAAAACATGTAATAATGATTTTGTGGATATGTTATTGATATTATTAATTAGCGGCGGGCCAAAGAAGCAGAAGCTGCCACATTGAAGATAATTATATTAAAAAAGTTTCTTTAGTCATGTTTATTTCAATTTCACTGTTTTTAAATTTAATATAGTAATCTTATAAAAGGTAGTTTATAAATTGAATGGTTTTAAATATTATTTTGCGTTACCTTTTGTGTTGTTGAGAACCAGTTTAGTCAGAATGGTTTTTGTTTTGATGATTGTCTTTCCGATGACCTCCCCATGGTACGTTACCATGGATAGGTACATCACATGTTCTGTGCCCCACAAGTTACTGGTTATTCTATAAAGAAGATCCTGTAATATTTCACAAATCAAATGAATTTAAAAATTATATTTTAATCCAATTTATTAATAATAGTTTTTACCTCAATGCACTTTTTATCTGATGTCAATATATTGTTTTAAATATGGATGTATTATGTAAAATTAAAGTTGTGCATACTTACTTCAGTAGTTTTAATTTCATCCGTTGTTATTATATTTGAAATCATTAATATCGTGACATTATAAATTGAAATCAGTGCAATGAAGAGCTGAAAAGAGAAACTACTTTTTAATAGATGACATGTTAGACTAATGAAACGTACGCAAAGTCATTTTTTTATGTTTTTAGAAACATTCATTTTATGTGTCAATTATATTTGATGGACCAATTATAATAAATGCTTAAAATAAAACTTTTCAATTTCACCTGGACTCCATTTATGTTGCATGAGATATCCATGGTATCTCCAATTTTAGTAAGTATTTTTTTTATCGTATTCAACTCTTCAATTTTTTGTAAATTTTCATTGGTAGTTTTCATCTGCTGTTTAAGCTTTACGTTGAGAGCTTTCAAATACTCATTCAATAAAATAAATTCCGTAGTAAACTTGAGCATACTTAAATTGTATGTAAATATCATATAATATGGTAATATCCCAATTTCTACACTCTTCCATAGAATCGTATCCAAAATTCCAACGATTATTAGCATACAAGAAGATACTATTAACAAATAAAAAATTATATTTTTGAATATATTGTACTCTTTGACATTGAGGCATTTGTCCAGGTACTGAAAGTTGTGAATCATTTCCATGTATTTGTTTTTGTGAATAAAAGCTGCAGATATCCATGAATATAAAGCGCTTAACCCTACTAATGGAAGGGTCATTGCAGTAACAATTGTTAATATTATTGTTCTAGTATCAATGGCTAGTTCAATTAATCTCTTTAAATAGAAAATATGAGCTACGCACGTGATTAATGTCAATAGTTTGCATTTTATTCCAATAGGTCTGATAGTATCTCTTTTAAATAATACTGGATTGATTTGAAAAAACCCATATAGTAATTTAAACGATTTGATAAATTTGAATGATGCACTCTTAACGTTCAAGGTTTTATTTTGTTTTTGCATTTTGTTCAGTAAAATATGAAGGTGCTTGTTTTTCCTTACGAATCAAGCAACAACTGCTTAAAAAAATGTTGTTTTTGAAACGACAGGCAACGACAATCAATCATGTTATTATCAATTTCCATGCTATGTTTTGTTTGATATGTGTTTGCTCCGAGGTAATATTTTATGTTTAGATTAGAAATAATGACTTCAAGCAAGGTATATTGTGAAATTTATTTTATTAATACGGAAATATTATAATTAAATGATGCATATTTTATGATTTTCTATAAGTTTGATGAAGCAGTCTTCAGGCAAAAGTGCTCACTTTCAAAATTATATTCATAGTCTTCTGGTTATTACTTAGGCAGTTGTGTTTCTGTATATAATTATACCTACATTGAATCAAGAAATGCTATTTGTCATGAATAACTATGATAATATCGTAGATTGTTAATGTGTAAATTATAAATATTATTCACATTTTGTGTGTATTTGTGTTATATAAGATATAATCTGAGCATCCAAGAGCCGCTTACTTGAAACCTCTTAAGTTTTACCTCTTAACAATGTAGCATTTATTAATATTATCATTATAACATTTATGAATATGAAATAAATGAACAAGCAATGCATAAGAAAAATAAAATACTTAGAAGCTATTACTATTTGCGTCATCCTTGAGGGTTCTTTTGGGGGGTTTGCAATAAAATGACTGTGTAGGAGGCCACAACTCCAGTGACCGAATACAAAAGAGTAAAATCAATATCAAACATGTTTCCCACTTTGATTTTCACTTGCTCCTCAGTGATTCTCTTTCTAAAGGTCGATAGCATTCTGTATTGATCATTTTCTGCAAAAATATACAACTTAGCATATCAACTGTATCACTAATATCAAATGTAATATTTCGTTACCGAAATGAAAAAGAAATCAGATAATTTTGCAAAAATTTTTGACAGACAATCTCGAATTTAACAAATAAAAATGCAATTGGTCTTATATTCATTCAAATTATTTTATTTTTCTTACCTAGATTAGAGTAAATGCTCAGTTTATATACAAAATTCTTCATCTTCTCCAGAGTGTCACGTAATTTTTCTCCCGACACGGTCAGTAGAATTACGTATACTGTGTGATGTATAGTCCATAGAACCTTTTGAAGTACTATTTCCAGCAGCTAGAACCGACATTTAATTGTAGACTTATCGAATTCACAGTCTTTTAAATTGAATAAAGTGAATGTTATTTTATTTATGAAAACTAATGGCAAGAAGGAAAGGCGAACAAATCTTGATCCTAAAAGCATCAGAAAATTTAATTATTTATTTTAGTAGAAATTAATATTCTTACCAATTTCTCATGACCAATAAACGTCGATAGATTCAACACCATAAATGCTAACAAACACGTGATTATAAAAATTAGCTGAAATTATAACATGCTATCGTCAATATTAAAAATATACATATGTGTAATTACAAAATCTACAATAATTATAGTTTTTACCGGCATATTTATCAAAAAGTTTGATATTTGAATATTTTCAGCTAGTTTATCGAATGCAGTAACTATCAATTTAAGGTCAAATGTACCCGAAATTTTGTTTTTTGATGCAGTTATTTTTAGACTCTTTCCAGGTGTCTTCACATATTGTTTTAGATGTGTTTTTAAATATTCATTTATCGCATCCAGTTGCATTGTGATCAAATCTATTTCCACTATAAAATTCAATAATGCCAAATCTCCGACCAAAACGAGAATGTATATGTTCACGAAGTGAAAGGACTTCCAAGCAATAGAATCTACATACAACACAACTATAGCTATCAAGATCGGAATTATGGTCTTAAAGCCAAGCTTAATTTTTACACTTTTAAAATTCTTGTACTCGACTCTCTCAAATAAATCTTCAATCGAATCAAAGTTGGACAACAAGCGCGCAATTTTTCTGGGCCTATAAAATGCCGCCACCATCCACGCTGCAATTCCAGCCAAGGTCAGATTAAAGAATAATATATATGTCGCAATGGCTCTGATAATCGGGAACTTCTCTAACATTTTTGGCAGAATCAAACACGCATTGTAAATCAGTAATCTACTATAATAATATCCATTGTGTGTGTGTATGTTTAATTTTTTAGTTTTCTATAGAATGTCTTAAAAGATACAACGCTGATTTTTTGCATGTAAGTTTAGTAAATTTTTCCGCAACTATGTGCCGAATTTCAAGACGATAGGATAATATTTTTATTCATAAACTAATTTAATAAAACTATAAAATATGCTTGTAGCCGTGTATTTCAAACCTAGTAATTTAAATAATAACTAGGTTTTATAGTTCTTTGGTGCATGATTGTATTTTAAGAATCTAACAAATGAATGTCTATTTTAATTTAACAGTTAGGGACGAATATAAAAATTTGGTGCAATGTTTAAAAATATAATTAAATACTTATTTGTTAATACATTCAATAAAATGTTTATATGGCTGCTAGAACATCAACTTGTTCCATTGACTGCAGCCATCTCCCCTCACAACCACCCTTGCGGCAGTGACCATCGGCATATCAAAAAAAGCTGCACGTCTGCAACTTCGGTTCGCGTCTCTTCTCGCAGGGACGCTTCCGGTCACGTCTCTCCACACACGAACGATTCCAATCGCGTCGCTCATGGTCGCATTACACCTCGTCGTCACGCCCATCGTCGTCGCGCCCATCGTCACGCCAGTCGTCGTCGCGCCCATCGTCGCGCCCATCGTCAGGGCGTCGAAGCGGCTTCCGGCGAAGTGCGTCTCGCAAGGGCAACTTTCATCACGGCACCCCGCCCCATAATACAAACCCCTATGCTGGAACCTCTACCAGTCGCCCGCCCCAAAAGTGATATTCATTATTTTTCAACTCCAGCAATCACCTTTATATTAAACCCCTAAATTTATTTAATGTCAATTTTTATAATAAACAATTATAAAAAATAAATCTGTAACATTTTTGTTGTGGAGATTGGTGTGGCAATTGCGGATCTCCGTCCGCCTTCGTCTTCTGTCGCGGAGACTGTTGTCGGCGAGGCATGTTGATGTTCCGGAGGGCTCGATCCTACTGGCCGGTCCTCTTCCCGGCCTTCCCCGCGATGTTGCCATCGCGACGCTTCCTATGGACAACATGCCCCCCTGATGTTCACATCACATATTGTAGTCCTTGCTCCACGCAGAAGGCCTCCGCATGCGTTTGGGCCTACCAGATGATTCCGCACTAGCGTCATCTGCAGCTGGATGAGGCCCTCTCCCCAAAGTCTCTTGGGGCGAACATGTCCGGTCTTGGCCGCTCGGTGGCGGGTGATGCCGAAGGTCCAACACGTGACGCGGGACTCCGTTCACCGACACAGTGTTCGGTGAGATCACCTTGTCAACTTTTGCTGGCCTCCACTCTGAGGTGCATTTTGCCTGGGGTGGTTTTACGAAAACGGAGTCTCCCTCCTTGAAGGCCGATTCCACCACTTCCTTGCTATGTACGCGTTCAGCCAGTGGGTGTCGCCACTTGTAGGCGTGGACCGAAGACGCCGGAGGATCAGACTCTAGACGCTGCCAAATTGTACCAGAAGACGGCCATAAGGGGGGATATGCCTGCCCTCGCAGCGGTCCTCTTCACAGTGCGGTGATTCCGTTCCACAATGCCGTTCCCAGACGGCCGATAGGCCGCTCGGAATCGTCTGGATACTCCCCAAGATTTGCAGATCTCTTCCACCTGCCGTGAGCGAAACGATTGGAATCGTTCGTGTGTGGAGAGACGTGACCGGAAGCGTCCCTGCGAGAAGAGACGCGAACCGAAGTTGCAGACGTGCAGCTTTTTTTGATATGCCGATGGTCACTGCCGCAAGGGTGGTTGTGAGGGGAGATGGCTGCAGTCAATGGAACAAGTTGATGTTCTAGCAGCCATATAAACATTTTATTGAATGTATTAACAAATAAGTATTTAATTATATTTTTAAACATTGCACCAAATTTTTATATTCGTCCCTAACTGTTAAATTAAAATAGACATTCATTTGTTAGATTCTTAAAATACAATCATGCACCAAAGAACTATAAAACCTAGTTATTATTTAAATTACTAGGTTTGAAATACACGGCTACAAGCATATTTTATAGTTTTATTAAATTAGTTTATGAATAAAAATATTATCCTATCGTCTTGAAATTCGGCACATAGTTGCGGAAAAATTTACTAAACTTACATGCAAAAAATCAGCGTTGTATCTTTTAAGACATTCTATAGAAAACTAAAAAATTAAACATACACACACACAATGGATATTATTATAGTAGATTACTGATTTACAATGCGTGTTTGATTCTGCCAAAAATGTTAGAGAAGTTCCCGATTATCAGAGCCATTGCGACATATATATTATTCTTTAATCTGACCTTGGCTGGAATTGCAGCGTGGATGGTGGCGGCATTTTATAGGCCCAGAAAAATTGCGCGCTTGTTGTCCAACTTTGATTCGATTGAAGATTTATTTGAGAGAGTCGAGTACAAGAATTTTAAAAGTGTAAAAATTAAGCTTGGCTTTAAGACCATAATTCCGATCTTGATAGCTATAGTTGTGTTGTATGTAGACTCTATTGCTTGGAAGTCCTTTCACTTCGTGAACATATACATTCTCGTTTTGGTCGGAGATTTGGCATTATTGAATTTTATAGTGGAAATAGATTTGATCACAATGCAACTGGATGCGATAAATGAATATTTAAAAACACATCTAAAACAATATGTGAAGACACCTGGAAAGTGTCTAAAAATAACTGCATCAAAAAACAAAATTTCGGGTACATTTGACCTTAAATTGATAGTTACTGCATTCGATAAACTAGCTGAAAATATTCAAATATCAAACTTTTTGATAAATATGCCGGTAAAAACTATAATTATTGTAGATTTTGTAATTACTCATATGTATATTTTTAATATTGACGATAGCATGTTATAATTTCAGCTAATTTTTATGATCACAGTGTTCGGTGAGATCACCTTGTCAACTTTTGCTGGCCTCCACTCTGAGGTGCATTTTGCCTGGGGTGGTTTTACGAAAACGGAGTCTCCCTTGCGTCATCCTTGAGGGTTCTTTTGGGGGGTTTGCAATAAAATGACTGTGTAGGAGGCTACAACTCCAGTGACCGAATACAAAAGAGTAAAGTCAATATCAAACATGTTTCCCACTTTGATTTTCACTTGCTCCTCAGTGATTCTCTTTCTAAAGGTCGATAACATTCTGTATTGATCATTTTCTGCAAAAATATACAACTTAGCATATCAACTGTATCACTAATATCAAATGTAATATTTCGTTACCGAAATGAAAAAGAAATCAGATAATTTTGCAAAAATTTTTGACAGACAATCTCGAATTTAACAAATAAAAATGCAATTGGTCTTATATTCATTCAAATTATTTTATTTTTCTTACCTAGATTAGAGTAAATGCTCAGTTTATATACAAAATTCTTCATCTTCTCCAGAGTGTCACGTAATTTTTCTCCCGACACGGTCAGTAGAATTACGTATACTGTGTGATGTATAGTCCATAGAACCTTTTGAAGTACTATTTCCAGCGGCTAGAACCGACATTTAATTGTAGACTTATCGAATTCACAGTCTTTTAAATTGAATAAAGTGAATGATATTTTATTTATGAAAACTAATGACAAGAAGGAAAGGCGAACAAATCTTGATCCAAAAACCATCAGAAAATTAAATTATTTATTTTAGTAGAAATCAATATTCTTACCAATTTCTCATGACCAATAAACGTCGATAGATTCAACACCATAAATGCTAACAAACACGTGATCATAAAAATTAGCTGAAATTATAACATGCTATCGTCAATATTAAAAATATGCATATGTGTAATTACAAAATCTACAATAATTATAGTTTTTACCGGCATATTTATCAAAAAGTTTGATATTTGAATATTTTCAGCTAGTTTATCGAATGCAGTAACTATCAATTTAAGGTCAAATGTACCCGAAATTTTGTTTTTTGATGCAGTTATTTTTAGACACTTTCCAGGTGTCTTCACATATTGTTTTAGATGTGTTTTTAAATATTCATTTATCGCATCCAGTTGCATTGTGATCAAATCTATTTCCACTATAAAATTCAATAATGCCAAATCTCCGACCAAAACGAGAATGTATATGTTCACGAAGTGAAAGGACTTCCAAGCAATAGAGTCTACATACAACACAACTATAGCTATCAAGATCGGAATTATGGTCTTAAAGCCAAGCTTAATTTTTACACTTTTAAAATTCTTGTACTTTACTCTCTCAAATAGATCTTCAATCGAATCAAAGTTGGACAACAAGCGCGCAATTTTTCTGGGCCTATAAAATGCCGCCACCATCCACGCTGCAATTCCAGCCAAGGTCAGATTAAAGAATAATATATATGTCGCAATGGCTCTGATAATCGGGAACTTCTCTAACATTTTTGGCAGAATCAAACACGCATTGTAAATCAGTAATAGTGATATAATAGTCAATAAAAGTGGATATACTCGGAATCTTTTGCTCAATGGTATAAAATTCTTTCCATTTTGTTTCACACTACCCAAGCCACAATAAAGATGTATTTTATATATCCTCTTCAGTATATTTGAAATTCTCATAATTTATTTTATTTCCTGACTTCTAGCACAAAACGTATCTTACTCTAATACAACTGAATACTTTTATTTGAATTAAAATTGTAAGTACGCACTTAAGCAATAGAAAATAATATGTTAATGTTATTATTATGAGTCACACTATCTAATGCTGAAATCTTCCTTTAGGCTTTTTAAAGGAAGTAATTGAATATTTTCTTTAACATTACAATATTGGGTTAATGTTATTGATGTATTTGTAAAATAATATTTTTTTGCTTGAATTATTATTGTCCTTGAGCTTGAGAAGTACTACTACTATACATCCATTTTTATTTATTGAATTTGAAATTGGACATCATCTGATAAGGCCTATACTTCTTAGGACTTCGGAGAAGCAGTAATTTAAAATACAAATTCAGATGGAGCAATAAGTATTTTCATTTCATTAAGTAACATGTAGGAAGATCTTTGTATGTATTTGTGTCATATAAAGTAGAATTTGACCGGCCACGTTTTTCATTTAACAATAAGGATTAGTTAAATTACCATGACCATTAGAGATTATTTATTTTAAGGTGTTTTTACTCTATCTACTGAATGATCAAGCTAGAAAAGCTTTATTTATTCACACTGTTTATTGATAATTCATTAACAAACGACAGTTTAAAAAAAACCCACATATTTAATAAGAATAACAAAGTATTTGGACATTATCAATTAATACCATTTGCCTCATCCTTGAGAGTCTTTCTGAGGAATTTGCAGTAAAATGACTGTGTAGGAGGCAATGACTCCAGCGATGGAATACAAAAGAGTAAAGTTAATATCAAACATGTTTCCCACTTTGATTTTCACTTGCTCCTCGGTGATTCTCCTTCTAAAGCTTGTTAATATTCTGCATTGGTAATTGTCTGCAAAAACACACATTTCACCTATTATTTTATGAGTGCATATTGCATAATGCAGCTTTCTATAATAAAACCAAACATATATTTTGTTCATAAATTTACCTAAGTAACCCAATATAACCTAACGTAGCTATGTATGTTTTGCACAAAAGATCTTTTACAGATTCTAATTATAAGGAATTTTACCTAAATTGCTGTAGATGCTATGTTTATATACAAAGTTCTTCATCTTCTCCATGACGTTGTGTAAATTTTCTCCAGATACAGCCGGTAGAATCGTTCGAATGATAAAGTGTATAGTCCATAAATATTTTCCTAATGCAACTTTGAACCCCTGAAACAAACATTTTAAGGACTGTTGAATCAGACTGTCTTACTTGACTTAATATGAAATGATATTGTCTGATAGGTCAAAAAATTAGATGGGCAAAAATCTGACCAATCAGATCGGTAGTAGTATTGACAGTGCTTAGTATTAAACTAAATTTGATTTGTACTTACTGCATTTTCATTACTAATTATTGATGACAAATGCAGCACTGATAAAGCCAACAGACTTATGATCATAAAAATAAGCTGAAATCGAAGTGAATCATGGTATTTATTAATTATATTTATATATTTCATTATTAAGTATATATAACCTTCTTTACCGGAAAGTTGATGAGGGAATTGGATATTTCAATATTTTGAACTAACTTGTCAAACACATTAATTATTCTTTTGATTTCAAAAGTATCTGATATGCTACCATGCGATATTGTACTCAAAGGCTTCTTAGTTGTCGCTGTGCATTGCTTGAGTTGTGATTTAAAATGCTCATTTATTGCATCCAGCTGCATTATAATCAAATCAATATTCACTATGAAATTCAACAATGCCAAATCTCCTACCAAAATGAGAATATACGCATACACAATTACAAATGGTGGCAATTCCCATGCAATAAAGTTCACAACCGTCGCAGCTATCGGCATCGAGAAAAAAACGATTGTGATCAAGACAAGCTTTATTTTTACACTGGTGAAATTTTTATATTGTATTTTTTCAAAGAGGTCTTCGGCGTGATTGAAGTTAGATATCAGTTCAATTGTTTTTGCAGATCCATAAAGTGCCGATACTGTCCATGCGGTAACTCCAGATAATATCAATGAAAAATAGATCAAAAACAGGGCTACTGCTCTGACAGCCTCTTTATTAAACTCTTGAGAAAAAAATAAAATTGTGTAATACATCTGAATTATTGACACTAAACTCAACGTGAACGGGTAAATTCGGCTCATTTTGCTTATGGGTATAAATTTTACTCCATTTTGTCTCACACTCCCTATACCCAAAAATATATGAATTTTATACACATGGTTTAATATGCTTAAAATTTTCATAATTTTATTTTCCAACTCCTCAGCAGTTCTAGTTATGAATACAAGCTAAAGACAAAGTAAACTAAATTTTATATTTTTGTATTTTATATTTTTTTAATTACTTAAATGACTAAGCACAGGTACATTAGATAATTAAAAATATTATTCTAAATTACTTTTTTTGATTAAAAATTCAAGCTTCAAATAATTTTATTTGAAATGACAAGTGAGTTTCTTTGTTTTTTGGTAACACAATACATGGTATTTAAAGTTTTTATTTAACATAAAAAAATTTAATAGCAACTCAAAAGTATTATATGAGTGTACAATATTCTGACTATTGTTAGTATTATTGTTCTAACGTCAATTAAAAACACTGTAATTACTTTCAGAGCATATATGTAAAGTAAGGACAGAGCTATCGCCCAGATTTTCTTCTTTGCCCCCACTGGTTTAATGGCGTTTTCTTGGAATTTGACCGGATTTATGCAGACGAGCCTTCTGAAGTGATAGGAATAACCAAGCTCGTTGTTTGTGGATTCATTTCTAAATTTTTTATATAGCTGACCAAAACCTTAGGTACTGCTTGGAATTAATCCACTTTGCTTAGAAAATAAACACCCATGAAAATACTTTTATATATGCCAATCAATGAATCTATTAATATTGCTTTGTTTTGACACATGAAGGTATCTTTTTAATACCGCATCAAAATTACCTTCAGTTAGTTAAATGTTTATTATTTTAAATTCAACCTTAAATGGAAGACCAAAACATTTTATCAGTTTATTTGCCAAAATTAAATTTGACGAAACAAAAGTTTATTTGTGTATTGATATAAATTAACTGTATTTATCACTTCATCTTATAGATATACTGGAATTGAAAATACCTGGATTTGAGCTCGGGACCATGTGGTTAGCAAGGAAATGTGCAAGCCATTGAGCCACAAGGCTTATAAGAAATTAAAATATATGTAAGTGACTCGGAATGAATTACTTATTGGTAGAAAGCTAGGAATATATATATATTTTTTTTTACTATATTAACTTATTTATTTACAATAAGAGGTGTGGGTGACATTTGAATTATGACAATAGTATAGGACAAAATGGTTCCAGCAAATGCAAAGAGAAATTTATAATTAACAGTTATTAGATTGGCGACTTTTGGTTGCATGTTGCGATTTTCTAGAAGTTTGTATAGTTGAATGAAATGCGGCCGAATATCAGGGTCTATATAAAAACATACAAAAGTACAATGCAGTTGTCAAATAATCATAGTGCATATTATTTCCCATTTAGGTTTATGCAACTAACACTCTAGCTATGAAGAACTAATTAAAGTCAGATACACTAAATAACTACTGTACAATGATATATGGTTATCCCAAAAGATATTTAGTGAAGCTCTTCATAAATACATTTTTTATTTATAAAAACTAGGTTATTTACTTATAATTCTTAGGACATGTTTGATAGTAGTCAGAGGAATGCTGCTCATATATTACAGTATTTATAATATTAAAATATAAGTTTTAGACATACCTTTAATGAATGATAATGCGACCTTTGATATAGTTTTATTTGTTTCTCTGACTGAAATCTCAATAGTCTCTCCATAGTGCGCAACTATAATCAAATGTATTAAACTTTCTGAACACCATATGCTAGCATCGATGCATATAATTATGCTCTGAAAACAAAAATTCAATGTTTGTAAACCCTTCTCATTTGTCTATTAGAGATTGTGAAAAAACTCTGAGACTTACATTAATTTTTTCTCTATCTTCAGTATTTATGAAATACGACATAGCACCTAATGCCACGCAGTAAAAGGATGCAATTGCAAAAAATACCTGAAATAAACAAATATTTTATTTTAATATCATGCCAGAATCAAAAGGTTCTGGATTTTATGTCTTCTAATACTTACCTTACTCAGGTAGACCTGCTATTTGTAACAATACCTTACCTAACTTTGATTTGACAAAAGTAGATTTATTTACTAATTATATCTACTATAAGTAGCGAACCAAAGGTTTGCTTTATATTAAGACTAATTATTTTTCCATACAAGTTACCGTGTTTCTTTACAGTTACCGTGGCATATTTTTTGTTGATATTATAAAAATATAGTTTTTTCTTAAATATGTGTAATTGGTACTATTACAACAGAATGTTAACTATTTTTACTATTATGAAAAAATACTTAGCCTATGCCGGTGAAATTTTGTTCAGTACCCTAAATTATTGTATACTTTATGCGACTAATCTTTCAAATGTTTATCAATCCAAAAAGTTGAAAAAATAATCATGTCATGTTTTGATCTGATTGATTGATGAATAATGTGTCACTACTAAAAGGTCAACAATTAAAATAAATTGACGAAATAATGCATTTACCTGTATTCCATTTGTTGAACAAGAAAGTTCCATATTGTCAGCCAATTTATTTAATAGTTTTTTCATTCTCTTCAACACTCCAATTATTTCAGGTTCAGAATCATGGGTATTTTTCAAGTATTCAAGTTTACTGTTGAATGCTATAATATAATCATTTAATAAAATCAATTCTGCAGTAAATTTGAGGATGCTCA
Organism: Atopsyche davidsoni; assembly: GCA_022113835.1. NCBI lineage: Eukaryota > Metazoa > Arthropoda > Insecta > Trichoptera > Hydrobiosidae > Atopsyche > Atopsyche davidsoni. Next base: position 10,150,012 of record JAILWY010000027.1, read on the forward strand.
CACTGATGGTGCACAGGATGCAGTATTGAATAACTCCGATTTCTATTTCCTGCCATACGATCATATCCATGAAGCACATGACTAGAAGAAAGCTGCTTGTCACTAATAAGTTATAAAATATTTTATGTCTGTGCAGTCGGTACTCTTTGACGTACAGGTGCTTATCGAGGTACTGGAAGTTACGAACCAGCTTTGTGTATTCTCGTTCATTTGTGAAAGCCGCGGTTATCCAAGAATATGCACAACTCAAAATGGTGAAAGGAGTGTTTGCTATGCTAACAATAAAGAGCAGGATTGTTCTGGAATCTTTGGTGAAGTCGAACATTCGTTTCAGAACATATACATGAATTAAACACAGAATTACTGCCCAAACTTTATTCATCATTCCCACTGGTTTGATGGTATTTTCATGGAACGCAACTGGGCTTATGCAGACAAGTCTGAAGAGCTTCTGGAGTGATATGAAATATTTTAAAGATGTACTATATTCATTCATGGATTTTTTAGCTTCTTTCATTATGGCACTTTATTATCTGAGATTATTTACTTTATCTTATATTTTAGGTATTAGTATATATTTGTATTACATTACTTTGCCATTACAATAAAATATTGAATCTTCAAAAATTTGGATTTTTAATATGTATCAACTGTTTAATATGTAATCAACATTGTACTTATGTGCTCTCTTTGTTGTTCCTGTTCCAACAATACCTAATACAAGTGGTTCTCAGTATTATATTTAATAAAGAGATATAAATTATAATGCAAGTGTCATGTTAATCAAGTGGGCAACTATAATAATCAATCCAGTTATATATTTGTAGCATGACAAGTTAGGAATTCAGGCCTCAATTTAATAAATTGACTATTTGTTTGTGATGATATCTATGTGGAATATAATTTCATACTGGGTGCACTTTCCCGTTATTAATTATTTATTTTGACGGTGAGAATTTATAGATTAATAACACAAGCTGGAGTTTTTAAAATAAAATATATAAGAAAATTTTTACTGACATTTGAGACAATTATGTGCCATTTGATTCAATATGATTGTATATGATATTATAGTGCCTACGCATGCAGAAATCATCGAGTAGTTAACATTTATTAGGTTGATGACTTTGGGTCTCATGTCACGAGCTTCTAGAAGGTTGCTCAGATGAATAACTTGAGGCGAAACATCAGAATCTGTGTAAAAAAACATATAAATTAATTATGGGGGTATATATTTGGTCTCCATAGTATAGTTGTCCTAGTAAAGATATAAACGCTGCCTAGACGGTCATTTATTTTTGATGACTGGGGATTTTGATATTACATTGTATTTTGTATTACTAACATACATAGTATATAAAAGATTAAGTATATGTTTTACGTACCTTTGGCATAGTATAGAGTCAATTTTGTTAGAATATTTTTAGTTTCCTTGACTGTTCCCTGAAGGGCTTCTCCATAGTACGCAGCTATAATCATATCTGCCCCATGCTCTAAGAACCAAAGGCAGCTGTCTATGTATTCAAGTATTTCCTGTAAATATGCAAAAGTATAAAAAAAAGTTGATTATTAATGTTTTTGAAGCCAACATAGAACATATTCATTTATACTCGATTCAAATCATAAAGCGTGTCAAAAATATTATTTACTTACCGACATAATGCTACCATTGTATATATTTATCAGGTACGACAACGAAACTATTGTAATACTGTGCATGGAAACAGTTGCCAAAAAAACCTACAAAGAATTTAAAATTAAACTTTTTAAAAAATATTAAATTGTGATATGAACTAATTATTCTCAATTAATTAAATAACAAAGTCTTATATTAACACAATAAAGGCAGAGCGGGTACTAGTACCCATTTCGTGGACTGCTGTTTAAAAACGGGCCACTTATTAATACATTTTTGAATGTGTTTACTCTAAAAGCGGCAGAAGGTCATTTTACTCTTTAGGTTTACAACTCGTAATGTTTGTTTAGACCAATACTGTCCAGTGATTCTGAACAAAGTGACAATGAAGAAGTGGAATGGTCAGAGAATGATTATCCTCCAATTATTGAACAATTTTTATGGAAACAGTGGTGTTGTTGTGATACCAAGTAATCCGAAAAGTGCGTATGAAGTGGTTCAACTTTTTATAGGAAACGATTTATTTGACTACATGCAAATCAAAAAGTGTATAGACTAGATTTCACACTATCAGTTTAGTCGATTTGGTTACCTGCTTAAAATATAAGTATAATATAAGCTATTGTGTAATAATAACATTTAATTTATTAACAAAAATCTCATAATTAACTCGGAGTTGCTAAACGGAAGAAAAAAAATCAAAAAGTGTATATACTAGATTTCGCAAGCGCAATTTTACGCGTATTTTGCCCGCTACGCACATCAGTTTTATCAGTGTTAAAATAAATCAATAAAAATTGGTGTTTAATCATATTTCATCTTTTTGAAAAACGTATGAAAAAATGCAGATACAGCAGTAACAATTTAACAGTGGAAGTAGGTTTTAAATATTGTTGTCTGATAGGTGAAAAATTTTGACCTTCAAAAATCTGAATAATCAGATCAGAGAAAGTAAGTTGTAATATTAACAGTTTGATTTTGTTGATAATGATTAAGATTTTGTTATTCTAGGGATATTTCTAACAGTATAATACGACATGTTATTTTTATTATATTTGTATAGAAAATTTATGAAATTACTGAAACGTTCAATACTGCCAGTTTGTTAAATTATAACAATAAAGTTGATAAAATATTTTTAATTCATTTCTGTTCATTAAAATTATGATGTTATAATTTTAACTAATATGGCATTACCATTGTAAGTTTAAAATATAACTGTATTCAAAGACAGTCAAAAGAATGATATAAGAAATATTGTTAATTATGTCTTCAGCATATATCAAATCAGTATTGTGAGGTGAAAATAATGGCCCTTAGTAAAATATATATTTACCGATATACCGTTTGTCAAGCAAGATATGTCCATGTTGTCAGCCAATCTATCTATTATTTTTTTATTTATTTTTAGCTTCTTAATTATTTCAGATTTAGGCTCATCACTTTCTGTCAAGCGTTTGAGTTTATTATTAAGCGCTTGTAAGTAATCATTCACCAATATTAATTCTGTAGTAAATTTGAATACCGTAATCTTCAATGTGCATGCCATGTAACAGGGCATAACAATTACTAGGCTGTTCCATAGAATTGTGTCTATTATAGTCATTATGAAAAGCAAGCAAGTTGTCGTCATGAAAATATACAATATTTTATGTTTGTATAAATTATATTCTTTAACATCGAGGTGACTGTCGAGGTACTGAAAGTTAGAAACCAGTTTGGTGTATTTTTCTCCGTTTATAAAAGCTGCAGATATCCAAGAGGATTCGGCACCCATCACCATTATTGGAGTGATCATCGCACCGACTATGCTTGTCATTATTGTGGTAGTATTGTTGGTTAACTCTGTAATTCTCTTTGCGATATAAATATGAAGGATACATAATATCACTGTCCATATTTTTTTCTTTAGTCCCAACGGCTTGATTGTGTTGTTTTCAATCGTGATTGGATTGATACTGAAAACTGTGAAAAACTTCAGAAGTGATTTGATCAACTCTAAAGATGTACTTTTTACAATTAATCCTTTATTATAACCTTTCATTTTGCCGTGTGAAATACTCACATCTTTCATGAATGACTGTATAATATTTGTCGATCATCAAACTGGTGTTTTGACACTTACCAAATTCTTATTAATATTTAATGACGTGAATAAACAGACAGGCTACAATAAGCAAATGATTAAGTAAAAATATTGCTTTGTGTTAATAGTATTAACAAAATAAACCCAAATATTTTATAAGGGGCACACTATATAGTTTTATATGCATGTGTACATATATATTTATGTAAAAAATTAATGGTTATACAGTGTGTCCAGAGTATCGGGTATTTGTTAGTTCAGTAAAACAAAAACTACTAGGAATCAAGTATTTTTTTAATTGTTGATTATAAGAATACAAAATGGAAAATTATTTCCTAAAGATGATGTTATCCAAACACTCAACCTGTCACTAATAAGTTGTAAAATATTTTATGTCTGTGCAGTCGGTACTCTTTGACATGGAGGTGCTTATCGAGATACTGGAAGTTACGAACCAGCTTTGTGTATTCTCGTTCATTTGTGAATGTCGTGGATATCCAAGAATATGCACAACTCAAAATGGTGAAAGGAGTGGTTGCTATGCTAACCATTAAGAGTAGGATTGTTCTGGAATCTTTGGTAAAGTCGAACATTCGTTTCAGAACATATACATGAATCAAACACAGAATTACTGCCCAAACGTTATTCTTCGTTCCCACTGGTTTGATGGTATTTTCATGGAACGCAACTGGGCTTATACAGACAAGTCTGAAGAGCTTCTGGAGTGATATGAAATATTTTAAAGATGTACTATATTCATTCATGGATTTTTTAGCTTCTTTCATTATGGCACTTTATTATGCAATTACAATAAAATTTTGAATCTTCAGTAATTTGGATTTTAATATGTATCAACATTTTAATATGTAGTCAACATTGTACTTATGTGCTCTCTTTGTTGTTCCTGCTCCAACAATACCTAATACAAGTGGTTCTCAGTATTATATTTAACAAAGAGATATAAATTATAATGCAAGTGTCATGTTAATCAAGTGGGCAACTATAATAATCAATCCAGTTATATATTTGTAGCATGACAAGGTAGGAATTCAGGTATCTATGTGGAAGATTATTTCATACTGGATGCACTTCCCCGGTATTAATTATTTATTTTTACGGTGAGAATTTATAGATTTATAACACAAGCTGGAGTTTTTAAAATAAAATAAATAAGAACATTTTACTGTAAATAACAAGCTTTATGTAGTGTGAGATATATGTGCCATTTGAATCAATATGATTGTATATGATATTATAGTGCCTAAGCATGCAGAAATCATCGAGTAGTTAACATTTATTAGGTTGACGACTTTGGGTCTTATGTCACGGGCTTCTAGAAGGTTGCTCAGATGAATAACTTGAGGCGAAACATCAGAATCTGTGTAAAAACACAGATAAATTAATTATGGGGGTATATATTTTGCCTCCATAGTATAGTTGTCCTAGTAAAGATATAAACGCTGCCTAGACGGTCATTTATTTTTGATGATTGGTGGTTTTGATATTACATTATATTTTTGTATTACTAACATATGGTACATAGTATATGAAAGATTAAGTATATGTTTTACGTACCTTTGGCATAGTATAGAGTCAATTTTGTTAGAATATTCTTAGTTTCCTTGACTGTTCCCTGAAGGGCTTCTCCATAGTACGCAGCTATAGTCATATCTGCCCCATGCCCTAAGAACCAAATGCAGCCGTCTATGTATCCAAGTATTTCCTGTAAATATGCGAAAGTATAAAAAAAAAGTTGATTATTAATGTTTTTGAATATTACATAGAATATTTTCATTTATACGTGATTCAAATCATAAAGCGTGTCAAAAATATTATTTACTTACTGAAATAATGCTACCGTGGTATATATTTATCAGGTACGACAACGAAACTATCGTAACACTGTGCATGGAAACAGTCGCTAAACAAATCTACAAAAAAATTAAAATTAAACTTTTTAAAACATATTAAATTGTGATATGACCTAATTATTCCCTATTAATTAAATAACAGTCTTAAATTAAAATAAATCAATAAAAGTTGGTGTTGAATCATATTTCATATTTTTAAAAAATGTATGAAAAAATGCAAATACAGCAGTTAACAATTTAACGGTAGCAGTAGATTTGAAATATTGTTGTCTGATAGGTGAAAAATTTTGATCTTCAAAAATCTGGATAATCAGATCAGAGGAAGTAAGTTGTAATATTAACAGTTTGATTTTGTTACTCTAGGTCAGGGGTCCCCGACCTTTTTGCACCTAAAAGCATATTCTATAATGCCGGTCGGGCGGAGGGCACCATAAATTTTTTAAAGGTATATTTATGATTGGACATATATTAATAATACATATAAGGCACAAAAATATTTAATTCTTAAAATATAATCAAATATTTGTTTATATTTTTATGCAAAATAAATAATAGCATAAAAATTCTGGTAATTGGATCGAGTTGAGGCAAATATGCAACGAATAATTATTTTTAATAGCAACTTTAAAATGTACATCTATAGCTTAATATTGCAAACAACAGGTTAGAATACGAAAAATATCAATTAGGGTCTGGACTAAGTTTATTAAGATTTTAATGCACCAACAATATTTAATTTATATTTAGATGTTTTTATTGACTGATTTTTTAAATTTTGTACGCTTCTCTTTTCAAGAATGGTAATTTGCTTATGTGTACTATATTCCAGAAGTCCACATCTGATACATTGGATTCAAGAATAATTACTTTGAAAATAATAAAGATTTAATTATTTTCGCTTATATTTCGCTGTTTAATTATCGTCTAATTGCAAAAATATCAGATAGACTTTTGCATAGCTCTCACCTCACTTTTATCAACGCAAAAATATCAGAGGCACTTTCACATCGCTTTCACTTCACTTTTACCACCACAAAAATATCAGATTTATATTTATTCACAACTTTTCCACCAAGTATCTGAATAATATCGTAAACGCATTATTAGAGGGCGTTATTACAGAGACGAAGACAAACCAAACCACACCCATTAGATGCTATTTCAACAGGTTTATGTATGATTTTCTGGAAAGAATGATTATTTTGAAAATAATAACGATATAATTATTTTCGCTTATATTTCTCTGTTTAGTTACCAAATATAAATTTTTTTCATAACATTTTATTGTTAACCTAAATAATTTTTTTATAGTGGTCGCACAGCGGCGGGCACACGTAAAACGTTCGGCGGGCGCCACGGTGCCCGCGGGCATAGGGCTAGGGACCACTGCTCTAGGTATTCGGCTATATTTCTAACGGTATAAATACATGTTATTTTTATTCTATTTATATAGAAAAATTTATGAAATCAATTAAATTCCAACATTCAATACTGCCAGTTTGTTAAATTATAACAATAAAGTTGATAAAATATTTTTAATTTATTTCTGTTCATCAAAATTATGATGTTATAATTTTGACTAATATGGCATTACCATTGTAAGTTTATAATATAATTGTATTTCAAAGACAGTCAAAAAAATGACATAAGAAATATTGTTAATTATGTCTTCAGCATATATCAAATCAGTATTGTGAGGTGAAAATAATGGCCCTTAGTAAAATATATATTTACCGATATACCGTTTGTCAAGCAAGATATGTCCATGTTGTCAGCCAATCTATCTATTATTTTTTTATTTATTTTTAGCTTCTTAATTATTTCAGATTTAGGCTCATCACTTTCTGTCAAGCGTTTGAGTTTATTATTAAGCGCTTGTAAGTAATCATTCACCAATATTAATTCTGTAGTAAATTTGAATACCGTAATCTTCAATGTGCATGCCATGTAACAGGGCATAACAATTACTAGGCTGTTCCATAGAATTGTGTCTATTACAGTCATTATGAGAAGCAAGGAAGTTGTCGTCATGAAAATATACAATATTTTATGTTTGTATAGATTATATTCTTTAACATCGAGGTGACTGTCGAGGTACTGAAAGTTAGAAACCAGTTTGGTGTATTTTTTTCCATTTATAAAAGCGGCAGATATCCAAGAGGATTTGGCACCCATCATTATTATAGGAGTGATCATCGTACTGATTATGGTTAACATTATTGTGCTGTTATTGATGGTTAACTCTGTAATTCTCTTTGTGATATAAATATGAAGGATACACAATATCACTGCCCATATTTTTTTCTTCAGTCCCAACGGCTTGATTGTATTGTTTTCAATCGTGATTGGATTGATACTGAAAACTGTGAAAAACTTGTGAAGTGATTTAATCAACTCAAAAGATGTACTTTTTGCATTTAATCCTTTATTATGATCTTTCATTTTGCTGTGTGAAATACTCACATCTTTCATGAATGACTGTATAATATTTGTCAATCATCAAACTAGTGTTTTGACATTTACCAAATTCTTATTAATATTTAATGACGTGAATGAACAGACGGTCTACAATAAGCAAATGGATTAAGTAAAAATATTGCTTTGCTTAATAGCATTAACTAAATAAACCTAAATGTTTTATAAGGGGCACACTACATATATAGTTTTTATATGCATGTTTACATATACATTTAAGTAAAAAAATTAATGGTTAAATATAAAATATCAATACAAGTGTACTTTGTATATGTAATATAATTAGGCACTTTATTTTTACAACATAGTAAAACAACTTCTTTTTAAATTATGAAAATTTAAGACATCTTTAAGACAGTATTATAAACAATCGCAACAAGAAAAATTTTGAAGTTTCTTAATTTTTTTTCATAAAACAAGTCTTCATTTGATAGGATGTTAAAAAGTTTCGACCTGTCGAAATAGCATCAAATAAATATTTTTTAATGTCAAATATCAGAGACGTGATGAGATTTGGACGATCAACAATCCGTGGCATATCCTCATTATTTGCATCCTGTCCGAAGACTAATAATTTTTGTCTTTCCATAATTTAGACTTTTTCACTCGTAACAGTATGTTCCTGGTATTTAACAATTTTGAAGCTTTGAATATGTGAAGCTCATATTTGTTGATGTTAACAAATAAAAATGCTTTGCTTCTCAACTGTCAACGATCTTTGATTCAATATTCTGTACACATCTTCATAGTTCTTACTTTGGAGTTATATTCTTCTTTGTCTAGTGTTAATACTTCCGAAAAAGCTGTGTCGATTTTCTTCATTTGGTATTTCTCTGCTGTATCAAATTAATTGTGATCTGCCATTAGTTTTGTTATATATCTGATTATAACTTGAGCCTTCTAAGTTATTCTGGAGTACTTTTAATGATAGTATACTATTCTAGAACTCTACAGTTTCATTGTTCAGAAGTCCCGTGAACATTTTGCTTTCAACTCTCACACAATTTTTGTATATTTTTTAATGTAGCTTAGGCTTCCATTTGAACTAATATAATTGTATATGATATTATAGTTCCTGCGCATGCAAAAAGTAGCGAGTAGTTAACATGTATTAGGTTGATAACTTTTGGTTGTACGTCACAGATTTCTAGGAAGTCGCTCAGTTGAATGACATGGGGTGATATATCAGAATCTGTATCAAATAATAAACATATATTATAAAATAGAAATAATACGTAACTCCACATGCAAGCTTTTAACATACCACATTCTAAAATATGCAAGCAAATTTTATTTCATGCATTTAATTTTTATTTTATAAAAAAAGAGTATTGTTGGCTACTGAAAAATATCTGAGGCACTTTCATAAATTGCTTAAGATCTTTCTTTATGTTAAAGCGCTGGAAATATATACATTTTCGTATTATTATGACGTATTATTTTTTTTACTAAAGATAGTTTTATAATCTTATAACACGCGTGTCACGGCAACTTTATCATCTGATTGAAACTGTCTATACTCTCATTTTAAAAAGTTGTATGGGTATGTCTAGGCAGCCATTTATTTTTGATGACTCGGGTTGTTTTGATATTACATAGTACTTTTGTAAAACCAACTTACAGTTTACACAGAGAATTAAATATATTTCATACCTTCGGCATAGTAGAGAATAAGTTTTGATATAATATTTTTTGTTTCCCTGAATGTTTTTTGAATAGTTTCTCCGCAGTATGCAGCTATTATCATATCTGTTGCATGTTCTGAGAACCATATGCAACAGTTTAAAACCTCTAAGATTTTCTAAAAGCATTAGAAAGTTTGAAAAGAGTGTTATGTATAATACTCTTGTCTTCAAATTATACAGTGTGCGAATGATATTCTTCACTTACTAAAGTATCCATACTTTTAAAACTTATCATAAATGATAACGCTGCTATTGAGACATTATACAGTGAAATGGTTGCTAGAAAAAACTACAATTATTTATGGATTAGTGAACTTATCTGCGGACTTTTTTTTGTTTGTTTTTTTTTAAATTTAACAATTTCATAATAATTATGTTTTGCTAAGTTAAATAAAACAGCTGTATCGTACTTGAATAAAATCAAGGATGCTCGTATGTCACAAATATTTATCCAGCAAAAACAAGGTCTATCTTCCAGAAAAAAATCTAAGAACGAGAAGTTTAATAGCGCACATTGAAATTTTTAATATCATCTTTCACAACAAAATATAAATCATAACTTTTCCCCTGAAAATGGCATATTGATAGGTAGTTAGAATGGTTATGTACCTGTATACCGTTTATCGAACAAGATATATTCATGATGTCAGCCAATTTACACAATATTTTTTTATTTATTTTTAACTCTGTAATGATTGCTGATTTGGGTTGGTCTATTTGAGTCAAACATTTGAGTTTATTATTAAACACTTGTAAGTAATCAGCCAGCATGATCAGCTCTGAGGTAAATTTGAAGATCGCAAACTTCATAGTACATTCCATGTAAAATGGCATAATCACATTTTCTACACTAATCCATAAGAAGGCGTCCATCACAGTAATGATAAAAAGCATTAAATTGGTAGTGATGAAGATGTAAAATATTTTATGCCTGTATAGATTATAATCTTTTACATCGAGACGACTGTCGAGGTACTGAAAGCCATGGACCAGTTTGGTGTATTTTTCTCCGTTTATAAAAGCTGCGGATATCCAAGAGTACCCAGAACTCATTCCTATCAAAGGATTGACCATTGAAGTGACTATAGTTGAAATTACAGTTTTATTGTCAGTAGTTGCCTCTGATGTTCTTTTTATCACATAAATATGAATGATACATAATATCACTATGCACATTTTTTTTTTCAGTCCCAGAGGCTTGATCGTATCGTTTTCAATTATTATCGGATTAATATTGACAATCTTGAAGATTTTCATGAGAGATTTGATCAACTTAAAAGACGTACTTTTAACATTCAATTTCACGCTTTGCTCGTTCATTTTATTGTTTGCAATGCTAACAATTTACTTTCATGAATGTCTACGTCATATTGACGCATGAAACAACTTAGATATTAAAATACTTAATTGATTTTTTTGTTTATATAAAATGTGTCAATTGTTGAAGCCGTGTTTTGACACCTAGGATATTAATTATATTTTTAAGTAAAATAATATTTTTAGTGTTGTTTCAACATTTTATTTTTTGATATAACTAGTTTTGGCGTCTTTAAGCTGCTTACTGCGTAAAAACTATTATCGCTGTGTGTAATTTCTCCACATATACAGATTCTATGATCGTAAATAAAACAAGATATACTTTAAAAAGAAATCAAATTTATTTTTGAAATGCCGGCTAGTTCACGTACTCATTTGAATCAGAATAATAGTATATGATACAAGGGCTCCTGCACACGCAAACAGCAGTGAGTAATTAACAAATATCAATTTGGATACTCTGGGTCGCATTTCACGCACTTCTAGAAGATTGCTCAGTTGAAATAAATGCGGTAGGACTTCTGGATCTGCACAGAAACACAAGATAAGGTGCTTTAAAGTATTGCTACCATGTATTGCAGTACTGTATCAGACGTCAGCTGAATTGTTCATAAACTTAAATGTTGTATCATTGTTAATGATCTACATAGAAGAAGACATTAGGTGGTTTAATTTATTCCGAGTCCGCCTTTGTGTATCAAAGGAACTAAATGAATGATTATTTTGAAAAAAGTACTAGATGATCTTGGGATTCCTTGTGTCATGCTGCTTAATGATTTTTGTCTTCCGACGTGGTTGATCCCTGTACTGGGACCATCGGGTGGTGCGTTCGACTGCATGTGGACAGCAGTAAATGACAAACAATTTCTGAAGATTATCCCAGTACTGGGATTGAATCGTCGAAAGACAATAACAATTAGAAATTAATTTAATTGTCTCATGGTCTAGTGCTCAGCATCACAGTCCAGAGTTCGAATCTAGGTGGAACCACGATTTAACCATGATAATTTCTTCAAAGCTCAGGGGAAAGTTTGTTTGTCCAATAAACATAAAAAAATCAACAGGTATATAGATTTTACAGGTACTCTTTAAATTTTGACCTACCTTGTGAAAAGTGTAGAATAAGCTTAGTAATGATTCTCTTTGTTTCATCAATGGTTCCTCCAATGATCTCTCCGTAATATGTTGCTATAATCAGATTCGCCGAATGCTCTGCACACCAAATGCAACTATTCACGGTTTTTATTGTACTCTGTGAATTTCGTACTATTCATAAATCAAATCTCTATAAAATATTCAGAAATTGATTATTTTGTATTAGTTTAAAAAGCAGAGACAAAATGAAACTATAGAAATGCTGGCCAACGTCTTCGGGTGATCTTGAAATTCCTTTTATGCATACAAACTATATGACAATTTGTCCATAATACAACATTATACTAACCATATTGGGGTAATTCTAAATAAGAGATTAAAAATATAATGTCAAATAAGTTAAATTGATTTCGTTATTAAAATAAAATATTGTGAATGTAAGTACTTGCGTTTCTTCGTCGTTCCCGTTTAACAAAAATGATACCGTTGTTATTATCGCATTGTAGATAGAAAGTGTTGCGATGAAAAACTAGAATTTAAAATTGACATTTAACTGTTATTTTGGGACCTTTGCATGTTTACTCGTAGAGTGGTTTCGTATTTACATGTATTATAATTTTGGGATCTTTGCATGTTTACTCCAAGATTGGTGGTGTCTTGTAATAGGAAAACGTAAGTAAAAGAGGCAATTCTACCAGGTATTGTCTTCCAAAAATATTAAATATATAATTAATTTACCTGTAAACCATTTGTTGTACAAGAAATATCCATGTTATTTGCAATTTTGAACAGGGCTTTTTTGGCTGTTTGCAATTCTTTAGTTACTGTAATAGCGCTATCGTTTTCCACTAAGTTCTTTAGATTGAAATTCAGTGCTTTTATGTAATCGTTGAGATGAATTATTTCTCCAGTGAACTTGAGCACGCTTACGTTAAAAACACTCTCCATATAGTACGGTAAAAGTCCTACTTCCATGGTCTCCCATACAATCATATCCATGCAAGATACAATTACCAACAATAAATGAGTTATAATCAAAATATAAAATATTTTGTGCTTTAGTAGTTGATATTCTTTAACGCGGAGGTGAACATCGAGGTATTGAAAGTTGTGGACCATTTCAATGTATTTTTTTCCATTTGCAAAAGCTGACGATATCCATGAGCATAAGGAGGTTAATCCTATTAAAGGAACATTTATGGTGCTAATTATAGCCAACAGATTGGTACTTTTGTTTATATTCATTTGAGTCAATCTTGCTATCACTAATATATGAAGTAAACACAAAATCACCGCCCGTATCCTCTGTTTGAAGCCCACCAAGCTGATAACATTATTTTCAAAGAATATTGTATTAATATTGAGAAATCCGTATAGTTTCTGTAATGATTTTATAAACTTAAAAGAATTACTTGTTACATCTAAGCATTTAATTTGATCTTTCATATTTTTAGCAAACGCGTTATGGTCTAGTTATTTTATAGAAATAAAACATCAAAATTAATTTCACTGTAAAATTTACATTAGACATATTGACATCTTGTTACTTTTAATGATTGATTAGCAATTACTCAAATGTTTTTATTAAATTTTTTCTATAAATTATCACTCAACTCAAACAAATATAATTCCATGATATATCTAACGATAGATGATTTACAAAGTCCTTAAGATTGGCCTTGTCAAAATGTTGAAATTAACTAATTGATCATTGATTAGTCACAGCTGTTTTTTATGCTTTGCTGTTTTGAATTAAAGAAAGACTAATTAAACTAAGCAATGATTGCTAAGCTGTTAAAAAAAACCTATCTTATAAGGTCTATAAATCTTAAAGTGGGCATAGCTTAATAATTTCTGTGTTTCTTTTTCAGATCTGAAATAGATTTATTTCGCTTATGACTTCTGAATTTTGTTATGTGAGATATTTTAATATATAGTTAAAAAATTTGAAATGTAAAATATTTTAATGATAATAAAAATTATAAAACGTAATGGTTTTTGTTTAATTTAATTAAAATCTGTGCAGTTAGTTCCTACTTAACGCATGTTATTTTTTAAGAAACACTTTGTCATTTCGATACTTACAAAATATCCTTTTTGTTTTCAGCTAAATATATTTTTGTAAATGGATGCCGACTTTTGTTATATAATGAGCACACTTATAGCTACAATGGTTGCGTCAAAGGGAAACGAGAAAGATGGCGATGTTCAAAGGGATCTCGGAATGGATGTAAAGCCGTCATTTGGGTAGAAGATAATTTTTTATATATGATTAAAGACATCCACAATCATGAACCTCCACATTTTGTCCAAATCAGCGGAAGAACAATTAAATTATAACTATTTTACTAAATTGTTATACAGAACAACCTGGCTAGCTTTTTTTATAGGATTTGCTAACGGTTGATGAAGATTGATTTCTCAGGTGTTTTGATCTGCATTCATTCTTTTTTATCTCTATTTTTGGCCTCGATGCTAAAATAACGGAGTTCTAAAATGTCGAACTAAAAATCAATGTTACATACGCTCTAGCTTTTATAAGCTTATTATTTAACTGTGTAAGTGAAATCCTTATTTAATAATCACTTTTACAAATATCTGTCGGCAACAATAGTTTTTATGGATGAATTAGGTTTCAGTGTTATTTGAAAATACAAGTAATAAAAGTTTATTTATTTTTTTGTAAATATTGTTTTACTATTGTTGCTGAATTCATTTTCATATACTTTGTGGTTTCAAAGTATCAAATGCTTTCATGTATCAAAGTATCATTTTTTTCCCAGTGTGTTCTAATATTTACAATTCGCTTGTATTCTTACTGAATGAACTCATAAAAAATGTTATGAAATAAAATAAAAACGTAACACAATCAATAATGTTGTTTTTTTTTTTTAATAAATACAATGAATTCTCAAAAACATAAAATTGTGTTGTTATTGAACCATTGAATATTTATTATGTACTGGTTAATTAATATTTTAAAAAATTTACAGAAAATAATCATTTAATAACACTAATAAATTGCAATATTGTGTGTTTTTTTTTTTACTGCTACTAGAAAACAAACCGTAATTATTAATACATAATTTTGGCTTTACCTGATTCGATAGGTCATGTGAAGAATTGTATTATAACAAACAGTTTAGAGTTACTATTATTAATACATCAAAATTTTAAATTTGTTTCAATCAGTTAATATTTAATTCATTGGTGATATACAAAAGTGGTTTACAAACGTTTGAATCAGTCGATACTCACTACACACATATCATGACTTAATACAGTCTTTGGTAAAATAAAATGAATGTATTATTGTATTTACATTCAAAAGATTTATAATGTTATATATTTAACACCATATTTTAAAATTTAATAAAAATATGCAGCATAGTGTCGTAAGGCTTCTAAGGCTTAGGAGATGGCGGTTAAATTATTAGCATCGGGGCATTTTGAAAAGTATAATGAATCTGTAGATATCTAATAATATAATGGTGTTTGAATAGTAACTTTATTTAGTAATAAATATACCATGAAATATCTGTTATTAGTGTTTATATTTTATGACAAGATTATGATGTCAATAAACCTTGATTTAACGAATAAACTTTGGATTTTAAAACTTGTCCTAGTTAATAATGAAGACATTTCTATTTCCAGCCATGTTTATTGTATCTTCGAGAGGAAAGAATCTGCTATTGTATAAGGATTATACATTCAATTTCCACAAGTCGGCTGCAGAGAGAAAGGAAAGATGGCAATGTTGCAACAGAGCTTGTAAGGCAATGGCCATTGTGAAGGACAATACTATATTACGAATTGACAATGCTCATAATCATGTATCTCCTAAATATATTGTTTTCAATGGAATGCACATTAAAGTGTAACAAAAAATTATATTTAAAGTATATATTATAATACTTACCATTAATTTTTCCAAAAAAGTACTTACTGCTCGGTTTCTCCTCTTATTAGTAGTGACAATTAAAGTCTCTAATGAAATATATTGTTTAGACATAATAAGTCATGTAATCAATATTTATCTGGCTCACATCAAAACGAGTTTCATTAAGGCTCCCTGTCCCCTCCAATAAATCCTATTATCCTTTAGAAAAGAGTGCTGTATCCAGATGTAATAAGAAGCTCTTCGGCAGCAAACCGCAACCAATTACACAATAAACAAAAATAATATAAATTTTTATGATTGAATGTTAGTTGTGTATTTTTATTTATTCAAAATATGTATGAATTGAATTATCTATAAAAATATAATATAATTATTTTCAATAACAGTTAGTCTTTTATTTAAATTAAGTTTATCCAGACATTTGAAATAGAATAATTGTATAAGAAGCGGCGGTACCAATCACTGCAGAAATAAATACAAAGTCGAACGAGAATGTATTCAAAGCTAAGAAGATTGGTTGGTGTTGGTGTAGAATATTATTTAGCCTTTTCAGCTTGAGGTTTTCATTTTTATCTGGAAAATAACAGATTTGTATTGGATTTTCCTTAGCTAAAACAAAATAGGCTTTTATATCCTCCGAATCTGCAATTAACCACGAATCAATCCGAAATCGATATCTCTAGATCTTTACAGGATTAAAATGTCGATGGTGATGTATTGAATATTCAATATTACAGAGGTTTATTGTTTTAGCAATATTTATAACCTATATATAAATATTATTGACACTTAATGGGTAAAATATTGCTAACAATCTGAGACCGCGTAGTCAGAATATAAGCGTGGTAGCCACAAGACTATAATGTGGTTATCCTGAAGAACAAATAGTTTTCGTCACTGGTAATTAAAATAGACTTTAAAATATCACTTGCATTTAACAATTTAAATTATTGCTCTAGTCAAAAGGCTGGTGCCGGGTCGTAATAACCAAAAGTGTGGGTTCGAAACCCACAGTCTATCTACCTGTTTATTTTGTTGTATATGTTTCAATAATTTGCAGACATGCTTACACTTGCAACAGAGACGGATATATTTCTAATATTATTTCTTACCTTGATTTAGAGATAGCAGACATTTTCCAGCAAGAACAGCAGTTCTTGAGTATTCACTCAAAAGGGCCTCGCACACCATCACGGGTCCAAATGAAAACAGGAAATAGTGAGAAGTCCACACAATCAACTTAACGAGTTCAATCCCACACTTGAATAAAACAATGCATGTCAATTGTACACGGATTATTAAAAAAAAAAAAAAAAACATTTTATTATTTTAAAACTTACATAATTGAAAAGACCGGCTTTCTTCGTTACTTGTACGTTGATTGTTGCCACTATTTTAAGAAATGAAATTAAAAATATACAGATCATCTAAAATTGAGAAAACATATGTTATTACAATAAAAAAGCAGCCTAAACTAAACAGGAGTATATAAGCAAAGGCAACTCTTAAATATAAATAGATTCTTGAATCCAATGTACATAAATTTTATTTTAATACAGTAGTAAGTCTAAAGAGATCAGATTCAACAGATCATAGAAAGTCTAGCATCGTAGTTTGATTTATAGTAGCAGTGAATGTATAATGCACCAAGCTATCTTTGCTTCTATACATCTTACAAGTTTATCAAAAATGTATTACCGGAATCTCAAATATGGTATTAATGATTTTAATACAATCCATAAGTTCGGTATGGGCCTTCAGCAAACTATCCAACGGGTGAGGATATTGCCTCAGTTCCAATGTTGCCTCGGGTATTGAAATTGTGAATAGATCGGTTCGTCTGAAGTCTACTTCATTTGAGAGAAAAACCTTGGAAGCATACAGAGTTTCTAATCGGAGATTTATATTTTGGAAACGATACATAATATGATAGATATTTTGGACGAACTGAAACGTCAGTAAAATAACAATGAAAACGAAAACATAATATCCACCAAAACTAATAAATTCTAAGCCGTAAGTTAATGTCTTTCCAAAACTAAATACTAAAAATAACAAGTCAAATATCACTATAAGCAATAGTAATTTTTCAAATGGCGTAAAGTGTACGTAAATATTCAGGTTTTTATCGACGGTTGCTATTTTGGCGAGCATTTCGATGTATTGCTTAGACTTGTAAAAAGGAAAGGTGAGCCAGGTGAATACGGAGATGAGGGTCAAACTTATGAAGAAAAATGCATAAGTAACCTGCAGCACACGAGGGAACATTTGATAATGGTTCATGTACGAAGGGATTAGCACATATTGAGAATAACAAACAGTCAGCATTAAGCAGATAGAATACAATTTCATCCAGATACTATAAACTGGTACTACGTTATTTCTTCTAAACTGCACCATATTTATGCCGAAAATTTTGAGTAAAAAATGCACTAATTTAATTGTATTTTCAGACTCAGTCCTTGAAAATTGTCTGAAATATGTAAACCTCATTTTTGAATGACTGAAATAATACTGTTAAATATCATTTTATATACGTCAAACTTACCATTAGGTTTTTTTTATATGTCTATTGAGTTGAATTTTTTTATCACGAATAGAAATTATGTTGAACTAAGTAGCTGTTTAAAAACACGTCTGGACGTATAATAAAAAAAATAAATCAATACTTAATACCATTTGACACAATGAATAAGGTCATGTTTATTTACATAGAGGTAATGAAATACAGTTAAATAGTTTAATGGTATTGAAATTCATTAATTTTTAGAGTACAGAGTAAACATTAAAATAACATGAATGCTACAACATGAAGTTTAGAAATATATATTTTTATATTTTTTTTATATAATATATTTTTAAAAAATGTTATTATTGTTACACTTTTTGGCAGACATTCAATTCAAATTATCTGAATTTCATGTCAATTTTTTATTAACTTTAGCATTATAAGAAATTTGGGTAGCTTGGGTTCTAGACTTTAAAATATTTTCCGTCGTAATTTATAACATACTCCGGGGGCTCGTGGTTATGAACCCCTTTAGTGGATGTCAGCACATTGTCGGTGACGACCACAGAGACTGGACATCTTTTTGCATCGTACGATGAACAGTTCCATCTTCTCCCGAGGCCGCACATGCCTCTTTTTCTAAATGTAAATTGATTAACCATCAACAAGTTAGTTCCAACGTAGTCTGTGATAAATTTAACTGAAACAAAAATAAGAATTTAGCAAAAAAATATATTGAACGGACCTTAAAAAAAAACATGCAATGTAACTAACTATTCTTTTAAAATCTAATTTATTAACAAAGTGGTTTAGGTGTAAATAACAAATATATTTTTGAATAAAATTTATTTTTTAATAAAATTACATAAATAAGTGAAAAACTCTAATAAAGGTTCATTTTTAAATATTAAACTTAAAAAAAGTCAAATTTACTATGAGATTTTTAAACTTTTTTTAATCTTTTTTTAAATTTTTTTTATCATTGGCTCGATTTTATGTAAGATTTAATAGTCGTTAAAAAATATCATAAAGATGAAAGCAACATTTCCCATATATCATAAGGTCATATTTATTAATTCAAATATAATAAAGCACTGAAAACTTATTTTCACGTAATTTAAAAAAATCATCATAAAGGACTTGACGGAGGCTTCATTTGTATTCCAATTGAGTGTGATACTTCTTGAAGCAGCTAGATGGATGAAGGCCTGGCATCCTGGGGCAGGTCTCGCAGTACCACATAGTCTCTCGTCTTCCACCGACAACTTTCCTGTTGCTGCAAACAGCACAATCCTTCTTCTTATTTTTTTTTGCAATAAAGTGAGGTTTATTATTCAGCCGTTCGTCAACATCATTAATGGCGGGCTTTTTTTTCTTTTCACTAAACACATCAGTACCTAAAACAATTGGCTTTAGTAAGAAGTTATTTTATTTTATATATATTCTACAAGGAACAAAAGCTCCAAGATATGTAAGATATAAATTAATCTCTTGAACTCCGTTATAAGAAATGTCTATGTGGTTCATTACCATGTAGTTGAGGTTGGGACCTGTAGACTTCCAGCAATGTCTGCGAAGTGTCTTTTTAGCCATCTTTATAACAGAGAAGACTTATAATCTCATTCCTCGAGAGAATATTAAAGGCTGCACTAGCGATCTCCTATCAGATCCAGTTGCACAAAGCAAACGAGTAAAAGTCGTCATTACGATTGTGTAAAATCTCCTGAGGGTTGATAGCTTTTAGACTTCACTCATCTCAAAGCACCGATCTATGAATCTCACAACGGGCCTGACTTAGGGAAAATGAAAGAATATTTTTTCTATAAGAATATATTTAAAGTTGTAACTTTTTTGTTTCATGGCATTGTATTTATAAAACAAAAATCAGCTGTAAATACGCCTGCTATCTACCAAAAATAGCGGGAAACATGATAAAAATAATTTGGGATTATGGAAGCAGTGTTTGGTCGTCCCATACAACAGCTAAAGATAAAAAAAAGCCCGATTCAGACATTTTAACTAGCAAGACTATCGCATATGAGATTGGGTTTTTAAATATTTTCCAGTTGGAGTTAAAACATATTGCGGAGGCGGGTGGTTATGATTTCCTCTACTTGATGTCAGCATATCGTTGGTAACAACTACAGAGGCTGTGCAGCCTCTTGCGTTGTAAGATGAGCAGTTCCACCTTCTCCCTCGGCCGCAGGCAGCCCTCTTTCTAAATGTGTATTGATTCACCATCAACAAAGTATTTCCAGCGAGATCTGAGATAAATTTAACTAAAAGAAAAAAAGCGTATTAGTTTAAACTAATTATTTCTTGTTGTGTTGATGATGGCAGGCTACTGAATAGTAGAATAAAACAAATTAGTTAATATTTTTTGCTGCGTATTCAAGGCTGACTTGATAGTGAGTGCAAAGTATCAAAATATATTTAAAAAATTCATATTGCTAAAAATAAAACTGTTAAACTATTTATGAAATAACCTTTATTTTATAAATTAACATAATAACAATCTGAATAACTTTTGGAAAAGTTTACAGTAAATGTTCAATAATCAAGTTAATTAAAACATAAATTAGATCTAAATATACAAATTGGCGAGTATCGTTAATTAAGTTGTTTTCTTGTGTGTTAGGTCGTGTCAAGTTTTGATAAATGTTCAATATTTCGGCTTTGGAATTGGTGCCATTCTTAAAGACTGAAAGTGAAAATCACCTTGAAAATAGCCACAGTGCCGGAATTGATATCTTGTAACGTTAATCGAAATTCGACACAAATTAATACCCAAGAAGAAGTCATATAAATGGTAATGTTTGTCTAATTAAACCTTTATATATTTTCCATCACCAGTAATGTAGAATTGCGGAGGGCCGTGGTTGTGAGTGCCTTTAATGTATGACACATTATTATCGGTAACCACTGCAGACGCAGTGCATTTTTTAGATACACACGATGAGCAGTTCCACGTTGTTCGGTTGCCATTGATATATCCTCTTCGAAATGTATATTGTTTCAAGAAAAGCAGAGTGATTTTACCGAGCTGTATATATTTGGCTGAAAAACAATTGCAAAAATTAATAAAGTGCAGGTTGAAAAGTATTTCTTGATTTATTAATGTCGCGTAGTAGATTAAGGATCTAAGTAAATTCACAAAATATCCAACGAATTCTTTACAATCCATGTCACTCAAGACATAAAAAAGTATTATAGATTCGTAAAAATTCATTTGATTAAATCAATAAGTCTGTGAAAGCCTGTTTTACTTTCCAAAGCGTCAGTCATTTGCTGTAAATGTGTGAATGAATGAATGACAAAGCTGTTTTTAGTATTCAATATTTTTTGCTATCTGTAATTAATACAAAACTAATTTTATTTGATGGGTCTACAAATATTTTATGAAAAATATCTCGTACAGTCATTTATTAAAGCAAATCTAAGTAACGAGTTGTTTAATGGCTTGACTGATGATTTTACAATTTCACATTTTAATAATACAGTAAATAATATAAGTAAGCAGAAATCCTCTATATTTTAATAAAAACGGGTCTCATAAAACTTTTACCAAAATATAAGGTTTTTGTAATCAAACTAATTTAATGAAATTAATTTAATCAAACAAAAAAAACACAATTCTCTCAAATTAATCACTCAATTTTATTAATTGATTCAAATACATTGTTGTCATAAAATACACTAAGTGATGTTTAAAATATAAAAACCTATATTCATAATTAAGTCGCAGAGGGTACAATGGCGATGTCAGTTAATTTTAGACTGCAAAAAATCATTCATCCTATAAAGAAATTTCCCGTTCAAAAAACAAGGGAAGAAATATTAAACATCAGTTACGTTTATAAGCCTTTACATAATGTGCTGTCTATATTTGGATTACACAAGTTCTGCTATTGCAATTGTGGTAGAAGTGTTAAAAAAACTGGTTTGTTGTCGAAGATATATAGTTGCTTTGTTAGTATTATATTTTTTACATTAGGAATTACTGCAAGTTTAAGTGTAAAGAAGAATATACATATAAAGATTCCGATAGTTTCCTACTTCATCAAATTTTCTTCATTGTCAATATTATCGTTTACATCCTCTGTAGGAATATTAACATCGGGTCTTATGGAAACTAAAAGTATTTCTAAAATGTTAAATGATTTTGAAGTCATGGATAAAAAGCTCAAAATTCATAAAAAATCTTATGAATATATGCGACGAAGAATTTTTCAAGTGATTGTTATTTATTTTTTAATATATGCTACGCGTTTGATATCTGACGAAATTATTATCAATTCGTTGTATTTCTACTTATTTTCTTGTGCATCTGTAGGAGTTCCAACGACAGTTCAACTTTTAGATTTTACAACTATACTTTGGATCAATGTCAGCCGATTTCAATCACTGGCGGACAATCTTAATAAGTTATTGGTGAAAAGTAAACCGTCGAGAATAATTAACTCGTTTTGCGCTATCAATGTTGATAGTGAATTTCAAACTTCATACTGCAGTAAATTTAATACACCAAAGGGATTAGAGTCACATAAAATTTCTCCAAATGAGACTCGAACAATTGAGATTTTGAATGCGATGAAGATGTTTGATGATCTGGCTGATAATATTGTTATTATCAATCACCAATATGGATTGTTTGTACGTATAAATATTTCTCAATTATTATTAATTAATGTACAATGAATCCGCATTTTTCACATCTACAGGGAAAATAAGACATAGTTATTTAACTACAATAATTTATTTCATTTTCTGCTTCAGCTGCTTCTCCTGTCCATTAACTGTTTCTTTTACAGTTTAAGCATAATGAACAATATCATTTTACAAAACCTTATAGCACAAACATATGTAAGTAAACAATATCTGTCAATAATTAAGCAAATAACACTTGTGTTCTGAAAGAAAGAGCAATGATTATCATGCTTCCAAATATGTCACAGACACCACTAAACCTCATTTCACTTATGAACTATGTGTGAACACAATTTAAGCGTGATGAGCTGATATAAATTGCAGACCATTTACCAAAAAAATATAAAATCCGTGTGATGTATTAATCACCATGGAGATCACTGTTAAATCTGCCTTTCAGAATTTGGCTGAAAAGATTTCACGTGATACTAAATTTTGACGTGGAATAATACGGTTTTATAATATTATTAAAAAAAAAATAATATTACTATCACTTTTTAGATAAAATCTTC
This sequence comes from Atopsyche davidsoni, assembly GCA_022113835.1. NCBI lineage: Eukaryota > Metazoa > Arthropoda > Insecta > Trichoptera > Hydrobiosidae > Atopsyche > Atopsyche davidsoni. The sequence goes on from JAILWY010000027.1 coordinate 10,173,809, forward strand.
AAGATTTATGGCTGTAGGACGATTACTGTCATTTTTTTCAACAATAGTTTTGGCAATAAATATGATAGAGAAATTGAAAAACCAAATAAGAAGTTTAAGAAAAACTGTTGACAAACTTTGCATTCTACCAGATATAAGTAAGTAAAAAAATAATGCAAATATTTTTATCTTTATATCCTGGATGTGAAGCAATTGTACAATATGAAGCAATCAAAGAAGTTTCATAAAATCTGTAGGTATGTTCGTAGATTTTGGCAGCTGCTGTTATATTTACCCGATGTGTAATTCCATACACAATCTTTTACTGTATATTTTTTGAATCCACGAAAAAATTACAATTAAAATTATGAACTGGTGTTTGTACATTTTAGTAAAAATGGAAACAACACTAAACGTATTCTTTTATTAAGGTGCATGCTTAAACCTAAGGTTTGATAAAGACTTTACAAACCTAGACCATGAGTTCTTTCAGCTTTAAGAACTGAATGGAAATGATATAATTTATAAACATTACAGTTCATCTTTAGATTATAAAAAAAATTGATGTTTTTATTTTTAGCCGATGAAGAACTCGAGCGCTTGATATGCTTCTCCGATATGCTTGTTGGCAGGAACCTGTCTATCTCTGCGATGGGCTCCTTAGAATTTGACATAAGATTTATCTATTCTCTGGTCGGCGCTGTTACTTCGTACTCCTTCATCTTGATTCAAGTTGTTAATCCAAATCTGAATCAATCGCCAATAATTTCTAATATAACTCTCTCAAATTCTGCACTTTTCAATTATACAATTGGCGATAAGCCATAGAATTTTTTTTTTACCAAACACAAAATTTTTCATAAAGTACAAAATTAACACTTACGTAATGTAAAAAAATCTTTTATTCATAATAAAGTAAAAGTAATTTAATAACTAATATAACAATACAATAAAAATTTTCACTTTTGTGATGAAAGAAAATCTTTTATTCAAATAAAGTAAAAGTAATTTAATTACTTACATTAAATTTTAACAAATATTTTATTCTAATACAAATTAAACCAAATGAATAGAGAAACTATTAAATTTTCAACTGAAAATACTAATGATATTTATTAATTTAAACAAATATGAATTTCATTCAAGATAGAAACCAATGTTTGATATAAAAGTAGATTGTCTCACCTGATAATATATTATAAATCCATTAAAAACTTAAATGTCCTTTTCAATGTCTAGGATATGTGAATCAGTAATAACGTGTTATTTTTAATAAGGTTAACATAAAAATTGTGGATTACTTTAAACCCTAATGTATTTTCCGTTAGCTGTACGAAATAACTTAGGAGGTAAGTGTTTATGAGAGCCTTTGGTTTCGGTCACCATATTGTCAATCACCACCACAGACGCCGTACATTTGTTTGATTGATATGATGAACAAGTCCACGTTCTTCTTGAGCCCTTAATATATCCTCCTTTGTATGTGTAATTGTTCAGCAGAAGTAATTGGAACTTTCCGAGTTGAATTAATTTTCCTATAAAAAAAATATATATTAAAATAATATTTGTACAAGAGCTATTTTAAAAAATAAAATACATAAAATATTGTGATTCACTTAACAATTTTATTAGTTCTCTAGTTTTTTTCTATACGACAACACAAGTCTGGCTTATTATACGACTTATAATATAACCTATTTAACGACAATACAGAAATCCTCTATCTATAAAAGAAAAAATTGTTCCAACTCAAATTGATAGTATTATATCTACTAAACTACCGAATCTACAAGAAGATCCGATATTTTCTGACGTTGTCTGCAAGAACATGATTCACGGCCCATGCGGAGCATTGAATATGAATTCGCCTTGCATGAAAGACGGCAAATGCACGAAAAGATATCTGGAAGATTCACCACCACCATTAAAGTAAGAAACCTTGATATTGACATCGATAACAGATGGATTGATCCATACAGTCCAATATTGTCAAAAACATTTCAAGCTCATATCAATGTGGGATACTGCAATTCCGTAAAATCCATTAAGTACATATGCAAATATGTTAACAGAGGCAGTGACATGGCAGAGTTCGAGCTTTCAAATCGAAACGACGAAATCACTCAATTTCAGATGGGTCGTTACATCAGCAGTAATGAAGCTGTCGGACGATATCCAACTGTTCAACATCTTGCTGTTCATTAAGAAAACGGTCAACGTGTTTATTTTGCCAAAGAACGAGCAGCACAGCCACAAAATACAACACTTACGGCTTTTTTCATTTGTGTCAAGCTGATAATTTTGTGTTCCTGAAGTTCCAAAATATTACACTTGGATAAGCAATAAGCAAAATGTTTTATATGGATTTTGCCATAACCATCAACAAGGCTCAAGGCCAATTGTTGCTGGATTGAACTGGAACGACCAATTATATGTCGCCTGCTCCAGAGTTGGAACGCCGATAAATCTTTATATTTACACACCTACCGAAAAACTCAAAATATTGTTTATCCGCTAGCATTAAAAAAAATACTAAATTTCCTTTTTTTCGAACGAATAAAAAAAATGTATTTCTTTTTTTAGCGTAGTAGCACACGCCAGGTATCCCTAGTATTTTAATAAAAACGGGTCTTAACAAACTATTACTTTTACACGAAAAAAGTAACATGAAATAATGTTTATATAGCTTTCCAGAATCAATTGTAAAATATAAGGTGTTTGTAATCAATCTAATTTAATGAAATTACACAATATCTCTCAAATTAATCACTCAATTTTATTGATTGATTCCAATACATTGTTGTCGTTAAATACACTAAGTGATGTTTAAAATATAAAAACCTATATTCATAATTAAGTCGCAGAGGGTACAATGACAATGTCAGAAAATTTTAGACAGCAAAGAATCATTCATCCTATAAAGATGATTCCCGTTCAAAAAACAAGGGAAGAAATATTAAGCATCAGTTACGTTTATAAGCCTTTACATAATGTGCTGTCTATATTTGGATTACACAAGTTCTGCTATTGCAATTGTGGTAGAAGTGTTAAAAAAACTGGTTTGTTGTCGAAGATATATAGTTGCTTTGTTAGTATTATATTTTGTCTATTAGGAATTACGGCAAGTTTCAGTGCAAAGAAGAATATGCGTATAAAGTTTCCGATAGTTTCCACCTTCATCAAATTTTCTTCACTGTCAATATCATCGTTTGCATCGTCTATGGGAATATTAACATCGGGTCTTATGGAAACTAAAAGTATTTCTAAAATGATAAATGATTTTGAAATCATGGATAAAAAGCTCAAGATTCACAAAAAATCTTATGAACATATGCGACGGAGAATTTTTCAAGTGATGGCTATTTATTCTTTAATTTATTTTACGCGTTTAATAATTGAGGAAATTATGATTGATTCGTTGTATTTCTATATATTTACTTCCGCGTCTGTAGGAGTTCCAACAGCAGTTCAACTTTTAGATTTTACAACTATACTTTGGATCAATGTAAGCCGATTTCAATCACTAGCGGATAACCTTAATAAGCTATTGGTGAAAAGTAAACCGTCGAGAATAACCAACTCGTTTTGCGATATCAATGGGGATAGTGAATTTCAACCTCTTAACTGCATAAACTTATTTACACCAACGGAATTAGAGTCACATAAAACTTCCCCAAATGAGACTCGAACAATTGAGATTTTGAATGCGATGAAGATGTTTGATGATCTGGCTGATAATATTGTTATTATTAAACACCGTTACGGATTATTTGTAAGTAAGATGATTATCAATTCATATATTATATAATAAACTTGCATTTTTCACATATGCAGGGAAAAATATTATAATTTGAGGATTTTTCTCAGCAGAGAATTAGTCCGTGATGAACTAATAAACTCAATCTGCAAAACCTGCCGATTATATTATATATTTTCAAAAGGTTACAATAACCTTATTCTGTTGGATCGCTATCACTATCGCTTGCATGATTATCAAACGGCATATAAACACGATAACTACAATAATAATTTGTATTTTCTGCTTCAGCTACTTCTTCAGTCCATTAGCTGTTTCTTTTACAGTTTAAGCATCATGAATAATATCATTTTACAAAAGCTAATAGCACAAACATATGTAAGTAAAAAATCTTTAGTTATGATTAAACACATAATGCTTGAGTTTAGAAAATTCCCAAATATGTAACATAGACGGCATAAAACCTGATCTCACTTAATTTAATTGACAAAATTAAGTGTAATGTACTGATCAAAATTGCAGATCGTTTACCAAAGAAATATAAAATCTATGTGATATACTTGGAAATTACTGTTACATTTAGTCTGTCTTTCAGAATTTGGACGTAAATGATTTCACATGTTACTAAATTTAATATTTTACATTTTTAAATTTAATCACTTTCATTTTTCAGGCAAGAATTTCAATACTATTACCTATAGTACGCGTGCTGACATTTTATTCAACAATAGCTTTGGCAATTAATATGATAGAGAAATTGAAAAACCAAATAAAAAGGTTAAAAAAAACTGTTGACAAACTTTGCATTCTACCGGATATAAGTAAGTAAAAAAAATAATGCAAATATTTTTTATCTTTTATCTACCCAATTAAAATATAGCGGAGGACAATAGTTTTGAAATGCCGTAAATTAGCTATGATGGTGGGCACGTAATATCATGACATCAGCATGGCATATGCAACCGGCAAGATATTCACTAGCATCTAATACAATTTAAAAATTTAACACTAAAAATATTCTGGAAGCTAAAGTGTAACCATGCACCTTGTAAACACTGATTAAAATTATATAGTTTATAAACAATTATCGTACAATTGTGTATTTATTTTTAGCTGATGAAGAACTCGAGCGCTTGATTTGCTTCTCTGATATGCTTGTAGGCAGGAACCTGTCTATTTCTGCGATGGGCTTCTTTGATTTTGACAAAAGGTTTATCTATTCTCTGGTCGGCGCTATTACTTCATACTCCTTCATCTTGACTCAAGTTGTAAAACCAAATCTGAATCAATCGCCAATAGTTTCTAATATAACTCTCTCTAATGCTGCACTTTTAAATTATACAATTAACGATAAGCCATAACAAATTATATTTACCAACCATTAATATTTTTCATTAAGTACAAAATTAACAGGTATGTAATGTAAGAAAATATTTTATTCAAAAGAAAGTAAAAGTAATTCAATAACAATACAAATATTTTATTTAAATACAAATTGCACCAAATACCTGAAGACACTAATGACATTTACAACTGAAACAATAAAAAGCTCTTTCGTCCTATAGAAGTACTAGTTTTAAATAAAAACCATGAACGAAAGAGATCCTCAATGATAAATCTAAACCTTTACATATCTTCCCTCGGCAGTCTTAAATAACTTAGGAGGCAGATGGTTGTGGGAGCCTTTTACTCCTGTCAGCTTGTCATCGGTCACCACTAAGGATGCCGTACATCTGTTTGAATCGTATGATGAGCAAGTCCATGTCCTTCTGTTGCCCCTTATATATCCTCCCCTAAACGTATAGTTATCAACCAGAAGCAGTCTATATTTTCCGAGTTGTATATAATTTACTGAAAAAAAATAACACTATTAGTAAAAAAACAGACCATTTTACCGTAAAACATAGTAAAACGAGTATATTCAAGTCAAAACAATATTACTTCTATGTTTTATGTTGTATTGAAGTCAAATAGATTTCCACTTCAATTTAATCACTTCCTCTGTACTTACCTCTTCGTTTCTATGCTGCTGCTGATGGTAAATATTGTATAAGTTATTTTCAAAGTAGTTTCCACGTTATTACAAAATAATTGTTATACTTACAAAATAAAAGTACAGATATAATTTTTAGTTTTTTATTATTTTCAATATTGACAATGTTTTTTAATTTTTTTAAAGTCGGTCAAAATTATTAAAATACTTGTATATAAAGTGGTTTACCAACTAAGCTGAACCCGTGCCCACAGACGTCCTAAATCATAAGGTGATTGAATACACCAATAGCTTATGAACGATTACCACTTATTTTATTTTATAGAAAAACATATGATGGTACAATCACTTTACCACTGAATACACTCTAAAGTACCGTTGCCTGAAATTTCGTTGTACAAAGATTTGACCAATAGGATCAGAGTAAGTTAAGATAATCTATTCGAACAGCTAAATATGTCAACTATATATTTTCAGTTAACTATGCCAACAAGATATTTATAGTATTTATCTAAAAGCATTTAAGTACGTGGATCTATTAAAAATACATAATAATAATCTGTAATTAAGAAATAGTTGATTAAGCTCTGATGTATGTTCCATCAGAGATTACGCACAGCTGGGGAGGAGGGTGGTTATGAGTGCCTCTGAAGGATGTCAGGATGTTATCGATGATCACCACGGATGCCTGGCACCTTCTGGCATTGTAGGAAGAGCAGTTCCACTTCCACCCGAGCCCTTTGGGATTGCTTTTCCGGAAAGTAAATTTATTCACCATCAGTAATTTATTATTACCGACCTGGATAAATTTTACTGAAAAAAAAAATTGTATTTAGCTTTAGTAAAAGATAGATCTGACTGAACAGTTTATTGATTGAGATCTAATGTAAACATTGGATCTCAATTAATAAACTAAACAATTAACAACTAAAGTTGGTATGGAAATCTGTTTTGAAAAATTGAAGGTATATTTTTTAAGTTAAGATAAAAGATATTTTAAGGTACATAAATATTGCATGCCACTGATGTTTATTATATACTAGAAATGTAGCCCGTCATAAAATAACGTATTCGATGAACGATGCAATAGTGTTTGAACATATGTTTGGCTGATAATTAGATGAATATTTTATTTCATTTTGTACACATATATTTTGAATAACCGGATATTAATTTCGAAAGCAAAGCCATTCTAGGAAATATCACATTTCGTGTCGCAAACAACGAATCACTTTCACTGCACTGTTCTTTATTAGATGCAGTCTTTATCACGTTAAATTGTGCTATTCTTTTTTTACGTTTGCTGTGCTTAGACGGTGTTATTTTTTAGGAGGCATTTTAAGTTATTAATGATGTGATTAATAATTTCTAATGCAACTAAAAAATAAAATTGGTACTTGTGTCAAGCTGACATAAACTGGAAATTTCTTAGAAGCATCATATTTTGTTTTTTGTAAAAATTCTAAATTTGAAATTCTCGCTGTGAACAACAGAATCATAATTCGTACATAAAGCATATTTGATAGTTTTATTTAATTAGTTTATGAATGAAAATATTATCCTATCGTCTTGAAATTCGGCACATAACTGCGGAAAAATTTACTGAACTTACGTGCAAAAAATCAGCGTTGTATCTTTTAAGATATTCTATAGAGAACCAAAAAATGAAACATACACACACATAATGGCTATTATTTTAGTAGATTATTGAGAACATTTGTCTTAAGTATGAGTGTGTGTTTAATAAATAAAAGATTGATTAAATGTATTAATAAAATCTATTTTACAAATGCTTCACATTTAAATATAGTACCAATCATAAAAGTAATAATTTTGTAAATTTATATATCGTATTATTTAAATATTAGACAAAACCAAATAGTTTACGAGATTTTTCAATTTATAACATGGACAGTAAGAGTTATTTTTCCTTATTCTTATAAGATATCTTTATCAGAAAGTACAGATATAAATAAGAAATTTATTTATAATTCACATATAATTAATTGTATTTGCTTTCAAACAGGTTTTATAACTATCGCCTTATTATTATATTTCGATAAAAAAAATTCCTCAGAAGTAACAAATAATTTAAAAAAAATTATATTAGAATTATTTTTTTATGACTAGCTTTTTTCTTGTGAATCATCTTAACATTTTATCTTAACAACTAACATTTATATCGTAACACATGACACAATCGAAGGTTACATAAAAAATGGTCTCAAAATTGTTACATTCTGGCTAAAAAATATTTAATTTGTTTTCTCAAGTGTTGACTGCTTGAAGTTTTCACTCCTTGACGTTTCGGTACCCGTGCTGGGATCATCTTCAGGGAGTGTACCTCCCTGCTCACCTGTATTTGACACACCCAGTTGGTAACCGGAAGCGAGTTACTTTTCTCCGAGCGAGCGTAAATTCGGCAACCACACGGTTCAACAACTTTAGGCCATCGTCTCAATATCTTCCCTGACAAGACGAGCGTGTTTGCCTTTGTTTGGACCGAAACATAAGAGGAGTGAAAGCCTCGAGCAGCCTTACATCCACGAAACCAAATCAACTCAAACCAAAGATTGCTAAAGCCTACGAAAAAAGAGTTTGCACATAATCAAATCAGACCCTGATGTACGTTCCATCTTTCTTAGCAAGTAGCTTTGGAGGCGGGTGGTTATGGAAGCCTTTGGTAGACATCAGCACATTTCCAATGAGTATCACCGAAGCCAGACACCTCTTCGCATCATATGAAGAACAATTCCATTTCCTTTTGAGACTCGTGACAGTGGCAGTTCCTTTTCGAAACGTATAATCATTCACCATGAGTAAGGTATTTTTACGAATTTGTATAAACTTGACTGAAAAAAAATATATATCAGTTTTGGATAAAAAAATAATAATTTATTCCAGATGTTAAACAGAGTTGATCATCCACATAATTGAAAGTGTCTGTACAACGCTTGCTCGCTCTATTTACCATCATTCTCTTAAAAACATGTCTGATTGATTAATTATTAATAAACTATACAAATCACTAGATTTTCTAAAAGGTTGAGCAATAAATCATTTAAAAAATAAAATTATTTATTTAAGATATTTATTTATTTTTAATTACATATATTTACTGCTACTAAAAATCAAGTCAACGTAGACATAATCTACGAAAAATAAGCTATAGGTGTACGAAATTTCTAAATCAGACAGAAACATTTTAGAGTTGCATATTTCAACATAAATATTTATTATAATTACAATATATGAAATTGGATTAATCAGGGACACAAGAACAAATAAAGGCGACACACAGCATCAATTAAACACAGTTTATACAAATTTTACATACCAAATGACTCTGTTCAGGGTGGTAAGAATTAAAGTGAAGACCTCACTTGACTTTAACATAATTTCCACTGCCGGTAATATAAAACAATGGAGGAGAGTGGTTATGAGTTCCCGAGATGGAAGTCAACGTGTTGTCAGCGACCATTACTGAAGCTCGGCATCTCTTTACATCATAGGAAGAACAGTTCCACTTTGTTCCGGTAACTTGAGAATTTCCCTTTCGGAATGTATACTTATTCACCATTAGTAGTGTAATCTTGCCCAGTTTTATAAATTTCACTGAAAAAAAACGCAACATTAAGCAAAATGCATAATTTTTATTCAAGTAACACATTAAATACATACATGCCGAAATTCATGACCAAAATAGAATTTTTATAATTATTACAGTCATTCAGTTATTGAATTGTTTCAAATATTTTTTTTCCAAGATGGACCCTGTAGTAATTGTCTGATAGGTCAGAAATTTTGCATTGAAAATATTTGCATTAGAATTCATTTGGTATTAATTGAGGATTTTGGCAATGGAAATTTTAAGCAGCGTATTTTTGTACAATAAATTTTTGGAATTATTTAATATGTGAACACATTTTTATGATAGCATTGCAATTTATTATTTTTTTCTAAATTTTACAAACACTACACAAAAAATCTCTTATTAAATAAGGTTGCACATTCACTGAGAATACATCAACACAAACACGCCTATTAAGTCTAAACCCAGTATATTTTATTGTAATTTGAAGATGTAACATTTTTAATATTGTCAAAAATAAATATTTTTATAGTTAAATAATTATAAATTGCTGGGTTCAAGTTCAATTAGAGCAATAATAAAAGGTCATTATTTAATTTTTACTCATAACTCTGACGTTGTGTTAAAGTGACCTTGCTGAATGAAAAACCAGTATGTTTTTCCAGAAAAGACGATTTGAAGAAGTAAACACATAAAACGTATTAATATTACCACAAACATTCATTACTTTTTTACAAGACAAAGAAAATGCTTTTCTTCTCAAAAATATTATTAGGCTTCAAAACATGATCTTATCATATCATATCTTAATATAATTCCCTTCTGAAGTGAGAAATAATTGTGGAGGAGGGTGATTGTGAGTGCCTTTGATGGCGGTTATCATGTTGTCAGTCACAACCACTGTTGCTGGGCATCTTTTTACATCATATGAGGAGCACGTCCAATTCATGCCGCAGCCCTTGGGCTTAGCCTTCCGGAATGTGTATTTATTTAGCATCAGCAAAGTATTTTTGCCAATTTTTATGTATTGAGCTAAAAATAAAATAAAATAAAATATTAGTATGAAAAAGTGAAATAAGGGTTATTTATTACAGGAGATTAAGAGCTCAGCTGCTATAGACGTCTCAAATCAAAGACGGATCAATTGTGAAAATCAGAGACCGGTGAAGAGAAGAAAAAAATCCCATTAATAGGATTTTTTCTTTCCTAAAAGAATTTTTAAAATGACATAAAAAAATATATATATTCATAATATGAATTAAATAGTATTATTTTTCATATTGGTTCTTTGTCGCAATTTGATATATGATACAAGGTACTTATTATTCATCATGAGCATAATACACGAGATCTTGTTCATAACGTATCGCTTAAAATACATATTAAACTGTTTTAAGTTATTTTTTCTGCACTTTTGAACTTAAATATTACTTTTAATTAGTTAGTCAGGGAATGGACCATTCTTTTGAAATATATGTATATAAAGAGTTTTAATTTTCAACATGATCCCGAGACAACCTTTATTAAAACACAGCAAAGTGTATAAAATAAAATGTTAAAATTAGCAAAAAAATCTAATCATTTTACAAAAGAAAGTCTCAAGTCTTAGACCCTTGGCACTCTAGAATTCTAAGTGTTTCCATTTTTGTTAAAGTAAATAAGGAAATAAAAATCAAATATACTATATATGATTTATTGAAATAAGAAAATAATACATATAAAAAAGCAACATTTTGCATTTTGTATCATTATACAAGATAATCCTAATGTTTAAATATTTAAAAGTTATCATTATTTTGAAATATAAAAATAAATTCTTGTAAATTCATATCACTTGTTAGTTTTCTTACATATAACATAAAAAAGTAACCAAACTCGATAGATATACCCAAAAATGTGCCTGTTGGCATAAAAATTACAAAGCGTTTGAGTAACTCTTCCTAAAATAAATATTTTTTAAATTGGAATTTAAAAATTCTGTTATTTTTATTTTGTGTTAAGATACTTGATACATTTTTTTTTATTTTCTAAGATTAATAAATAAAACAAAACATTATGACTTTTTCTCTGACTGACGATTTTCCTCCTTAAACATGTAACGCTAAATTTTGAATAAACAACAATCGTAAGATTTAAATAGTATTACTATTTTTTAAGCATCCTAAGCCGAATTTCATTTACTAATGAGCAACACTGCATAAAGCTATTAGCCTCATTGTAAACAAGTAAGATCATAATTTATTGATTGAAGTTATAATCAATGTTTTCTTCTTTAAAATATTAAACCCTAATGTACTGGCCATTGGGGGTGACGAAATAACTCGGAGGCGGGTGGTTGTGGGTTCCCTTGACAGCGGTCAGCTTGTTGTCAGTGACCACTGCAGAGGCGAGACATCTCTTCTTGTTGTAAGACGAACAGTCCCATCTGTATCCAGAACCAACGACACGCCCTTTACGAAATGTGTAGTTTGAAATCATCAGTAATTTACTATTACTAATATTTATAAATTTAACTGAAACAAAACACATACTTTAGAATCAATTAATTTAAGTTGTTATCAAAACCATTTATAATAAAAAAAACTGTAAGAAAATCTGGTTGTAAAACTATTATAGTCTTTGCAATTTCGTTACAGGTTGAACTTATTCTTGGGGTTATAATGGATTTAAGATATTCAGAAAATCTCACCATTGGTCTGCACACACTCCAGCACCCTTCACCTTTGCGGCTTGCTAAAAAGCACCTCCATCGCAAATTATCGAAATAGCGCAATCTACCAATTGTTATTGACTCTGACGCTTACCTTTGTCTTCTCTTCCAAGCATCGCCATCTTTTATAATGCCGTAAATTTATTTTTTATATTTCCTTTCAAAGGTATCAATGATGTAGGTTAAATCACAGACCAACTCGTAAAAGTGTATGGAAGCACAGGTACAATGTATTTTATATATTGCTCATTGTTTGCTGTGTTTTATAAAAATGATACAAGTATTATTTATGTTAAATTATATTCATGGAAAAAATACATATACATCCTCTTATAATAAAGATTCGACTATGTCAAGATCTAGGTAGCATATTTTCAAAAACACAGACTACAGAATAAATACATTTAAAACAATTAAAAAAATAATTCAATTTGTAACAATTTAAACAAATAAAGCCAGCAACTAAACCTTTGAAAAAAAAATTGGATATTCGATGGGATTTAAGAAAGTCAGGAATCCACCTTCCTGGCCTGATTTGTTTTTCCGATATTCCTTTGACTTATTTCAACCCTTTTAATTCATACATGAAATAATGAGAAAAATCCGTGAAATATTTTTTCACGTGGCGTTGGTGGAATTTGAACCCGCTCCTTAAACTCCTGCTCCATCACAGCGGCACAGTAACTCAATTGGCAAAAAGCTTCGGGTCATGGTGGCCGTGAAAACGGGGATTCGAATCTTACTCGCCGTTATATTTATAAATGATAAGAAAAATCCTCAAATATGAATAAAAATATTATAAACATATTTTACTTTAGAGCTGTTTAACTTGTAATTATAACTTATTGGAACGTATCAATTGCTTTCATTATTATTATTTGACTCATATGAATTTTCAATTCATACTTTCAAGTGAGATGATTTTGATTCTTGGGTGTTGAACTGCTACTAGTTTTCGGTACTCCGACGGTTCAGGGATTTTGTTTGTGGTTATCTCAACATTCAAGAATCAAAACCAATTCATAACAACGGCTGTCAAAACACAAGAACATACCTCAAAACCTTTTAAATCTTAATGTATTTTCCATCGGTGGTAACAAAATACTTGGGAGCCGGGTGATTGTGGGTTCCTTTCATCTCTGTCAACACACCGTTACTCATGACTACAGAGGCTGCACATTTTCTTGAATTGTACGATGAGCAAGTCCACCTCGTACCTGATAAAAAGACATGTGCTTTCCGAAACGTAAACTTGTTCACCATTAAAGATGTTTTCTTACCACTCTGGATAAATTGAACTAAAACAATAATAAATCTTTAGCAATTTCCTCACACAAGTTTGGCATATTTATAATATCATTACACATACATGCAATGCAGAAAAAGTGTACAAAAATACTTGATTATTTTGCTAAAAAGATATATTAAACCGACATTGAATTTCTACTGTGGTATTTTTTATAATGGGCATGACTTTTGAATTGGTTGTTTAAAAAAAATGGGGTACCAAACAAGACCTCGTGAATTACATAGTCATAAAGCTTTTCACTGATTGCATTATATTATCAGAGTGCCATCATGAAACATATTTAATAATTTGATTTTTAGTTGCAGTGATGAAAAGTTGCATTCTCAAATCTACGGCAGACGTCATGTAATCCTATAATCGTAAATAATATTTTTTACCATAATTTAAAATATATTAAAACACTACCCTATTTAACTTCAGACACAAAAAGAAAACTACAATTACAAATGGGTAAACATCTTATTTAATTATATTTGAATATTAAAGTTAACAAATGTGGTTACACTTATCTAAATAAAACAATTTTTTTTAAAAATGATTATGAAAATCCATTATCAATGTAACAAAATTAAACAATTATATACAAGAAGATATTTTTAAGAATTAAGATATTTAAGAATTTTTATTTTCCGATAGATCAGTGCCAGCTTAGCATGATGGCGAAACTAGTCGCATCAAAAAATAAAAAATGGGAACATCAGTTTCAATAATAATATTGAATTTTCTTTGCAAAAAAAAAATAAGGTGTGATAAATCAAATAACGCCTGGATCTTAACATATAGTGTAAATCGAAAGCTAAATATCCTTTTCATTTATCTAAATTTTAATATACTTTCCGGCCGGAGTAACAAAATACTGAGGAGCTGAGTGGTTGTGAGTTCCTCTGTATTCTATCAACATATTACCATCAGAAACAATTACAGAAGCTAAGCATTTCTTTGAGTCATAAGATGAACAGTTCCATCTCGTCCCCAATTGACACCCATTTCTTTTTCGATACGTATACTTGTTCACCATTAGAAGGGTTTTTTTACCCTGTTGGATAAATTGAACTGAAACAAAATTTAATATTTGAATCATTGAGAAAAATTAACATCTAAATATATCTACTATAATAATAGCCATTGTGTGTTTATTTGTATGTTTGTATGTATGTTTCATTTTTCCGTTCTGTATAGAATATCTTAAAAGATACAACGCTGATTTTTTGCACATAAGTTAAGTAAATTTTTCCGCAGCTATGTGCCGAATTTCAAGACGATAGGATAATATTTTCATTCATAAACTTTAAAATATGCTTTAGCTAAACTTTAATTATATAATTCACTTCTTCGCCGCGAGATGTCGTTAACCGCGAGAATTTAGACGCATCGTTCATCAAATTCGTCATTTTGTGACGGGCTACATTACTAGTATATATATAATAAGCATCAAAAGAAAAAAAATATATGCAAAACATATGACAACAATAATATAATAAGACCAATTTTAAATAATGTTTGATTTCTTTTTGAATAAGTAACTAAATATAGAGTGTTTAAATTTTATTTAAAGGAAACCATTACATGTTTATATAAAGCGATTATAATGAAACAAAAATATTTAATTCATATAAATAAAAAAATTGTAACGAAATGCATATTCCTCTCCATTCAATTTATACAAAACTTTATATGAAACCATAAAAATTGGAACATTTATTTATTTTATGAGAAAATAATACAGTATATAAAAAAATAGTATAAAATATTTAACATAAAAACTTATTGTTTACATATAAGCATGCGTGAGAAAAAATTGCGATTTACTAAATATTTATTTCAATTATCTTTTGGATTATTTTTCTACTTTACTTTCCTTCATATTTAAGTAATTAAACAATTTGTTGAATTTTACCTATTTCTATAATGATGTTAAATTAACAATACAATATTACTACAATTCAAATAAATTTTGAAGCTTTGCTAGTAAATATCAAACCGTTTAAATGATATTGAAAAATAATCATGAACTCCACATTAAAATTCTGACTTAACATACAACAATATTTAAGAGTTTTTTTAGTAATTATGTATACTTGTGAAGTTCCTCTAAATTTTTATGTACTTTCCCTCGGTAGTAACAAAGTACTTAGGAGCCGAGTGGATGTGGGTTCCTTTTATTTCTATCAGTATACCACCACTCACAACCACAGATGCCCCACATTTCTTCGAATCATATGATGAACATCTCCACCGTGTCCCTAATGAAATATTACGTAATTTTTTGTACGTGAAATTGTCCACCATTAGCAGTGTTTTTTTACCTTGTTGAATATACTGAGCTGAAACAAAACACACTACTTAGTAAAAATACATAGTAAATAAGAATACCTGTAATTTGAAGCTGTTCAATCATTTTAGAGCTGGCATGACTCTGCATGCTTTGGATTCATCTATATCACGCATTTATTATTATATCAGTCAACAAATATCAACAGTACAGCTTTACAGACCTCATCTCTGCCAACAGCTTTTAGAATCGATAGGTTGATATCGATACGTAAAAATCTAAACCACTTCAATACATTCCGGTTTGAATACAAATGAAAAAATCTGCAATACAAATGTGGATATCACATTTATTAAAATTTCAACTAAAAAAATAAACTATGTAAATTAACATAACAGTTATAATTCAAATAAAGCAATTTGCAAAATAAAAAATTGCTAATTATATCTTTCTGAGATAAACTAGATTATGTGTGATAATTCCAAGGGGATAAGTTATTATTTTTTCCTAATGTAAAAAAATACTCAATAGATAATGTTATATAATTTAACAAAGCTTCATGTTATTTATGGTAGCAAATACTAAAAATAAAACTACAATTTAAAAAAGCTGTATCACATTTATTCAGTAGAACTGCTACAATATTTTCAGGTTTTTCTCCGGCTTGTTCTGAGAGGATACATATACTTTTTTTAAATAATTGTTAGAGTAGAGGGGAATACTTAAAATACCATGGGTTGAATAATAAAAAAAAAATTAAAAAACATAAAAAAACAATTTAAAATTTTTTTACAAAACAAAAAATACGAAATGAAAATGTTTCATAAAAGATGACTCGAAGTTCATTTTTAACATCAGTTCTTAGGATATTAAACCATATTGATTTGTTCGGGTACTGGAGCTATCTTCATTCACTTGTTGGAACTAAGCATACAAATAAACCGATACGACTTAATACCCAAGAAATCACATCTATTGACACATCTACCTCATATAGAATGAGGAGTCTATCATTTAAACCTTAACATACTTTCCATCATTAGTTATAAAGTACTTTGGGGGTGAATGGTTGTGAGTGCCCTTAATAACTGTTAAGATACTGTCAGATACAACCACAGATGCCAGGCACTTTTTTCTATTGTATGATGAACAATCCCACCGTCTCCCAGAGCAGATTTCGCGTCCTTTGCGATAAGTATAACTGTTCACCATAAGTAAAGTGTTTTTACCTTGTTGTATAAATTGAACTGAAACAAAAAATAAAGATATGTTTAGTGAGGTAGCGGTAAAAAAATATTTTTATTTGGGTATGCATCAGGAGCTTAGTTACCTTAAGTCCGTCATGGTTTTTTTCATCAAACTCAAGTGCATAGCACTAAAAAATGATTTTTAATATTTATAAAAAAAAACAATTTAGTTTTCACAACATTAAATACAACGCTGGAAAGAGATTTCTAGGAAATAAAACTTGCAGAGATTTTGAAAAAACTATTAATTTTAAAATCAATATTTCTTTAAGATGAAAATGTTCTTGTTAGGTGAATGTTCATGCTGACAAAGATTTTTTTTTACGTTTTTTGTTTTCAATAAATACTCCTAATAAAAAAGAAACAAATAAGTAACTTATGTTTTATTGATATTTACATATTAAAACAACAATAATACAAAAATATATATAAATTTGATTGTTTTTGCTAACTGGATGTTGTTGTCGTTTTTACATTATTTTATTTAAAAGAACTGGCTAGTTAGAATTAGGTAAAAAAAAATAAAAGCCAAAAGGAAACCTCATCGAGTAAAAAACAAGGTGCTTTCAATAAATATACATCTACTTTCAGAGATGCGAGTCAAACACACTAGGGATTGATATTACTATATATACAATTTTACATCTGGGACGTTCACAATCTGTTTAAAGGTTGGTTAAATCTTATTGTATATAGAGTCAGAGGTGAGGTAATATTTTGCAAAAGGGTGATTGTGAGTACCCTTAATATCTACAAGGGTGTTATTTATTACTACCACTGATGCCTGACACCTTTTCTTATTATATGCTGAACAGTGCCACCTGAATCCCGATCCGACGATGTGTCCCTTTCGAAAAGTATAATGGTTCATCAATATCAAAATCCTTCCATGGTGTGTTACGAATTTAACTGAAACAAAATGAAATATTACAATTTGAAATTCAAAAAAAATATATTTTTGATGTAGCATTTTTTAAAAACAATAAATTCGTTTCTTTATTACCAATCATCTCTTGGATAAAAGTCAAACCGTCAATTTGGACAACGTATTGAATTTTAATATAACATACCTGATTTGATTGTCTGGTTGTGTTTCAGTCTTGTAGCGGATTTAATATTTATGAACGGAACGAGTCGTCTTTAATAGTTTTTCAAGCTAAAAGGTGCACAGTTCTTGTCCGGTTTGCAGAAAACCCTTATATTTGTTTTGTGTTTTGAGAGAAAGACACGTTTCCCTGTCAAATATATAGAGAATTACTGTCAAATCATTTCAAATGAAAGCGTGTTTCGTATAGTGATTACCGTCAGGCTTTTTTGAGTTGAAATGACAATTTACCATTTGTATTTGTCACCATAAAACTTTATAATTAGGTAAAAAAAAATTATTCTGAAAGACAATTGTTACTTTTTGGAGTATAATAGTAAATAAAACAAAATAACTTTACTCTACAAAAGCATGATTTTTTTAATGTAAATGACTAGTTTTCACATTTTAAGTATTGGAGATGCTTTTTCTGTATTGCATTAAATATGTGTACATGTTCATATCAGTAGCGCTTTCAAAACAAGAGCGAGTAGTTTTAATATGTTTGAATATAAAACAACCCTAATATATCATGTATTGAATAAATATAAATAAAACTAAACAGTTAAAAAGACTAATGGAATTTTCCACTGAGACGGGAGTTAAAAGTTAAAAGCATCGTCTAACAACAAACAACTAGTACTTATTAAGTTATTATACTTGTGTTATCAAAAAAGTAATCTTTACTGTGAAGGAAAAATTAAAATATCACAAGTGCATCATATTTTTTTACATGTATTGTGTATAACAAATTATGTAAAAATACTAAAATTAAACGGGAAATACATTCTTGTTCCAACTAAGCTCGCCAAAACTAATGAGAAGTATAGCCACCTAGTCACGGAGCATGTTGAGGTATACAAATTCCCTGGGAGTATAATAAACATGGCGACCTCGGGCCGCTTTTTTGCCAACTCTACGTCCACTCGGATATGTGCTCACTCTTAGGTGCGTACGATTCCTAATAATACCAAACAACTCTTCATTTCATCATTCTCTGAAGATGATTCCAGTATAGGGGCCGAAACGTCAGAATCAATATTAACGGAAGCAGCCTAACACTCAAGATAACAAGGGTCAATAATACCAATACTGTTACGTCAAAAGCAGGTAAAAGTTTGTTTAAAAAACTAGATAAATAATCAAAAATAAAATTTATAAAGCCTAGTCATCAATTATTTTTAATTTTGTCAATTTGAATCAATAAGACTAATTATGGAGACAGTAAGAATTTGAATCCACATTTTATGGCTATCACAGATATTTTTTAGAAGCAGCAGTGTCTCTGCGTATGGTCATCTTTACATATTTTCCCTCAGAAGTAATGTGGTACCGGGGCGGAGGGTGATTATGGATCCCCTTGAAGGATGTTAGCATTTTGTTAGTAACCACGGCAGTCGTCGGACACTTCTCCGAGCTGTAAGATGAGCATCTCCACCTCACACCTGAGCCACTGGGGCCTCCTCTCCAAAATGAATAATTATTCAATACAAGTAACGTCTTCCCAGCATGCTCGATAAACATAACTGAAACAAAATGTATGCATTAGTTGCTAAAAGTGTTTCCTGAGAAATGTTGTATAAATAATAAATATAGTCTGTTTATATATGTATATTAAAAAGCAGAGCATAAGAACTCAAGACAAACTAAATACTAAAATCCATATGTAAATTTATCTTGTATAAAGGAAATCATAATTTCAGCCTAACATACATTTTCAGACTTTGACTGCTGTTGTAAACGCACTTATTTTATTAGGTGTTAAACCACTTTCCCGTTAGTTCCGTCACTGTACTTTGTGTGTTGGCCATTTTTAAATGAATGAATTCGTTCATAGACCGACATAGATATCTTTATACAGTAAACGGGCTATTGTGAGATTCAGAGGCTAGTGTCTTGAGATGAGTGCAGTCCTCATAATATTCAAGGTAAAGTTTATTAAATATAAATTATTTGGTTTTATTTAAATAATGGTCCAGAAAGTTAGTACCACCTTTTTAAAGGAAACCATGTTCACCATGGGCTGAAGATTAAAGAGGCCTTATACATATTCACATATTTCTTGCACACAAAAGAAACTGAAAGAAGTATGTACTTGATTGTATTTTTATTCAATGAAAGCAGAATATATAATTTACATTGGAATCTTCAAAAATTTAAGCAAGTCCAAGTTTTAAATGCCATCAGAGATTCTGGGATTTGAACAGATCTATTTTAATAATAAAATTTAAATATCAATGTACTCTCGATCTCTAAAACTCAACTAGCAATGATCAATTTTTCATTGGTTAGCCGGAGATTTGCATTGAAGTAAGCACTATATTGAAATTAATTAATTTTAAAATATTTTCCCAGAGGTGTAACATAGTACTTTGGAGGAAAGTGGTTATGAGCACCACTGGCAGAAATCACAGCATTATTGGTGACCAATACTGTTGCTGGACATCTTTCGGCACTATACGACGAGCATCTCCATCTCACACCAGATTTAATGACATCTCCTTTTCGAAATGTATAATCATTCACCATTAATAATGCCTTTCCAGCAACATCGATATACTTCACTGAAACAAACATTTTCAATTTAATTTGAGCATTCAAATGGGAGATTTCATCAAAATTAACCGGTCAATGAAGAACATTAAATTAACTGATTTACTTATTGGTTTATTTAAATCCCTACTGAAGGTCAAATGACAAAATATACATGGGCACTAAGCAGGCCTCAACTCTAAAAAAATAATTTTTAACTAGTAAAACACATTGACACACATCACTTTAAAACCATGTGAACGAAACGCATTTGGTTTAAATAAATAAATTTACAAGTTTTGGTTTTGAATTCATGAGGTATTTGACTACTTGTTGATCATTTATAACCTTAATCAATCAATCAAAATAATACCATTTTATGACATACTTGGTCAACCTTGCACTGAATAAACATTTTGTCACATTGGCGTGATGTTTACAAGCAAAGGTCATACTACAGTAATTCTCATAGTTTAGATATATGTTTTTGAAATAAAATGTACACAAAACTAGTAGATGTGTTATATTAATCAGTATAACTTAATAAATTAATAAAAACTACTAAAATGTATTGTATATACACAACTTTAATTTTAGAAAATGTTCATATTACAATGGAATCTTAATAATAAAATATGTATAAAAATAATAATAATTAAAGTTATATACAAATAATATTATAAATATAAGATAAGCATTCTCATTAGACATAATAGTAAAGTTTTGTAATTTTACTTTAAAAATATAGATTTTATAAAATGCAAGTTTAACCTAAATCTTAACATATGAGCCATCAGAAGAAATGAAGTATTTGGAAGGTGCGTGGTTATGGGTACCCTTGAAGGAAGTTATCGCATTATCGGTGACAACCACGGTTGCACGACATTTATTCGAATAGTATGACGAACAGGTCCAGCGATTTCCCGAGCCGCTGGGGGCTCCCTTATGGAATGTGTAATCATTCACCATTAACAATGTCTTTTTTCCGAGCTTTATGAATTTAACTGAAACAAAAAAAGATCATTTTTAGCACGAATCACAATGATAAGAATTGATAAAATAAACAAAATAAACATTGAGAATGGAATCAATCATTCCCATATTGGATCCACCGATCGAGCCCTTGGGGCTTACGACCCTTAGAACATATATGAGGAATCATTTTCCATATTTGTAATTCTTCGCTCCTCTGCTCTGAAACAAAGTATATAAATATTTTTTTTTTATATTTCAAGCGTTTATTTGATAATAAGATTAGAGATTCAATACAACTACATCATAAAATAATCATTTAAAAATGTCAAAATATACTTATCACTGTTTTGTATGTGAGTTATTGAATATTTAAGAAATCCAAATTGAAAAAAATATGAGCGATTTTTCTTATTATTTTTCGTATGAATTGATTATCTAAAACATATTGTGTAAGTAAAAGAGCGTAAGATGAAAATCAGATGCGGTGAAACTCATAAAATTAACTGCATGGTGTGTGACAGCGAATGCAGGTGCCTAGTCAGCAGCCGTCACCAGTTCAAGGAACTACAAGTCAAGTTAACTCATGACAATGAGAGGGAGACCTCCAAACTCAGATAATCTGAATAAGACAATGTCAATTAACATACACAAGAATTTGGGGCCGCACATAGGTAAGCAGCTAGAAGCATTTGCAACATGATGACGTGCTACGTATCAGATAGTTGCATTGTCATTGAAAAATCAAACAAAAAAAAATACGTATTAATAAGGTTTATCATTACTTCAAATTTGAGCTTTTTGAATTAATACAATTATTATTATTTTATTATTAGCACAATTAAATACTACAAATAAAACAATTAAATGTATTTACAAATATACTTATTCAAATGTATTTAATCTGTTGTTTTTAAATGAATATTCAACAAAATATTGCTCTGATTTCCCATGGCTAGTTATGTATATTCTGAACAATAATAAATTATACAAAAAAAACTTCTTTTTACTGGCCATAAATAATATTAAAAAATATATATTTGATATGTGATAATTTTTTAAATACACAGGCATCCACGGCAGAAATTATGGTTTTCAATGTATGGAGATTCTAAATAGGGCAGTATCAATTTTGTAAAGTGTAAATGTAACAATAATATTTGAATATATAATTTACTAAAATACTTTGTAAAGATAGAATATACTTTAATTTATCAAATGAATAAGTACAAATATAAGTGATAATGTTCTGATAAGAAGATAAAATACATGACAATAAAAGGTACAGAAAAATATCTCTAATATAATGAAATTTCAGAAATGGTAATTATGTAAATATTTACCAAAGACCTATTGAATTATTGACTTAAAATTAGATGAATTAAAATATAATATATATCAAAAACCTTGGCAGAGTATTTAAAGCTTGAAATATTTTCCTTCAGAACTTATGTAGTACTTAGGAGGCGGATGGTTATGAATGCCTTTGACGGAGGTTACCATGCTGTTGGTGACCACCACAGATGAAAGACATCTCTCCACATTGTAAGAGGAACATCTCCACCTTACACCACAGCCGCTCGGAGCAGCTTTTCTGAACGAATAGTTATTCACAAGAAGCAATGTCTTCCCTCCATTATCTATGAACTGAACTGAAACAAAATTCAAAACGTAGGTTAAAAGATGAATAGCAAACTTAGAGAAAAAATTAAAAAGTATATAAATACAATTTTGCCTTTAATTCCGTACAGTAGATATACTTGTTCCTTATTTTACAACGAGGGTTGGGCTAATAATTTAAGCACACTTCTGCTCTTGCTGCTTCTTTGTTGCTGACTGGAGCTAAAGTGGTAAGTTTTATTGGTATAGACATAGCAGATACAAAGTAATGGCCGACCGTTCCATAAAATATATTTTGTATCCTTTTAATTACTTAATAAGTCAAATGTCTTTTCATTTATTACACATTTATTTTTTTAATATTCATTTAGTTTTTCGATTTTCGAGTCCTCAAATCTCCCCAAAGAATGGATAATTTAAGTAAGAACTAAAAACACGATCATATTTTTTTATTAATTTAATAATAATGTTTACAAAGTCATATAAATCCATGTCACATATAAAGCCTTGTGAAAGCCAAAACAAGACAAACACCATGAAAAATATGTTTGAATACAAAAAGATATCATTTATTTTAAATATTTACATAAAAGCCATCATTTATTTATGAATTTTTATATTCATACTTCTCTAAAGTTGTATGTGTGAATAGTTGCATAAAATTGTAAGATCAACAAAAAGTAATTGTGTACCTGAAACATATTATAAAAAGTTTTAATGAACATTGATAATTGTTATTTAATATTTCTTAAGACGTATAAGGATTATATTAAAAATTAATGGTTTACTTACCAATGATTGTTGTATCAATATTACATAAATCTGTATTTTTTACCCACAAAGATTTATTGTGTGTACAGTATGTTTTTATATAATTATGTAATTCAATCACACATGAAACGATGCAAAATATATAGAAATTATTTTTACAACATTCTGAACCTCACCGTAACTCCACGACTATCACTGCTTGGTGCTCACTAGAGTTATGGCTAGATAAATATATAAAAATAGGTACATCAGATATACACTTCCATATAACGATTCAAATTACTGCTCACTTACAGTGGCACTTCAGCTCGATTGACAAGCCAGGGTGTGATAGCTTTGAAGGTGTGAATTCGAATCCCACCGGTGTCATGAAAATGATTTTAGAGGATTTTTCACATTGTTTCATGAATAAATCCCAATGAAATTTTCATGTAAAAAAAAAACCCAAACAAATTTTGAAAATATAACTAACCTGAGAATTCATTTTACAAAAATCAAAGGCCAATTCCTTCCAGGAAATTTTCCATGAATAATTGTAGATTCAGAGCAAGGCACAAAACACTATGAATATATTTGAAACATCAAACGATTTATAAAAAGTATAATTGATGCTCACATATTTGACAAAACGTTGTCAATTAAAAAAATACAACTCTATATAACTGTCATAAAATAATATAAATATACACAATTGTTTTAGAAGTATAAGTCTACGAAATAAGACGCATTTCGTAAATGATATGTAACATCTCAAACAATGATAAAAATGTAAATTTTGTTACGTACTTTTAGGTGAAAAAAATATTATGCTTTATAATTTACAACATTTTCATATCGATTATTTACAAAGTACAACATACTATAATTCTGATATTATAATTGTCAGGACGATAAATAGAATTTGAATATTCTCTAAGGTGTAAATAAATTAAAATAATTTGGATATCATAAAAATTATTAACAAAACTTTTGGTATCCACATAACCTACAAACATTAACAAACCTGCACTACCTATCACTGACACAGTAAATACATATGCATACTTTACAATAAAACTTAACCGCTTAGTGTAATACACATAACATTTGTCAAGTACAAAACCAATTTGAGAAACGTATAAATATTATTTATAAAAACATAATATAGTTCAACGCGCGCAACACGAACTGTCATTTTTGGCATTTTTACTACAAAACTAAACTCACAACTCTAGCCATAGACAATTATTTTTGTTTATCCATTCGCATCATCCATTTTCAATTTAAGTTTATAAAAAATATAAAAGTTTAACTTGTACAGAATAGGATTTTTTACACATATTTTTCCCTACCCAAACCCAAAAATAAAAATAGAGCAAATTGTAAGGTCCACATCCTGCGCGGCGGATCAAGAGGTGGCCACATACCGTATTGTTCAAATAGCTCTAAGAACTTTGTAAATTAACATATGAAAAAATAAAGAATCTCGGATTTTTTTATTGCGCTAATCAGATTTTATTTGCTATAAACCAAAATTTAATAATATTTGTTCAAAGGTTGTGTATAGTATTTGACTAAAAAAAAATGTTATTTATAAAGCACAGTGATAAAGAACGAAAATTTTAACTGAGAAAAAAAAATTAATGTCACTAGCATTTTCAATTTTTTCAAATAAATCGATTAGTATTTCATCAACATTTGAATGATTTGTTGTATAGTATTAATTGCGCAAATCATTTTAACTTTACAATAAGCACACTGTTCAAACAATACTACAAATATAAAGATACATTGTAAATTTGCTCTGATATCATCAGTCAAATTTTAAGCTAAATGCATATTATTTTATACTTTATTTTGGTATTTGCAATGCTTTGAAAATCTTTTAGTTAGATAGATAACAAAAGCATTGAAACTTTGCAAATACAATGATAACTGTTTTATTTAATAAAATTGAGATATCGTTTTAATAGAAGTAAAATGTTTAAATTATTTTTGAATGCAATACTTAAAATATTTTATATCTTTAATAGCCATATTTGGTATTGCTTGTACCAATGCTTCCTAAAAACTTTAAACTTTGTGGTAGTTTTGTCGTGCTTATGGTCTTATGGTATAATTTTGACGTATTTGTCAAATATTAATCTCAGGGTACGCATAATACAAATAAATATATTACTTTAATTAATTATTTTAAAAACTCTGTTTTATACTTATAATTGCTTCCAAATTGTGAATGATTTCTTTTTGTAAGTACAGTTTTAAAAGTGGACCGGTAAAATAGAAATTAAAATAATACCGCATATCAATGAATACCATCGTTAATTATTTCTGTCTCACGGTTGTGTGAAAATTTCATTTGCATTATGCAAATGAAAGCTGAATTGAGAATATAATACGTTATTATTCATAATTTTTATACAGTGTAGACGTGAATTTGTATCTAAGTTGGATATTGTAGCGTGTTGAGGTTATTTTTAGGCCGAAATACGTGAAATATATCTCTAATTAATATGTATAATATTATTTTTGTTTTTCGTCCGTAAAATCGCAATAATATTTTATTGATATCAAAATAGATTGTGCATTTAAAGTGAAATAAGGTAATAAATGTATATTTTACTCCCATTTTTATGATAAAAATATGAAAATCAAATAATAACCACAGTCCCTTGTTACTGTATGTGTGTTAAAAATATAACAATGTAAGGTCATTGCCAATATAATTTATTTCATTTTCAAAGGGCAGACTATTTTATACTTATTTTAAAAATGGTATGCCTTTTATTTATCTATATAAATTGATAATATTTTGTTTTTATCTACATTTTCATTTTTAATTATCATTTAACAGTGAAATTGGTTAATTAAAATTGTGTGAAATATATTTTAATTTTCATAGATATAAACCAGGTAGGAAATCTACAAGCCATCTATAAATTTGAATATATTATTTTATAAATTGATATTTATCAAATAACCCTCATTTTACAGCAATAATCAATAAGAAGCACCACCCAAGAAATAAATATTTTTTTTCCAATATTTGCTGCTATTTCACACTTTATAAAAGCTGAATATGACATTTGTTTTTTTAATAACCTCTATTTAATTGTGTTTCATTATTAAGTTAATCTTAAATTGTCTAATAAATATTCTTATTTGAAAATGTGACTTTTTAATTTTAATAGATGCAATTTATGCTTGCCTGTATATATTTTAATTAATAAAATAAGTCTTAAATTGTAATATGTCTGTATTTGAATGTGTTGCTAATAAATATTTTTTTTATCTGTTCTTGAATTTCCATGTGTTTGTACTTCCGTATTAATTATCACAAATTTAATGTGTGCTATTGATTTAAGTTTTTTAAGTAAAAAGAAAACAAATAAATACTCCCTTTATTTATTAATAAATCCTCGCCTTACTATTGAATATTGTGTTGTTAGTTTTTATATTCTATTTACACAATTTTGCAAACTTTGATAATTTTAGGTTATTAATAAATATACGAAGAAGTTAAATATAAAAGCTGAAACCTGCTATTGAGTAAGTTTATAATTTAGCAGGAAGTATGACATGATCATTAATAGCTTTATGTGTATAATATTAATTAAAAAGATGCTTTAATATATATTTTTTTCTTTTTTAGATCATAATTTGTATATATGCAGTGAAAATAAAAACCAATCCCAAAATCAAGATTTGCAAAACAAGAAAGATTGATTTTATTTCTAGTTTTGTTCCCAAAACTAAAAAAGTTTGCACCACTTGTATTTATACTTGCATTTTTAAAATTCCAGACTGGTTCTACATTCGATCTTCCAAAGGAACTGTCCAGCTGGTGGCGACAAAGAACATCTTTTACGAGGACATCAACAGCCACGAGCGTCGCATCACATGGAGGTGTTCCAAGTTTTACACCAAGACGCCGGAGCGCTCCAGGTGCCAAGTCTCTATCTGCCTCCGCTCTGGACTGATCTCCTATGTCAAAGGTATTCACAATCATCCCTATACTTACATTGAGTCTAAACATGCTAGCCGACGGTGCGAAGTCGACATGACAGGAAAATATAAAATAACCGGATTGTGGGTGCCTGAAAACCGTCTCCCTGGTAATAACGAATCCAAGATGAAGCTGCTGCGGATGATCAATAAGAATATCAGCAAGAACTCTCTTCCACTGCCGGTTATGCCGGTCATGCCGGTTATGCCAGTTTTACCAGCTTTGCCAGTTTTGCCGGTTTTGCCAGTTTATCAAAATAATGCGCCTACACAAGATAACGGAACACCTAGCATTGCAGTCATCCAGCAGCATCCAGGTGTCCAGATTACGGAAGTGACATGCCCGGAGCCCACCAAGGAATCACCAAGTGCGCCGCCTGATGTCATGCCCGAACCTGAACCGTCTTGGCATATTCCTACGTTTGAAGGGTTCTATTGAAGATTTTCTAAGATCATTCTATGATCTGCGAGATTTTCAAAGCTTACATTGCAATCCATGTCATCAATCCAATACTTTGCAAAATTCTTTGATCAAATAATTGTAGTTGCAGCTAATGATACTTAATTAATTTTGCTTTTTGCTAGAAGATGTGAAATTCAAATAGTCATATTTGAATTTTCAAATACATTGGCAAAATTTAAGAAACATACTCATTATTTTTTGCTTAAAATTAGATCTCAATCTTGTGATCTTATGAGCCTAAAGGCGGTGCAGAATAATCATTGAAGCATCTGTCCTGGGGCCTGAATAGTGTGGTAAATTTTTTTAAAGTATTTTTGTTATGCCTTATAGGAAAATTGTTTGGTTTGATGAAGCTATTTTTTTTTTACGTATATCTATGTGTTTCTCAACTCGTTTTAATGGATCACTTTATTTTATGAAAATATTTACTCTTATATATACTTACTAGATTATCTATGTAGATCTTCAATAAATACTAATATTGATTGATTCAAAATAGACACCAAAATTATTATACTGTATTTAAATGTACCATTTCATGTGGTGATGTAATGAATCTTTTGCCGGTAGATTTACTGCATTGTGATCTATCAACTTAGACTGAAGCAGACCTCCTGCGTATATATGCCTTGTTTTGTCCATATTAGGGTTGTTTTTTCGTTGAATGAGGACTAGATTTCTAATCATTGTACTGATACTGAGATGCTTCTAGAAATAACTGTGTTCAAAAGATAATTTATAATGTCAAGTTGAAGGCAGCTTAATATTATACTCGTAATAACCAAATATAATAGACAACTATATCAGACTAATAACTGTAAACGAGAACTTATGATAGTCTATGATGCACCTATTGTAATTGTATCTATTTTTGAAACGTTTTGTTTTGTAATACTTTACACGTAGTAAAAGATTATTTTACTAACAAATTCCTGGACACAGATATACTATTACAGATATATTAATATACTATTACAGATATATTAATTGCTATACAAATTGCCATCATACAAGTTGCTTCACATCTACAGATAGTAAACACGTCAGCCATGACAAATATTGTGCTCAATATTATGTATCTATACATTACTGCAGCAGAATATGCAATTGCATATTGCAATGGTCAGTCCAAATACCCATGTCAGACTGCCGACAGGTTTAATTTATTCACAAGTAATAAATAACAAAAAAAATATTTGAACTCTTAGTAAAAGATTGAATCTAATATAGAACAATGTGAAAATATTGATTCTTCTGATATTCTATTTATTCAATCTTCATTGCATAAATGGTAAAACATATTGAACAGAAGTCTTTATTGTAGAGCACCATGCTTTACGATTCCTCGCAGTTTATGATCGTTGTGTATGGCAAGTATATTTTCTTGCCAATGTGAATAACGTACACAATTTTATGTCTGTAAATGTTGACCGACTAACGGTTGGAAACAAAATGTAGAAATGTGAACATTTCCAAGACTGTGTATCTTAATATATCTGTGTTTATGAGCTTGTTAAAAAAAACTAAACATTTAAGGTGAAAGTCTGCTCTCTACCAAAAACTTTTGAGTCTCTGTGGCTAATTTTTTCTAGTATATGACATGTAGAATAAATTACATAACTTTGCTATAGTTGATATTTCAAAAACATTAACAGATCAAGTATTATTATGCAAACACTATATCAGTCAGGGATTGTATAGTATTGTTTAACAAATGCAATATTTTGAAAATATTGTCATATAATCCAACTTGATAACACAATGATTATTATTCATAATGATGTCTTCACTGCTGGCTTGGTTCAACCGATGTCGTTCTGTAAACTGTTATTTCAGTTTATTTGTATAGTATATCTGGTATTGAATAAACATCGCTCTAGTGTTTTTTAATATCACTGATATGGGGGAACTCAAGTTCACTTGTTCCGTCAAGCTTGTCATAGTAAAAGGGATCTTTTGTAAATTAGGTTCATTAAAAATTATTAGAAAAAAATAAGTGTTTTTTGGGTGTTTTGTCGTTATTCTTGAAATTTAGGTCATTTATTGGTACTGGGGCTATCTATAAATATTTTTCTCAAAGACTGAAAAAAACCGCAGTACAACACCCAAGCATTTCTAATATCAATGGCCAAAATCTACAAAAAAAAGTTATTTTGTATTTTGCATTATTAATCGCATAAATATATCCGAAAATTCTTTTTTTTTTCTTATAAAATAGTATTGGTTTTTTCATACTCCAGATAAACTTGGCGTTTTCTTTTAATATGATTTTACGATTCTATAATAACGCCGTATATAAACTAAACTAACAATTAAAGCTGTAATCATTCATTTCTTTAATTTAATTAATACTATTTTAAAATTCTCAATATAATTTTATGCTAGAGCTAACGACTCTCAATGTTTGAATAAAATGTTTTTTTTATTGAAATATCAACAATTCTAAATGCATTATCAGCATAATTATTATGTATAAAAACCAATCAATGGAAGTGCTCAGTCAATCTAAACCAATTTGTGACTAATTTAGAAAATTTAAAATTCTTGCCATTGTTTATTGTGCTTAATTAGAGCCTGTAATTTTAATTAAAAATTATCATAATGCCTTAAACCTCGGCAGATAGTCGTATTAACATTTTCCCGTTTCAAATCACTAATAAACCCATTTTTATATGATTAATTATAATTTTTAATAGAAGAGCAATCTTGTGTACGCTTGTCAGTATTTTCTCTTAGAACAAAAGCTTTGTACTTTTAAATACTCATTTTAAACTTCTTTCTTATAGTGGTTTTATAATATTAAACTAAGTTTATGTATAACATTTTATTGCGTAATTAGTATTTAAATGTGTTCTTTATAGTACTGTATTTTCAAGCAATAAATGAATATTATCAATGCATCGTAACGGCCCGCGTAGGTGCCATGTAAGTTGTAGGTAGTCGTTGTCGTATCTTGTATTTTGTAGTCCAATTTTTTAACTGATATTTTTTTACAACGTATACTATTGTGTATTAGGATTAGAAATAGTACTCCAAATAAATGAATATTCAGGGTTATGATGTAATATTACGTGAGATTGTATTCGTAACAGCCAATAAACCTATTGAGCTTAGATATTTCATTCAAGTGTTTTCCAATTAGATATATGTATTGTGTGATTTTTGATTCCAATTAATTAATGCTATTGGTCTGAAATTATTTTGATTGCTTTACTTATAGTATTTCATGTATATTTCAGTAACTTTCTCCATGGCTTGTGAAAGGAATAATTGCTGAAGATAGTGCTAGGACACTGATTCTAATGTGCTGCCACTCTACGCGCTCGCACTTGACTCAAACGGTTGTACATTCAATACACGCATCATGTTGAAATTATTCATGATCTGTTTATGTCGGTATCGCTTTGGCAACAGTCCGCTTCTGTTTATATTAAAGATATCATGTGTGTTCTTATTCTTGAGCTGGCCTCGTATATATTTCTCATTTTAATCAGCAGTAATTTAATAAATTTATGACAAATGAATATTGTCAGTTTTTATAATGTTTTTTATATATTATATTTCTATACAGTAGAAATTTTTTTATCGCACATACATAATTCAAAAAAATCATAACGTACACACTTTTAAAACTTTTTAAAATCACTAAGAGCAAGAAGAGTTCAATCTGAGAAACTTTGAGTTTTATTTCCTTAGTTGCTCTTAAATAAAAAGTAAACCAAAAAATATCCCATAAATCTTGTTGGAAAATCCTTTTGGAGATGGTTTGATAGCATAATGGTCGAAACGTGAGTTCTACCTTCCATGTGTCAGGCTATTTTTACCGATATGTCTTTTTTCAGTAGCATAGAATTATTCTTGTTATCACTGTGTTACAATGTACGCTGTCTCCAAAGCACTTAGGCCTCTGAATGTAAACTATCGCCACTTTAAGAAGAGATATATCTATTCAAATAGAGATAGATCTATTTGCTAAGTGATTAATTTGCAAATTGCAAACCTTTCAACTTATGCTTTATTAAAATCTCGTTTATTGTCAGGTCCATATAGTTTTTGAAGTCTTGTCGATGTTATGTCCATTGATGACTTTGAAGTGCTGTGTGATTAACACAACGAGAACTATGACATAGGACTTGAGGCGGTCAATTCTTTTATATCTGAAATATGTTTTTACCAAATAATCTAGGCCTTGACTGCACCGGCCTTATGTAGAAGTGGCCTTGCAGCGAAACATGGTTTTAATGGGAATTTTTCTTAAAAATACTGCTATATAGCATAGTTTAGTTTGATGTTCCTCAATTATTTGAATACTTTAGACTTTTAGAGTGCGGTACGTCTTAGATTATAGGTATAGATTTGTAGTATTTTAAATTTGTTTGTATTTCTACCTCAATTCTGTCAGACATAAAATTAATAATCTTATGGCGGTGTATTTTTTTTATGATTTTTCAATTGTGTTTTGATTTATAAGATGTTTGTAAGATGTTTATGTGATTAAGCATATTTTTTCACACATTGAAAACGATTAAAGAAAACTCTCAGAAAATATCATCGTGACTTGTGAGGGATTCGAACCCACATCCCCAAGCTTTCATGGCCGGTGCATTTATCCAACTATGCTAACGAGCCACTGCAATTTAGTGAGAATTTTTAATAATCATAATCTACATATGAACCAATATGCCCAGGCTAATCAATATTTAATCGTTTTCAATGTGTGAAAAAATATGCTTAATCACATAAACATACTAATACCTGCATGGGTAAATAAATACGCATCTGATTAACATTAATCCAATTTAATATAAATTTGTAAGATGGGTCGATTACAGCTGTATTAAATGAAAGCTAACAACGAACGGAAGAGAAACAACTTATTGATCTCTCTTGACTTGCAAAACACCTTGGTGAATATTTATAATCACTGGACATATTTAATCTATGATTAGGAGGTTTCAAATTTTTAAGATTTGGATGTTTGTGGGGAGACTTGAGACCTCCGTTTTTTGATTAAATTAGCCGTGGATAGTAAATATGAGTAAAATATATATGTAGGTTAGATCACATTATCAGTACACACGAACGGTCATACAAACCCAAAAATTGAACTTTGACAAATCAATTAAAAAGTCAATTTATATGGTAATATACAAGGTTGCTCATGGTGGAACTCCTTTATGTCCATGGTTATAATATATTTCGGTAATACAACGAATGCTGGCATTCTTTGTTGATGTCAAGTGAAAAAAAATTTATACTGTAATGTGGAATTTGCTGTTGCGTGCAGTGATAGCCCCCCGGTGAAATGATTTGGAAGGAGCATAGTTTAAGAGGATTCGAGGCAATGGTGTCTCCTCTGCAAAGAGGGACACGACGGAATTGTGTATTCCGTGTCCGCTGTAGCTTAGTTTGCATTTTTTGACGTACCCACTCAATTATCAATTAGATATTGTACTGACCTTCTTTCTTAATGATCTAGTTATATTAATATCTACATATATGTTGTCCCTATTTTTATATAACTTGTATTGTCCAGTAAAATATACTCACCCCATAAGAAAATGTGAGCTTATATGTATAAGATATTTAGTATTAAGTGAACTTTGTCTCTATAGAATATATCTCATATATCTGGCAGCCTGACTTGAAAACGGCATATGTATTTTAATGAAGATTACTTTTGCATGATGTTGATTGTCATTTAACTCTAGGGAAATAGGATGCATGTCAAAAACACTGGGACTAATAATAATCACTGTAACAGGCTTTAGATATTAAATAATGAATATCTGTTTAGATTTTGTCTTGTGAAAGAGCATTGAATTCAAAATATACTATTATTTCAAACAAATCGTTTGTTTTATTTTTGATGAATTTTATAAACCTTGATGTGTTTTCTAATGTTCTTTCGAATGAAGTTATGTTATTTTTTATAAATGTTTTTAATTTTATAATTATGATGAGTTGTAATTGTAATTCTATATAGTCTTGAAATCACTTATATAAACCTTATTCACAGTTGTGTTTGGTCATCTACTTTAGGAACTGCGTCCTAAGAATGTTCGTCGGATGAGTGGAATTTTTCAGAATTTACTGAAATGCCAAATTTCAGGTAAGCCTAAAACAGTAGAACGTTCAGTTGTTTTAAAATCATCACAATATGTTGGAAAACCTTTAAAGTTTTGTGTAGAAGTGACCGCAGTTTATAATAGATTTAAACCACATTGTTTGCTCTCGTCACGTATCACTGAAGGAATACAAAACAAGGGAAAGTAAAGGAAGGGAAAGGAAAGGAAAGGAACAAAGTATTTGCCAAAAAATATCTTTAAATACTAGTTGATATATTTTCGAGAACGGTTTTAAAACAATTATTACATGATTTAACTGCAACATGCCATTATCACTACCTCTATCCCAACAATCTCCGAATCTCTTATAATTTCAAAACAGTTAATGCTATCAAGAAGAATAAAGAATATGAATGAAGTTTACTACATTGAAGCGAGTCAATTTCTATAAGTTTGAAGATAAGACTTTGAGTTTACATTTTAATAATCAATGTTACATATACGACAAGTATAATATATATATTTAACTAGTTAATAATGTTCCCTTAAAAGTTGGTTTTGCCAAAGATGTAGTTCCCCGGAATCGCAGGATCTTCTGACGAGAAGAATTGTTTCCACAGCTCCTGGAACTCATCCCTTGTCACACTGTCCTTACCCTGAAACGAAAACATATATTCATTACTAAACCATTCACAGGAACAAAGAAATCCACGTTGAAGTTATTCCTGTAGTAAATTTTGTTTTCTAGCGTTAATATATTCAACACTACACTAAATGTTTATACTTTATTCATAAATTATATGCTCTTAGAAGTAAGTATAATATGTACGAATAAATTAAAGCTTAAACCTGTTAAACTTGTTGTGGTCTCATGTTTGCTAATTTTTATAAATACCATGTTAGATTTAATAAAATAATTTTTTTATTAATAATAAAATGGAGTATTACTAAATAAATAAAAAGTATGAGGGAATAAGACAAGTAGTGAAACGTAAGCCCTTACACTGGACATTTTGACGAAAGCAGTCTTGCACTCGGCGGCCTGCAGCCCGTAGCAGGAGCAGACGGTAGTAAACTCGTCTACGTCGATGGAGCCATCGTTGGAGGCATCCTCAAGATCGAACATGAAGTTCATGTAGCGCTGCTGCCACTCCAGCGCACGGTCCGGGCTTTGAGCATAGTCGTCCCACATGGAACACCACTCATCAACAGACACCTGGAATCAATAATATAGCATTCAGTACGGTGATTTTGAAATTTTCAATAATGATACATTATCATTATCATTTTTGCATTTTTCTACCATATTTGATTGGCAAGGTTTTCTTAATAGTTTTTTGTATGTAAAATAATAGATAATCAGGAAATTTAATCACCACGGCTTCAATTATAATACACATTGAATTGTTTTAGATAAAAACATTGCAAATTAATTATTGGAAATACCAGAAGCTTAAAAAACACTTTTTTGAGAATGTCTACCATTTAATGATCAATATGCAATAGTAGCGAGTTAATGTATTATTATTGATATTGATAATTATTGTTTAAAAATTATGTTTATACTTATCAAGAAAGTACATAAAACAACTCAGAATAATACACAAATAATGGTCTCATGGCGAGAAATATATTATAAAAGGCAAAACCCCCTCAGAATTTAAATTTACATAAAAGGCGTCAGAAATATGCGCGTCCCTTTAGTCCCTTATGCAAATCAAGCATTGTCTCGAGCTGCGAGGTTTTTCTGATTTTTTTTTAAATATAAATCATCGCAAATATTATAAATTCACTTTTGACGTTTAGGCATTTGCGAAATCGCGGCGTCCTTTTATTTGGGATGTTTTTTTTTGTTGTGGTTTAGCGTAAGTAAATAATTCAAAGTAGGGCGCTGTCGGCTAATTCGATGCGAGACGTGTCGATGATGATGATGCGATGCCTCGACGCGTTTTATGTTTAAATATTACAAAGTATTTTTATTATCATTTCAGCGAAAATACTATATACAAAATATTTAGGATTTTTCATACATTTTTTTGGTCACCGAGGTTGAATTAAGTAGCAATTATTTATGACGTGTTATATTTGATAGCTTGTTAGAAAATGTTTTTTTAGCTACTTGAGTTGAGTCGATTTTTTCCCTCAGAAGGGACATTGAAAACAATATTTTGTTATTTGTTATTATCTCTTTTTTATTCGACTAACCAATACTTTGTATATTTAATGTCTCATAACACATTAGTTGTCAGCGTGCGTCAATTCATTGTATAGACATCGCCAGTAATTTATAACCTTAAAACAAAAACGCACTCTTACTCTCCAAAAACTAAAAGAAAAATATATATTCGTTTTCTTCTTCGGGTGCCTCTTCTCAGAGGAGGTTGTCGACCATCTCACTGAGCATATACTTATGCTGAACCAGTGTTTATATTAGGGAGAATAGTGTAGTCCGTGGGTCCTTCTACACCGAATTCTACGTCCTTTATATTCGAAGGAAAAGTCTGCGTATTGCTGCTCTCCAATAGCATTATTATATAATCCTTTCCATTATTATTTTTGCTGCAAATAAGAAGTGTAAAAACAATCACAGTTTCAGTTGCTCACGCTGTTAGCAAAAGGGCATTGACTCGAGTCAAAGAAAGTCCTCTAGATCGTGCTAATGCACCTAGCTGTAAAAATATCCTGCAAGGAGTCGCGCTGGAAAGTGGCTCTTGCTGCAGATAAAAAGGTAAACACCAGGGAGAAGTTCCAAAGAGTTTGTAGAAAAGTTCCAGCATATTGGACCTCTGCTCAGCATCCCCGGAGCCGGCGGTGCACTTTGAGGGTACAATGGAGGTTTTCAGATTCTTTTTACACCAAATTTTCAGTGCTGGCTTTGTGAAGGAAGAGCGATAAAAATAAGCGCTTATCTTTAAGGCTTGATTTTATTTGGCCATATTGTGCTTATTATAACCGATATTTTCAGTGAAGATACGCTAAAGGCAGTCGTTTCAGATAGGAAAAAAAATGACAAAATATAAGCTTTGATGTGATTTTGATATATTTGTTAACGTAATATATATTTTTTCAATTTTTGTACCCACAATATACCTACTTTTGTACGGACATCATTTAAATTTATTTATATTACATTACAAAAAAAAAATGGACATGGTTATATATATTCACATATCAATCGTTTTTGTAGATAATCAAACGAGTTATGTATGAGTTAGTATCGATTATGTATGACTTGAAAATTATGAATGATTTCTGAAGCATCTAAATATTTACAATGAAGTAAACTTTGCCACTATAATTAGACAAAGGCATGACTGAAATAAAAAAGGGATTTTCGGAGTTTCCCCTAAATATAAAGTTGCTCAACAACCTTATGATATCATTTTATTTTTAGACGTGTTTGTAAAGTTTATTCAAGTAATAACTTAACGAGAAAAAAATTGTCTTTTAATCCAAGTATTAAAATATTTCAGTTTGCCAGCCTAATGTTAATGTTAATCGATTATTTATGAAGAAAATGGAAGGGGAGTTTGTAATCTGTAGCCGAACCGCAACAGACGTGAGCCCAATAATATTGGCTTTTGATTCGCATTCCTGAACAGTGATTCTAAATTCTACAGCACCATCCTTTCAACTCACGACCGAACAGGATATATTGAGAATATTTATTATTTAAATTAATTATATATGTGCTATTGCGAGATTTACTACTCACTAATCAATATGAACCTACCTGGAAAATTGAGACTGCGATTTCAGAAATATACGTTAAACCATCAGTACAAGTTAAACCAGTCCATCGTGGATCATTATCATTATCATTATCTATAAAGAGGGTTGCAAATTTTTGAGCAATACCAATGTTGGTTCTTGTATAAATAAACCTAATTATTTGCCTAAATCAAATCCATTGAAAGTATTATCTTGTAGTGTTTTTTATGGATCTTTTTCACGTGGCCTGTCGAGCGAAATGGCGTACAGTGCATTTGTGGATAAACGAGCTACGTGATGCTTGTATTTACGTAGAGTTGCTCCATCGTGCTCTACCCCAGGTAAATTGAAATCTCTACAATGTGGCACACTGCTTACGTCACAAAAGCGCAGTATTGAAGATAAATCGTAACATTTCCTAGCTAGAGATTCGTTCGGGACAGGCTTCGTTCGGTATTCAGGTCAACGTTCAGTGCTGCTTAATGATGCTGAACCAGGTGGAAGGCACGACGGCGAGGGGACCTGACAAAACTAAAATATAAATAAAATACACGAAAAGCATGCGTGACTCTATATTTACCGATCCCTCATAATCACTACACCCTGACAATGTTTTCGCATTTATGAAAAAAAAAAAAATTACACAATGCGGATACTACTCACAAACACGCAAAGTTGCCAATATAAAAGTTGATTTATTTTTATTCATACCATGGCTTGAGTTCGAGCGCACCCCTCCGAAACGTCGGAGTACAGCAAAATTGAAGCAGCTCAACACCCAAGAATCCAAATCAACCCAAATAGTAAAAAAAAAAATGATATGGTCTCTATGTGTACTCAGTCCCTTTAACAAATTATAGCAAAATATGTAATTAGTAAGGATTGATCAAAACAGCTTATGTTTAATTGAAGGATTTATGAATAGTTTAAAAACGGGGGTCTATTTCTGTACCCTCGGCTGGACCTTCTGATCTCTTGAAATATATATGCGTTGAACCTTTATATGTGTATACTATTCGTCTTCCAAATGAATGGCGATGAATGGAGTTATATATTGACCCGAAATTCCGTTTTAACCTACACACATGTGCTCACATACACCTGTTAAATAAATTAAACAGTTTCGCATATTTAATAATACAACCTTATCGCGATGGCGATATAATTACCAATAAATGATTCAATAAGATTATGTGACTAAGATGAACAATATATGCAAGGGTGTAGTTTGTTTATATATCTTATATTTTATTATCACTATCACTTGCAATGTGCTGGAATACTTTAAAAAAACACACATTTTCTCGTGGAAAGAGATGTAAAAGCCTGTAATATATGAAGTTTTATACGACTAAGTCATCGATCAAATAAGTTCAGAAATACGTCGAGGTCAAACTTCTACGAGTGAATTTTTCACAAAATAATAATAATTAAATAACCGAACAGTAAAACACTGTCTCTTTTTAAAATATTGTGTGTATTGCATAAACTATCGTTTTTTTTAGGGTCTTTGCTTGTTTCCCGAGTTGAATTTTTGTTAATCCTTTCTCAAAATCCACACATAATCCGCCCATATTTTCAAAACTAAAGCAACCGGAAACGGCTCGATAATCGCTCCACACCAGCGCGTGAAAAATGAGGCTTTCCGGGCGTCCCTTGCGGGCAACCTCCCTCAGTCCATAATTACTATTTCAAACCAGCTTTCTAATTACTCGTCATTTTGCAAGGGAACTAAAACTCCTTTTAAATACACCTACGCTGCAAGAAAAGGATTCCCAGTTAGATAATTTTCGAGGCAAACAGTGCAATGCTCTTTTATAAGGTATCGCTTAAGGGTCTAGGTCCCATAATCGAGTTTTTTTGATCATTTTCTAGTCCGTTTTGCGAAAAATCGACTGCACCAATCAAAAATATTTAAATGCAAAAAGTTTGATACATTCCTTCTTCCGAACACAATATGCTTTAATTTCTTATAAGTTTACTATTAATATGATAAATATGTGTTTTTCCGATTGAAGTGTAGGAATTTGGAGATTCGTCTGGTACATTTTCCAAGAATTCTAAACATTTAAAAGTCTTTTTTTAAATTGGAATTAAAAGAATAAATATAAACCATGCGCGTCTTGTTAATTTAAAAATTAAAAAAAAAAAATCTTTAACAAACTTTGGTTTTGAAAAGTCGTCATTTTATCCAATTTTTCAATGTCTTCAAGATTTTATTTTACCCTGAAAATAGACGTTAATTAAATAATAAAAAATAGATCAATATAATTTATAGTTTTTTCAACACTCTGTAAAAAAATCAACTTTCGACATAGAAAAACAAAGTGACAATTAAATTAATTAAATGACACGATTTCGCCAGGTAATGTACTGTCTGGCAATTAAATGGCTGGGAGCAACTGCCTTAAGGGAGTTTATACTTATTTTTATATTCCCCCTGTGCCGCATGAATCGGAATTGCTGAGGTTAATTATTCTGGAGTAGATTCTATAATGGAGTAGTGGACTTGAAATGGTTGTGGAGGGGCGTTGTTGCTCCTGCTATTGTCTCTGTAGCTTGCTGCAGAATGAGTATCAGATCTAAACCCCAGAACTTAGTAGGAAAAGGATTATATAATACGGCTCAGCACGAGTATATGCTCAGTGAGATGATCGCCAATATACACTGATTTTTTTTACAATTTAAATATGAATATTGTTATTATTGATAGTAAAATAATATTATCCGAAGTGAGTAGACAGAGGGGTGTTTATACCGTCCCTGTAGCGATAGTTTAGTATTCCGCAGGCGGCGGGCAACTTTCTCAATTAAGTGCTCCAGCCTCGCGGTGTACATACCTGCGCTATCGGAGATGCTGCCTACATTGTGGAACAAGATTCGATAAAGTATTTACGAGGCGCCCGCCTTTATTTATTCAGAGAGAGTAATGATACGGGTGTGGATGCCGCTTAATGCCTGGACGGGCGAGGGTGAACCCGTACTTTGCGAATATCAATTTTCAGGCTTATCTGAGATGATGTAGAATGAAAGTAATATATTAAATTAGCGTAAGCCGCTTATCGACTGGGGGTCACTCGACGTGGGAGCTTTATCTGTGAAAGCTTCGTATCTTATGTATCTTCTCCTTCAAGTGCCTCTCATCATCTCACTGAGCACACATTTATTTAGAACCAGTCTTACTAATTTGGCTGTGCTCTCAACTTCCAGCCACTGTCGCGATTTCCGCATCCTTTATTTTCATGGGTTTTTTCCTAGTAAATCAGCTGCTGTAGGTTTTATTTGCTATTTCTGAAAGTATTGCCTTACGCCTTTTTATCAACGCCATCTAGCAAAAATCTCTCATTTGCCAACCCGTGGCATCTATTTTGCCATCCAATTCCATAGAAAAGACCTGAGACGACATAATGGTGTTTATTAAAACTTTATACGTAATGTGAACTACCTTTTATTTCATTGATTTTCCTTGCGTATGTTTTTAAATATAACCAGTGAAATTGGTAAAGAAGCAAACCGCTTATTATCTTTTTTGATTAGCCAAATAGCAAAGCAGCTCTTCTGTAAATACAAATCGCCCTTAGGTTATATCTTCTTCTTCTGTTGCCTCTCCTCATAGGAGGTTGGTGACCATTTCATCGAACATATTTCTACCCTGGGGCAGTCTCACCAATTCGGCCATACTTCCTTTTTTTTCCCATCGACTTTTTCTTGGACAATCAGCTGTAAAATGCTATACTTACTGTGACGAAAAATGTGGCCAAAATAGAAGACCTTCTACTTCTTTACCAACATCAAGAGTTCCCTTTCTTTACGTATTCTATGCAAGACTCTGCATTTGTGACGTGGCCAACCCATGGTATTTTAAGGACTATTTTAAGTAGCTGTCTTGAGTGTCCAAGCTTCAACTTCATAAAGGAGAACTGAGACGACATAACACATGGTGAATCTCCAGCGAGATTTCAGGGTTATATCTCTTGAGCACAGTACTTTAAAAAGGTTATATAAAACTGTTTAATATATTCCTTCAGTGAATGTATTATTTTTGAGCAGGCACAGCAGTGACTACATAAATAGCCTGGAGTGAGAGAGACTACAGAGATAACTCCTGCTGATGTTTACTCAATGTTAATGTATAGACGATCATGTGGAGATGTGCTTAACAGAAGCGAGTCAATATTGGATATAGGCATTTCGGTGCTAATCCGCCAATCTATTCCTTTAGGTATACGATTAATTTTAACTAGATGACTAGGCGAAATGAATCTGTCTGATTAATTAGACAGATTCATTAAGTGAATTAAGGTTATATCAGCAGGGTGATAAATTATTGTGAAAACACTATTCTTAAATAAATAAACAGTGTAAACAAAATTACGCATTCCAGGCAATAAAGATGGTTGAGCAGTTCCACATTACTCATAGAAGTGATAATCAGAAAATAGTAACAAAAAATAATGAAAGGTAAATTAAAGTATAAATGCGAAATCTTTAAAAATACATCGGAAGTGCAGATTTATTAAAAATTATTTATTATTATCGCGTTATAACTATATTACAATATTAATAATATAAAAGCAACTTAACTTTGAGTTAATCCAATGTTGCCTATGTTTTTGACAGAGCTCTAAGTAATTTATGATTGAGTGATTTATACAAACGAGAAGTGTTTTATTATGTTACAGCTTCGTTTGCAATACGAGTGACATTGACCAATGTTGGAGAGAGCTACGAGAAAAAAAATACTTTTCTCTTCTTCATATATTGAAGAGACTTGTTAAAATAATGCTTAATGTCGAGTTTTTCCTGCAAACGCTTTCAATATTTTTTTTTGACTTTCCGGATGACTGGTTGTATTAAAAAAAAAAAAAACCATGCTTTGTATCACATAAGCACTTTTCAAAATTGTCGGACTGTGATATCGAAAATTGTACGGTTCCGTGTTGCGAGGATTTATCATTTATAACAAAAAAACGCGTAACATTTGTATGGCCGGCCATGGCCATTTATTGTCAC
The DNA here is from genome assembly GCA_022113835.1 of Atopsyche davidsoni. Taxonomy (NCBI): domain Eukaryota; kingdom Metazoa; phylum Arthropoda; class Insecta; order Trichoptera; family Hydrobiosidae; genus Atopsyche; species Atopsyche davidsoni. Next base: position 10,216,886 of record JAILWY010000027.1, read on the forward strand.
GATGGTGTGGGATATTATTTCTATTGAAATTTGGATTCGCAAAATGCGGTCAGGATGTGCTGCAAAATGTCCCCATGTGCCTGGAAATGTACCGCGAATGCTGTGCGGAGTTCATTAAATTTTATTCGCGTGCCATACAATGGTTAACCGTATACTAAATTGACTTTTCAAATTATTTTGCTGCATTTAAAATGCGCAAATGGCGACCGAAAACGTAACTTTGCTATGTATTAAAATTCTATACAAGAATCGATTTTATTTATTTTATTCATCGAGTGTTTTATAGAGTTCATTAAATTTTATTTGCGTGCAATGTTGCTGCGTATTAAAATTTATTATACTATAGTAAAAATATTGGTGCTTATTATAAAAATATTTCTAGAGAGTAATTAGATTGTACAAACGAAGCGTTTAAGAAGCATTTAAAAGGTATTAAATATATTAATTAATCACAACAGTTTTCTGATCAACGAGATAAATATTTTTTTTAAATATTAAATGTATTGAATAAGTCAAGGTAGTAAGTATTTCTTATCAATTGCATATATTTTTTCGCATATGAGTTTCGATAATTTCCGCTTGCGAAGAATAAAACAACTTTAATATAAAGTAGCATCAATTTACATTTAAAAAAAATCAAATAATTTAGTAAGACCTACCAAATCGAGTATTTACAGTAGTAATTAGTATTATTCGAAATAAATTTATTTTGATTTATTAGTGAACGAGCTCAACTGAGTAATGAAAAATATTCGTATTCAAAATTTCAGCCAGACTTGCGCGTCATAAACCAAAAAGTTAATTTTGATAAAAGTATCTCTTTGTGTAATAAGTTTTAATTAGTGACAGCCATTAAAAGTGCTCGGCCTTATCTGCGGGCTGTTCATTAAGAAGCTATCAGATTCGGGGGAAAAAGATCCGAGGAGGAAACTTCCCGACCACCCGGTAATGGCGAATCATATCGCCAATGCTGATTCGATTATGTTCGTTGTTCGCTCGATAAAGTTTCTGAAACGTCCGCGACAATGTTGGCAACAATGTTCTGCACCACTTTGCAGCTACACCAGCCGTTAACTGCATCGTAAAATTATGAAATTTCTGACCGGATTCAGCAGTGGAAATAAAATAGTTTTATGTATCGGATTTGATCATCATTAAAACTGGCTCGGGGTGTAAAACACCCTCGCTGAAAATCCTATTTTTTTTTTAACAAATTGCCACTGTGTATAGTAAATTTTTTTTTTGTACAATGTTTAAGGGTCTAGGTCCCATAATCGAGTTTTTTTGATCATTTTCTAGTCCGTTTTGCGAAAAATCGACTGCAATAATCAAAAATATTTAAATGCAAAATGTTTGATACATCCCTTCTTCCGAACACAATATGCTTTAATTTCTTATAAGTTTACTATTATTATGATAAATATGTGTTTTTCCGATTGAAGTCTAGGAATTTGGAGATTCGTCTGGTACATTTTCCAAGAATCCTAAACATTTAAAAGTCTTTTTTTCAATTGGAATTAAGAGATTAAATATAAACCATGTGCGTCTTATTAATTTAAAAATAAAAAAAATAAAAATCTTTAACAAACTTTGGTTTTGAAAAGTCGCCATTTTATCCAATTTTTCAACGTCTTCAAGATTTTATTTTACCCTGAAAATGGACGTTAATAAAAAATAGATAAATATAATTAATAGTTTTTTCAATACTCTGTAAAAAAATCAACTTTCGATATAGAAAAATAAAGTGACAATCAAATTTATTAAATGACACGATTTCGCCAGGTAATGGACTGCCTCTGGTGTCTGGTGAATTAAAAGGCTGGGAGCAACTGCCTTAACTACATAGCATTATTCAAAACATTATTGGTTTGATCAGTTAATACGACAGTCAAAGCATTCAATGTGTTTTTATCAAAACTACAAATAGCCTTTCACGTGCGGTACTAATGGCCTTTTAGGAAAATGATCAAATTGATTAAATTAGAGTTCATTTATACTAAACAATAGCGTGCCAGGTTAAATGTTCAAGAATCATTAAAAGTTTTATATTTCAAAACAACACAAAAAGTCAGTATTCAAAAGTTTTATTGCTTCACTTATGACAAAAAAATTGTTTGTGACTAATTTAAGTTCTGCATAAAAAATTAGTATCTTATATCTTTAAAAAAAAATATTGTGATAAATTTAGAGATCTTTTGCGGTAATTATGTCACTGCTTTGAAAATTTAAGCCGGCTTAAGCGCAAGAAAAAATATTACAAACGAATTGCTGTTCGTGTAATTATATTTCACGAACAAAACAATAATATTGGTCGAGCTCCTGAATTATGTCGGCGAATATTTCATATTCCTGAAGGCTTTTCAGTGCCCGACGTCGGAGTGGATTTATTCCGATAATATTATTGTTTTCGCGACAGATTAAAGCGTGATTTCATTTTATTTTGGCCGCCGTTCAAACGCGTGGATTTTGTAAACAAGTGTTATTTATTGTCCATAAATTGAAGGTGAGGACCGCGGAGAGTGATATATTCTTTTGCTTATCCGATATATTACGTTACAGGCTGACTTACGTTTCCGAATCTACTGAAACAATGAACATTAATATGCTACGACAAAAAATTAAAAATTATTAAGAAATTCGTAAAGGCATAGTATGCCGATCTCATTTTACATGCTTTTAAGTTTTTTTATATATTTATTTATTAAGGAGCTGATTGACACCCAAATCAAGAAGACGAGAAGTACAAAGTCATATCATCAATTATTTTATTAACAAAAAAAACACAATAAACATAAAAAAATATTTAAAAAATACTACTGGCTTGAATGTACATTTTCTCATTTATGAAATAAAGTTTTGATTACATAATCCTAAAAAATCTAAATATCCTCATCCTCTTATAAACCGCAGTGGAAATGTTCAAGATATTTTGTGAGCAGACATCGCGTTAACATTAAGTTTTACCTGTTTAGATTATTAGCATAAACCTCCGCGGTATACAATCTCACCTGAATACATTTGTTTCTCATTTGCAACAATTGAGAATCTACATGGAAAATACTTCAGAAGCTTCATACATTCATGAGCACTCTTTGCATAAAAAATCCTTTTTAATCTTTACTCCACGAGCGAGAGGCATCGAAGTTGAGATATCCCGAAAACGAGAATAGCTGGTCTTATTGTGAACATGAAAATCAGAAAATCTATATATATATATATAAACAAAGTTAAGCAGGGAGGTATGGATGATTTAAAATAACAGGTACACACTCATTTTTCAACAAAATTTAAATTTTATTTTTTTCAATGTGCAACTTGGATGTTGCCATTACAAAAATCAATAAATTAGATGTTTTGCCGGTTCCTCCTTGTCCAGTTCCGGGTCTCAAAGAACCAGTTCCTTGAAAGTTATTCACCCACTTCATTATAGTGACAAACATCGGAACACGACCACGACGGCCAACGTTATGACAGAACGGCCGGTTTTTATAAAGGTGTTGTACACGAACACACGATGCTGTATCGACCACGTCTTTATTGGCAAATAGCAGCTCCTGACGAGCAGATACCTGTTCCCTGTTCAAATCATCCATACCTCCCTGCCCAACCCTGTAGTTTATTTGAGTGTTTGCTTTGACATATGATGTATGTAAATCTTATCTAATCTGTAACTTGGCACGGCTTTAATTACAAAAGGAGGATCGTTCAAATTGTGCGACTGGGGAAGTATAGTAAGTACCATTAATACTTGCGAGGACAGTCGCCTATCGCGGAGAAATACGAGAAATGAATGGGAGTGGCTAGTACACGTATATACAGGGTGGTTACAATCGGGCTGCATACAATTCAACGTGATTTTAATGATTACTTCGCGAGTCCAGAAAATCGTTATAAGCCACAATTTTGTGACGTCATTACGAAATCATGACTCCAAAGTGTTGTTATATCGGTAAATGGCAATTATATAAAGCGTAGACGAAAAATAAGTAAATCAAGTATTTTTTTATAAATGACAAATTGAAAGGCATGTTGGAATCACCCTGTATAAACATTTCATTGTCACATCTAAAAGTCAGGCTCAGTGTGAAATTGGAGTCAATTTATGCATGAGTTTAGATTTAAAGTGTCTGCTTGCTTTTGTTTTGCCATACCGTCTATGGCATTTTTCATGTCATATAAATGTAGAAAGAATGCTCTGATTAATTGTTTTTTTTAATTTTTAACTTAAATGCAATTTATTTTTATTAATTTCTAAGCCGGCTTGCAGCTTTCTAAGCCCGAAATACTCTAACATATATTTTAATAAATATTTAATGAGTTTATAAAATGTTAAAAATGAGTTACACATTAGAAATATTTTTGATAAAAAATTCTAAAATATTGAAATAAGTAATGTAAATTTATGTTTATCTTGAAAATACTGTATAATAAACAAACAAAAAAAAATTCAAATTCAAAAAAAAAAAACGCGTTTGAAAACCATTGTGTAAAATTCCTTCACAATGTCGGGCTCGGACAAAAGAAACATCAATTTATATTGAAAGGGCAGCCGCTGACCTCATTATGGGGCCTCGAGCCCACCTGCCAGGAGTGCGGGGATACAGGTGAAATGGGAAACATCTTCTCCAGGACCTCTGCCGAGAAGCCTTCACCCTTCAAAGCCTGTATGGATGCTTTGAAAAACCGCCCGTATTCATAAATGGTACCTCGAATGTCATGAAATCATACGAAAGGGTAAGGTTCGCATTGTTGGTTGCTGCGATTTCGTTTGCAATGCAGACGACCTTGGAAAAGAGTCAAAGTCTTCCTTTGAAAAAAAAGAAAACAAATCATACAGTGAAAAGTGGTTTTTGTAATATTTTCTCATTGAAAAGTACTAGATATCGAAAAAAATATCAAAAATATACATGAAATATATAACAAACCTTGATAGTAAAAACAAGGCTGAGAAAGCTACATAAAGCATTTATAAAAGAAAACGAAAAATAAAACTATTAAAAATATTTGATAAAAAATGAGTCAAAGAAAATAAAGATTTCAAAAAATCTTATGAAAAAAAAAACAATTCAATGTAAATGTCAAGCCCAAAAAATAAGCCTTTTGCTGTATCAAATATTTGTAAAATGATGAAAACCATATTTATTGAATGTGATATATTAATTTTCATAATAAACGTATAATTTAATCGTTTATAGACCTAAAATAAATTTAACAAAAATAAGTGAAAGCCTAATTTTACGACGAGGCAAATATTTATATATATATATATATATATGAATCTTTTATGGTTTTAAGTTACATTACAGCATTATTATCTCGACATCCAATTTTCATTAGTTTGATAAATTCTTAAAAAATTGCTTGTATATATATTTTATATTATTATTATTGGAATTTTCAGTATCAAAATTAAAAAAAAAACAATAGAAATAAAAAATCAGAAAATTATTATGTATGGAGAATAAATATGCGAGCTCTCGTGGACAAACAGAAAACATAAATGTGTATGCTTTTATAAGGTTTATGATTGATGAGTTTTACCTATGATGGATGAATTTGGCTTTCTCTGGTTTACCTCGGCGGACTGATTTTTCTAATCAACTTTTAATGAAAAGCCAACCAGGTAAGTCCACACCATTTTTATTACTCATGAGTTTGATCAAAATCACATTCTCTGTACTAACTTGATATACATTAATTGTATTTTTGGGGCATTCAAAACATATCCACACTCTATTTCTTTTTTTTTTTTTTAATAATCATTGAAATGTTTTCGTGTCTAATAAATTTTTGGAAAAAAGAAAAATGTGATTTTTAAGTGATGCAGTGACGAAGATTTTTATTAAAAAAAAATTTTACGTAGCCATACTGAAACTTAAAATATTTTGTTACTCCTTATAAAAATATTCATTTTATAGAGACATTCATAATCAATAATTCTAATATCTTACAGCTATAATTTATTATTTTATTTTATTTTGCATTGCATCAATTGAACTTCTGACTTGCTGGACAGTGAAAAAATTAATTCCTACAAAAAACGTATTTTTGAATAATTTACTGTAAAGCTCTGAATAATATATCTATCAATGAAATTTACTTTTTATTCAATATAAATTTTATATAATAACTTTGGATTTATTGTTTGCATCGTTGTATGGAAGCAAATTATCAAACATGACTTGTATTTATTTTTTTGAGATTATTAGCAATTCAAATATATTTTTCAGGTTTGAGAGCTTAAAATTTTCTTTGGCTCTTTGCAAATAGAGCTTTAAGCTTTCATGCAACCCGGTCATTGCAAAGAAGACTATTTTTAGAGGTTTAAAGTTAATTGTATGCAGCACCGTACTAAATCAATTCGTATGTATATTGTTGAGCATGTCAATTAGTATTCATTTACAAAAGAAATCTAAAAATATCTACGTTTGTAAATTGCTTGCTTTAAAAAACGTTGGATTTTTGTGTTACGCCACAAGATTAAGATTTCAGAATTTGATGCGATTTTAATACCAGACGGAAATTTCAACTGGGATATTTTACTGATAAACTCACTGAAATGAAATAAAGAAAAAACTACTCACATATATATATTTATTAAATATATATTTTAATTTGGTATTTTTAATATCCACATAGAGAGGAAAAAAATATGGAAGAATTTTTTTTTGACCATAACAAAAATTTCCGAAATCATTGAAACCTCATTTTAAAAATATCATGTGATAGAAATGAAACTTTGGAATAACCTATCTTTTAAAATATATAAGTAATACGTCATTGACTTAAAATTATTTTTTTAAGGCATAAAGTATGTAATTATAATAAAAGTGGTCAGAAGAAAATAAACTATACTTTATAAAATATAAAGACATTGCTTATAAAATGAACAAATTGCTTCCTACGGATAAATAAATAATATTATTTAATGTTTAATAAAACAGTATTTATTAAAAGTTCAGAGTAAAGAATAACGCCTAAAGAATTGCAGAAATAAAAAAAAATTGAACTAAAAAATATATGGTGATAAAAAGAAAACATCGCAAAGATCTATAATATTTCACCGCCGAAGCCAACCCTTCCCAGGGGGTTGCTAAAATTAGGTTTATTGTTATATTCATTCCAAGCTTTACTAACTCTCCAAAGAAAACATCTGTCTTCGGTTATACACTAACAAATATAGCATTGCCTCGAAATACAAAACAATATAAAAAAAACAAAGAATTTTTCCATTGTTTTATTGAAATATTTGAGAAATCATTATTTCACTTTTTTTTTTACTTGGAATGTTTTTGATATTTATATATAAGCAGCGAAGCGGCATAATTCCCAAGAAAATAATTGTATTAACCGCATATAAAATTAATCGCAACGTTTAAATAATTTACGGAGACGCAAAATTTTAACTTTAATTTCAAATTCGCAAAAGAGGCGTTTTGGATATTAATTTAAACGAATGTTAAAAATGCCAAAAAATTAAATTCGAATCAAGTTAATTAGCGAGATGTTAACGAGAAAAATGATGACGGCCATTTATAACGTTTCATTCGACAAAATGACGCCAGAAACCGCACAGCCGAGGCTCGACGGCAACTTTCAGGAAAATTGACGTCACTTTCATGAGCTCGTTAAAACAATTCCAACTCCGGCCCTGAAAAAGTCTTTCACGGAAAATCTTTCCCATTTTTTTTTAAATTTGAAGATAAGTAATGCAGTGACCTTGATGAAGAAAATACGACCGTCGCTCAAGATAAAAGTAAGGATCTGGAGGTCGTGAGAAAAAAAAATATATTTGAGGAATATTTCAGAAAACTTCATGGTACTGAGCTTACTGAAAATTAAAAATATTGTTTACATTTTATAATTATAAATTTTTAGTACCTAAATAAACATCCTGTGTATGCATTATGTTATTCAAAAATGTGTACACTAGAGTTACGATCGTTTCTTGCTTGAGAAGCGATGCAATATTTAAATTTGATTAATTATTTTGCAAATATTAGTAATACAGTTGAGGCAATTATTATAAAGTTTAGTGTCTATTTGTAATATTTTTATTTAGCTACGACAGTTCTACGCCGTAGCCCTTAACGAGCCTCCCTAGTCGTAGTTAATGCAGACCTAACCTCACTCACGAGGGAGAGGCATAATAAAGTGTTTAATTTAATGTTTCCTTCCGAGGGTTTTTTTCAGCCCCCGAGATGTGAATACCTCCCGTTTTTCAGGCCTGCCAATTAGGAAAAGTGCAGAAAAACCACGCCGGTCCCAAATACGAATACATCTTTTTTTACAGTATTTCGACGACGTAAATAATACTGTACCAATATTTTTAGGTCCAAAAAAAGTGTGATTTAAAGCAAATTTAAAAAAAAATCTAATTTAACCTCACTTTTGCATATTACAGTGAAAATGTTTTTAAAGTAAATATCTCTTATTCTTCATGTCCTTCCCTTCAAAGAAAGTCGGTGACCATATCACTGAACATATCGCTATTTTGGCCCAGTCTTATTAATTTGGGTTTTCATATATTACGTTAAGTTAAAAATAAAATATTTTATGGTACACGCAACTAAATAATTATTTTGACGTAATCAGTGAAAATAAACCTGACATAAATATAAGCTATTGCATTCACGTCTACAATTGATGTAACATTTTTACATCAATTACTTAGCTTAAATTGCTAAGCAGGAAATAATAAGCTTAAAAATATTTTTTAAATATTAAAAGTTAAGTTGTTATTTTTTAAAAATAACAAATTTTATATACACATATTCATTGGATAAGGATCTATTTATTTGTTGCTTATAATATATTTGCGTAATTTGTATAATTTTCTGTTTATCTTGGTTGTGAAATGCCCTCCGTGTAAACATTGTGAATGTAAAAAAAAGCAGTTTCAGGATGTTGACCCAACTTCTCCAGCCCCTACGCCACCATGCCACCCTTTTCAGACATGTTTCACAGCCTGTCCATCTTAAAGTCATTTTGCAAACTCCGGCATAATCTCTCAATAACAATGCCATTTTTCAAAAAGTCCCTTTCATACATTTGTAAGGGCGGGTCCAGGGGGTGTTATATATTTAATGGTTAAAAAATATTTGGGTATTCCCCGAGTCCTTCCGGGCCTCGGGTTTCTATTTTCCCTTAACCAAACATCCCTCCCGCGGGATTCCTATTCATTTTCGCGAAGGGTCGCAATACATTACACGAATCTCCTGCGACTCTCGCAGAGCCGGTTTAAAACGTCGCAGGTGATGCCGACTACCTGATAAAGGAACAATAAGAAGATCGTATTGCTATGCCAATATATATATATATAAATATATAATATAACGTAAATATATATTTATTATATATATATAATAATGATGGTACAGTATACCGTTGAATCTTAAGCTATAGACGCTGCGATACAGCTGACAATAGAATGGTTATAAGCCAATAGCTTTGAGTGTTTTTTTTTTTGTTTGTTAAAGTAAACGACTTTATAAAGGATGCTATAATCCAGTTTTAGTTTTTAATTGTGTAGTACTATGACCAAAGAGTCACTTGTTCGATCACTGCCTAAACAAGTAAATCGATACGAATGATTATGAGTGATTTTCCACATTTTCGTTTTTATTAGTGGCCGGTTTCGCCAACCTTTCACGTTGGCATTATCAAACATTTTATTCAAAAATATTAAAATGGAATTCCACCAAGTACTCTCTGTCAAAAATATTGAATTTCTTAAAAACAATAAAATAAAATATTGTTTTTATAAATAAAAAAACCACTTTATTACAGTTACACGTATTCGATCTTATGAGATACAAGTTAGCGATCATTTCGCCGAAAGCGAGTCCGTTACCTGGTATAATTTATTTGGAGCCGCTTTTATTAGGGCGCCAGGTAGAGTATTCAATTAAATGATAAACTACGTGAGAAAAGATCTTAAACGAAATGTTATCCCGCTAGTATTTGGAATATATTGGAGGGTTGGCGACTCCATTGTGTCGCGAATGATTTCTCGTTTTTTTAATATGCACGAATTATTTGCGACAGCTGAATATTATTAAAAAAAATACAAGAATATAATACCATATATCAAAATTTAAATCGATTAAGTCTCTCGTGGTTGTCTGATTTGGAAAAAAATACACACGATCAAACGATCGCTTCAAAAACAAGATTGAAATTAATCGCTTGTGTTTTGAGTTTGATTTCGGATGATGAAATATTTGCAGTCCTAATTAATTATAAAATTAACTGTCTTCTTGTTTTTTTAAAAGAGTATTTTTAAATAAAAATACAATATAAAAATAATTAACTGTTGATTGAAAAGCATCACGTTGGATATCTTTGCCTGCGAATTTACTTTACACACACCTTGCGGTCTCCTACTTTTATAGAGAAGTGTGGTTATAGAATCTTCGTTACCTAAATATATCTTAATAAAGACTAACATATGATAGATTAACAAGGATTTATAAATCTAAAATATAAACTCGATAATTATAACTAATACATATCACATATCAAAAGCCTTCGCCGCTTTTCGGTTCTCCGAATATTATTACTCTTTGATTTGTCAGGATAATATTATTATTGGTTATAATCCTTGTATTATTCTGCGAGAATATTCTATTTTGACTGCCTAGTGGTGTTTCCATAATACAGAGTTAATTAAAGTCAAATAAGTTTGTTTAAGCAGATAAATCTTTAAATCAAACAAGCTATGATCTCATATGAACGTAGCTTTATTTTTATAATGGTAAAACGACTTAAAATATTATCGCTAATACAAATAAAGCACCAGCGAAAAATAAATAATATCGTGACGTATATATATTAGGGTGTCCCTTATATGACCAAAAAAATTTTTTTTTCAAATTTCGAAATGCATACCCTCTACATTTTTTACTAATGCTATAAGATACTCAAATATAAAATTTCATCTTTCTAGAAAAATTGCAACTAGTGCCGACCGAGCTTCAAAGTTTAGTAAAAAACGTGTTTTTTCTTGATATTTCGGTCTGGTATAAAATCATTATAAATGCAATAAATTAAGTGAATAATAGTAAAAATTCAATTAAATGAACATTAATCTTTAATCAAAAACATAAAGTAATAACAATCAGCCAGGGTAACTTTTTTATAGAGTTGTTTTTTTACAGTCCGGATACAATTTTCTATGTTCCTGGACACAGCGCAGCAAGAACTGTTTTTGTTCTTCTTCAGCCGCGATAAGTCCGTTAAAATCTTGCATAATTTTAACAGCCCTTTCAGCAGTATCATTCACAACCCTCAAATAACTTATTTTTCTTTTAGCTTCCACAAAAGCACTATTATTATTCCAAGAAGATACATCTTCCTTTAGAAAACTGTCGTCGATCTGCAGTCGTGATAAAAATTGTTTGCTCTTTTCCGATACGAAATCATCCAGTGTTTTACAAACATAAGCAAACATCTTGTAGAGTCTTTTTGTCCTTCGCAGTTATTCTGCATTGTGACTGAAGTAAACACATTTTTAAAGAATAGATCGCTCTCGCCATCCAGCGTGCCTGATGCATGGCTTTGGGGGGGCTTAGTTTTAATTTTTCCTCTGAGTCTCCTCCCAAAAATATTACGCACAGTTCGACCAATTTGCGGTAGTCATCTCTGACATAACCTTTGTCTAATTCTGCCTTATAAAATATTAAAAAAGCTTGAATGTCTGTCTCGGCAACACGTTGTTTTACGAAATTAAGAGATGGTTCAATGTTACTAGCGTCGATGTTTTTCCAATTTTCTCTGAACTTTTTAAACATTGGAGTATCTGGGCTACTAGTAATTTACTTAATTTTGCTTTCAAAGACAGCTTTTAGGACCAATTCATAAACATGATGACGACAGACGAGCAGCAATTCTCTTCCTAAAGTTTCTCCAAAATAGCACGAGCTCCATTGAAACGGCCAGTATTGAAAGCTGTTGTGTCGCAGCACATTATTTGTACTTTATCGTGAAGGTTCTAGTCAAAGAGAGCTGTTGAGACAGCCTTAGCTTGATGTTTTTCAGAAGAATGTTCTAGTTTTGGCACTGCAAGAAGCTGTTCCTTATCGTCAAACGAAGCAATAACTGGCAAGCGTTCTTCTTTAGAACTTCGTACATCTAACCCGGGTAATAGTTTTCCATCCCAATGGACTGTGACTACGTCGGGTACATTACTTCCAAAGAAGTCAGATTTTATTGCTTCTGCCCTTGATTTTCTAGTTTCAGCAGCTAGTGGTTATCTTTGTCTTACAACCCTTTCCTCTTCTTCCAATCGTCGTTGTTTAGATCTATCTTCTTTTACCGACAATTTTTTATCAACACCACCTAAGCATCCTGGTCGATCTGGCTCTCTCTGTTTCATTAAAAATAATTTATCTTACTCTATTTTCATTCTCTCAAAAGCATCAGCATGTGCAATATCAAACAAATTATCAAGATCAATTTTGAAATTGTTCTCACGGCTCTTGAACGTAACCTGAGTTTTCTTACAATTTTTTTTGCAACTCTCTCCAAACATGATATAAATCAACAAGTTTCTTCACGCAGTTAGGATATGCCCTTGTTGGAATTCTTGTTTTTTCCCAATATATGATGCACTCCCTAATCACAAGATTTGCACTTTCACTAACAATCAGTTTAACCTCACGAATATTGTAAAATAGGACCGAGGGAATTTGTCGATTAGATGGTAATTTTGCACCATTTATTTGATATCTAGGCAAACCGATAAGGAAATTATTTTGTTTATCACTCCGTAATTCCACCGACATGTTAACGCACTAAACAATGGAGCACTACTAATCTCAAAAATCACGTATGAAATGACAAATAAAACATGCAGTTACAAGTCACAGCGCAGTACTTACGCAACTTGTATGGACAAGTTAAAATCGCAAGTCGGCACGGGTTACCGTTTATAAATCGAACTAATATTTTTTTCTAGACAATATAGGGTTATTACTAAACTTTTAAGAAGGTACGCGTAAAAAAATATTGAACTTGAATTTTAAGGGACACCCTAATATATATATATATATATATATATATATATATATATATATATATATATATATATATATATATATATATATATATGAATTTGATGATAACTTTACGAGAGACAGACTCATAAGGTCAGATAATTTGAACGTTCTTGAACCATATTTTTTATAAAAGAGTCGAGGGTGGAAAGTGAAACATAGATAAATCAAAAGCTTTTAGTTAGAATCGATTGCTGCCGTAATCAGTTTGTGACGACTCTGGAATTCGCTGGTTAATTCTGACCGTTATGCTACATCGATTTTATAAAAAAAAATATTGATTCAATTGAATACACGAAACTCAAAATAATTACTTTGAATTCTATGTGTTAAAGATGTTTATGGCTAAGTGCGCAGCTTGAAATTTTTTTTCAGCGAAGGCATTAATTACGTGTAGGTTTTCGTGTAATCTGTTAGAGTTCTCGTGCTAAAGACATCCAATCACGTTAGCAGCGAGAACGTTTACGAGAGGTCCTTTTTATGGAATATAAAAGCCAGGCCGTACCATTCTCACGAGCGCAAGAAGAAGATCACTTCGGCTCTCTCTTTCTAAGATTCTTTGGAATATGTGTAGGTGGTTTATAGTTGAAGGGGAGATCATAAACGTCCTCGGAGTCCATACAGGTTTTAATAGATTGATATTAAAAGGGCCGTCCGTAGATCTATCTGCAAGCAAATATACTTTACTCTCATACCAATAAATATCCATGGTGGTGAAATTAAGTTTTCAAAGTATAAAACATGAAAATTAATACTTATTTACATATTATTTGGTTGATTAACGTGAACTAACAACAGTTAGATTTGTAGTTTTGCGGTTAGTAATAAAATAAAAGATTTACATATAAATTGTATTGTTGTGTGATTAAAATATTTGCCTTTTCGTTTAGAAAGAAATAATATTATAAATGTTATGATAGTTGTGGCAGTTGTTATTATAACGGTATTATTGGTGTTTAACAAATGAAAGTTTTTATTTACTTGTTTGCGTTGAAACGCCTTTTAATACTGAGGTCGGATTAAGACATTTTCCCTTTCGCAAGGCAAAACAGTAACGACGTTGTAATACAGAGTAATTGGGTTGTTGCTTCGTTTTTAATCAAACAATCGGGAGGAAATATGCAGAGTCCATAAATAAGAGGAACGACAGGGCGTGTCGAGAGGCCGTTTGCTCTGGCACGAGTCGTTAGGGCACTGCGTGGTGCTACATTCTTTATAGCTCAACACAAAAACTCCCAGCATTAGTCCCCCCATAGAAATAAATACCTAATTTACGCAAAGTTTCCAAGTTAGGCGGGGAATATAGTGGAGTCACGAGAGGAACCATGCGCCTTGTCTAAGTCCTGGATCTTGTCTAAATAAGTTTGCTTGTTTAAAAAAAAAACATTCTTCTTCTTTAAGTGCCATTCCTCAGTAGAAAATTGGTTACCATCTCACTGAGCATAACTAACCTTGGGACAGTTTTATTATTTTGGTTGCACTTCCGACCTTACGCCGGAAAGATAACAAGCCAAATATCCGCTGCCACTTCTGCTTGTGACCTTGTTCTCTTGCTACTTAGTGTTATTTACGAATTATCTTGGAATATTATAATAAAAAAAATTCGGGCGTTTTTGTATGTTAGGTTGAAATGTAGATTTACAAAATATTTATTCATTTTCAAATGCGTTTTCTCAGAGATATATTTATTCTGAGGTAGTCTCATTAATTTAACAAGACTCCTAACTTCCAGCCACAGGCGCAAATAACACATCCACTTTATCTTTCTTTTTCCAATGCCTCTATAGTAGAGTATATTTGGTATTCTTAAAATAAGGGTTTTTTACCATCGTCAGAAGTTCTCGTTCTTTACACATTTTCTCTAAGATTCTCTTTTGAGACGGGGTTAATCCATGGTATGACCTAAAAGAGGGTAACTAAAATTTTTGAGGAACCTTGCTTTTTAACCGTGTTAGCTTTGATTTCAATACGCCATCCTCGACAGGCAAGATGACCATTGATCCAAGAGGTCGCAATGGACCCTCCGGATCAAGTAGGGTAGGCTGTGCTGCATAGCCAACTATGATTGGAGTATGACGTGACCCTTCACCCCATGTCGGTGAGTGGGGGTGGTCACGAGACCGGCATTTTGGAGTAACATAATCGACAGGACGCACACGAGCTGCATTGCCGGCCTAATAGCGTTGCCTTACATTACGCAAGGCACTCAAAAGCAGGACAATGGCCCTTTTATACATCGCAGATAGCACCACAAAGGCCTTCATGCCAGTCGTCGATCTATATAGATCAGGGGTAGACAAACTTTTGATCACTACTTGCGACCACTAACATCGTATGTGTAAGGTGATCATAAGATTAGTAGTAATATGAACCCAAAAATAAGTTTAAATTGATAGTATCAATACATATTTAATATCAAGTTATTTTAATATAGAAAAATAATGATTTCTTCTCAGGCCACTAGGGATAGTTACGCGATTGTCGTTTTGGCCACCCCCGATTTAGATGATCTAATTTAATCAAATAATTAATGAAAAATAACTTGTTTTATGTTAAACCAAATTTTTATGGCTTTGTTTTTTTAATTAATTGCTTTGGATCGGATATTCGGTAATAAAAACTTTACGAGTGCATTATTCTCCATTGACATTCGTATCTTAATTAATTAGTAAATTCAAATTTAATTTTTCGTTGTTTGAACCAAACCCTCAAATGACTTATAAGTTAAATGTAGACCCATAGAAATCTATTAGAAAATAGCTAAGTTTTATAATGTACAAAAACATGTTAAATTTTCAAAAAATGATTATAAATTAAATACTTATATACTCAATAATTTTGATAGAAAATACTTGACAAAAAAACGCTCACATTGTTAATGTTTTTTTTTATATGGTTGGCTATTCAAATTTATTTATTTAAATTTAAATAATTATCTAATCGGTATGCTGGAGTACCACAAAATAACCACAGAGCCGTAGAAAAGACAGTTCTTATGCAGGTTTGAGGTTAGCAAGTAGCAGAAAATATGCAGGAATTTATGGCAGTAAATCGGAAGTACAGTCGAATTAGTAAGACCGGCCCAAGAAAGGAATATATTCGATGAAATGGCCACAAACCTCACATGAGGAGAGGCACTAGGAGAAGAAGAAGGAATTCATTAATTCATAGTCATATAGGTTCTCTTAGAGTTTACCAGTTTAAGCGAAAACACGGAGCATGGCGTTCTTCTCCTCCTTCACGAAATTTCGTCTTGTTTGACTCCAGCCGAGCGAGCTTCTACGTTTACTTTGGAGTCGAATATTTCATGGCACTTGAGAAAGAGCAAGCCTCCACGATTTTTAAAAGCATTTTAAAGTATATGTGGCTTGCATAATATGTAAAATTTAATTTTAAAAAAAACGAGACAACGTTTCAAGCTAGTCAGCGTAGCATAGCATATGCGTTTTTTTATCACAAGATCAACTCTGTTTTATGTTTACTATTTGCGGATTGAAAATCTTTGTTTTAAATTAAAACAATAAAATTTAAATCAAAATTTATAAAAAAAATTTGGCTGTATAATAAAAAAATGCACGTTTAAATAAAACTTGTATATTATAAAATATTGATCAGTAGAAACTTTATTTATATAGTATTAAACGCAAGCCACTGTTGCTTTCGTTTCTTAACGTATTTACAGTGATATTGAGCGTACTTGCTGTTTTAAATTTGACATAAAACCCATTTATAAATAGGGTTTAAGCCACACACATCAATATATAACAAACAAGATTTACAAGAAAATGACTTTGTGGTAAATAAAATTTTCCAAGGGGGGACCCTTTGAATGAAACATGGAAAAACTTGTGTTATTACGCTTAAACATTCACGCTTGAATGTATTTGAATTCTAAAATACCCCATGTTTCAATTTTTTCCCTCCCCGTGTCGAGCGGAAGTTTACAACCATCACTTCACAACAATAATATGTTTAAATTGTTTAATAAATAAAATAGGATTTTTTTCATTGGTTTGGTCATCAATACAAACAAGATAGAAAATGATTTTGTATTGAACAAAATTTTCCAAGGGGGGACCCTTGAAAGAAACACGGAAAAACTTGTGTTAGCTAGTTAATTCACGCTTGAATGTATTTGAACTCTAAAATAGCCCAAGTTTCAAGGGTCCCCCCTCCCCGTGACGAGCGGAAGTTTACAATCATTTTCACTTCACAACAATAAATTTGTTTAAGAGCATAAATTTTATCTCGTACGCGACCACTTTTCGTGTCGGGCTCGGAGTTTTCATAGCGCTTGAATTAATTACGTTATTTGAACAAGTTAGAGCCAAGCCAACTGGGCGATTCGGTTCATCGCGTTACTTTATAAACTTTTAACCTAGTTTGGCTTTAGAGATGCCTCGAACCTTAGCTATTATGAATTTGTAAACGGATATTGTTAGAAAATTTATTATAGTTGGTCATAGTAGCCAAAGTGGAGGAAGCTTTGCGAGGTCTAAAAATTTTTTTAAGTAGCGTGTGTTTTGAAGATTACAATGTAATACATATAAATTATACCAATGATATAAATCATTAAAGCATTCACTTGATATTATTTCCAATTATTGCTCTTTATCAAAACTATTCTATATACATACATTATGTATTTAATGTACGTCAATAAAGAATTTAAATTTGTTATGTAATAATTTATGATTTACAATATATTTTAGAAGCATGCATCAGTTTTCGGTAGTATTATTAATTTTAAAGATGTATCTGCAAAAGCAAAAGAGCTTTCAATGACTACGTGGTAATTTTCAATACTCTTTAAAATATGTCTGTTGTTTAAAAATTCATTTCGTAAATTATTTATGTTTGGGTGTTTCTTGAATTAAAATTAAAAAAGTTATCACTGCAAAAAAATTGTTTTAATTTATATGACTAATTACAACGCAATAATATAAGTTTTCGTGAATTCAAGAAATGCTTCAGAGGCCTCAGGTTATAGTTTCTCGAATTTATATAATAGGCCAGTGTTTTTCAACCTTTTTGAATACACGACTCCTTTGTAAGTTGAAAAATTTTTGCGACCCCTAGGTCTAGGGCCTTTATAAAAATATTTATTTATTGTAGTGTAGGACCTATTATACAATTATATTTTTCTTTTACCTGCGACCCCCCCAAGTGAGGCATCGCGACCCATAGGTTGAAAAACACTGTAACAGGCTATTAAGTTACAGATGCTTTGCAGCATATTCACATCTTTTGATCTTATGTACAATTGTAGTATTTTTTATAACCAATATGTATATAAATCATACAGCGTGATAAATTACAAAAACTTACAAATGTGGTGGTAGAAAAGAGGCTAGAGCTCAATAATATAGCAAAAAATTAAATTATTTCCATGTCAGTAAACTGTTTTTAAATAACCATATTTGTGAATATATTTAGGTCAAGGACTCGTGATAAACCGACTGCGTAATAATATCTTCAAAAAGCAATATCTCTTCGTTCCGAGCGGAAAACTTTTCTGGGGGGTCTCCGCGATAGGAAGAACTTGTCGAGAGACTTCCAGTCAAAGACGCAATAAGAGAAATGCATGCTTCGGGGATCATGACGAATGGAAAGTACGAGATGTAAATGTAAGATTAAACATGATGGATCACGCGGTAGTACGAACTGCTGTGGACACATTATAAAACGATGTAATATCTGCTCTGCATATAAAGTATCACAAAAGTTTTACTGTGTCATCTCACTGATCATATGTTTGTCTGTCTTTTTTTTAGGGTAAACACTATGGGGGTCTATAGATCCTTCCACCCATGACTAGCAAGCATAATTAGCAATGCAAATCAGACGTGTTTTGATATGAACACAGATTTTTTCAAAAATAAAAATGTATGATACCTTCTTTGTAGACGAAAACTAATGGTATGAAAAAGTTATAAAATATATTCTACTACTTTGTAAAAATAATAAGCCGCGAGTGACAATTCTAATTTGTACTGTAAGTGTTTAATATTGAAATTTATTATATATGCCTGTCGTACGTGGATAAATCATTTTTCTTCCCATTGAATATCAAAGCAAACTAAAACTTACAAGTGAAAAAAATAATGCCCGACTCGAACTTAATTTCCAAACCTCACAGGAAGAGTACTAACATGAATTAAATTTAGTTTTTTTATATTCAAAACAATTAATAATTCGAAGCCCGTTTAATGAATGAATAATATATATAATATAAAAATATCTCAACCAAAATTAAATATTCCAGTATGAAAGGTAGTACCGAATATAAAACTTCTTCAATAAAAAGGATTAAATGGATGAAAAGGAAATTTGTGGACTGAAAAAATATCCTTTGCTCTTTTGACCTACAGCTAATTCAAATGAACACTGGCTGGTTGGTTTTTTCGCTTTTTAGTTAGACCTCGCCCGTATGAGTTGCGCGCATATTTCTCACCGCAAAGTTAAATTAACCCAGCGGAATTATGAAACTACTGTACAGTTAGTGGCTGAAAATTTCCATTTAAATTCCGTTTTACACTATTTTAAAGTCATTAAATTTATTTCTACTAAATTAGCTCTGCGTTTTTTATCGCGTCTGGAATTCGGCTGCGAGAATTATTTTAGTGGACTTTGAAAGTGTTCAGGTATTCTTAGAATTTCCGGTAGTTGCTTTAAGAAAATTTTAATACTGCTATTTTTTGTATTGAATTTATATCCAGGATTTATTTTATAAATGTAATTCCATTAATATGCTATTAGTTTTGGTTAAAATATATATCATGTTATGGTTATTCGGATAATGAGACTTTTCATGCCAGACACAACCGCAGTTGCTTTCAAACTTTTGTCTGTGAAATCCTCGATCCTCGGATCTATTCAGCACGATAAATAAATATTAAAAATGTATAAATGAAAAATGTATAGTTGCTCGAGGGGCGATGTGTATTTATGGAGGCAGTTTGACAAGATGGATGAAGGATTCAGTGACATCACAGCAGGCAGGACCGGACTTCCCTGCGGGGGAGGAGGCTCATATAGTGGGTCTCCAAGCGGGAATTGAGCCTAGATTAATGGCCCCCAGTGCATAAGCTTTAAATAAACATAGCCTACTTCAAAAGTTATTATGTCAACACAAAAATAACACCCCTTCAGAAAATACTCGTTATTGCTGTATATTGGAAAGCAGCTTACTGTATAGTGTAGTGAGCGATTCGCGTTTTTATTATTTAATACGTCTTAAAAAAAAACACGGTACAGAATAAGGTGTTTTAAAAATGAAGAGGCAAGCTAATGTACGAGGGCGGTCCGATAAGTACTTAGCCTACAAAAGAAAAACGAAAATTTGGGAAAAGTGGCGATTTACTTCTCAAAATAGTTTCCTTTTAGCTCGATACACTTGACCCAGCGATGCTCCAACTTCTTTAACCCATCTGAAAAATACGTTATCTCGAGGTCTGCAAAGTAGGCGTCCGTGGCGGCGATGACCTCCTCATTCCTCCTCCTCACTTGTTAAAGAATCGAAGAGGAGAAGAGTCACCGTACACAGCATCCAAGCGCTCTTTGCTTCCAAAAATAAGAATCGAATAACCAACCGATATTGCTCTTTTTTCATTTTTCTAAAATACGCGTACACGTCCGCTTCCACACGCGGTCAAAACAAAACTACGAGTCCGATTCGGCTGAAATTTTGACAGTAGCCGTCTACGAGAATGTACTACACTACCATCGGGTGAGGCTAAGTAGTTATCGGACCGCCCTCGTATGTGAAGCAAAATCACTTGGTGTTGAGAATTTTTGTAAATGCGAAATAAACATTCCGGCTTACACCCGCTTTTAAGTGCACTGCAACCCTTGTGTTTTGGCAGACACTTCAGACACGGAGAGCCGGCATTCCTGCACGGGGGGTGTGAACCGCAGAGCTGGGGGTTAGGTTAGGTTAGGGCGGGGGTGGATCGCCCGTTAAGTGGCCTTCGGGCTACCGGGATAATCGCCGCCCCTGTCCTGATGCGCGCTTCATGCCGAACAAATGACGTGCCGTTTCACTACCCGGACTGAAAATTTACCGACGCAAACCAAATTTACAGTTTAAAAATGGCGGATCATTAAACTGCTTTAATGGTGCAACTTTATTACTGAATTATATAAGCATAAGTTACTGAAAAATACTTGAAACTTTGATTTTAACTTTTCCGCTCTCCTCATTCTGTTGCTTGTGCATGACTGCATTCTGTACTCTGAACGCGTGTAGAGGATCGGCAATGGACTTGGAATGATCCTGGAGGTATGTGCTCTGAAAGTTCCTGCCTGAGCTTTGAACGGAAAAGATTATATAATTATGCTATCGGGTAGCAGTCAGCAAAATTGCAGTCTCACTATAAACCCACTACACTATTTTCCCCTTAAAAAACCATGAACACTGGGTCAGCATGAGTATATGCTCAGTGAAATGATCGCCAACCTCCTCTGAGGAGAGACACTTGATGAAGAATGATATTTCTAAATTAAATATTCGATAAGCAAACTAATTTAAAAACAAAAGGACTGAAAATTTACCGACGCAAACCAAATTTATAGTTCAAAAATGGCGGATCATTAAACTGCTTTTATGATGCAACTTTATTACTGAATAAACACGTAAACAATAAACGAATTATATAAGCATAAGTTACTGAAAGAAACTTTATTATAACTTTTCCGCTCTCCTCATTCTGTTGCTTATGCATGACTGCATTCTGTACCCTGAGCGCGTGTAGAGGATCGGTAATGGAGTAGTGGACTTGGAATGATTCTAGAGGTTTGTGTTCTGAAAGTTCCTGCCATTGTTTTTGCAGGAGTATCAGATCTTAACGTCAGAGCTTTGCAAGCAAAACTGCAGTCTCACTGTAAACTCACTACACTATTTTCCCCTTAAAAAAAACTATGAACACAGGCTCAGCATGAGTATAAGCTCAGTGAAATGATCGCCAACCTCCTCTGAGAAGAGGCACTTGACGAATAATGATATTTCTAAATTAAATATTCGATAAGCAAATTAATCCAACGTAAAGAATAATCAATGGCATTTTAAATGCAAACTTGCTTTTCAGGCATTGTAGATCATATAGAAGTAAGATTATTTAATTAATTTATTCTACTGTGCCAAAGCTGGATTACTTTTGCTACCGAGATGAGTTGCCTTAAATAATGTCCTATTAAATCCATCCACGGACTTAAAATGTGAATAAATCCCCGAGTTCTGAGATCCGACCCTGCTTTGTAAAATAAATTATTGTTTCCGGATGGATTAATTTGCTTGTGTTTTATAGGATTAATTTAGATCCAATCTTAAGAAAAAAAGTGAACGAAGAAAAACAAGAAAATCCGGTTTATTGTTTTGTTTGTTGATTAACGCTTAAATAAATAATTTAAAATTTTTTTATTATTTAAACAGCTTTAAAGAGAAATAAATGTAAAAGAATAAAAGGAAAGATTTTTTAAATATATTTATTTTTCAATGTTTGTGCTGGCGTAACTTATATTAAGTTTATGTAAAAAAAATTAAACAATTTTGTGTAGTACAAAAGTAATCGAACCTTTGTTAATTTTAATGAATTTAACTGTAGTGGGTTTTTATTTGATTTACCATCACAAATAATTGATGCTCAATTCACAACTAAATAAATATTATTATAATATATATAAGTATATTAGCTATTAATAAACTCAATCAAAAGCAATATATTAGGGGAAAATAATCAGGAATCTGGTACCTCATTAGAAATAATTTGTTCTGAAGCAAAATATAAATATACCAATTAATATTTTTGAGTAAAATACTTGTGGAAATTTCTAACATGTGGGAAATCACTCAAGTATTTTACTCAAAAATATTAAAATGGAATTCCACCAAGTACTCTCTGTCAAAAATGTTGAATTTCTTAATATACCAATTCTTTATACTTAAAATATATTTTTTTCAATTGAATAACACGTCTATCATAAAAGCATATATGAAACCACTTGCCGAGGTCGAAACTATTTTTTGTGTTTAAACTAGTTTTTATGTAGCATTAAGTTGCCTGACAGAGTTTCAAAATAAATTTCAAGCGAAAACTTTCAGCCCGTGCCGTTTTCGCGATATATTTTAGATTTATGAACTTCCAGAATTGATATTGGCAATTCCGATTTAACTGTTAAACATTTAAGAATCAGTGTAGTCACAACCAATGTGTATTTTTAAAGCTGACTAGCTCAAATTAATTATACGTTTTTTACAAGAAAAAAAATATGAGTTCATTAATGAGAAAACGTTTTGTTATATTATTCAAACACAATAGGGTACACAAATTTTTGCATAACTTATTCTTGAACGCTAATTTTTTACAAGCGATAAAAAATCCGGGATATCCTGATCTGTTTAAAGTAAGGCCCTCCATTGAGGGGGTGTTTAACGAGCTAATGAACTTGGGGTTTGTTTTGTGGAATGGAGGGTGCAAAGTGCTGAAGAGGGTAGCTAAAGCCTTCGTATTTTCAGAAAATTCAGTACTTGACGGACAATCTGCCTGCCAGTTGAATTCAGGAATGCAGCTACAAAAACCGTGTATACGAAATGCTTAATTTTTTATTGCATTTTAAATATAGCAGTCGTGTCTTACACACAGTATTTGATATATATATATATATATTTTTTTATAAATATATAAATTAATCTGAGTTTATTTTATAACACATTGTAATGCACGGAAACTTTGCCACGCACGTGTTGTCCCAGAAAGGTCGCCCGCCATTTGGATGTAGATCACAGATCTCAAAGTTGGGAGAATTTTATTTGTTACATTTTGGGGAACTAACTATTGCATTAGTCAGAAACTGTGGCGCAAGTTACGGAATACATTATAACTTACTTTATAAAAAAAAAAAATTAAACAAAAACCACGTTACATTTTGGCAGTGAACTCCTTTTTGATACGAAAAATATTTATATGGCACACACATATAATATATAATTTTTTAAATAACTCAATATAACATGCGATTTAAAAACCAGTTAATAAATCCAAAAGAAGGAATCCAGCGATTTGTTACAAAAAATAACGACTGAGATTTTTTGCGCCATTTGCCAGGAAATTGCTGTAAGGGTGCGCCTGTAAAGTTTCTCCGAGGGCGGCAGGATCCAACCCCCGTGAAGGCTTCTGATATTAGCAATCAGCTCCCTCGGCGCAGAAGGCCCGATACCTTGAAGTTCTCCGAGCTGAACCCTTACTTCGCCAACAGTCGTCTATCATTCGCTCCATCACGGCCCGGAGCCTTCTATGCCGTTACTCCATCATCAAAGCTTATGTGTTGTAATTGTAGATTTTGCATGGCTGAATTAATTCATGGGTGGATATAATAACTATTTTCAATTACATGTTATAATTTATTACTAATATGATTAGGCACATTAGTTCATACATAGAAGATGATTTAAAGAAACTCTCAGAAAAATATCATCGTGATTTGTGTGGGATTTGTTGGCCTGGGCACATTGGTTCATATGTAGAGTATGATTGTTAAAAATTCTCGATAAACGGAAGTGATTCGTTAGTACAAGGGTTAGTACACCGGCCATGTAAGCTAGGGGATGTGGGTTCAAATCCCACACAAATCACGATGGTATTTTTCTGAGAGTTTCTTTAAATCATCTTCTATGTATGAACTAATTTGCCTAATCATGTTAGTAATAATACAATAAACCCGTAATGGGTAATAAATACGCATCTGATTTACGTCCAATCTTATAAACGTGTACGTAAATATTTTACGTAACTGTTTGCCTTAAATTTTTTTATATAAAACAACTTTGAAATCCTCATAAATGATTATAGCGTATAAAGTAATATAAATTTATTTGTAAAAGATAAGTTTGAAAGGCATTTTTTTAGAACTTTTTTTTTTAATATCACTGTGTGAATACAGACTAATATTAAAAGTTCTCAACCGTTTTATAATTAAAAAGTAGTTCAAAAAATATTTATCACTGATCAAATTCCACCGCAGAGACATCAAGTATTCACACTTTCCATAATAGTCTTCTGAATCCACGGTCGAATATATGGCTTAATCGAAGGCTAAAATAAATATAGGCTGGAAAGCCAACCGCGTTTAATACATGCTTGGACTGGGTAACGAATAATTCACTCGATAAGATGAAAATCGAGCCTCCCACGCAGGCGTAGAGCCTTCCCCACGCAAGCCAACCACCAGGGCCACCAAAATACCCTCACTCAAGAATCAAAACTACACTTGTGCCACGTCAAGGTGTGATTATTAGTTGTACGTTCCAACCATAACCCTGGAGTGTTTTTCAAGAGAAACTAACAAGGAGTTGATTTGACTTCATTTTTTGGATACTTCGACACTATATTTTTGCCCCTATACTGGAGAAAGAAGCGTTGGAACACCCAAACAAGTAAAAGTTACTAATAACAACAGCTGCCAAAACCTATAAGGTTTTATCATGAAAATAGTATTAAATAAAATAAATTTATTCACAACGGCTGCAATAGCTGCGAATAACTTTACCCTTTATCTAATCTTTTATTGTAATATGTGATATCGTATTGGATTTTGTTTCCAAAGCAGTTCTGAAATTAAACGATAACCCCAATAGTAACCTCACAACCCTTGAGCTGTAATAATAAGTTAGGGGTAGGTTAGGTTAGGTTACACGCCTAGGCTAATCACCGGCGAGGAATCTAAACTTCTCCAGAAATAGGAAAGTTGCTCGCCACTGTAGCGTGCGTCATTATATTCATACTTATACGAGTGCTGGTATTAAAAGCTCAGTGCAATAAGCCTACACTTGTATAATAAAAATACGCCAAAATTCAATTGAAATACTCGTTTAAACTACATATTAGATTTCCTGGACAATTTCAAGGTATGTTGGAAAAAATTGGATATAAGCATAATACGATAAATCAAGGCCAATCAATTATAAAGATTTCAAAAACGTATAAAAAAAATTGTTGTCAAAAATCAAGTAAAAAGTCGATTGTATTAATAACGTATATTTAGGCTGTTTTTGTAATTCATGTTGGGTTTTTCCTTTCATTTTCGTGTGTAGGTGTATTGATAAGGTAAATTAAAAGTCAATGATGTTGATGATGTCTGACCTGGCTGCCCTTATTATTCATGTTCGACTTTCCCATCACTAGCGTAAGTGCGTTGAGAAGGCAAGTATAATGTCGATTAAACTATTATATATTAATATTTGACCCACCACTAGTGTGAGTGTGTTGAGAAGGTAGATTAAACGCCGATGATTCTGATGATGTCCGACCTGGCTGCCCTTGTTATTCATGATTAATTTTTCCCACCACCAGTGTCAAACCATTGGAGAGGCGAGTAAAATGTGGATTATACTTATAATGTCTGATCTGGCCGCCGTTGTTATTGATATTAGATTTTTCTTGTGTTGAGAAGGTAAATTTAAAGTCGATGATGTTGATGATGACTGACCTGGCCGTCCTTGTTGGCGTCGGCGCGCTGCCTGAGGCCGTCCCAGATCTTGATCATGGTGTCGTAGGTCTCGGTGTGCTTGGAGTCACCCTGCGCCCACCCTCGCAGAGTGCAGATTTTCTAAAAAAAAATATATACATTTCAGTAATATTTTTATTAAAATAAATATTTTCATGCTAGATTCTATCTATTTTGTTTTCGGCAAAGCAAAATCGAAAATACCCCAATTCCATAGATGATAAACCGTATTTACGATTTTGAATACTATTACTAATATGATTAGGCACATTAGTTCATACGTAGAAGATGATTTAAAGAAACTCTCTGATGATTTAAATGAACTAATGTGCCTAATCATATTAGTAATAATATATTAAACCCGTAATGGGTAATAAATACGCATCTGATTGACGTTCAATCAAAAAATCGACATACGTATTTTGAATACTATAATATTTAGTGTAGTTTAAAAACTTCTTTAGTATAATAAATATATTAAAGGTATTGTGCGGTTATACAGTTTTAGTATTTATTATTTTTTATAAAATATATCTGTAATATAAAATATATATTTATATATATAACCACATATAATGCACTCCTATTGATTTCGGTATAAAAATACTGTAGAATCTAATATGTTATACAAATGATTTTTTATCGAATTTTTCATTTTAGGTGTATTGAAAAAATGTTTGGTTTTGATTAAAAATGAAAACAGTGAATTTCACGATGTTTTAATAATTAAATTGAAAACTGTTATGAAATTCTATTGGTTTTGCATACCCAGCACGTTGCCTCTCTCAACTTTTTCCCTGCTTCGCATAGATTTACGTGAGCTCCCCGAAACAAATCAACGTCCCAGAGACCCGTCGTAGAACCCACCCCACCCTGTAGATATTTATCGAGGCGAGGTCTTTACTACCGAGGGTAGTCCCAAATTCCAGCCGATGTTTTGTATAAATTTTCCCGAGGGTCTACTTGTGTGGTTTCATATCTCTTATTATACCACATTCATATTATTTTTGGCCATAACAATCAAAATAAGCATTTGATGTTGAAACTTAATTAATTTTACCAATTATTTCTCTATTTTTTAGTGATGCTTCAAAAATATGAATATATTTTCATTTTATTCAGATAATCGCTTAAAAAAGTAATTAAACAGGAATGTTCTTCACAATATAACCTAGATTCCTTCACTGCAGAGTGTTTGGAAAAGAGTGTAGCTCACGTGAGCCAAACAGGTCTAACTCATGATTGGACGTTTATTACTGATTAATACTCCAGAATTTACAAACATATGTTCGCTTCCTCGTAAAATCGATTATTCAATTTCACTGCAATAAGTCTGTAGCGGTGTCTAATAATAATTTCCTGGGAATAGATCAAATTCATGTTGTTACGAAAATCCCAAACAGAAGTTAATAGCTCTATAATGCTTGGTTTTTAGCCAGATTGCTTAACAAACAGTAATTTCAGTCAAAATAATAGTAAAAAAAAAATATTTATTACTTTCAGCGAATTAAACTATTTTTTAACCTTCGCAAGCTTTTTGGCTATCTACATATTTTTCAAATATATTATATATATAATTAAATTTGTTCATCGTGGATAAAAATCTTAATGGGAATTTTTGAGAAGTTTTTTCAGGCAAAGTGCTCACAGACAAAAATATTCGTAAACTCCTAGCCATTTGCCAATTCGTACTCGTGTCGTAAAATAGACAAACGATTCGTGCTAATTGCTCAACTGGTCGAAGCAGTTATCCGATTCAAGTTGCACAATGGACTCTAGTAAATAGTTTTCTATTGCGAATGTGCTCCACGCTAGAACTATGCGGACCTAAATGCACTTTTATACAATTATAATTATTTAATATAATAAAGTAAATTTGTAGAATTCCAAAGTTTCATTCTTATAAAACAATATTACAGCAGCGACCGCCACAACCTGCTGATGTATTTTATTGAATTATACACATGTTGATAAATTTTTCGTACAGACCTTTTTCCCAGATTTTTTAAAGATATGTCACTAGTAAAGATCGTGTATTGAATGCCATTTTTTTATGTTTAGCTTTTTTAATTTTATATCTGAAATACTAGAGAAGGAACAGTATAGCCCTGACATGCTTTCATGTGAAATTTGCAAACCGTTTTGATAGAACAGTGGGATGCGCGCGTAATAGTTTTCTATTTCCAATGTGGAGCGGCAACGCTGTCGGGCTGCTTCCGGTTGTTTACGCCCGTCACCTGCGGCCTGGGAGGAGGCTTTGATTCAAAGGGACTGACGCCTAAACATCCGCGCCGAAGCCTGAAGAACTGATTCTGAGCGTTTCTTTATGTGCACGGGCTGAAGCGATTGTAGATTTCCTTCATGCTTGAGTAAAAATAGTGTTAAGGAGTCAACGAACCACAGTAAATATGCTTTCTTTAAATTTTAAACATTAACAATTTTTGAAGGGTTGCGTACTTAACATAATAAAATTTAATGTGTATATTTCAGGTAACGAGATAAAAGTAACGAATCGAGCAAAACACTCCAAGTCACTCAAAAACCATAAATCAAAATATAATTAACACAAAACAGTAGAAATGTCATCCCATAAAGTATATATTTTATTTAATTTTGGGAAAAATTTCTGTTCAATAAAATCCTTTATATAAATATATATATTCATATAAATACGTCAATGAGTTCAATCGATCGGAAAGTTAAAAGAGGTAGAATATGAAAAAAAAAAAAAAAAAAAAAAAAAAAGAAAAGAGAGGAAAACGGAGAAAACATATCGTTATTTTCCGTAAGTGGAAAAATAAATCTGTATTGAATGTATAATCCTTAATGTGGGAGAGGGATGGATTTATTTACTTTCATTTTTCCACCCTGTTTGTTATTCGCAGCACAAGGGAGCGAACATGAACATCTGCAAAATAAATACGAGAAATCTGAAAGCCCGTCCGTTATACGAACAAAATATTTAGTGTGTACACTATTTACATCTTAAATTAAACTTATATTCTCTATTATATATATATATATATATATATATACTGTATTTATAAATATATCTGTATTTATAAATGTTCCCACTTGTGTTCAGTACAACACCAGGGGCGTTGGTTTGTAAATGCGACAATTTCCGTGAACGCAGAATTCAGAAATAAGTGGTTCATTGTGAGGGTTAAGCTGTTGGAATATGTTTTGCCCATATCACGGGGTTGAAAGGCCTTCAGTTGTGTCGCTGAGGTTAGCTTTGGGATATTTTGGATAAATTCCAAAGGGTATGTGTGTACACTTGCCACGGGATCACCCCACAGCTATTCGAAGGACAGTGACATTGGAAATTTGTCTCTTCGTGTCATATTTATTAGGGTTGGCAAAAACGTTTCAATTCTCACCTGTTCATAATTAAAAATCAAATCTTATCTAAACAATCGTTTGGTGTTAAAATATTTGGTCTGAGTTTATAAAAAAAATATATAAAATTTGCAGAAGAGTAAAACAATAAAAGTCTTTGCTATACAACTGAAAAAGCACTTTAGGTGAATCCTGAAAAACATCTACTCAATAAAAGTTGCTCATTGATTCAATCATTCCGAAATTGATTTAACAACTTTTGTTTACTTATAAGAACTAAATTTGTGTTTGTAAGTTTTAGTGGTCGTTGTTATAGGGAATATTGGGTTATGGGGTATTATGTCGCGTTTTTCTGATGTTTCAGTCTAAGTACTGTAGCTATCTCCGCGGATTTGATTTGAGATGTTTTAAAATTTAAAAAAATATATGAATCAACGGTATTTGAATATTTTATACATATATTAAATAAATTAAACTCACCTCGATGGCCAGCTCGAAATCCTTCTTCTCGATGGTGCCGCTCTGGTTTACATCTGAAAGCAAAGAGCGGATGCGTGAAAAATAATCATGACAAGGGTGCAACATTCATCTTGTTCATACGCCAAAGGGTGGTTTTATTCAAACGTGTTTCAAAATATTGAAGTCAAAATATTTTGTTTGACCTGATTCGAAGAATACTCAACAAGATACGACGGGATATTTTGCCAAATATTAACAAATGGTTCTCCTATGAAAAAGAACCGGTTTGGTTAGCAATTATAAACGACTGAAAAAATTACTGTAAAATAGGATGAAGACATAACAAACCAATGGTTTCATTCAATAAATTATTAATTAAATTAATCCTTTGACCATATTTATTTTTTCATTAAAAAGTCATCTCTTTAATTAAAAGAATCCCTTATTTAATTTCACGCGTACCCTTTGTGCGAAACAGTGCCTTTTTAAACTAGAAAATGTCGATTACATTCCCTTTCAATGAATCATCGGAGGACCCTGAGAAACTTTTCGCCTTGACGAGTAAAAGAGAATCTGATGGTGTAAATATATTTTACACATGCCAGATACGTCACATTTCAATATATTATTATAAAATTTAAAGTTAATTTTTCTGTCTTTTTACAAGACAGATAAAATATTGCAGGAGAGTTAGTTTAAATTTAAGCAAACAGTTTTGGTTTATGAATTTAAGAAAACACTAATAAATTAACTGAAAATAAACGCATAGTTATATTTTTAAACGCTTCTTTGTATTGTAAATTGTAGCCTCTCCCACTCCACGTGTATGGGTCTACAAGACTTTTTTAAAGTATAAAATAATTAATATTAAATTTAAACGGAATGAGTATGTACAGCAAAGTCACAAATACATAGTTTTTTTTATTAAACATGTGTTTGGTTAATACGCATAGCTTATAGTTGTAATTTTTTTTTAAATTGATTATATTCCTATAAACATTGCAGAAATAATAAATGAATCCTTGCGATTCTTAAACGTCAATTTAGGCTAAAGAATTAACATAAAAACGCTTCTTTGTAGATTAAAAATAATTTATCGAGTAAATGAAAACAATGACGATTAAAAAATAATCTCAATTACAAACTTTGTAATTTTAAAGCGAATCTGTTTCTCTATTAAAAGCAAATTACACAGCTACCTTGTATTTTGACAGGCTTTAGCACTTATGCGATGAATACGTTTTCATGGGGTCTAACAGGGTAAATATTTTTTCATGGTGATATTTCAACGGATAAGAGGCCTCACCTTGGCTAGAATATTCCTTTTGCATTTCTATATAAAATATAGTGCTTAATATCGCGAGGCAGAAAAGGCAGGGAATCGATTAGATGGTCAGATAGCAGTTGCGTGAATAAACTCCTTAAAATTGTGATTTCTCTTGATTCCTTGACATGATTTAGCTTGAAGAAAGTAAATAGTTTCTTCACGCAACTTTTGTTTTGTTTTTTTTTTTTTTAAATGTTTTTTTGTGTTGCCTTACGTGATGTCAGTAAATTCCTGACTTTCTCGGTTAATATATTGTAATTGATTTTATTACTGACCGCAACGTAGAGTAGACCCTAATTAATTAACCGATGTTCATGATTTTTTTTAGAGAGAGAAAAAACAAAGAATTGTGTCTACGACATATACTTCTATCAGGCTTTTTTATGTCAGCATGAGTGCTTTTCTACTTTAACTACACGCGAAGCTTGGTACAGCTTATGAAAGTACTTGGTACCTGTAAAACGTATTTACTAGAAGAGGTGAACTTGCAGGTTTCCACGGGAAGTTGGAGACATGACCGTCGTGCCAATTCGTTTAAGCACTCCCCTGTCTATGCAGCCTTATTTATTTGAAGATCTTATTATATAGATTTTTATAATACATGGTGATTTTGGTGACATGGACAAAATATTAAATAGTTTTGGTAAACCAAAATGATAATATATAGGATGCGATTAATTTACTGTATTAGTATTACTCAAGTATTTTAAACCGAAAAGTAACAAACTAAGATAAATTATAATACTTGTTTTTTATATAGACCCATAGTTTTGCAAAGTTGTCTTTTTATAATTGGGTATTTCCTTGTGTATTGGTTTTGTGTTGTAGGCACTCAAACTTTATATGTCGGGTCAGATGCAATACCATCTGAAAAGGAAACCTAATCTTGGACCTTACCTTCGGTGCATACCCTTTTAAGGTTATCCTCACTCCAAGCATCAGCATAACAAAACGAAGATCGTCACTTAGATACAAAGGCAAGCAATGAATTCTTAAAAGCAAAACGAAAAAAAAAACGAACAGACGTGTAAACAAAACGAAATTGGGTTGAACATAGTTCTTTTAATTTTTATTTCATTTTTAAATTGTTGAAAATAAATATAAAAATGGTTATCTTCAAGAAATATAAATTTAATGCGGTGCTATGGTACTTGAGGGTTTTGTTAAATTGCTTTTATTGTTCTGACGGTCTATGGGAAACCATTTTTCGCAAGTAAATCTTTTAAGCATTTTAGTTTCTTAGAGTCTTTACTACCAAGCCAGCGGGTAATCTAATTTAATGTGTTTTGGTGTTTGATCTTGATGTATACATAAAATGGCGAGAAATACGCTCGTAAAAATTCAATGGTCTAAACAAGAAGCTTAAATAAAGAAATTCAATCGAAATTTCCTATTATTTCTTTTATTTATTTATACAAGAGTATATTGTGTGAAACTTAAGCATATTGCTACGAATTTCTAAGAGTTGCTAATTGTACACTAGAAATATATTTTCACTGAAATACGACGCTTTTTAAATCTATCTACAAAAATATACATCAAAAGAGTGTAATTTTTAGGAACAGTCATTTTTGGGTCGCCATTTGTAATACATCCATCGTGTCTAAGAGAGGAAACTTATAAATAATCGGTTTTTATATTTTTAAGATAACCCTCAAACCCTTGCACTGTCATATTTTAATAAATAAAGCATCTTCCAAATAATTTGCTATGGGATATTTTTATAGGCCATTTAAAGTTTTTTTATAAATCATACGCCAGGAACCTCAGTTGAATATTTATTACGGGTAGTTGCAACAGATATAATGACTTTGGGCATTAATCCATGCAATTTACGAGCAAACCGTGCCAGTATCGAGTATACGAAATTCGTCAAAACTACTTGTACACCTTTTCGAGATTGAGTCCGAAATTAATATTATAACGTAAGTGTAAACTCTATTTGTGTTTTAAGATAATTAAAACGCTTTGTTCTCTGCGGCTAGCCTGCCTGTTTGCCATTTACTGAGTTTCAGATTTAAACCCAGATGAAGCAGATTTTAAATCTGTTTTAAACGTTGAGTTGTGAAGAAACACTTTAACCACGACACAGTCGCAATTCCCTCTGAATTATTTAATTTTCTTGTGCATATACCGCTTCTCTTGCAGCTTTTTATTATAATAGATATAGTTTTGTATGACGTAGTTATAAACTGCTCTTGTTTTGAGTCTTCTAAAGTTTCAGCCACGTACCCTAAAAAATCCCCAAAGACGATCAAAACGCCAGAAGACTTAAAATTCAATATAGCAAAGTTATGTTACTTTGTTGAGTGTGTGATGAATTTACACAAAGCCACTGTGCGTTCAAAATGCTTAAATGATATTTTGAGGCATGCATTGCTCTATTGCATGCATGCACTGAATATTTTCAACGGCTTGTATGTATACAGGGTGGGTCGATCTACCACTAAGCCTCCACTAATCCTGCAATAGGAAGTTGCCTGGCGCATCCACTCACTTCAACTGCAGTCGGCGCAATTGGAAAGTTTATCCTCAAACAGAATTACTTCTGGAATTAGAAACCGCGGCCCTGACTTCACTCGGGATTCCGATTTCAGTTGGATCTGTGCGACTAAAATCAAGTCCCATTTCAATAAATGCCCACAAAAAAAAAAGAATAAAATCAATCATATTTGTAAAAATTTATGAGGCAGTTAAAATATCTCTTCTTATTAATCTTTGCCAAATGTTATTTTCCTGTTAGTTTTGTTTAATTTGTTAGAGATCTAAAATAGCAGACACTTTTAATTTATTATATGTATGACTTGGTGCTGTTGATTAATCGTTCGTCAAATAACCGAAGGCTACATTAAACTTTTACTTTGAGAATTTTAAAGTATATCCTGAAAGTAAAATGAATATCTCAAAAGACGATTTCAGTCAAAGCAACGACAGAACCTTGTCAGAAAAATTTATCAATCAGTAATGGAAATTATTGACTTATAGTCAATTGATAAAATAGTTAAGTTTATTTAATTAAATTAAATTGATTTTGTTGTTCGAGATAAGTTCACATGCATAATTAATTAAAGACATATTCGATTATCGACTTCGACTGATCATCTACCCGACAAATAATTAATTACTCTAAAATAAACTTATGAATAGGTTAGTACTAGGCAAAACGTATTATTAATTTTTAATAAAATAAAGTAACGTATATTTGGTCATTAAAAGGCAAGGTTTTTATATATCACAACGAATTTATCAAAAAGGTTCTCCAACATTTTATGACAACAATAATTTTCCTACCGCATTCTAGAATATATATTTTTAATAAAACCTCATCGTACTATTCTGCGTTGGATGCTTTTACTTACGGAATACTATAATTTCCCGTACATGATAAAGTACTCGCCTTAAAGCGACCCTGAGAATGGTAGCACCGGGGGATATTTACATCTAATGCATATTTTGGTTAATTGCATTTAATAAATGTTTATCTAGGTAACTTTATATCTAATTTTAAATCTACTATAATAATAGCCATTGTGTGTGTGTGTATGTTTCATTTTTTGCTTCTCTATAGAATATCTTAAAAGATACAACGCTGATTTTTTGCACGTAAGTTCAGTAAGTTTTTCCGCAGTTATGTGCCGAATTTCAAGACGATAGGATAATATTTTCATTCATAAACTAATTAAATAAAACTATCAAATATGCTTTATGTACGAATTATATGATTCTGTTGTTCACAGCGAGAATTTCAAATTTAGAATTTTAACAAAAAAACAAAATATGATGCTTCTAAGAAATTTCCAAATTATGTCAGCTTGACACAAGTACCAATTTTATTTTTTAGTTGCATTAGAAATTATTAATCACATCATTAATAACTTTAAATGCCTCCTAAAAAAATAACACCGTTTAAGCACAGCAAACGTAATTAAAAAAGAATAGCACAATTGAACGTGATAAAGACTGCATCTAATAAAGAACAGTGCAGTGAAAGTGATTCGTTGTTTGTGACACGAAATGTGATATTTCCTAGAGTGGCTTTGCTTTAGAAATTAATATCCGGTTATTCCAAATATATGTGTACAAAATGAAATAAAATATTCATCTAATTGTCAGCCAAACGTATGTTCAAACACTATTGCATCGTTCATCGAATACGTCATTTTATGACGGGCTACATTTCTAGTATATTTATAATACATATCAGTTGAAATTATACATATATGCTTTCAGGATTATTCAGACATTTCAGTAGTACGTCTGATTCTTAAAAAAACCTTTTGATATACATGACCTTCAAAGCACACCGACAAAATACCTCACCTTAATGCAAACTATAAAATTTTTAACACGAAAACACCACACTCAAACAAAAGAAGCCTAACAAAAGTATTTAATTAATTGTATTTCTGATGATTTACGAACGTTTGATGCGTTTTTAAATGCCGCGAACTGTCAGAGGGAAGTGCCTCCCCCGGCGCGGGATATAAACCCTGAAATTTATTGTCTATTAGCGTCAGGGCGAGAGGGTGGAGGCTCTCGAGGAGACGCCCAGACCTCGGCCGGGGTGATGTACTGCACCACCGAGCCGCCCTCGTTAAAAAATAATCATCCACCTTGGATGGATTTAACAAGTTTACAAAACTACCCTCGAGCTTAATTCGTCGCATTTTCTCGATGCCTCTCCTCATAGAGGGTTGATGACCATTTAAACCAGAGGTTCCCAAAGCGGTCAATATCGACCACCAGGGGTCGATTTCGCCCTGCTAGGGGTCGATGACGGCGGAAAATAAAATTGGGGGTGCATGAACTGTAAATGGTGTTCTACGAGAGTGGATCCCATGTAAGCAGGTCATCATCAAAATTTAGACATTTCGTAAATGTCATAATGCACCGAACAAGAAGTATTTTGTATGTTTTTAATTATTGTATTTTATTCTATTTAACATATTAAAATGGAATTCCACCAAGTATTCTCTGTCAAAAAGATTGATTTTCTGAATGTTAGTATATTTGCATCTTGTGTGTTTTTAATTAATAAAGGTATAATTAACTTTACGTGTATTTTAACTTTTTCATTTTTAAACCTACTGTACAGTAAACCCTATGAAAGTGAGTTGTTCTATATAATATTTTTGAGTAAAATACTTGAGTGATTTTCCACATGTTCGTTTTTATTTGTGACCGGTTTCGCCAACCTTTCACGTTGGCATTATCAAACTCCAATTTAAAATTAAACTCCAAAATAAAATACCAAGTATTTTACTCAAAAATATTAAAATGGAATTCCACAACACCTGACAAAAATATTGAATTTCTTGTTCTATATAGGATGTCAAAAATATGTATGTAGTTGATGAATTTGTAAAAATTCAATATTAGCAGGGAGTCGACGAAAAACAGGAAAACTCTACAAGGGGTCGACGGGACAAAATAGTTTGGGAAACTATGATTTAAGCCCTGAGCCAGTCTCACCAATTCGGGCACACTTCCGACCTCTTCCACTGAACTTTTTTCCCATTGATTTTTCCTTGAGCAATCAGCTGGAGGATGCTTTACTTACTGTTACAAAAAAATGTGCCCAAAATATGAGACCTTCCGCTTCTTTACCAACGTCAAGAGTTTTCTTTCTTTGCTCATGCTGTGCTAGACTCTCTCATTTGTGACACGGTCAACCCATGGTATTGTCAAAGATTCGACTATATGCAGTATGTGAATATCCAGCAAGACTCTAGTGTTTTATACTTTTTTTAATTTTTCTCTCCATAAACTCAATACGACAATAGAAAATTCCATTCACCTAAGCCACACCTTGTAAGCCCCACAACCTGCGACAAAATCAGATGATAATCACTTAGCGCATTGTAAGCATAATAGCCTCAACAACTATTGTTAATCAACACAAGAAAAAAAAAACTTATTTTCATAGAGTTAAACCGTAATTTGCTTTGACTGCTATGTATGTGTACATGAATGTTTTTTTGCTGCCTAATTTCAGATATTATTTTAGCAATATCCACAATATTCGTTCATGAAAACAACGTTTCCGAGTTTCGAGCCTCGTTTTTCGACTCACATCCTCGCCGGCTAGAAAATGGGATCGACAAAAAATGTTAATTTGGTACACTTAGGGAAAACTGCTAAACGATTATCGAGTACGTGAAAACCATCGCTAATGTCACGTTAAATTGGGGCGTGTTTTGATTGACAGCACAAATTGCTTTTGAAAAAATTAAATATACGTTTACTCAAACTTTGGACTAAATATAAACCGGAAAACGTGACAATTAATTTTCTTAAAACACACGAGTGCGTCTAGCTCGTTTTTTTTTTTTTTTAATAAAAAATGATTTATTATAGTAAAGATGGCTTTTCGGATGATTATTATATTGTGATAACTAAAATGAGAAAAGTATAGTTTTATTTAATCGATTATTAATAATGTCTTTTTTTAAAGCGAATAATTATATATTTTAATGTGTAACCAAATTTATTATTACTAATATAATATAGTGTATCTCGGCCCAGTGCTTTATATCCAATTGAGCTACAGTACTGCTGTGATTAAGTATAATTTCTTTTCTATTATATAAATATATATTTCTAGTAAATAGGTCAAATATGTTGGATTATTATCACTTTATTACAGCTATACTGTAGCTTAATTGGATAAAGAGTTCTGGCAGTGGGTTCAGATTCCACAGTTATCGTAAAAAATTATACGATCATTTTTTTGGATTTTTCATCTGAGAGACTATACAAATATTGTATACTCAATGAACCTGCAAAAGTAAAAAGTGTAAATTTATTTAAAATATTTATGAAAAAAATTGTTAATTTTTATACATTTTCATTGCAAGTATATTTTGTTGATTCTCAGATTTTAATGTCTGATATTTTTTAATTGAATTTTAAATGAAATGGCAACATAAAAAATTCATTTTACATAAACATACAAATATCAAAACAGTTCCCCCTTTGAGTACTTTATGTCAAAAAAATGTATGTTCATGTTTGGTTTTTACTTGCCTCATATTGTATGTGTCTGTGCAAGGTACAAAAACGCAGAATGTATTAACTGCTTTTAGATCACGGGTTTTTGCGTAATAATATGGTGATCGATTGAATAATTCTCGTGGACCGCATTACAGCGTGCGTAAGTTGTTGTATAAAATACGGTATCGCATTAAGCAGAATTGGCTCGTTATCGCTCCACGCACTATCTTATCTGGCGTTGTCTTGGTGATTGATCACAGCCCCGGTTTTCTCACCTCCCCCTCTATCCCCGACTTCCGCTTCACACCACCCCCCTGGCCAACACGACTTGCACCCTGCCACCCCTCTGGCCGGTGGCGACTCCATCACTTGTAATCTACTGCTAACTTTAAACCGATCGGCTTCAGAGCTTCGGAGAACAAACTGGGACTTATGATTTCAGATACGAGCTTGCAGTTTTTATTTTTGAATGCACGATTTTTTTGGTTGAATATAAAACTAACATTACTTGAATTTAAAAAAAAACATGCCTGGCTGAATTACTGAACGATTTAAAAATTTGTATTTTTGTTTTACTATTTTATTTATAACAGAATAATAAAATAAATCTGATATTTTTGCGTAGGTAAAATATAGGTGAAATATTTTTGCGATAGGACGATAATTTAACAGCGAAATATAAGCGAAAATAATTATATCGTTATAATTTTTAAAATAATAATTATTAAATCCAATGTATCAGTTGAAGACTTCTGGAATATAGTTGACATAAACAAATTTCCAATCGTTCCAGTTCCAGTTTTTCGGTTCTACATACTTGTGCAAATCATTGCTTTTAACAATGAATATAAAATCAAAGTACAAAGCAAAAGTCAATGATATGCAATACCAACGATCTCATTGATTTTGATATATTTATTTTTTTATAAAGAATTTTGGTAATAGTGTCGAATTTGGGCAATTCTGATTGATCAATTTTGGTAAAAATCAGTCAATAAAAACATTTAAATTTAAATTAAATATTGTTGTTGCATTAAAATCTTAATAAACATAGTCCGATTTTTATATTTTATATGCATTATATGTATTATTGACTATGTCCAACTATAAATATACCTTGAAAAAATAAATGGTGCCCGCCGCCCGACCGGCATTCTTGAATGTACTCTTGGGTGCAAATAGGTTGGGAACCCCTGCCCTAGGGACTTAATAAAACTGTGTAAGTGATTTTAAAGACTAAAGGAAAAAAATTGTCTTTTTCTTTTACCCGCGACTCACAGGTTGAAAAACGCTGATTTAAATCATGCTATCATGATTTGAATCATTTTATGAATTAGTTACATTTTAGAGTGTTACATCATACGTTCAATTATAATATCATGATTCAACAAGAAGTTTAATCATGATACGAATAAGTGACCTTTTAGTTAATTTTTTTGAATCATGCATTTCATATCATACGATTCATCATGTTTCAGCAAGAAGTTAAACCATGTTATAAAACAAGTAACTTTTTGAGGACTATAAATCATACGTTGAATAAGTAAATGAGAAGCATAATATCTAACCTTTGATATCATGCCCATAAAAAAGTTATAAATTCCGAAAATTAAACATTTTGAAAACATACTAGGTATAACGATCAAACTGTCATTAAACAACAACAAAAAAGATATAAAATTTCGACTTCGAAAAACTGGTATTTCAACCGAACGAGTCGGGTAAAGGGAGGCTTCGCGGCGATTACTATCGTTTTTTTTCAGACGGACCTAACGCCGACTTGACTATTTCAATATTTCATGAAAAAACTTTTCAGTACTTGATGTAAAAACATTTTCTCTCTACCAGAGATATACTTCAATCAGAGTGTTATAAATTTCACCCAACGTAAAGTATCAATCTAAAAAAACCTATTTATTTCTAGTAATAATACAGGGAGGGCAGTTTTATATTAAGTGAAGATACAAAAATAAATTTCTTGAATAAAAAAATCCAATGTATAAAATAAAAGACCATTACATAAATTTTATTTATTATGAATATAAATTATTAGAATTGGGAGTAAAATGTCAATATTTCCACATAGGATTGAAATTTATAAATACTACTTGAGACTGTATAACATAGGGTGAATTTTTTTTTCTGAGTGCCTTTGAATATCTTAAATAAGTACGAAAAAATAAAAAGCAATTTACTTTACACGAAAAAATATTCATCGTAAAGACCGCACTACCTGCCGGAGACCAGAAGAGCTCATAAAAACTTAAAATTGTATATTTATAACTAAATTAATATTTCATAAATAAATTTTGAAAATACGTTTCAGAGAAATTCTAATTGTATTTGTATTATAGAAAATAAATACGAAATAAAAATGTTTTATGAATTTTAACTTAAGTTTGAAATCGCTTCTGTAGTATTTGAATATTAAATATTTTGGTACAAAATTATACATCTTTTTTCGTAAATAAACTAACGAATTTTTAACCACGTTCATGGGCTTTTGTAAAAACCATAAAAAATAAATCCCTTTAAAATTCTGTATTTAATGATATTAAAGGATATATTTTTGAATAAAATAAAAAAGTTATATGTACTTTTGACTTAAGTCTTTGTTCATTCGAGGCTTAAATCGAGGCTGTCGTGGAAAAATATTATTTTAATCATATTTAAATGACAATTTTTGCAAAGCAAATATCGTACCCTCAATGAACAATATTAAAATATGAAGACCTTTCAACATAAATCATGTAATGTCTAAGCCTGGGAGAATATGAAAGGATCAGCTTGTCGCTATATCTAGAGGCCCGCCTCTTTCATGTTTTAATAATTTTGATATTTTTATACAAAATGCTTCAAGCATCACGGATTTTTCAGAATCACAAACAAATGTACGCAATAGAGAATAACTGATAACTAATAACTAATACTGAAAAACGTTATAAATATTTAACTGCTCGAAAATAGTCACAGTTCCCTTTTATTATATTATATGACATCGTCTAGGTTGGTCGTGTACTAACAACGTATTTAAATACTTTTGGCAGACTACATGTTTGTTTGTAAGTTAATTCATCTTCAAGAATCTTCAAAGTACGTTTTTAAACACAATTATTAATTATATTGATTTGGGGTAGGTATGATGAATCAGCACGTAAATCAAATATCAAATGAAGATAAAAGCATTACTTTCATAATATATAAGCACGTTATTAATATATACGATTAATCTGAGCTTAATGGTTTGAGAATAGTTTAATCAAATAATTAATCTCTATCTAAAAACATAATTCATTTTCCTTTCATAGGAAAGTCTTATGAGGTTTTATCTAAGAAACAGGAAATGTATGACATTGCCTTTATACTCGTGTCTTCATTGTTCTTCAGTTGAACAAAACCTTTATTTCCTGCGTCTTTCACGAACCCTATACTTTTCGCAATTATTTCTTCTACGAAACTACGTCGATTTATTCATTTAATTCCTCTAAGTGTTTGTAGCTTTGTCTATTCCCTGCATTATATAGGCTTGTTCCAAAGAAATCTATTCTAACAACGTGAATATATTTTATAGACTACGTACGTGTTGTTTTTTTTTTCCTTCGCCCATTATATAACTTAGACCCCAAAACGACTGCATGTAACTCAGCGTGCTTTTAAGATAAACAGCAAAATCCAATCATTATTATTACGTTGATGTAAACATAATATTATCATTCATGCAAGTTGAATGGGTTTTTAAAAAAACCAAATATTAATTAGCTAATGATGTCCACGTTTCGAATATGTAATATGATTAGAAGCATTTAAAACAGGTTAATACTATGGACTATTCTAATTCTCCTACAGTGGCTTTATCAAATCTAACTTATAATCCGCTTGAAGCATATTGTTTCATAACTCAATACTGAGACATACTGCCCATAAACTCTACATATTGTCAAACTTGCCTTCCCGGAACATAAGGGATTAAATTGTACTTGTGGTGCATCCTAAGTGTGAGGGGTCAAACTTTAGTATCTGCTTTTGCATAGAACAATATTAAATGAAACTAGAAGCAATGTGAGTGACAAACAGTACAGACATTGGCTATATTAAATAATAAAATAAAATATAAAGATTAGCAAGTAATATTGTCATGAAGTCACAACTATCAGATCGGTTTTGTACACCCTGTGGAGTTATGGTTATTATTTTCTCACATCCCTTATAAAAAAGCTTATATAAATAGAGCTTTTCGTTAAAAATCGGCGATTGGAAAAAATATATATAACCTAACCCAGTATCCCTATCCTCAGACTTGATATCTTTAAAAGAATTTAGAAAAGACTTATTTCTTAACCCAGTAGACTCCGACGTATGATTTTTCGTTTTTCCCCAGAAATGAATTTCACTGATCTCCTTTACAAGATAATCACTCAATTCCATTCGGAGGATATTACATCCATTTTATTAAAAAAGCGAAGTAAAATAATAATTTCAATATTCAATGAATCAGATATTAATTTTTAACGAGTCAAAGACGATTTTAAATTGCATATTTTCGCGTCGAAAGTAAATTGAAAGAGATAAGTGAAATTGAGCGAATACAGTTGGTTAATAAGTATTTTTAAAAACGTATTAACTGATTAGTGTTAAAAGAGTCTAATAAATCATACAAAATAAAAATAATCTTATTTTGTTTAGTTTTGTCATAAGTCTTTCAGAATCATATACACTCATAACTTGTTCTTGTACTTCTTTATATTTTTATAATGTATAATTTTAGTGCTATTATTTTTTATAATTTTTTTTAAGCCTGTCTCTAATTATTATGTTTATTTTTTCTTGCATCGTCTTATATCTTATTAGCTGATTGGCTAAATGATTACAAACAACTTTGATCAGACTGTATATCAGCATCTGAAAAGCGAACTTACTTACAAACCAAACTATTCGCAATCTCTTGGCCAATAAGTAATTGGAATTGATTGTTTAAATACGAAACAAATTATATATATTTTTTCATTAAATTGACGCTTTTCGTAAATCCTTGAAGATGGTATCGGCACCAATAGACAATATATCCCATGATCAATTAATATTCATGCAAATTTTTAATAAATAAAAAGCATGTACGAGTAAAATATATACCGGGTGGT
This sequence comes from Atopsyche davidsoni, assembly GCA_022113835.1. Classification (NCBI taxonomy): domain Eukaryota; kingdom Metazoa; phylum Arthropoda; class Insecta; order Trichoptera; family Hydrobiosidae; genus Atopsyche; species Atopsyche davidsoni. Next base: position 10,260,700 of record JAILWY010000027.1, read on the forward strand.
TATAATGTTTGTTGGTCTGTTTGCTTCCAGTTGCGATACGAGGCGTTTTAGGCCAGCTGGTCGATACGGGAGGTGTTTTTTTTTTTTTTTTTTTATATATACATTGAATAGCAGAACTCACCAAAGAAGACGTTGAACACGTACAGGAGCTTCTTCTTGCGGAAGTCGGAGATGGGCATTGTGGCGGGTTGGTCTGAAAAAAATACACGAAAAATCAGGCTGACGGTGGGCGTAAGAAAACATCCCTGTATTATTTATAGCTACAGTATAGGCAGGCGTACTTTATATTAAAGCAGTTTTTTCTCTTTATTCATTACACAGAAAAAAAGATTAGGTCTGAAAACCGATGGTTGTTAATTAACTGTCTTAACCTACAAGACTGCTCGAGCTTTGTTTAAGCATCCTACATTCAGCGCTTACCAAATTGTTGTATTATATTATATTTTAATTGAAGTAAAAAATATATTTTTTAAATTGAAATTTAAAAAATGCACTGTGTGATTACTTCTGATACCTTACAATAATGAATGATTATCCTTTTATGTGGTATTTCTTAGGAATCTTAAGTATGTAAGTTTGCTTTTAACATAAAATCAAAGTGTTGGAATTACATTTTGCGTGTATAAGATAAATCTTAGGAGTATTTTACATTTTATTTTTTTTCATTGAAGAACTTGAATATAAAAACCAGGTTTTTGATATTTAAACATAAAATTAATTCATACATTATTATTCTCTCATACAAGTCATATTGTAGATCAATCTAAGCAAAGTTCAGCTATTTTTTCCTCAACTAGTATTTACAAAACTTTGCACGTTTTTTACAAACAAAACTTAAAATAAAAAACGTATATAGTATAATCAAACGGTTACAATATAAATCCTTTTATCCTTCGGTTCGTGAATTTGTTTGTAAATAATGTAATAGCGAATACAGAATCGAAACGTGTTACGTTTTGGCGACAAATTCAGTCCAAGCCTTTCCAGCTAAAAAACTCGCTTTCGGGTAATCAATAGAGGCAAAAAATATAAGTAACCGATCGGAAGTAACTTAGGCCGAGCAAGAGCACTGTGCGCCCAAATCCTCCTTTTAAATTCACAGCTGGAAACCAATGGCCCGGCAGAAATGCGATGGTCCCACTGTGTAGAACCATTATAGGGAGTGGTTACACTGAAAGCGTATTTCATTCGAAACGGCAACGACATTGGATTAACGGTAGGCTGATTTTTTTTTTCGAGAAATGGCCACGATTTATTTTAATTTAATGTTTTATTAAAATTAAAAATATATTTACTGTGTTTAAAATTAATTATTGTCACGAGAACGTGTATTTTAGACTAATTTTTATCAAGGTATTTTTTTTGTCTTTCAGCGTTTTCAGCCCAGATAAGTAGTATATTATTTTTGTTTATATTCAAAATTTTGATAAATATTATTGAACAATTGTTTTAAGTATTATAGTCATAATTTATAGTTTATGTGAAGCAATATTTAAAAAAATGTATGACTGAAAAATATATATATAAAGTAAACCATTTTGAAAAAATCTTGTTTGTGTTATTTGTAGTGCAAATAGCTAGGACTTGAGTAAAACTATAAAAACAACTTTTAGTGTGCGAAAAACATAGTTATATATAAAATTCAAGCTATTAGATTAAATAAACAAAAATCACATCATATTCGTATTTTATTGTGAAGCAAACATGAATTTATAGATAATATTATATGATAGTTGAAATAAATAATATCAAATAATTAATAGTTATTTGACTATTTTATTATTTTTATACAAAAATCACAATTTTTAAATAAATAAACGTGTCGCATTACAATACGTTTAAATTATAATGCTAATGTATATCTATAATCTACAGACTTAATATTCTTTAAGTGTAACCACCCCCTAATGCTATGGTCTATCCAGGCAGAAACATGGGATCGTTTTATCTCAAAAAAGAAAAAAAAGAACACGTCTGGATAAAATTATAAAGCTTAGTCACAGATAGGTTTTTTCAAAATAAGGAGCTTTTTCAACAAAATTTCAACAAACTATCAGAATTATAATAGCGTAGTGCAGTTTTATTCACTATCACATGCTATTATATTAACAAGTTCAATTTTTTAATTATTTTATAAAAAAATGGAGCTCACAATATATTTATTGATAATAAGCGCAAATGGCATTTTGAAATAATTATTTTACATAAAATAATACTGGCATAAAAATGCGATTTAATAACAAAATTATTAAAAATGTACTAGACACAGTAGATATAATAAAGGATTGGAATTGACCGAATCGTTACCTTAAAAATAAAATAATATAATAAGTTGATACTGCAAATATTATGACGCTTTTGAAAAAATAATTTTTGAGATAAGTCTTTGCTGAACATTTAAGTTATTATGTGAATATTTTAATGAGTACTGCAACTTAAGTTTCAGCTTGAGAGTAAACGCCTCGCTTGAAGGAGCCAACTCGGACCTCGAGCGCAGAAGCCAAATTACAAATTTTATATACAAACAAGCTGGCTTTTAAGAAACGGAGTCGGGGTTCGTTATCAATGTTCAACCCTTTCAGGACCTTTGTGTCGCGGAGCTCAAAGGAAATCTCACCCTCGCGCTAAAGCTGGGGGAAGCATCTTACCGCGGTTGCTTTTCTTTGGCCCGTTTTGATTGTCAAAATTTTCTACAAATAGGAGATACATAAAATTATAAATTTATATGTTATTTATAAAATAAATAAAAAACAAAAAAAAAATGGTTTATTTAAGTTGTCAAGTAATCATTTGATGTAATTTTAACCAAAAAAGTCAAGCCTTCTCTTTGTATTATATTATTCACAAAATGACAATTAGCTATTGTGAACTACATTTTTTTGGCTGTTGATAAAAAAACAGCAATTTATAAAACATTTTTTTTTACACTTAAAAATAGTGCGAAGGCTCTATTTTAAGGCATCAGCGGGGCAAAGTCATACATCGCGCAAAGCGTATGAATGTAAAGCTCGTGTTTGCCATGTGGGCTGAATGTTTTGAGTTAATCAACGTCGAGGTTGGCTGTGTGATTCGACCCCTCGCCGATTCATCATCAGCACAACCCCCAACCCCCGGTGGTAGGAAAACAACAAAAATATCAAAAGCTCCACATTGTGGACGGCTGTTACAGCAATAACACCGCCGAGGGATGCAGTCTTAAAAAAAACCCTTTTTGATTAATGTTTCGCGAAACTTTCAGATATTTCCTGGTTACACCAGAAATATGTGCGAGGTTTGAAATATGGTCGCTTATTTAATTGCACTTAATGCATCTGACTTGTTCAAGAATATATGGCTTAGAAACTACAGTTTAATTCAAATTTGATAAATTCAGGCGATTCAAAGTTATAATTGTCGGTTTGAATCAGAAATTCTTAAAATTTATTACGACCCACCTTAATGACTAATTTGATATCTTGCTTTAGTTGTAGACTAGTTATCTCAAGTTGCGAAATCATCTCAAAATAATTTATAATTTAGTTTTCAATTTTAAACTTTATGCGACCGTTTATGATTGATGTATTTAATTTAGACAAGAATTCATACTAAGTAGTAAGAACTTAAAAATATACACTGTACATAACGTACCATTAATTCTTGCGAGTAGTAATTGATTACTTTACAAATCGATTTACTTGATGAGAGGTAGTCTTGTATTTTTTTAAAGATACACGCCATGTTAGTTGAGTTTCTTGTCATTGATTTAAATATTATATACTATACTTTACTTGTTATTATTTAAATCACATACGACAGAAACTTCCTCTCAAGATACTATAGTACAAATGAGGAGTCTAAGGTTTTATTTCTGATAGTATAATAAATTAGTAACCTCATATATGTGATATTTATAAAAAAAAAATATATTTTGGTGAATCTTTGTGTTTAGTCGATGATCGGTTAATACGGATCGAAAATTTTTAAAGCAAATATGAGCTAATAGAAATAAAGTTTGCAATAAATATTGATTCATGTTATCGAGTTGCAAACGACTTTGAAGAGTAGATAACGTTTAAGAGATGATGATAGTATTGATGATTCGTTTATAAATTCTAAAATCAACTGTGTTTAATATTAATAATTTTGATTAAAAAATATTAGACGCATATTCTGCTGTTATAATATAAACCAGTGAAAAAAATTAGTTATCGAGTTTTTCAGCTTTCTAAAAAGTAATAATTACGCAAGGCTGGCGTTAAAAAAACACTTTAAACGTTTACAAAGAAAAAAATACAATTATTCATATCACAAAATGGCCTCAGCAATTAATAGGATTCGAGGTCTGCCATTTCTCGGAGAGCGATAAACATCGCGTGCATACAATAGCTTGGAGTATGAAATATGCTTGTTTAAATTCAATGGTATTTTTTCAGGGTGTTTCAACTGTTATCCTGAAGGAATTATCAGCACAGTTTTTAACACAAGGCTTTATTACAACGAAGAAATGTATAATGACTTGTACACTTCTTGTAGGAAATGTAATAACTCATTTTGATTAACAAATCCAAGCGTCAAGTTTAGCTTATTAACATTCACTGAAAAATAACCCAAGCTGATTTTTATGGACATACAATGATTTCAAATTTAAGATTTTGGTATATTTCTAGTACCTAAAAAAAATCGATCAAATAATACCTGTTTGGCTATGAATGCATATTAGGGTGTCCCTTATATGACCAAAAAAAATTTTTTTTCAAATTTCGAAATGCATACCCTCTACATTTTTTACTAATGCTATAAGATACTCAAATATAAAATTTCATCTTTCTAGAAAAATTGCAACTAGTGCCGACCGAGCTTCAAAGTTTAGTAAAAAACGTGTTTTGTCTTGATATTTCGGTCTGGTATAAAATCATTATAAATGCAATAAATTAAGTGAATAATAGTAAAAATTCAATTAAATGAACATTAATCTTTAATCAAAAACATAAAGTAATAACAATCAGTCAGGGTAACTTTTTTATAGAGTTGTTTTTTTACTGTCCGGATACAATTTTCTATGTTCCTGGACACAGCGCAGCAAGATCTGTTTTTGTTCTTCTTCAGCCGCGATAAGTCCGTTAAAATCTTGCATCATTTTAACAGCCCTTTCAGCAGTATCATTCACAACCCTCAAATAACTTATTTTTCTTTTAGCTTCCACAAAAGCACTATTATTATTCCAAGAAGATACATCTTCCTTTAGAAAACTGTCGTCGATCTGCAGTCGTGATAAAAATTGTTTGCTCTTTTCCGATACGAAATCATCCAGTGTTTTACAAACATAAGCAAACATCTTGTAGAGTCTTTTTGTCCTTCGCAGTTATTCTGCATTGTGACTGAAGTAAACACATTTTTAAAGAATAGATCGCTCTCGCCATCCAGCGTGCCTGATGCATGGCTTTGGGGGGGCTTAGTTTTAATTTTTCCTCTGAGTCTCCTCCCAAAAATATTACGCACAGTTCGACCAATTTGCGGTAGTCATCTCTTACATAACCTTTGTCTAATTCTGCCTTATAAAATATTAACAAAGCTTGAATGTCTGTCTCGGCAACACGTTGTTTTACGAAATTAAGAGATGGTTCAATGTTACTAGCGTCGATGTTTTTCCAATTTTCTCTGAACTTTTTAAACATTGGAGTATCTGGGCTACTAGTAATTTACTTAATTTTGCTTTCAAAGACAGCTTTTAGGACCAATTCATAAACATGATGACGACAGACGAGCAGCAATTCTCTTCCTAAAGTTTCTCAAAAATAGCACAAGCTCCATTGAAACGGCCAGTATTGAAAGCTGTTGTGTCGCAGCACATTATTTGTACTTTATCGTGAAGGTTCTAGTCAAAGAGAGCTGTTGAGACAGCCTTAGCTTGATGTTTTTCAGAAGAATGTTCTAGTTTTGGCACTGCAAGAAGCTGTTCCTTATCGTCAAACGAAGCAATAACTGGCAAGCGTTCTTCTTTAGAACTTCGTACATCTAACCCGGGTAATAGTTTTCCATCCCAATGGACTGTGACTACGTCGGGTACATTACTTCCAAAGAAGTCAGATTTTATTGCTTCTGCCCTTGATTTTCTAGTTTCAGCAGCTAGTGGTTATCTTTGTCTTACAACCCTTTCCTCTTCTTCCAATCGTCGTTGTTTAGATCTTTCTTCTTTTTCCGACAATTTTTTATCAACACCACCTAAGCATCCTGGTCGATCTGGCTCTCTCTGTTTCATTAAAAATAATTTATCTTACTCTATTTTCATTCTCTCAAAAGCATCAGCATGTGCAATATCAAACAAATTATCAAGATCAATTTTGAAATTGTTCTCACGGCTCTTGAACGTAACCTGAGTTTTCTTACAATTTTTTTTGCAACTCTCTCCAAACATGATATAAATCAACAAGTTTCTTCACGCAGTTAGGATATGCCCTTGTTGGAATTCTTGCTTTTTCCCAATATATGATGCACTCCCTAATCACAAGATTTTCACTTTCACTAACAATCAGTTTAACCTCACGAATATTGTAAAATAGGACCGAGGGAATTTGTCGATTAGATGGTAATTTTGCACCATTTATTTGATATCTAGGCAAACCGATAAGGAAATTATTTTGTTTATCACTCCGTAATTCCACCGACATGTTAACGCACTAAACAATGGAGCACTACTAATCTCAAAAATCACGTATGAAATGACAAATAAAACATGCAGTTACAAGTCACAGCGCAGTACTTACGCAACTTGTATGGACAAGTTAAAATCGCAAGTCGGCACGGGTTACCGTTTATAAATCGAACTAATATTTTTTTCTAGACAATATAGGGTTATTACTAAACTTTTAAGAAGGTATGCGTAAAAAAATATTGAACTTGAATTTTAAGGGACACCCTAATGCATATCTTTTAAAAGTATTAAATAAATCACAGATACGTAAGAAGTTACTTTGTTTCTGTTTAAAAATAAGGTTAGTTTTAGTCGTACGGACGATTTGGTATTGAAATAGGTTTATTTCTCAATTTAGATGCTGGTTCAGTGGAAAAACAATATAGAAAATCTCGTACGTGCTTGTCTGAATGGGGCTTTGGCTTAAGGAGTATGCAATTCCACGTTAACTTTCCTTTGTTCTGGCCTTTATTATGTTTACCGTATGCAATAAAAATTACAACACGCAATACAAATTATATTTGTAATATACGTTAAACCCATTATACTGACAATTTAAAACTTTACTTTGTTATTAAAATCACATTTCTATATGAAAGTGGAAAATACATTTAGCTCTAAAGTATATTAAAATATACTTTTCATTTAAAAATAATCGCTTAAAAAGCATACATGAAAATGCACTGTGATAATATAACACTATATATTAATTATTTTACTCGCGATAAAGCATGCTATGAATTTTGATTTTATGTACAAGAAAGCTATTTAACGATTGTTCAATATTAAGTCACCAGATGATATCAAAGTAATGCTATCATTAGTTTAAAACTGTTTGATTTTTATGTATACCATAATTTTTTTTTTGAAGAAGTTAATAGTCGGGAAGTAAAATAAATCGCCTGTCGCATTTCTAGCCCGCTTTTCCCGTCAACTGCAATGGCAATCCAATATAGAAAAAGACACTTAATGGGTAGTTTAAAGAATAATATTATTTAGAATGAAGTGCTCGGAGGGGTGGAAGCGTTATTTTTTTATAAGGGAGGCGTTACGCAAAGGCCTTTGATTCTTTTTTATGCGACGAGTGAGGCGCTGAAATAAACTTTAACGATCGAATCGACGAAATTGTAAGTACAGACATGCCTGCATTATTAAAAAAAATCCAGTGTTTATCCGTAAATAGTAATGAAAAACAACGAAAAGAGATTGATTAATCAAAGCGTTTTTTTTTTTTAGTTTGTGATGTGAAATTTTGTGTTCAAATTCGTGTAAACCACTGGATTTAATTTAAAACTTTACAAAACTGTAAATACAGCTTAAAATAAAATCAATAGGTGCAAATTTATTGTAATATCTCCTCGAACAACTAACATGAACTTTTTTTAATCTAAGTATATAAACTTTTCTATAAAAATGAGGCTTTTTATATATTTTTCAAATAAACTACTATTTTCTATTTGTTATATTGATTATGTCATAATTTACTTTAAAATTTATATTCAAAATTACACAATTGCACCCCCCCATTTAAGCGTTGTCCTTTGTTTTTTTTTTTCCACTGCTTATTTCTATTTGAAACAGAGATTTATCCCAGCGTCTTCTAAAACAAAAACACTTGAAACAAAAAGCGTTTCAATATGAAAGACAACATTCATATATTGAGCAAACGTTTCAAGAGAAGAAAGGAAGCACCTGCAAAACGTTTTCAGATCGAGAACGTGAAACATTCTTAGATATATTAATATATATATATTTTTTCTTTTATTCTTATACAAAACTTTTTAACAACAATGAAAAAAAAATTGAAACAGCTTGATTATATATTTTTGAATAAAAAAATTGTAGTAATTTCATTCTCTAAATTTCAGATTTTGTTGTGTCTCTTAACATCCGTTAAATATCATTCAATACTTGTTAAAAAAAAGTATTTATATCCTTTAAGTCTAAGCAAGTACTTTCTGTGAAAAATATTAAAATTATTCTTATATACTTTAGAGTTTGATCGTGTATTTTAGTACGCCAGAAAAAAAATTATGCTTAGAATTTATGTGCTCAAATAATAGAGAAAAATCCTGTGCTTGAACGCAAAGCTATTATTTAAAATTACTGGTACAAAACTACGGCATTTCTAAAGTTAAAATGCTATTTTTAATATAAAATATAGAAATATGAGCTTTTAAGTTATATTGTATATTTTTTGTTAGTAACGGAATGGCGTGGTAGACCGATCTAAGAAATCCATAACCACAGTGTTTGCAAAAAAATAAAAACGATTTTCTTTATAACACGTTCGCAGTGTGCTATTAAATTTTCTAAAAGATAAAACTTTTCTATTCTTTCTTCGTGAAGGCGTATCAATTTCGCGTTTTTCATACGGAGAAATAATGATTCAGTACGAAGGAGATAAAAAAAACTGATAGTTCAGAGAAATACTACTGTAGATCTGATATATCTGACCTGTAGGTTGAATACATCGTACGTGGCAAAAATTAATGAATAATACTGAAATGTGTGTGTCCTTACTACAAAAGTAGATTATGAAAGCAACAAGGATTTTTTACTTATACTCGTGAATATTTTTTATCGTTTTTTCAATTAATAAATATAAATATGTTGTGACGTAACTTGTATAGAAGAAATTCAGAGATCAAACTGAGTACTTCTTAATCGAGATTCGACGATCTAACTACTGAGCCAACCTACGAATAAATCTAATTCATGTAAAATTATAACAATTAGTTGAGTTTTCATATTTCCGTATTAAAAAATCAATATTTTTTACAGCGTGTCAATTATCAAGGATATTGCTTGTGTATTTATTTATTTATAGGAATTCTATACACCGAAATAGGATATACTTTTATTATAGTGATTTTATCAATATATATTAATTTATATAGATCTGAAAGATAGAATATGTTCAGTAACGCTTTGATCGAAACGAGGGGTGAGTTTTTCTATCGCTGAGATAAGTTAAATAAATCATTTTTATCCCTAAAGTTTCTTAGAAAACCCCGCATCGGGAAAACTTACGGTGCAGATTAAATCGGATAATAATCATTACATAAATGTTAAATGGCAGAAAACGAATTTATAGTTTATTATTTATAGAGTTAAATGACTCATACTGAAGTTTTATTTTGTATTATAAATTTAACTGCTTACGATTACCTGTTGTACCCGTAAATTTCGTGTTAATGTATATTTTGTTATATACAAAATAAATTTTGCTAAAAGTGTTTATTTTTAATATTTCAGTCGATTTAAGACTATAAAATAATAGCATTCTTGCGATTATCTTATAATTAATAAAATAAAAACCTTGTAGTGATTGAGTAAAAACCTTTGATAATGATTTGACCGAAAAGGAGAATTTGATTTATTCAAAGTATGTTTAAATCATATAAACATGTAACTGAAAAGAATGCTACGTAAATTGGTGCAATCGAGTGAAAGCTCTTCGCTATTTATAAAAAAGCTTGTGTGATTTAAAAGCCTGCTGCGATCAACTGAAAAATTCGACGCAATTGACCAACTTTGTGCTGAAATTTGCTGAAAAAATCACCGCGATCAAATAAAAAGCTCACCAATAAATTGAACGAAAGAAAAAACATGTTTTACTTAGCCCAAAAGTACGCCACAGTTAAAAAAAAAAAATACGCCGCGATTGATCGAAAAATTTGCTTGATTGACCAAAATGTATAATAATAAAATTTATCAAAAGTATATTTTGCCACGATCGACTGAAAGTAATTTGCAACAAAGCAGCAAGTAGGTTTCGATAAAAAGATACACAAAATAAGTCGCAATCGACTGCATCAAGGCAGCACTAAAATCGACCAGCCTAGTAAGAAACACTTAATGAACACACTGTGTTAGTAGATGGCCGTAATTTATTCGAAACAATGTTTTATCAATATTTCTAATTTATGAAGTTGCAGGTATATACATTATTCAAAAATCTATTTCATTATTCATTCACAATGAAAATGGGCTGAACTTTGATAACGAATTCATGAGCCAATATCCAGGCAGCTTGACCTAAATGGACACACCTGGGCTAATGAACAGGTATTAAATATAATTCTATGAGTGATAATCAATACCATGGAAATCCTTTGTCTCTGCGTTCATTGTTTTTAAACCGCGATTATTGGATTCTGGTCGCTACTAAATAAACTAGATATTGTAACCGCTGGAAATGATTTATGACAAATTTATAATATTTTCTTGACATTTTCATGTAACGAAGCAATATTAGGAAAAGGCAGTTTTTCTTTTCCAAAGGTTTATATTTACAATTAACAACGTACAAAATATTTTAAATTATCAAAACATATTTTTTATTACAATTATATTCACACCGTTATTATACTTAAATATTTGTTTAAAAAAAAATTTAAAAGTATTTTTCGATTTACATATCGATATTTCTGAAAATATTGATTCAAAATTTTTGTTAATCTTTCTTGGGGTAAAAATAATTAAATATGTAATAAATGTCATCAATTCTTAAATTTTGGGGTAAAAACCCACAGTATTCTGAAAATAGCATGAAAAATATTACTATGGAATTAGGATGTTTTAATATAAATTTAATGATTAGTGCGTTTTGCAGTTCAACCGTTGAAATGTGGTTGGAATTGCTACACCCTCTTGCAGTATGCAATCACTGTCTTTCTCCCCGGAGAGCAACTCTCCTATCGTATCGAGTACAGGGTGGTTCAATTTTCCGTCTACTCAATGGACAGGGTGGTCAACACGACTTGCGCAAATACCAAGCAATACCTCAAACTAAGTTCAAATACAATACCTAAACCATAGCGGTAATACTGCATCAGTACATGAAACCTCATCTCCATGGCAATATAAACACCATGACATTTAAAACTACACCAAATTTTAAACCGTGTTTTAACATTAAGATTCCAATAATGAATCTGTTTAATTTAGGGTTTATTTATATATAAAGGAATTAACAAAAAGTTACCTAAGGGTACCCAAGAAACTGGATCTTTGGGTGGTGCCTTTAAAACTGTACAAACCTAACATATTATATAATTTTTAAAACGAATTTACACTGGTTTTAATAAAAATGATTGATAATATTTATAAAACCACAAACACCTCAATTTTTTAACGAAATAATCAAATACAAAATTAACATAACCTATAAATCATAATAAAGGTATTTAGAATTTGAATAAATATAATGGTTTATGAAATCAATTGTATTTTGAAGGCTCTTTGCTATAATATAATATTTTTTACGGTTTGGTTTAATTTACGGTGATATTTTTTTAAGAGCCGATGTAAAATCGAGATTAAACCACCTTCGGTACAGATTGTTTTTAGTTTCAATACAGCTTGATAATTAAAAATAATATGTTTGTTTTATTAAAATATGTTTGATGTAACTCTTTGCTTTCTTTTAATCGAAAGAGCTGCAAACTTTAATTACTTTTTCTTTGCACGGCATCCGTCTTGTTTAAAAAGGATTCATTCCGACTGTCAACAACAAGCTGTCCTGCTTTTCTGACAATACAAAGAAAAATGCTACCCCTCTGTTGTAAAAGAACAGGCCATGCTTATGGACGCTAGAAAACAGAACAAATGCCGCTAGTTTCTCAAAATAAAAATAAACTTGAAGTTGTAGAATTTTATTTGATCAAAGAGTCTCTCGAGACACTGTAAAAATCAATAAAAGCTTTTAGTTTTGGTCATTTAAGGTTTTCGGTAAAACAAGTAAAACCCTTGAACATCATACAGATTTCTCAAAGCTTAAATTTCAAATAATAAGTTTATTAAAAAAAATGTAGTTGCTAAGTCCAATAATAATAAAAAAATTATATGAATAAACTAAATTCAATATTCTTATAGTTTATAGTTTCAAATATTGACCTAACATGGATGAAGTAATAACGAAAATCAATATTTCTAAACTTTTTTTGTTGTAATTTTTGCGTCTTTTTTTAAAAATGCGTTGGTTAGTAATTTTATAATTTTAAATAGCTGAAAATGTAGGTTATAGGATGAAGTGTGGTCTGCAAGTAGTAGAAAGTTGCAATAAGCTAGTTAAGGGGTAGTTGGGTAAAGGAAAACTAGTCGAGCGAGTCCATTCCCGGCAGATTGCAAAGCTCTTTTTGAGATTGGTTCTTGCCTGCAATTTGCAATTATTTCCTACCGATTGAAAACGCTAAAGCATTACTGGAATTATTAAATAAACTTTAATTTAATTTTACATTTGATATCTTACACTACAAATATAATTTTTTTATTGAAAGTCAAGTAAGCTTTTACACATCGTAAAATCTTAAAAAAGTCACATCTCTTTACTCAAATGATATTTTTTAGCTTTCACAGTCTGATACTTTTGCTCTTTTTTACAGTTAAATAACTGAGAACATGTATTTTATATTTTTATCAAGGCTTATTTTTTCTCTCAAATAATACATGAAAATATTTTGAAATTCAATACAATCGAAAATAACTTGAAAAACTCTTTACACTACTCGGATTTAAACGCAATACAATGGGTACATAATAGGATTACTAAATATTTAATATAGTAACTTGTATGTGCTATTTTACAAATCGCAAATAAAAGAAACAGCTTTTTGAGTGTTTTCAGTATCTAGAAGCACACATCGCCGCAAATTCTCGACTTTTTAGGATCGCATTAACCGAAAAGTGGATTAACCGGAGCGTTTGAAAACCCCAAAAGAGGGGTGTTTGTAAAGAGACAGGTTAAAATACATAAAAGTCAGAGAAAGTACATGCAAATACACGACATAATGAAAAGGGCTGTGGTTTTTCACACAAAAGAGCTTGAGAGATGCAAAAAAAGTCTCTTTGGGATTTTATGAATGCTTGATACGCTATTAAATGTAACAAAATTATTTCAAAGTAGCTTATTTATTTTTAATATACACCCTGATATATTTAAAAAAAGTCGTGTGTTACAGTTGAAACTCTATTTTTAATCATGAGAACTGATACTTTGTAATAAAAAAAATAATGGAGAACTTTTTGCGTTCAAGAGAGTGATAAACAAATATCAAATATCACATCAAAAACAAATTATTTTACGAACACTTCTTATGGTTACAGAGAAAGAATGTATCAGCCTGTCTGAAACATTCATAAAATATTATGATGTTCATTTTTTCATGGAAAACAAACAAGTGTTTCGCGGTTCTGAATTTCAGAGATTTTCGAAATGTGTCAGTATCACCACAGATGTTTCAGTTTTCTGTTAGATAATATTAGTTTATGAATTCACATTAAAGCCGAACCTTTTTCCGATGAGAATCTCGCAAGTTACGAGCAAAGCCTGCACGGGTGTAAATACTCAACTCCCCGGAGCTGCTCCCATCCGCAGGCAGTTCCTCTTCACTTGCCAGTAAATCAAACGGAGCGTTCGGAAATCCGAACTGCGATGCTTTGCATATTCAACTACAGCTGTTTAGATTTCCACCCCAATAATCAGTACTGCAAAGTCTAGTCTAGTCGAACGATTTCATCAAAATTTACGACTTTCATACTCGAACAAGACTGAAAAAAGTTCATCAAGAAATCCAAGCACACACACACACACACAGCTGTTCTTGAAATTCAGGTCAAAAGTATAGTTAAGCCTGAAAACCGCAGATGCGAAACAAGCGTTCATAAATCCAATTAAACGAGCTTCCTGAAACTAAATTATGACGTCATCATCAAGGTATGAATATTCCCCTTATGTTAAGTCATTTAAATTAGCAATCAATCCCTTTGCATTGTCCAGATTATGGAAATAACTAAAATTACCAAAATTTACATACAGAAATGGTATGTGAACCCACAAAGAGACGCCGCCAAACATAACGACCTAGCCAAGAGAAACTGTTAAGGCTATATTGCGGGTTGATTGCTGTGGGAGATTACGGTTATCCGGTCTTAAATTTTAAATAATTATTTTGATTAACTATTAAAAGCGAAAATATAAATGTACTTGCTGTGATAAAAGTAAATAGCTTGCGAACTAGCGCATTCTCAAAATAATGTTATTAACACTGTAAACATTGTTTTTAATTAAATCGAAAATAACCTTGCTGTAATTATTTCCAAAAAAAATACTTGTAGCGTAGATGAGTTTTCATTTAAAGTTTTACGTTATCTTCTAAACCTGATGATGCTTGATACTTAAAAAAAATTTAAACATTTATATCACTCTTTGATAAGCAATAATTATAAGTAATGGACCAGTGAAATAGCACTTATAAATGGAATAGTACTTGTAAATAAAATTTATAAAACACAAATAATATAATATTTACTTTTAAAAAAATATCCATGAAAGCTTGCTCTGTGTAAATCTAAAGGCTCAGAGTAAAAGCGAAAATCTTTGATATTTGCAAATACGTCAGTCAATATCCGTTTTCATATTTCTACGATCAAAGAAGCACTTAACCAGGTTCTTATTATCAATCTATTGCCAGGATAAATAGTTTTTAGGATGAGTCAGACGGCAGACTCGTGTTTACGATTCGGAAGTATACGAAATTAAAAATAAAAATAATCCATGGCAATTCCCACATGAAAATACATTTTTTGCTTTTTCGAAGTAATAAATCTCACCATGATTTCTTAAAAGTTAAAAATATTTAATTTGATTTACAAATGAGACAAATGTAGCTATCTGCTAAGGTCATTATTAAACCGCTGACCCAGCAAATTCACTTAAACTAAACCAATATGTCAGGGGGCCTTTGGGACAAATGGTCTGAATTTATTTGTTCATACTGGAATACCTTCCATGGAGGCAGCCCGATCCTCCGGGGGCTTAACAAGATTGCTTGAGGCTGGGTCCTTGGAGACGGATGACAGGATCCGATACAAAGAAGATGCTAATAATGGCAACGACACAACAATTAATACTATCAATATAGGCAGTTGATTTGTATTTATTGAGACTAGCTTTTGAATATGATTAAAAAATTATTGTGAGAGTAAATAAAAAAAATCGGTTTCAAGTTACTTCGATTGCCTGATAATTGGTCCTTGCCTTGCCCGATATACAAAAGATGCTAATAATGACAACGACACAACAATTAATACTATCAATATAGGCAGTTGATTTGTATTTATTGTGACTAGGTTTTGAATATTAATATAAATATGATTAAAGAATTATTAGAAGAGTAAATAAAATAGTGGATTTCATGTTACTTCGATTGCCTGATAATTGGTCCTTCGAGACGAATGACCTTGCCCGATACACAAAAGATGCTAATAATGGGAACGACACAACAATTTATATATTGTATTTATTATGACTTACTTTTCAATATTATTTTAAATGATCGATTTAATATTGGTAAAAATATATATTTCTACTGTAAAAAAAAAGTGCGGGTTACGAGTTTTTTCGATTGATTGATAATGGGTCCTTCGAGACGGATGACGGGATCTGATACAAAGAAGATGTTTATAATGGAAACAAAACGATAATACAAATTTCTGTCATTATAGGTATTTGATTTGTATTAAATAAGTTTTATTCATAAAAAAAAATACACCAGAATATAAACACAAGTAAAAACGAGATTTTAACAGATACAAAAAACAAAATATCTTTATTCACGTAATAAATGTAAAATGTGGTTACCTTAAGTGTTGACAATTTAATTAAATTACTCTTAACGAGAACCTCGCAATCCTAATATATGTCATTAGGTTTGAAATTCACGAGTCTCCCAAAGCTTGATTACGCTTGTATATTTTATATAATTGATCCTTTATTAAGTCGTAATTGACTTAATCTAAGCTTTTGAGTTGCAATGTCGCGTTGTATCAAATCAAGCGGAATATACGTAATGTTTATTTTCAGTTATTGCCAGAAATCACGGCTTTATTTTAACAAATCGCGATTTGTCAAGTTGTGATTAATTGAAAGCGTTTCAGTGAACGGAATATTTAAAGTAATCGAGGATTTGTTCAAAATAAATCATTGGTGATTGCGTGTATTTGTTACCGTTCAGGATTTGAAATATAATAAAGCTTTCATTTGCGATTACTATCAAGACCAATTTATTTTATTCTTTTTTTTATATAATAAAATGTGGTTTTACTGCCTTATATCAAGGTTCATAACATAAGTTCGTTTTTATTAACTTTATAGATACGTGCCTCATCGTTAAAACTACTTTTATACCCTGAAAAAAAAAAATTTATGCTTATTATCATAGTTCCTTCAATTTATTTTCGAAGCGCGAAGATTTATAACTCAGTTATTTTGATAAGAGATATATCCCATTTTATCAGTATAAAAGCCTTTTTTTAATAGAGATATTTTTATTTTCATACAACTTGGTATAAAGAAAACTAATGTCACAGTTGAAAGCAAATAAAAATAAACAGTAGTTTTGAGAAAGCGTTGTGCTTTATATAACAATCGTTATGCTTTTAGATTCTGTCCCCAAACATTGGTCTAAATTTTTATTTATTTTTATGCGGTAACTGATTCCGTAGTACTTCATCAAGTATTTCACTGCACTTCATGGGGTTTTTTTTAAAGTAGATCTACAGAGAATTCTTGATCAGATTAATAGCACCGTGTATACTGCACGACTTCTATACACTCAAAGTCAAGTCAAAGCCTTGCTTCCGCGAGGTGAAAATGAGACTCTGAAAGATCAAAAGGACTCCGTCATTTCCACACACATCACAAGTACACATTTCTGCTACTCAGACCTGATTTTGACAAGAAGCAGTTGAACAAAGCCGAACCATTGACGACATGCAAAACTAAGCAACACATTGCCAACACTACAGACCATATGAATATTCATAACCGAGAAATAAATAAAATAATTAAAAAATATTTTTTACTTTTCATTTTTTTATAGTCAAGAAAGTATATCGCGTCTTTAAATTAAATTGTAAAATAATTAATAAAAAAGTCATAGCAAGTTTTGTAACTCGAAAGCTTTTATTAAAAACATATTTTTGATACATTCACGTATATTTACAACAACAAAAAAAACGATGTATTAATTTGTTCTCGCAAGCACGCCTGAGCCGGTTTATTTACTCGATGATGCTCAAACCTAACTTATATCATAGCACGTAATAAACATTTCAATATAAAACTTTATTTATTGAACGCGGAGAGGAGAAACTTGCTTGTATTATGCGATAAAATTATTTCATCCGTGCCGGGCTTTACGCTTTAAAGTTCAAAAACTCATATAAAGTCTCACAAAAGGCGCTCCCCCTCATCGTCATCGCAACGGAAGCCCGTTTCCAGATGTGAGCTTTTGGAAGAAAAAAAAGCTCCCGGAAGATGCGAACTCAATAAGATTCCCGACTAATTACATTTGTATGTGCAAACTTCGCCAAGTGAGTCCTCTCGCTCCGGCGAGCCAAAGTTTTGCCTGCAATTTTTCAAAGGCAACTTAGGAGATTGGATTCTCAATAAATTACCAGAGCACTTTAAAAATAAAAGAAATTTCCTGGCGAGAACGTGTGTACAATAAATTTTACGTTTGAATATATAAAGTGATCGGTTTTATCATATTGAATGTATCTAAAATAATATACATGAAGATTTAAACATCGTTACGGTGAAATTACTTTAAATTAAATTTAAAGATACGCAAAGATTATACGTATTTCTTTGAATAAGTGAAATGAAATATAAAATATTTCAGCAGTATTATCGGTTAAGGTTGAGTTATGTTCAGAGAACATGTCGACAGTAATAATCTATAGTTACTAGTAATAAACACCCCTTGACAAGAGGCTTCAATTAAATTTTCACGTCTGTTCATATTCCACAGTAGTGGGGTTCCGTCTAGCGAAACCGAATGCCTCTCGAGATGTGTACAACATATAGGCTGTAAACCAGAAACCAGAGCCCATTCTGTCAGCAGACTGGTTGGTTTATGACTTGACTATCTGTATTCATAGACCCGATGGTAAGCGAGAAGGCCGAGCGGCCGTTCAAGTCAATTTCCATTGCAAAATATGCCGATTTGGTCTGACGTTAGATGTATAGTGTTTTCGCAGTGGTTCCAACTGAAACCTTGCTGAAAATTGTATTGTATTTAACGATGATTTATTATATACAAAAAAGACCGCATAAACCTTGAGTACTTAAACCTATTTCAGCTGAATAAAAGTGATTACATTTAGCAAAAGTAACCAATGAATGTTACTGATAGTTGATTATGCGTAACTCTATTTGAAGAATTCATGAAATATTTAAGCTAAAATAGACTGTGACTTATTTGATTTCTACGTAATCATTGTTCAATTTAATCAAGTTTAAGAAAATAAATGATTTTACAGTACTAAAAGTAAGCAAAATTATATGTACCTTATCTTTCAAAAATGAAAAAAATTCTTATTAAAATTCCAAGAGCTTAAAAAAGTTTTTTCGGAAAAATACATAAAAATATATTTCTGGCTAACAGCAGTAAAGTCTACATTTCAATACTTTTTTATGTACATATATTTAATGATAACTAATCCTAATAAAATCCTTTATACTATATTTATTCAGGATATTTTTGAACCAATACACTCTAGTTTTAGTGGTTTCAACAAATATCGTCTTAAACGCAAAGTGCTGTATTGATTTATGCAAAAACAGATAAACAATTTTTAAAGTCTCATCGTTTTATATATTAAATAACTACTTGTTTAAAACCATATTATAAACATAAGCCTATGTATAATATGTGGTAGAAAATTTAAACAAAAACTACTTTCATCCTGCAAGTAGTTAGTTACTTCACGAATAAAGATTTACCGGAATAAAATATCACACCCATTAAAACGACTATAAATTCACCTGATATCGGATTTTTGCTCCAGTCCGTTTGAAATTAATTTTCTTGGGACATATTAATCAATACAAACTCAATTTGTCGAATGGCCAACATTAATTTGATTCTTTGAGTTATGTCCCTAAGCTTTAGTGCTTAGCCGACTAGTGCCGACCGACAACTACTTAATGGAGTGATTACGTGAGGAAACTTAACTATTCGGTCTTGTTATTATGTAGAAAGATATTTTTTATAAATATTTTAATAATTTGAATTTCAATGTGACTTCGTTTCATCACGCCGTTTTAAATTAGATTTAAATAAAACACTTTCACAGCAAAGTATTTTTAAAAAAGAAATATTTATCAATACTCAATTTCAAATTGAAAATCCTAACGCTTCTGTCTTAACCATCGAAATTTAGCAGTTTAATCCTGTCGACCCCTATAGCACTATGGTCGAAAGGATTAAGGTGTAAAGCCGCAACAGCCAGTAAGTGTTTTCAGGTTCTAGTACACCCATACCCTAAAAAAAACATTCACCTTTCACATCGTCTCATGAAGGTACTATCTACCTAAAAATATAATGATAATACATTCAGAAATTTCGAGTATTTTTATGATTTAGACAAAATAGTAATGAAAGCTGATTTTCTCATACTCGCGTAGATAAATAATAATATTTATTACCCGTATACATACTTTTGTGTAAAAAATAGTTTCTATATAAATGTATGGCAATGTACGTACATGAAAGGAAGATAGCAAATATTATAACTCAAATAATATATCTGGCAGGCGTACCGGAGTTTATTACTTATGACGTATAGTCTATAATCAGAGCAATATATCAAATCAATTATCCGGATACAGAGATATTCATCTAAGGACGCTAATGTATTGCTAGAATATTCCCTACCATTCGTGACATTTTTCGCCGATGCCATCAAATTGTCGACTCGGAAAGAATGATATTGATGATGTGTAGCGGATATCGACACTGGGTGTTTACTAAAGACGGATCATTTGCCGAGGAGTTGATTGATTGGCCATTTTACAAACTGTCTTCCCCGATATACTGACAATTTTATTAAAACGGGCCATTATCCCGAACAGCCCTCCATTTTTCAATGTTTCAAAAAGGACAGAGTCAAATTATACTTCCATTGAAATGACGAACAAAAGGCAATGATTGCATTTTTTTGGATTTTGATAAAGGACGATCATTCATTTCTGTAATTTTTTCTGATCATATTCTGAGCATATTTGTGGGAATATATATATTTTATGCTAGCTATGCAAGCAAGAGATATATCATTCAAATAACCTGCACTAAAAGTCCATAAATTTTACTTTAAAACAGTTTCACGTAATCACTATTCTGTTGCTTGGGCTCCAATTCTGTACCCTAAGCTTGTGTAAAGGATCGGTAATAGAGAAGTGGACTTAGAATGATTGTGGAAGAATATGCTCTAAAAGTACCTTGTCGAGTTGGAGGGGTTCCTGATAGTGTTTCTGTAGCTTGCTGCAAAAAGAGTATCAGATTTAAACGCAAGAGCATTATATAATAATGGTATTAGGCAGTAGCAATACGCATGTTTTTCTTTCTAATATAAAACTGCAGTATACAAGGACCTACTACACTATTTTCCCCATTGAAAACCATGAACACTAATTCAGCATAAATTTATGGTCAGTGAGATGGTCGTCAACCTCCTCTAAAGAAGAATTCAAAGTAAATAAATATTCCACATATTTACAGAAAATATTTTTTGCATTAATAAAAATATATCATAATGGAATCCCAACAAGTACATATTATCAAAAATATATATTTCAAATTGAAAAATCAATATTAGAGTGCATGTTATTTAAAACCTCGGAGTACTTAAACAACATATGCGAGGACATAACAGAATGCTTGCTGATACACCCAATAACAAATAAGATAACGAGATTTTAAAAATAATTTATCGAGTATGTACAAGTCAACGAGCGCACGTCTCAGAGTAAGCGTTAAGCCGTCGAGTCTCGTTAGGGTCGTGAGGACCTTAAAATATTCAAAAATATTTTTTTCACTCAGGATAAGCACACTGCAAAATGACATGATATGTCGAGTAGAGAGGAAAATAACTAATGATGGTAATGTAAAATGTAATGGAAAGTCTGTTCGCTCGATTCACCATGTGACGACATCATCTGGCGCACAAATGAGCTTCATTTATTCCGGTTGAACAACACAATACCCGGGCACACAGCTTCTTGTGTTTTTCTTCCTCCCGAGCTTTTTTTGTGTTGTACTTAGACAAACAACACAAAAGAGCGTATTCTTTTAAACCGAGGTTAAACATGATGATTCAAAATTAAGAAAAAACCATTTTTTTTAAATAAAAAAATATGCATTATTAATAAAAATACCATAAATTGTATTTTTATTTCATTGATTTTCCTCAATGAAGTTTAACCGTGCGTAAGTTTTTAATCATAATCTTTACCGCTTATTACCTTTTTTGTACAGCTAAATAGCAAAGCAGCTCTTCCGTAAATACGAATCGCCCTTCGGTTGTATCTTCTTCTTCTGATGCCTCTCCTCATAAGAGGTTGGTGACCATCTCATTGAACATATTTCTATCCTGAGCCAGTCTTACCAATTCGGCCGTACTTCCGACCTCAAGTCACTGTCCCTTTTTTCTTCGATTTTTTCTTGGACAATCAGCTGGAGGATGCTTTAATTACTTGACCAACATCAGGAGTTCACTTTCTTTGCGCATTCTGTGCAAGACTCTCATTTGTGACGCGGTTAACCCATGGTATTTTAAGGTTTCTCCTATATCTGTCCCCACATTTCTGTCGCCTCAATTCTTCTGATAGTAGCTGTCTTGAGTGTACAAGTTTAAACTTCAAAAAGGACAACTAAGACGACATAACACTTGGTTAATTTCCAGCAAGATTTCAGTGTTTCTTATATAGATTTATCATGTTGGTAACTTGTTTCGAAAAAATCGATTCATACATAAAAAAAAAAATATTTTATACCTAGCGAGCACTTCGTTATACATGCAGCAATTTGTCTAAAAAAATCTTATTTTTAAATCTATGTAACTTATATATTACTTGAAGGCAGTATTTACTCTCCAGGCACATCTGTAAAGTGTACTTAAAGATGACATTTTTCTGGAATTATGTTCTTTATGACTTAACACGTAAAACGTGAGAGATAAAGGAAGCAGCAAATGCCATCTGCGAATGCAGGAGGTTCCTCGAGCAACGCACTTTCCGGTTTAACTGCTATTTTACGGCGACGGAATCTGTTTTTAATTTTATGACTTCATTCATTCTCACCCTTGAGGGTTTATTTATTTTTTATTATTTAAAATAAAAGCCTGAAATAAAATGAAGCTTTCTCCGGAAAGTTATTTCGGCGGTATTTTTTATTTAAGCAAGCTCGATGAATTCTTTTTGTCAAATAAATTACGATATAGTTTGTTTGTAATCATAATACACAATGCAATTCCATTAATCAAAAATTGATACAGGTTATTTTATAAAACATCATTAAAGTGTCGTATTGAAAGTATACACCGTCTGAAAGGTAAGTCTGAAGTAAACGGAAACCTCTTAGGTAGTAACAATGAAATTTCCGCCGACCCGAAAATTCTGAAATAACAAAAAAACGCCTGTGAGATGCTTTCTATAAGCAAACTTTGCGAGGCTCCCCGGCGGGAATGCAATGTTATGAACACGAGCGAGAAGGCTCGCGCTGAAACAAACGACCCGAAGAAAATTGTTCTCGGGCTGTTTCAGGCCACCCCCTAAACCCTCTCCACCCTCTCCACCCTCTCCACCCTCACCCCCACACTACTCGGAAGCATGATCAAGTTATTAATTAAATTCCACTTTGCAATATTTACGGTGCTGTTTTACCTTTTTGAATTTTTTAAAATTATCCCCAAACAATGCGATCTTCGTTTTGTATTAAAAAAAGAAACAAGAAATGATTATTTTTATTATAAATTATTTTTAATTTCAACATTAATCAAAAATAGAGATCTTTAAAAATGTACCGCACATTTTAAATACATCGACAAGTATGAATTATGTTTATTGTTTAGACTGTAAACTTGTTTTTATTGATGATGAAATTTTAGCTGTTGCTTCGTATTTTATAATTTAACTCGTAAAATGTTTGGCAGACGGGAAGTTATAAAAATGATTTAAAATTTTTTAGTACCCTCGATTAGGGTTGTAAGTCGAAAGTGTGTTTTAATTATGGGCGCTTCCCTTAATACGAGCCACCCAAAGCTTGTTTTCACACAAATACTCACCGGCTTACATACACGGTGTTGCAAAAGTTGCATGTCATCTGTGATCTCAAGTTATTTGAGTTAATTTAGAGTTACTAAAAGATTGCCTTAACCTGACTCTATCTACTCGTTATAAAATCCGTACAGAAGGTTGGCATTTTCTTAATTTCCAATTACGAAAACTCTGATAAATAAGTCAAAAACACGTGCACTTAACCGCCTTTTGGTTGCTGACTGATGACCAGAAAAGAGTTTATATTTTTCCATAAATATTTTTTTAACATTTGTACATATTTAATAATACAATATTTAGGGTATAAGAGGCTACAAATTGTTAACTCTCATTAATATTTCAAATTTACGTGATGTTTTTCGCAGTTTAAATTTTTTAAATATGTTTTGTGTTTCGGTGTAATAATAATAATAAAATATTTTCTTTTGTAATGTAAAAATCAGCCTCTCACATTTATGTCGATATCACACAGAGCGTATTATTTTTAACACACAATAAATAATTTTATAGTATTTTGCTTCAGTCTGTACCTCTGCCTGTATGGAGAGAGACAGGCTGGGTGGGATTTGAAGAGGCCTCCGTAAGTCGGGATATTACCGCTGGAAGGCGGAGGTTCCCTTAATTAAACACACTGAAGGATTAAAAGCGACTTATTACTGCCTATCGCTTGAGCAAAGAAATATATGTTGTTAGAAATAATCCAAATCATTTCAGAGCATGTTTACAGTTTCAGCGTTTTAGCTCGAAACAAATTTATTTATGCTTACACGCAAAACCAAAAAAAAAAATTCTTATATCTGTAATATCTAAACGATGAAAGCTTTCAGTCCTGGTCAATTGAATAGTAAAAAAACAGTCTTCTTTCAACCAACATATTCCACTGTACGACCGATAAATTAAATGTCCAAATTGAAACATTCAAAAAATTATTTCTCCGCGTTTAAGTTAAAATATCCAAGGTTATAAAAATAGGTACAACTGGGGTTTATATTTAAAGTAAATGCGGCGTTGTTTCGCAAAGAATGCCTCCGTTAGGGTGGCTGTGCTGCCAGCAAGTGCTCGACTGTTCTCGAGCCTCTCTAATGAGACCCCCGCCCCCCTGCTTGGGTCACGTATGATTAGCTGGAAGTTTCAGGGAAAAGCCTATCTGTTGACGTGTCCTGAAAACTTGACTGAAATCGTGATTTAACGTGGATTCCACGATCTTATTCGTGGAAATCTTAAATTCACATATTTGGGACATAAATGAGTTAGGTTAAAAAAAAAAACTTCTGTGCCTGTGCTTACAAAAAAAAAATAATATCACACTGTTTGTTTTTAATTGTATTTCCATAAAAAAGGTTTGAATACTTTGTAAGCAGCATTAATTAATTTATCTTCGTATAGTGTATGAAGACTATATACTTAATGGTGTGTATATGTAGTTTTAATTTATCAGCTTTTATATAGAACCAAAGACTATATTTTATTAAAGTAGTAAATACATTTATAAATGTTTGGGATTTATTATTCTTTTACTATCTTTCTCCATTCATATCCACAGTTTACGATTCATTAACTTCTTATAAATATGATTAATTTCTTCGTTGCTTGTACATTTTTACGAAACACGTTTACATCATATGTTATATATATATTTCGAAATACTTATTTGATTTATAATATTTGTTTTTAAAAGTATTTGAATTAATAATTTAAAATTTTATGGTAGAAACCATTATAATAATTTAATTAAATGAAATACTTTAAGTGATTTTCGACTTTGAATTTTGCTTGCAAATTTGGCTTTTTTTGGTAGTTCTGTTTATTTTTCCACCGCTTAAAGGTGCCAACCGTGCATGTTGGCAAAAAATCGTGCCAATTAACAAAAAAGTGAGAAATAATTAAATATATATTTTTCAAATAAAATATCAGAGTACATAGTAACAGCCAACTTGGGAAGATACAAAAGCTTTTACCAAATAATAAAACAAAAATATATTAAATTTTCTAGGACAAATTCAAAGCACCAAAACAAAAACGCCGGCTTATTTTTATACAAGACGATGAGCCTTCGAATACAGTGGAGCTTTCTCGGTGAAGCACAAGTGAAAAGCCGGTAGTTTCACGAGACTGCCTTCCGCCTAGCATTCCTGAAAACCACCCGGTCTTCAGCTAGAGCGCCTGAATAAAACATGCGCCCGTTTTGAATGCTGTTTATTTTTCCGTTTCGGCGAGACCTTGTTATGAGGTCGGCTGTTATTGCATCATTAATGCTATAGCATTATACGCCAACCAAACTGTACGTTCTGAAATTTTAATAGATTTAAAAGGCGTTTTTCAATGGCGGCACTCATTAAATAACCTATACGCACGCAATACGACGCACCATTAATCACACTGATTTCACTTGCAAATATTCTCACTCGCAAGGACATAACAAGCTAGGACGGATATTAACTGTGCATCAATAATAATAATAAAACATTTGTTATCTTATTTAAAAGTTATAAGAATTCAATTAACATTGAACAATTGAATATATTATATTCATATGTCTATTTTTTGATTGGACGTCAATCAGATGCGTATTTATTACCCATTACGGGTTTATTATATTATTACTAATATGATTAGGCACATTAGTTCATACAAAGAAGATGATTTAAAGAAACTCTCAGAAAAATATCATCGTGATCTGTGTGGGATTTGAACCCACATCCCTTGGCTTGCATGGCCGGTGTACTAACCCTGGTACTAACGAATCACTTCCGTTTATCGATAATTTTTAATAATCGTGAATCGGATGTGGGTTCAAATCCCACACAAATCACGATGATATTTTTCTGAGAGTTTCTTTAAATCATCTTCTATGTATGAACTAATGTGCCTAATCATATTAGTAATATATTATTGTTACCAACGCGACCATAAAAATAATCTTTATTTTCTTAGATTTAAGTGACTTTAAATTTGAAGTAGATTTATGCCACAAGGGTGGAATTTTAGTTTTTTTACGATGATTTTTTGTGCTTTTGAATGGTGAGAACACACCAGCATAGGCGATCGGGGTATAATCCTCGGTCACGGTGAAAATCCTAATATTCTTTTATTACAAACATATGTGTTTAGCGACCAAGTTTAAATTAACTTAAGGTTTGTAGGCATACGGTTTCCTATAAAATTAAGATTTATTTGACATTTCGTATTACGGTTACCTATTCATATAGAGAAATAATTCCTAAAAACAATCCTTCCCACGGATATTTTATATTTGATTTTAAGCCTTGCACTTGTTGAAATACTAGATGTCTTTGTGTAAGAACCGATCTAGTTAATGTTGAATAGCTAGGAAACCAAAGTTTATATTTTCTGGACACGGTCAATTGATATTTTCGTTGATTGTTAAATTTAATATGTTTTCAGCGTGAGAACTTGTAAACACATTCCTTTCTTTGTTCTGGAACCGTATAAAGATCAGTAAGAGCCCTATAGGGCTAGTGTTCAACATGTCTTCACGGGGTTACGATGCCCGTAAGATGACGCTCCGGTAAAAACGCGAATTCCGTTCCGCCGTTAGGTTCGGTCAGGTTACGAAATGTTCGTACCTGCCGTAATTAAAGTAGAGATCTTACAAATCTCAGTGAATATACCGCCGCGAGTTCGGAAGTATATTGTGACGTTCGTAGTCACGTAAAGAAGTTCGCGATCAAAGCGAAAGTGTTAAGTTACCGACCCCTGTTGTCGGTTCAAAGTGAAAGTCTTTTAAATAAGTGTCTTATAAAAGTGTTAAATGTAACATGTCTGGAAATCATATATTATAAAGTGTAAAATTGTAATAAATGTTTGAATAAAAGTTTACACGAAAGAAGTCTTTAAATTACCTACAATACAGTCCACTAAAAGTACTCACGAACCTTGGGGAATTCGTGAAGTCAATCGAAGAAACTGAATGTCTACCAGAAGTCTACCTGGTAGGCAATCCTCAACAACAACCTTGCAAAAACACTTCAAAAACGAACGATACGGTACATACAAGTATAGAGGACCCGATTAATGTACCAAAGAATTAACGAAAAATTAACGAATAGAAAGGAAAATGTGATTAATAAGGCGAATTTAAATAGAGAAACTTTAGATACAATAGATTTAGAAGCACCCATATACATTAAGAATAGTGGGGAAATTAGAAATAAATTAGCTAAGAAGTTTTAAAAAATCTAGATTTAGTACTCAAACTAGCAATAAAGTATTTAGCGAAGGGCTTACTAGGCATAAGAACGAAGTTAAACGTCCTAAAAAGAAATATTGATTTCAGAATGATCCGGGCAGCAGCCATCGTGATCATGCTGATAACGATCAGCAAAGGAAAGGACTCTTTCCCGCCGCGCCAGGTGAGTCTACCTGTGAAGTTTCCGCGAGATAATGTTGGGCTGTATCGCCGCGGCTTTGGTTACAGAACTTTGTGCATTATTCTCACAAGATGTATGCAAATACCATTATTGGAGATTTCCGGGGGAAAACATCTGGAGTTGCTGTCCGCGAGAATTAAGGAATATCTGTAAACGTGCTCAGGTATTCATTTAAAATGGTTACCCAACCATACACAGAGACATTGCTGTCTAATTTTTATGGAATATATATTTATTTGGATCACATATTCAGTCGAGGTTTTATAAAAAAATGTATATTTATATTTATTTGTTCTTGTTATTATAGTGAGCATGGTAATATAATTTTGTAAATGTCATTTTCTTTTTGTGGATATTAAAATCAAACCCATATAATATCCTCACTCAGATCTACTGAAATATGCCTGCAGCGTTGCAGGCAGGTTCTAGACTCCACTCGTTTTAAGGTACCGGTGTTATAAGTACACGATGAGCTTGAAATTTCGACTGAGAAAACTATCAACCCACATTTTAACCATCAACAAATTGAAAATCTTTATTTTACTAAAAGTCAAAAATTATTTTTAACGTATTTGAATTATTATTTTTTTACAATTATATTGGCACAAAAAATAAATAAACTTTCAATGAAAATCTAACTTTGACGGAGTTTTAAAAATTTATTTCGGCTTGCAACAGAAATTTTAATTTATTCAGTTTTTAAAAAAAAAAACAAGAATTTTATAAAAATTTAACGCCGCCTTAAAAATTATTTAAAAATAAATGCCACCAAACTAGAACGTTTCTTAAAAATAAATAACAATATAAGCATAGCAACCATAACATTTGTTTTCTTGTTATTTATCAATGCTTTTTTATTTTCTTTACCTACCATTTTAATTTCAAAATTTGAAAATGTATCTGAAAATTTCTATCACAAATTACAAGTAAGAGATTTTATATGATAATAATTTCATAATTTCACACGAGTGTTAATACATTCATAAATTTCATTAAAATACATTCTGAAAAGTAAATTTTATCAATTCATACTTAAGCACTATGTTCAAACCAGTTGTTTGGCGTAACCGATCGTTATTATAGAAAATTTAATCATATTATATATACGCTTTCTATATTGCATTTTATATGTTGAATTAAATCATAGCACCATATTTCTGAGAAAATGACATACTACATTTTATTTTATATAATATTTATATTGTGATGGTGGAATGGATCTAATAATGAACCAAACACAAGGCAATATTTTTAATTTAAATAAATGGTAAAAACATTTATCACTTATTTGTAATCATCAAATAATTATAACGTCACTTAATTATCATAATTCACATTACAAACAATATATTAGCTTCTTTGGTTTTTTTTATGATACGCACTCAGATTTCTGGGAACTCTGCGTGATCCAAGATCTCTGATTATCCCGACTCTCATTATGGATTATCTTTAGGGAATATTTTTCATATCATCTCTTTGATCCAATCCTGTGACGTCAACCATCGAAGTCTTCTTGGCTTTTTTAGACATTATAATATAAAACAGCACTCAGTTTTGTTTTAAACTTATCCTTTGTATTTTTATAGTTGTTTTTGAAAAGCTATAATACAATTTTCAAAGAGCTGCTGGCGTTTATTTTGCGTAGAATAATCGTTTAATACAGACAGTGAATTAATTTTATAACTTCACTTTAGTATTTAGTTTTTCTTAGTTTGACAATACTATTAGTACTGCCGCTAGCAAAAACAACAACTAGTGATACGGTTATTATTGTTAATTGTAATAATAAAAATATATTTATTAATAAAATTAAACGTTGTTTTCTGCACACTTTAACTTCATATTTTAACTTAATGTATCTAGTTTGCATTAAAGGGCAACTCTAATTGCTTTTGTTGTTTTTTAATTATAATTCGATTGCGTTAATTGGCAGGTGAGCCGCACATTGACCAATGCGATGGCAAAAAGTCAAAATCTCTGAACCATTTTCTGTTAAATTAGTTTGCGGGCCGCCGTTATATACAATTATATTCAAAACACAACAAGCTATAAGTGATTGGATATTTCGTGCGGGGGCTGGAATTTTACTGTCGGCGACCCCAAAACCGAGTTATTCGATGTGTCAGTGCAAAAGGTCGCAAAAATACACCCGACGTGTATGCTTAATATACTCCTAGACGTATGAGAAATTCATTATAATATTTAATAAATCAATGCGGTCTAAATAAAATTTCAATTCGTTTTATTTCGTGTCACAGCTAATGATTCCTCAATAGTTATTATTATCCTTTCATCGTAATTTATAAATCTCTACTATTATTTTACTATATTGGTATCGACGTTTATCGTACACAATTCTTTATGCATGTGAGTTTGCAAACAACTTAACTTCCCTATTAAATTTTTCTATGTCAAAATTTAGACGATATATAATTTATTTTATTTTAAGTGTGTTCAAATAAATTGGAGTAGTTTTAATACATCTATACTATACACTAAAAATAATACAATTCACAGCAAATAAAATTACAATGATAGTAAACAAAACTAGTCGTTGCTCTGTGTATAATTGCTTTCGTAAAAGATTAATAAAAGAAACTACTTCTATGACTTCTGAGCTAAACACAGGCTAAGAAAACCTCGACGCGTAGTGCGTAAAATGCTGAGAATCATTTGATAGTCATGTGAAATTTTTTTTTTTTAATTTCAGTATTGGACGTTCTATTGTCAATGTCAAAAGATATGAGGTCCTCGTCGCGCAAACACCGATGAAGGGTCAGAAGCGTTTGGCGAGGGGGCGCGGGGGCGAGGGGGAGAGGGGGAGGGGGGGCGCGGGGGCGAGGATCCGGGGGGGGCGAGGGGGAGAGGGGGAGGGGGGGCGCCGTGGCGAGGATCCGGGGGGGCGAGGGGGAGGGGGAGCCCAGCACCGCGAGGCCTCCCCCGCCCCCCCCTCGGCGAGCCAACTACCTCTGTCGGCGTCGCCTGCGATCCCGCACCTTCAAGCGAATCCTCAGACAGTCTGAGGATTCAGTATTGGACGTTCTATTGTCAATGTCAAAAGATATGAGGTCCTCGTCGCGCAAACACCGATGAAGGGTCAGAAGCGTTTGGCGAGGGGGCGCGGGGGCGAGGGGGAGAGGGGGGAGGGGGGGCGCGGGGGCGAGGATCCGGGGGGGCGAGGGGGAGAGGGGGAGGGGGGGGCGCCGTGGCGAGGATCCGGGGGGGCGAGGGGGAGGGGGAGCCCAGCACCGCGAGGCCTCCCCCGCCCCCCCCCTCGGCGAGCCAACTACCTCTGTCGGCGTCGCCTGCGATCCCGCACCTTCAAGCGAATCCTCAGACAACTGAAGTACACCGTCAATAAGTATAAAATTAATCCAATTGAAATATCCATATTTATTAAAATTAATTTGTAAGAAATTCAACCGTCGGCTCTTGACTGAGAGGTCCCATGTTCACGGAGAACCCTGTCGTGATATTTCAATACGCTGCGTTTATTGAAGCTTTCATGAAAAATAAATACTTAATAAACCCTTGCTTGTATAAAGTTTATAAAGCGCTTTAAAGCGTTTATAAAAAAATATATAAGAATCTTGAGAGAATTTAAAGAGTCGTACCGCATTTTAGCAAGTGAATGCCAAGCCTATTCAATTAAACTACTTCTTTTTTGAGTTTGGTTAGATGATTTGTATTTATATTGCATGTGGCTGTACAAATCAATACAATAAAAGCTAATTTTTTTAAAAGAAGATAGTTACCAGACGAGTTCATATATTTATTTACAGTTATTTAAATTTTTTTTTTTATATATTTGTTTTTTTTTTTCAGCTTACATGCTTCACTCAGATACATCTGACACTCCCTGGTGCACCTCAGTCCAATCCTCAGACAGTCTGAGGATTCGCTTGAAGGTGCGGGATCGCAGGCGACGCCGACAGAGGTAGTTGGCTCGCCGAGGGGGGGGGCGGGGGAGGCCTCGCGGTGCTGGGCTCCCCCTCCCCCTCGCCCCCCCGGATCCTCGCCACGGCGCCCCCCCTCCCCCTCTCCCCCCTCGCCCCCCCGGATCCTCGCCCCCGCGCCCCCCCTCCCCCTCTCCCCCTCGCCCCCGCGCCCCCTCGCCAAACGCTTCTGACCCTTCATCGGTGTTTGCGCGACGAGGACCTCATATCTTTTGACATTGACAATAGAACGTCCAATACTGAATCCTCAGACTGTCTGAGGATTCGCTTGAAGGTGCGGGATCGCAGGCGACGCCGACAGAGGTAGTTGGCTCGCCGAGGGGGGGGCGGGGGAGGCCTCGCGGTGCTGGGCTCCCCCTCCCCCTCGCCCCCCCGGATCCTCGCCACGGCGCCCCCCCTCCCCCTCTCCCCCTCGCCCCCCCGGATCCTCGCCCCCGCGCCCCCCCTCCCCCTCTCCCCCTCGCCCCCGCGCCCCCTCGCCAAACGCTTCTGACCCTTCATCGGTGTTTGCGCGACGAGGACCTCATATCTTTTGACATTGACAATAGAACGTCCAATACTGAATCCTCAGACTGTCTGAGGATTCGCTTGAAGGTGCGGGATCGCAGGCGACGCCGACAGAGGTAGTTGGCTCGCCGAGGGGGGGGGCGGGGGAGGCCTCGCGGTGCTGGGCTCCCCCTCCCCCTCGCCCCCCCGGATCCTCGCCACGGCGCCCCCCCTCCCCCTCTCCCCCTCGCCCCCCCGGATCCTCGCCCCCGCGCCCCCCCTCCCCCTCTCCCCCTCGCCCCCGCGCCCCCTCGCCAAACGCTTCTGACCCTTCATCGGTGTTTGCGCGACGAGGACCTCATATCTTTTGACATTGACAATAGAACGTCCAATACTGAATCCTCAGACTGTCTGAGGATTCGCTTGAAGGTGCGGGATCGCAGGCGACGCCGACAGAGGTAGTTGGCTCGCCGAGGGGGGGGGCGGGGGAGGCCTCGCGGTGCTGGGCTCCCCCTCCCCCTCGCCCCCCCGGATCCTCGCCACGGCGCCCCCCCTCCCCCTCTCCCCCTCGCCCCCCCGGATCCTCGCCCCCGCGCCCCCCCTCCCCCTCTCCCCCTCGCCCCCGCGCCCCCTCGCCAAACGCTTCTGACCCTTCATCGGTGTTTGCGCGACGAGGACCTCATATCTTTTGACATTGACAATAGAACGTCCAATACTGAAACCCCGCAGCGATTCACACGGAGGCAAGTACAGTGACCCCAGGCAACAAGCTACCCTCAGGCCACAGCAACCCCCAGGCAGCCGCGACCCCCAGGCAGAAACAAGTGCAGCGACGGTAACCATATGGACATCATATGGACCCCCAGCCTGCAAACTTTAATATATAAGGACAACATATTTAGTATGGAAGTCAATGTTAGCTGGACTTTTGAGTTGTGAAGAACTTATAGTAATTTTATTCTTGAATAAAAACCATTTTTTGGAGTTATTCCCGCAGACGGTATTTTTAATTGGCGCAGCCGGTAGGATTGCCAAAGTTAAAGTTAGAATCTGTGCATCGAGCAAAAGCAAGAATTTCCTGCTGAATCCAACTTTGACGTTCGTCTCAACGATTAATTGGCAAGAAAAAGAATATCCAGAAGTCGGAAAGTACCCTCCATTTCAAAAATCAAAAGGAGAAGGCACTAAAAACTCTAAGGAAAAATGAAACTGTAAGTACACTCTGTCCTATAACATTCCTTTACCATTTCTCTCAGGTTCTTTGAAAGTTTGATTGGTATCGCTAGTAACTAAGAATAAAAAGTGAAATTTTCTCAACGAACGTGTTAACAATGGCATATTCAAATATTAAAATCGAGTTGAACAGCATCACATCATTTGATGGGAGCTCTAAATATTTAAATGATTTTCTGTCCGCTTGCGAAGACAAGTTGGATGAGTACCAAAGCCTAAACGAGATACAAAAACGAAATGTAATTCGGGGTATTGTACAAAAGCTAGAAGGAGATGCGTACGATTTAGTAATTTCTCACAATGTTAAAACGTGGCCAGAAATAAGGACCTTACTTATAGCAAATTATGCTGATAAACGGAATCATACGATTCTCATTAAAGAATTAAATTCAATGTTCCAAAATCACGGGAAACCGCCCGAGAATTCGCAAGACGTATCACTTCGAACGTCGTTGCATACGTAAACTTTGTACGAATTCATGTAAGTGAAGAAAGCCAGGGATTATTAATAAATAACTATCATAGCATTGCACTTGATTGTTTCGTTAGCAATCTAAGGCAATACGGAGAGATTATCAGGGCTAGAAACCCTCAGACAATTAATGAAGCACTAGAAATAATAGATAAGGAAGAGATCATCGCTAAATGCAGTAACTTAAACATAAATAGGAGCAGTCCAAGAACTGTCGGTATTGATAGAAACAACTACTCGAATCAAAATAGAAATTATCATGGCAACCAGAATAGAAACTTTAATACAAATCAAAATAATAATTACATCAGGAATAATCAATTTCCTAACAATCGAAACGGAAACTTCCCGAACAATAATTTCAATAGAAATAATAATAATTTTAATAAACCAAGTTTTAATAATTTTAATAAACCGAATTTTAATAATACTTATGGACAAAATTTCAATCGTCCTAACTACTATCAAAACTATCGTAACAACAGACAATTTGAACAAAAGAATGTACCGACACCGACCCCCATGTCAGGCGTACAATCACACAAAAGTAACTACGTAAAACCAGTCCAAAATTTTAATGCAGGACCCAGTAATTTCCAAACAAGCAAACCTAATTTTATCGCCGAAGAACTATTTAACGCGGAGACAAACGAAAATAGTTCGGCAGAAGAAAATTTTCAATTCATGCCTCAACGAAAGAAAGCAACTTGATCGAAGTAAACAATCATGATCAATTTCGACAGTTACCATATATTACAATTAATGAACCTCCGATTAATTTACTTATAGACACGGGATCTAATAAATCATTCCTTGACCCGAGCATAATTAATAAACATTTTAAAAACTCTATTAAACCTGAAAAGTTTAACGTAAGAACCATAGCAAGCGAAAGCTGTCATGAAAATAGCATTCAAATAGGGTCATTCAAAGAATTTAGAACACCCACTAAATTAAAATTCTACTCGTATAAATTCCACTACGCACTAGACGGACTAATTGGGATTGATAATATGAAATCATTAAAAATGCAGTTAGATTTTGAAAAGCATGTAGTTACCACCCCAAATGCACACATACCAATAAAATGGTATACCATTCCTTTAAAACCACAAAAGACAATTACGATTCCAGCTAACGGATCAGTCATTACAAACGTACCGACAAATAAAAACGGTATCGCTGACGCATTGTCACGGATAGAAACAAACGCTAATGAATTATACGATTTAATAGAAGACTATACGGATAATATCTCAATATTACCCCAGGTGGCCGATGATCCGATATTAGAAGACTTTGATAGTCAAACAGACGATACGGTACATACAAGTGTAGAGGATCCGATATTCGAAATACCATCGTCAGAAAAATCCATAAATACATTTAAAAATCAAATATTATTCAAATTTTCAAACAATAAAATAATCAAAACAATAAAGCCATTCCCGAATGTTTCGAGAATTATTTTGAACATACCTAAAGAAGAAAAAGCAATTATTAAAGTTTTTAAAGAGTTCATCAAACCAAAGATAACTTACGGAATACAGTTTGACGACAATTACTTAACCACAACTGTTACCAACCCGATGAGAGAATATATTATTTTAAGTTTGAATTTAATCTGGATGTTATTTACTATTGTTAAATGTAATGACGCTCGCCATACCGGCGCCACTTTTATGTTTAAACTAGTTTAACGAACCGACCAGGGTCTTATCCCTTTGTAATAATGAATTTTAGTACTAAGTTTTATATTTTTCAAAGATTTGTAGGCATACGGTTTCCTATATAAAGAAAGATTTATTTGACATTTCGTATTACGGTTACCTATTCATATAGAGAAATAATTCCTAAAAACAATCCTTCCCACGGATATTTTATATTTGATTTTAAGCCTTGCACTTGTTGAAATACTAGATGTCTTTGTGTAAGAACCGATCTAGTTAATGTTGAATAGCTAGGAAACCAAAGTTTATATTTTCTGGACACGGTCAATTGATATTTTCGTTGATTGTTAAATTTAATATGTTTTCAGCGTGAGAACTTGTAAACACATTCCTTTCTTTGTTCTGGAACCGTATAAAGATCAGTAAGAGCCCTATAGGGCTAGTGTTCAACATGTCTTCACGGGGTTACGATGCCCGTAAGATGACGCTCCGGTAAAAACGCGAATTCCGTTCCGCCGTTAGGTTCGGTCAGGTTACGAAATGTTCGTACCTGCCGTAATTAAAGTAGAGATCTTACAAATCTCAGTGAATATACCGCCGCGAGTTCGGAAGTATATTGTGACGTTCGTAGTCACGTAAAGAAGTTCGCGATCAAAGCGAAAGTGTTAAGTTACCGACCCCTGTTGTCGGTTCAAAGTGAAAGTCTTTTAAATAAGTGTCTTATAAAAGTGTTAAATGTAACATGTCTGGAAATCATATATTATAAAAAGTTTGCAATAAAGTAGCTGGTAGCGTCCTCAACATGGTCATATCGAGCCGGATTTATATCGGCGACCCATGGATGCCGGAAGTAAATCGGAAACCAGGATCAGAAACAGTGATCCTCTGAAGCCAAAATGTCAGTGCAAATTGAATTAAACGCACTCGTAGAAATGGTATACAAAATGTTACCACCAGCGTCAGAACAAATACCTGTCGACTGGAATTTACCAACATTCAGTGGGATAAGCTCAGAATGGTTGGCCTTTAAGGCAGCCTATCTAGAAACAACGGAGTTATATAAATTTTCTCCACGCGAGAATACTTCTCGACTACGGACGTGTCTAAAAGGAGCAGCCAGAGACTCAGTATTGGGCCTTTTGTCTGCTTGCTGTGATCCGTCAGTAATAATGAAAACGCTTGAGCGTAGATTTGGAAATCCACACATGATAGTGGCAGACCAAATAGAAAAAATAAGAAGAATGCCTAGAATGATTACTGGCAACGCAGAAGAAGTAACGATATTTTCGTGTGCCATTAGCAACTGCGTGGCTACATTACAACAGTTAAAATTGAAAGGACACATCTATAATCCAGATCTGATCTATTCGATATTAGAAAAACTGACCGCAGTGCAGCGGGGGAAGTGGCTGGACTTTGCCACTGATAACAATGCTGATGAACCTGACATGATATTATTATCAAAATTCCTTGAAGACGAAACCGACAAAGCTTGTCGATTCGGCTTAAATGTAAGCCAAACAAACAGATCGCATCCCGCACCGTTACCAAATGATCGTAGGAATTTTACCCGCCCTATGCCACACATGGTACATACAGCTGACGCATCAGGTATAAAAGCAAATACTCAAGAGGGTCGTAAATTATCGGCCAATACCCAAGAAAAAATGGTACACTCGGCGCGTGCCACAGACCAACAAAAAATGAGAGCCGACATAACGGCTATCTGTGTATACTGCAAATGCACAGATCATAACATTATTAAGTGCGACAACTTTCTACAAAAGTCGACTTATGACCGTAATAGATGGGCCCGCAAGGAGCACGTTTGTCTTTGCTGCTTGAAAAAAGGCCACAGCTGTAATCAATGTGAAAAACCGCCCTGCGGGTTAAACAGTTGTAAGCTACCGCACAACCGCTTACTTCATATGGAATATACAGAAAAAATACGGCAACCAAAGTCAACACTTCTCGAAGCAGAGCTTGAAGAATTACAAACTGAAAGCGCTGTTCGAGAAAATGTAAACACAGACATCTCGACACCCGAGGAGCTGCACCCTCACGAAAATGGGTTGTCGAGTGAAATTGCGGAGAGCCAGTCTCCGCCCAAGCCGCTGCTAGATAAGCAAGCGGTCCGAAGCGACCCGGCGCCGTCCAAACCTGTGCGCCGCGACGTCGCCCCAAATGAAATCTCGACAGCCGAGGAGTCGCCGCTGATGCCGCATCCTCGAGAAAGTGGCTTGTCGAGTGAAATACCGGAATGCATAAAGATTCCGCCCAAGCCTTTGCATGCTGTGCAAATGGCCCGAAGCGTCCCGGTGCAGCACAAACCAGTGCGCCGCGACGACATAATGAATAAAATCTCGACAGCCGAGGAGTTGCCGCTGATGCCGCATCCTCGAGAAAGTGGCTGGTCGAGTGAAATTGCGGAAAGCTTGAAGATTCCGCCCATGCCTTTGCATACCGTGCAAATGGCCCGCAGCGTCTCGGCGCCGTCCAAACCGGTGCGCCGCGACGCAGAAATCTCGATGACCGAAGAACCGCCCATCACGTCGGTGCCACGCGCCCCGCCGCCCTCGATGGCGCCCATGAAAGCGCCGCCCTCGATGCCGCGCTCATTGCCGCCTTCGATGGCGCCCATGGAAGCGCCGCCCTCGATGCCGCGCTCAGCGCCGCTCTCGATGGCGCCCATGAAAGCGCCGCCCTCGATGCCGCGCTCAGCGCCGCTCTCGATGGCGCCCATGAAAGCGCCGCCCTCGATGCCACGCTCATCGCCGCCCTCGATGGCGCCCATGAAGGCGCCCCTCTTGATGCCGCCCACGGCGTCGCCCATGACGGCGCGACGCGAAATCACCATCGCAGAAATCCCGATGGCTGAAGAACCGCCCCCCACGTCGATGCAAACGTCACCCATGCCACACTTCGCTGAAGTTGGCTGGTCGAGTGACCCCGCGGAATTTGCGACCGCACCACTGTATGCTATACAGCCGATTAAATGCGCCACGATACCGTTTGAGACAGCGCGTCGTGTAAATAATATGAAAGAAATCTTGCCCGTGAAGGAGCCATCGCTGATGTCTCACGATCAAGAAACTGACGGGTCGAACTACCCCATGAAAGGTGTAGATGTTTCGCCCGTGAAAATGCAAAGATTGCATTCGCCCGTAAATGTTACGAGGCCGCACGAGACCGCGTACGATAAAAACGCATTCAGTGAAGTCTCGTTTGGGAGAACGTTCGAAGAGTTAACAAAAAATAACTATCGAACAGCTGATGTCGGGTTCAATGCCCCCGACTACGCTCATGTCGTGTCACAGCTGAAAGGGCTCGCGCCCGAGTACAATACAATGCCACAGCCACAAGACAAGCCGCCCCCAGAAGGCGCCTGCTGCACTAGAATTGGCTCTGAAAATAAATTGCGGAAAATACGAAGACCCGGTACAGGATAATTGTACCACAACAAAGTGCACTGCACAGAAAAGGGAGATTAGAAAAATCTCGAGTTAAGATAAAATATAAACAGACCGCACAGCTGTGAGTTGAATAACCTTTCAAATATAGGCAATAAAACAAGCCGGTGCGAGTCGCAGATGACAAACCAACATCTGTCATCGGTGACCCCCCGCGCACCCCACACCCTCGGGCCGAGCACTCGATACCAAGT
Source organism: Atopsyche davidsoni (assembly GCA_022113835.1). Lineage (NCBI taxonomy): Eukaryota > Metazoa > Arthropoda > Insecta > Trichoptera > Hydrobiosidae > Atopsyche > Atopsyche davidsoni. The sequence goes on from JAILWY010000027.1 coordinate 10,300,367, forward strand.
ATAAAAAATCGGTCAAAGCCACCTCACACATATGGTAAAATAACCATTTCGAAATAAAGAAGTTACCATTTTGAAATAAACAAATGAGTTGAAATAACTCCAGTCTCAAAAAGAACAAAAAGAACAAAAAAGAACATAAAAGAACGAAAAGAACTTAAATAACTCAATGAACTCAAGGAACAAATGAGTTCAGAGGCAGATTTTACCCGTGCCTCGCGCGACCGAGTTGAATAATAAAAAAAGAAAGGTCAGTCGTTAAATACGACAAAAAACCTATGCGCGTCGATAACACAGCTGATGCAGAATGCCGAGCTTGGGGGCTGCGCCAGCGTTGATCTTTGGGCGACCCCCCGCACCCCGCGCGCAAGGGAGCGCGGCTTAAAATCTGAAATGCGTCAGTCCAGTTAGAACCGCCTGCGAGACCACCAGATGTTCTCTAAACTGTCAAAGTGATTGACGTTAGCACACATATTCAATTTGTGTTTCTGCCAAGCATCCCGCTGTCGCAAGCTGCCTGCAGCCCGGCGCCCGCTAAAGCGCGCCCGGGCCCCACCGCCCTGCCGCCTGAACCCAGCCGCCCTGCCGCCTAGGCCCCGCCTAGGCCCTGCAGATTCAGGCCTTACCGCCTGGACCCCACCGCTCTGGGCCCCACCGCCCTGCCGCCCGGGCCCCTCCCTGAGGCCCGCCCACGCCTTGTAGCATGGGCCCTGCCGCCCTGAGCCCTGCCGCCCTGAAACCCGCCGCCCCGGACCAGTAGTCTGGGCCATGCTGCCCTGGACATGCCGCTCCCAGGAGAGGGACGTCACATCCACCAGAACGAGACACCGCATGATGTCACCCTGCCCGAACAAACTCAGCCCTGAGGAGGCCGGGTGGCAGTCAACCTTTCGCGCAGAAGATTGAAGACATCATGTGAAAATCGGATAATTGATAGTCGTGTTGTTACTTTAGATGGGCAAAAAATTATTTTTTTGCGAACGGGGGTATGTTACCAACGCGACCATAAAAATAATCTTTATTTTCTTAGATTTAAGTGACTTTAAATTTGAAGTAGATTTATGCCACAAGGGTGGAATTTTAGTTTTTTTACGATGATTTTTTGTGCTTTTGAATGGTGAGAACACACCAGCATAGGCGATCGGGGTATAATCCTCGGTCACGGTGAAAATCCTAATATTCTTTTATTACAAACATATGTGTTTAGCGACCAAGTTTAAATTAACTTAAGGTTTGTAGGCATACGGTTTCCTATAAAATTAAGATTTATTTGACATTTCGTATTACGGTTACCTATTCATATAGAGAAATAATTCCTAAAAACAATCCTTCCCACGGATATTTTATATTTGATTTTAAGCCTTGCACTTGTTGAAATACTAGATGTCTTTGTGTAAGAACCGATCTAGTTAATGTTGAATAGCTAGGAAACCAAAGTTTATATTTTCTGGACACGGTCAATTGATATTTTCGTTGATTGTTAAATTTAATATGTTTTCAGCGTGAGAACTTGTAAACACATTCCTTTCTTTGTTCTGGAACCGTATAAAGATCAGTAAGAGCCCTATAGGGCTAGTGTTCAACATGTCTTCACGGGGTTACGATGCCCGTAAGATGACGCTCCGGTAAAAACGCGAATTCCGTTCCGCCGTTAGGTTCGGTCAGGTTACGAAATGTTCGTACCTGCCGTAATTAAAGTAGAGATCTTACAAATCTCAGTGAATATACCGCCGCGAGTTCGGAAGTATATTGTGACGTTCGTAGTCACGTAAAGAAGTTCGCGATCAAAGCGAAAGTGTTAAGTTACCGACCCCTGTTGTCGGTTCAAAGTGAAAGTCTTTTAAATAAGTGTCTTATAAAAGTGTTAAATGTAACATGTCTGGAAATCATATATTATAAAGTGTAAAATTGTAATAAATGTTTGAATAAAAGTTTACACGAAAGAAGTCTTTAAATTACCTACAATACAGTCCACTAAGTATTCACGAACCTTGGGGAATTCGTGAAGTCACATCGAAGAAATTGAATGTCTACCAGAAGTCTCGAAAGCGAGAACTATACCTGGTAGCAATCCTCAACAATTATATTCAAGTTAATATGATTCAATCATTAGATTGATCTAAAAACTGCGTGTGTTATTTAAAAATAAAATTGTATACAGACCTCTTCATGTTTGAACACAGTTTTTACATCAATAAAAAGCGCTCGCCGGACTATCAAACCCCGTATTAAATATATGCTAATATTGATCAGAAGTCAACCATCGTAGCTCCATTAATATTCTTTTTATGGCGAATAAACATGCGCCGTGTTTCTGAAACTCGGGTCAGATTAACTTCCGGCGTAGGTTTTCTTGGCGATGCCGTATGCGCGTCTATTATTAGAGCTCAGCTACACGAGAGTGACGGACTGCGAAAGGAAATCAAAAGTCCTGAAGGGTATTTTTCATGGACGGGACGTGTCGAGAAAATGCGGTGCTTAGTATAAACGATCCTTTGACAGTTTTAATTAAATGAAAATCATTTTTGCGCTGTGACCTCACTTATCTCTCGTGTTCTATTCAAGATTATTCCAAGTGATAATTATGCTTTATACAGCTGTACTTGCTTTACTTATTATATTATTATTAATTTTAGATTAATGTCAATCAGAATGCGTTAATTGAATGGTGCGCGTCTCGGCTAAAAACATCAATAGATTTTAAAAATAATAATAAACCAGATTTGGATATTAAAATGCTTCACTTGTTATTTTAATTAAAAAGTCCAGTGTTTGCAAATCATTAAATATTGATTAGCCCGAGCATATTAGTTCATATGTAGAATATGATTATTAAAAATTCTCACTAAATTGCAGTGGCTCGTTAGCATAGTTGGATAAATGCACCGGCCATGAAAGCTTGGGGATGTGGGTTCGAATCCCTCACAAGTCACGATGATATTTTCTGAGAGTTTTCTTTAATTGTTTTCAATGTATGAAAAAATGTGCTTAATCACATAAATATTATATTATTACTAATATGATTAGGCACATTAGTTCATACATAGAAGATGGCCTTACTACTAACCCTTGTACTAACGAATCACTTCCGTAGTACACCGGCCATGTAAGCCAGGGGATGTGGGTTCAAATCCCACACAAATCACAATGATATTTTTCTGAGAGTTTTTTTAAATCATCTTCTATGTATGAACTTATGTGCCTAATCATATTAGTAATAATATAAAAAACCCGTAATGGGTAATAAATACGCATCTGATTGACGTTCAATAAAAAAATAGACATATAATCTATCTCGTAATATGAGTATGTAAGCTAAGATTTTTCTGGAATTAAATGGAAAAGTCAATGTTTTACTTTATTAAATAAATATTTGCTGATTATTAAAATAATTAATATACTATCAAAACCCCTTTTTTAAAAGTTGTTTGTTATTTATATATACATATAAATTGCGTATCAAACTAAATACACTGAATATTGCCAATGCAAAGTTTAGATATGATAAACAGCAAAGAGTTTAATAACTTTTCAGCCTTTCCGCCAAAAGGAAATTGGTATAACTGTACAGTGATGAATTACCCTTCAAATAAACTTTAGAGAATGCCAAATCATACATAACATATATATTTTTTATATCAAGTGACAATTAGTAAAAGGCAGCAAAGATTCAGTACAGCAGTTTATTGCACCCATTAGCAAATTACCTGTACCGAAATTAATAATAAAATGCTTTCACCTTAGGAGTTATTAAGTTATATATTGTATCATTTCTAATAAAGTGCATCATATTTGAGGCAAACTGCAGGAACGGTGGAGGAATTTATTACTGTACATGAAATCGCCGAAGAATTCTCTATAAATGTTAATTTTTGTATACATAATGCATGCACGCCCAGTCGTGACGCGGCGGCTCGGAAAATGTGTCACATACGGTATTCTACTCAGGTATCGACATCGAAGAACATATATTACAAAAATCTTTTTAGCTATCAGAATTTCTACGCGGAATTTTTTTTTTTTTTTTTACAAATATTTATTGAGAACGATTTCCAAAGCCATAAATAATATCCGCTGAATAAGAAAAACTAAGTTCAAGGTATTTAAAAAATGTTTTTTGCTTTTTATGGCATCATTGCGTTATTTATGTAATCCTGAAAATACTGTGGAAAAAAAAAACGCCGCCGAGTAAGTGTTTTATAAAAATTTAAAAAAAAACACAATTTTCGATTTTCTTGTATGTCTTAGATACGGAAAATGAGCAATGTGAAATAAATTTAAATTTTATATATTACTGAATTTGGCATTGTGAATTCATGCGGGGAGGTTTTCACAAACAAAAGAGATTCGCAGAGTTCTGTGTGGCCAATCAGAGAGCTCCACGTCACATCCGTACGGTAATGTCACTCTGCGAGCCTGCGAATTTCAATTGGGTACCTCCAGAGGTATATCCTGTAATGAAGAGTATCCAATAGTGATGGGAGCAATCGAAGAATTGTAATAAATTACTTTATTCAAGTTTTAAAATAAAATTATATTATATAAATATCTTGTGAACAATTTCAAGTATCCGGAGAAATAATAATAAAATGATAAGGAGTGTTTTTATGTAAGCAATTCTTTCTGAGTTAGCTCCCGATGAAACGATTAAAAATTTTGATAGCATCGACGGTCTATTTATTTAACGTTTTTTTATCGTTATTGAGCATACAATTCATTGGAAAATAATTTTCAATTTTGATATTAAATTATTCGTTTTTTTTATTTACTGAATAAAATATCAAGTTTATTCAGTATTTCTCTTTACGGTAAGCTTTTAAGTCTTGGAGTTAATATATAAAATATCAACGATTGACTTCAATTGATCGAAAAAATTAAATTATTTTAATGTTTGATTTATAGACTGACAATGCAAATATTATAGTTGTCAAATTAGTTTATTAAATATCGACATTTCACTATGTATTGTTGCATTGATTTTGAAATTTTGGTCTACATTTTAATTTAAAAAGTTTTTTCCTACGATTGTGTATATATTTTATTAAGTAAAACAAACACATCGGTTTGAAACCGATCAATAATTAAATTGATTATTCGACAACGCATATTCTATTATTCCCATCATTAGTGCAAACACCACGAAGAGAGGCTGATAAATGAAAACGAACGAACAAGATAAATTAATTACAATGTTTAACCAAGGAATAATGGATTGCAAAATGTGATAAATTATTTGGTTAAAATTTTGGTGTCCAAGGTAAAATTTAAGGCTTCATACCACACGTGAGCTTAATAAAGGGATTTATTCTTAATTACTTCTTTAATATTAAGTATTATTAAAAGTAAACTTCGGATGCTTCATTACATACATACATTTTTGATTGCGATCGATAAAGCAAAAGATTCCGTAATTTTCACATATATATAATTATTGAGTTAACAGTTTGTTTGCATTGGATACAAAAAAAGTATGGTTAAGGTATGATTAATTTATTATATAGTATATTTAATAAAAAAAATTCTTAGGGCATTGGTTCGTGTTGTCTTTGACTTAATATTTTTATATATTAAAATGACAATAATAATTGTATTTGAACTCTTTAAAAATTGAGAATACTTGTTGAAGGTACATCAATTCCGTATTTTCATATTTACCCTATGAAAACCATGACCAGAATAAGAAGAACCAAACACAACCCCAGTCTACTTTTTGTAGACTGTGGTTTAGCCTTATTATATTATTTACAGAGAATAAGACAGAAATATTTATTTTTTTAAATAAAAAAAATATGTGTACGACTTTTATTTATCTTTGAAATCTTTATAAAAGTGATTAAGATGATTTCTGATTTTTAAGCCTTGTGCAAAATCTCAGTATCTTATCTTGAAAAAATGTTAATAATATTTAATGTTATCGAAGTATAAAAACAAACATTTGCCACAGCTTTAAAACGATTGCACAGATAACAAGTGCAAATAATAATTACTCAACGCACGTAGACTTAGATAATATTGCACTCAATGTGTTACAACATCTTCTTTATCGCAGTTTATATCAACACGTAATTAAATATAAAGATAACATAAACACGCATTTCTCTTCATACTTATAACATTAAATAGATAACAAAGCAATCAATTTTAAAATAAAATAATAAAAATGAAACTCTGATGCAATTTCATTAAAACTGTATTAAACTAATAACAATAATGTGTGATTTTCAGCACTAATAATAGTTTTTAAAAATAAGTTATACTTTTTCAGGAATTACATATGAATTCTTATCTTGAAGATGGCTGTCTTCTTTTGCGGTCGAAAATGTTTTAATGTATATTAATTATTATACAGTGTTAAAAGTGTTTTAGGCTACATATATGATGACACTTTTCTTATTGAAATATTAAAAAATTTCAATAAGAAAAGTGACAAAACACCTGAAAAGGTAGCATATATTATGTCATTCGCAACCAAAATCTACAAAAACAGCTGTATTATTAATTTTAAATAATATGCATTATTCAGAATAGCTGCAAATAATAACTGATTTTACGTTATCTTTAGCTAGAATTATTTTTTTTATTGAAATATTTTGAATACAAATCCACATCGACTCACAATATATTCATATTCAATCGTTTCGTGTTAATGCTTGGCAGCTGATTTGATGAGTTTAAGGGTGAGTAGAATTTTAAGGGTGGTATTGACCACAAAAGCCGTTGCTTTTGTGGTATATTTTGTGGTTAAAAAACAAAATACTTAGTGTAACAGTGTGTAAAGGGTAGTTATGTTTTACCTTCATTTTAATACTGGCGGAGGCATAGCCAGCACTTAATTTTCCCCGAGTGAATTTTTTTGCGTACAGGGGACTCCCGCGGAAAGCGGATCTTATAAATATGGAGGCTGTCTAAATAACGCCATAGGGTGATTGATTAATCCCACAGAATGAAGTGTTCAGAATAAAAATTCCACGAAAATGAAGTATTAATATTGTAAAGATGAAAATAATAGTTTGTGCAAATAATAGTCTGTACATACTTATACTATAGAGTAATATTACTACGTGATAATTTTTTTAATACATTTCAGAGATCTGTGAGCAAATGCGCTTTTCAATACCAAAATTATTTTGAAATACAAAATAACATTGAATCAGTAAAATGAAATTCATGCTTTCTTAGGTTTAGTCAGTGGTTGTTATTGGAATTGCTTTGAAATTTTTGGGGTTTTCAATTTTGATTAACCTCTAAAATTTTAAAGACGGCTCCAGGAGCGGAACCCAAACGTCGTGAACATTAACTTAAAAGCAATCGAAATTCATGCATTTTAGAAATATACCAAAATCTACGAGACAATGGAATATAGTTATATGTAGATTTATAGGCTAAAGAGAGACACGAATACCCAAGAGTATGTCTTCAAGATAAAGTACCGAATGCCTACCTTCTGACGTCACGCGTTTTGTCTTGTGGCAATAGTGTGTAATACCTGTAAGCTCCAGTGCTACAGGCGTTTCACAGGTAATAAATTAAATCACTATATTGCTAAAGCACAGTAAATATTTACGCAGTAAGATAAAATCTTTGTCGAATTGTGTGATTGAGTTTTACGAATTCCTAATTATAACCATAAATAAATAAGTTTTTTTAAACAAAAAGTTAATATGTAAATCTTGAATAATAATATACAGCTTATACCAAAAGCCGCAGCATAATATTATGCGTACCGTACTAATTATGTATATATTTTATTGAGCAAAAAGCTTTGATCGATATCTGTTTTTGGGAGGGTTGAAGCAATTTTCTTTGTTTAAATAAAAGTTTTGGCAGTGTGATAATTATTATTTGCCATTAAAGAAACGTTGTAAAGTGACATATAAAAAATAGCTTTAATTTAAATTTCAATAGTGTTACGGTCTTTATTAGAAGTTCCGATTCTTTTCAACATTAACGCGGGGAGCTACAAATATTCTACAAGGGAGCATTTTAAACTATTCACCATTATTTGTCGTCTCGGCGGTCTGTGGGTCGTGGAAATTAGACATTAAGTAAATTCACCTCCGCCGAGTACCGAAATTACAAAATTAGGTTAGTAACCTAATTCCGGGCGGCCTTACGCACAGTAGTTTACCCTGGCAAGGCAAACACTTCGATTCCTCACAACTAACTCATAGTGACGTATGCCCTGTGGGCTGGAGAAAGGGTAGGGTGGGGTAGGGTAAAGCAGGGCTAACCGGCCAGGGACCGAGTCAGACTTGATTAGTGAAGGTCTCCGTGGAGTTTTTAAGCCTAATTTGTATAGATGGCTTTTTGGGAGTCTTTTTGATGCAAAGAGAAACCTTCCTTAAAAGTGTACGACTCTCGTGGAGAAAAATTAAATAAAAAACGCCGAAGAGGTTATTTGTATTTAATTCACGGGTGAAATTTATTTTGAATGAAAAGTATTTAAAGCGAACTACTTTGTAAGAAAAAAAATATATTATCAATTGCAGATGTATCTGGTTCTTTAAGATTTTATATTTTTAGAATAATGTAAAATATATTTCAGAAACGGTTTTTTCGACAATTGATTTTATCATCATATTTAGTCATACAATTTTTTCAATAAATAAATACAGTAAAACTCAATATTATTTATTCAAATTATATATTATATTTTTATATTATTGTTTTGCGTTCCAGAAATCGTGAGTTTTAAGCATTTAAAACCCAAATACATTATTGGAGAAATAAAATGAGTACGTGACAAATTAATCAGTTTTTTATATTTGATTTTGATACTGGGTGGATCGAAAAATTTGGAATAAAAAAAAATATTTACGATGTAATCAAACGTAACAATGCTTTATTCACATTTTCTTGTGATTTATGATGACACGGCCATTCAATTTGCTTTGTAAGTTGTGTTATCAAAAATCAATACAATCAATAGATTCTCATTAATATTTATAATAAATTATCGGAAATCAACAAACTCTTTATCCGATGAGATACTATTATGATTGGATATTATTATAATATCTAATAAAAATATAGCGTAAGATATAAAACGTTCAATATCATGCAATAAAGTTTATAAGCAAGTGAGTTTCTTCCACTTGACTATTCCAATAGAACGACGACTTCAGATTTGGCCGCCGGGAATTCCCCGGCCGGGAACTTATCGATCTTCCCTACGTACAGCAAGGAAAGGTGCTTTATTGCATAGGGAAAGAGTGCAATCCAGCCCACACCTGGAAAACTCAACCACACCTGCCAGGGGAATATCTTTCAACAATTTATATAATCGCGCTTAAAGAAAAACTCTAGAAATCGAAAGACCAAACGAGAATCCTCATCTACAACTAACAAGCTTAATCTGAAACACTTCATATTTAAGCAAAAATATCATACAACAGCCAATCGGTTAAGAGTTAACTGATTTTTGTATGTGATCTCTGAAGTCTGAAAAAGCCACCGAATATCGAAATTACTCACAAACAAAAATGTTTGTAATCCCCTAGCCAGTAGACTATTCGTGTTTTCTGTCCACAACTGCTTTATCAGAATGTCGGTACGTATTACTTGAGAAGTTACGTGCTAAGCCAATGATAGATAATAAGAAGATAAAAATTGTATACACAGGTCTGATATATTTCAGTGTATAATTGTATATTCTATATAAAAAATCATGAAATAGGATACTTTCAGGAATATATTTATTAGTGTATTTATATCATATTAAATACAAATTTAATTTTTTCAGCTATTCTTATGTTTAAAATAAAGTAAAATAAATTATTTATACTATATAAGTGATTTTTATTGAATCAGCTTAAATTATTATTTTAATATAAAAATATTTCTTTACGAATTATGAGAACAATATGTACTGTTCTTAAAATAGGGCATCAAGTTTTTTTAATAAAATAAAAAAAAAACCTTAATAGGAAATAGAATAAAAAATTTTTTGGAAAGGGTTGTTTCATATTCGATGTAAAAATGGACAACACAAAAAAATCTTAAATATTAAACTTCAAATCGTTGCAACCTGCAACAATAAATTTCACATAGACGCTCTTTTATATTTTAACTGTTTTATGAAGAAAAATGGAGTCGAAAAACAGTAAATTTGAGTTAGAAATGTCTTTTGAACCGAGCGCAGAGAAGGCAGGAATAAATTTCACCTTTATGGCGTACAATCGATATGTTTATAGAGCCAGTACAGCAAATGCTTATATATGCATTTATTCTATTTCCTGCTGAATTTTTTAACCTTGCTCAAAATCTACGAAAAAGATTTTGGAATAGGACAATATGATATCGGAATTATTACATAAAAATGGAGGCTTTCGTTCAATGATATGAATTCAAGAGAGCGTTATAAAAATAAAATATCTCTGCGACGTGTATTTTCAAGATTTATAACGTTTACGTATATTATAATTTTAAATATATGAAATCGAAAAACTTGATGACTAATCTAAAAAGTTGTGTCAAAATCAATCTTGATTACCTCTTTGTGGTCTTATCTTAACCGCAGTTTAATTAAATTGATGTCTCACCTGTAACAAAAAAAAAAAATTAGATATTTATAATTTAAGTCACATAAAATCATAAATTCATAGTATTAATAATATTTATTTTATAATAATATATAGTGTGAATAAGTTGATTCAACTTCTTTGCTGCATGATTATATTTTATTATTTTCAATGTTTATCTTGATAAGGTTTTACACTTTATGCTTTTAACGTTAATATGGATTTATTAAACATTTTGTTTCTATCTTTTAAAAGTGATCCAACGGTTCCCTATCTTGACGTTTTTTGGATTCATTTTTTTTTTTGTTTGAATAAGTCGCAGACATTTTAATTTCAAATATAAAAACCTGGTATGGTTATCTTGATTTTTGTGAATAATGATTTTCTACCATCATCGTCATTTATGCCATCACTAGGCGCGTGTAACTTTGGCTCTTCGTTCCGGGTTATTATTTGACTTGCAAAACTTCGGTTCAACTTTCACTCAGAGATTGGAAACCTGAACTCGAGTGACTGGTTTTGGTGGAAATTACATCGCACAGTATAATACTTTTAAACAACAAAACATATTTACGCATATAATAATTGTTTGATTGAAATTGTTTACTGAAAAATTACATGTTTTTAGTAATTGAATATATATTTAAAAATAATAACTGAAATACTCCCAGTGCAATAATTTTCAATGGAAATTTTTTTATTACATATTGTAAGATACGAAACATACAATTTTTCTCAATTAGTTTTTTTTTGCTTAAAATGCCTTCAATGCCAATAAATAAAATGTTTTTAAAAAAATAAAAATATATTAAGCGTGTCTTCATACTTTTATAGTTTGGTCCAAGAATTTAAGGCTTACACAAAAATTCTACTTCAAAGTTTTCGTAGTCTGCAATGAGACCTTATCTAGATTTTTAGTAGCTTGCAAGTTTCAGGCTGTAGCGCCTCCCTCCAGTGGCGTCTGAGGGCTGAATAATACTGAAGGGTCCACTTTCTGCACGAAACTGTCCCAGTAGACGAGAGAGCTTTCCGAGGAAAATTGTACAGTCCCTTTGGGAGACCTAAAATCTGTACAATTTCAATCCAGACATTTCTAATAATTAATATGCTTGTATCCCACCGGGAAAATGAAACCCTCCGGGGAGACGTTATAGGTTTGTTCCTCCATTAAATTTTATATTAATTAACACGAATGTACGAACTTTTTTTAATCGATTCGATTTACTCGTGAAACAACGAAAATATTTTTTTTGCATTGCAAGTGGAATCTTTATTCAGGTGTAAAACCGTAAAATTAGACAGAGCACCAGTGTTGCGAAAAAAATCAAGGATTTTTTTCCGTTCGACGTATTGAATACAAATTTATTACTCAAAATATAAATAAATTCTTCTTAAAATCGTTGAAATTTTTAGCAGCATTGTAATAAGTATAAAATCAGGATTTTTAATTGAAAGTCATTTATACTCTTTTGGTTGTGAATATTTGAGGTTTTTGTCTTGGATAAATTCAAAAGAAACTTACTTTCATAAATGACAGTCGGGGTCAGGTACGTACAGCAAAAATACCAACCAAAAACCTTATAGTTACAAGTCATAAAGTAATCTTTAGAACTAAACAACACTGAAACACGCGAAGTGGTCCACGCCCAGAAACAAAGACCTTTTAGACTTCAAACCGAGGAGTTCCACGTTTCCAACAACAACAAAAGATATCCAATTTATAACGGTGATGTTCTTCTTTGCCACGATATCAAAAGACCTGCGATATTAAGGACTCATAAATATGTAATTCCGAAGCTTTTGTTGTGTTCGTAATGAATTCCCAAAAAGTTAAGCCTGCTAACTTATCAATGGAATCGCGAAATCCAAAATAATTTAGTCTGAAATGGTGCGGCTCAAACTTGAAACACGTTGTGGAGTGAGGTTGTTTGGTTTATGCAACATTCGTGTTTTTATATTATATTAAAACATTTTCAATTACTTTAAAACATACAGTATAGAATTTGATAAATCAAAATGCTCTACTCAAATTTGAGTCCGGGTCACATTATCAGCAAGTAAGTATGCTAGAAATGATCTGTTTGTGTCAATGGGTATTTTTCAAATAATTTGCTCAGATTAATGTGTAAACTTGTAAGGATCTGCAGTGCATATTATCAATCATTAGTTATTGATTATGCCTGCGTAATGAAATAGCTTTAAGACTTCTAAAAATCGACTAAGTTTTATAAAATGCTTACTATTATTAGGGTGTTTAGTAATGGTGTGATTGGATGGTTTTTTTTTCCGAATGAAAGGCACCGTCATCCTACAAGGACTTGTATGTAGTATGAATTTGGATATTGCCCAGAAAATGATACTGTAAGAAGGGATCACAACTTTTTGTAATGAATAAAGTTCTGAACCACGAGTTTATTTAAAAAAAATATATCTTTAAAGAAAAAGTTTCAACAACGCTTCAATTTCGTTAAACATCTAAAGCACCTTGTAATAATTATCGGAGAGAAGTTCCGCTGTAGATGAGCTCGGTAATTTGTACTAAAAATCCCATTAAGGCCGCTAACGATAGTGAAGTTGGCAATATTTCATGCTTATGACGCGGGCGTGCTCCGGAAGCGAGGCGAGCTTCCGGTTCCGGCCCGGCGCTGCAGGGGTGCTACCTATTGACACGACCCGCCTGAATGCAACCCCCGACCTGCCGAGTCCTGCCAACATTTCATTTTACCATTTGAAATACGCCACACCTTGCGACTACCACTACAGTAAAGACCGATCGATAAAAACATTCAATACATTAAAAAAAAAAAAAAAAATTATGATAAACAAATCTGTATGTTTATTTTTTGGATTGAACGTCAATCAGATGCGTATTTATTACCCATTATGGGTTTATTATATTAGTTTAAATATTGGGTGGCCTGGGCACATTGGTTCATATTATTCATATGATTGTTTAAAATTCTCGATTAATGGAAGCGATTCGTTCGTACAAGGGTTAGTACACCGGCCATGTAAGCCAGGGGATGTGGGTTCAAATCCCACACAAATCACGATGATATTTTTCTGAGAGTTTCTTTAATCATCTTCTATGTGTAAACAAATATATGAACAAATATATAAATAGTACCATAAGCATATATTAAAATATGATTTATATTTTCGGCGAGCATCGAAGCCATATAGAGTGAATAGAAAAATAATATTCAAAAATTTATTTTGTATTATTCATGATGATTAATAATATATGATTGATTTTTGTGAAGGATGTCTCACAGGAAGTACGATTTTGCCTATAAAGGTTTTTTTGATTGATAATGAGTTTCTTTAATCAATTTTCAGTATTTGAAAAAATGTACTTAATCATTATCAATGATTAATCAATTATTAATTCAACTGGTTTTTTTGACATTTAAATTAGAAGACAGTTTATTGCTTTAAAAATATTTTTTAATTAAAATTTATTTTTTGAATTCGTTTAATAATCACCCTAAACTGATTTCAGCGCCGTATAAGCTAAAAATTCAACCCACCCTTTCAGCTTATATTCCGCAAATATTCACATTTATAGCATCTCAAATTAATTGTAGTTTTAAAGCATTCATTATTATATTATAAAATATCAAAAAATACGTGTAACCGTATCTCAACTGTAGACATATACAATTAAATAATTTTCAGCGGTTCTGGACATCAGTAAATTAATAGATTTATTAAATTTAAATCAGCACTTTCGATTCACGGCAGGAAGTCCAACTGCCAATGTTTCATTATCAAACAATCGATAAACAGTCAAATAGATTTAATGCTGTTAAATATTCAGAGAGAATTTGGTTAAATTTTAAGTTAAGGGTGTTCTGTAAAACGCTGAACAGCGAAGGCTTTCAAACACATTGTGATTTTTTCATTGTACTTTAAAACTCTCCCTCGACGCCATTCAAGACTATACCAGTTCCTCACAAAAAATATAGATAGTTATGTTGCTTTTTTCAGATTACTTTTAATATCGGATCTGAAAAACTGTAAATAACATTAAGTAATCAATTGATTTACATTCGACATTAAATATGAGTTAACTGATCATTTATAATATATTTGATTTACAAGTTTTATTCTAAGGCTACTTATATTGGTTTCATTTTTCCTTTTAAAACTATTATAATATCATTGTATATTAAATATATTTTTAAAAAAAACCTTAGTGTATATTTACTGTGTACTTTTGAGTATTTGGTTTTCAACTCATTAAATATATTTAGATATTTAAAATTAACCACATACGTGAAATAACAAGTCCAACTCGTTTGAAGTGATAATAAAATTTTAATATATATTTTATTATTATTTAGCACTAAATTGATCATTTCTTTTAGAGGAATTGTAAAACTGGCGTGTCTTTTAATTACCACTATTATGTAAACGTCGTATATGATATACATAAATCTTATTAAAGTTTCTCTATATATCTTTTTTTAAAAATATTTTCTTAGACGTGATAATTTTATTATATATTCAATGTATTCGGATTCTACCTGTCGTATATTTTTAATAAATAAATGTATTATACATAAATAATTTTTCTTTGCACACCTCTGGTATTTTTTATAAATTCGTTTCATTTTATTAAACCATGAAGTTTCTTAAGACTTAAGTCACGAAATAACGTTTATAATTAGAAAATATGCAAGCTTTGTGAATAACCAACAAATGTATAAGTCGAAGTTAACGTGAAATCAATACTTATATTACAAATGTAAAAATTGCTTCATCACCATGAAATGCTTGTTTGCTTCTTGGTATTCACGAAACTGGTTTATATTTTTGTATTGATTTCGTTTAACATAATTAAAAGGTAAAACTCCAATATTTTAAACTGCACCACTCTTATAGTTTTTCACGTATTAACAAATAAGCTAATCATTATTTAAATTAAATAAGTATGACTTATAAACCACATTTACTGTTTATAAAAAAGCGAGTAAGAAGTTTTTAAAACATCTTAATAGGAACTCATAAAAAATACACAACCATGACCATCACGAATACATGACCATCATTCCAAGACTGCAAGATTTGAAAGCATATGTGATAATTGCTCGACCACAAGGTGGTATTATATTGTTTGAATATAAAATACATAATATTTTTCGTGAAATGTAATAGTTTTTTTTATTTCGATAGCTTGTGTCGTGAAATAAGTAATACCCACAAGAACGCATAAAAGTATATCGATAGTAAATAGTTTGGTCGATTTGGGAATTTCGTATTAACCTCGATTATCTTTGCCTACCCCTGATCGGTATTTATTGAGGTGCCTTTTTAAAACAAACTATGAAGATTAAACAGAAATACCTAGAAAAAGGTATGTTGGAAATAAATAAAGTTTGACAATCTAGTCGTAGTTGAAAATTGTTTCCAGAAAGTTTTCTCATATGCCAAAGTAAACAAACAAAGCCACGGGACATGTTCAAAGTTAATCGAAAAATATTATTTGACCTTTCTTTTATCAACTCTCATTCGTGAAGAATCTAATTATTTAATTATAAATAATTATAATTATATAATATATTCTTTTCAGTTGATATTGTATTAAAACCCATTGAAAAAAGTATGTTACAACAATCAAAACACATATTTGAGTTTTTTTTTTTACTTGTATCAAATTGTTTTTCACACAATATGAGTAATATGTTATTTTATCTAGAAATTATTTTCAAAATGTACAATGGCCTGTGTTTTTAAAATTATGACAACCTATTTAGAAAACAACTACAATCTATGAACATATATAAAGAGAAAAAAAATCCAAAATTGCTGAACACAAAGATTCAAAATAAAATATGTAGAATTTTACTTATAGTTTAGATAGAAAAATATTACTTTTGGAAGAAGAAAACATCATAGTACTGTAAACTATGCGATTTCATATTTTTTTTGTCTCTTATATAAAATATAAATTTATTACCACGTACCAAAACTAACAATAAAATGCTCACCATTAAGTTGTTTTATCAATTCAAGTACTTTCCAATTTTTACTACAGCATCCCTCATATTAAAATGTTTGCTCAGTTTTATTGCACCGCAGTGGGCGAAGAGTGCTAAGTATCACATTAAGCTGAACAAACTACGATTTCACTGCTCTTAACAATTTGTTGCAGAAAATTAAGCTCGCTCCGGAAAACCACGGGAACTTTTAGCAAATTGCAAACCCTGAAGTTTCAATGTTGCCAAACAAAATTGTGCACTCACAAATTCGAGTTAAGTTGTGTGAATATTTACTGGCCCTCTTCTCGACCAGGAGAGCCGACACTGTAGCCAAAGTTAGAACCTAATTGTAGCATAATAAGGTTCTATAGCATAATAGAGAATTACACGAGTATTTATACACCTTATATGAGTTAGTTTATAAGTCTTAAAGACTTGATTTTGAATTCTTGTCTAGCTTTAGCTGTGAAGAAAAATTCATAGCATTTTTTATGATTACTATTTACATAGTAATATTTTAAATAAATATCAAATATAAACCAAACAGTTAATTATCTTCAACGCTACTAGCATCATGTATAATATTGACGTATATAATGTAATTCAGAATAATGTAGATCATTTTGAACCGATAAATTCTCGGTCAAACGTCAATTGTCTAACCCCAGAATAAACGAGCAAATACAGTGATTTATTTGATAACTCAAGTATAAATAGCAGTTGATATAAATTTCAATATTCAAATTGATGATTTATCTACAACATTAGAATTTATATAACCTAAAAAACCGAACATAATATTAGCTAATCTATTGTACGAAGTACTTCAATGCTAAACTGTGACCGAATAAAAAGCGCTTCTAATCCTCTTTTCGGAATGTGACAAAGCAACATTTGTGATTAATGACTTATAAAACTAATATTTCAGAGTTCTTTATCCATTAATGGGTTCACATTAAAACTTCTACAATTCTAAATAGTTTGACTAATATCCGGGGATCTAAGCAATGAAAGGCATATCATTAAACGAATGATAGTATCTTTTAGAAATTGGACTCTAATGTTGTGCTAGGACAAATAAAAATTACTCTACAGTCAATATTTCCGAGATATCGCGATAAAAATCATATTCAGTATCAAATTATTGCCCAGTACGTCCTCACATATTTAAAAAAGTATAATTTCATTGATATATGATGATAATGATCATTATGATATCAAATCAATTTACAATACAGAATAAATTTGATAGAATTAGCAGACAAATTTATGAACATTCAATATTTATATCTATTATAAAAGTAGCATACGCTGAAGTCTGAGAAATTATTATTTTTAAGTCTCCTACATAAACTGCAACACAGTTGGCTTCTTCTTCTGATGCTTCTCCTCATATGAGGTTGGTGACCATTTCATTCGAGTGAACTTCTGACCTCCAGTTACCGATGCAAAATCTTCCTCCTTCCAATGTCTCGTTTTCCTTCGATTTTTCCTTGGGAAATCAGCTGTTTACTGTTACGAAAAATGCAGCCAAAATAGAAGACCTTCCGCTTCTTTTCCAACGTCAAGAGTTTTCTTACTTTGCGCATTCTGTGCAAGACTCTCTCATTTGTAACGCGGTCAACCCATGGTATTTTTAGGATTCTCCTATACACCCACATAATAAACTGCTTTGAGTGTTCAAAAACACACCCATAATTATGGAAATGCTGTATAGTAAATGGGAACGCTTGATGTTAAAATTTAATCATGAAATTTTAAATAGTAGGCTTACACGTACGGCTGTATAGTTTTGAGTGAGATTGCAGCCGTTCATTCTCTCTAAGTGACTTTCCCAAGCGAAGAGGAATCTGTACTCTAAGGCAGCTCGGGGCTCGGAGACTCACTTATCTTCGGCTGGGATACATCAACCCCCATACGTACACCGTGTACGTATGGCGGCAACACACCTTCCGTTCCAGATAAAAAGGAAGATTGCGTTCGGAGATCGACACGGGAGATGTGAAGGTCTCCCAGTAATAGCTCGGGTCTTACTCGAATGGATGGTCGTACTAAAAATTGAATCGACCCGACGCAGCCTCCGTATATTGAAGAAATGATACAACCCTAAAATATTAGCCGAATACAGCAGGAAATCCTTTGGTTGCTCAAGATTGTATTCTCTGATATTTAAAAACTGCATTCATTAAAAAAATATATATATATATATATATATTGCATTACAAACATAAATTTATATTAACTGAAACCTTTGACTTAGGACATATAATATAACCGACACATAACTGGTGAAGTCTTAATTCAACAGTCAAAGATTTGATAAAATTATTTTGGCAGAATGTTAATTGATGCATCATGCAGAATATAACTATTTTTAAAAAATAAACAAACCAAATTTCATGCATAATTTATCAAAACAAACGTTCATTGCGATTCCGAAAATTGCGTATCATTTTGTAATATTAATTATCTCTTTGCAATCATGAGGTAAACAAACATTTAAAACAGAATTTTTTTTAATTTCATATCTTATCAGGAATTTATAATCCTATGCGGAATTATTATTCAAGTCAAAAAATATATATACGCGTAATGAAACGGTAAAATTTTTAACGATTGAGTGTAAGAACCAACAACGAGGTTTAGACTAACCTCACCTAACGTAACCAGCAACCGTTGTGTAATAGATTCTGTGCTCGATAAAGCGAGCTACGCAGGCTACGGTGAAATAATTGGTTTGTGAAACTCCAAATCATGTGTTTGTAATTAATTAAAAAAATATATCTCGGTTTCATTTGCCACGCTATCCATCGTGCTATTTACAGCGACCGTTAAAATAGGCAATAAAAAAGCACGTTAACTTGTACTTTTACCAGCCGTGTTTAAAAATATAAAAACCTCGCTGAAAGTTTATTTTTTCATGGTGATTTTAAGGGGTATAGTTATAGTTGAAACGTTACCTACTATTCCTTGACTTTATTTTAAGCATATCTGGCATATTTTTATCGTTGTTTGAAACATAACCTACTTGAAATATAAATCTAACTCAACGTAAACTAATCATACATATTTTTGACTCTTTGACTGAAGCTGGGTTTTTGATTAATTACAATGTATTGGCCAACACCGGACAGTTAATATTTATATAAAACGTATATATTAACAACAGCCATATATAATATGTTTTTTTATAAAATGAGTTATTTAAATAATATTAAGAAGCTTTTTGTGATTTTTTTTTATTAATCAAGATTTCACTTTAAAATCGTGTTTCTTCGGTCGGTTAAGTTAAAAATATTCCGAGACTCGTCCCAGATGATGCTGAGGGTGTCACTTTTCATTTAGGGTGCTTTTTGTCACCGCAGATTAACTAAAACTCCCGAAAACGAATGCTCTCTGACGTCCTGAAGAGAGCATCTGGCTTTTGAAGCTGCTGATGGAGTCTTGGGGGACTGACAGGCGACCTTCAGATATTTCAGGAACTCACTGGTTTATGTTTTCTTTATGATATATTTTATTTTTATCTCCAAACCTTGAAATGAATAGTCAATAAAATAAAATAAATATGTATTCCATGGAAACATGATTTACAAATAGGAATTTTTATTTAATTTTAATTACTAATTTGAATTTTAAATGACTAATTTGACATGAATATTCGTTTTAATACTAGCTGCTAACACGACATGGTTAATATTTTACATTGGTGGTTGGTTACCTAGCTTGTCTTCAAAAAAGTATTATATTTTAAAGACATTGAACATTTAATAATGTAAAATTAGCGCACAACTAAATATATATACTATTTATTGAATACAAGTAACTTTAAATGCAAGATTTTAAATATATATTAAAAAAATAAAATACAATTTTTGATATCATTTGATGACAAAAATCTCAAATGTATTGAGTTTAATCTAAAAGTTAACGATAATTTTAATGAATTGGTTTATCAAGCTTTATTTTTTAATTTAAAATGAATTAAATTTAATGTTTTTCAACATGTCAGTCGCGGGTAAAGAAAAAGACAATTCTTTAAAGGTACATTTAACCTACACCTACACTACAGCAAATAAATAGTTTTATTAAGGTCCTAGGCTTAGAGGGTCGCCAGAATTTTTTAACTTACAAAAGGGTCGTGTATTCAAAAAGGTTGAAAAACACTGTAATAACAGACTGATCTGACGTTTTGGCTACGGGATAGAGTAAAGCCATTTTCGAAGAATTTCTTAAGATGGGCGCAGAACCCAAACTTGTAATTCCAGCAATTCATACCCAATAAAATCAACGAACAGCATTATACACTAGAAAATAATTAAAACGCCATTTCCATTCGAGTCAGTAATAAAAAAAACACAGATTAGAGACTTATTTACTTTTCTAGCTAATAAACATGGAGCCATTCCTCCCGGAACACACAGAGTAAACACATTTTAACACCCATAAAGAACAAATGTTTATTTGCAGTTTATTTTTACCGAGATTCGGGTAAACACGCGAACAAGAAAAACCGACTGAGAACTTCAGCCTCGACGGCTAAATCAACTCGACTCCCGGCCCGGCTCTAATGATATGCAAATTTATTCCGTCTTAATCCACTTAACAACTCCGAAATAAATCCAGAAATAATAATCATTATATAAAATAACGGCTTAGCTGGGTTGCCTAACCTTTCCCAACCCGTTTCGTAAGGTTTTTTGCAAGTTTTTGATTGAAGTGCGCGCGCGAATGACGGATCACCTGTGACTTTGAAGGGTGTTAAAAACATCCCAATGTGTTAATGTCACACACCTGTAAAAAGTTTCGTATTTTTTTTAACATAAAATACATTTTTTGTAAACTAATTTTGAGACAGTCTTATGGCAGAAATCGAACAACAAAGGTTTCATTGCTATAAAAAAAATTCATACCAAAAAACATTACCATAGAAATTTTATGATCACTAGGATTATATATTAAAGTAGGTTGTGCAATAAAAAGTCTTTTGCGACGGGAGCCATTTTCAGAAGTAATTATTTTAATATTCTTCCCTTGAGGATGGGCCTAGTATTGGGACTGATACGTCGCAAATTTTAACAAAAAAAATAACATCAATTCTCATTAAATCGGTTGTCGTAACCTACGAAAACGTTTATACTTGTTATCCAATGTAAAATATTGGTAATGGAGTAGTGGATTTGGAATGTTTGTGAGGGGATGTATTCTGAATATCTCTTATAGAAGTTTACGGTATTGTTTGTGCGGCCTGCTGCAGAAAGAATATCAGGTGTAAATTATAAGGTTTTATGAAAATATTATTTATTAATGCTATGTGCAGCAGCAATAAGCAGACTTTTTCTTCGAATAAAAAACTGTTCAAATTTGTTTAAAAAAACCATGGACAGACAAACATAAGTACAATGAGATGGTCACCAAACTCTTCTGAGGAGAGGCACCTGAAGAAGAATAAGAGTAACTAAACGTTATACGTTCCCACGTTTAAATTTCTGAATTCACTGGCCAGGCTTTGAAATTCGGTTAAGATGTCGGATTTCTTTGATTATTTTTCTAAGGTCTCGGTTCACTTCTCTGGCAGATTTTGCCAATATTTGAGAAACTCTCGATTGAAACACTTAAGGACAGGCACGTCCGTTATTTCTAAGTAAAAACATTAAAAAATGGACAACTTGTTTTCTGGTTAAATATGTGGAAACGAATAAAATAAATTACTTTAAAAATAATTGAAATATAGGCTACACAATCAGTTCAGGGTACAAACAAGAAAATGGCGGGGTAGAGAGACGTGAAACACCAATGACAATTTTAAAACAATGTCTTGGAGTAAATAAGATTAGATTCGCATAAACTTTTGGTAAATTTATAAATCTTAACTTTTTTTGTGTTTTATTTAAAAAAACTTGTATTCTTTTTATTAAAATATATAAATTAACATTGTGTAAGCATAATTTCTAATTTTTATTAGTTTGATGATTTAATTAGCTCAGCCAAATTTTAGAGTTCACGCTCTGTTCTTATAATCAAACATTATAAATATTTTTTTCATGATACAGCTTCAAAAACATTACTATTTTCATATATCATTGGGCATTGAACAACATATTGTGTATTCATTGTAATTTCAAATTTGAATCAATTTAATTAAATGTGCTCACTCAATCAAAACATTTATCCGAATGAAAAGCGTATTTGTCAAGCTAAGTATATAATTTACCATTTGCACTAACAGCAAAGAGACAATTTACACAAAATCAGTTCATATTCAATTCAGGCTAACGATCGGAAATCCGAGCGACAAATAAAAAAAAATTGATTACTATCGAACTATTCATCAGATAAAAAATAAAAGTTGAAATAGGGCAACATTTCCACTGTTTAAAAATTTACAACGGCCTCGCTTCAGTTGATCCGACAGTAGAAATAAATCTGGAAAGTTTATTTTAAAGGCTGAAACTTTTTTACGGTTAAAACTTGAAACATTCAGTTGTTCTGAGCTAAACAGCATTATTTAAGGCATTTGCAAACCAATAACTTTACCAGTGAGCTTTTGCTTAAGACGAGCATAATGTGTGAAAAAAGCACAGTGTTGTATTCATGTACTCAATGAATAAACGAAACAGCGTTATTTTAATTATAGAGCTTTTGCTAAATATGAGCTTAATGTGAAAATCTTGAGGTAAAAGCTTGCTATGTATGAACGTACCCAATGAATTTAATTGAGTCTTAGAATAGAATTAGAGTGATAATAGGGTATATTATTATCAGAATGATACTATAGGAGAAGTTAAAAACCCGCTGAATAACCTCCCCTAAGAATGTTTCTAATATCTAACGATCTTCTTTTAAGTAAGGAGTACAAACCCAATCATATTATTAATGATCCATCTTGTCGGTGATCTCCCTCGGGTGGTCAGACCCGGACCGCTTTTAATTGCTTTAAATTAACTTTTATTCAATTGATTTTATTTATTTTCATGGAGTAAAGTGTATTTATAAGATCACACATTTTTTGTGATGATTCTTCACACAGTAACAATAACAACGATTATTAATTATATGCATAAATCAAAAAAAGTTTGACTCTAAGTATTTCACATTTTGGCATCTATTACGGTATGTATGGACACGTATAAATAACAAGTAACAACTTGACTTCCGACGGTAAATGATTTAACATTAAAAAAAGAGTCCTGAAAAACATGTGCCTAATACATTACTATCTATTCCACGTTCTTTTTCACAAATTAAATCAAGATTTCCACATGAAAGCCGACAGAGTCCCGCAAGGCCTGACGTTACTCACCAGACATGACATAATCGCAACCCTCTGAAATAAATATTTCGTGAAACTTCCACCCTTTTTTGCTCCCCACAACACTGACAAACAAAGCACCCACATTTAACCGAAAGGTTTATACATTCAGTACTCCAGGAGCGCGAGTCTTATTCCAGACAATAATCGACTTTTTGTGGTAAAATTTATTATACTATATGTAATAAATAGTGTGTATATATTTAATAAATTTAAATTTATTTTATATTTAACAAAGCAACGGTATAATCTTTATTATTATTGTATACACGTATATTTTTTTTAAACTCGTGATATATATAAAATCTGAATTGATTGACTATTGAATAATGGGAAAAATCGTTTCTTTAAGAATTTTTTAAAATTTATATGTATATTATAATTGCTAACTTGTTTAAGCAAATTAATCGTGTAAAGTACTTATCTAAACGTACAAATATTTTATCTTATAATTAAACGTAAATAAATAAAAAAAATCTCTCAAAAATACTCAAAATATGTGAAAATTTTTGTCAGTATGTTCTTCGTGATATTATTTAGCAAGAATCTCCGTTACAACTTTCAAAACACTTTATTGTGATTATCTTCTAAAAAATATAAATTGATAATGATATAGTATCCTTTTTTAGCATGAATTTATATCTCATAAAATATTTTTTTATGATACCTAACCAAATTTTAGTAAATTACTTTAACCACACAGCAGCGTCGCCCGTACGGTTTAATTTTATTATGACATTACCACGAATGGTTCTTAAATGCTTTCCCACTTAATATATATATTCAGAAGGGTTATTCATTTTGAGATTAGGAAAAAGGGTAGACATTTCAAGGGAAGTTTTTGTAGCTGGAGACAAACGTTACTTAGAAACAAAATAACTCTGAGATAAATCATCTTAATTGTTCAGCTCCCAGCTGTTGGAACCTGTTAACGTAATTCCGACGTTATTAATTGAATCTCTTATAAAAAAAAGTCTTGAATTCAAAATTTAAGATGTTTAAATCGTATTTACACGATGCATTGTCATTTGAAACTAAATTTACATATAAAATAGTTCTTCAAATGAAAATCTTATTTTTATGAATATTATCCAGAGTGTATAAATCTATTGCTGTATAAAATAATATAACATATCAACTTATATTAAAGTTGAATGATTAAATCGAAAATCGAGAAACTTAGATACATTAAATTGATGGAGCAAAATAAAAAAAAAATAATTAAGATTTCATTTATCACTCCCTTCAACTTATTATTGGTTACTTGTTAATAATAAGAAGTCGTCGATAATATTTATTCTGGTACACATGTTTTAAAATAAAATATTGAGTAATATTCTGGTTACTTGTCTAAGCGTATTGATTGTATAAATATTTCATAAATTTTAAAAGCCTTATACGAATCTGACGCACTGGTGTTAGAATACGATTAGTTACAAAAAAATAATTTGTATTCACGCCAGTCAGTCAAGTTTCCACCAGTAACTACGTTTGTTTGTAAAATATTAACTCAAATATGTATCTGTATATTTTTCACGTCCAAAACGTTCGCCGGCGATTTGTTTAAGTTTCAACTCTTTGATGTGCGAACGTCGGAGTAAATACGGGCCATGTATCATAGAAATTGCTCTAATATTGCGTGGAAACAGAAGCTATCTAGATGTACACAAATAGAAAATGAAGATACACGAATAAACACGATATCGCACGAAATTATAAAACCCACAAAATAATAATATTTGACACATTTGATATATATATTTACTATAGCTTATCCAAAATATGTACTCGCTACGATACAAATGATTTACTGAGTGTTTGACTAAAACATGCAACCGATTTATTATTAGACATTTACGTCCTTTAATTTTAGGTGTTTTTTAATGTTTAAGCCTAAAAAATAATACAAAAACGATTATCAGTTATATAACACAGTATATAAAGACGCTACTGGGAAATTGCGAATCAGTCAGCTTTAGATATTTCCCTTATTTTTTACAAGAAGCTTGGAGTTCTATATACATGTTCTTTATATCCAGACCGAGAAGTTATTAATAGAGATGTAAAATATAGCCGTCTGCTAATTCTCCAAAGAGAATTATAAAATTTTAATCGAATTGAAATGACCTCATTTCTTAAATAAAAAAATTCGTCACCGGAAATAAATCACACCCCAAACAATAAAGGCCGCGTTGCATTTGGCGGTAATCTGCATGGCAGCGGGCCAACAGAGGATTCCGCTCACTCAACTCCATTGCAAAAATCAGAGATTAACCCATTATTAAAAATCCAACTGGAAATGATTCGTTTCAGCCCAGACACATCAATCTCCATTATTCATAAAATCTTTATCATATTACATACACATCAATCACTGCGCCCAATACTGTAGATTTTCTCTAATTTAGTTTTGAATTGAACTTTTTGATTTCAAAGTATATAACTGACGTGAAAATTTATGTGCTCGTAATATATAATCAAAGTATCATTCAATTCGAAAAAAAAATTTAAACAGGTAATGCGTTGTATTGTAGAGTTTTCAGGAAAAAGGAATTATCAGAATACTCAACATTTTAAAATTTAAATGCTGTTACTATTTTCGTTTTGTAAAGACCATAATACTATTGGGTTATAAAATTCTGGACGTCTCTTTAATCCTAAAACTTTTATGATGTTGATGAGTTATCAACAGATTAAGATTTTTTATGAGAAAATGGTTTGAGAATTAATTCATATTCTTTGGTTTTTAAGACAATGAAATAATTTTAAATATTTTTGAAATGCTTTAAAGAGGTGAGGTTTTGTACCCACACAGCCTGGACTCATTCCTATAACCAAACCTATCTTATATCTTTGTGTATCGTTTTTTTGTAGTTTTATATGGCTTAAAATACAGTGTCAAGATACATTACAATTTTGTAATGTTTATATCTACACGTAGAAAAAACAAACATGTCTATCATTATCTCGATTGGTAAAACTCTAAACGATATAAAAATTTAGGCTTATTCATGTTACAGAAACCTTGTTCAGTGTCGACATATCATTTATTAATATTTCCAAACACCTACTTAATGATCGTTATAAAGATAGTCAGCATTGAAAAAAAACTAAGAATTGTTTTTAGGAAAGCTTAACATTTTAAAATAATGAAAAAAAACATTTGTCTTGCATATATTATAGTATTGTTTAAAAAATCAAATAGCAATCAATTAAATTAATATATGATTTCATGTAATAGAATACTGCCAAATTAAAACATTTTAAATAATTTATTACTGTACTTTTAGCCGTGTAAACGTGTATTGCTTATTACATTAATAATAAATCCTTTGGGGTTGCTTTTTTAGGTAACTTAAAGGATTCTTCAAAAGCTTAATTCGTTGTTTATTTTTTTAAAAACAATCACTCAAAAAATATGTTTTTATTGTATAACACCCGTGTAATTATTATAATATAAACACATATTTCGCATATAAACATTAAATAAATATTCTCGACATTATTTTCGTAATATAATACACATTAATCATAATTTGCGTCATATTTATATAATTTATCATCTTAACATCAAAATCCGACCTCAAATAAAATTGCAAAAAAGTCACCCCTTTGAATTTCGCAGACATCACAATACGCCCAAATGCTCTGCCATTTGATGCAATAATTTATATTTCTCGGCAGCTTTGATAATAAATATTTTATTGTATGTTTTAACGGTTACATCATTACTCTTCTCGAACATTCCATCATGCTGTCATCTGTTTACCTGGCAGGTAAACGATGCGCGTTTCTTGGTAGATTCGCAGTAATTTTCTCGGTTTCAGAACCAATGATTGCTACGGTGCCTAGTACGACCCGTCTAAAGGTCACAGAGCATATCTTTTCTAATACTATATATATTTAGTAACTGTTTAGATTTGTTTTATACAACTAAACATGCCAAATTAAAAAAATTATAAAAAAGTAAAACTACCCACAAAATTGTTAAATACAACAGTCAGGAGCATGTATTAGTATCTGGCGTATACTTATAGAATTTCGAAGATTCCTGAATTATTTTTTAGTGATTTTGATATAAAACCAATCATCTCATATAAAAAAATCTAAAATCCAAAAATATAACACGATAATATAACAGAAGTAATATTTTTTACTCTAGAAAAAACGTTTGAATGAATATAAAGCACTTTTAAATTTTTCAATACAATACATAAAAATCTTCCACGTTTAACTGTTTTTTAAAATTTACTTTGTTGGTATGCTGAAAACCAAAAAGTACTCAAACATTTTATGTTGCAAGTGTTTTAACCCTTAATTAACGAGAAGACATATTATATCTGTATGCAAAATAAAATTTTACTCTAATGTGCATACTTACATCATTAATTCAATAATAACAACTTATAAATAGAAACGTTGAAAATCCGACAAATAGAAGCAATTATTATATGTAAATGTATATTTTCAGTCTAGACATGTTCGTGCAAGTTTACAAAAAGTAATTTATAAACAATCTGTCTCTTCTATTATCCATTATTTTTGCAAGGAATAAATCACGTAATCTTTTAAATTACTTCCACTGCGGTGAAACATTTCTTTTTTTACATTTTGCAAGCAATCTTTATTTCAAAAACTTATTTTTTTCCAAACGTTGTTCAAGCAATAGAGAAATGCAAAATAAATACTCGCAACAGTAGATTGTTTGTTTTTAATTTAAATCAATGATTTGTCGTAAACTGCGGAAATCACAGTTCACAAATAGATCCGAGTTGCATGAATTGTTTCACAATTCGCAAACCAATTAGCTTGAAATTGAAGCCGTGTCGATCAATAAGTGCAAGTGACGCCACCTGGTATATTTAATAAATCCACGAAATTGAAAACAAATACTGACTTATTGGATATTCTGTTATTTTTCAGACGAACTCCTGTGTACTCTTTATACGTGTAATGCCTTCAGAATTTCTATCATTTTTCCATGACAGGGAATCACCTCAGGTTTATCTCAAACTGTTTTTGAAAAATAAGAGACTGCAAAAGAAAGTATTTAGAAGTAAATACGACTGTTTCCGGATAAAAGCCTCCAGCATTTAATCAATCAATAACAAGTACTTTTTGTAACAAAGATTTTCAAAGAAGAATTGAAAAAGTAAGTCTCAATTAATATGCAAAATAAGAAGAACTTTTAAGTTTGATTGAATTTGACGAGACAAATTAAAAATTTATAAGTGAAAATCAAGGTATTCCTATAATAATTCTTTCAAAACATTCTGGACTTAATAGAATTTATGGAAAGCGTTAATCTGGTTTTGTTAAAAACGCCCGAGACGTCAGGCGCCATACATATTCATGATATTCTAAAAACTTTCAGCAGCTAGCTTCCTCGAGACGAGGACTACAGGAATCACCCGTGAAAAGCATCCCTTCAGCTGAAAACGACTATTACCTCTTACACAAAGAGCTTTCACTTTAAAACGAAAAAAAAGCAACACTCGATCATTACATAAATATTCAGGAAATCCGTATTTTTACATTCTATTTTTGGGCAATTTTTTTACCCGAAATTATTTGATTACATATTTGCGAATAAATTTTTTGTTAAGCTACAAGACCACAGGGTAAAAAAAATAATAAACGCAAATTTGGCCGTTACGGCTACATCAAACGGCAAAGGCTTGAAAAGTCTAACGGGTTTTTTTACTTTTAGTTTTTTTTTTTTTTCAAATTGTGCAGAGTCGCACCGAGAATTAAGTTTAATATCGCTTTTGTGAGATAAAAAAATAATATAGAGCAAAGGGAAATTGCATTCTGTACTCCGCGTATAATCCACCCTGTCGGTGGGAACATCCTCGCAAAATACAATCACACATTTGCAATTCTAATGGCGAGTCTTCACCTCGTTTCGTATTCAAAACTTAAGACAGGGACGGATCATAAAAAGGTACATTTCAGCAGGGCGGAGAAGGGCGTCCGTGGCGGGGAGATGCAAAATTATGACGTCATTGAATAATAATCAAAACAACTTGAGTGCGAATCAACTGTTTAGTAAGTAATCAACCTTAAAAAAATCATGCTAAAAATACTTTTTTTCCTAGGCATATTTTGTTTTTATTTAAATATATAAACTCACGAATATCAATGTATTCTTTATTGTATCTAGTAAATTACTCAAAGTACCGCTAAACGAAAAAAAAACATCACGTGAAATTTAATAAAAATAAAAAATGAATTTTACGTTATTTTATAAAAACGGATTATTTGAAAAAAAAAATTACAACGAGTACTTCTAATTAAACAGTAGTCAAATCTGTAAGCCCATTTTAAAGTACAATGTGTAAAATTACCCCTTTGATCAAATTCTAACTTTATAATGCTAAAGTAATAATAATCAGAAAATAACGAACGTAAAAAAAATGCAGTTTTTATAAATATAAGAAAATTATTATATTTTAAACAGATATCACTACCGAATCAAGAAATAAAATCTTGTAATAAATTGAACATCTGGCATAAAAAAAAAATTAAACAAAAAAATCACAAAACCTAAATTGATTCGATTTTTCTTTTTCTCCAAATGAGAAGAATGAAAAATAAATTTAAGACTGGAAAAAAAACACTTAATGGATTTGCATTTTGTCACATCCTTTTGGAAAGGCATTACTATAGGGTCACTTAGTGCCATTGTATGAAATTCTGGACAGGAATCGAAGCCTTCATTTAAAGAGGTCATTAAAATGTAATCAAGGATCTTTGCCGATTGCTGCAGCAGAGTAAAGACACTCTATTGTAAAGCCCGCTTTACACGGTACAGTTTTGAATTGTAGAAATTATAAACCGTCTTGAATATCAAATTTCCGACTGCCGGACCCCTCAGTCGAAAAACCCATAAACGTACGTTACAGTTCTAACATATTGGATCTTACCGAAGATCGAGTTTTGATAGTTCAAAAATTAGTTTGCAACTCTCTTAATGTATGAAGAGTCAATAGGAATGACTTTTTTATTTATTAATTTTTATATTCAACATTGAAAACTTATATATATATAAATCTTATTTATAAACTTTTTAAAGAGCTTTCATATACTAGACGCATATGTTTGTATTTTTTTGTAGACACAAAAAAAATTAAATCTACTTTTGGGATAGCTTTGTGTATGTAACAAAGTATAGTGTATGTAACAACTGAAAACCAAATTTAATGGCCCGAAACTGTTTGTAAATCCGTAGAAAAACCCAAGAAGTCGATTGAATTCAAATTTTTTTCAGGAATTCACAAAGAAGTCTAAACGAGAGTTTATACGAAAAAATGAAAAACATGTATTCTTGTTCAAAATAAAGCTATCTTCTAGGTCACAAAAGACACGATATCTCGCAAGCCATTAGCTTCTCTATGTCGTTATCTAAAACACTTGAGTTTACGGGCTCTCCTCGAAATAAACTTCACTGTTAGTAAGGATCATTTTCCAGTAAATTTCTTATTCAGTTAGAGAAAATTCTCACTTGAAATATTTAATAGGTGATTTATTTAGTGACATTTTATTTTCCAGATAAAAGATTAAGTATGCACCTTTTATCTCAATATTGAGTTACTGGATTACATTTTCATTTTGGCTTACGGTGGTAAATTTATTATTTATCTAACTGATACGTATCAAAATATTTTATTGCTAATTTTGTCCATGATGTTATTTCAAACAATTTAACGTTATTCTGCAGAGAAATTAAATAAACAGCATGCAAATCAATGCTGTATTTATTAAAATAAATAAATATATAGTTAACGTCAAGAGAAATGAAAAAAAAAATGGTAATCACTTCCTATTGGTTTTCATAAAAAAATATCCTCTGCGTGAGTTTAAAAATAACGCTGTTTATAATGTGCCAATATTTTAACAAATCATTGAACGCACATCAATTTAACGAATTAATTTTATAGATTTCACGGACCAGGTAACAATAATTTCGGTGAACAAAGAATTTTCATAGTAACTCACACGTGTGTTCAGCCAACGCTATAATTTGCCAACGCCCGGGATATATGAAAATGTTTTATAGATTACCTGCTATTACCTTATATCTTTATTATCTGAACCAACAAATTTAAATACCCTAATAGCTAAGAAATAACTTTTAATTGATGTTTGTTTTGTACCTGTTAATTCTTTTTTTATTCTTAGAAAAATCTAAGGACAAGAGCCATCGGAAGGAGGAAGCTAAAATAGTTAAAGAATGGATTTTTGGTGATTTCATTCTTTACAAGACAAATGGGAAAGATTTGTCA
This sequence comes from Atopsyche davidsoni, assembly GCA_022113835.1. Classification (NCBI taxonomy): domain Eukaryota; kingdom Metazoa; phylum Arthropoda; class Insecta; order Trichoptera; family Hydrobiosidae; genus Atopsyche; species Atopsyche davidsoni. Next base: position 10,332,462 of record JAILWY010000027.1, read on the forward strand.
ATACAGATAAATCAGCAACTATCATTGATGGTTTCTTATTATTTGCGAACTTGCCTTTGATATTCTGGTATTTGTCATTAAATTCTATGATAAAAATATTTGAGCTTAATAAAAAAAAAACATTCATAAAACTCTAGTTGCTTTAAATAATTTTTATTTCAAATTAAAAACCATATTAGTGATGATAATAGTAATAAATTATCAGTTATTACCATTTACATTTTTCACATACGAAACAGGTATAATTTATGTATTTTTTTATAAAACAGGAAACATCAAAAAATATACAAATATTTTAGATTTAAATAGAGATTCGTAAAAATACGCAAAGCATTAGGGATGTTGAAATATCTGAAATATATACTTATTTGTTGTGATTTACCAAAAAAATATTACTCTTTAATCGCGGTACAGCAGTGGAACATGCGATTTCTATATTAAAATAATCGATTTAATAAACTGAAACGTTCAGAATGTAATAAGTTAAACAAAAAAACGAAAAAAAAAAAACGCAATAGCTGTATTAAAAAAAAACTCGTACATATTTGACAAACGCCAGCTACTGAAAGCGTAGTTAGCTAAAATAATAATTTACACATGTCAAGTGTAACAAGAATACTGTAAAAAACAAATATTTATTACAAAGCTTTTGTAAAGACTTTTTCATTTGTTCAGAAATCCATTTTTCGTATTTATGTATTTAAATTAATTCATAAATCCTTCTGCACTACCAATACGCCAAATTCAGGGCATAAAAATAACAGCTATTGAAAAAAGCCTTCAACCGGACAATCCTACAGCTACATTTGATTTATAACAACAGAAAACAATACAAAAAAGAAGAGACTATAAAAACCCTGTAATTAAAAAGCAGAGCTGGTTTCGTATATGCCATAAGTAGTTTATTTAGTTTTTAAACAAAAATTATTAAACTCCACGGTTGGTAAGCAAGCGTGCTACCCACTGCATATTCAGCCGGGGTCTTAAAATTTATCTTTAGTACATTATCTGACGTATTAAATTTAAATAATTACAAGCCAACAATCGCACGAGCGGCATTATCTACTCCACAAAATTTTATCCTCGCCATAAGGGGAGCAATAAAATTATGGCCGCACCGAGTTCCGAAATTTTCCTCACGTCTCCAGTATCAATGGCGGCGAATTGCTTAAGTTTACGTGTTAACTTTTTCAGCGGCGCTTCCTGCCGAGCCCTGAAGGCGCCCACGAGCACTGAAGCCCGGAAACTGGCGATCGGGGAGCGGCCCCAATGCACTAGACGAAGCCTTTACGCTCGTCCATTATCACTTCCGGTCGCTGTTCTGAGCATTTAAATGTGAATCCACTCTTACAAGTAACGATGGAGTTTAAAGGTATGAATATGCAAACAAAAAATATGTATTATATTAAACTAGAAATGTTGCTCGTCACAGAGTGACGTATACGATGAACGATGCAATAGTGTTTGAACATATTTTTGGCTGAATACTCGAATAGCTGGGTACTCGAATTTTAAGAAGACGCTGCTCACGCTTTCCTTCCAATTCATTGCTCGACATTTGTGTCACATTTCGTGTCACAAACAACTCTTCACTTTCACTGCACTGTTATTTGATGCAGTCTTTATCACGTTCAATTGTGCAATTTGAGGAGGCATTTTGAGTTATTAATGATGTGATTAATAATTTCTAACGCAATTTCGATAAAAAAATAAAATTAGTACTTGTGCCAAGCTGACATAAACTGGAAATTTCTAAGAAGCATCAAAATTTGATTGAAATTCTCGCGGTGAACAACAGAATCATATAATTCGTACATATTGAAACTTAAATTAGTTTATGAATGAAAATATTATTCTATCGTCTTGAAATTCGGCACATACCTGCGGAGAAACTTACTAAACCTACATGCAAAAAATCAGCGTTGTATCTTTTAAGATATTCTATAGAGAACCAAAAAATTAAACATGCATACACACAATGGATATTATTATAGTAGATTGACATGATAGTATTTTTAAACCGGCCACCAATAAAATGTAACACGTGGAGGAAATCACAAAATTATTTTATTTTAAATATGACAATTTTAATATATTCGACAAAGGGGACATTATGTAAATTTGAAATTCAACATTTTATTTTCCGTCTATCGTTTGCATTTCGCAGTGATTATTCAAAAGGTAGAAATCACTTTATAACGCCTGAAAAAGCGTGAATATTTCAAAAATACTTTTTTTTTGTTCACATTAGTTCAATTGATTTAAAAAAAACATACGGTGTTGTTTAGCTCAAGTCTCTTTTAATATAGCAAAAGATGATTATTTTTTTTAAGATTAAAAGAAAAATATTAACTTCTACTGCGTGTCGGGACCAACACACGAAAGCATAAATTAAAAAAAAAAAACAATAAAATTCAAAGTGAAGCTGTAATTTCTAGATTTTTTCATTTTCCCTTTTCGGTTTGTTTTTCTTCTCTTTTTGCACGTTGCAGCAATTTACGGTATAATATTTTTACCCGGCAAACAATAGCAACGTTGTTTGTTGTACAGGTAGCTTCTAACTCAGAGTACACCAAGAATAGAGTTCATTATGAATTCCTCGAAAGCCTTCATTGTATGATTACGTTATATAATCAGATTATAAAGTTTTAACTACAGCAAAACATATTATTGTACACACGGTAAAAATATTTCTATAAAACCATTCGTTTTCTTTAGATAAGATAAAAGATAGCCAAGCGTTTTTTTTTCTTTTAATATTTAAAATTTCCTTAAAACAAAATCATTTTCGGTTTAAAAATTTAATTTCTAAATTTTGTTTTTATAAAATATTATAGAACTGTCGCACAAGAGTATGTTAGCTAAATTGTTTTTTCTATTAAAAAATACCACCAGTACTTCAGAGTTGATTATTCAAGCCTTAATTAAATACGAAGGTGAAGTTTGAAAGATAACAGGTGAGAATTAAAACCAGCGAAAATAATTATTTGTACTTTTATACTCTGCCAATATTAATAACGTAAGAAAAGTGTGCAGAAAAATATCAGAAAATAAATGATTTGATATTTGAAGTGTTAAAAACGCACTACTCTGACCTCAGTAATTTAATTATCTCCTTTTCGCTGAAATATGCTTAATTTTCCAAGAAATTATTTGTGTAAAATATTTGAAAAATTTAAAATATTTTTTCAGCAAATGTATACAGATAATATTTTTGTTAATCCTAGGGGGAAAGATTACTTTAAATATAACACCTATCCAATGCAAATTTTTAATACCAAAAAGATGGCGGAGAGCATTGGGATTGGGAAAGAAATATATTTTTTAATTTTCATGCAAATGTGGGCATTTCAGATACAAAGTTGCCCAGGGCAGATTTGAAAATCTCAGAAACGATATGATTAAAAAAAAGCAATTAAAAATTTGAACCGGAGTTAAGCGAAGAAATTATAATCGTCGGCGAAGTATGAATCCTCAACAATAAGGCTTAAAAATAAGTGCGCATTACCTTTTTAATTAAAAATAAACCGCTATTAAAAATATATATTAATTCAATCACTTCTACCGGCATAAGATTTATCAATTATACTCGCCTAAATGAAAAAAATCTCGAATTGCAGTATTTGGACATTTCTTGCAAGTGCGGCTAAGTAAACGTAGTATGTGCGCATTATTAAATATATTATGCCACATTGCTCGCCATGATGAAAACTGCCACAAAGATCTGATTTGGAATATTGTTAGCAGGAAAAGGCCGCACCCAAAAGAATAACCAGGTCAAGAAAATGACACGTATAGTAATAAATCTTACTTTCAAACTGTATATCCGTAATCTTATAGCCATTTAGCTAAGTGTATAAAAATGGAGTGTCACAAATTTCACTAAGCCTTGTCAACACTTAGAATCAACATTAATTAAGTCATCTGTTATGTACGATTTTGAACGGGATGGGCATTTAATACAGGTAGACAATCATTAAGAGCAATGTCCTTCGAGTCCATGGCATATTTTTTTTCTATGCGGGCACAATTGTACAGAGATTATATTAGTATGAAAAAAAAAACTATTTAAAAAATGTCAGTGAGTGATTGGCATTTAACAGATAAAAAACTTGATACTTTTCTATCAACAGTTATACGAGTTAATATCAATAAGTAATAAAACGACTGTATGTATTTAAATGGTTTGAGGTCGTTTAATATTTACATTAAATGATTTTATAAGTATATTTATTCTATAAATGGCATCGGTGAGGAATATATACTTTTTATAAATGCAAATTATCAGGTTCATTATATTCAAATATTTTTTATTTAAGTAATTTTCTTATGAAACGACACAAATCGCTATAACTTTTTTCAGATTGTAAAATCTCTCAAATCAGACTGTAGCATATTAAAAAAAAAAAACAAGAATTGGAAACTTATTTGATGTGCAAAGTAATGCCATCATTTATAAAAATATTTTATTCAATGATTTTCTCATAGCAATTATTTATATGAATAAACTTTTAATAAATAAAATTATTATTTATAACGATATTATAGTGATAAAAAAAAATCTTTAATCAGAGTTATAAAAACATTAATTTACAGATTCTCGCGTCAATCTATAAAATTAATTTTTAAGGTTTAAAAAAAACATTAAAAAATCAATCAATTTGCCACTTATTTTTTTATGACGGCATAAAAATATAATTGTTACATAATGCGAAATTTCAATCAATTTCACAGCTATCGAATGCCAAAAAATCCCAGAATCGATAAAAAAAATTTTTTTTAAATTGCCTCATCAAATTCATATTGATTAAGAATATTTTTAAAAAAAGTTTTTTTTTTTTTTTTGAAGCCAAAGCATTGTTTGTCAATTTTGTCAGCTCGCGGGACGACTCACCTCGGCTGTTTCGATCCGGAGAGTGTGATCGGCAGGAGGAGGCGCGCGGTGTCGGATACGAGCTCGGGCGAGAGGACGTGCTACCAGCGCCGGATCCGCGGACAGAGTGGCTCGCGGCCTGCGCGATCTACGGCTGCTCGGGACAAGGGGTGCGGGGGAGGGGGAAGGAGAGGGGGGAGGGGTGATGGGGGGGAGGGGGGGAGGAGGGAGGGGGTGGGGTGCGGGGTGAGGGGGGGGCGGGGCAGGGGTGGGCGGGGGGTGCTCGGCCTGAGGGGCGGAGGAAATAGCGATTTTTTTTAAATTATCAATTCAAAAATCAATAAATTTATATTTTGATTTAAAAAAAAAAAATGCTATACATATATATACTTACTTACTTGAACTTGCGTAAAATACTTGAGTGATTTTTCCACATATAGATTTCTATTAGTGACCGGTGACAAACTGAGTCAATATTATTATTTAAAATATTAAAATGGTAATCCACCAAGTACTTTCTGTTAAAAATATTGAATTTCTATATATATATAAAGATAATATATATATAATAGAAATTCATATACATATATATATATTTATATATATATATATTTAAGAAATTCAATATTTTTGACAGAGAGTGCTTGGTGGAATTCCATTTTAATATTTTTGAGTAAAATACTCGAGTGATTTTCCACATGTGGAAAATCACTCAAGTATTTTACTCAAAAATATTATATATATATTTATTTCAAGACTTTATATTTTATTTTTTTTGGTTATTTGTTAGGGCTATGAGAGGGCTAGGGCTATATCCCTTGATCCTGCGCTTACAAGGTGTGGCGTGCATGGGTTTCTCTATGTTCGTTATTGAGTTTGTTAAAATGAGTCGATAAATAAGTTTAATTTATATTTCGATTTAAAATATATATATTTATTTCAAGATTCTTTACTTTCTTTCGGTTATTAAAAATAATTGTTAGGGCTATGCTTACAACACGGTACGTAGATATAACTTGATACTGCGCGTAGTTTATGGGGTTTACAAGGTGAGGCGTGCATGGGTTTCTCTATTTTCGTTATTGAGTTTGTGTAGGGAAAAATATATGTAAAAAAACCCTTTTTATTCATAAGTTTAATTTATTTAATATATATTTCTCGATTCTTTACTTCTTTTTGTTCTTATACGTAGATATTCTTTGATCCTGCGCGTTGTTTGTGGAGCTTACAAGGTGGGGCTTACAATATATAAAGCATCCTTTAGCTGATTGTCCGAAAAAAAAGTGTCATCAGAAGGAGTAGACTCGGAATTTATGTAAATTGCTGATACTTGGAAATACGGCTTAATTAATGACACTAGCTCAGGAAAGACATATTCGATGAAATTGTCATCAACCTGTTATGATGAGAACCACTTGAAGAAAAGGGATATAATAATTATTTATCTTATATGTTATTTAAATATATTTTTTATATCTAGTTATAGTAAATACGGCCACGTTTATAAAGGTGTTTTTCTACGGATGCGGAAATATCTTCTGCAAATATTCCCGGTGAATTGTCAGAAAAAAGAGAAATCGGAAAAGAGAAGGCGAGGTGTGATTGCCTGCGCAAACGCTGGGTTAATGTCGGACAAATATCAGAAAGATCGCTGCCAAAGGAAATATTGGACGTCGAAATAAATATTATATTGAAACCTGTGCAATAAAGAAAATCTTTATTCGTCTTTACATTGAACAAAGCAATACAGGTTATCATATAAAACCTGGAAAACCAAATAAACTGCACAATGGTAAGTACGCTTGATTTGCTTAAAACGATCGGTTGATTAGCTGAAAAAATTACTTAATTATAAAAAAAATAATAAAATTGTATATTATTATGATGTATTTGAATGCAAGGTATCCTATTTTCTTAAGTACTGGGGCCAAAATGTCAGAAGATAAAAAAGTAGAACATCTTATAACATTACCCAAAATCTACGAAAACGTCTTAAAGGATAATTAGATTAATTTTGAAAATTTACTTCAGGTATAATATACATGAAAAAAAGTAGTTGTAAATATTTTTTATCACTTACAGGCTTTAACAAATATATCTGCATGCAAAAATGTGAACTTCACTATAACATATATGCCTTAATACAGCCTCTTGTTGCTTGTTTACATATCTTGATAATAACAGATTCCTTACAGTAGAAATACAATAGTAAAAGCAAATATTGAGTTTAAATTGATCTATAAAACTAAGTTAGCGTTGATATTTGAGAATTATCAAAAAATACGTTAATTGGTGAGTTAATTACCGAGCGCGATATTAATCGATAACAGGCTTCGTACATTTTATCATCCTTATTATTTCACAATCAAAATTATGCAGCTATCAAATATTTTTTTAAATAAGCCAAATGATTAATAAACAAAAAATCATATCTTTCAAAAAGAACTGCTAAAATATTAGCTTTTATATATAATGTAAAATTATATATATTCTTGTCTAGATAAACATTTCTATGACAAATCTATAAAAAACGTTGAATTAAACCATCAAATTTAATATTTTGTATGTAAACCAATTCACATAAAAACACTTCGCTTACCTGAAAATGTCATTATTGCGGTGATTAAGCTTAATATTTTTTTTTGTAGAAGAATCAAACATTGAAAATACGTTTAAAAATCAAAGCACAGAATAAAATTTATCGAGTTTATTAATAATAATAAAAAATACTTAAAGTATGGTAGTATGCGAATTTAGGTTTTGAACACAAATCCTTTTTTGTAAATACAAGAATTTCACTACGTTATACATTCACCTTATACACCACACACTATGCATAGCATGCATTCCGTTTACCATAATGCCATCATACATACATTTATGTTATCATCCAAAACATCCCAAGGAAGGGATCAACAACCCCACAAATTTGTGGGTAAATTACTTATAAACCATTTAAACCGTACAACCTCGATTCCTAGCTTTGAACTTTCTATGCGAGGGAGTTTATAAAATTAAAAATCCTTACAAGTAAAAAAAAAAATTCGTCATTAATTTTATCCCAGCATCTATAAGATATAACCCACAGATAGTATTTCTTAGAAGAATGTATATAAAATTGATTTTAGCAACATAAAAAATAATGTTTATTTTAATTAATATTACACAATAAAGTGGTGTCTAGAGTTATCGTGACGTCATTGTCTAGAATATTTTTTGCTCGGAAGTTTCCTGAAATCGAGATATTTTCAGTATATTGCTGTAATTACCAGTACCACCTGGATATTTATAAATATTATATATGCGATTTGATTCTCTTTCATTATGGGACATAGAACTGTAATTAAAATGACTGACATCTAATTTCGCTGGATCAAAAGTTTAAAAACGAATAATTGAATTTTAATGAAACCTTAACAACAAAAAATTAACAGTTTATGTTTTAATTGAAATTCTTATTATCGCCCAAAATAAGAGTTATACTTACAATATAGAAAAAAAAAATTTATTTAAATAAATAATTTTATATTATTATGAATCGAAACAAGATTCAGCTGCAAACAAACATTTAATAAACCATAGTAAGTTCTTTAACACTAAACCTACTGACATTTCATGAATATCTATTTCTTCCAGCGGAGGTTAATTTTACCCCTCGAGGTAATATGGAGTGAATTTAACTGAACCTGGACAATCTTATATTATTAGTACTGATTTGGAAATAAAAAGAGTCATGCAGCAATACCATGAAAAAATAATTATTTCGTACATATAAAAATTTACCTTTTACAGTGTTGAAACGAAATTAAAATATCGACCGATGCATGCAAAATGTCGCTGCAAATGTCAGTCCTTGACGTCGTTATTATAATTTCAGAGGAAATTTTGACACTGCAACGCCAGACATCAGACATTTTTTCTATTCAAAATGTTACAGACGGTCATTCAAAGTATGCTTTAGCTCACTTTGACCTTTCTCATACAAAAATCAATGTCGAAAAACCATGAAAATAAATCAAAAATAATTATTGTTTCTCGTTGTAAACTTTCTATTTAATTCATCATGATTTTGATCCTTAGTAAATTCATAACGGAATATTTTTTTATATCATGTGTTTTATCCTACATGCGTCAAGAAAGCTGGTTTTATATAAAAATCGATTACCAAGAGAAACATACTATTTAAGCATAAAAAATATCCCTCATAAAAATATATTTCGTAATATTTAATGAGGCATTCGTATAGATTTATTATAAAGTTATAAATGACAAGTAACAAATGTGACTTATACATTTGAAATAAACGATGTTTTTAAGTAATTGATTGATAAACATTTGACAAAGAATAAGCATATATGCCATTAGAAATATAGTTTTTCCTTTCATACCATGTTTGATTAATTTAACTTACTTTCATAACCACTTACGTTAATAATTTTTCAATGTTTTTATCATTGGTTAGACGTTCCTGTTTCTTAGCAATTAAATTGATCATTTTACCACTTCTAAGTATTCGTGGCATACTTCCTAAGAATTATCTGTGCATTTTAATTCAAAGTAATACATTTTGTATAAATAAAAACAGCATGCTGAAGATCCGTCAAGCATTCGTGACTGTGGTGGAACTTTTCACAAAGTACTTCTATTGGATTTGTGGATACACAACTGTGGAGTCAAGTGGAGATGTGCTGAAGTTGAAAGGGCCATGGAGGCTGTATGCTGTATTTATTATTATTTTTTTCATAGCATCGACAATAGAGAGGGCATTTAATTCAGATCTCCCGAATAAGGTATCAAAAGCAGGAATTATAGGTGGTATTTATATCACAATGAAATGCATTGAAACTACAACAGCATGCACTGCCCTTGCAACTAATTCTCTAATGTATAATAAAGAAAAGATATATTTATACGAAAATTTTAAGAAAATTGATACACTTCTAAATGTTGAAAATAAAAAACAATCGAATTCAAGTTATCATATTGCAATAATGCTTTGTGTTTATTATTTGTTTCATTTTTCTCAAAACACCGTTGACTACATTGAATGGAAGAGTGGTATTTTTCAGTTGATTCTCATGTTTAAGATGGTTTTGATAGCATTACAACTGATGCAGTTTCTGAAGGACGTGTATCTGTGCTCGGTTCGTTTGAGATGCTTAAATAAATACCTACTGGAGTTTTCTGTGTTTTTGGATGGTGAACAAGCGGTGGAGTTTACGAGTAATTCGATATTCATTAACGAAGAGCACCTGGATGTAAAGGAATATCTTCATATCGAGACACTTGTGGAAATTTTTGAGACGTTGGATAAAAATGTGGGAATGATTACTGAACGCATAAAAGGAACGGTAATTAATACAACTATTTATAATTCACTCTATTTTAAATTTAACATTATGATTGATAATTATATGCAGATATAAAATAAGATCTTAAAATCATGGTACTTGAAGTTATTCTTTGCGTTATCCTTATCGTTTTTTTGTAACAAACGATTTCATAATAAAGTCAGCTTTAAAATCAAATACAAAGTATGATATCTTGATAAAATTGTATGTATTCAATCATGATTCCAAATGGCATGGCTTTATATCAATATTATTTAATAATTTTGGGGGTAAAGTAATATTTTTTTTAGTTTGTGCTCAGTGTCCATTGCCTCCACTTATTTTTTCTACATTCACTAGCTGAAATTTTCTCTCGTTACCAATATGTCTACTTTGACAAATGTTAGTTCTTGTCGACGTCCTCCTAATTTTTCAGGAAATTTTTGACACTCCTCCGCCAGACGTTAGACATCTGTAAACTAAAAAATGTTACCGAAGGTAATTTTCTGACTACTTTAGGTTAATTTGACCTCTCAAATATAGAAATCGATACCAAAAAAAGGCCAAGTAAATAATAAAAAATATATATAATTTTTTTTCAAATATATGTTTTCCATTAAAAGGCTTATTGAAATTCAATATTTGATAACAAACAAGCACACTTAACCTTGAGGTTAAATTTCATTAGCACCGCAACTTAATTTTTTCACACCATATATGAATAATTCAATTGTTTTTTCTAAACACTTACTATTATAATATTCATTGTATATTATTGATTGCTAAGTGGGCTCCTATTTCCTAGCATTAGAATTGAAAAGTTATCATTTTGTTATTTCTGCGTACTCGTGGCATACTTCTTAAAAATATCTCAGTAATACATTCACTTTAAATAAAAAACAAAATGAAAAAGATTTGTCAAGTTTTCGTGACAACGGTGGAATTTTTTACAAAATACTTTTATTGGATTTGTGGATACACAATTGTGGAAACAAGTGGAGATGTGTTGACGCTGAGAGGTCCTTGGAAGTTATACGCTGTATTAATTATTATTTCTCTCATAGCAATAAGAATAGAGAGGCTGTTTAACGCGTTCCTCCCAAACAACAGAACTAAAACTGATATCATAGGGGGTATTTTTACTGTAATGAAATGCTTTGAGACTATAACCGCATGCATTGCACTTGCAACTAATTCTCTAATGTATAACATAGAAAAGATATATTTACACAAAAACTTCAAGAAAATTGACGCGCTTTTAAATTCTGAAAAAAAAAGTGCATCGATTTCAAGTTTTCATGTTGCAATAATGCTTTGTGTTTATTATTTGTTTCATTTCTCCCAAAACGTGCTTGACTACATAAAATGGGAAAAAGGTATTTTTCAGTTGATTCTCATGCTAAAGATGGTTTTAATTGCGTTACAACTGATGCAGTTTCTGAAAGACGTGTATTTGTGTTCAGTTCGTTTGAGATGTTTGAATAAATATCTACTGGAGCTTTGTATGTTTCTGGATGGTGATAGCGTGGTGTGTTTTGAGAGTAACTCGATATTCACTAACGAAGATCACTCGGTTGTAAGGGAATTTTTACCTATTGATACTCTTGTGAAAGTTTTTGAGACGTTGGATAAAAATGTGGAAATGATAACTCAGCGCATAAAAGGAACGGTAAATAATAGTTATTTTGTTATCATGATTTTAAGGAATATAGATCTTTAAGTTTTATATCTTGATGCGATTATCATAATATCAATTTTTAAATGCAAAGCTCTCTTTAAGATATGGCTCTGTATCAATTTAATGATATTGTTATATTTTTTCAGTTTTTTTCAGTCTCCACGCTGGCTTTTCTAACATTCATTATCGTTATCAATATGTTTGCTTTGGCACAGGTATATCCAGATGCAAAGGTGAGTTTGTTTAAAACTTTTTTTAAATTAAAGTCCATCTGTTACGAAACATGCAAAGTCTGACTTCGACCACACTGAAGTGACAATGAATAATTACACACGTATACTGCACTAGAGCACTGCCTTTGTAAAATATTAAATAAATAATAATAAACTTTTTCTCTTTAAACTAAAATGCAATAAAACACCTAACAGGTTCTTTAAGGTGTTTTATTGCAATGTAAAATATGTTTATAGGTTTTGACGGGCGTTTTTATTAGAAATACTTGGTTATTGGGTGTGATGCCTTGTTTATCATTTTTTTTAAATATCTGTACTATCCGAATTAAAATTTAACTTTATCTTTTATCTAAAACCCTTCGCGATGGTTCCAGAACCTAGACCAAAACGCCGGAACCTAAACGCAGCGTATTATCCAAGATTATTTTATTTTATTAAAAGACAATTTTATAACGAACAACCAAATTTTATTAGAAAACAAGTACATGTATACGTTGATTCAATTTTATGAGTATTTTGCTGCTTGGGTTGCATATCACTCCAAGTTTCGATCTCCGTACCGAGACCATTTTCAGGGATTTTGTGTGTGTATTATTTTTTGCTGATCGCCTGTAAAAATGACGCACAAAAGAAATCCGTTAAAATGGTCTCAGCAAGGACACGAAAACTTGGAATAGTAAATACCCCATGAAGCCGAATCAACTTATTATAAAAGCTACCAAATTCTAGTATAAAGCCCAAACGTGTGTACTTTTACACCTTATTTCAAATGTGTATATTTTGGATATTAGCAAAACATGTGTTTTATAGGGTTTTTGGGGAAATCTTTCCATAGCTATGTGGTTGGGCTACTATCTGCTTTACTTGGGAAGCGCTACGAGCATGTCAGAGTTTTTGAAATCCCATGCACTGCGAACCAGAGAACTCCTCGGGAAGCTATGCATTCTCAACCTCGGTAATATCAACCACGCATACTGACTTAAAACTTGCAAACATATTTAATTCAACCAAGTGCTCCTATTATTTTAAATAATATTTTCTTAACAGATGAGACGACTTCCGGAGAGATCTCCAATTTCCGCTGGCTGGCAATGCGCAAGAACTTTGGCGTCAGCATTTATGGGATGTACGAGATAAATTACACTTATCTCTTCAGCATAGTGGCCACAACTGCTTCTTATACCATTATTTTCATACAAATGAGCCCTCTCACTCCTCCCCCAACTTAGCTTTTCACCATCTCCTGCTAAATTAATTTCACCTGTGTGAAGTACACATAACCAGTGTGCAAGCATTGAAATAATAAATATATTTTACTAATAAAATTCAGTTATTAATTGTAGATTGCCTTGTAGCTTGTCTAGAAACATTGTCAAATGATTTCTACCACCTTAGCCTTCCCCCATCCCCTAAGCAATAACGATGCATCTGGAGCACCTTAAGAAGCCTTTGACCAGTGTGCAAAGTTTTATTACATACTTTACTAAGAACAGTCAGTTTTTAAACTTAGGTTGCCTCATCATCCTTTTGGAAGCATCGTTAAAAGTGGAGCTGACCCACAAGGTATAAAAACCTGGGCTGTATTCAAATTATAGGGATTAAAGTTTACCAATTATACTAGATGAAGTTAGTTTTTATGTTTCAACTGGTACTAATAGGAAAATACTTGTTCTCATGTTAGCCGTACTAATGCTCTAAAGTTTTTATTATGGGCAGAGCAGCTGTTCTATTGAATAGCTTTTTTAAAAGGATAATGGCATTTTTGCAAAAGTTTTATTTTTTATATATAAAATTGATATTGAAATGATATTAGTTATCTTTATTTTGTCCTGTTAAGTTAAGGTTAAATGTGTTTCAAACCGTAGTTATTAAATGGATTGGTTACTTGGGAATTGACGTCGTAGCAACTAAAACATAATTTAAATAATCTGAGTGATAATACGTATATTTAATGTAATGTAATTATATGTTTAAGTAACCTTATTATTGTGTAATATTTTTTATTGAAAGTCTGTTGTTGTATTACTTGATTTTGGAGAAGGTAAGGTTAGATTACGTTTAAACGATCAATATTTACATTATTTTTAAATGTTATATAACACGTACCAATAGTAACCTCGTATATACTTTTCTACACCCATAAGATCCAACTGATTATAATATTTAAAAAAAAATAATTCAAATAAAATGAGTATAATTTTTATTGAATCGTAATATTTTTAAACTTAATCAAAAACATCCATTAGTATTGATGGTTGAGTTGCGAATGTTAAGTTAGTAAAATAATCGTAGTTTATCTACATGACAATGAATACAAATAATCATACATATTTACTAAAGACAGTCCATTTATTGATTAACAAAGTATTGGCCATTTCGTGTAATTGTTTCCAAAGACAGGACGTCGCTTGCCTCGTGACAAGTTCTCTATTGATTAATTTACTGCGCTGTTTCAGTTTTCCAATTTTATTTTCATAACCAAAAAATATAAAAAATAAAAAAATATCGCCACACGACTTTTAGCTGTGAAGTTCTCCTCAATTAAATTTAATAAAGCCATAATTACTGCCTAAATTATAATAAATATAGAATGTTTGAATATTTTTATAGAAAAGTGATATTTTGATAATGGTTATCAAATTAAAGCTTTAAATAAAATATAAATATAGAAATTTAGATATTTTACTCCTTACATATTTTTATAAAGCGTGCCTTTTGTATTATAGAAATACTATAATACGTTTCAAAAACTACATGTAGTTTTAATTATCTGCTTTTCATACATTTAAACATAATTAAACATTATATTGAAGACAGAAATTTTTAGTGTAAACGAAAATCAACACATTTTTTAATCAAATATACTTGAACTTAATGAAGTGGTATTTTTGTATAATAAATAAAACTAATATTATTTGAAAAAAAAAATTTAAAGGAATGATATTTTTTTAATAGTAACAATGTACGGTTTCTAGTAAATATATAAATAATGAAGAAAGTTAAAGAAATATACATTGAAGTAATGTACAAAGTGATAGATGTTCTCCATTGGGTACTAGGCTTTAACACTGTTAAGTATATTGTGGATATGGCCGAACTAAAAGGTCCCAGCACCAGAATCTACCCCTGCTTCGTGTTATTGGTCCTGATAGCAACCCGAATAGAGAGAATGTTGAACGACGACAAAATCGAAGGCTACATGCAACATGAAGTCGCCTCTGTTATCTTCTTGATCATGAAATCCACTGAAGCATTAACTTCACTGTGCGCATTGATAACAGCCAGCATATTATATAAAAATGACAAGTTAACAATACACCGAAACCTGTTAAAAATCGACAATTTGGTGCAAGTGAAAAGACATCAATTTAAAAATGAATCTTTAAACATATGCACAGTTTATGGAGTATTTATTGTGTATTCTGTGCTCTACCATGTTACTGAACTTTTTATATGGCATAAAGGCATTTTTCAGTTGGTTTTGTTAATGAAATATTTGACAATGGATTTGGTGGCTCTAGATTTCTGTGTTGTAATGTATTTGTGTAATTTACGCTTGGAAGTGATAAACTCCTGCTTGTACAAACTGGGTATGTCCTTTGGAAGAGAGAATATTGACTTCAGGAAAACCTACCTGCATCAAGAGGCATCGAGTGAAATGATCGTTTTGCCGAGTATTCCGATGCTAGGACCGTCACAATTATCTGATTTGATGAATGCTTACAATATTATTGCTGAAAACGTCAGAATAATGGGAAAAATAAATTCAATAACGGTAAGAAAAAAATATTTATCTTGTATACGTGACAAATGCGTTATATTGAAAACGTTTAGTAATAATAACCATTAGTTATTTATTTTCAGTTTTTATTGGAAACACTGACCGCTCTACTAACCATAATAACAGGTGGAAACTTGATTGCAGTTGGACATAAAAATAATATCTTGGTAAATATTATACAAGCTTAAGTTCTCTAATTATTTCTAATTAAAAATCACACAAGAACAATTTTTGAAAAACCATCATTTAATGTCGATTTTTCTGGTTAATGAAGATATTATAACGTTATCTTCTAATTAATGACCTGTCTTTATGTGTATATGCTTGCTTCACTGTGTTATTCGCACCTAGTAACAACTAATCAATGAAGTTTTGAATGAACTTCCGAAATAAAGATTTAAATAATAAATAATATGTACGAGCAATTATTTCTTCAGAATTTAAAAGTAAAAAAACAGATATTAATGCTGATTTTAACAAAATTCGTCATTTTAATGTTACTAAATTGTATTCAAAATATGTATGCAACAAAATAAAAAAACCCGTTGAATTCTCTTTTTACATATTTTTTTTATAAATCAGTTAATTAATTAAGTTACGTGTATTGCTTTGCTTTGTTTTTTTTTTTTGCAGTGCTGCTTTTGCCAAAACCCAAATTTTAGGCAGCATGCTGCAAGTGATAGTTATTAAAAAAATTACCATAATCCTCTTCAGCCATTCTCTATTTAGATTTATTCTCAAATCTCAACTCAAAATTAGATTAGGTAAACACTAGAGACACGGAAAGATTTTAACGGTTGGGAGTTGCGCTTTAAAAAAATTTCAGTAAATAATCTTGCCAAGATTTTTTCCCCTACATTTGCATTCTTCATACATTGACGTATATTCACTTTTACCATGATTAATAAAATTTTCAATATATTATTATAAAAAAACACAGTCATTATCTTATATTTGTTGCAACTCAAATATTAATCTACATTGCACTATTTATATTAAAATTTTATGACAAAACTTCTCACTCCAAAAAAGCCCTAAAACAGGATACTGCCTATATTATTTTATATTTTGTTATAACCATAACTTAGTTTAGTAATATATATTGATATAACCGGACATGGCTTTTTTAACCTCAGTTCAGATAAAACATAGTATAATTTTTATTCAATATTGTATCGTGGTGCACAATTTATGTAAAAATATATTTTTTGTTTTCAGGATTTTCACTACATTGTTTCAGTTATTTTGTGGATGGTGCATTATTTTTTTTACGTGGCTTTCAGTGCAGTCGCCACCGAAATCGTCGTTTTAGAAGCTTCCAGGACAAGAGAACTACTTGGAAAGACCATTATTTCAGCAAAGGATGGTGGGTTTTTCATAACTCATTTGACAAGAACTTGCAAAGGAACTGTGTATTTCCAAATACATAGTTTCTTTGCAGACTAAAAAATAAAAAAAAACTTGCACATTTTACAAACCTCTTAAAAGTTTGTGCATTATTTCAAATGTGAACTTTGAGAAAAATATTTTGGTAGTAAAGTCATAATTTATAATTCTGATTTCAATGCATGAGGCGTTATTTCATCGTATATTTTGAAAAAGGCTTTAAACATGAAATTAGATTTAAAATATTTTTTTGTTTTATTTTACAGATGACAACACTTACCAAAGCGTCATGAATTTTATTTGGCTTACGAGTCGAAATGACTTGCGTTTCTGTGTTATTGGCAACATCCCTCTAGACTTTACATACATTGCTAGTATGGTAACAATAACAATTAGCTACGGTATAATCCTCATGCAAATGAACTAATCGATATATCACATGTTAAATAAATTATTACTTATATATATACATTGGACTTGCAACTTATTAAAACTTATTGACTGGACGACACATCCTCAAAGACTCATATAAACATATTAAAGCGTAAATTTATTTGCGTGATTCAGGAATTATTAAGGTGAGTTTAGAACTAAAAAAAAATGGTTTCATGATAAATACGAATGAAAATTAATTCTATAAAATTTCCCAAAAAACATATAATAAAACAGATTAAAAATATCTTGAAAAATACTTAATATCCACAGTATGCAATCTTTCTTATCTAAGTATCAAATAAGACAAATACACTGTTCTGTGGTCCGGTTTTTTAGTAAATTCGTTTAGTAAAGAGTTGTTAGCACCATTAATTTGCAATAAACCAAAGAAATGATTGAATCAATACAATGATATTTTTCGCATTGTTGCTGTCTGAAAAAAATCAAGGCGTTTGAAATGTGGCTTTATATGAATCGTTAAAATACCATGGATTGACCAAGTCATAAATAAGAGAGAGAACTGATGACAGTAAAATAGTGTAAGGTATATTATCTTGACTATATATTTTTTAAAACAACACATAAAGTAGTTGTCCAGAGAAAAATCGAAATAAAAGATGCATTGGAAGGAGAAAACTAAAGTGGATGCAGAATATGTAAGACTGGGTCTGGATAAACATGTGAAATGGTCACCATCCTCCTCTGAGGAGAGGCACTTCGAGAAGAAGATCCAATGAAAAAAAATAGCCTTGAATATTTTTTATTTACAAATGACAGTCATCTCTTTAATTTGGGTAATCCTCAGAATAATCCAAGTTTAGATCAAGCTCGATCAATTTGCACTGAATTCATTTTTAATGAGATTTTTCCATTCGGAAGGATCTGAGTGTTCGAGGGACTTCCTTTTCCACCTAACTACTAACCCGCCTGGCAAGCATGACAAGTAATTTTGTACATAAGCTTTATATTACAAGAAGTATTTTTATTAAGTGATCGATATCATATTGAACATTTTCTTGAATTGATAGTAATGGCTTTCGTTTATTACGCTTTTATACAAATTATGTCAAACAAAAATATCTGCCACTGTATTAGAACCGGCTGTACTTAAAGTACTTGTCGTCATTTATCATTTGGCTTGTTATATTATAAAACATCAAACATATGTTATCAATTTAATAATAGTATCGATAACGTTGAATTAATATAATTTATCATTGTATGTTTCACAAGAATTATATTACAATCTTACACAAAACCAACTTTTACGGAGAGATGATAAAATACGAAACTAAAATATTGAATACCATATATAATAATGTTTGATTTTAAGTTATATATAAATTGAGTAAAAAAAACGTAGAAAATATAATATATTTATAAACAACATATATTAATAGCCAAAATAGTTTATAGAAAACGAAATAATTATTTGTGAACGCAATCGCATTTACCTTCATTTACCTTAGGAAAAAATCCTTTGGAAAGGACATGTGCTCTTTTCTAAGTTTTCTTAATCTTTGAGCTATTTTATTCTTGTTTTTAAAGGTATTACACATTTGAAATTATAATTGGGAAATTGGCCGAAACTTGCTATGGCGTAGTGCCTGGGATATTAAATCTTATTAATAAACCGACAAAACCTGCCAAAATATATATTAATATAAATATATAATTATATGTATAAATGGGATAGGTTGAATTCACAAGATTCATAAGTGATACAGGTGAAAATATTTCCTAATTGTAATTATCGTACACCTAAAAAAATAATAATCACATTAGTGAAATTTAATTAATAAATGACAAATCAATCATTAAAAACACATTTCATACACGAACTGAATGTTCCTGTGAAAACACGTGTTACATTTGTTTGTTCGAATGATATCGGAAATAATTTTTGTACGACGGGAGTTCATTTATTTTCTTAAACAATGAAGTGACGCATTTTCTTATTATAATTGTAGTAAAATAAAATTTAAAAAATTCTAGAATTATCATTTATAACAGTATTAGTTTAAAACTTTACTGAATTTTTATACGACCAAAAGTTTTAAAAAATATGCAAAACCACATCAAACTAATTTTTGTTCAATATATCAAATCATATATACGCTGTGGTTTTTTGACGATTGTTGTTTGATTTTAGAGAAGCAAACAAACTTATATCTAAGCAACCAGTGTAATTGTATATAGCATGAAGAATATGAAAAAAATATACGTAAAAATAATGTTCAAAGTGATAGATGTCCTTCATTGGGCACTGGGCTTTAATACCATCAGGTATCTCGACGATACAGTGGAACTGAAAGGTCCTAAAACCAGGATCTACCCCTGCTTCATGCTGCTGATTCTGATAGTAACCCGCATAGAGAGGATGATAATGGATGATAACATCGATGGCTACATGCAATATCGTGTCGCGTCGTTTACTTTCTTGCTAATGAAATCCTCCGAAGCATTAACCGCGATAAGTGCATTAATAACAGTGTGCATTATTTATAAAAACGACAAGTTAATAATACACCAAAACCTCTTAAAAATCGACAGCTTGATGCAAGTGAAAAATCAACAATTTGTAAATGCATCGATAAACATATCTACAACTTATGCAGTGTTAATTATATTTTCAATATATTTCAACATTTCTGTAGCAATCGAGTGGTCATATGGAATTTTTCAGTATATTTTAATGCTGAAATATTTAACAATATATTTGGTAGCTCTGGACTTCTGTGTCGTTATGTATTTGTGTTATTTACGATTAGAAGTGATTAACTCAAGTATATTTAAACTGGGGGTGACTATTGATGCAGGTAATGTGGACTTCAGGAAAAGTTATCTGTATCCAAAGACGTGGAGTGAACTTGAAATAATGCAATGTATACCAATGTTGGAACAACCTCATTTGTTTGATTTGATGAATTCTTATCTTATAATTGCTGACAATGTAAGAATAATGGGAAAAACGACCTCAGTGACGGTAAGACAGTAAATATTTTAAAATACCAAACCATGGTTTTATGGTGAGTCTTTCGTCCCATGACGTATGGCTAACATAAATGATATTTATAAACCAAGCAGTGTCTTATTAGGTACAGTGGTTACGATTAGTAATATGTTTGATTTCATCTTGGTAATAAATGAAGAATACCATTCTCAGATAACTCACCAAGTCAAAAGCACATCTTCTAATTAAAGTACAAATACTCACCATAAAAATACTTCTACATTTTTTGTTTATTAGCTTATAAATGAAATTTATATTTTTAAAATATCAAATAACATAATTTATTTTTAGTTTTTGTTGGAATCATTAACTGCTCTTTTGGCAACTATCACAGGGGGGAACCTGTTTGCCGTAGAACAAAAAGCCAATATGGTAAGGTCAGATTGGTTTTTCTTATATTATACAATGATTAATTTTATTTGAAAAATGCTTGGTTCAAGGGATTTTATTACATTATTTTTATCGTGTTTTTTTTTTCCGTTATATAATAGACTTTCACACTTTTCTTTCAGAGTTTCATGCATGTAGTCACCATCGTAACCTGGATTCTGCACTTCTTTCTCTATTCGGTTTTCAATGCCATCGCTACTGAATTTCTTGTATTGGAAGCTTCTAGAACCAAAGAACTACTGGGAAAAACTATTATTTCGGCAAATAATAGTACGTTCTGTCCAATTATTATAATTTATTAGAAATAAAAAGCGCAATATATCAAACACGTGAATTTGTCAATCCCTTTGACTTGCTTTTGATAAATTCTATTCAATTATGTGTATTCAAGATAAAGCTATAATTTCACAGAAACCATGTATATGTGTAAATTTTTTAATCCTCTTAAAAACACTTGAATGCTCTTAACTATTAGAACTTTTTTAACGAACACACATATTTTATAATAAATTACTAAATGTAAGGATTGTTTCATGTTTATAATTTTCGTTTTGCCATAAAATAAATGTTGACTAAGGTGATGAATACTTGAAATCATTTCCATGTTAGTTTTTCATTTGAAGAAATTTTTTTAATCGATGTTTTTTTTTACATTCAAAACTATTCGCTAGTAGAAGTTCATGGCAGATTTAATATTAAAATTGTTTTTTTATTTTATTTTTCAGATCACAACACTCGTAAATGCATCTCAAAGTTTATCTGGCTAGTCAAAAGAAACGACCTGCGGTTCTTCGTAGCTGGCAATATCCCCCTAGACTTCACATACGTGGCTAGCATGGTGGCCATCACAATGAGCTACGGTATAATCCTTGTTCAAATGAACTCGTTTAGGTATCAAACATAAAATATTTATGAACAAACAAAATGGACTATTGATTTATTAAACCCCATCGACTGACCTGGACAAGCATTTTTTGAACAATTTCTTTATTTATAATTTAAAGTCACATCGAATTAATATCATATTGACAAATGTTGAATTTTTTCAAACGGTTAAAAATAGCTGTGTGATTGAGTGTTTTTATAATTCACAATTGAATAATTGACAGATAAGTTGTATTTATCTGTAGTAAAGATATTTGAGAGCGACATATAAATAAACGTGACATAGAACAACAATCGCCTTAACATCCCCCACGAGGGGCTCGTAAATCTTGTAACGCCTCACCCCTTCAGTCTGGCACTGGTCTTATATGCATTTATTTCAACGTACTGAAATAAATACAATAAGGTTCATAGCAGCACTTTGAAAAATGTGAAATACTATTTCCCTCTTATTTCCTTCTAGGCAAGCATGATCCATTTGCGCACAATTTAACAGCAATTCTGTTTCACTGGAAGTTAATTTACTCGACAGCTAAATAAAACACAAGAAAAACGATTTATTTTCACTGAGGAAATATTTTTAGTTTCATTCACAATTTGTTCATCCCTTCGGTGGAAAACTGTAACATTATATTGTTCCTCAAAAAAATAACTCTTATCAATAAGTACATACTGTACACAAACTGCAATCATAAATATAATTTTAATACTATTTAAGATATATTTGAATGGAATTGTATTTTTTTTAAATTATCAATTAAGCTGCAAATGCATAAATGTTATGAAAATACTGTACCATATGTGGTAACATATTAAAGTCTGCATGTAAACTTTTCACTTGCCATCCTTCCAAATACTCGGTGGCTGGGTTGGCTAGATGAGCTTTAGCACCCTCAACAAATTTTCAAAATAAATAATGATTATATTTTTAAAAATGCACGCTTTTGTATACATAAATAAAATATTTAATGAATCACCAAAGCAAGAAGACGCTATTGGATAATTACAAATCGATTGTTAGCTGTGCTGCTGCATGTGTAGGCTGCTTTCAGCAGTTTCATTTTTAGTTTTGGGTAGGGATAAATAATACTAACTATTAATTACAATGTATAAATATTTAACGTACTTGTCGTCAATAATAATTTGTTTGCGTTTTATTTGTAAACTCTTTTATCTAAATAGCAGAAATAATAGTAATGTGTTTGTATTTGTTTTTTTTATAAAAATAAAAAAACATATTTTTAATATTTGTTCCACAATTTGTTTGCTTTATTATCAAGTTACATGGATTTTAAAGCAACAGTATTTAAAATTGTAAATTGATTTTAATATGACTTTAGTGTTAATTTAAATTTAAAATTAACAATTATTATTTTTAGCCGTGTACTGTGTCTCACAAAGAGAAAGAACAGTCATTATTTTTCAAGTGAAAGTGTATTATTTGCATTTCAACGTCAAGGAAAAAGTTAGTTTCTCACACAGACATAGAGGTTGCAAGGCCATTATCATCACTTACAACCCTTATATAATTTACTACCGAGATGTTCACACCCGCTATTAATAATACTCTCACACCAATTACTAGCATTGAACTAATGAAAAATCTTCTGAAATCCATAATTTGCCCGAAAGATGGGAAAAAGTAGTGGCTAGCGATGGACAATACTTTGAATAGAATATGTTATGAAATTCAATATTTTTGACAGAGTACTTGGTAGAATTCCATTCACCTTTCACGTTGGCATTATCAAACAGAGTCAGAGTCTGTTTAATAATGCCAACGGGAAAGGTTGGCGAAACCGGTCACAAATGAAGACGAACATGTGGAAAATCACTCAAGTATTTTACTCAATAATATTAAAATATATTGTCCCAACTTTTTATATTACATCTCCAATTTCACGAAAAAATCAAAAAAAAATAATGCACACACCGTTGATATAATCAATATGTTTACATAAATGAACCAATTCCCAAAAAAAGCTATTTTTAATGAAAACTCATCATTAAATACTTGAGTATTAAAGGTAGAAACGTGAAACTTAAAATGATACATTACATTCTAGGCGACTTTAATTATACCCTCTTTAAAAGTGCAATCTATCAATTCACGAAAAAATTAATGCCGAATAAGTATATGTATAAATGGTAAAGGATAAATTCACAAGATCCATTAGTGATACAGGTGAAAATATTTCCTTATTGTAATTCTCGTACACCTAAAAAAATTATAATCATATTAGTGAAATTTAAATAATTAATGACAAATCAATCATTAAAAACACATTTCATACACGAACTGAATGTTCCTGTGAAAACACGTGTTACATTTGTTTGTTCGAATGATATCGAAAATAATTTTTTTACGACGGGAGTTTATTTATTTTCATAAACAATGATGTGACGCATTTTCTTATTATAATTGTAGTAAAATAAAATTTTAAAATTTCTTGAATTATCACTTAAATTTTTATACAACAAAAAAATTTTAAAAATATGCAAAACCAAATCAAACTATTTTTAATTTAATATTTCATTTCATATAAACGCTGTGGTTTTTTTGACGATTGTTGTTTGATTTTAGAGAAGCAAAAAACATGTCAAAGCTCAAAAAATTATACGTAAAAATAATGTTCAAAGTGATAGATGTCCTTCATTGGGCACTGGGCTTTAATACCATCAGGTATCTCGACGATACAGTGGAACTGAAAGGTCCTAGAACCAGGATCTACCCCTGCTTCATGCTGCTGTTTCTGATAGTAACCCGCATAGAGAGGATGATAATGGATGATAACATCGATGGCTACATGCAATATCGTGTCGCGTCGTTTACTTTCTTGCTAATGAAATCCTCCGAAGCATTAACCGCGATAAGTGCATTAATAACAGTGTGCATTATTTATAAAAACGACAAGTTAATAATACACCAAAATCTTTTAAAGATCGACAACTTGATGCAAGTGAAAAATCAACAATTTGTAAATGCGTCGATAAACATATCTACAACTTATGCAGTGTTTATTATATTTTCAATATATTTCAACACTTCTGTAGCAATCGAGTGGTCATATGGAATTTTTCAGTTTATTTTAATCCTGAAATATTTAACAATATATTTGGTAGCTCTGGACTTCTGTGTCGTTATGTATTTGTGCTATTTACGATTGGAAGTGATTAACTCAAACATATTTAAACTGGGGGTGTCTATTGATGCAGATAATGTGGACTTCAGGAAAAGTTATCTGTATCCAAAGACGTGGAGTGAACTTGAAATAATGCAAAGTATACCAATGTTGGAACAACCGCATTTGTTTGATTTGATGAATTCTTATCTTATAATTGCTAACAATGTAAGAATAATGGGAAAAACGACTTCAGTGACGGTAAGCCAGTAAATATTTAAAAATACCAAACCATGGTTTTATGGTGAGTCTTTCGTCCAATGACGTATGGCTAGCTTAAATGGTGTTTATAAAGCAAGCAGTTTCTTATTACGTACAGCGGTTACGATTAGTAATATGTTTGATTTCATCTTGGTAATAGATGAAAAATACCATTCTCAAATAACGTTATAACTATATTTTATTAAAAAAACCTCCCGAATGCTTAAATAAAAATAACTGAAAAATACGAAAATTACTTTGCCAACTCACCAAGTCAAAAGCACATCTTCTAATTAAAGTACAAATACCCACTATAAAAATACTTCTATAATACAATTTTTGTTTATTAGCTTTTAAATGAAATTTATATTTTTAAAATATCAAACAACATAATTTCTTTTTAGTTTTTGTTGGAATCATTTACTGCTCTTTTGGCAACTATCACAGGGGGGAACCTGTTTGTCGTAGAACAAAAAAGCAACCTGGTAAGGTCAGATTGGTTTTTCTCATATTTTACAATGATAAATTTTATATGAAAAATGCTTGGTTCAAGGGAATTTATTACATTATTGTTATCATGTTTATTTTTTAACATTACAGAATAGACTTTCACACTTTTCTTTCAGAATTTCATGTTAGTAGCTTCCATCGTAGCCTGGATGCTGCAATATTTTCTCTATTCGGTTTTCAATGCCATCGCTACTGAATTTCTTGTATTGGAAGCTTCTAGAACCAAAGAACTACTGGGAAAAACTATTATTTCGGCAAAGAATAGTACGTTCTGTCCAATTATTATAATTTATTAGAAATAAATAAAACACGTGAATTTGTCAATCCCTTTGACTTGCTTTTGATTAATTCTATTCAATTATGTGTATTCAAGATAAAGCTATAATTTCACAGAAACCATGTTTATATATATATTTTTTTAAATACTTGTATGCTCTTAACTATTAGAACTTTTTTAACGAACACACATATTTTTTTATAAATTACTAAATGTAAGGATTGTTTCATGTTCATAATTTTCGTTTTGCCATAAAATAAATGTTGACTAAGGTGATGAATACTTGAAATCATTTCCATGTTAGTTTTTCATTTGAAGATATTTTTTTTAATCGGTGTTTTTTTTTACATTCAAAACTATTCGCCAGTGGAAGTTCATGGCAGATTTAATATTAAAATTGTTTTTTTATTTTATTTTTTCAGATCACAGCACTCGTAAATGCATCTCAAAATTCATCTGGCTAGTCAAAAGAAACGACCTGCGGTTCTTCGTAGCTGGCAATATCCCCCTAGACTTCACATACGTGGCTAGCATGGTGGCCATCACAATGAGCTACGGTATAATCCTTGTTCAAATGAACTAGTTAAGGTATCAAACATAAAATATTTATTAACAAACAAAATGGACTATTAATTTATTAAACCCCATCGACTGACCTGGACAAGCATTTTTTAAACATTTTATTTATTTACAATTTAAAGCCACGACAAATTAATATCATTCTGACAAATGTTGAATTTTTTCAAACGGTAAAATATAGCTTCAGTTTTAAAACTGAAACTTCAGGAAAATAATCATAACTCGCCACGTCTCAAATAAAATACGTAAATATTTATTGGTCGCCTTGACTAATTATAAACAGTTTTTATTGGTTATGAAACAAATTTTCACAAAACTATTTAATACTTAAAATATATTGAAATTTTACGTAACGCCTGAAATACTTTTATGTCTATAGATATTTAACACGCTAGGCTAGAAGTTTATTGTCTAATTGGGTTCAAATATAGGGAGTCTCGATCAAAGTCAACTAACTTACTACATAGTCTACACTGTAGACTATGCAGTGGTCCCCAACCTTATGCCCGCGGGCACCATGGCGCCAGCGAACGTTTATGTATGCCCGCTGCTGTGCGACCACGAAAAAAATTTTTAGCTAACAATTAAATGTTATGAAAAAAAATAATATTTGGTAATTAAACAGAGATATATAAGCGAAAATATTTACATCATTAAAATTATCAAAATAAATAATTATTTCCAATTAAACCTGATGAAATAGCGTCTTATGGGTATGGTTCGGTTTGTCTTCGTCTCTGTAATAACGCCTTTTAATAATGCTTTCTCGATATTGTTCAGATACTTGGTGGAAAAGTTGCTGAATATATATAAATCAGATATTTTTGCGGTAGAACGGTGAAAGCGATGTGAAAGTGTCTCTGATATTTTTGCATTGATAAAATGAGGTGAAAGCGACGTGAACGTGTCTCTGATATTTTTGCGGTGGTAAAAGTGAGGTGAGAGCTATGTGAAAGTCTATCTGATATTTTTGCGGTTGTAAAAGTGAGGTGAGAGCTATGTGAAAGTCTATCTGATATTTTTGCGGTTGTAAAAGTGAGGTGAAAGCGATGTGAAAGTTTATCTGATATATTTTCAGTGGTAAAAGTGAGGTGAAAGCGATGTGAATGTGTCTCTGATATATTTTCGGTGGTAAAAGTGAGGTGAAAGCGATGTGAAAGTTTATCTGATATATTTTTAGTGGTAAAAGTGAGGTGAAAGCGATGTGAACGTGTCTCTGATATTTTTGCGGTGGTAAAAGTGAGGTGAAAGCGATGTGAAAGTCTATCTGATATTTTTGCGGTTGTAAAAGTGAGGTGAGAGCTATGTGAAAGTCTATCTGATATTTTTGCGGTTGTAAAAGTGAGGTGAAAGCGATGTGAAAGTTTATCTGATATATTTTCAGTGGTAAAAGTGAGGTGAAAGCGATGTGAAAGTGTCTCTGATATATTTGCGGTGGTAAAAGTGAGGTGAAAGCGATGTGAAAGTCTATCTGATATTTTTGCGGTTGTAAAAGTGAGGTGAGAGCTATGTGAAAGTCTATCTGATATTTTTGCGGTTGTAAAAGTGAGGTGAAAGCGATGTGAAAGTTTATCTGATATATTTTCAGTGGTAAAAGTGAGGTGAAAGCGATGTGAAAGTGTCTCTGATATATTTGCGGTGGTAAAAGTGAGGTGAAAGCGATGTGAAAGTCTATCTGATATTTTTGCGGTTGTAAAAGTGAGGTGAGAGCTATGTGAAAGTCTATCTGATATTTTTGCGGTTGTAAAAGTGAGGTGAAAGCGATGTGAAAGTCTATCTGATATATTTGCGGTGGTAAAAGTGAGGTGAAAGCGATGTGAAAGTGTCCCTGATATATTTTCAGTGGTAAAAGTGAGGTGAAAGCGATGTGAAAGTTTATCTGATATTAGGTATACACACACCGTATATTAATTTATTTCTAATCAAGATCACAATTAAAAGTCAATTATCTAACTACTTAGCCAGCACGCTTTACGTACAAAAAAATATATTTCAATACCTAACTTTGCATTATCAAAGGACTAGCTGTATGAATTGTATCTCGTTCAAGCTTCAATTATCTAACCACCAACCCAACTGATAACCCAACACGTTAGAATATCTATTTGGCATGTAAAATCTACATCCTATTATGATAGATGTTTGAACGCAATTAATAAACTTCAAACAGTTCTCGCCAGCGCCATACGCGAAGTATTTCCAGCAATAATGCGACAGTTTGGATTAGAATTTTCCAATTATAAGTTTTCAATCGAGCCTGAGTGTAAAGTTGTCTATTAAAATTAAATTAATTACGTAAAACTGAGCACCCCATAAACTTCCCCATGAACAAATCCACCATTCGGTTTCACAAGTTTATATGTGTTTGAGTAACGTCGCCTCAACATTCAACAGGGGTTGTAAGATTCAATTTGAAACTGAATAATTTATATTATATTATATTTGCTTACAGTTAAAATTTTCAAATTTTTTAATCAACTTAGAATAGTTAATAATGCATTCTTATCAAAAGTGTACAGCTTAAAATTTTTTTGAAGGACACGGTGTATATTCACGATACTTCCTGGTGATCTATTCCTTCCTTCCAGAGTGGCTTTATAACTTTGCGAGAGTTTAATTGCCATTTACAAGTAAAATCTTTACACCCATGTTACTTCAATATATATTGACTTGTCAAATAAGACCCAAACTATCAACAAATGCGTATCTATTGAATATTCAATAATTTTGAAATAAGGTTGTAGGTTTCATCAAAAGTTGTCTTATTTTAGAAATGAGGTCATGAACATATTTAGTATGAAACAAAATTTAACCAATTGCAAATCGTTATAAATGATCGTGAACGTGGAATATGTAGTAAAAAGTGTGTACATATCATTTTTAGTTATGTACATATTTATTTTATTTGTAGTGATATCAATTTATACTCTTTAATAAATTATTAACTGCAATAAAAAAATAAGGTACTCTATAAAAAAACACAAATATTAGACATTCGTGATTTAATTAATCGACCATATTCATTTTATCTTTATATTGATAGAATATTTCACAAGTCTCATTATCAATTCAGTATGTTTTTTGTATTTGTATTGTATATTTTTTAAATGTACATTTTTCAAAATAAAGTGAAATTCTATTATAATTATTATTTATTTATTGATAAATACATGAAATGAAAATTAAATGAAACTCAAGCTAGGAAAATAGCTTTTCTTTGAGCGTTATGATCAGACACGCTATTCTTGCCCTGAAACTGACAATGCATTAACAAAGAAGAATAATTAATTATGTAAACTATCCATATTTCTATGATTTTTTTGGTATATAAAAATTCAATTATTTTCAATTTTTTTAATGGTTTTATTAAAAATAATACTGCTTCGGGCTGTCCTATAGATTGCACGTCAATATGACTGTCACCCCAGCGGTGGCCAACATTTATAAATCCCTGTCAAAGCAGGCGAGTCCGTTCCCAGCTTAATTAATAACCGGTTTTATTGAAATATCCAGGATTTCTGTTGGCTTTACGACCGCTATTTACCATATTCTTTATTATACCAAAAAAAAACTTGAATCTGAAATTGGATATATTTTTTGCACGAAAAAATATTTTCATACAGAACGTATAATTATTGGAAGTTCATTAGTTAGTTTACTTTTTCAGTTTTATTTTTTATCATGCTATTTTATGTGTTTCTTCAGGAATGAGCATTATGTTATAAATGTTTTGTATTTTGAATTGCTCTTAAAAAGTAACTATTTTTACACAATATTTTTTACTAAGGAACTGAGAATTTTCAGAATTCGTCGGTACAAAAACTCCATTGATGCTTTAGCATATGTTATCAGTTGGTTTTTTTTTTTCTAATTATCAGTAGTGATTGTTGAATAATATTTTTATAATTCAGAATTGAATAATTGACAGATAAGTTGTATTTATCTATAGTAAAGATATTTGAGAGCGACATATAAATAAACGTGACTTAGAACAACAATCGCCTTTACATCCCCCACGAGGGGCTCGTAAATCTTGTAACGCCTCACCCCTTCAGTCTGGCACTGGTCTTATATGCATTTATTTCAACGTACTGAAATAAATACAATAAGGTTCATAGCAGCACTTTGAAAAATGTGAAATACTATTCCCGAGTGGTACACGTCCCCTCTAATTTCCTTCTAGGCAAGCGTGATCCATTTGCGCATAATTAAGCTGCAATTCTGTTTCACTGGAAGTTAATTTACTCGACAGCTAAATAAAACACAAGAAAAACG
This sequence comes from Atopsyche davidsoni, assembly GCA_022113835.1. Classification (NCBI taxonomy): domain Eukaryota; kingdom Metazoa; phylum Arthropoda; class Insecta; order Trichoptera; family Hydrobiosidae; genus Atopsyche; species Atopsyche davidsoni. Next base: position 10,363,490 of record JAILWY010000027.1, read on the forward strand.
ATTTTACTTTCACGGAGGAAATATTTTAAATAGTTTCATCTACAATTTGTTCATCCCTTCAGTGGAAAACTGTAACATTATATTGTTCCTCAAAAAAATAACCCTTTTCAATAAGTACATACTGTACACAAACTGCAATCATAAATATAATTTCAATACTATTTAAGATATATTTGAATGGAATTGTATTTTTTTAAATTATCAATTAAGCTGCAAATGCGGAAATGTTATGAAAATACGGTACCATATGTGGTACCATATTAAAGTCTGCAAGTAAACTTTACACTTGGCAACCTTCCAAATACTCGGTGGCTGGTTTGGCTAGATGAGCTTTTGCACCCTCAACGAATTTTCAAAATAAATAAAGATTATATATTAAAAAAATGCACGCTTTTGTATACATAAATAAAATATTTAATAAATCACCCAAAGCAAGAAGACGCTATTGGATAATTACAAATCGATTGTTAGCTGTGTTGCTGCATGTGTAGGCTGCTTTTAGCAGTATCATTTCTAGTTTTGGGTGGGGGTAAATAATACTGACTATTAATTGAAATGTATAAATATTTAACGTACTTATAGTCAATGTTATTTTTTTTGCATTTTATTTGAAAACGCTTTTATCTAAATAGTAGGAATAATAGTAATGTGTTTGTATTTGATTTTTTTATAAAAATAATAAGAAAACTATCTTTTATATCTGTTTCACCATTTGTTAGTTTTTTGTTTAACAAATGACGTTGATTTTAAAGCATCAGTATTTTATATTATTCTAACCATTATTTTTTTCAGCCGTGTACGGTGTCTCACAAAGAGAAAAAACAGTCATTATTTTTCAAGTAAAAGTGTATTATTTGCATTTCAACGTCAAGGAAACATTTTAATGGAAGTGTTTCTCACACAGTCATAGCGGTTGCATGGCTATTGCCATAATTTACAACCACAATACAATCTACTACCGAGATGTCCACAGCCACTAATAATAATACTCTCACACCAACTACTAGTATTGAACTATAAACAATCGACTCACACGTACAGTGGATAAACTAACTCACACAAACGATATATACGTGTACATGAATGAAAATATTTTTTTAGGTGTTTTTTTGTAGTAAATCGGAATTTTTTATAGTAAAATTCCAGCTGAAAGTTCATAAGAAAATAATCTTATAATTAAGTCAAAAAGCGCTTAACCTAAATGCAGCTGAAAACGGCCATAAATTTAATGAAATGACGGGAAAAAAATCGGTTTTGCTAGCAGACTACGTAAACGAGCCCCCAGTCGGAGTTGAAGATGCTTTCCTCGGCGAAGCTTATCTGCAGAGCCACCAGCCCAGCACGCCGTAAAACATTACGGCGAAAGGCTTTGTTTTTCTTTTATTGCCAGAATACAGCCGCAATAGAGGCGGTCTGGAATTTTCAAGGATGAAATCGTAAAGTGTGGCGATAAGTAAAAAATAACACTGCAACGCAATGTGATTACATTATTTCAAAGCAAAATTTAGAAATTTATTTTTGGTACGGTAAAATGCTTTCACAGTAATAAAAAATTGATCTTTTAAAAAATATATTTGAATACATTACAGTATTTTGAAAGAATGGTCTTACACAGTATAGAAAATAGCGCTTATTTGACTTATTGCAGTTAAGAATGGTGAAACTAGTTTAAACATGGTTAATAAATCCAATTTTACTCAATACAGTTAAGTATGATAAAAACGAGTTCAACATATCATAACACGGTTAAATATGGTAAATAATGCTTAATAAATATATCGCAGTTAAAAATAGTATAATTTGTTAACGCGATTTAATGTGATTCATAAATATAATTTGACTCAATACAGTTAAGTATGATAAAAACGAGTTCAACATATGTTAACACGGTTCAATATGGTAAATAATGCTTAGTAAATATATCGCAGTTAAGAATAGTAAAATTTGTTACATACAGTTAAGTATGGTAAAAACTAATTCAACATATGTTAACACGGTTTAATATGGTAAATAGTGCTAAATTGGCAAATAACAGTTGAGTATGGTTAAAACTTGTTTATAATGGGTAGTTTGGTAAATAGAGGATATTTGAGTTGGTATCGTTTAGCTATTAGGTAAAAACGAGTTCAACACGTGTTTTCACCGTTCAATTTGGGTTATGGTGCTTATTTGACTTATTACAATTAAGCTTTGTAAGTTATGGTTCAACTTGGATCATCACGGTTCAATATGGTAAATAATGCCTATTTGACTTAACTTTAACTCTTCAAAATATTATTTATGATCATCAAATTAGTAGAGCATTTGCATTATAGCCAATGATAAAAATATTTTTTTTAAGATGTTCAAATTAATTTGAAGTTTTTATATATTTGAGCACAATTACGCCTATTTTTAATACAGATAGTTTCCGTGCTTTCTTTTTCTAGCAAAAAGCAGTAGTTTCAAAAGATTGTTTATATAAATCATGATATTTATATGAATAAATTTAAATGTTATAATGTGAATTTTTTTTTCAGTCTGTGTAGATTGTATTATCTCGCTTATTTTCTTTCGTGCGATAAGATCAGTTTTATTCTTGTTTATTTTTTAATTTGAAGTTATAATAAAACCAATTTGAAAGACTAATAAATATTAGCATATATTGTATTCATTTTCCATTTTTCAGGAATTATTTTAGTTTTAAAAAGCTGTGTATACTTATTCAAGGCTCTGAAGACAATTTTCTTTCAGCTTATATCTAGGTTTTATTTATATAACTAACAACTTAGTTTGATGTTTCTTTTTGATACGTAGAAGCAAAAACAATATTTACATTTCATATAACTTTATTATGAAGAACAAAAAAATTAGCAACTGTAAATATTAGCATTGAAAAGTAAGTAGACGAGCACGCAGCGTCAACAAAAAAACATAATTTAAAGTTTAATAAAAAGTAAGCCCGATTGCATGAAAATGAATTGATGTTTTCAGTAGAGAAAGTTAAAGTGAATCTCGCGTTAAAACAATAATGTGTAAGTACTTGAAAATCAAGTAATTAAACCATGGGTGATAAAATTGATTTCATGAAATTAATTGCTTTGTATTTAGCTACATTAGAATGTATTTGGTATTCGTAATAAAGTTATTTTTAGAATACATTATTTTTGATTAAACACATTGGACTTCATGTATGAAATAATTTTTACTAACAACAATCACTAAAACCGGAAAACATATAAAGTTATCTTGTTTAGTTAAACAAATATCAATCATGTATTATCATCGACTGTTTTGTATATAAAAAAGGAAATTATGTCAAATCATTGTTATATATTAATTTGGTATTATCTGTTGCATCATGATGATTTATATTAATTTAAAACATATTATTATCTTCACATTAAATATATGATCAATAATTTATTATAATTGAATATATTGATTAAAACGGGAAATGTTATCTTATTTTTATCGACCTGCATTGATAAAAATCAATTTGTTATCTGCAGCCATTATTTCAATATTTACTATAATAAACATCCTAGTCAAAGTCTACGGTGTCGTTATTTTTTTACTTTGATTACAACTTAATCTTGTTTATTCATGATTAACTGATCACTGATACCGAAGCTTCGACAATGTTGTAAAATTTTTATCGTCTACTTGCAATACTCAAATGTTTCATTATAAAACCAAGTGCCATGGGCAGTTTTTTGCATCAAGCAAAGCACACTTTTATTACAAATAAATCCACTTTTATAATACAAGCTGAATTTCAAAATCATGCATTAAGTTTAATATGAAAACAAGGTGATAAATTGTATGGGTAAAGATGGAGTTTGTATTATTATAATTAAGGCGAACAAACGATCGTGTCTTGTAGGGTGTTCAAATTTTTTTTATAATTTATAATGAACAAATGTTTTTAGAGTCTTCTTTGTCTCATAAAACTCGAAGTATTATCAATTCCAGAAACACATTGTACCTGTGCCATTCTGAAGACCTGGGATGGAACTTCTCGAAGGATTTCCTTGCACCGCCCCAGGTAACATCGCTTTGCTTGAAATATCGCGTATTGTCGCAGGTGACAACTAGGATATTTTATACTCAGGAAGTAGAGCGATTTTTCAGCTTACGAGCGACGTATTTTCTTTATTTTCTCGTTTCACGACACCGAGCCGGTTCGTACGTACGTTCGTTTAGATTACACATAAAGATACGAGGCCAGAGGATTAGAAACGCAATCATTATATAAAGTTTATGATTGTAATAATATAACAATGCACAAGTATAAAATATTACTTCAAGCTTAAAAAAACGTTGCTTTTTAAAAATTTATATGTGTACGTATCAACACACAAACACACTCATAAATACAAAAACTGATTTTCTAAAAGTATTATTCATTACTTGAATTCTTGAATATCTCAAGTATTTCGGTGTATTAGTAAAACGTAATAATTCTAGTACCAAATTAAATTCTTAAAACTTTAAGATTGTATGAGCTAGTTTCCGTTTATCAAGAGTAATGGTTTTAAATCTTGGATGTATTATTTAATCGAAAGTGTTTTTTTATACGATATGCTCTATTGAGAGGTAAAAAAAATAACAAATACGTACTCAAGTCGTCTTTTAATCTGGATTCGCTCATCATAATTCTAGCACCAAATTAAATTCTTGATTTCATGAACTGATAGAAGTTTAAGATTATTAAAAACTTTAAATGTATTATTCAACTGAAAGTGTGATTTAATACGATGTTCCCTATTGAAAATTAAGACAAAGCACGAAATTATACGAAGACCTCGCTCCAGATATCTCCGGTCGTCATTTTACCTGGATTCGCTTATCTTGGGAACTCCTAATAATTCTAGTACCAAATTAAATTTTTGATTTCATAAACTGATAAAACATCAAGAGTAACGCTTTTAAACATGAAATGTATTATTTAACCGAAAGTGTGTTTTATTGAGAGGTAAGACAAAGCACGAATACGTACGAAAGCCTGACTACAGATATCTCAGGTCGTCATTTTACCTGGATTCGCTCATCATAATTCTAGCACCAAATTAAATTATTGATTTTATGAACTGATTAAAGTTTAAGTTCATTCAATTTTTTAATGTATTATTTAACTGAATGTGTGTTTTAATACGATATTCCCAATTGAGAGGTAAGACAAAGCACAAATACGTACGAAAGCCTGGCTACAGATATTTTCCCGGGATTCGCTTATCTTAGGAAAACCTAATAGTTCTGACACCAAATGAAATTCTTTATTTCATGAACTGATAAAATATAAAGTTTATTATTTTTTAAATGTATTATATAACTGAAAGTGTGTTTTAATACGATTTTCCTCATTGAGAGGTGGGACAAAGTACGAATACGTACGAAAACCTGGCTACAGATATTTGCTAAGGAAAACCTAATAATTCTAGCACCATATTAAATGCTTGATTTCACGAACTGATAAAAGTTTAAGTATATATTTTTTTTTTAAATGTATTGTAATGTATTTAACTGAAAATGTGTTTTAATACGATTTTCCCCATTGAGAGGTGGGACAAAGTACGAAAACCTAGCTACAAATATCTCAGGTCGTCATTTTCCCTGGATTCGCTCATCATAATTCTAGCACCAAATTAAATTCTTGATTTCACCAAATGATAATAGTTAAAGTTTATTTAATTTTTATATGTATTATTTAACTGAATGTGTGTTTTAACACGATGTTCCCCATTGAGAGGTGGGACAAAGCACGAATTCGTACGAAAGCCTGGCTCCAGATATCTCCGGTCGTCTTTTTACCTGGATTCGACTATCTTTGCCAAATGGTTCTATCTACATGGCAAGACCATGGCCGTTAACAAAGCTGTCGTCTCCAGCTGCTCCGCCTGCGGGCGACGTCCTCCCTCGCAAACCGGACTTTACGGCCACGAGGATCCTGCATAGCCAACATATTTCACTGCCTGAGTCATGCTTATGTCTTCAATTTATAGCTTTATATTTAACACCTTTCACGAGAAAGAATTTTAAAAAACATGATCATCAAACATTTTGCATTTCTATCTTCCCCATATAACCCTTTAAAATCATTAATAAAAAACTTTTATTCTAACGCTTATAATAAAAACCTATAAGATTGCGATCAGTTTTGTTTGTAAATACAGAAAAAAAATTCTATCATGGGCGCTTTCGCTATTCATAGGTTTTTCCAAACATCAGTCTGAAAAAATACTAAATGGAGGGCATATAAACAACAATAATTAAATATAAATAATGAGTCTTAGATTATTGATATATGATAAAAATTTTAAAGAAAGCATAATAGTGCTGTAAATAAAAAAATAATTTAATAACAAATTAAATGATTCGAAGGTGTTTGCTGCCGTTGTTAACAAAAGATTTTGGCATTTCTAGGGCATGATATTTTATAATGGTTTTTGTTTTTCAACGTTTCGACCCAATACTGGGACCATCTTCAATGACTTAGCAACAACTTAGAAATTCCAATTATCAATTCTTAATTATTCATCAATATAATTAGTTATATTTTACAAAAGCTTCTGATTTGGCATTTGTAGACAACCTGCTGTTGATTTCTGCTTGAAGATGCCCAACAAATAAATTAACAATATGTTTACTGAACCAAAAATATTAAAATCAAACTCGTGGTAAAGTTACTCGTACTATTTGATAAACAATTCAGGTGGCGAATTTTCAATAAAAATAATTAATGTATCTGATTAAATACACAAATCTTAGTTAATTTGTGATTTACTATAGTAGCAAATCAACAAAATTGCGCAATTCTTGTTAAATCATCGGGCTTGTGATTAATGGCAGGCCAGACCTAATTGTCGGCGTAATAAATACTCAGTGCGGGCCTGATGGAAGGAGTGTTGCCTGAAATAAGGCGGCAAATGGCGGCACTGCGATCAATTTGCCAGCAAAATTCTTCACCAAATTCAATGCCCAAAATGCAGTGTAAATTTCATCTTATTTGCATGCAAAGCACCATTTTTAACTCCACATTTGTTCACAGTTTTTCAGTTTCATCAAAAGTAGTTTCTACGTATAATTTTTGTCTTTAAATTTACTGGTTTTTTTATTAAAGTCACTCATATTATAGAAGCAATAGTTATATGATATTAATAATTCAGTTGTGAAGTGTTTTGAACATCTGTAGAAATTAATATAAAATTTCACCTCACGAGTGATCTCTAATCTAACGTGACATTTGAGGCACTGTGTATATAATTAAGGAAGATTATGTATTTACGACTCTACTAACCTGGTTAAATTATAAATTTATTTCGTGTCATCACGTAGTTGCCTTCTTAGCTCTGTAAATATTTTACCACCTACATTTGGGGCGTGCATAACAATATATAAATATACGTAAATCAATACTACGCCTGTACCTTGTTGTATAAAATAATTCCCTGCACAACTTTATTCCGATAGACATCTAACTGCTGGGAACATAAGCTGGCTGCGTAATGCTCGGGCTGGCTATCAAGATGTGAAAATTATTTATCGAATCAAATAGAAAGTATATATATACAAGCATAAGACTTACAAAATTTGCTCAGAAAATCAGTTTTCTAATTCTTAAATTATTTTACAAAATGATTTGATATCACTCAAAACTAAATACTCATAGATTTCAAAAAAATGTGAATAGATTAGTAGTTAAGAGATTGCAGTTATATTATTCACAATCTCCAATACATTTAAGTATATATAAATAAGCCTATAGTGGATCTCTACGGCGAGTTTTAAAACTCAAAGCCTATATGAAGTACTTCTATACAATTGCCAGGAGAACCAACACGCATTTCATTGGCATGGCAAATCTTATGTAATTTTAAATCGTACTAAATACTATACGGTGTATTTTCTTGAAATTGAGTCATTAAAAATGATTGTGAGGGAAAAAAAAGTAACTTTAATATTGATTTTTGCTGTATAGTGCTACAATGGAACCTTTCCGGTTTTGGCATGTGGACGGACTTGGACTACCCAGGTTCAAACCTGGGACCCTTTGGTCACTAGATTACAATTTTAGCTCAATTTAAGTCAAATCTATATTTAAAAAGCAATAATACTTCATTCAGACACATAAAATAATAAGTTAAAACCATATAAATGGACTATATTTTAATATAATATGTCTGTCGTTTAATTTATTTTATTTTTATATTCATTCCATAAAATAACTCAATTTTAAATAAAAAGATGTTTATGCATTAAAACTAAGTCGTATGATAATAAAAAAAAAATATTTTATCAGTGCGCTGTTGCCACTTACTTTTACTATCCAACCTAAATACTTTCATCCTGTACTAAAACGATAATACATGCAATAAACTTATCTAAGTAAATTACTTTAACTAAAAAAAAACAGCCTTCGATACTTTATACAATATACTTCCAATAATTAAATAAATCCCACTACAAAAATAAAACTATTTGAAGGGAATAATATTTTCGAGCATTGTGTATTAGCTGAATGAAACGTTAATTATTACTATGGTAATATAATGTATTGTCTCAAGTTTTGTCGCAAATGCCTCAGTGATGATGTTTTCTATGATATGCATATAAACATGCAATCCAAATGCCGGATACGTATCATACTTGAGCGTATTGTTAAAAAATTACTACTTAAATTTTAGCAGTAGATCATTTGCCAAGAACTTACAATCAGATATTTTATACAATTTTTAAATGCTGACCAGGCTTAGTCTGCTGGTTGGGAGTTGGTTGTGCCAGACCACTCCACGTGTACTCCACTCCTGGCACGTGCAGTCCATGCATGTTCTGCGGTTTCCGTGCCAGAACCCGAGCCCTTTGTAGCGTCAGCTGCTGGCTTGATTGCAGTGCTATTCAGCCGAGAAATAATACTACCAACAATAATCCACACACACACACATACACGTGTATATATATATATATATTATATACGGTGTGTGCATAAATTTTTTCGTATTTTTTCGTGAAATTGGAGCTTTATTATAAAAAATTGGTACATTATATTCTATTCAAAGTATTGTCCATCGCTAGCCACTACTTTTTCCCATCTTTCGGGCAAATCATGGATTCCATCCCAAAAGAACTGTTCGTCTTTTGAAGCCAAGAAAGAATCAAGCCAATTTTTGATACCCTGTTCAGAAGTGAAGCGTATTCCAGAAAGGGCATTCTGCATCGATCGAAACAAGTGGTAGTCGGAAGGGGCAAGGTCTGGGATATAAGGCGGGTGAGGCAGAACTTCCCATCCACTGTTTTCCAAATAGGTTTTAAGCGATTTAGCAACATGTGGCCGAGCATTGTCATGATGGAAAATTACAGGCTCGTGGCAGGTCGCATATTCTGGCCGTTTTTCTGCCAATGCTCGCTTCAAACGCATCAATTGTTGTCTGTAGAACTCGCCCGTGATAGTTTGGCCTGGTTTCAGCAGCTCATAGTGGATGACACCCTTCTGATCCCACCAACTACACAGCATTACCTTGGCGCCATGAATATTTGGCCTGGCCGTCGATATTGATGCATGTCCGGGTTTACACCATGATTTTTTATGCTTCAGGTTGTCGTAGCGAATCCATTTTTCATCTCCACTGATAATACGATGCAAAAATGACTTCTTTTTGTGGCGTTCAAGCAGCATTTCCGAAATGAAAAATCGCCTTTCGACGTCTCTCGGCTTCAATTCATGTGGCACCCAATTTCCTTGCTTTTGAATCATTCCCAATGCTTTAACGAGCAATGCCTCTAATTCTTCATCTTCGAATTTTTTTGGTTGGCCTGGACGTTCTATGTCATCCACATTAGATCACCATTGTTAAAGCGTCGATACCAGTTCTTACGCGTTTTTTGCGATGGAGCATGTTCACCATAAACTTCACACAGCAATCGGTGACTTTCAGCTGGTTTTTTCTTCCAATTGAAACAGAATAGTAAAGCTTTCCGCAAATTGCGTTTTGTTGGTACAAAGTTGACATGTTGAGAGCTCAAAAAAAATGTTGTATACACTTCAGCGATATGACATATACTGAAGACAAAAGCGCAATAATTACGCTTCATAATGATGTGTTAAAGTATAGCCTGATGCGATTCAATACCAGTAACGAAAAAATTAATGCACACACCGTATATATATATTTATTTAAATTATGTAAAAATATAAATTGATGTTAATATCTCATATCAGATTTCACATCCAGCGATTTCAAGTGCTCTTCTGTTTGTGTGAGTGTCCGTCTTATATTAAAGATGTTGTAAATAACAGAAGGTTGCTTGGGAGGTGCGCTTTATTTAGCGTCCAAAAATAACGCCAAGTAATGCGAATTTACTTTTTCAGTCATGGAAATTTATGATCGAGTGACAAAATTCGAAGGCGACTTAATCCCCGAGCCAGCGGAGCCTCGCTATCTTCCTCACCTTTATGCTGCAATGCGGTATAACTTTTATGATAAAATGTGACAATATTACCGAAACACGTTTCACAGACGCCATAGTAAAAAGGAATAAAATTCAGGAGACACTTACATACAATATTTGACAGATGCTCCCGGCGCAATGGAAAAATTGGCATTGTGTGGGTTACGACTTGCAATAAGCACGATTGGTTGCAAACTATAGGGTTATGGGCTTTCTTCTTTTTCTAGTGCCTCTCCTCATTCGAATTAGTGACCAGTCTCACTAATTCGGCTGTACTCCCGACTTCCAGCCTTCCTTCCATTTTCCTCCTTCCAATGCCCTCTTTCCTTGGATAATTAGCTGAATTATGCTTTATTTATTGCTTCGAAAATTATGGCCAAAATAAGTGACCTAACCCATGATAATTTTTAAATTAAGTTTAACCATAAAAAAGACATAAAAAGTCTAAATACTACTCTTGCATAGTTGAGTGCATAAAAATATCAATTGGATTACTATAAGGATTATCTATTAACAATGGTGTAATTCACAGCTTACAAAATATATTATAAAAGAGAAAATGCTAAAAGATGATAGTATAAAACATATATGTTATACAATCATTAAAGTTTAGTGAAATTATGTTTCTACAGTTAAGGGGTGGTAAGTTTAAATTATGCAGAGCGTGTAGGATTTTCTTGAATAAAACAATATAAAGTCCGTAGACTTACAGCAGTGACACTTTTATTTTGCTTTTAACTTTATCAAAATTTATGAATGTTACAATGAATTTATAACGGGCTCCTTTTTAAATTGTCAATATAAAAAATGGACAATTTGAAATTTAATTTAAATATTTACTTAATCACTTCAATTAATCAATACTCTTGCTCTTATTATATATCACCTCGCTTATGATAATTTTTCTAAACGAAAATATTCAAACTCATAAATAAATGTTAATGAAATATTAACCTTAAACGTTTATTATGTAAGAACAATATCAGCTTTGTATTGGATATTATAATGTTGAAATTAAAAAAATATACTCCACACTCCATAATGCAGTATTTTATGGATACCATAATAGATAGCAACTCATATTTATTTATTAAAGGCTTATTTAATAAAATGAAAATAGCACATAAATTTTAAGTAATACGTGAGATAACATAACTATTAAATGATTAATAAATTAATAAGAATATAATTTTTTTTAACATTTCTTCAAAAAGACATCTAGCGATTTAAAAAAATATTAAATAATTTATACTAGCGCCATCTAACAATTTTTTCTATAACTAATATTAATTTTCATTATAAACTAAAAATTATTATTTTAGCATCATTTTGGTAAGCTTTTTCTTGTAAGGGAGGCGTTTTGGAAATATTTCACGTTTGTACTCAATTATGCGTCACGCTTCATGACAAATAATTTTTTTTATTTCATTTTCAGAACATTTCGTATCTAATTTTGTTACTTGTTTGGATTTAAAAAAAATGAAATATGATGATGATGATGTACCTTGCTTAGTTTGTAAGACTCGCTAAGAAACTGCATGCCTGTTATTGGGTCACTCGGTGCCCCACGGGGCTCCCCAAAAACAAACCCCATCTGTAACACACCAAATTATACAAACGTAAATTAATAAGAAGTACTATCAATTTTTTTCAATTAAAAAATCATGTATTTACAGTTTAAAACAACTTTAAAATATAGGAAATATATACGAAAACACTATACGAGATGTTCAAAGTAAAAAAGCATATTTAATTATCAGTTGTAGTTTTTGCAATTTCAACTCATCATTCCCAAAATTTTATTTAATTAAAAAACCAAACCTAGTCTAATATTAAATATCTATTAGAAAAATTAAAAATCTTGAAAAAACTATTTATTTTCAAAAATAAACCTGTATACATTTAAAAATACCAAATAATCTCTTATTATCCTATTATTGCGTCATTTATGTTCCACACCAAAAAATACGTATATTTTTATAAAAGTGTATATATGTAAGTGAATTTATTTATTTTCCTTTATTTTTATTAAAAAATTTCAAAATCAGGTATTTTATAGTTGTATAAGAGTCAATACTTATACTTTATTAATCCTTATATTTTTTAAATATTTATTCAATACTTATCTTAAGGTAAAATTTCAAACGAAGATAACGTTAAGAGTTCTGGCGAAATTTAAAAAAAAAACACTAAAGCTATGCATAGACCAAGAGCAGACTGGCAGCTGGCTGCTCTCGTGGAAATAATGTGTATATTTTAATGATGTCCAAAAAATTATGAAATTACATTCAAATTATCAATAAATTGAAGCGATTCAAAAACAATGTTATACAAAATCAACAAAAAAAAAATATTTTTCATTAATTGAAATGATACTCTTTCCCCAAAAAAATAATTTCTAAGCAACTGATAACATAGTACTGAATAGACTAGCATCATTTTTTGGTGAGTTACTATATACTTTATATATGCGACAACTTTATACTTTATAGATGTGGCTACATAAGAGAAGTTTTATTTTATCAAATCACTGATAAAATATCACCCAAGAGCTAAAAATAGGAATTCGAATTAAAAAGAGTTAGGCCATGTTAACTAGTTTGGAATTTTTTATAACTGACTACGAGTTTCGAAAATAATAAATGAAGATGTCAACTCTCGTTAAAGAATGTATAAAAATAAAAATAATTATATAAAACAATGAATAGTAATACAGTCATCCGATCCATGCCCTGCTTATGTTAAGCAGTCAGTTGTTGGGGTTGTATCACAATGCCTGATCTCGAATCATTGATTTTAATCTTCAAGATGTAAATTTGATTTAAGACGAGAAAACAAAGCGATTTCAATTATTATAAGGACAAACAATACAGAATATACAAATACACAATTTATATTATACTGTAAAAATCCATTTATTTAACTATTGATAAATTGCTAAAGAAAAAACACTAGGCCGAGTAATTAATAATAAGTAATAACTAAGGTAAAGGTTTGAATCTCGTGGATTAAGTACCTGTACTACCAAACAACCTTATTTTATAAAGCAGATTTCAAAATGTGCTTAAAATGTCAAGATTGGTAAAGGGATAAATATTAATTAAAAATATAGATAAATCAATAATTTTATTTGTACATTTCGTGTTATTTTATGAAAATATGTTTTTAGGATGCGTTTTCGTTATTTCATATTTTTTATGTAATTATTTATTTTGTAAACATGGCTCGTTGTGACTTTATACCGAGCTCAGTAATAAAGTCAATAAGGGTAGATTTCGCTTCCCCAGCGAAGAATTCTCGTGTATGTAAGTGTGAGACCCGAAGTCATCTGATAATGCAGGCCGGGGAGGTTTTTACGTCGTCTCCTGTTTCTTTATACCCGGTGCAGTCGGAAATGCAATATGAAAAGTGCACCGCAAGACAATGAAGTGTGCATCTGGTAGTGCAAAGCTTGACTACTGCAATATGTGGGACGTTGTGCGAAAATTTAAGAGCCTAGCATTGCTCGAGAAGCAAGATAAACATTATTAATTGCGAATTCACATTTTTTTTATGTTGTTAAGTACGCATAGTTATTACTTAGAGTTTTTTGGATCGATGTTTGTAAATGTTCTTGTCGCAGCCTGAAAATATTTACCACGCCGATTCTTGAAACTGAAAATTTATTTCCCATCATGAAAAATCCAGCGATTATTCATTTTGTTGAGGGACAAGGCATTTGATTGGTGAAGATCCATTATTATAATGATAAAAGTCACTTTTGTATTTTGTCTTCACTTCACTAAACTTATGCATGCATTTATGCACACCAACTCACTAAAGCTATGCATCTGATGATGACCTAGTCTATTTGGTCGTAACTAGTCATGCAAAAAATATAATAAACTCAAAAAGTGAAGAAAAAATACATAGTTACTTTTATCATTATGATTATTCATTTATTCTTACATTCTTAATAAAATTCAAATAATTTCATTTAAAACATAAAAATACAAAACTGATATTTTAAGAGTGACGCTTATAAGGACATCTTTAAACTTTGTTGAATTTCAATCTTCGTTGTTTTCAATTTGATCAGTCAATTGATATGAATGAATTGATTTTCTAAAATTATCAGAAAACTCGAAAACGGAGAGATTCCCCTTAAGAAGAAGATAAATTAAGGCCTTAAGGTTGAGATATGTTTCGAAATTTCCGTTAACACGCCAAGATGTTCAATATTATCCAAGAATTCAATTTTGTACTAAAATATATGAAATTTATTTTAAAAATTGTGTAAACCAATAAACATGAAAATAAAGTCTATGCAAACAAGCCGAGTATGTGTTTATCTATTTTTTTTTTAGATTAATACATCAATTTGACTAAAATTGAAATTAAAGAACTGCAATTTCGTGTTTCAATTCACTAAGCAAAATTGAATCCATCCGGCAGTCACCAAAGGGTGCACCCTGCAGCGGCCATTGCAATGGCGCACACTGAAATTGCATCCCTTTCGATTAGGGGTTGTGAAAGAGAAAACCAATTTCCCGTTTCATTTATCGACCGCGGCGGTCTCGCGTAGTTTTATTGATCAAAATGACGATTATAAACTACGCGAGCTATGATTTTAATCGATGATTCATGATTAAATACGTTAAATTACAAGTGGTTGTGAATCTAATTCAAGTTATTGCAATAAAACATCATTGATATAAAATTTTATAATATTTTTTAGCACTAAACGAGTTCTGAAAAAATCATCTCTATCATTTTTGATCAAAGGTAGTTTTATTGATTTTTTTATGTTGTGTTAATGTTTTTGTTTTACAAAGTATTTAAGCGAACTAAACTGCGGTTTTGTATCCAAACCATTCACGAAAAATAAATTTAATACTTTTTTTCATTATTTTGACCTGTTAGTAAAAGCGAGTGTAAAGAATCGGTAATGGAATGATCGTTGAGTGCTCTGGAAGTGCCTTGTCGAGGTGGGAGGAGACTCCTGCTATTGTTTCTGTGGCTTGCTGCAAAAAGAATATCAGATCTAAACGCAAGAGATAAGTAAAGGATAATATAATAATGCTGTTGATCAGACGCAATACGCAGACTTTTGTAGAAAAACCAGGGGACTAAATTATTTTCCCCTTAGAAAACCATGAGCACTGGCTCAGCATGAATATATGCTCAGTGAAATGGCTGCCAACCTCCTCTGAGGAAAAGCACTTGATGAAGAAATAAAAATATTACATTTTCACTTGTAAGCAATTTTAATGTCCTCCGCCTTTAACTTAAATGTATAAGATAGCTCTTATGACGTCATTTCTAATCCAGGTGACGTGAGTCGCTAGCGCCGTCTCTCTCCCACTCGGCATTAATACGATTACGTCGTCGTGTACTTTTTGCAGACGAAATTCTGTGTGAGAATCAGGGACGGCTTTGGAGTAAAAGCACAATACATAAATCGAGACATTCAAACTTACAAAATACAAGAAACACGTCGCTAAATTGGTAGATACAATCCTTATCTTTGCTCACCGCCCAAACCTATTTCCTTGATTTTATCCAGAATGTGGAATGCCCATATCTGCGACCACCTTCAAAGCTCATCATTATAAATTACAAAGTAACAACAACTCATGTATGTTTTTCAAAATTTTAATAGGTGCTTTGCGCTCATCTCACTAAACATATATTTATCCTGATGCTTCTTTCTCCTTCCGATGCCTCGTTTTTTTAGATTTTTCATTGGATAGCTACGGTAGGCATATAATAAAAATATGGACAAAATAGAATACCAGAAATATTCTTTCCTTTAACACTCTGTGCAAAACTTGCACATCTGTGAAGTGGTCTACCCATGAGATTTGAAGTATTATCCTATAGAGCCACATTTTAAAAGCCTCGATTGTTTTCATGGTTATTGTTATAGTAATAATTATTTTTAATACAAAGAAATCTAGCAAAAGCTCTCTCTGGCTTAAATATACACCTTTATCTTTCATATATCCACCAAAATGCAATTTGGAAGAACGATAAATCTCCATTACAATACAACCACGCAAATATGAGCAATATCCCTAAAACCCACTAATACTACCATTATTCCCCCAAATATGCGGGTTTAAGCTAACGTCGTGTATATTAGTTACCTGCTACCTTAAGACTTATTATTTCATATTTTTAGTAGCCCATATGTGCGATAGCATGGTTATAAATGACTTACAAGTTAGCACGCTAATACATATTCAACAATTCAAAAACACATCTTTTCAACTTGAATAAGAATATCTTAAACCTCTTTTTTGTTTTTAACAACCTTACTTCGTTGGTGTCACTATTTCATGAATCATGCCTAACTTAACCTCAAATTATCATCACGCAAAATTATTTCCATGTTTGTAAGAAAAAAAATCATGTAAAAATAAAATCATATGCGAATACTATAAACGATATTATAATTGCCTCTAAATCAAATGCTAGCACATTTGTCTCTTTTTGTATTTGCATGTCACAGTAAAAAAATTAAAGTACACACAAGAAATATTAAATTTTTTTGAAAATCAGATTTAACAGATGTTTTTTTAAATTAAAAAACGTACTAAGAAAAGTACAAAGTTGAATCTAATGGCTCTGCGCAAACTTAAGTCGTGTATTTATATACTTGTAACAAATATGGGTTCACCTTTCCACAAAGGACGGAAATTCGTTTCTAAGCATCACAATACAACCGCATAGTTTTGTGTGTTTAATTTAAGTGCGGCACAAGGAGCTTTAATATTAAAATAAAATATACTAAATTTACAACCCTGCACGGTAGAGGCGTTACTTTATACCCCAGTCATAAATTTAGTTTGATTTTGTTTCAAAGGCAAAACTTTAAGAGTGTTTGCTTTCCCAGCCTGCATAAATATTTCGACTGAATTACTGCCACTTTACAAAATATACACCACCCCCTCATTGCAACGCTAAAGTACCTGAAAACATCAGCTGCTTCAGGGGTTTCATTCTATGCATGCAGGAAGTACTAAAAAACCATTCACAATCAATCAATCAGAGCTTTTTTCAATTGCAACCATTATTGCTAGAGAAGACAAAAAATAATAATTCATACTGCATAATATGTTAGTAGGTTTTGGCATCCGTTGTTATTCTATGATTTTATTGTTTCTTAGTGTATTCTGTCTAAAGTACTGAAAAAATATTACGAAAAAATAAAAAAATTAAGTAACCTAACCCAAAACACGAAAAAATCATCGAATTACATATTCTGATTAAGAAGAACTGAATTGAAATCAATCAATCTGTATTTGTGTATGCATGCATTGAATTGTTTTATATACGAAACAAGTCATTAAAGACTTCATTGACTATATAGTCGGAAAAATAATGAATCAGTTTAGTTGGATAAACGAATACTTCTTATATATTCAGAATCTAGGTTTTGGGGATGTTATTCAAAGGCTTTTTAAATTAGCTGCATTAAGTAAGTTAAATTTACAACCCGTTTTATAGACTTTTTCAGGCTGTTGCTTACTTAACCTCAAGAGGCCTTCGGTGTCACCACGTCTTAACTGTCGTGTAAACATGTCGCAAATGTTTGCATGACACTTAATCGGCCATTACAGATCTCCACATTAATGAACTTCAACGAGCGTACTGCGCCACAAGGGATGAAACAACCCCCGCCTGTTTCTTAGCCAACATCATCACATTCAAATGCCTTAGTTGTGACATTTACAGATAGCATTGAAAACAAAATTTTGTTAAACGTTAATAACGAAATAACATTTTTTTACTGTGACAAGAGTTATATCATTTAAACGCTTAGAGATATATTTTATACTTTCAAAGGGCGTCACAGCCATCTGTGTGTTTTTTTTTTTTTTCACTAAATCGATTTGTAACATTTTCTTAACTGTCGCAAACAATCATAGAATTCCCCAACACCATACGTGCTTCAAATTCAATCCAATCTTATGGGACTTTACCATAGAGTTGGGTTTTTTGGTTCGTTCACCTACGCAATATAGTCCTGAGGCAGTTTGAGAAGAGCGCCTCTAAAATAAATAATATAAGATTAAAACCACACAAAAAAATTGATTAGAGTTTGCTATTTTCTTGGGTGTTATGATGAATTCAAAGTTCTGAAGATGGCACCAGTACCGGCATCAAAACGTCAAAAACATATAATTAAATAAAAACACAGTATAAGTTTTAATAATGGTGACTGCCAAAATCTACCCTCACTTAAATATCAATTATCAAATACCATTGTAACACGGTAGAGAAACATATTGTTCATTTTTGGAAAGAAAAGAATACTTTTCAGACAGAGAAAAGGCTTTTATTTATTTAAAAAAATTGTTAAATAAAAAGGGATTAAAAACATTTTTTTAAATATATATTATACTAGGTAGAACCCTAAAATACACGTGTTAGGAATTTACAATATTTTATTCAAGAATTTAAGAAAAAAGATAATATATTGAAATAAAAGTAATTTATGTTCGGTAATGATATTATTCGTAAAATAGGATTATTGTAAATGTCATCGACATAAGTGAAAATAATATAAAATTTAAAATAATACATTTATGATTAAAAATTAACATCCATGACTTGTGCATATTTCAGAAATCTTCAAAAAAACTACCCTATTTTGTTGTAAAATCTAGTTGTAAAACGTGTTTCAATACCTTAAAAACATTAATTAATATATATTATGAACCGTATTCGTAGTACTTTAACAATTATTACGCTAGAAATGTTTGTTGCTTCTATTAGTATTATGGGAGCCCATAATCTGCAAATTACAATCGAGTATAAAAACCTATTGCGTAAGCATGAACCTTGTGCCAAACGATAAGTGTAAACTTAATCTATTAATTTTTATATACCCATAAGACACGGGGAGAGCATTTTGGGGTGTAATGTATTAAATTTGTTTTTATAAAAACTCTCAGAAGATAATACCATGTCTGAAAATAATTATTACCAATTTTTTTTTTAATTCTTGCATCATATAAATAAATGACTGCAATGTCTTAACCAACGATTAAAGTGTGATTTTGCTATTTGGAAAAAAAAATTTGCTACTGTATAAATTTTAATCATGGACAGACAGGTAAAAACGAAGGGGTAAGTGATGATGTTTTGAGAATATTTAGGGCATGTCTGCTCTCAGGACGATCTAGGACACTGGGAGGTGGTGTCCTAGATCCACCCTACTGTGGTGGATCAACAGGCGACCCCCTCCCGACCCTCCCCCATGCCCGCCTATAAAAGCCTCCGGACATGGCCTGCGAGGAGAGACTCCGTTCGACCTCCGGACAGACATCACCTGTAAAAAACCGACAGTGCAACAGCAGGGAGGGCGAATCTTAATATCACCAAAGGTAAGTAAAGGAATTCTGTTTTTTTAATTTGTGTTCTAAAATAATTATAATGATAAGAGTAACATTGTATTATGTCTTCACTAAACATCAGTTTAGTTATGCATGTGATGATGACCAAGTCTGTTTGGTCGAAACTAGTCATGCAAAAAATATATTAATCTCAAAGTGAAGACAGATTACAAAGTTACTTTTATCATTATAATAATGGATCTTCACCAATCAAACGCCTTGTCCCTCAACAAGACTAAAATAATTACTTGATTTTCAGCGTTTTTATATTAAATAAAAAAATTGCATCTTAAAATGCTTTGGTTCTTCGATATTTATCAAAACCCTTGCATATATATATATATATACATATTAAATTTCATGAAAATATTTTGAAATGTATCATTATTTTAATATTTGATCAAATTTATATGTAAAATGACTTCTTACTTCGTTGTTTCAAATATTTGACTAAATACTTACTATATTATTTAAGCAAGCTTAATTAAAAATATTTGATTATTCAGAAAAAAATCATGTATCGATGTCAGCGTTTTTTTGATAAAATATTTTATAGTATATTTATGAATGATATTCAAAACCTGTAAGAAAAACGTCACTTCTGTTTGGGTATTATAAAATTGGTGCTTTTTAACCCTTAAAGCCAATAAAAATTGTCAAAAGTGACAACTGAAATCAGGTATGTAATGACATACAATTATTCAAGCTCAGAGTCGGACTATAAAGCATATTACACCAAAAAAATTCCCTGGTTTTTTACATTGAAGTCATTATTTATAACGTTTTTTTTTAAACTGAGGTCCTTTCTTTACAAACGATGGTGTATATTGTTACATATAAATAAAAAAACCATTCTGAATGGGAAACACTCACACATATGCGGAAACACACACAAGTACAAATATACATCAGCTGAAAAGTTATTTTCCTTAAAAAACTTATTTTATTTATAAATGTTATTTTGAAAGGGGTATCGAGTATGGTTTTGAGTTTTTCTTTGCTATATAACATGCGGTGGACGAAATCGTCGAGTTTATTTTATATTCAGAAAAATATGCAAACGTACATATTTAACTTTTTAAAGCACACGAGGTGACATTCAATAGAAAAATATGAAAAAAATTTGTTAAGAAAGAAAAATTACATGTAAAAAATATTACTACGGTACAAAAAAAAGGTTGGATATTTTGTTCTCCATATGTTTCAAAAACTTGTTAGTCAGACTATAAATAATATTTATTTTAAAAATTGATACTGCGCCAAAAACATCATTATTTGACATACAAAAAATATTTATTAATGACATTATAAACAAGTCAAATATTAATAAAGATTTATTATTTTTAGTTTAGTGGTATTTGTTATGTTTGTAAAAAAATATTTTTATTACAAATATGGATAATGTAAAAAAAAATTGTCAAAAAGTTTATTATCAAACGATCCCGGCTTATTTTCTTCAAATCTAAATTTTTATACTGCTTTCGCTTTTTGTTAATTATACAATCAAATAATAATTATGTTACATAAATATTGAAATTGTTCTTCAGCATTTATTCGTAACGCTGTATCTCACTTATAAGCAGATTTTAAATTATCATTTACAATTCACACTCTCAATATTAATTCAATGTATATTTTCTAGTTTACTATGACTGTACAAATAAATATGTAGTATAAAATCCCTTGATTTCTTTTGAATCAGATTAATTTATATATATTTGAGATAAAATAATATAATTACGTAGTGCGTATATTTTATAAGATAATTTATTATTAAAAAATATTTTCTTTAGATGTCTCGTATAATGTTTATCTATGAATAACAATTGTTTGAAAATCTATGTAAGCTTAACTTATCATTAATTATATTCATAGTTTTATGTTATTCTATTTGATAAAAGAAACCAATTTTAAAGAGAGTAAAATAAATTATAGATCAAAATAATTATATAAAATATATGCGTAGTGAAATTTTTAATCATCTATGCAATAATCTTAAAAATGTAGAAAATCCTTTGAAGTATTTATTTAAGATAAAATATTAAAATGGAACTCCAGCGAGCATTTTTGTCAAAATAACTGAATATAATAATAATTTGCACGTTTAATGATGGTTTTCTGTTCAGCTTCATTTCTTCTCATCATGGTGAAGATGCAGACGTCCATCAGCGGAGTTATCGTGACCAGGGCTTTGGGGATCCTCTTCATCGTCTGTCTCGCAGAATGTGCCGCAGGTGAGTCCGACCAACACAAATACACATAAGGTGCGTCAAAAGATCTACTATAAATTAAAACCTTTTTTACTTTAAAAAAAAAAAAAAAAACACCATAGTTTATACCTTGAAACTAAGAAGCATGACACTGCTTTTTTTATTTGGATATTGGTTCATTGCATGCCTTCACGGCATGCCACAAAACTAAATAATCTCTACCTGAGTACAAAAGTTACATCTTAATACCACCATAGTTAATTATATTTTAAAATATCATAAAAATATATATTTTTACAAAATTAATTTCCATGACTTACCAGGTGGTATATATAATTTATTTTCCGAAGGAAGTTTTTCAACTCCATCACATTAACTTAAGCATTTTAATTCTTTGGTCTTATTCTAATTTAAATCATAAGCTAGATAATAGTGGTTTAAGTACGATCAAGCCATCTAACTCCGTAAAACCAATAAATATTCAGTCAATTAAGTAATCTGGTAGTTATGTAAAACTTATTAACTGTGTATGACTTTTATACTATTGTATACTTCTCAAATAACCATTTCAAATCTTTTTATTAGTTTGTGTCCAAAACTACACATCCTATTCGCACATTTTTCTACATTATGTAATCATTGAATATCTTCAGTTTCTATTGAACAAAAACCTTTATTTCTTTACTTATCCCTTTTTTAGCCCACTTTAACTAATATTGCCTTAAAACGTATATTTACACTGTAGTGTGTTGAATATTTCTCTATATAATTAACAAAGGCCGCCAAACTAGTAGACACATAAAGGGTTTAATAATTTCATGTATAAATATTGATCTATTTAGTAATTTCTAAAGTTTAATTAATCCTTATTACCGAAACAAAGCATGCTAACCCACAAAGCATATTCTTTATTATGTATCCAGAAGGCGATACCTTATACAACCTTTACTAACATGCTTTTATAGTGTACTGGTTAGCGTGTCTGACTTTGATGAGGGATACAGCATTGAAACCAGTACTTATAGCTTTTATTGATAGTGTTGAGGCTTTTAATAAAAAAATACTTTAAAAAAAAACATTCAAAGTGTTCAAAAATAGTCTGAAAAGGTATTTACTCTTACACTGTTTTCTAAAAATAATAAAGACATTTTTTTTCTTAATGTCTTACGCAGCATTAATTTTATACAACCTAATGATAATAGTTAAAAAATAAAGTATACAAAAAATAGGCAAACTAGTCGCTACAAATGAGATATTAACGTCAATTATTTCTTTTATACTTAAGATACTTTTATTCATATGTTTAGTAATTATATTTTATATATAAATTCGTAAAAGAACAATAATTTGATCGTATAATTTTTTTACTGAAAATCATCGGCTGTAATGTAAAAAATATTCTGGAAATATATTTACGCTATGATACTAATACTTTTTCTTTTAATATGTTCTGCTGAATTGTGAATTATAGAAGGCATTAGTACTCTAGAAAGTAGTGAATGTCATTAAAGCCTAGCCTTTTTCTTGAAATAACTCGTTATACAGAAAATAATAATTACTCGTTATTTGATTTAAATTGTCGTAGTTAATTAAAACGGGACACAAAAAATATACCTTACATAAAAAAAAACTTTGATAACTATAGGATCGGTTACATAAATAAATATATATACAGCATGGGTTTTTTTTTTCATAAATTATTCAAAAACAAAGTTGACATATGTCAACTCTGCCCAGTTTTACCCTTTTGAGCAATACCATGAATCTTGAAATACTTGGCAAGAAGAAAATAAAACTTCTTCAGGAATATACGCTGAACCTTTGACCCAGCACAGGAAGGAATTATGTTGAATACCCAACCTGCTTCTCACCACCTTATTATGCCCTTGCGATGAAGAGACAAGGTTGTATGCTTACATACAGTATACATATATAACGGGTGCAAGCAACAGCCTTTTAAAATGACTCCCTTATGTATATACTTGTACTTAAAATTCACGTACACACGTTGAATATTAATATTTCAAGTGTAGTTTTTATTTAATTGGAGATTTGCGTATGGTAAAACATTACTTTTAAAAGGAAAAACATCAAACCCCATACCCTTGCATGTTTCAGCAGAATTTCCATCCGACTCACAAACTTCTAATTTTTTTATATAATCTGTTTGCTTGGCAGTCATATTTTTGTCATATTTAAATAAACAAAAAAAAATCTAAATGCAAGATTACGTTTGAAACCTCTAAAGTACAATTATTTCAGTGGTGTTATATAAATACTATACAGTGAGTTTTTCTCTTATAAATATAGCGTATATTTAAAATTTCTGTTTTTCACAAGCACAGCTTATTAAGCTTCAGCTCTTGAGGGATGCTTAAATTTTTTTTCAAGACTTTGAGAGAATGCTAAATAAATAATATGTAACTCTTCCTCCCGTGGATGATACCGGATGCGAGAGAGATTTTTATTTCAATTCAAAAATGCTTTCTTTTTCAAATCACTGTAAATTTTTACTTTTTTGACACAGCTATTTTCTTACTCAAAAAAATTGAATTCCAAAGCATTGAAGATTCAACTTTCTTCAAAAATTTTCCATGTAAGTTCTAAGCTTGATAAAATAAAAGTAGGAATAGAAATCTAGAAAATAATGTAAGGGCTAGTCTAATGAGACAGATGGTTTGTCTCAATTATAGATGTGGATTCTTTATCGATCGGACATTATTCAATTAGAATAATTCCAGACGAAGGCATCTACACTATTGTCTCCAATGATCAATATTAACATTTATCGATAATAAACACCCTTAAATATCCTGAAAGGTAAGATGCGCCGATATTTCTTTATCCAGTCACATCAAAAAATCATTTATTTCGAGGATTTTGCTTGATAAAGGTTTCATATGCAAATCGTTAACATCAAAAAATATATTAGTGCATACATGATAATACATAATATTTCTTAATAACAATTCCTAAAAATATATAATGAATACATAAATTTCAAAGTTAAATACTTTGAAAGTATTATGATGCCCTATCAAGACCATATACTGTGTGTTTTAAAAAAAAAAACTTGTATATCATATAAATATTAATTTAGAATAAACAGTTTTACACTTGCATATAACAATTTAAATAGAAAATCACTCAATTAAAATTACCAATCCCTCCCTTTCCACCCCCGCACTGAACAGAATTGACTAATTCCTGAATTTCATCAAAGCACCAATCATCAAACATTTATATTCACATATTTTTTTAATAAAATATTTTTTTGAGAAGGTTTCGCCAATCTTACTGATCAAACGAAGTATTTTTTCTGATTTTCAAACGTGAAAATATCGCAAATATAATTTTAATTAAAAAAAAACATCAATATGAGTTATGCTAAGTTTTATTAATGAATTAAAAGTATTCTCGTCAAAATAACACGAAATCTAGATTACGTAACCGATCTTAAATTGGAGATAACAGTAATGGCGTCTTATTATAGCAAGTACTTGATTTATATCGATGAATAACAGTTCTTCCCTAAAAATAGCCTTTAACTATCGGGTGTAAACAAAGTTAAGGGAAAGTCCAACAGATGTGTTATTATTGGTCGTTTTTTTACCATGGATTGGCTTCCCACCCCCTAGGCAACCAAAAACAAACCTGCTTTTTAAAAATAAGGTTTTTTTTATAAGGATGAAAACATTGAAAAATCAAAGTATTTATAAATCATTTTAAGGCTTTTTCAAACTAGCAAATTTTTATCTCAAATACGCACATTGATCTCTTGAATTGTTTAAAAAAATACACAATTTTTTTTTTAAAGTGTCAAGTAATTTTATCAACATAGAACGTTATAATATTTGATTTATTTAGTAAAATCAGATAATTGGTTTTATTCCGGAAAAACACTTTTACTTTGCTAAGCATTTCTTCAGTTACAATATAAAATATTCAAAACAATGAAATTATGAGGGGTCTCTCGGAAATCGTAATTTATTTAATTATACATTATTGTTATATTAATTCAAAGATAACAATACGTTGATCCGGTATTCAAGCGCTCGCGATCAGTGATATTGTTTGTGGTTATTATTTTGTAATATTTCAAACAAAACAGATCGTCCAAAATGTTAAATCAGATAATACCTATTCTGCTGTATGGTATTGATAAATAATGAAGCTGTGTATTGAACAAAATAGGAATTAACTATATTACCGAGCAATCAATACAATATTTGCGTGGGTGCAAAAAAGGTTATATAAACATGTTTTTATTTTTTTAACTACTTTATATTTTCTCAGTTCCTGAAAAAATTGACATTTCTTAAAATAAAAAAAACACGACGCGATTTTAGTATCAAAAAAATTGAGGGCCTAAGTCCCATACTCGAGTTTTTTTTATCATTTTCTGGTCCGTTTTGCGAAAAATCGATTGCACCAATCAAAAAAAATTTAATGCATAAAGTTAGATACATCCCTTCTTCCGAACAGAATATTTTTTCATTTCATGTAAATTTACTTTTAATATGATAAGTATGTGTTTTTCTGATTGAAGTGTAGGAATTAAGAGATTCGTCATGTCCCTGTTCTAAGAGTCCTAAACATTCAAAAGTATTTTTTTCAATTGGAATTAAAAAATTAAATATAAACCCTGTGGAAAAGTCGTCATTTTATCTAATTTTTCAACGTCTTCAAGATTTTATTTTACTTTGAAAATGGACGTTAATTAAATAATAAAAAATAGATAAATATAATTTTTATAGTTTTTTTAATACTCTTTTAAAAAAATCAACTTTCGACATAGAAAAATAAAGTGACAATTAAATTAATTGAATGACACGATTTCGCCAGGTAAAACGGTCCTTTTTTTGTGGCAGACGAGGGATGGACACCAAGCAAGGTTAGGTAGCAAGACCCTTAACCAGCCCCAATATTATAACATTACACAAACCGGACAACTTGAAATACTAAAAATCCATCAGTTTTGATTGAAATATGATCAATATCAAAAAGGCTCGCCTTATCGCACCCCACGTCAGGCTTCATTAAAATGTTCTACCTGATATCGTACGCAGTGAGTTCTCCCCATGGAAATGAGTTGTTAACATGTGCTGCCTTATCTGCTGGTAATCAGACCTCCATAATCCGCACTCAGCACTGCACTGCGAGATAAAAAACATTGATGGAGTCACCTTATTGATTTAGATAATCTCACGGATTAAGCTTCCGATAATATGCAACGTATTTTGCGGAGAGGTCCAACGTGGAATTGAAAATATTGCATAATATTTATCGTCGATTTATGCTATTTGCAGTACAGACGGCAATGCAACAATGCATTTTTGATGACCCACAAGTACTAATAAAAAACAACGTTTGAGCTAGCGATGTTAGAGAATATCAAAAATTATACCCTTGAAGTCATCAATAGCACAAAAATTTAAAAATATATAATATCAGAGAGCTGATAAAAGTCAAAAATTTATTCAAAGCTATCAAAAATTCTGTGCAACATTTCGATTCAACAACAGTGTATACCTTTTAATTTGTAAACCATTCATTTGAAACAAAATGATTTACTGTGTTTTTCCAGTACAACAGCGTTTTAAACTGAGTAAATTGTAATAAAAACTACAAACTCACAACGAAACAATTAAAAAAGCAATGTTTCTCTGTTTGATTTAAAAATCGTTGAATTGAATTGAATTCAATCGGGTAAAACGTTTATTGTTACAAACGAAACTATTTCAGGAGCTTTTATTGGACTGGTACTTGTTTGTTTATTGTCGAACTAAAAAAATAAATATAACAGCGATAGTTAGGAACTTTTATTTCCATCTTTCAGATGCTTTCGATACATAATATGGCGCTGAGGCTATTGGTATGCGGCCTCCATAGTCAAACCGAAATAAAACATCTCTCGCGTAGAATATATTTGTCAAGCATTTCCAAAGTTGGGTGGTTAAAAGGAATCTTCCAAAACATAAAAAAACTTTTATTCGTAATAATTTTAACGATCCGATATCAAAAATATATTTTGGTAACCTTATTATGAATGAGATAACCGCGTTCGTATTTTTAGTTTCATACTTAAAATCAGAGCAAACGAATGTTATAAATATATATTATATTATTATTAAAACCATTATGGACAAACTCTCGTTTTTACGACCCTAATAAAGCGCAGTAAAACATATAGAATTTATAGTTAATAAACAACACAATTTAGCCTACATGTTAAAGTACAATATAACGGGGCAATTAGGACTAGAGGTATGTCATGATTACCTTAAGTAGAAGCATTTCGGTGTTAAGGTAGTTGTAACTGAATGAAAGTGAATTGAAGCATTTCTTTTTAAGTATCTGTCTACGATTTAATTTTTAATGTCCTACAAACATAGAAGTACGTTAAAAATGCAAATTTTCACCGTGAGCTATTTACACGAGTGTAACTCTATGAAGTCAATACTTACAAAAAAAACTTGTAACTTATATATCAAATAGTATATTATAAAAAAGTCTAAATATTGACAAATAATTACTGTAGGCATGACGAATAAAAAATTTAAATATCATTGTTGTCAGTATTTTTTTTTTATTATAAACAATAACAAAATACCAATCACTTGTATCATTAAAGATATTTTAAAAAGGTTTTTTTTTTAGTATTGAGAATACTAAGAATTATAAATAAAAAATTTGATCTCATTGTGTATGTAGTACACACGAGTCTGAGATTTCTTCTCTTCTTGGGGGAATTCACGTTTACGGGTACGTGAAATGCTTTGGACTCCCACACAAGTATTGGGAAATCAAATAGCGCTTAGCTCACGTAAAAATACATTTTATCGTAGATGATACCGAATTAGTATAGATTTTATTTATAAAACTTCGGATTCAAAGTCTTTAAATATTTTTTTATCTGTTATTTTAGACTGTAAATAACGTATTTTTGAATGACAACACCACAACCTTAGTATAGGCTTCGGGGCTTTTAAAGGCAATTGAAGTTTATAAGGAACGATATAGTCGTAAATATTTACTCCCCCTTATTATAAATCTGAATAAAATAGAATATGTAATTTCATAAAGATTTGTAATTATTTAATATTTCTGCTTACAATGCCGTTTAATTTAACTCTCATCTAAAATACGGCAAGGCCCAAAAGATCTACCTCATTTTTTGGTAACCTCAATAGATCAGAGAAATTAAAAAATAGGCTTTCACATTGCATTGGAGGTTTGAATAACATTATTCAACTGCCATTTATCTTAACTGAATAATCGGGTGCAAACAAATAAAAGTTACAGAAGAAGAAAGAGGCATGCTGAATTTTTTTTTTAATTACGGGTTATAGTTATCTAAAAGCAGTCACTGTAATTTTTTTTCTACCAAGTAGATTACTTTTAAGGGTTAAAATGAAGTTGGCTTTACTTTAACGAACCTTTAAATTAACGACTCTCAAATTGTTGATTGACGTTGATTGATCGGCAATTTATTGATAATGCATCAGCTATAAACAAACAGCTAAAAAAAAATATTTACGACAAGGTTAATTTTAATAGCGTTTTGATTACTCGTATTGATTTTTTAAAATATAATGAGTAAACTAAAAATAATTGTTAACATTTTCTAATACATTGGCTGAAATAAACAAAAAGTAAAGAGACTGTCGTAAATGTGATAAAAAGAGATATCTTACAGTAAATGTTTGCGTTTGTGTAATATGTGTGCTCTCTCTTCCGGCACTTGTTGAATTTGATGGAATGAAGGTATTGTAAGAAAATAAACAATTTTCCTGCAAATTTATTCCGCTTTTTTAAGCTTCTCACCATACAACCACGTTTAATACTACACGTTTACAAAATAAATTGTAAAACTTTTGCCACATCAACGTTTCAAGCCGTCATTTTGCTAAGTTGTATTTCTTATATAACTTTTTAAATGAAAATTATTTAAGAAATACAACGTCATTTTTTACTATGAATTTTAAAGGTATGAACTTTAATTAATACAAATTTATTCTAGTGGTTTTTATTTTGAGTTTACCAAAAATATTTAAAATATTGACTTAATTGCTGTTGGTCAAGATCAATAACGAAAATTCATTTCTAACAAAAGGCTGAATGAAGATTTCTTATAAATATTTATTTTTTTCCTGGAAAAGGGGTCTACAAAAATAATTATAAAACTCTCTTGTTTGGAATAATTTTCCTTTGTGAGATCATCGAAAAACATAGAAAACTGAAAGAGTCCAAAGTCAATATTGAGAGAGGAACCCTCGAACCGGGGTAGTGCAGTAGGTTCAGCTTCAGACCTACCCCTGTTAATAGTTTTCTTTTATGGTGTAGCTTCCTGGAGAATAAGATATATTGTGTCCATTTAATAATTTAAAACATCTATATAGAAATCCGTATCGTGTTTTAAAGGTTAGCAGTAAAAATTTGACTCGGGTAGTGCAGTAATTTTTCGACCATCACTAAAGATTTTGATATTTGATATTTTAATACTTAATAAATAGATTATAGAAAACATTTACTGCGACAGATGTTGAGAATAGTCTGAATACAAAAAGACAAATCCCAGAAACGTATTATGACAAAAACAACTGTATTTTCTCTAAATGTTTTGCTGCCTCTTTTATTGTTGTATTTGCTCGTATAACTTTCGATATATTTATAAAAATATTGAATTAGTTGTTAAGACCACTGATTGTTAACAAAATATTTTCCTGTTCAATTTCCGTCATGGTGAACAACAGGTAAATAAAAAAATTGTATTCCATATTACGGCTCTTGTCTTTAGCCCTTCTTTGTTTTAATGTATTCAATGATAATGCTAATAATACTTTAAGAAACACCCTATTGAATTGAAAAACGCAATCAATCGAATAATCCTATTATGACGTAATATGACTGTAGCGGAACTAAGTGGGATTTTCATCTTTGAGAGAGAGAAGATCCAGGTAGTCAAGAGGCATCCCCATATAACAAGCCTTATCGATTTAATACTTAGACCACACCTTGACTGTAGAACTTTAAAATATAGGAAATATTTAGGCTTAGAATATTCAAAATCACTTGCTTGAATTAGAAGCTATGGTGTTGCTTTGAAATCTATTAACCTGGAAATATGACTGGAAAAGTTAAGAAAGCTAGTATAAAGCTTATTTTAAAGTAAATGAAAATACGCACAAAGTTCTTGACGCAAACTTCAAAACTTAGGGTTTGCTGAGTCAATTTACAAGCAAAAGTTTCTTCAGTGTAAAATGCGGTAATTTGGATAGATGTATTTTTAAATTGAATGTTATTTTTAAAATATTAAAGATGTTATTAAAGCGCTTTCAAAAATCTTTTGCGAAGGAAGCATGGGTTGTATTCCCAAAACTCAAAAAGTAAGAGGTGCGTGAAAACAAACCCTTCCCGATTATATATGTAAACAATCAAAAATGTTTAGTTGTGAAGTTTGTTTTTACGACAAATCTTTTAACAAGAAGCAGTGGCTTGTCGTCCTATAAAATAAATTATATTTTAAGCTGATTTTTTTTAAATATTCAATGTGACGCTGCAAGGTACTCTTTAGTAAAATAATTATTTTTTATACAATCATGTTACATATAACTTTAAGATTAAAGTTCATTTCTTGGCTCTGGCGTTCATTTGAGTGCACATTATTAAGGCCAGCAGCCATTTGTGTATTCACCAGAGGCGCATTTGTATTTAAAAATAGACAATTCAAATGTCAGCATGTCACGGAGCCCTATTATTCCTGATGTAAATGGAGGGAGGCTTCTTTTCGTTGTCTAAGAAAAAGTCTTTCTATAGATGTCCACTAAAGCTATTGCATAACTCTTGAAAAAAATCTGTTCCTGTGAGGTAAAATCAAAGTTTTACGACCACTGATAGTGTACTTTTTTTCTTGAGTTTAAAGCTGCGTTATCGAAAAAGCTTCAGCACTGTTGAACATTAATTAAATTGTGAAAAAAGCTTGCGTGGTAGACGTATTAAATTCATACTTCAATGTACAAATAAACGTTATGCGTACTATACATATAATTTTTTATTGTCTTCTGAGAGCACAGAAACTCAGCTGTGCATGCAATTGTGTAAATCGCGCATATCGAGTATAGATTAACTGCGTGTTAGGTTTATTAGTAAGAAGCCTTATGGTAGTTTAATATTCGACAGCCTCAGTAAGGGGTCCGGCGACATTACCAGAGGCACAGCCGAGAAGGAGTCACTTGACACGCCGCGAAAGTCCAAGATCCAATCAGCATATAGGTACTAACTCCTGGGGTTATCCAACTAATATGCAAGCCTTATCAATCAAAACATATTTTGAAGCAAGTCTTAATATACAAATCTCAAGACACACACTACCCAAGTTACACACAATCGTCATACAAAGGCAATAAATTAAATGAATGTTCAGTAATATTTTGTGTTAAAGCAAGCTATCTTTGCTATGCTCTCTCCATTTCTTTTACATTTATTTTAAACATAAAAGTCATCGATCTTTTTCATTTAAGGCTTTTTAGTTTTACTTGTATAACCCCATGTACAAATCTATCAACTCTAGTTTCGTCTTGTGCACTGTACTTCTTCCTCTTTTCTATTTTTGTACATATTGTAAATATTTAAATTTTCCTTCTTCTTTTCAGGATGTTCACTGTTTTATTTTTTTTCTTTGAATCATACTATATCAATATTTTTTTTAATATAAATTGTGTGCATTTTAAAAAAAATGTTGAGTCTTTTATTTTTGTATTGACTCAAAACCAAATTTTCAGTAATATAATAATTTGTTTTTTTCAAGTATTTTATGTATTCAAAAATATAGGCATAATAAAAATCCTACTTGTATAAATTATATTATTGGTTATATCTTTGTAACGTAGGGGTAGCATATTTTTCGTTATTTCACTCTAATTTCTATATTTCTTCTTGGCGTGTATCTGTTATGTGATGTTTTTTTTGTAAATCAAGGGATCTTATGTAATTTCATAATAAACTGATCTCATGTTATTTTTATGATTCTGTTCCAGGGTCCTGTCTGAGCTATGGACATTCATGTTGGGGAGGTAAATATTAAAAAGACCAAATAAAAAACCTTTTTTTCAACATCAAATGCTTTTTAAATTTTAATTGATTAAGCATATTTTCACACTACAATATGCTTACTTTAAATGTATTCATTATGTTGCTAATTATCTCGGTTTCTTTAACTACAGTAACACAATGACTTTTAATACATTGAGGGTTGCAGGTTTAATAACTTATAAGCAGGTTCTTCGTTTTAACCGTAGCATGCTGACCTTAGTCATATTAGCTAAAAGTGTGTATGATTAATCACATAAAAATAAATATTTAATGTTGATTTGTTCAACTTTTAAATAATTGTTGATATTCTATATTTTCAGCCCATGGGAAGCGAAGCCTGGGTCACGAGCCTGGAAGGAAATTGGGCTCCTTGCCGCTCGCGGATCGCTGGTTCATTTCTCGACTGCTGCGTCCTGAACTGAGAAGAAATAACGAACCCCTGTTTCCCCTTAACATTAACGTAAGCAAATTTATTAATAACTTGACATTATATTTTTTTCAGTATACGTATGTCATCAGCAATTTAAATTAAAATTGTAAAAACGACAAAAGAACATTGTATTGATATAAATATTTATTTTTTTCGCTTACCTAGAAACTTCCTCATCACCATACAAAAAAACTTATTTTTATACTGTTTTGTTTAAAAATACGTGAAAACCTCAATAGTAATTGAATATCTAATCACTACGTAAAATAAATTTTGTTTATAAATGCGTGCTGTTGATTTTATGGGATTTCAATGAACGTTTAAGGAAAAATAAGTTTTAGCTTGTTTTAATTGAACTGATGGTAAATCTAAGCATAAAATGATAAAATCTACAACTGTACATATAAAAAATAAAATAATTTTGCATTTTTTCCACACACAATTATTTAATTTCAGCGTCAGAAGTAAAATTTAATTGCTGAAAACATCAGAATAACCGAGAACGTAAATATTTATAATTTTTACTTTTTTTCTGATAAACGTTTAAACCGTTAGAGAAAAACTGTTGTTTTGAATTATTTGAACAGCAAATTTATATTGTGTTTTAATTTATTATACATATTTTCAGCGTGTACCAATTGATGAAGCTAATATCGACAACTGGCAGCGCTCTGGAGAGGAAAGAAAGATCTACAATCTGGATAAAAATATTCTTCCGTAAGACTTCCGACAAAGAAAATTTTTTCATGTTATAACTATACATATTATATTTTAATTTAAAATCGACAACAACACTTGTTGGCTCAATGGATTATAAACTGCTGGCTGATAAATTTTAAGCAATTTTTTTTGGTTTTCTTGTACTTCTATATTCGTTAAACGTTATAAAATAAAACCCAATGATATACAGATTATTTGTCATTGTCACCAATAAACTTCTCTCTAATAATTATTAAAATTGATTATTCTTGAACAATGACCTTTAATTTTTTTTAAATGCTAACTTTTTTTACAGGTCTGAACTTTCTGAAGAAGACAGGAATGCGATTGAAGAAATTTTCTCAGACGATTCTGTACCACGACCGGACAAAATCAATTTTTTGCAAATACTGGTAGGCTTACAAAAAACTATATATAATTTTGAATGAAACTGTAATAAAAATACATTCATTAAACTATATATTTTTATCGACAAGTTGATTGCTTCTTAAAACTACAAGCAAATAAGTTTTTTGTAGACAAGTTGTGCTCAAAATCTGGGTGAAAATTTAATTATTGTTATTTAAGATCAACTTTTAAGAAACTAAGAAAATAAAATTTGAAAGCATTTAAAGTAGAATACATAGAATAATGTATATTCTGGAATAAACAAAATGTATTTTCGTTTATAATAATACTAATTATTTTTTTCAGAAGGCCAACAATGCCGGAATGCAGTAAAGTGAAGGCAATGAAATGTTTCAGAAATAATCAACCCTTTTTTTTAATTTAAGCCGCTCTCTGACAAAATTCTTGAAGCATTTTTTTATTAAAATTTTAAAAAAACTTCACATTATTTGAGTAATCTGACTTTTTCTTAAATTTTATTTCTTGTATATTGTAAATACGTGACAAATTTAAATTTAAAAAAAAATTAATAGTCAATTCCATGAATACCTACAATAAAAAAAATACTATATTCATTTATTGTTTTAAATGCCTTTGTTAAATTAAGTGGATATTAATTTGTACAATTGTTGAATTTAATTATTCAGAGACTGAATAAAAATCTATCGTTTTTTCGTTTCTGTATCTTGGTTGTAAATGAGATATTATATATAACATGGCTGGGTATATATTATCACATTGTCAAATATTACGTTTATTTATTATTTTTTATTCGTAAATAACTTGTTCAATTTTACGAAATTTATTTTCTCTACTACTATTTAGAATAATGTAGTGATTGTATTTAATGTTAACAAATAATTATTGAATATATAGATAAAGTGCAAGTTAATAAAGGTTTTAAAACAACAATCCGAATCTATTATTTTGCAAAATTGGCGAATTGCAAATTTGGTTACAGACTGATTATGAACATTTTTACAAATTTAATAATCCAGATCTGAAAACTGAAAAACTGTGCGTTGTTGTGTGTTTCGTGTGTATTAGAAAATCGAGCCCAATGACTTAAACATGATATAAAAGGAAAACAATGTATGAACATACTTATGTATTTATTTTTAATTATTAAACTGCATAATAAAAAAAATAATTCACAGTACTTAATCCATAAGTAATCTTAAAATATCTGTACTGCTATTCAGTCTTAAAAAAAATATTTAAAAGGCAACCATTTAGGTATAAAAGTAGGAATATAAACGGAAACAGTACAATATTACAGATTTCCTCCTGAAAAATAAATGGTTTGAGCCCTGACTATTGTGGCGTTCTAAAAATTCGTGATTTTAACTGTAATTTTAAGCCATAGATGCCACTTTACTATTGAATTTTTTAACTCTATATTTTTTGTATTTTACAATGCAGACTTAGGATGAATTTTTAATAAATACTTTAGTGTCTATTTACAATTCAATTTTGATAATAATTAAATTACTAAAAACTAATTGATTATCTTATACTATATTTGATCTAGTCCAAATAGTTATAATTTCGGTAGTCCTGAAGTTAAAATACGTACGCCAACTAATTTTTGGGCTTTGGACTTGAAACTATCTTTTTTGAAAGATTTTCTGAATTTTTCAAATGCAATTATTTTAATGATTGAAATAACAATTTTAAGTACTCAAAACTAAAGTGATTAAAATAGCTAAAAAAAATTGAATCTACGTGGTCTCTTTTCTCAATACCACAAATATTACTAATTTTTAATCCCAGATTGGCACGAATCGATTTAAATTAATCTACCTGAAGAGGGCTGATCCAAGCCTGTTGATTCTAGGGTGATTGATTTGAAGGCCCTTCGGGGGGTTTCTTTTGAGGCTGTCGCCAGAGAACCTTTTCACCCGGCGGTTTGCCAATCACGGACAGCTGACTGGCTCTGTCGCGACTCGCCCCGTTACATACGACCAGGCAACCCGAATATTTTTTTATCCGTTGATATTTTTATAAAATCATTCTAATACATCAAATATTTTGCTCTCCTGTTTCCAAATGGATCTTGTTAATGAGTTTTCTGATTTAAAAAATTGCTAATAAGCATTAAAAATGAACAAAGGGACATAAAAAATCTCAGTCAGAATTAACTTATTCCAAGGACATTGATAAAGTCAAGGTAATAAAATATGAAAGAAAAATTATATAAAATATATATGGTTTCCCTGAAAAAGTTCGATCAAAAAAATTAACCTTACAATAGGAAAAGAATCTCATAAATCTAACTGATTAAATCTAGACCTTCTATTGGTGTGAAAAAATCAATAGAATTTCCTGATTTCAGTATATCACTGAAATTCAATACTGGACAATTGGATTGTTGAAACCCTTGAAAAGGATCCATGTACACGATTTTATTCTGAAAAGACATCTGAAATTTTACGTTATAAATAGGATTTAGACCTAGAACTTGTGACGTTGAGTACAATTTAAAATAAACATAATATAAATAGCTCGTTGAAAATATTTTTTTTTTCAGTTTTTTGTTTCAATTCGTCTTCACTAGTTAAGCTATTTATTCAATAGATTTTGGGAAGTCTAGTTATATTTGATGATTTTTATGACTTCTGGTGTTTAATGCAACACACTCATCACAACCTCCTAATTATACACTTTAATTCAGTCAAAAATAATAGAACTCAGTTTCAAAGATAAGCAAGTGGATTTTTGTGAATTGATGAACGGCAATTGAAAATTCAGAAGCAAAAAAAATATTTACCGCGTGTAATATTTATATATAAAAAAAGAGTCAATCCCCTGAAAGTGTTGTGTAGTCCTGGCTCGCGGGATCATTAGCGGCGCGACATCCCTTCAGGTTTCTATGGGGTGGCTCGCGTTGTCGTCTGCGCTCAGCACATTTCAGACTCTCCTGACATTTTCCTCTAACTCCAAAGCGAGGTTCTGTTTTTGTAAATTCACCAACAGCCTCAATAAATTATGAATTTATTTATATAAAATTATCTCTCATCTGATAAAGCCTAAATTTGTTCATTCATATTAAATAATTGCACCATAAATTTCCATACGAAAAATGATAAAAGGTGTAATTCATCACGCAAGATATATTTTAAAATTGATGCTGAAAACAGCAATAAACATTTATACATTAAAACAATATTCTAAGGATTTTTCAAATTAAATTGGCTATGCACATTTTTTGTAAACATGACTGAAATTAAAATAATATTTTCAGCTTTCAAAAATAATGTGTACTGCCTATTTTTTAACAATACAATCAAATAATGCATAGAGCGCTCAGTCGCCTTATAAATCGTGGCCTTTAAAAATTAAAGATATAATTAAAGTTAAATTACCAAAATTAACTCTAAAAAGAGAGCAGGTTTCCTTCTGTAGCGATCTTTTTCGATAAATAATAAATCATAATTTATTGCAATAATTTATATTCCACCGGTAAGAATCAATGAATAAATTAGGTTTTAAGTAGCTCTCGGCCACTTCTAACAAAAATCTTCCATTAGTTCTTATTGATATCTTTCTGGCTTTGTTATATTTCGCGTAATAAATTACTGGTATTTTTTATTGCAAAGTCTAAATCTACTTTATGAGTGTTAATCATTAATTAAAATATATATTTAAAAAGTTTTTGCCGTACGATTTTGTTAACCGTTACTTAGAGGTGTTTTTTTCATGTCCAAGCATTGTTTACAGCCCTCTTATAACGAAGAATTTTAGGGAGAATATTTCACAGTGAACACTTCAACAAAAACAGAGAATAAAAATAAAAAAAACCAACGAGCAACAAATATGAATAGTCAAACGGCTGGAAGGTTACGAATATTTTTTCCTTTGAAGAGCTTCTTCAAATAAAATAAAATAAAACAGAAACGTGAGTTTATAATTCACAGATTTCACAATTTTTTATGATGAAATATACAATAAATAACGAAAAAAAATAGTAACTGAACACCAATTGCTTTTATACTTTTTTGCGCACAGTCAGCTTTTCAGGATACTGTAACATTTAGACTTTCCATGGCTTCGTGTTAGAAGTTCTTTTAGAATTTCAGCCGAGACTAACTTACTCAGTTTGAGAAATCCTTCAAATAATATTGAAGGTTTACTAATAAATACGTTTCTGTGTAAACACTTATTTATAGTGCAAGTAGTTTTATTATAATATTCCTTATTACATCTTCCAATGCTCGTAGAGCCTTGTGCTCACAGAATCAGTTACATTGTATTTTATGGCATTGTGAATATTCGTCCACATAAAATTGAACACTAGCATCTACAATAAGATTGTTTGTCATCGATCTGCTTTTACACGTATCGGTTTATGAAAGTTTTCATATAAATATAAACTCTTAAAATAATAATCAATCATTTTTGACCAACACGTTTTAAGTTCGTTAGTGACTTTATTTATTTAAATAAACGATGCTGAAACTACAAAACGTTTATCCATAATTCTATCGAAATATTTTATAACTGAAGAACTCTTTTAATACGAAACTATATATACGTGTAATGAATGTGGCATTTTTTAATAAAAAAAAATTATATTTATACTGAAACTTCTCTACTTTAAAATTATATTTTACCTTGTTACAGGTTTTTATTGGAAAATCTATTTTGATTTATATTAATAAACCGTTACATTAAGGACACAGTCGCTTTTATCGCTGATGGCTTAAAACCACTTGCCTTCTTGCCTCTACCACTTATGAATTTTTACTGTTGTATATTAATGTGGTTTATTTACATAACCAAGTTTATTAATCCCGAATTCTTTTAATTTTTAAAGCATACCTAACAAAGATAAATTTCCTAAAGCATGACTTGACAATCACAACCACAAATTAAACAATAAAACCGTAACATGTCTTTATATCAAACCGGAGCGTGTGATCATGTTTAGCTCCCCCAAAATCAAATAAAAATACAAGATATCGCTACTTAACAAAGATGGACCATTTCAATGTTTTTACAGCAAAATATTGAAAATAATCTTGCAGTAAAACTATGATATCTGTTGTATGTAAAATGATACAATGTTGGAACAGTTCCACTTTGGATCAAACGTACATCGCTTCAGGAAACGAAAGGTTATTCCGCGTTTCATTATATTTTGACCTGTATAAGAATATTTCCTTCATTGTGAAGTGCTTAATGCATGGACGAACTCTAAAAGATAAATTCACGATAGAAGATTAAAAACTCAAGGTTCACTTGAAACATTAATATACAGTGTTATTTAATTATTAAAAAAAAACACGATGTTAAGGCGTGTTTTCTGCACAAAAAATACATTATTTATACTTGCTTTAGTAATAAATTTAAGAATTCATAACTCATAAAAAACTTATGTATGTGTGGTTTATTTAATCATTCAAATATGTATTTAATATATACGAATTAAATTTTATATTAATAAAAGCTCATCAGGCAGATAGTTGGGGTTACTTTTGAGCAGCAGATGAGTTTATGCAACAAAGCACACCAGAAGTTAAATTAGATGAAAGATTTGAGACAACATAAGAGCTTTCAGAAGTTAA
The DNA here is from genome assembly GCA_022113835.1 of Atopsyche davidsoni. NCBI lineage: Eukaryota > Metazoa > Arthropoda > Insecta > Trichoptera > Hydrobiosidae > Atopsyche > Atopsyche davidsoni. The sequence continues at coordinate 10,403,709 of JAILWY010000027.1, forward strand.
AATCAAAACTATGCAAAAAGAGTAGTTAATAAATCACTGTTAATCAATAAAAACTTTTAAAAGGTGACGTCATGGATCTTCAGTTCAAGACGCTAAAATGACAAGTTTATTGAAAACTATTGCATTTGGCTATAAATTTACAGTGGTCTGATCAATAAACTGATTAAATTGTGTTTTGCAGCGGACAAGGAGAGAAAAAACCCTCTTCGTGTGGTGCTGAAAACTTTGGTTATTATTGAAAACTGATTGTGTTTCTAAATCATTATAATGTAACGTTTTTGTTACTGGTCTAGTGATATAAAACTACATACTTTAGTTGAAAATAGTCATCCAGTGTTTTAAAAATAAAGTCATATAGAATTATAGGGTAATTCTAAAAAATATTATAATCAAATACAATCTAGAAATCAAAGTTGGGTCTATCAATATGTCTTCGTTATTTTGTATGCCAATGTATCATCAATGTAAGGTGGGTTCAAAAAAAAATCAAATTTTCAGGATTAATCGAGTTGGTCGTTTATTGAAGATAACGAAAGCTCACTATCGTCGCAGTTATTTCCGCCACGCTACTCCGGAAATGACGTGGATCCAGAATGAGAGTTTTTCAGCTGAATTAGGCGATGCCGGAAACAGTTTTCGCCGTCGATTGCTTTTGGTGCTCGCCTAGTTTGCGATCGCGAAAGAAACACAAAAAGGCTCTGATGAAAAACGAATCGACGATAAATATTGAATACTTTGCTTTTCAACTCCGCTTAGCATGCTGCAGCCACAAAATCAAATACACTGCTGTAAAATTATTTAGTTTTTAAGTCTTATACACAGTATACATACTTATCAGAATCAAAGATGTTTCTTGGCTGTATGCATAAATTTTAGTAAAAACTGTACATCACTGTTATAATATGCATATCTATTTATGGATTGGTCAATCAGATGCGTATTTATTACCCATTACGGGTTTTATTATATTATTACTAATTTGATTAGGCACATTAGTTCATATATAGAAGATGACTTAAAGAAACTCTCAGAAAAATATCATCGTGATTTGTGTGGGATGATGATATTTTTCTGAGAGTTTCTTTAAGTCATCTTCTATATATGAACTAATGTGCCTAATCATATTAGTAATAGTTATAATGTACGTTATAAAGTTTTTGATATTTTGACATACAAGTATATTTTTATTACCATTACGTAATTTTTTTTAAGAGTAATTGATGTTTAATAGGACAATGACATGCTTCAAAAGAAATTATTCACAACAATTTGCACTGGAAAGTTGTGACGTTGGGTACTTTTGTACGTTTTCTAGCCACGGGGCGAAAACGTGCGTCTTTCAGATTTTCAGTGCCATCCGGCTATTTATGAATATCACACAATCAAAAGCACCGACACAATGAAACAAAACATCACAATATGATGAAATATGTTAATAATATATTTAAAAAAAATATGATGTAACATCAAGGCTTTCGTTAAAATTTTTAATAACCTAATAACATCATAAAATTCATTTTGCTTATAATTATACATGTGTTTGTACAAGTATGTTTTTTAATATATTAAATTCTAATTGTACGGCTTAAGGTTTGCAATAATGTGAACAAAAACGTCAAATTTACTCGCTTGAAGTCGTATTTGATATAAAATACGAATTGAACGATATGTTTTATAAAAATAATGTAGTTCAATACCACAACTGCATTTTATAGTTCTCTTGGGAAATAAAGCACTGAGTAAATATATCATGTTTCAATAAACTATATATTAATTTATAAGCTTATTTGATATAGCTGTGCATTATTAATAAAACAATTATTTAAATATGTATTCACCAATTTAAATTATTTGTACGCCATAACTGTTTTCATTATAAAGTGGTTTAGAAAATTGCGTTAATGTTTTGTTGTGCCATCATTTCTTTTTGAGTTGTTTTCTAAAAATTAACGCTATTTTCGTGGTAAATTATTTTTTAGCCAATTTTATAATTTGCTTATTAATCAAATAAATATATCTTTGATAAACTATTTTTTTTTTACTATGCATATAACAGGTGAATAGTTTTTATATTGAAACATTTAATTATGTTGTTTTTGACAAAAAAATCTGTCGAATTCCATTATAATTTTCTGACTAAAAATTTTGGCAAAACTAGTGGCATCAAAAAATAATAAGTTAAAACAACACTTTTACATTTTTTGTGCTGAAAAATATTAAATATAATAATCGATGTAGCTTTTGTATTAAAAAACCATTATATTACGCTAATATTAATAAAATTAATTTATATTCTAGGTACACAAAAAATAAAGCTGCCGTGTCCATAAGTAACCCCAATTAATTTTTCACCTTTTTTTGTTCTTTGCAACTTAATTGAATTAAAAATATATGATCTAAATACTATATTTTATATTTTAATGCGCAGCTATATTTTGCTGTAAAGGTTTTCCGTTTACTCGGGAGCTTTTAGGCATCGAGCGAATGAGTCGAAGAAGAAGCTTTCAGCAAACATATTTACAAAAACGAAATATTACACAAGCATTGAAATTGAAAATCCAATGAATATTTATTATTTAATAAATTTAGATTATTTCAAATAATATTTGTGGTCTATCCACCATTAATTTTACTGATTTTACTAAGCAGCCTTTCAACAACAATCTGAATGCAAAATAAGAAAATATTTAACTCAAATACCCAGCAACGTACTTTTAAAATTGAAATACGTTTAACAACTCGCAATAGATGTTACAACATGATTTCACAAACAATATAATTTCTTCATTTTTACAGGATTTTTTGCTGAAATAATGAGGGAGAGCTTGGCATTTAAATTTTACATCAAAAGATATTCATTGGGTCGTTTTTGTTAGTTATCAACAATAATACGATAGAATAAAATCTCACTGCTTCGTGTTACTGAAAAGTCAAGCTGACCTTCTGAGAAAATACTTGAACTTAAATGAAGGAATTAATTAGCCTTTGTAGAAAGAAAATACTGATGGATAAACATTTTAATTCAGAAAGTTTTTGATGTGCTATGTTTGTTTTTTTTATAAAAATTGCAACTGGACCAATTTTAAGACTAAAAAAAAATTATATTTTCTATTGCATCGTATGATATACGGTGTGTGCATTATTTTTTCCGGATTTTCTAAAAGATGGCGTAACTAGTATTGAATCGCATCAGGCTATTCTTTAACATTTCATTGTGAAGCGTCATTATTGCGCTTTTGTTTTCAGTATATGTCATATCGCTGAAGTGTATACAACATATATTTTTGTGCTCTCAACATGTCAACTTTTGTACGAACAAAACGCAATTTGCGGTAAGCTTTACTTTTCTGTTTCAATTGGAAGAAAAAACCAGCTGAATGTCACCGATTGCTGTGTGAAGTTGGTGGGATTATGACAATGCTCGGCCACATGTTGCTAAATCGGTTAAAACCTATTTGGAAAACAGTGGATGGGAAGTTCTGCCTCACCCGCCTTCTAGCCCAGACCTTGCCCCTTCCGACTACCACTTGTTTCGATCGATGCAGAATGCCCTTTCTGGAATACGCTTCACTTCTGAACAGGGTATCAAAAATTGGCTTGATTCTTTCTTGGCCTCAAAAGACGAACAGTTCTTTTGGGATGGAATCTATCATTTGCCCGAAAGATGGTAAAAAGTAGTGGCTAGCAAAGGACAATACTTTGAATAGAATATATTGTACCAATTTTTTATAAATAAGCTCCAATTTCACGAAAAAAATCTAAAAAATTAATGCACACACCGTATAGTATTTTGGAAAAACATCAAAATCACAAGTAAAACAATGTTAATCTCATTTGCAATCGTAGGAGTGGTGATTTTAGTTTTGCTACATGATATATATATATATATATATATATATATATATATATATATATATATATATATATATATATATAACTACGCAGGTCAGCCGAGCAAATATTAACATCCTTCAGTCTGTTCAGTCGATCCTCCCTACCCTGTGGTGTGTTCCCTCCTGTAAATTTATTCGACTCTGAAAAAACAACCAAACACTCGAGCCGACCAATGACGTGGAAAACTTCAGCTTTGAAGAATCCTTCAAACCAAATCACATTCTCTCCAGCCGAGACGAGAGTTCTGGGGATTTCTCATCGCTGATTTTCGCTACGGTTTCTAAAACCTCATTTTTATAGACCCACTTGTCATATTATGATGTTTATTTTTTTATAGATTTTCAACTTTAGCCGAGTTTCCATGCGGATAAGCAAAAAGCATTTTAAATAATTGTGATTTGAGTTTTTATCATCATTAGGAATGAGTCGTTTTTAAATCCTAATATTATCTATCTGAATGCTGGAAAAAAGGGGTCAAAATTATTTTATAGCATAACGATATACATTTTGATTTTATTGAATAATTGCGAATAAATATTGGTAGAGATTTTTTTTCATTTCGCCTTTTAACACAGTTATGTTGAATTCTTCTAAAAAAATACAAAATCTATGTCAAAAATAATCATCAGCTTTTCTTTGCAAGCAAAAAAGAATCTTTTTAAGCCCTTTTACGTAACAAACAGGTAAAAAATGTTTTAATGAACCTTTAGTTAAAAGCATGACATGCAACGTTTTGGTTATGTAACTAAAAAAATATATTTGTCTATTTGGCAAACAGTTTATCAAACATTAAATCATCTAAATCGATATTTTATTTAAAGCTTTGTTGCAACCGCAACTCAGAAGCATTGACGAATTAATATAAGTTAGTGCTCACATAGTATTTTTAAAAGCACTGAATACTTTCAATAATAATGATTATTCGTTTACATGTTTCATTTTTTTAAATATTGTCTCAATTTACTCAGATTTTATCACTATTGCTAACAAATTATAATTTAATATTGAAATTTTGTTGAGAAGTGTTTATAGAATGCTTTTTCTAAGAAGTTATAGTCTTGGTACCATTTTGTAAAAGTTTTAGGTTAAATTGGGTAAAAAAACCATACACAAATATATTACTAAAAATTTTTCAAAAAAAAATGAGACATTTAAGGCCTTGAAATTTATCTATGGGGTTCTACGGGAATTCACTTACAACGCGGGGTTGATATTTTGAATATGAATCATTGATAAAAGGCGTATATAATAATCTGTTTCTAATAAGATTTATTTTTATAAAGCATGTATATTGAGAGCAATATAAAAGGAAAAGGACAAAGGAGAGGCAAATAACAAAATTACGCCAACATTGTAAAAACGTGTATCTTAAGGAGTGGTTAAATTATGTTAGGAAAACGCAGAAACAACAGATAAAATAATATTGTTAGAGTATTCATAATCCATGGAGCTTCAACAAGCGCCGTTGCTATGAATCATTTTCTGTGGTGTTTTTGATTTAAAATTCACAAACTCGGTCGGCACTGAATTTATAATTTTCAACTTTACTAGTATCTTGGGTATCATAGTATTATGACATATCTGAAACAACTTCAGTTTTCATTAAAATACAGGCATAAATAAGGTTTTATAACTAATACAAATTCCTCAAAACTTATCTTCACATATGCACTGAATCCTTCGCGTTAATATAACGATATAATTTTATCACAAAAGAATAAACGCCATTAACAAGATAACTACTTTTTCGTTACTGAATTCAGTTATTTTTCTCTGTAAAAGATCTAATAATTGGGACCCTTTATTATGTCAGTTAATCAATCAAAATTTTATCACAGAGGTGATTCCTTATATTTCATCGAATAGCATGTACGTCATTACCTGTAATTAATACTTGTTTTCATAACGTAATTATATGTAATACTTTACTTCAGCAAATCAAATATGGTTTTATTACTAGTTTTTTTTTTAATATTAAAAAAAAACTCTGACTCTCAAAACCTGTAACTGCAAAATAATAACCACATGGTTTATTAGTTTTTTACAAATAATACAGGTAAAAAAAACGTATTTTTAAATACAGATCTACAATTGTTTTTTCTATATTTCATAGAACTATGTAAGTATTAAAAACACACAACTTTTCAGTATTCTTTATTAAGGCAGGTATTTTTTGATTTCCCATAAATATAATATATGGAAAATTAAAATAAAGATATTAACAATCACTGAGACTATTTAAACCGAAGATCAGTCGTGAACAACAAAACTCCTAAAAATTCTAAAATAACCGCATAAACATAAAAAAATCGGAAATCAATCATTACAGTTTTGAATTAGTGTATTTAAGTAAAATCTTAACGTTTTTAGTTTATTTCTTTAATATAAAAAAAATCAGAATACTTAAATATATTTTTAATTCAAGTAAGCTTTGAAAGATTACATATAACTATGTATGTTTTAATAGGAAGAACTACCATTTACTTATTAAGACAGCCAAGAAAAAGAAAAATAAAACTAGATAGGAATAAATTTAGTTAAATTCTAGCCATTTTGCTTATTATACATACTATTAATATGATGTCTCATAAATAGAGAAACATTTTTATTGGTTATTTTAAATATTATTAATTGGTTAATACTACTTGTTTTTCGTTGTTTTGTTTAGCAAAACGAGGCGAATTTTATTTATCTCTGTATAATTTTGGTATAATCTATGGTTTTTGTGTCGTCAAAATTAGGTTTATTACAATTATCGTCTACTCAATACTGATTTCAGCATAACTACTACTCCTGAAAACACTTCATAACGCTTATCTATATTTCAATAACTTCTTTATTAACACCATATTATGACGGGGAGCTTGCGTTATCGTAGTAAAATATTTACTCCGAAATGTGAGTCCACCTGGTGCACATGTACTCTCAGGTTTGCGTAAACTAAATTACCTGTCGACTTGTTTTTTTTATCTAGTCTTTTTATGCAAAGTACCCTATGAATTGTGCTACTTTAAGTACAGTTACACCTAAACTAAACCAGCAAATAGTATACGTTCGCAGTGATTTAATTTATTGATATTTCTCTCTTTTGCAGGTTTATTGGAATGTGTAAAAAAATCATTTATCCAGACCGCCCTTTCAAAGCAAAAAGTCTTGATATATTAAACCCGTATTATTAAAGGATGTTTTGAACTGTTTCCAACTGAATGAATCTTCAAAAAATGTAATATTCAATACTTAAATTAAAAATATATAATTGACAACTACAAGTATCTTAAAATAAGAAAAATCATGGAAAAAATTTTATCTAAAATATAGATAATTAATCGAAATAAAACTTAAAATCGACAGTAAAGCAGAAACAGGACAAGTTACTCAATTACTCCTGAAGTATGCAAGCGGAAGTTCTTTTAATCAGTTATAATTTATTTCGACTTTTCAGCAAAGCAAAGTTTTATATCAGATCTTAAAAGTTTTTTAATATATTTTACTATGCATGTATTATTATATTTTGTAAAAGAGCCTACAAAATAATCTTTACCACGATGATAAGTTAAAAAAGTTATAGTAGTAATATTGTATTTTGAATGACTCTCGCTCATATATAATATTATAAGAAAACACATTTTCCGTGACAATTTGATAATATATATATCCTTTTTTTAAAGATATATTCATATAGAAGTTTAGAAGCTCTACTTTTTGGGCATTAAGGGTTCTAACAGCAACTCAAAGAACACCCCTAAAACCAGATAGGTATATATTGTTATTTTACTCACAACGTTAAAGGTTGTATTGAATTTCACTCATACGATGTAAAGAATGAAACTATAACCCATTGTTTCCAAAAATAAAAAAGTCAGTCAATTTGCATTTCAGTCTCCTTATTATTATGAATGAAAATTTAATGTAAATTTTACATACGAGGCGTCGAGGATGTTTTAAAAGTTATTAATAAAAACTACATTCAAATGTCACTTGACAGCCTAATAACGAGACTTTATATTAATTGATTATTTTGTTTGAAGATTATTTCAGAGTTCATGTTAAGACGCCAAATTCTTGGAATGAGACTGGAAATTAAATCACTGATTGGTATAGAAACGACAAGACCATGTCAAAATACAATATATATATGGTATATTAAGAGTACAAGTTACGCGAAAACGAATATGTTTTTTATATTATGGAAATTTTTTTCAATGTTTACAACTTGATTAAACTGAAAAGAAATCAATGTATGGTAATAAAATGAAAAAATGTCAATTTTCTTCGAAAATCATATAAAATGTTTTCAAAAACGATTCAACAATTTCAAATCTATTAAAGTTACGTGTTTTTATTTGATTCTTTCTTTCAGTATAATTTATGAAATTTGAAAAGTATGCTATTAATAAATAAATGCCAATACAAAGTATTTTCTTCTATAACGTCAATGTGTTATAATGGTTCTTTCGATTCATGCTTTTTATAATATTTATTAAATACTGAAATAATATAAATAATAAATTAGCATAACATAATGGTAATTAGTTTTTTTTAATCTTGTAAGGAGGAAGAAACTTTGCATTAAAGAATAAAAAAAACCTTATTTTTTCATAACAGCTATTTAAATTTATCTATAATTTCTTATATCACCTAAAATTTTTATTTAAATATCATTAAATATTTTTTTCTTATATTTTATATATACTGAGTTACAGGCACAAGTATATTTTTTTCTTAGATTACCTTATGAAATAATAATAATATTTAAAAAATCCATATTAAATATAAATACATGTTTTATCGTAGGAAAAATATATATCAAAGGTATTTATAATAAACAAAAATATATTTTAGCAGTTAGTAATCACCATTAAAAAATGATTTTTAAAGTCTCAGTGGGAAAGTCAAGTAGACACGCGTTCTATTTATTATATTAAAAAAATAATTAAATAATTTTTTTTCTAGCTTTATCTATGTTTTAAACAAATATTAAAAACAAAATTGAAACCCTTATATATTAAATTCAAACTCAGTTATTAAGTTGAATCATTTTTTCACGTTTTTATTTTATGTCCATTACGTTCAAACAAACAATATTTTCCATAATTAGCTACAGTATAATATGTTCATTTACTCTACGTAAAACAATGCATTTTTACAATTTTTATTGAACTAAAGCGCAGTCACTGTGAAATATTGAGAAAATTAATTTATGATACGTTTTCATAAAAGATTTCTGCAACAAGGGTTGCTTTTTAGAGTTGAAAATATTCAAAAGCTTATTGCTCCTACTGGATTCAACCCCAAAAGCTTGTGGTCAGCAAGCTGTCGAGCTGACCCTTGCTCCACGACGTGCTCTAAGAATATCATGAAATAGAAGCCTGATCCTTCACGTTTGCTGAAATGCTGAACAGTAGCCGTGGCATAATCGACCCTTGCCTTCAGTATCAACCCCTTGTTTTTTTAGTCTCATTGAGATATCCTAAGCACACATTTCTCTATTGGTCAAATTTAATATTAAAATGTACAAAAGCTGAAATACTTTTTGATATAAATAACTTATATTACAAAAAAGTTTTATCCATAAAAATATTAACTGATAAGTTAAATTATGTATTGTTTTAAATCTACAATATTTGATATGAAATTTTTCATGACTTAACGATAGCAAAACTTTACTTATTTAGTTATTAATTTTATCTCAACACTAAAATAATATTAAACTTGTTGTTTTAAAAATTCACTGTGCCTTTGTTGAGACATGCACATCTAACCAATTACTAAATAAACTGAAAACTATTTCATTTCGTTATAAAATCATCATTATACTGTTGCATTTGCTTGTGTTTAGAACTACCAAAGGAGATAGAAGCAACAACAGGAAAGCCAATGACAGCAAGGGAAGCAGTTCTCATCCAGTTAGCAGCATGTGGGCGATTACATCAGACTGCACGGACACAGGATAAGTCGATGTTCTCTATAATGTATCCGACGCTGTATTTACAGTGTCTCAAATTCAACTAGTAACATATATTGTTTAATACAACGATTGAGAAAAAAATTAATAAACCGTCAATGCTCCCATTCAATTTTAATACAAAACAAATTTAAGGCAGTTGCTTCCAGCCTTCCATTACCTGACGAAATCGTATTATTTAATTGTCACTTTATTTTTCTATGTCGTAAGTTGATTTTTTTACAGTATATTGAAAAAACTATAAATTATACATATATTTTTTATTTAATTATCGTCCATTTTCAGGGTAAAATGAAATCTTGAAGACGTTAAAAAAATGGATAAAATGACGACTTTTCAAAAGCAAAGTTTGTTAAAGATTTTTTATTTTTATTTATAAAGTAATATATCGCACAGGGTTTATATTTGATCTTTTAATTCCAATTGAAAAAACTACTTTTAAATGTTTAGGACTCTTGGAAAAGGGACATGACGATTCTCCAAATTCCTACTCTTCAATCGGAAAAACACATATTTATCATATTCGGAAGAAGGAATGTATCAAACTTTTTGCATTTAAATCTTTTTGATTGGTGCAGTCAATTTTTCGCCAGACGGACCAAAAAATGATCAAAAAAAAAAACTCGATTATGGACCCTTAAAATTCAATTTCAACAACACCGTGCGATTTCGCTGCGCGATGAATTATAAAAAAAAAAACCGTCTCAAATTTTCGCAAATCCTTTTATAAGCAGAAATGAACTCTCACCTAAGCAAATGTTGTAAACAGGATTGTTCACAGTGCGAGCGAGAGGTCCGAGGGTTGGTGCCTCTCCCTCCGACGTGACGTCACATGCTCGTGGTAAGAAAAGGCGTGATATCAGCCGCCTCTGCACATTGCATCGCCAGCGGCCGAGGGAGACATAACACAAATCACCGACAACCCTCACAACCAGTGCTGACTTCCAAGCCATCCTTAAATTTGATTTCTGTACATATAAATTTTTTTTTACACAATTGATAAAAGCGTAATTTTAAGTGATTTTGATATTGATTGTGTTTTTGTTTAATTTATTTGAGTTTAGTAAATTAAATTTTTATTTATTTATTATTTACTTTCAAGTGATGTTTTCATACACTCAATTACTGTGAAAACTTGGAGCTTCTGAAACAGGTAATTTATTTAATAATTTTTTTTTTTTCAGTGAATATTAATAATATTCGCAACTGTACAAATATAAGCATAAACTATTTATTTTTTAAGTAGAGACTTTCATTTCGATAAAACAGATTCTATCAAACTTTTTAAATGAATGTAGATTAAAACCTCACTCATATCATAACTAAAATAAAACCCATAAAAAGTCTTTCATATTCTCATATTTAATAAATTTTAAATACGAATAAAAGGATACACATTAAATCCACATGCTTAAAATTGGTTTGTTTACCAAAACTAAAAAAAAGAGTGTAACATTATAAGATACGTTCAAAAAAATAGATTTTAAAAATCTATCCTGAATTTTAAACTTTATTTTATTTACTAAAAAAATCTTCTTAAAAATATTGAGGAAACCCAAAAATGTTTGATTCATATTCTCATAAACCGTCTCTATAAATTTAATTTTTTTCAGTTGTTTCAGGAAGCCGTCAATACTTGTTTAAAACAAGTTGTAGCATATGTTATCGAAATATCCAGAATATCAAAAGTCATATTGGATTCTTGAAAAAATATAAAAGATGTTATATTTTGTATTAATTTTGGTTGTAATAAAAAGACTTTTTCACACCTTTAAAATAAATATTAATCAAAAACGCAAACGGCATATTATTTCAGTTAAAATCTGTTAAACCAAATCGGAAACAACCCTTAGCCTTGTATCGTTTCCTATGTAACTTTCGATGTTTTAAATAAAATAAAAAATAGCATTTGCTTTGTCATATGCAAAATTATTTTTTTCAAATTATCTAAATTAATTAATTCAAAAATAAACAACGACAATACCTAAAAGTATGACAAAACTACTATACTACTATAGCAAATTAAGACCTGCCTTAAAATAATTTTTATGTTTATAATAATATTGCTTTATATTTATGTTTATGACCATTCTGCCAGCGTTTTTACTTTTAAAAGGTACACGCGTTAACGTTGCAAAAACTAGATAATAATTATTTAACAAAACTCTCTGCTTAATCGTAATGAATCATTGATGAATTTTCATTTGAATTAAAAAAAAAAGTACTGAACGTCTCGTGAAGCTAAAGTTTACCTGAAAATTCATATTATATAAATTTTGTAACGTAGTACCTTGAGAAAGAAAAACCTTGTTTTTTTATAAAAGACAAAAACAATATTTTTATTCATAATCTGTGAAAGGAGTGTAACGTTTTACAAATTTTCAGGAAGCGGTAAATTTCTTGGACTCTCAATCAAATCGCCGTGACTCGATGTAAAAAATCAAAAAACGTTTTTGCGCAGCTCGTTTTGATTTAACAGCATCCCTGTGTTTTCAAAGTGCTTTTTGTGTTTTTTACAGATCCTAGAAACCGCACAAAATGTCTCGCTCCGTGAGTGTGCTCAGCTTTCTTTCCTTCTACGTGATGATTCTGACAGCATCTTCTCTGATCCTATCTGCAGATGCCAAGCGTAAGTACAAACCTTTCCATTTAACATGAACCTTGTGCCATAATTAATAAGAAACCACGCAGCTTTTACAAACGCTAAAATATTTATTTATATTTTTTGTGCGCCAGATGTTAATACACTAAAAGCATATGAGAAGAAACTGCCTTTATTTTTTCTAAAAAAAAAAAAACTACTTCTTTTGATGAAGACAATATTTATAAGAAGTTGCATTAAATTAATACATAAGAATACATAATAAATTTCTAATAAAAAAATCTTCCTTTAAGCTCTTAATAACATAAATATATTTTACCTAGCACTATATACGGCTTCAGTAAATGTCATCTTTTATTGGTTCAGGTATGCGGTAAATAATTTTTCGCTTGAAAGTATCGCGAACCCTTCAACCCCCTTGCACAACCTTCGTGCTTCTGATACGTACACAGATAGATAAAGGATTTACTCTATTTTGGTTGCTGTGGTGTGATGAACCGTTATAATTAATGAATACTTTCAAATAAGTGTGAAAATCACACATAGCATATCCTAGGATTTCAATAATAAAACTACTGGGTAATTTTCCTTTAATAGCCATCGATCATGTTTATTATTTTTATAAATATTTATATTTAATAATTTACTAATGCTTATATTTGTTATAAAAAAAAAGAAATTTATACTCATGTTTAAAGTAAATAACTCTTTTTTAATATTAATTAATGAAAAGTATTTAACCTTTTCAAAGTCACTTCTTCTTTACTTCAGAAACAAACTTTTAAATATTCTGCTGCAAAAGTTGATTGTAAGAAAGTTGAGTCACTTCCCTTTCTGAAAGTAATGTGGTTTTTTTATGTTCAATAATCTGTATCCCCTTTAAAATTGAGAAATCATATGCTTACTAGAAATTTTATAGAGTTTTCTTTAATCATTTACAAACAACAATGCATTTAATTATATACAATAATTATATATTTGTGGATACAAATGAATAATCGAAAATGAAAAAGTTGACAGTTATTCTAATATTATCATTAAACGTATTATTATTGTCAATTGTGGCTTTTAAGCTCAATGTATTTTATACACATTGTTATAATATGTTTAAGACCAAAAAAAATAAGCAAAAGAAAAAAAAGTATGTTGTGTTGAAACAACCCCAAAATGAGTAGATATTCAACAAAAATTATTACTATAGGTTATTTTAAAAGGGCCAAAAGTAATTGTAAAAAGATAAATAAAATGAATAATTTATACAACCAGTAAAGATATTATAATAAAATGCTTCAAACACTAATGAAATATAATTTATCTTTGTTATTTGTTTAAGTATCATTAAAAAACACTTTCCATGTTTTACATTTAACCAGTCCATGTCCGTTCGCAAAAAACTCATCCAATTCTATCATATCGAGTGATTGATGGTGAAACTAATTAAAGATACAATGTAAATATCTAATGCATATATTTTAACTAAAATAAATGAAAGATAATATAAAATACGATAATAATTTAATTCCCTCAATATGGTTGAAAGATCAATTTCAAATTAATAAATATTATTCAAGTTTTGTATTCACAGTGAAAAAACGTTATTTTTATAAATAAATAATTTACAAATTAGCATTTCTAAAATTTAATAAGTCTGTCAGATATATTTTTTAAATTAACTTTATACACCGGGAGTACGTTGGATGAAAAAAAAATTAACCAAACTACTTAATACTGATATTTATTACTAAAACTCTTACAATAAGAACTCATTTTCCCTATAGAATTTTACGATGACTGTAGAATAAAAACCTTTTTTTATATGATACATGATATAGTAAGCCGCAGTGCAGCTTTAAATCCAAGAAATTAACAATGTCTTTTAAATTATATAACTTTCCTGATACAAAATAATATAAACCTTTTCTAGAGATAGTCGAAGGGCTCTTCCGTTTCTGTGTTATAAAAAAAACCACCATAATATGGACGTAAAAATGACAGTGCAAATTTAATTGTGCGAATATTTTCATTAAGTAAAGAAAATTTAAAAGCAATCGATTATTGAACTTTTATAAAATTTTCGGAGAAACATGCTTCGATTATTCTCCATTTACAAACATCCCACTTGCTTCAGAAATTTAGAAAAGAACTTCATCAAAAGCTTGTAGAAAATTAACTGAGGAATTATTCAACTTTGAGTTGTAATAATTAATTTTTTTATTACTTGAGATATTCGCCTTTTTTATTCGCCGAAGTAGAAAAGAAAAGTAGGTTTAGAAATTAATAAGTCGATATAAAAGTAACATCGAAACCTCGTTATGGTTCAATGACTTGGATCCTGCTGGCCGACCTTCAGTCTCAGGTTCAAATCAAGGTTGATCCCTTTATAGAAAATCCCTCTCCGATATACGATTTTTTTTAACTTCCGGTAACGTATTTACTATATATTATACAATATATTATATAATTTAGTAGTCAAGTTGGACATGAATTTACTTCAATTCCAGGTGCTTCTCCTTAGAAGAGGGTGGTGACCATTTCACTGAACATAAGTTTGCCCTAAACTAGTTTTACTAATTTGGCTGAACTTCCGATTTCAACCACTCACGTAAACTCTACATTTATGTTAGTTTCTTACTTTTGATGCCTTTATTTCTTAAGATAATCGCTTGAGTAGTCCATATTTATTAATTCAAAAAATATGGCTAAACTAGGACACCTTTCGCTTTTTTACCATCTTCAGGGGGTTTTCTTTCATTCTGTACAAAACCGTCTTATTTGTGACGCGGTCAACCAATGGTATTTTAAAGATTAGCCTATAAAGGCATATTTCTCTTTAATCTACACCTAATAGATGTTGCAGTATAATCATTATCCATTCAACTACATTAGTCTTGTCTCCATGCAATAATTTTACTACAATTGACGTATCCATCTGTTTATATGTCGTTTCATGTGTTTACCTAAAAGCATTTCCTTAATCTACTAAATGATTTGCCTGATGCTTTGTGCGTTTAACCGAACATTTATTTTGACATGTATTTCACTTGCGCTGAAATATTAAAGTTAATATTTTTAACGGATCGAGCCTACTTGGATTTTCATATTTTGTAAGGGTCATGTTATAATAAATTACAGCAATAACTTAAAGTAAATTATGCCGCATCCAAATTCATAAGGGAAATCATACACGGAAACATTTTTTACTTTTAAATATTAATAATAAAAAAGTATTAGAAACACAGCTTGGAACTTATCATGAACTAAAAACTGGCCACAAATATAATCAATTATAATCTAGTGGTATTTTTTTAAATCTATTATTCACCACAAGCAATTAATCATGAAATAAATAAAGCCACTTGACCATCTAATACTTCTGCTGGCACGTTTAATAAAGGGATGAAGATTAAATATACACAGTTTAAATAAATATACATAATCAAGCTAGAGTCGCTTTTCACTTGATACTACAATAAGTTATATTATTTCGATAAACAATTTTGTTACTGTTCGGCAAAGTTATTGTTATGGGAAACTGTCGAGGCGGAATCAAAGACTTGCCCTTAAGATATCAAAAGTTATCATCGAATCGTCCAAGAAGTCAACTTCAAAGTAAATAAGCTTTGAAAATATAGGGATGTTATAATGTAGCCTAGCCCACTGGGTGTGTAAAGTTTACTGTTTGGACAGTCGAATTAGTTCCAGTTGGATACCCATGATATCGTATACAAGGGTTCTAGGCCCTAGCAACAAATAACAATAAATTAAAACATCTTAAAACTCACCATATATTTTAAATATATACCCCCTCTGGGAGAGACCCTGGTCAAGTCTCATATTTAACCTTTGGGTCACGTTAGTGAACATTGGTAATTTTTAAAAAATATTACTGTTAAGTTTATATTTTTCGCAAACCACATAGGAGGATTTTTGGCAATTCGAGAATAAATCAAATAATATTTATATGAATAATATATACGAAGGTAGTTTTTTTAAGAATGTTTGATATAACATCAACCGTTTTGTGTCATGTGGCAGATATTTGGGGTTGGGTGTATTTTTAATGATTATTTGTTCTACTGTTGATATACTAGATTACACAAATTAACTTATTTTTAAAATAAATACTTTTTACAGGTATCCGCAAATAATTTTGAAAGATATTTTTTTAAAACTTCATTTAAAGACAATCGTTTTCAGACGACAAGTTTATTTGTTAGACTAATTCATGAAATGCCCTAATAAATCAATATGAATCATGTTTTTAAATGTAATTATTGATGTAAAGAACCTGTGAGTTTGATAAAACATCATATTTCTGCAATGAATAAGACAAAACACTAAAAGTACACAAATTATGTGTAACTTTAGATTCACTAAGTTTTTGAGTGTTGTATAATGTAATGTTTTGGATCCCCCGACGTTTCGGTCCCGATACTTAGGCCATATTTAGGGATCTAAAATGACACAAGCACAAGATAATCTATTAACAAAGGTTGCCAAAACCTACGAACACAAATGTGTTACCGTTCATTTAAAATTTTCCCCCATTAAAATTAATTTACACAGTTAAAGTTTAACTTATTTTGGTAAAATATATTGTAAATTAATCAACTAAGATAAATGCAGCCCCTTAAAGCTCTAAACCCCTCGTCGTGTATAAAACAAACAGAAAAAAGTTTTCATATTAAAATAAATGAAACCTATCCTCATCGTGTATTTTTATAAAAAATTAATGGGTGTTATGAATAAATTACTTATTTGATTAAATAATATGTAATAAATATGAATTTTCATGTTCCAATGTTACCTTTTGCTAACAATTATTAAATTCATTCTTTTATTTATACGTGATTTCCTTTATTTTTATACTAGATTAATAAATTAAGCAAGCATTCAATGGCTTGAAATCACTTCGATACTTTGAGACTACGATATAAAATTATTAAAAAAAAACTAATAAAGACCACAGTATTAAATTTCTAGAATTACAACATTATTAAAAATTCCGGGTTGTATATTTATAAAAAATATATATTATATTCATAAAAAAAGGTCAAACCGCAGTTTCTTTAAGTATATACTCAGACGCCTGAAGGCATACGCTAATAAGAAATTTCTAAATTCTTAGGCACCAAAATAAATATTTAATCTTTTTTCCAATCCCATTACATAAAACAACAGTTTCAAATATATTAAATAAGTCACACAAGTAGCTAAAAAAATATATTTAATAATTAAAGCTCTGTATATAACCGACTATCATTCGTGTTTAACATAACGAAAAAGTATACTTCAATATTTTTACACAGCTGATAAATAACAATTGTTAATCATAGAAATAAAATTTACTATCATCATTTTTAAAAAAATCAACAAGTGCATGGAATTTTAATTAAGCTATATATCAATTCATATATTACCTTATTTCACGTATTTCAATATGTGTTACATTTTTAATACGAAGATAAACAAGGCACTTCTTTTTCAGTAGAACATTAATAAAAAAATTTACTTTGTTTAATTGTTTAATATTTCTATGTAAAAAACTATTATTTGTACAAAAATATATATAAACCACTAATAAGTCATGCAACAAGATTACTCGCGGTATATTCTCGTTATTTAGGGATTACAAAAATCGAAAACAAAAACACGCCCCATTTACTAAATCCTCCCTGACGTGATTGGCTTTTGGGGTAAAATTTTCAATACATCTCTAAACTCTCAGATATATCATTTAGATCAAGGTATTGTTTCAGCAAAATAAGATCCTAATTTACAAGCAAAGCAATTTATTAATGCCAAAGCAGCCCCAGAGTTTTTATCTAAATTAGAAACGAACATTTTTTTTGTTGGACCAAATTACAGTATAATTTTTTAATAAATACGTCGCATTCACAGCACTTTTTTTCCAGGTTTTAAAAACAAAAAGCAGATTCTTAAGAAAAAAATATTTTTGTGCTATGAAGGAACAAGATTGTGAATATTGTTTGAGAGATATAATCTGAGTGCTTAATTAAGAATTTTATTTTTAATATCGCTAAGCAGTACTTTTGGGACATCTCTATCTACTGAAGACCCGGCTTAGAAAGTAGACGATAAAAACTCACATCAGTCACGTTCATGTTGTATATTTTTACATGCAGATGTACTTCAAAAATCGCAGAATCTTATAATATATATATGCGAGAATTAATTGGCCTCATGGGGGATGATAAATAATACTTCAAATAAGCCAATGAAACCGTTTCAGTTATTATATTAAATATTTTATGTTAAGAAGCAATAAAAATTAAACAACCCGCTGAATTTCATCACAATATTATTTTAAGTGCGCCAAGCACTATAAAATCTGCATAAACCTATTTTTAATGCCAATTTTCAGCATCACTCGAACAGGCTTGAAGTTTGCAACACAATTCAGATACAGCATCCCCCGCTGAAGAAGTAGGGGTGGATTAGGCGGCGCTTCTAATCCCACACAAGGCAGCCGAAACATCACACATATTAAAATACAACTTTGCATACTGACGCAATTATTATCTTATCTATAAATTTAATTCGAATGTAATTAATCTTAATTTGTGGGCGAGTTCCACATTATGGTTTCCACTATTAGTGTGGTTTGGAAACCCTTCATATCAAACTGGTAATGTGGATACGAGGAACAATGTTTTATGGATGATATTTAAGAGCGCATCGCACTCAAAATTAATATGAATGATTTGGAATCGTCAAGAAAATTCGACGTTTATATAATTATATAACGCATTTACGATCCGAAGGTTCTTAAATGTTTTATTTTTGAGCTCCTACCCAGAGAATCATAATTTGGGTGGAGCAAAGTCTTTTTCAATACCGCGAAATCAATGAAGACAAAAAAGATATTGCATCAACTAAATTACAAGGTATATATGTTTTTATCGAAATCTTAAACACCTAGGTTTTGTGGTTTAACAATGAAAGGTGAAAACGAGAATTAATATTATTTTGTTAGAATATAGAAATTTACTCTAAGTAGATGCTTGTGGTGGAAGCATTTTCTTCGTGAATAGCAAAGTTGAATATTTCAGAACTTTAAACAATAAAATATATCGTTTTCTTGCAGAGTACTTGTTCAATATTCCCGAGCAGTTTATTACTAAAGCTTAAGCTGTCGTGGTTTTCTCGTGTGTTTTGTAGATTTGACAAATGAATTCATCTTGTGCCTCACAATATCCAAATTTGTTATGAAATATTTATTATACTCATTAACTTGTTTATATGGTGAAAAAAACCTTATTTTAGAAAATACACATTTATTTTTAGTGAAAGGTGACGGAAAGTATTTAGAAACTTTGAAAAGTATATATATTTACGAACAAAATATAACAGTGAATTTAATGAATTATGGATGGTGCATACGTTTGAATACATTTTAAAGTTAAAAACTACTTTAATTTAACCTGCAGCAGTAAAATAAATGTACGGTTTCATTGGCTTATAATGCACTTTCTCAGAAAGCAATTACGTGTTTGAAGTATACTTCCAAAAAAAATCTTTACACTACAAAACAAGCAGATTGTCGTCAAAAAAAATAAATTGACTACTTTTTTTAATTTGAACAATATTTAATGAACATTGGTTTATTTTTTTGCGTTTCAATGTCTTAAGTAACTTAAAAATTATTAAGTCAACTCGCCGGTTATAACACCTGGTATAACTTTATACACCGTTAGCATTACAATTTATAGCTACCTCATACAAAATTATTAAATATAGATAGTATGCTACGACGCGTAGTTTAAACTAAGTTTGTCAAGTGGTATGAAGCCTGTTTAAGGATTTAACTTTGAAGTAATATTATTGCATCACATCCGCGCACTTTCCTAAGCATTCATGCAACAAACGCCAAACATCGTTAGTTCATCCTTACAATCCACGGCAATTCACTTAAGATGCCTCATGAAAACACATTCCTGAAAGCCATAGAATTAATTAATGTTTTTAAACATAAATTAATAACGGTTTATAATTTTTTTTTTCTGCCCTGTTTTTCATGTTGTACGTGACTTTTTTTAGTGTATTATTAACACTGTAACATAAGTCAAGAACATTAATCTTAAGAATAAACAAATAATTTGTACTGAAATAAACCTCTGTGTATCTTTCCATAGTTATTTCAGTTCAACCTTTACTCGATGACCACCATATTTGCAAAACAGGTGTCTTCTGTTGTAAGCATGTTTACTTTAAAGTAAGGAGTGTTTGCCTCCTGAAAGGATAATATTGTAGTTAAGTCAATATCATTCTTGCTCTCAAGTTTTTAGTCATATTAAGCCACACAAAGGTGGGTCTATTTAAGATGTAAGACTCTATATCAGAGGTGGCCAACAAGTTGATCGCCGTTAAAAAAAATTGTTGTTTTATATATAATAATATATTTTACTTATCTACCCATAATAGATTACACCTTGTACTGAAACACAGTGTATATGCATAGCATACATTGCACATCTCCTTTTCTCCACTTAGACTCCACCTATAACAACAAGTCGATCGCGACCCATTTTTAAGATAAAAAATAGGTTGATACAAATAGATAAAAAAATAAAAGTTGCCTACCCCTGCATTATATCATAATCGTATGTTAAATGTTTGAAAAAACGTTTGTTGAAAAAAAAACGACGCTTTTGACTGAATCGTTCGGTTGTCGGTTTTGGTGCACGCGTGTAGGCAGCTGCTCTGAAATCATCGCCTGATTTCGCTTAATGTGATTCGAGTGCCACTCGCCTGCAATGATTGGCGGGGAGGACTTGTCAGTAACCAAATTACGAGAAGAGCGCATTTAATCTGATTTGACACAAACTCAAAAGGTGTAAACACCGTATCGATTTGCTGCCGCTAAAAATATACATTTGGTTTGATTCCAAGCGTTTTTGACTTCACCTGTTAAAGTCATATTATATTTGCACGTGAAATTAAAACAAATATGCTTCATCTTTTTTGTGGACTGAATTGTTCTGGCTTACACATAGATGTGTTCTGCAAGTGTTGAAAAATCCTACAGCTCAAGAATTAAATATTTTTAGGAGATCGTTAGTTTGAATTTATAATAAATATAACGCAACTACAACCTTAATATTCAATTCAAAACCAAGATAGTATTTACTATTATAGCGTTTCTTGCTCAAATTTTTAGTCATATTCATATACAATATATGTTTTTATATAAAGTGACAGTGTGAGTCGTCTTATATTTTCAAATTCAAAAGAAACCCAATATACCTGCTTGATTACTGAATAAATTAACCAAATGTGAACTCAACTGCATCCTCGTCTCCCTCAGTAGGTCAATGAGTAGGTAATAGAGCTAAGAATAAAAAACCACTTGCATTATACGAGGTAAGCGCGGATGTTAATTTACTGCAGATCATGTATTACTGGATGGCCTTTAATGATAATTGGATGAAAATAGAATATACTGATTAACGTTAACAAAAACTAAAATTATTATATACGTTATAAATGCATGCGAAGTGCAATTCCTTATCTAGCAAAAATTTGGTGCGTCGGTACCGCACTTGTATGTAATGATTAAAAAAATGTATAAAAAAACATCGAGGATTTTTTTTTGTTTATCAATTATCTAAAATCATATTGTATCCACAACAGACTATGGGGCTAAAAATACATACATTAATATTAAATATAAATTATTGGATTTTTCTGTCTTGTTTCCAGTCCCGCCTCCCTTGAATTTTTACTCTGACTCTTTGTATTGTCTCATGCGCGTGTTTTCGTCCGATATTTCAGATATTTTTCAATACCCTTGTCAACGTCCGGTTGACGGGCGCCGATTTTATTCATAAAATATCTTCACGAAAAATTCAAAAGCTCTGCAGGGATGATAAACCGATTTCGAATTGTTCGCATAGCAACAATGGGCTTAAAAGTTTTCAAGTCTCGGTGTTCATTAGCAAGCGAGCTTTCTCGAATTCAAAAAAAAAATATTTCAATTTGCTGTGTGTGATTCATGAAAACACTTCAATGTCAATTTAAGGACAACTGTTTTAAATTTGTGAAAAACAATGAAAATTTGTCTTTTGTCAATTTTATATGTAAACGTACATATATTACAAACAAAATTATTTTGGCTTACTTAAATAAAAGCATCTTTATAGACTTTAAATTGACAGAGCACAAGTCAGCTTGGACGAGTTTTTTTTATATATTTATACACAGCTTTAAATAATAAAAAAATTACATTTTCGTATCTTAAAATATTCTGAACTAAACATTATTTTCGCATATTAATGTTACACTGAATTAATACAATATTATAAATTTTTTTTTGATCTCATATGACAATATGGCAAAGTGGATTTAATCCAAAAAGAAACTGCTTGGGTAGTTAGTGATTAATTAACTTTTTCTCGCTCTTCGTTAGCTTCCGTCAACAGCACTCGGCGAGATAAACCGCTAAATTGAAAAGAAATTCTGCATTTGTCTCTGAGAACACTGGCCTGTTGAGCAGACGGAAGGATAATCATTGTGAACGAATCGAAAAGTGTAGCTCTTGTATCCCAAATGCTTCCGACAAGCGACAAGAGAATATGGCGTCATTCAAGTCGTGAAAGTAACTTTTTTGGAGTACTATTCTTTTAAAACCTTTCAGACCAGAAGTCGGGAAAAACAATGCGTGTTTTTTGAAATTTTGTTGCAAATATCACCAGAAAATTGTTACTTTCTCAAATTTCACCCGTTGTTTATTATTTTTTTATTTTTAATAGTTGTTATTCGTGAGTTTTTTACTATCAAAATATGTCTTAAGAATCAAACATCATCATCATATTTTTTGTAAATTGAATCCTTTGACAAAATGTTTATAGTTTTCAATACACAGTTGGTATATTAAAAGCACAGTTATAATGATATATTTTTAAATATCACATAGAAATTTAAAAAATTAACAACACAATACGACTATTGCAATGCCTATTATTTATATTGCATAATTTCAAACAAAAAAATTATCATTTATTTAGCGAAATATTAATATATGAATTAGCTGAAATCCTAATTAGTAGATATGCGGCTGTCCTAGTTAGGATAATCGATGTGTTACACACTAATTACAAATAATTCATATTAAATATTATTCAAGGAAATATTGTGATATAGATATGATTCAATTTTTTAAACAAGAAATATCAACAATATCAATAAAACAACTAACCTCATTTTTAAGGCAACAAAACTTTCGCTATGTAACGAAGCGTCGTTAACGATTCCAATAGAAAGGCAAAATATCCAAACCCTTTTATAAATTTCTTATGCACAAGCTAAGATTTAAAATTGAATTCAACATGTTCATGAATTTTAAAATATACTAGTAGGTATATATTTTCTATGGCTATAATTTAATTTCATCGTAAGACACTACAAAAATCATAATAATGATATTGGTAAAAATATGTATGTAGTATGTTTGTATGTATTAATATTTAATAGTATGTATTCGTACATACTCGCAATTTTAGGCAACATTACACGTTAATCTTAATAATCTATAGTAATATATTTTTCACACAAATAATACAGCATAGATAGGCAATCAAATAAAAAAAATTGTAAAATATACTTACAGCAGGTCAATAAGACGATGCGAATCAATGGCGTTTCTATCCACGGTGCACTATTTCACATAAAATCTTAGAATCTGATCAACTAATCACAACGTATATTATATACTGATATATTTGATATTTACATATTAAGAACAGGCTGTATTAAAATATGCTATCGCATAAAAATATTATTTTTCGTGAATCATACACATTACGACAAATGGAGAATTTTTTTGGTAAAATCAATGAAAAACTGCAACGCACCTATATTAACACTGCACTACCCTTTTTTAAATTTCTTTTTACACATAATAAAGTAATTATTGCATATGATTTCACATTTTACTTTAAAAATGACAGACGCGAGCGCACTGAACGCCATTGAAACAAGACCGAACTGAAGTTGCCATGGCTTGATCCAAATGCAACAATAATAAGTTGCGAAATAGTGTTACCCGTTATTCTCTCATGGCGACATATAAAACAGTTATTTATGGCTATAAGTATACTATCATTTTTATGCGTAGGCGCTTCTGCCTTTAAGGGCTTCATCAAACAAATAAATAGCAGAATTTTGATGGCTCATATATATCCTAAGAAGATTTTTTTTTTTAAAGTTTTATTTAAATATTTTTGGCTATAAGTCTTCTTGAGCATGCCTAAAATATGTTATCGTAAGGCAGTGTATCCAAGAGGCATAGGTTTGAATCTCACGATATACTGAAATAAACTCACATGTGTTTTAGTCATTTTACGTGTGAATCATTCACTTAAAACACAGTTTTTGGTATTATTCATACTGCTTAAAAATTAGATATCACAATTTTAAATTTTTTTTTTTTTTTTTTAATCGGTAGAGTTATGCCAGAGTGTTATCTCCGCTGACCATAATAACTTTTCACCGCTGTTAAAAGCGGTTCGTACTTAGAATAATAAGTCTGCGGGTACAGATTACGTTCAACTTTTGTGTCGGGTATTACACACAACACCGGCCGGGTGAGGAGGCAATGCGTTGCTTGTTTGTTGTAATAATGCGATCCCCGGATGAAAACTTATTTTAATTAAAAAAAAAAAAAAGCACCTCCACTAAGCGGATTGTTTTTTACACGCAAAAAGCTAACGGCTCATACAACCAGGTCTTTCACTTTATATTATAAATATTAAACCGCGCAGCACTACGTCTGGAGCTACTTGCTAACCACTGTTGGGAAAACTGATTATTTTTTAATCGATTGATCGACTATTTTTTTTAATTTAACATGAATCTTTGAAAAATACCTATTAAACTTCAAACTACATCAAAATAAATTATAAAATTATTATTTCATGTTTATTTCAAGTTTGCTGTAAATATTTGATTCGTTGAATATATAAAAAATTGCAAGTTGCTGTGAAAAATGTATACAAAGAAAAAGCTTGATTGGCAGTGAAAAATACGCTAGCGGCTTCATTTTTCAGGATAAAAGCGTTCTGTATAGAATCTTCTCAAAACAAAGAGAAAAATATGCTGGAAAATCAGTTAAGAAAATTTTATCAACTAAAACTGACAAAAATCTAATTATATCAGTTTAGGTTTGCCTGTTAGTACAAATATCGAACCGGAGGTCTCTTGGTCAAAAGCCAACGGACATGCCTATAAGTCAGCACCCTGTTTTACGATTTTACTAAAAACCGTCGTTTATACCTGCCTAAAGAATAAGGGTAGATAATCCGCATGACAAAATTGAAAATTATCATTGTTACAAGATTATTAACGAACTGTTTGTTTTGTATCAGAGGCTTTTAGAAATGTGAACACCTTGTTCAAGACCGTGTATTAAATTATAATATTCATTTTTTAATTAAAAATATTTAATAAAACATATTACATATTTAATCTCTAAATGTATCAAATAAAAATCAAGAATAAATTAAATTTCTCGTTTCATCATATCAAGTGTGATTCATTATTTAATTATGCCGACACATGCTTCATGAAATATAGTCATTTATCTTGAAAACATCAACATCATTGTTATTTATTAAGCGTAAACAGAAACATGTTGTTATTTTTAAAAATTAGGTCTTTGACAAATATATTCAAATTATCCATACACATAATATTTATAACTCATTAAAAATTGTGATTCACAAAACAGCATTACTACCTAATATTTTTCTCGTCTTATTACATAGATAAGCAATATCTTCTAACTTAATAAACTATCTGAAAAAACCAATGATACCTTAAAAAGTGTGCCTGGGTGATTCAAATGCTCAATATTTAGTTTTAATTTTTAATTAAGCTTTGATTTTGTATTATTTCAACTCTTTTTCAGACTAAAATTCCCCACTCGTTTTTATTGAGTACCTGTCTAATTTATTCACATTGAATAAAAATAACCATTTTTTTAGTCTTAAAGCAAAAATTGAGTGCCTAATACGATCCTATGATGTTTTTTAAATGAGTTAAAAATATCTCAGCGCGTGCGTTAAGGGGTAATGTAATTTTCAATTTCGCTTTTTGTTATTTTAATTAATCATTTACCTGCTTAGACTGGATCTTCACCGTAGAATTAGTTACTTTTGAAAAAGAAAATAATCTAAAACTCCAATGAAAATCTGAATATTTTTATTATATAACGCTGCAATTCATAGAATAGCATTGAGTTAAATTTATTTACTTACAACTAGAATATTATTTGTAATAATATAATTTTTAGTTAATCGATTCACATATGAAGCGTCGATAGAAGCTTTTTTGCAACACAGATGGAATTTGAACCCACACTCTACTGTAATTGAGGAACGATCTCTTGCCAATTGGACTACTATACCACATAAACTAAGAGCGAAACTTATTTTTTTCAGATAAATATCTTAGCTTTATGTATGAATTGACTACTTTATAACATTTTACTCATGGGTAAGAAATGCAAATTTACAATCAATCATATGAGAGTTTTTTTTATTTTTTATTTCATAGCATTAACATGACATTTAAAAAATATTAATAAATGTCATTGTTAAATAAGTAAACTTTTGTAAATAGTAATGGCTTTTTTTTTTTTAAATCAACGTGTCAGTCTCACGTGTTTCTTTTTTGAATAAAAGTTATTTTTGCGCTGATCGTACTTATAACAAAACGAAATTTATATTATTTATTAAATAAACAATAGGCTTATTATGTGGTTCGAAGTTGTCTATTGGAAAGACACTGCATGGTTTAACAAGTTGATTGAAAATTTCAACAATAGAAAATCGGAGACGTGACCCGACAAGGTCCATTCGGGAGCTTCCAATTCTTCAGCCAAAGTACACCTTTTGTTGAAAGCGAATATAAAAACCCAGTCAATTCATTATAGCTGTATTATTCAAAGCACTTATCTTGATCATTCTTCTAATAAACGTAAAGATAAATTAGGATTCAATAAAAAAGGGTAAAACTCAACAAATACTTTATTAAACTTGTGCATATTATTTGAAGTCGAAAAATCGAAGGAAAAATGGGCATTGGAAGAAGGAAGTGAAATTTGAGTCTATCCTAGGATAGGGATATATTCGAGGAAATGGACACCAACCTCCTATGAGGAGAGGCATCAGAAGAAGAGAAGATATTATTAAGTATATATAAATCCTAAAAAAAAAAAACTCTCTCCCTATTCTAAAAAAATCACCGACTTATATTAAACTTTAGTAGTAGAAGTAATTTATAGGCTCTTCGTACAAATTGTTTCAGTTTAAATTATAAATAAATAAAAAATTCCACAAATGGACCCACCACTGAAAACGCGCATGAGTTAATATTCTCAGTTTATATAGACCAAATTTTTGAAAAACTAGTAAAAAAAAATTATGTTGAATACGATTCAAAAGAAAAAATAATTAATTAAGGTATTTTTTTAACGTTTCAGGTGGCTGCAACGCGTTTGGTCATTCCTGCTATGGAGGGCACGGCAAGAGGTCCCAGCCGGATGCGGGGCAGTTGGAGGAGGCTCTCATGGGGCCCGCCGCCCCCGCCGACCTAGAGGGTCCCCTGCCCGACACCATCCCCATCAGGGGGGGAGGTAGTTCACTGACTTACAACTCACCCTTTTCTTCTATCGTGGCTCCAACGACTCGGCATCTACTAGAAATTAAATGATAATTAAATTTTATTTTTAAAAAAAATATTAGCAACTGTCGCAATTCCACCGCCGATCATTGAAAATCATTTGTCGTTGATATTGAAAACACGTCCTTTCATGGTTTCAGGATATATGGAAAACCAGTACGGCAACAAATTCAAATATGACCTGCACAAGTTAAATATGTCACCCTTATTGAAAAGTATGGTGAGTATACTTTTTTTTAGATTGTATTCTTTACAAGCCCACCCCTCGTTCCACCATGAAATAATGACAACCCTAGGACAAATTATTTACTGTATTGTTATTAACAAAACACATTTTAATAAATACACTGCAAAATAATATTTCTTTATAAAATTAAATATCTGCTATTAAAGCAGTTTGTAGCAGTCAAAAAAATAGCTGTGTCTTGCTTCATTTAAAGCCTTATTGTATAGATGGAAATCAACTTGTATTAGCCTTGAAACGATTGATTATATTCAAACAATATTTACTTATTATCAGGGCGCAAAGTAGTTTGTAATTAATTGATATTAAATGAGTAACTTCTCAATAATTGTTAATATACATTTTTAAGTCCTTCAATATTTTACTGAAAAGATGATGTGCCTGAAAATAATTTGTTTTTATCCATTTCAGCTAATCAACTACCGGCTCGCACTGCAAAGACAAGATACCCTTCGCCAGTTTGAAAATATGATATAAGAGCTTGGCTTCATCATCTGACTTGGACCGAAAATTATCTGTGCTGCTTGGTTATTATTTTCTATTAGTTTTACAGAAAAAATATTATTAAATAGTATGAATAAAGCTCTCGTTGTGTGTTAGTTTCACAATTGAATCAACATTACCATACATATTATTAAAAAAAAATTGAATAGTTGAAATGATATATAGCAAAATAAAACATACAAGTTTACGTTAGTACTGTGGCTATAAATATATATTTCACAGCATAAAATAATGTGAGTAATAAAAAGCATTTACTTCAATGTTTTTTTTTATAATAGTAACCTCAATTTAATTATTTAAAATGAGTGATCTGATCTTGTATAATTATATAATCGAAAATGAATTTATCATTTTTGGTTGATTGACTTTGACTATTTTTGAACTTTCTGTTAATATATGAGAAAGTCGTCTATTAAACTCTATATGTTTTTACATATTTCTCAAAAGAAAACATTTTGTTATATCCAACAATGATCTTTCACTATATGATTTAATAATTAATATTCATTTGCTTAAAAAATAATTAACTGCTTTCAATCTACTCTAGTGCGTCAAAAAGGGTCTGGAATAAAATTAAAATATTGACAAGTTATTACCAATCAATCATAACTCTAAAATATCAACTTCAATTAAACCTTTTTTTTAATTTTAAGTCCACAATTTTCCACATCATACGTTATTTTTATGGTTATCTTTGCTTATTTATTCCGTTTTATAATATTCACGTATTAGTATCATTAATCAGAATTTTAATTCTGATTTGTTTTTCATTGTTTCATATATGCAAATTTTGTGTTTTTACTTATATAACTAAAACTGAAATCAACAAACCTTCTATTTTTTGTAATAAATATTATTATGAATTATTAAACATATCCATTTATTCTTATGAATATTTAAACATACGACTCGTATAATTTACATCGCAGTTTTTAATTAATTTTGGACAAATTTTCAATAGGAAAAAATCAATACCTTAATTAAATCCTTCAATACTTAGGATGTTCCCTTCATTATGTCATGGACTTTGTAAAAAGGTCACCGAAATAATTAAAAAATAATTTTGAAGAACAAGTTGTAAAAATAATTCCAGGCTGGTGTTCGTTCACAACTTATTTCTTTATATGGAAAGTTTATATCAAAGTACATGCAAATTTTAACAATAAAGGTCTACTAAAACTCGTTGAGTTGTTTTTTAAGAATAAATATTAAATAATGCATATATATATATATATATTTCAAATCTAATCATACTTAAATGAATATACTTGAAAACAAGTAATTACTGCTTTTCCTTACTATCTCTTTGGCACCACATTTTTATATATTAACTACAGAATAGTAAAAAAAAAAAACAGTCACTCATTTTCAGTAGTCTCTTAAAAATAACTACTATTTTTAACTATGTTTAAAGTAATATTGTAAATAAGCATATTAGTTTTGTAAGTTGTGGACAAATATGTGAATTAGTTTTACAATTTGTTTAAATATCCTATTATGCTTTTATTAGTGAAAACACATTTATAGTGGATAATTGAAATTGTTTATAGTAATTTAATTTTAAAATAATGTTACTTTATTTATAAGAACTATGAAAATATTATATAGTTAATAAACATACATCCCATATTACACATTGATTTTTATTTTTTAAACCATTAATATTTATATTTATATTCACAAAACACTGGTGTAATTACTTCATACTTTACGACATTTTTTTTTGTGAGAGTTTAAGACTTTCTAAGTACCGTCGAAGCCTGAAAATTGCTGAAAAATTAATATGTCATAACCTCCAAGCCGTTTGACTATTCAAATTTACTGGAAAAATTGTTGAGGATTTACAATATATAAAAATGTACCTTTATTATTTTCTACATCTAAGCATTCAAATACAGATGGACGTGGTTAGTAATTGAAACAAAATATAAAATACGGATAAAATTTATCCAATAAATTTATTTATATATTTTAACATTTAGATCTTTAATTACTTCTACATTAAAACCACATAATATACCAATATATCATGAACATCACAAACCTTATTTGCCAACTTTAAATATTCCTATCTAAATATCTGCCTATTCACATACAGAAATATATATTTTGTATTTAAAAAATATATATTTTCTTAGATTTAAATCGTCACAAATTACTAAAATTACAAATAAGAGGAAGCTTTTTTTAATTCGATGACTTTCACACTTGAAACTCTTCATGTTAAATTTATACAAGTCATAATTTTCAGGATATTCTAGTTTTTTGTTTCAGTTTCTCAATGACCCACCAACAAAAGATACTTAACAAGCCATCTATTACTTTCTATATATCAAGTGAGCTTTTTAAGATTTGCTATAAGCCTGAAAATATCTGGGAATATTGTTTCATTAGTATAACTATAATTAGAGATAGCTTCAAGGAGTGACAAGTTGACAAGAAATGATGTAGATTAA
This sequence comes from Atopsyche davidsoni, assembly GCA_022113835.1. Taxonomy (NCBI): domain Eukaryota; kingdom Metazoa; phylum Arthropoda; class Insecta; order Trichoptera; family Hydrobiosidae; genus Atopsyche; species Atopsyche davidsoni. Next base: position 10,435,076 of record JAILWY010000027.1, read on the forward strand.
TCTTTAATTCCTGACAATAACACTTTAGCAAGAAGTGGTATATAAAATAAAAGTAAAACATTTAAAAAAAAATTAAAAAATAAATAAAACTTATTTTAACATAATTGTTTTCTGAAACGTTATGTAATATAATATACATTTGGCTATTTATAGGTGCTATGATCGAGTCATATTTTTTTCAAATACAATCAATTATTTCTTAAAAATAACAACCGGTATTATTTTACATGCGAACTTCAACTTCTGTATTAAATTTTTAAAATGTGAGTGTCTAAGTCACCAAGCCACCAATCGATTATTAATTTTTCTACAAACAAGTCTACTTGGTGGCTGCTGCCAAAATACTTTACCTCGGTAACACAAAAACATAGCCACAAATCTATCCACCGCTAATATCACAAATTAGCAGTACATTTTTCTGTACTCAATCAGTGGCTGGTGTCCGGGATTTTTCTATGCTTTTATAATATAATTTACTAGATACGGAAAATATTTAAAAGCAATAGAAGAAGATGCATAAAAATACGTGTTAAGGTTGGTTGCGTACATAAAAGCATAAATAAATAAATTTTGAATACTTCTGATGTTCAACATTATTTTACAGACTTTTTTGAAAATGAGCATCATTTTTACTTCATAAGAACCTATGCATTACACATCAATATCACCTCTTTACCAATATATTGATCTGCTCCCGCATATTGGCTGATGGCTATTCACGATTGTGCCACCATGGAAGTCGCCAATGGTATTGCAAATCGATACATCGTTTTTCTATGTGGCTTCTGGTGACTAATATATTTGTTTATAATTATGTCTAAGTGAAAACACCCATCTTATTATTAATTATACCTCACAACGGACTAAAATGTGGCTTGTGGTAACTCACCATATATAGTAAATATCATGTCAATTTGAAAATATCAAATAAAAAAATATATATATTTATTTCTACTTATTTTATACAGTATAAATAAAACTGCTAGTAATCATCATTTTTTTATGCGATATATATATATATATATATCAAATGAGAGCATTTTCTGTTAGCTAAATCTAAAAATTATTAACAGTTTTTGAAATATAAAAAAATGATCAATGCAGGTATTTTTCGCGCTCTCTTGTTAAAAGAAAACAATGCTTATAATGTTTCGAGCTATATGCAATAAATTATTTTTTATTTAGAAATAAACTGTTGTGTCCAGTTTTTAAATTAAAATTAAATATCAAATATTAATGAACTGATATCTGCACGTATATATTCAAATAAAACGAAGCTCTCAAAAATTTTCAGTGAGAGTTATATTTATATTTAAAATAAACATTCTACTAAAAATATATATTTTCTCTGCTACTTTTGTATATATTTCATTTTATACAGAATTATTGGATCTTCTGCCTTCTGAAAATGTGAACTACTTTCACAAAAAATTATACGTCAATCACCAAGAATTTCCTGAAGAATTCCGACCGAGCTTGCTAAGCCCGCGCAAAGGGAAAAAACAGATGTCACTGCTTTATTATACAACCTTATTTAAGTTTCATTATCATCGTCAACCTGAACAAGAGTTTTGGATCTTAAAAACAGACTTAAGAATATCCCGAAAACCTAAAACAAAAAGAAAAAAAACATCAGTAACAGTGATAAAATATTGTTATTTCTCATTTATCGCAGAAGCAAACCTTTTTTATGGTAATAAAATGTTACACCGGTAGATATCTCTAGTAAAAATATTTTTTTTTATAATAGTTACCTCTAAGATAATAAGCGAGCCGCCAAGCACCAGAATCACGACTATGTCTTCTCTCATCCACACTTCTATAAACTTGATGCAGCCCTGAAAACAAAACATATATATATTTATTTTAAAAATAATAATAAATTATTAAATCGCAGCTTTGTATCAAAATTATTTTGTACCAAGCAATAATTTTAAGAGAATAGAAAATTTAATGTTAAATGCAAATTTCAAAACTACGTCATCTTCATTATATAATATCTAAAGCTTTTTATCGTAAAAACTGACAGTAATAGCTTCGTTTTCTGACTTGTGTTTCTGGTGTGTATAAATATAAATTTGACGGTCTTAATAAATATTTTTTTTAAATTAAAATATTAGTTAACATACGTTTTTATATCTTGCTTTAGAGTGCACAGCCTGGTCAGGGGATTTGCAGGACGATTCATGCTTTGGCTGAGGCTTCTGCCAACCCTCTTCAAGCTGAAAACAAACATTAATTATTTATTTATAATATCTAATAAGAGTAAGAAAATAAAAAAATTGCTAAAAGATAACGCCTTTATTAAAATTGTTATATATGTGCGGCGGACTTCATATCTATTTTTTTGTAATTAATGTGTGCTAAGGTGAATTTTAAATTAATTTTGAAGATAACTCATAATCATCATTAAATATTTACTATAAACCTACGTAAGGTATATTTGCTTGTATAATCTGCACTTCGCAAGTTTTTTAAAGATTATTTGCTGAACAATTTAACTAACGCTAAAGCGATAATAATTAAGTGAATAAAACATACAACAGATTCGCAATTAGCCAAACACTTTCGGTGTTTTTTTGTGTTAAACCTTAAGTTTTCTATACACACTGCAAAACACAACTGACAAAAAAATGCTAAACCATTTAAAATTTACCCAAAATAAAGAGACACTATTGACTTATTGCAAATCAGTTGCAAGTTTGCAAGTCTTATGTATATAACGCAAATGACGACGCAATTGGCTAGTTAATATTTAGTCAGTAGTGTAGCAGCTTATCTAGAAAACATCGAGCCAAACAAAAAAAAAAACAACACCTAAAGTAAAGGCTTGATCCATTCTTTTATAAATTTTAAAAAATTATGCCTGTATTCTCAGAATTTCATTTTAAGCTCAATGGCTTATTTTTCTAAGGGTACCCTTGGGGAAATTTTCAGCATTGTAACATTTCTAGTTTCCTCGATTGCGCTATAATCGTACTCCTCGCCAAGTTTCGCAGCACTTGACCTTTATTAATAGCATTAAACGTCACATTATTACGTAAACTGCTTTAACGTATACCTGAGTACAGTGGCGTACCTGGGGATGGCAATGGGGGCAATTCGCTAAGGGCCTCACATATTTTAGGGCTGCGTTTAAATTTTTATTTTAACATAATTGTATGAAAAATAAACATAAATAACATTGAAAGAATGATTATAAGATGACTCTTGATTTACTGATTTTGATTGACATGAAAAGAACTGGGGACCGCCCAGTTAGAAAAATATCTAAGTTCTCATATTTTTATACGTAACTTATACCGATTGTACCAAAAAAATAGCAGTCTTTGCACTTTTTTTGGTTTATGTCAGTATATTTAATTGATTACGACAAATCAAATTCAATTTTAATTAATTGCCATAAACATGTATAATGGATTAATATTTTGGTTTTTTTTCTAAATAAATTCTCGATTCCTGAGACAATTTTTTTTAAGCCTACATCCTGTCCTTAATTAATTTGAGTTTGTTTAAAGCCAGATCAATAAATATTTTGATAAAACACAGGTTTTTTTTGATATCACAATTCTTCATTTAGTTTGATTTCTGTTTATTATATTTATATGTATATTATACGAACTAGTCTGGTTTTTATATTAAAAAAATATCAACTTAAATCTTATTAAATTACTGGATTCGCTAATTAAATTTATCTATCAAAGAGACTTAGTAATATATATATTAAGAGTTTTAATAAATTAATACGCAATGTAGTATTATTTTCTTCTCTTATAAACTACCAAGCTAGGATGTAAAATAAAAAAGTATCCAAACAAAATTCAACGAAACTTCATCATATTAACAAAAAAATAACTTAAAAATATACTTGCTATAATATTGTATGAAATATTTACCATTCCATAAAAAACCCTGGATACAACGTTGACAGGACTTCCACTGTGAGTTATCTGAAAAAAATCTTGTTTTAGAGATTTTACCGAATATTTTATGTAAAGAACACAAAAAATATATAAGCATGATTTTAATATTATTAGATACAAAAAAAAACAAAAAAATATATAAATATACATAAACAAATATATATTTTTTCGGTATTCTGAAAATTTTCCACGACGCCCTTAAGTAGTACTGGAAATGTCCAAACTATTCAGTAACCCCAATTTTCATTTCAAGACTTGCCCTTTGCATATTTTGTAATCGATATCAATAAAAAATATGGAAATGGGAAGGAAAATTTGTGTTATTTATTTACTTTTACTCTACAAGTGGGATAAATCTAACCGAGATAGTATGAGAATCGTCACAAGATCAAAACAAGTCGAGGGATTTTTATTAAAAATAAAACTTTTATGGAGTTAACTGAGAATATATACAATTCATCAAATACACTCAACATTTGACAGATAAAAACATATTTCATTATTTACTGTAACTTACTAATAATAAATATAAAAGTATAATTATATTTTATACTAATACAAAAACACTTACATTTTTAGTTAAAGCATTCGATAGTTTTTTGTGTTTCTTTTCTAATTTACTTTTACTGAGTTGTTATGAAAATGACAGGTTCAATGAAAAAAAAAACAAATCGTATTCTTTTTATTTCACATAGTGAAAGAATTGATAAAAAAAAAACTCAATTCCAAAATATATATTGTATTGACAATGATATTTATTATTTTATATATCGAAAAAAATGGTTGATCAAATGGTTTTCAGATTGTTTTTATCCTATTGAACATAATATTTCGTCAAACTCCATTTCCCTCGGGAGGTTTGACAATATCTCCAGAGCAAAAGACTTCAAACTTTTCAAAAATTTCATAAATATATAAATAATTTACTGAAGTAATTTAAAATTACCACATTTTCAATCAATTTGGTATAAATATCTGTTGTCTTAAATTGCTTTTGTCACCTGGTAATTGAATATCGAGCTTTTGCTCATCGAACGAATAAATTCAATAATGAATAACTAAACTTGCAAGAAAATAATTACTAGCGCTTAAAATATTAAAAATATATTAAATATTTGGGTAATCGATTCACATTTTAGATTAGTAGAAAAATTGCGTTTTTGCTATAATAAGACTGATTGAAATCAATCGGTTCAAATCCGACTTGTGTTTCATAGCTTTTTCGTATTGTTTTGTGGGTAATCAATAAATCTGTAGATATGTCTATTTTTTAGATTGAACCTCAATCAGATGCGTATTTATTACCCATTTTATTATATTGTATTTTATTATACCCGGGTTATTATATTATTACTAATATGATAAGGCACATTAGCTCACACATAGAAGATGATTTTAAAGAAATTCTCAGAAAAATATCATCGTGAATTGTGTGGAATTTGAACCGACATCCCTAGGCTTACATGGCTGGTGTACTGACCCTTGTACTAACGAATCACATCAATTAATCGAGAATTTCTAACAATCATACTCTACATATGAACCAATGTGCCCAGGCCAACCAATATTTAGTGATATGCAAGCACTGGACTTTTTAAACAAAGTAACAAGTGAAGCGATTTTAATTCCATCTGGATATTATTTTCAAAATCTATTAATTTAGCCAAGACGCGCACCATCATATACGTGTGTCTATTTTTTGGATTGAACGTCAATCAGATGCGTATTTATTACCCATTACGGGTTTATTATATTATTACTTATATGATTAGGCCCATTAGTTCACACATAGAAGATGCTTTTAAAGAAATTCTTGATTAATGGATGTGATTCGTTAGTACAAGGGTCAGTACACCGGTCATGTAAGCCTGGGGATGTGGGTTCAAATCCCACACAAATCACGATGATATTTTTCTGAGAATTTCTTTAAAATCATCTTCTATGTGTGAACTAATGTGCCTAATCATATTAGTAAATCTGTAGATGTAAAAATTAAATAATCTACTATAATAATAGCCATTGTGTGTGTATGTTTCATTTTTTGGTTTTCTATAGAATATCTTAAAAGATACAACGCTGATTTTTCGCACGTAAGTTCAGTAAGTTTTTCCGCAGTTATGTGCCGAATTTCAAGACGATAGAATAATATTTTCATTCATAAACTAATTAAATATGCTTTATGTACGAATTATATGATTCTGTTGTTCACAGCGAGAATTTTTACAAAAAAACAAAATATGATGCTTCTAAGAAATTTCCAGTTTATGTCAGCTTGACACAAGTACCAAATTTATATTTTAGTTGCATTAGAAATTATTAATCACATCATTAATAACTTAAAATGCCTCCTAAAAAAATAACACCGTCTAAGCACAGCAAACGTAATAGCACAATTCAAGGTGATAAAGACTGCATCTAATAAAGAACAGTGCAGTGAAAGTGATTCGTTGTTTGTGACACGAAATGTGATATTTCCTAGAATGGCTTTGCTTTCGAAATTAATATCCGGTTATTCAAAATATATGTGTACAAAATGAAATCAAATATGTCAGCCAAACACTATTGCATCGTTCATCGAATACGTCATTTTATGACGGGCTACATTTCTAGTTATATAATAATCTTCGGTGAGAAATACTGACATTGTTAAGGGCTATTTCAGGCACGCAGCAGGATGGAGGCACCAGCCTCTGCAAGCCGCTCTCTGTCCCCACCTTATGCCATTTCGTCATCTCATAGTCGGTGTCTCCGAGAATACCACAGCAGTGGAACTGCAAATAAAATTAATTTACATATTCAAGCTGGACATGGTGGAAAGAAGCATTGAGGCAGTAAGGACACGGTGGGTGTAATAGTGACTTTTTAATACAACCTTACCGTATCAACACCTCAACCACAATGAAGTATTAGATATGAGTGAGTAGAAGAAGCTAAGGGATGATAAAATGTCACTTAAGGCTTTTGCGACTTAAAATTGTTTGAACCAGAATTCGGCATCATCCTCGATGATACAAAATGAAGAAATACCTCGAAAATGAATCAAAACAAATCAACATGTATAAAGAGGCAATTGTGAATTGACAAATATTATAATTCTAATAAATCAATATTAAATTACTGTTAAGCTTTTAATGCATGACAACCGTGTAAAAATTATTTATTATAAGAAAAACTTTCAACTAGGTCGTTATATATTTTTCTCAACTTACGGAACAAATATGTAAAATGACTTTTAAAGCTCTATTTTTTTTTTTTTGATAATTATTTAATTGAATTGGAAGTGTTGAATTTCTATTTTCAATGAAATTCAATACTTTATTTTAACTAACTCAATTATCGAACTTCCAAGAAAACAATTTCTTCGAAACAACAAAGATTAATGTCTTAAACGTAAATCCAAGAGACGCGCCTTGTCCACAAAAAATATGAATAGAAATAGCTGGGAGATTGTCATTTAACGTGCATTTAATTTATTGCTCTTCTTAAAATTTGTTTTTGCAGTTTTAACTAGCCTGAAGAATCCCTGAAAAGGCGCAAGCAGTCACAAACAAAAAATATCTTATATTTTCAGGTCATATAGTTATTTGTGTTGGTTATTTAAAAGTTGTGTTACAAATCAAACCAAGCTGTTGTGGAAACCTTGTTTTGCTCTAATTGGCAGTCACACACTCACAAATCACCCCCTTTTGACTACCCTATGTTTACAGGTCATTTGTTTACATCGATATCTAGCATTCTCTCGAGGATACTCATCGCTTCTAGATCTACATATGCGGAATAATTGGTTTTGGGAACACAATGTTATGGCACGGTATGGCCTCCGGTACTGACTGGGTTTGTTTGATCAAGAAACTGAATATCTAGCGTGGGTCACGTTTTATCGCCACGTGATCGTCAATAATGTGTTGTCAAATATGACGCTTGATTATGTAAATCCGCAATTTTATTCATATCCCATTTAACGCAGACATGACTTGTGCAACCTTTCCGACATAACATCGGACGACCTGTTATGTGATCGCTTCATTTTGTGTTTCATTAAGTACGCGAAAATAAATAAAACCGTCTGCTATTATTAAGACTAATAAAATACGTTTGATCTACGCAGTATGAATGTTATATTTATTTAGAATACAAAAAAAACTCTTTAAAGTATTTGGTTATAAACGTGAAGCAAGCAACGCTGCGAAATATAAATATTTATATGGTTTGATTTTTGTAATAAATGTCAAGGACCCTACAGTTTGTCGAAAACAAGAAATCAAATGTTCTATATTTTTTACAGAAAGTTCTTGGTGGAAATACATTATACAATTTTTATTTAAAAAAATATATCATAAGTGATTTTTTACATATTTATTTGTTTTAACGCGACTGGTTTTGCAAACGTCCTAGTAGATGCATAAGTGTGACAAGATAAATTATATGTGAGGTCATTGTAAATACAAATATTTTTTTGGAGTTAAGCTGCCTAAATATAAATAAACGTCAGAGCGTATTTTCTCCAAACTGGAGTCGTTTTCCAGGAATTAATTCCATTTGGGGGTGGATTCCTTGGAAGTCCGCGTCTGAGGAGTGTCTGTTTTTTTTCGGACAGCACTTACACCATCAAATGATCAAATGTCGTGACTTAACTTGCTGTGACGGTATTCACAAAAATCAAAAATATATAATTGATTACTAGATAAAAATGTGCGGAGCATTATAGATAGCTCCAAAGCAGTATTTAGTTTCAAAAAGCCAATATTTACAATATGAAACTTCTCTCGACTCGGAAATGCTCTTACTTCCTCCAACTAATATTTGTTTTCAGTGATCAGGATCGACATACAAATAATAATATCTGTTAAATTACTTTAATTAATAATCATGCTTTAAATATGTTGAGCATTAAAAAAAATTACAAAAGGGAAGTATGATTTATACCCACACCTTCTAGTAATTTTGATCAGATAGTAAGAAATTTCAATCCCGTTAAATAATTAAACAGATGCTCTGTCAGCTGTCTGTATATTTTTGGTGCTTACAATAAGGTGTGGGCTTACCGAAAATGAGATGGGTCGATAATTTAACGAAGGAGTTTCTTGCCTTGGACGAGATGAACTTAGGAATGGCAGCAATGAGCAAGTACTGTAGAAAAAATTTCTTGCAAAAAAACAAGACCGACCACGAGTTCCAAAATGGATGATGATAATATATATATTTTTTTAAAGTCACGTTTTATCAAACGAAAATAAATCTAACCCATGTCTGTGTATCCTATTTAGTATAAGCGGACTCAAAGTTTATTTGCTAGTATCTATTTAATCTACGGTTATTATTGTTTTATCTGAAAAGTTGTTCGACGCTACAGAATATCCGCTTCTAACAAGGAAAGCAATTCGTGGATGAATACAAACTTATTCATATCTAAATTATCAAAATACTACAGGGTTGTATTATAATTACATCCTGGTATAATAAAATAACATTGTATATATACTATATTATATATAAGCACAGTATTGTAGGGTTTTAGTCGCAAATATGGAAACCGTGTGATAAGATTCCTGCGTTATAGGAAAATTAACTATTTATAAAACACACCAAAACAATATAAAGTTTTGAGTTGTTAATAAATCATCCCCGTCTTAAGATATATCATTTTTTTTACAGTACAAGCGACAGAAATTTCTATTCAGATGTACACGCGTTAAGTTGAGTTTGGCTTTATAACTTGTGTCAACTTATAAATATTCAATTCGCTGTTGTTGATGAAATCGCTTCAAACTTAAGCAAAATATCTCTTCAGGCATGTCAGATAAAAGCGTTAATCGAAAAATGCTAATTTTAATGTTCAAAGATGCAATTTTCTGTTAAAAATACTTAATGGAAGACTAAATTTTCAAAATGTTTTGTTTGATTGTAAAGAATATAATTTACACCTAAACTCTGTTTGAATAAAATCGATGTTTGGAAAAATACCAACAGACTTGGTCGCAGATGCATAACAAAACTGATGATGACCAAGTCTGCTGGTCGAAACTAGTCATGATAAAACTATAATAAACTCAACGTGAAGAAAGTATAAAAAGTTACCCATATCATTAATAAAAAATGGATCTTCACCAAACAAATGCCTTGTCCCTCAACAAGAGTATTAATTTATATAGCTATGTTTGAGTTCAAGTGGATTAACAAAAGCATTGAAACTTTTAGGACTCACGGTGTACTGCACGTAGTCCATCCCCTGGGTAAATACGGTGCCCTGAAGGTTGCTACTGCTCTCGTGGCCGTAATGGAGACGCAGATCCTGGAGAAGGGTGGTCTGCAGCCCCAGCAGGGAGCGCTCCTGCAGCACGGCCAGGGTCAGGCTCCCCACCATCGTCGACAGAGCCAGGGTCAGCAGGCTCAGCGCCAACTACCAACAAATAACCCACATCACATTGTATGTACTCTAACAGCAAATACGAATAGCCAAATGGTTAGGAGATTACAAAAAAAATATGTTCATTAAATTGTAAAATTAAATTGAAAAAAATAGTATTTGCAATCTCTTGGCCACTTGGTTGTTAACAACCCGTTCGGTAATAAAAAAACATCTATATATTATCATCTGTATTCTGGATTTGTTAGTAAATATTTAAAGGAATATTTTTTTGTTGTTGAGGGACAAGGCATTTGAATGGTGAAGATCCATATAATATAATGAAAATAATAACTTTTTATTTAAATCTAAATATTGTATTTCAACTAATTGTATAACCCTCATCTAATTTGACAAATTTTTTATTGTTACCATTATCCTGTTATTTGTATTTAAGCATATGTTATTTCTATATTTTGCTAGTTTAAGTCATGCATCTGATGATGACCCAGTTTATAGGGTCGAAACTAGTTATGCAAATACAATATTCTAAATAAACTCACTGTGAAGATTTAAATAAATAGTTATTATTTTCATTATATTATATAGAATATTTTTTTACTTTGTGTAAGGAAAATTGATTTTGGTGCAATTCCGTGGAGCTCATATGAAGTTCCAGGATAGTGTTTTGAAAATCACTTTTTGGTTTCGATGCTCTTACTTAAATCTAGTAAAAACAATCCTTTGCGATTATAAAGTACATGACTTTATAAACCTCTGTAAATGAAATAATCTTTCTCAAAATAGAGCCATTATATTCGTAAGTAAATGATTTTAGCTAATGATGACCTTTCCCACGTGGTCAAGGTCATTGACATAGCAAACGAAATTTCAGCAACATGAACGTGTTTATTACACTTCAGAAAAATAATTAGTTTTATTTTATTTAAAAGTAATGTTTACATTATTAAAAAAAAAAACAAATTAAAATTATTATTTGCATCGTTAGTATGCATAATAACAATAATCATATGTATTCTCGGTGTTCAAATGAAATCAATTTAAATATAGTCAATATTAAAGACGGCATGTGTATTGAGAAAAATCTATCGGAAAACTGTTCAAGGAAAACAGGAAATAGGATACACATATTTGTGAACTCGTCGTAGTGACGGGGATGGTGTCGATTTTTTTCTACTATTCCACGAGCGAAAGACATTCAAGCTCAGATAATCTGGAAGCATGAAATCTATTACCAAATCACTCGATTAGAGAACGCGGCCGTAAGAGAAGAGGCAAGTAAGCAGTAAGATTCAATCGTTGGTTTATTTTGCGAAATACATCTCCTGCAAATTTTTTTAGGGAATCACTGTAAACCATCATCAGTGAGGGTTTTTCCCAAAGAATTATTATTTAAACCAAGAAAATTAAATTTATATACCAATTTAAATAATCAAAAACAAACTTCTTGTTTTCATACTCATTTGACCCTTTGTGGTCCCAAACATACATAGAAGACAAAATCCACAATCACAAAATATATTTACAATATAATTATAATATTTATTAACTTTAGCTAATTTTAGAACTATATTTTGGTTGGGTTATTTGCTCGATGGATACATCTCAGAATGTGGAGTTTAACTATTGACCATTGATCAACAAATCCCCGATTCTGTCTCCGTCCCGACAGGTGGATCCCAAACTCAGGTAATAACTAATTGGGCTCAGGCATGCTTCAGTTTAGTCGAAGACGATTTGGATAGTATCTATTTATATAGTTTTTGATACAAATAGTAAAGAAATATATTTAATAACAACAACAAAAAAATCAGAAAGATCTTTTATATTACAAAGCCGTTCATTTGGGATTGCCAGTTAAAATTTTCAATGGATTTTTTGATATTAGCTGAATCGATATTTTCAAAATGCCCATCACTATTTCCAATATGAGAATTTCATTTTGAGCAAATAACTTTAAATTCATGGTATTTTCTACATATATTCGTATTACGCCGGCAGCCAGTAACACCCTGACTTTAAAAGCCTTCCTTTTCAAATAGTCGTTTTATCTAAAGAAGTTGTTAGGGGTGGATGCATTTTTTTTTTCTGTGGGGATTTATTTTCTTGACTTCTTTCAATGAACTCGTGTAATTTCAACTTTTAAATTAAATCCATTACCAAGAAATGATTCTGAGAAGAAGAAATTTTTTATTAAAGATTTTTTGTAGTTACTGTTTGTTTTTTTTCTTTTAGTCGAATGATTAAGAAACAAGATTATAATTAACGTCGCTTTATTCAGTTGGCTTTTGCAATGATCAGTTAGCTTTTAAATAGCTTGCTGGCTTTTTACCGATATTAAAATACTTGTAAACTATTTTATTATTAGGCATTATTTTTTTGCGATTTATTAAAAATTAAGTTCTCACTCAGTTTTAATCGGTGTCTCAAAATAAATTTTCAAGTGATTTTTTTCTCCCTTTATTAAATATTTCAAAAATTTATTGGTACATACTTGTTTTCATGAATTCAATTATAATGGTCAAAATCTCTATAAACTATTAATCTGTTGTATGCAAATTGCGTTTATGCTGATACAAAGTAGTATTAACATGTTTGGCAAGTTACTTCAAAATTACTTCAAAATCTCATTACTGCTTTGTATAGAAACTTATCAAAACCAGTCGCTCTTAGTCTACAGCCTCAACAAACATGGTGAATGAAGAAATCAACGTCACCTAAAGTGAGATAAAATATTTCTTTTGAAATATCGTTAGGTCTTTTTTATTGTATGCAACCACTCAATCTTTTATAATATAAGAGAAATCATTAAACTTACAATATGAAAATAATGCTTGCTATGTTGTAATTATTAATAAATTATTTTTCACAGTTTGTATTTATAGAACTAATCAGATAAAATTTAAATTTTATTAACTATATCGTTTATAAATTTTATAGTTAACAGACATTTTTTTCAACTCGTGAAATATATTTAACAACTTGTTATCTACACAGTCATTAATCTAAGGAGCTGGGCGTTAGAGCATTAACAACAAAGTTTTCGTTGGGTGTAAGCTCAGGAAAACTTTTCAGGTCTTAGTGGCCATTAGAAAATTTTATTTAGGTGTTGATTATCATCCCTTGTGCTGCAACCCACAGTGGATTTCAGCTTGAACCAGAGAACTCCAGTATATCGCGTGACCACGAGTGACTTTCATTACACTGCAAAGATTTCAAAGTAGCCAGATACAATTTGCAAGCAGAATCAGCATCCTGAAAGTTGTTTTACTTGCCAAAGCACCTACTTTATAGAATGACTTGTAAAAAGCGCAATCCACATGCTGTTCATAGCCTTAAAGCTCAGCATCATAGTGTCTCCTAAAATTTCGCTACCTTTTATGGACCTCTATATGTGATATAGTATTTGGTATAAGGTGTCATGATCTTTTTGCTTTTTTCTTCGTAGCGCTCATGTTTTAAAGACGTACGAGAGCACTGGCTTGAAAAATGTATTATACAGTGTGCGTTTAGTTCTTCAGGAGATAGGACAGGAAATGAACATTCGAGGCAGACTAAAATAGCACCCTTTAGCTGAGACATACCCTTGCTTATCTTTATGCCCACATTGTTAGTGTTATTCATAAGGAGTCCAAAGTAGACAAACCTTATGTTTGAGCATGAATTTGGTTTTGCCTCAATCACTTTTATCTATGCCTTATTTTTGCTGGTAAATCTAAAACTCTTCTTATGATTGCTTCTAATCTTACAAGCATTTGAACTGATTTACTATAAATTATATTATCATTTAATTCCTGAGACAACAGCTTTTAAGGCAATTTTAATTAATAAGCGAGCAAATGCGTCTCCTTATCTGAATCCAATAGTGGTTTTCAATATTTTTTTATGTGTCAAGCTGTATGCTTATTTGAAACTTTTCTAAAAGTATATAGAAAGGTTTAGTACCGGAAACAATAAAATGGTAATCAAAGAATGACGCGACTTAATAAGTCTAAAATATACATGGAAAAAACATTTTACTTCTATTAATATACTAATAATTTGATATTTATTTATTAAATAACTCCAAAATTGTAACGAAAGCTTCATGTTTTTGATATCCAAATACGATGTTCAAATCATTAGACATCAACTTTTAATAGCCTTCACGAAATGAAATTAAAAACTTTTAATACTAATAAAATATACTTTTTAAAGGGTTGCTCTATTGAAAGATCTTATGGAGAAAATCTTGAATATTGTAAGCGATTCTGTAACAGCTTTTACTGAGACTCATCGGAATATTCCTGTGCTTCAGTAATTATTCGAATTGAAAAACTCAGAGGAGCTTCGTAGAACTCTGCTCTTTATTCCTGAATATTATGAAAATATTATATTAAAATAAATTTTAAATCTTAAATGCTATGTGGCGGGAAAATTTTGATTTTGTACTCGCGTTTCTCGGAGCGGTAAACTCGGATTCGAGTAACACTTAAAAACTGAAACTACCTGAAAATTCTTTGATTTTGAAAATGACTCCAGTACGAGAGCCAATACGTCAGATGATCACCAAAATCTTGACGTAACGTTATATTGGTGTTTTTTTTTTAATAGCAGCTACGAAAACTTCTTTAACCTTCTTAGTCTGAGAAGCGCTGGAATAGCTACAGGAGAGAGTTTGTTGCGGAATAACAACAGTTAAAGGTGGGCGGAAAACCGTGGGGCGAAATTAAATGTATCGACATGTGGTGTACTAATAAAATCGTTTATTAAATATATCCAGAAGAAAATGAAAGGAAAGTAAGGAATTGACCAGTACGCGAAACAGCCTCAGTTTAAGAAGCGCTGAAATGGTGACCGTAGAGAAATTGTCGTGTAACAGTAGCCCAGTAGCGGAGCTATGGGGGTGGACGAGAGTCCAGGGGGTGGCATCGGAGACATTGACATTCAAATCAGCAAAAAAAAGGTCAGTGCTATTTCCATGGGTCAGTTTTTTGATGTCTTTAATGTAGAATTAACATCTGAGGAAGCTCAAGGAACTTTGCCTCCGGCGAAAAACGAGTCTTCAGAGATTCAGAGAAAGATCGTCTCATTTGATCTGATTGATTTTAAGAAAACATTATTTTACAGAATGTTTTGCCAGAAGCGCGTGGTATACATTCAAAGTCGTTTTTTTTTATTTTTGTCGATAACTTTCAATTACTTAATTTTAAATTTTGAATATTGTGAGCTTTTCTGAAAAATATTTTTATTTTGTGTAATGATATTATTACAATAGGACTCTTTTAAGCGCGAGGACAAAACGGTAATATTTTATTGTATACGAAAAATTTCATTATTTTTAAGAGTGCAAGAAATATTATTATTTGGATTTCAACATTTTCAAAATATAAACTAATTTGAATTG
Organism: Atopsyche davidsoni; assembly: GCA_022113835.1. Lineage (NCBI taxonomy): Eukaryota > Metazoa > Arthropoda > Insecta > Trichoptera > Hydrobiosidae > Atopsyche > Atopsyche davidsoni. Next base: position 10,450,752 of record JAILWY010000027.1, read on the forward strand.
GATTTTTTTTAAATAAAAATTTATATTCTAAAATAATCAGGTAAATTATGGAATGTTGAAATAATCTTCTGCTTACTTTGCGTTGCAAATTTACATTTTCTCATTAATTTATATACTTCCTAGCAATTATCAAGGTTTAAACAAAACAGTGGCGACCATCACGATTTGTTTGTTAGATATTTTGGGGTAGTTAATTAGAATATTCTTGAACCAACATTCAACACAGGTTCTTGAATATAAACGTGTACACAGACGAAGCTTCGATAAGAGCTGTTGCTAGGCGAAGTCAGACAGCGTAGGTTTATTCTCATCGTCTACTTAAATTCTACGTCAAAGGTTCACTATGTATTATATCTTCAGCAATGTATTAATATAATGTATGTGATCATATTTCATTAATTCAAAAAAATTGCGTCTAGCCATTCAAATTATTTTTGTGATTTCGTTTACTTTTGTTAGCTTTCATATTAAATTTTATTTCCAATAATATTGCATCGTAAAGAAGCCGGTTCCATTCCAGGAATATTTTTCTTTCATATATTACAAGGTTGACATATACAAATTCCAAAAATTTTTAATTGAGGAATTTTGCGAAGCATTTGCCCTTTGGGGAAATCACACATGTCCCATTGTATTAACAGGCCACTGTACGATTTCCAATAACTTTGCAATCAAAACGAAGATCGATATTGTTTAAATTATTGTAATATCATTTGGTTATCCAGCGCAGAGCTTTGTAAGGAAAGGATTATATAATAATGCTATTGGGCTGCAGCAATAAGCAGACTCTTCCTTCCAATAAAAAACTGCGGTGTAGGAGGACCCGAAGACCTAATACACTATGATCCCCTTAGAAAACCATGAACACTGGCCCACCATTATTATATGCTCAGTGAAATTCTTTGAGGAGAGGCACTCGATGAAGAAGATCCAGAGCATTATTGACTTGGCAAGACGTCGAAGGTGACGATTGGTGAAACTATTTCGACGGTCTAGTAATAAACTCATTGAAACTAAGCTTAACAGAAATTCACAATGTTATGCTTTTTTAGTTTTCACATTATTTCTAAATTTCCATTTAAATAGCAAAACTACATATTTGAGCGTAAAATACACAAACACATATATATACAACAGCGAAAGAAATAATCCCGTATTCGTATTTTCAATCACGCAGTGTTTGATTCGTATATAAAAATTCACAATCGCGGTTCAATATAACACAGGACAAATCTAAATATAGAATTATGATGAAACAGATTCTTCCAGAATAGGGTCAGAGGAAATCTTACGAGCTCCCACCGGGGCTTAATTTGCTGATCGTAATAAAATTTTCTGTCGTTGTGAACATTAAATCAAATCATTTTGTTTGATCTATAATCGCAAATAAGGTGAATCGCACAAGCCCAAGGTAATGTAGAAACAACGTTACATACTGTAGACGGGGGTGCTGAGGGGCTGGGAAGCTGGGGACTGGGGGCTGGGGGCTGGGGCCCTGAAGGGCTGGTGGTTGGTGGGCTGGGGGCCTGGAGGGCTAAAGGCCTGGTGGTTAGGGGGCTGGGGGCTGGAGGGCTGAAGGGCTGGTGGTTGGGGGGCTGGGGGCTGGAGGGCTGAAGGGCTGGTGGTTAGGGGGCTAGGGGGCTGGGGGCTGTGGGCTGGAAAGCTGAAGGGCTGGTGGTTGGGGGGCTGGGGGCTGGAGGGCTGAAGGGCTGGTGGTTGGGGGACTAGGGGCCTGGGGTCTGGGGGCTGGAGGGCTGAAGGGCTGGTGGTTGGGGGGCTGGGGGGCTGGTGGTTGGGGGACTGGGGGGCTGGGGGCTGGGGGCTGGGGGCTGGGGGCTGGGGGCTGGGGGCTGGGGGCTGGGGGCTGGGGGCTGGGGGCTGGGGGCTGGGGGCTGGGGGCTGGGGGCTGGGGGCTGGGGGCTGGGGGCTGGGGGCTGGGGGCTGGGGGCTGGGGGCTGGGGGCTAGGGACTCACCAGGATGAGGTGGCGCGGCGCCGGGGAGCAGGTGATGCGGCAGGCCAGCAGCGGCAGCAGCAGCAGCGGCACGGCGGGCGCGCAGGCGGGGAAGTCCAGCACGCCGCGCACGAGGCTCCGCACGCGCCCGTGACCCTCGCGCCACGCCGAGCGCACCCCTGCACAGCACAGCGCCACCGCGTACATCTGCACCACACAACCACACCCTCAGACTCCAGCCACGATACCACCACCACTACACGACCACTACACGACCACACAACCTCCGAGCGAGAGACACCTCACCAGAAATGTATCCGTATCATAGCACTGATCCACTTTCATTATGAAGTCCATCCTTGAAAGCAGTGCAAACACTCAAAAAATAATATCATCAGAAAACGTTGAGGTTATTATATATAAAGTAAATATATATATTTTATCATAAGGCTAGGTCTCCTATTTTGGCCACATTTTGTTAAACAATAAATATAGCATCCTCTAGCTGACTGTCCAAGAAAAGTCGAAGGAAATCGGATTGGACGATGGGCATTGGATGAAGGAAGTTTACGTGGATGCGAAATTTGCGCCATCGGATGTGCAGTCAAATTGGTGAGACTGGCTCAGGATAGGGATATGTTCGAGGAAATGGTGATACGCGAGGGTGTACGTCACCACATATATATATTTATATATAAATATATATATATATATATATATATATATATATATATATATATATATATATATATATATATATATATATATCCTCCCAGAAGCCCCGACCTTAGCCCTCTTCACTATTTCGTATGTATGATGTATGTATGTATGACTTGTATCAGCGTGTTATCAGCAATCTTCGTTCCAGATTAGAAGACTGCCAGAAGCGTAACGGTCACCATTTGGATAACATCATCTTTTCGAAATAATTTTCCATTATGTATTGTACAATAATAAAAAAATACTTGATTACTAGTAGTTTTTGTTTTACTGAACTAACAAATACCCGATACTCTCTTTGGACACCCTGATATAACGACACGCGACGATATCGCTGCACGACTACAAAACCTGCGAGCGGGAGACACCCCAGCGTAGGTAATCTGAAAAAGTGGAATGTATCCGTAGCTCAACACTTATCCACCTTTGCTATGAAGTACAATTCCTTGAAGGCAGACTAAACACCCAATAAATAAGATCGTCTGAAAATATGGGGATCATAAACATCTGAACCAGATAACGGTGTTTATAAAATAAAAATAATGTATTTTTTTTTTTTACAGTATTTAATTTTTTTTTCCTTTATTCAATCAAAATGATTCTGTTTACATAAAAACACAATACAAAGATAAATTTAAATTCATCTTATGTATTATCCGTCTCTAAGATAGTTCTGCGAATTTTAACTCTCCGTGTATAAAACAAATTTCACAAAATCAATACAAGTTATTTTAATGAATTTACATATGCACTTTTTTTTTCAAAAACGTATGTATTTATTATTTCGCTTACGACAGTCTGACGTTCAACTGACGGTGTTATTAAATTGAAGTCCGTACGCCCACAATCCGCATAAAGCGATGATTCACGAAGAGTGTATTTGTATGAATATTTGTGCCGGATAGATCGTCGGCTCGTTAGCTCAAGAGGTAAGAGCGCCGGACTGATATCAGAAGACGGTGGTTGGAGGTTCGAATCCTTCACGGGTCATTTTTTTCCAACAGCTATATTGCGTTGCAAATCTTCAAATTTTATTATATATTTTTGAGTAAAATACTTGAGTGATTCGTGTTCATGTTCGTTTTTATTTGTGAGCGGTTTCGTCAACCTTTCACGTTAGCATTATCAAACAGAGTGAGGTTTTATATAATAATAAGCAATTAGGTAAACAATTGTTAGAAGGAGAGGTTGTTGGAAAGAGAGAGAGTGATTGTCAGGTGGTAAGGGCTAATGTGATTTTAATGTACCTGACAAGTGGAGGATTCTATATAATTGCAAATTTTTGTGAACAATGTTTTTATATTAATGGGGTAACTATCTAAAGTAGTGGCTTTGAGGTGTGGCAGCAGTTTTTATCTGTAAATAAGAGGTTTTTGCGCAGTAAATGGTTTTTTAAAGATGTGATTTAGCAATAGGGAATAATAGTAGAGACTTATTGAAAATAACCTGGTCATTAAGCAGGTGCTCCGGTGTGTTATATTTTATGCGATTGATTATATTGAAACTTATATTCAAAATAATCACAAAATTAAAACGAACATGTGGAAAATCACTCAAGTATTTTACTCAAAAATATTAAAATGGAATTCCACCAAGTACTCTCTGTCAAAAATATTGAATTTATTATATGTCGAATGAATTCAGAGTGTCATACACATATCAAGAGCATAAAATATTTTAAACAATTTACAATGTTTTTGATTTGTTAATTTGTTTTCATAGCTACATAGAATGATAAACCATCCAATAATATTTCACATTTCACTTAATGATATATAATAAAATATAAAGTAATAAAAATATAATTTCGTCCAAAAAAATAATACTTGGAAACAGACTTAATAATATTAGTCAATCTTCAACATATACTTTAATAAAAACCTTGTATAACAGCTTAGAAAAAAATATTATCACAAGATATTTATATCGTTAAAATATCTTAAAATCACAAAGAATTGGCCAATTTTTTAAAGGTCAAAAATTAACATTTTCAGAATTTTTCTAAAACTCTTAACTATGACAACTATAACAAGATTGGTTGAGTATCCTTTTTTAAAAATATATATGACTAGTCTCAATAGGCTCTAGGGTGATTTTTCCTAGTTGTTGTTGTTAAATAATTTGGTTTCTGGGTGTTGAGCCGCTTGAGTGTTTCAGTCACTGTGCTGGCACCATCTTCAAGGATATTGTTTCTATAATTATTTTGTACTAGTTTGGTGCAACTCGGAGTGCTGCGCTCAATTACAGGTGAGAAACAGGAAAGTGCGTGCAAACAAAATCCCTGAATATAGTAATCTGATACTTCAGAGGGCAGAAAACTTGAAACAGCGCAAAACTAAATCACCTAGTTAAAAGGTTATTTATGCCTTAGTAAAACCCGGGCAAGGTGGCTCTATATTCAGGTGCATATAGTTTGCCCATCGCTGTATCTTAATGCGACACAGCCGCGAGAGATCACTGATTGCATTTTCAGGGGGGAAATAAAAAGGAATCAAAATAAAGTAGCAACCAATTTCTTTTGATAAACTACGCCTTTACCATGCAAATCTGCTGCTCGAACCACCATCATAGCAGAGGTGGCAAACCTTTTGGCTGTCGGGCCACATTAATTAACTCCGATTTCCGAGTAATTTATTTAATCAAGAGATGTGTTGTATAAATTTATCAAACGTTAAATTAATATTAGATATTAATCGGTGTACAATGCCAATTTATTTTTTTTTTAAATTATACACAAAAAAAAACATTTCTTATACAATATACGTAATAATGCTTTTATGGAAATGTTCACTTTTACATAAAATAACACATAACATAAATAATACTTAAAATACAAAATTTCTACAATTTGAGTTTTCGAATGCTATGCCACATTTTTATCTCAAAGTTTCCGACGTTTCGCTGCCAGTACTGGGGCCATCCTCAAATCCTCGGTACCGAAACAGAAACACCGATTATTTTTTTTAATGTGGCATATTGATCTGATCAACTTTATGAAATTGAATTATTTTTGCTTTGGATGGATAAATAAGGCTTTTAGCGTTGAAAAATTTAGCTTACAAAACAAATGCACGTCGAACTTTTCCTGAAACTTCATACTTTGAGTGTATACTTTGAGAGCGTATCTTCTACCCTGTTTGTCTTAAAACTATTACCTGCTTGGATGCAATCTATGTTATTTATGTCATATCGAGTTTCATCGCTTTAACATGGTAAGTACTCGTTCCTAAAGTGGTATGTTCCAAACGTAATATAATTTTTCACAAATAACAAATATGAATAACCAAATAAATGGTTAGGTGGTGGCATACACTTTTACTGCGCTTTTGCATTTAAAAGGTTTTTCCAGAATATAGTAAAACTTTATTTATGTATGGAGCTCACAATATGTCGTCTAGTCAATCATATTTTTTTCGCTTTTACCAATAAGCCGTTAATATATTCGCTTCAGCACCCGAACGGCACAAAACCCCAAAGTACATTGCTAATCTGAAACGTTTTCTCGTAACAGAGTATTTAAATATTGTATATAATCAAATAAGACTTGCTAAATATTTACACATTATAATTGATGTAGAATTATGATAAAGCCGTATTAAAAAATAAACAAAAACCTATGTTATTGCAAAAATATTATAAAACAGAGCTCATGAAATATTTTTTTACTTAACATCAAAATTATAAAGTCAATTTGATATAAATATTCAACTTATTGTATATTTATTTCATTGGGATATATTTAAGAGAAAGCTAAAATATAGTTTTCGGAGAATCTCAGAGTTTTTTGTCAAATTAAATAATAAAAGTATTAAAGGAGGCTTTCGTGGAATAAACGCCAGGACGAGCCAAGTACAAACGAACACGTGAACGATTTTTTTTTGGGCGTTCATATCTCGATATATATACATATAGTGATATTATTTCTCCAAACAAAGCGGGCGTAAATATTTAATATATCTCCACATTTTCAGACGATACAGCCTCAATGTATTCAGTCGGTTTATTCACATGTGAAAAATCCTCGAATTGTTTTCAACTCTTGTAAGGATACATTAAAATTCTCAATATTCTAGTGTGGGTTCGAATTACACTCGTTCATTATCGAGGATTTTTCTCTTCGCGAATTGATAACCGAAAATGTTTTAGAAATATATTAATCCCAAATACCCTTTTAAAAATATTTATTTTAAGGTTTTTTTATCAGGGCTTGACGCACATTGACTTCTGAGCTGCATCTGAAGGTCTGCGCGCAATTATCTCCGATGTGACGTCCAAAGTATTTTTTCTTTTTGTCGCCATGACAACGGCTTTCCTAGGCAAGATTTTATTATTTAGATATAAGTAGCAAACAGATTTTGCTGTGTAAAGTAAAATAAATATCGTGTTGTATTTCAAATTACTTTAAGTTTTCAAATATCTTAAAATCCTCGCATTTGTGAGAATTCACGAATTAGGTTCAACGCGATCCACGCTTATTTTATTTGCTGAAATTAACTTATAAAATCTTATGACCTTATAAAACAAAAATAATTAAGTAAAGATTTCAAGATTTCAACAAAAATTATTTTATTTTTCATTAAATTTTAACTTTTTTGGCACATACTGTATGTGTGTATATATATTTCTGTATATATCTATATAAAGATCCGCAAAAACAAATAATAAATATATTCTCTATGTAAGCTTTCAAAGTTGAATTTCTGTAGTAACTTTTCTAATTCAAAAAAATATATAAATAATCAATATTTTTGACAGAGAGTACTTGGTGGAATTCCATTTATTAAAATTGACCAATAATTTTATTATATTTTAAATATAATAAAATACTTGAGTGATTTTTCCACATGTCAATTTTATTGGAGACCATTGACAATGTTTTATTTGATAATGCCAACGTGAAAGGTTTTCGAAACCGGTCAAAAATAAAAATTAATGGGTTTTTTCATATATTTAAAATATTAAATAAATATATATTTACTAATATGATTAGGCACATTAGTTCATATATAGAAGATGATTTTAAAGAAACTCTCAGAAAAATATCATCGTGATTTGTGTGGGATCCCACACAAATCACGATGATATTTTTCTGAGAGTTTCTTTAAAATCATCTTCTATATATGAACTAATGTGCCTAATCATATTAGTAAATATAATAAGCCCGTAATGGGTAATAAATACACATCTGATTGACTTATCCGTAATTGACATAAATATATATCGTAAAAAGATAACTGCCTTTCTATTTTTATGCACTGCACACTACTGATATATAAACTAAATATAATTATAATATTTTACAATGCATCTTGAAAGAATTACGAAATATTGAAAACACAATTAATACTTGTCTATTTGAATTAAATAAAAATTAAAAACTTCTTACCCATACAAGGCCAAAATATGCAGCAAATATGATCCTCCACTTCACAAGAGCCATCGACGGACGCAAACAAACCTCTTGATAAACCGTCAACAACAACCGGTGGCAACTTTAATATTTTAATAACTTCCGGCGTAGAACTAACACGGTGCCCACTTTTTAATACTCAGTCCCTCAGTCCTTCAGGTGCCAGCCGAACTCGCTCAATATTTACAATAACAAAAATTTAAGGCTCCGCAGTCGCTGGGGGGTGTTTCCCATGCAACAGCTGATGTGGATGTGGCTCCGGAGGGAGGGAGCCCTCTTAAATGGGTCTCATCAGGCATGCGCGGTGGCTTCTCTCGCCCCATTGTTTTGAAGGGGTGCTAGAGGGGTGAAATCTAAATGAATTCACAGGTAAAAAGGCACAGAGGCACAGGATAATATATTTTAAAAGGATTCCGCGAAAAACAACATTTATGAAAACAGTGGTATTTGTAATTTCCTGGTGTTGTTTACTGAAGTCGCATTTCTCTACACAGTTTGCTTTTATAATTTTAACAATATATATTTAATGATTTAAGTGTGTATATATTCAATATTTTTGATAAAAAGTAATTGGTGGAATATTTTAAACAGATTTAGTGATTTTCCTACGTTGGCATTGTGAAACGAAGAACCGTTTGATATGTGCGGTCTATACAAGCAATATAGTATTCCTTTATTGCTCTTATTTAGTAGTTTAGTGATGCTTTTTTATAATATCAATTTTTTTTTTCATTAGTAAATAATTAGTTCGTACAAAATAAATACTAACTAAAATTTTTAAAAAAATACTTGTGGTGTTCTTCCACAAAGGTGAATTTACCATGTTACTTCATCACTTCATAAAGTGCTACGCGGATGTATTACAAAACTTAAGTTCAAGTTACCGCGTATACTTATGTAACGTTTCTACTTCCGGTAACTGAAACCACACAGGATACAGCAGCGCGAACTTCCTGAGAAATGTTAACAGTTTGAAGGAACAAACAGCTCGGTAATATATTAAATCATAGATTGACTTTCAATTATAGAGAATTATTCACATCCAAATCCTTTATAATTATTAGGAGTCTCATATTATGTAATATATAGTATATATGTTGCCTTTATCCTCAAACAGATTATTAACTCAAATATTTTTCATTTGTACTTGTTGGTTGCTTTCATTTGGGATAATGGTTTTTCTGATTATCATTTTTGTATTTTAGGAATACGTTTTTTTATTTTCACTCAATTTTAATTGCATTTAATTCGAGAATCGAGCTTTTCAACTACAATTCTGGAAATACAATGTGAGAGCCATATTATTAAAAATATTGAATTACATTAAAAACATGTTTGAACAATAGACTTTTGTTTCAGGTCGTTTTCGTGGTTTATATTTTGATGAAAACATGCTGTTGAAGTTTTTTGTCTGTTTATTTTGATTACAAATAGGTTACAAAGGTTTTATTTATTATTCGTAAATTTTTATTTGAGCTTTCTGTTAAATATTTCAAAACAGACAATATAGTAGCTGTATTTGTTTTTTGAATAAAATATTTTATGGTTTTCAATACAACTACAACCCTCAAACGTTACATCTAATTATTGATAAATGTCGGTCAGAATACGTGTTTTCAATTATGTTAACAGTGTGTATATTATATAATTGGTGTTATTTTAAGCCTTCCATACAGTTGACAATCGAATGGAGTCCTTTTTTGCGTTATTAAAAAAAAAAAACACTCTAAATAAAGGGACGCTATAATCGCAATTCGGTTGCAAATTGTGTCAATACGTTTGCAGCCGCCTTTATTTACAATGCCGTCACTTAGTCTTAACGATCCATTTAGAAGACCAATAAGTTTGTTTGTGTATGTTTGTTTAGGGGGTGGCTAGATGGGGGTAGGTTCACACTTAAAAATTGTTTGTATCTTTTATTTGAAGAAAAATCGAGAAACAGCAAAAATTTCCCAGAAAATCCATCATAATCGAAAACGCTCCAGACTCTATAGCCCATGGGAAATCATCGAAGTGATGGTATGAGCTGAAAAATGTCAATAATGTGACTCCATCTATCTACATGATGCGAACTTTTCACTTGAGATGACGTTATACTCAAGATTTTTAATGGCACGCAGGCAGTTAAATTTTGTTGAAAAAAACCTTGCTATTTGTTTTCAGGGAAAAAACAAACTGCAATGAAAACATTTTATTTTTATAAATACATAAAAATGCTTCAATTTTTCTGTATTTTCAGAATTGTATTAAAAATGATAAGAAAAATAATATGATATTTGTATATTCAAAATATGGTATTCATTTTTTTTTTGGTGGTGTTAAGTATCAATTTCGAATAAAAAGACTTTTCTCCGAATGTAAAAAAAAAATATTCTCCGAATCGCTGCGTACTAATAAAAACTACGAAGTAACCGCCAGTCAGTAAAAAAAGGCTGTGGAAATGAAAATTGATATTGGCAGTGTTTTTAATAAAAATTGTTAATTTATTCTATTATTCTAACAAGTTTGATTAATTATATTCATAATGTTAAGACTGTTTCTTGTTACTCGTTAAAGGTTTTCTTATCAGGCAATCGCAATATTCTATTCAATCGATGGAGATATGATTATACGGTCATTATTAAATGCCTTTCAACCATAGATAGTATACGTCTAAACCAATTTGAACAGAAAATAGCAAAGCTCATTGCCAAGCACCTTTTAATTGATAGCAACATGCTTTTAAGCTCATTGAAAAACGTTTTTAACCAATTGAGATCACAACTCATCACAAAACACTGCGATGACGTGACCGATTGCGTTTCTTGCCAATTTAAATACTTAATAAATTCACATTTTTATTATCTCAATTATTTTTACAGTTCAAAATATAAAACAGATTTATAGATAATTGTGTATACATAAAATGACAAGAAAATCCTGAAAAATATATTTTTCAGTACACTTATCGCAACAGGGAAAACATTTCGCCGTTTATGTTTATGCTACATCATTTACTAAGTGAAATGTAAAGCAAATTGAATTAACATAATTAATTCAGTAAAAACAGCTCTCTTTTATTCACATGGTGTATTCTGTGCATCTGGTGATATCTGATGCATAATATTCAAAGAGACGCCCTCACTCAAGGGAAAGAACATTCTTTCGCTTCAATGGTACAATTATACACTGAACAAAGTAACATCGAGAAATATTTGCAATGTCCATGCAATAATAATAATAAAATCCAAAGCACATGTTTGACCAAAAGAGGTAGAAAATAAACAAACTCCAGTGCTTAAATTAAAGATTATATAATTTTTGACAAAAACAAAATAAAATTAATATACCATATGATATATATTGTTGTAAATACTAAAATTGACTTGGTTTTATCATCAATTAGGTTTATATGATGTTTAATATATATAATTTGTTTTAAAATAATGCACAAAAACTTTTAAAATTAAATTTATGATTTACGATTATTTTGCAGTTTGATTGTTTACTTAAATCGTTTATATTTTTAAATACAAAATTACGTAAACATTTTCATTCGTGATTTATATTATAATAATTTTAATATAATTTTGACCATCTTCAAAAGGGTGATCATTTTCTAGAATCTGAGATTAATAACCATGATTGTGCGAAAAAAGATATCAGGAGAACATTCGAATAAAATTATATAAAATTTTGCATATTTTGGATTCCTAGAATTAGTTTTATTTCGCGGTAGGTTTGCCAATCACAAAGTTCATCCCCTCCCGAGCCAGTGCGTCGTATCTCGTTAAATAGGCGATAACCACCCAGGATTTTGAATAAACTTACAAAACTGTACGCTTTCATAAAAACTGTATAATCTTATATTTGGTTTTTTGGCTGGCTGAGCATCTGCCACGCCCGAGGCTTTGTCAAATCTCGCGAGGTATGAAACGCACTTGTACTTAGTGTTTGGGCGTTCATCGACCACAAAATCGACCCCATGCGTCATATGTATTACAATAAATTATATGAGCATGGGCTCTGCAGGTGGGGGTTGAAGTTTAGTTAAAAATTTAAAATTAGCGGTCACATTCATAGTAACTTAACAGCTGAAATTTTGTTTGCTCATATTACAACAATACGTAAACTAAATTATACATTTTCTTAAGTTCGTAGTCAAGAAATCAGGGCACCCATCAAACTTAACCTGATCTCCGAATCATCCAACAAGTCTTGTTTCCAAATCAAACTTCTGACACGCGTAATAAATTCAACATCCCTGCTTTTAGTGGATTAGTCCGAAATCATTTCCATAGCCCAAACCATTAACCACAGCTTGTATTAATTTAAACCACGTTGTTATTTTGTTGTTTCTACTAATTAGACATTTGCCAATCATTTACATTCAACGGATTCTCGGTATATGTAATCTACGTATTCAAATTATATCTGTTGGCTTCCAGGTTCCCAGTCCCAGGTTCGACCCTCGTCCAGGTAGGTAAATCCCAAATTCTTCTTTCAGTTATACCGAAGGCAATTATTTCTTAACATCGCATGTGTCGATACGAATTTTATTAAAAATTAATAACGCTATTTCGCTGGTTTCAAGTGTGTATATTACATATATCTTTTCTTTGAATCGATCAAATAAAACACTTCCACGAAATAAAAATCAGATACGCAGACAATCTAAAAAAAGCTGGTATATATTCAATTCTTTGGAAAAATATTAGGTTTATAAATGAGTAAAGTATCGCAGCATAAAGCCATGATACGTTATTTAATTTTTATATTATTTATAAGAATCAAAAACATACGTATAGTCCTGCGCAATTCAGCCAATTGGTGTGAATGTATTCAATTCGTAAAAATAAAAATATATATTAAGGCAATGTGCATAACATATACACATTCTAAGAGCGGGTGACATCCAAACTCTGACAGTTATACTATTGTATAATGCATACGAAATGCTGTTTGTAAAATATGTGCATTTCGCTTTACCTTTTAAGACTATCTATAAATGGATGCAAGTACTTCTAACTTGATGCATCTCAAGCATCGGCTAAAGGTCACAGGTATCAAGTATCTAAATCACAGGTAACATGCATCAGAATAGATTTTATATTGCAAAGTATTTATTTTATTTATAAATTTGGTAAACTTTATACCATATTTTTTTTAATGCAATGAAATTGTATAAAAAAATTACAGTATAATATATTTTATTAGAATTTTTTTTATAAAGAATATTTTTTGCTTATATACATAGATTTTATTTTATCGTTTTCATTCTATGTTTATAGAAATATATATACTCATAGAAATCGAGTGGCTTATCGTTTTTTAAACCTGTTAGACTAGATAAGATATATATCGCAGCACTTACTGTAGTATCGATAATCACAATGTTGTGTGATTATCGATGTGACTTCGCAAATCACGTGCACCGAGTATGCCAACTCTTTTAACCGAATAATATTCCGATATAGAAAGTATTTGCTAAACACATTCGATGTGGTCGATGTCTACGTGTATATTTGTGCCAACCGCCGATTGAGTGTTTCACGAGTTAAGGGATGCGGAATGCAGCCTGATGCCAGTGCGCCCTTGTGCCTGATCGATGACAATTGCCCCTGTGACGATGGCGGACATCCATTGTCACACGAAACAAGCAATGCTGTGCATTTCACGGAGACTGCACTAATTTGTCCATAAATTTGGGAAATCAATTCCCTCTCCAGTCTTTTATTCGCTGCGAGAGAGCACCAATTAAAAAAAAATCGACTCAGACTTTCAATAAGATACAACTGCCCTTTGCTCTTTTTTTTCAAATGAGAAATAAAATTTACTTAACAATAAACACGGTGTCCATTTAGAATTACGTGTGTCTCATATTTTATTATATTTTAACAAACTTTGAAATTTTACACAGTGTGTGTGTGTATGTGAGTAGTAGTAGCATTAAATTTGACAATGAACAAGTGTGAATAAAATAGCAAATTGTGCTATGCTTCTTGATACTTAATTAATTTTAAAGCCTCAACTCATAAATTATGAAATTATTACATCAAATTGTAATTTATGATACAAAACCAGCACAATATCAGGATATATATCATTCATGTCTGTCAATTAACTTTTCGGATTGAATAAAATTTCACATGAAATTTTGCTTTCATGAAAAATTATTGTATCTTATATCTTTCATTTACATTCAATGAATGCCATTAATGTAAAATTTAATAGATGATTTTAGTTTTTCACTCAAATCACTTCGTGCTCTTTTTGTCTATCAATATTTTAATATTTCCATATCGTTTTGATGGATACTCGATTTCCATACTGCCGGGGCATAACTTTATTACGGTTCGATAAATCAAAGGACGAGCTGCAGCATCAGAACTTCCAAGGTAAAATGAAGCGTGCGAGCTTGTCACGGTCCATACATCTTTCTGGGGTCAAACAAGCGTTAACCGTTTCCCTATACGACACTAAAAACCTAATGGCACAGTGATAAAAACAGTTGCGTACCAAGCAGCGAGCTTAAGACTTACTTACACATTAATAAAAATCATAATTACCATTTATTGGGAAGAAATAAAAAAACTATATATACTAACACATTTTATGGGTTAATCTAGCTTCGGTTAAATACGTATAGAGATATTAATTCTAACAGTTGACTTTTATCAACAAGCAACTTGAATGGCTGCCTTTAATTCTTATGCAATGTTTATTTACTGCTTGTTGATTTTAAGCAAGTAACAAGAGTTTAAATCAATAATTTATTATGGGCCGTTACTCTTTATTACGTTTTATTCGTCTGGAATACACACTTCATTATTTTCTCGGAAATGAGCCGCAAAGCATAATAGTTGCGAAAGTTAAGGTGAAATTAATAATTGTTGCTTCAACAGAGCACTTAATATTTTATACATTATACTTGCTGCCTCTTAACTCATGGAATCTCTAAAAACTTGTTAAGAAGGAAAATTTTACTGCTATTTAGTTATTATTCAAAAATTGTCATTTCGTCTTCTCAAAAAATATGCAAACCGTTGCAATTTTTTTTCTATGAAAGTGTGTCTAAAATAAGGTTATCTGATTGTTTTTAATTTTTCACGCTAAGGGTTAGTTTTCAAATCTCTTAATTATCTCAACGGTTTGAATTTCTGTAGCAGCAGCAGAGTTATAAATAAATATTGTATTCATAATTTTTTTCTACTCGTTATTTTTATGCTACAATTTCAAAAAGAATCAAAGCATGTAGTTATATTTTTTCTTATACTAAATGAACTTTAAGGTTTAATTTAAGATGAAATTTAATATATATTTTAAAATTCATGTTTCGGTAAAACCTTTGTGTCTTGTGTGCCGCAAAGCGACCATAATATGTCCGTGGCGATCCTTGCATTGTGTCCTTCTGACACTTTCAATTTCTCAGCACGTACCCAGTACTGCCCCTTTGTAAATTAGCTTAGGGTTTTTGAAAGGAAAACTTCCCCTGTATCCTTTTTATTACGTGTACAATAGAACTGAGCGGGATTCACTACTAGCTGATAACAATTCACTGTACTCATGATAAAAAATGTAATAACGACATACTTAAATAGTATTTGGATTTCACGATATATATATATATATATATATGGTCAGATTCATATGCAATGGTACTTTGGTAAAATTGATTGTATGTCATGAGTGTGCTTTATGTTTTGAATTTAATTGTAAGTGCTAGTTTAAATCATTTTCATGCTAATTTCAATACTATACATATACTAATGCAATTTGTAGATGGTTTGAAAGAATTTTTTTTTTTTAGAATAACCACCTTCTAAATATTATCTCATTGGCAAAACTTAAATGAAATAGGCTTTTTTACAAAGTTGCGGTTTATTAAAATACTACATTTTGTATTGTATCTTGCGTTTATATCAGCTTTCTTACTTCGCCTCAGAGCCACAGGTGTGTTGTTTTTTTCAGTCGTTTCACTGAAAATATTTTTAATAATGTAAATAGCCGTCAGTGCGTCAAAAAAGTGGTTTTAATAAATGTTGAATATAACAACAAAATTTGTTGTGATTTAATCACCAATCATACGAGGTCCACAGCGAGTGCGTGGTCAGATTCACATGAGAAGTTGCCATGCAGCGGCTGCATACAGTTTAATTAAATTTGCACACTTTGTCACGGTTTCAGCGGCATGTGCGACCTCCCCGGCTCTGGTAGCGTGCCAGCAGCATAAATCTTGCTTACACGCTGAAAAAATAAGCGAGTCGCGAATATCCTTCCGCGGAGCCTTACACGCTGTAAGCTGAGCCTGTGTTGCATCCGGCGAAAATGAAAATGAGGTAATGGGATGGAAGATAATCGTGACTTGATTTAGTAGCCATACAAACTGAACTGGAAGTCGCCTATCTATTTAAATATAGTGTTACGGTCTAGCAGTAAGTTTGAAAAACGAACACCATAAACAAAGGGACTCTGGAATAATCGAGCGACCATCGATTAGGAGCGCCGATACGCGGTCCTGGAGAAGCGAGGAGTGCGCCTCGCGCGAGCTCCCGAATCTTGCACATGCAAGGGGAAGCCATCTTGGATTCAGTGTCAAATAGGGCTTCGGTTTGATATGCACTCAAAACAATGTTCATATAAATATATAACGAGGAAATAAATACTCTGTACGTAGATAAATAAATATAACTTGTGTTGACATAAATAAGCTTTTAATTGTGAACCCCGGCACGTTACAATATGTAAATATATAAACCTTCCTGTTATGTTGCTTGTGCATGGCTGCCATTCTGTACCCTGTAATGGAGTAGTAAACTGATTGTGGAAGTATGTGCTCTGGAAGTACCTTGTGGGGGCTCCTGCTATTGTTTCTGTAGCTTGCTGCAGAAGGAGTATCAGATCTAAACGCCAGAGCTTTGTAAGGAAAGGATTATATAATAATGCTATTGGGCAGCAGCAATACGCAGACTTTTCTTTCCAATATAAAAATACGGTGTAGAAGGAACCCGGTGACCCACTACATTATTTTCCCCTTAAAAAACCATGAAAACTGCCTCAGCATGAGTATATGCTCAGTGAAATGGTCGCCAACCTCCTCTGAAGAGAAACACTTGATAAAAAAGAAGAAATATATATTTCAATATTATTCAGAAAATGAAAGTTCGTAAACCTGTTTTAAGGTCTGGTTTCTAGCGCCTCGGGCATACTCCTAGAATATAATATAATATATAATAATGTTTTAGTTTCAAGCAATCATTTTCTTTGAACCCTGAGTAATTTTCTTCTTTTGGGAAAATAACTATTACTATTCTCGGAATCTACCCTGAGACCTCTCAGTTACTAAGCAACACTAGGCCTAGTAAATTTTTTTTTTTTTTTGGGAATGGTATACTCTGAAAACTGCTTTTTTGTTTTTAACCTAATAAATAAAATATATAAAACCATAAATAAAACCAATTCAAGATAAAAGTCTTGAATTGGAAGACCAAAAAGTGCTTTAATCAATTCAACATATCTTTAAAATTATTTTATGAATTCCTAGATAAATAAAAATTGCTAAATTTAAAAACTTAAAAAAATACAAAATCAAAAAATATGATTAAATGGTTTCTAGTATTTTGCTGTGTCAATCGATTGCAATATTGTATGCCCGATAATGTGTAAATATTAACAGTATAAGTTTTAAATCACCGTGCATAATTTATTTTTATATTGCGGTCGTGCACGAATTGATCTCAATAATATCGCGAATAGAGAAATTAAATGCGGATTATTCGACACATTCCAGCGAGCCTCCCATGAAATGTCCATTTTAATTAAAAACAAAAACGATATCTGAAATTAATACCGTTATATCGATACTCTCAGTTTCCAGCGAAATCCGCAAAGTTTAATAAATATTTTTTTGCTTGATAGAATTATATCGAAATTGCACGAATCCTCATTTTTGGGGGTTGAATAATTTTATTATTTTATTTGGGGACTTATAACTATTTATTGAGCTCTATAACGATTATTAGGAATTTGATATACCCATGTAGGTTAGTTGTGTGAACAAATTTATTATTTGTGTGCTTTATTATATACTAGTAGTTAATTGAGGGACTACTTTTATATTTGATATACGAAAAGAAGACATTTGGACTCTATAAACGAGAAATAAACAATAACACTATCCCCAAACTCAAAAGAAAAGCATGTGGGTAAGCAGCAAAGTATCTAGAGACAATACTTTAGATGAGTCTCCGATACTTTTAATAATATAAATAAATAAAAACCTTTTTAAAGAATAAAAAATACTGCAATTGCAATTTTAATATTTATTTAAATTCAGTATTTATTTTTTTAGATAAAACTATGAATTCTAAAGATACCACGTATATCTCTGAGTATTTTCTTCCCAACGTGAAAATCACAGAATAAAGTGTTTCGTATCTTTGGGATATAATTTAAAGGAATAAAATCATTGCTCAAGCTGAACTCGATCTCAAGGCGATTAGGCTTACATGGACTCATATATTTTATATTAAAAACAGAGAAAACAACCTCTAAATTATCAAAAATCAAAAATTCATTCCGTGTCCTCGGTGTTGTTATTCTTGATTTAATTTTCCTGTTGATAGTTCAACGCATCCTAGAACCATAGTTATTGAATCTGAAGTTCACAATAACGTTTACACAGTATAATCACTTGATCTCGTTAGTATATAACGTGCCCTGAAACTGGTAACTTCCTTGTAGGCAAATGTTCAGGAGTAGAAAGCACGCCGCTATAAAACGTCATCCCCATCGGCTGAAAACCTACAAGGGTTTCCAAAAAATCGATCAGAACTGAGTGTTTTTTTTTTTTTATATAGTATAAATTATGACTTGTACAGATTTCACTGATTTTTATTTTAATTTTTGTATGAGGATAAAAAAGCTCCGGGTAACTCTGTCTACCTCTTTGCGGTGAACCGAGTGGTAGTGTTGATTCGAGATTTCCAATTTCTGTGTTTATTTGCTATACACAAAATAAATTATAAAACAATAACCTTTTGATTAAAGCAAATGGACTTTGCAATAACATTATCGGAGTGAAATTATCCAAGCTGGAGTTTTTGTAGAAAGATGTTGCTTTGATTCAGAATTTCTATGAAATTGATATATTCTAATGTACCATTTTTTTAAATTTATTTTTAGTGAACCCACCCAACTTTATATATATATATGTATATAAATATTAAGAGGTCAAAGCTTTTTTGTTTCTCTAATTTACTTCAAAAACGAATTAAAGCTCCGGTGTATGTTCAACTCGGTGCCATATGAGATATAGAGCGAAAAATTTTATTACTCCCGGGAAATAAAGTACAGGATTTCGAATACACAAAACTCGCGTAAACACACTCTGCGTATGAGAGCGTAACGTTTTGGTGTCATCGTTTTTATTTTATCAGCAACCAACAGGTATTGGCATGAATACAACTCTTGAACAAAACATGACAGCTTTTTTCATGGAAATCGTAATCGCAGTTACGCTCATAGCCGTTAATTTTCAACTAGAAGATCAGAGTTCAATATAAGTAAGTACACTATAGCGAAACACATAATTTTTCATGGTATGGATCAAAAACAACTAGAGACTAACAAAAGAGACTAAGAATAAAAAAAAACATTTTTTCAGGAAAATAAGAAAGGCCAATAACAAGATAATAATTTGTTCGTATAACGATATATTATTATTTTATATTTAAACCATTTTCAATTACGTATTATAATAATAAGGTAGAGGTAGACGATATATACTTTGGACTTTTAAATAAAAAAGAAGTGTATAAATTATTGGATAGAAAATTACTTATTTCTTATAATAAATTCTTATTTATAATTGTCAACTTGGTGGTGTGAGGTCGATCAGTTATAAACCTTGTTAATGTCTTTTTTTCATATTAAGCTTGGCTTTATAAAAAAAATGTTTGTTTTCAAAGAGCGGCCATTGTAATACTTTTTTTGCAGGTAATAGTATCTCTCGAGTATTTCTCGAAAGTAAAAATTTCAACGTGAATTTTTCTATTCTTGTGAACGATCAATTAGTTAAACTCGACATTATCTTCTGAAGCGATGTTCTGGGTACGTCTCAATGAAAATAGTGACGACGGAGGAAAGTTTGAAGGACACACCCGCAAGGCTTTCATCACTGCGTCAGACAACTTCCTGGAATATCATCGTCTGATCCTGTTCTCTTGAACCAGGCGATTCGTTTTATGGATAGTTAATACTCTGACATAAAAATATAAGCTAATAATCTTTCACTGTAACAGAAAAACCTTTCAGGCTCTTTAGTGGCCCCACTGAACAATTTTATTATTCGTAACTATCTTCGAATTATGCGAGAATGTCACGCCGTTGCATTTAAAGGTAGCTGTGTATTATATAATCTATCATTGTAATAGTCACCGCTAATAACGCCTGCGGGAATAATTCATGTGCAAGAATAAACCAAATACAATCTGGAAACCATACCTATGCAATACGATGCATTCGCGCATATGATGCGATGTAAACAAGGCAATAAATAGTTCAGGTACTTACCTACAGCTTGGCGTAGACAATATAATGCACTTCTATGGACAAAGACGAAAAGTGGGTCAGGGGCGCCACGTGGATGGGGGCCAGCTGAGCGAAAATGACAAAACTGCGATTCACTCTTATTTATGCATAGTACTGTAATACGCAGTAGTTATTGCCATATTTTTAGAAACAATAAATATAACATCCTACAGCTAATTATCAAAGGAAAATCTAAGAAGAAGGAGACATCCAAAGTACAGCCAAATTAGTAAGACTGGTCCAAGAAAGAAATAAATTCGATTGAATTATCACCAACGTCCCATGAGGGGAGGCACTAGAAGAAGAAGAATGTAAAATATTTAAGATTATTTATTTTATGCTTACAAAACGGTGTGTGACTATCCCCTGGTCCTGGGCGCAGGTTGTGGGGGTTACAAGATGTGGGTTAGGTGGCTGCGAACATGGTCACACGCGACATTGAGTGCATCGTCGATTTAATCTTTTTATTTATATTTTTTCATCAGTTGAAATTTTCTAGATATTTTAAGAGGAACGCTTTCCATCGTGCATCGGTGAAACAAGTAATTTGAGATTATAGCGTGTTACAATACGAGTCATAAAACCTGGTTAAATGCATGTTAAAAATCATATCGCTGGAAACGTGGAAATTTTTATTCCATGAGCGAACGATATTATAGCTCAGACAAGAGTCTATAACGACGCCACTCGGCAGGGGTAGAAGATTGCAGCCTCCACGCCCTACAGCCTGCGGTACAAGGTTATCTGCATTGCGAAAGGTGTTACATTTTACTTATATATGTAACAGAATTTCTTATCATTTTTAAATATTCATATATACTTATATATTACTAAAAAATTAAAAAGACAGAATTACGTAATTACATTGGAATAATTGCTTTCGACAAGAGTGCTAATTGTGTTTATTTTTTTTTTAACAGGTGTCTTCACGCTGCGCCTTTGTCAGATAGCATAATTTTCGTTTTTATCAAATGCTCTGGTGTCCATTTGATTCTTGGATGGAGGAAGTTTTGTTTGTGTGGCAAAAGGCCACCTTTGCATTGGGGAATTTCCAATAACGCGGGGTTTTATTATCGAAATATGGCAAAATTCCAAAGTTTGCGCTGAGATAAAAAATATTTATTCCCTTCTTCTCCTAATGGAGTTACTTCGTTTTATTGCCGGCCGCAATCTCTATATGGGTAATATCGGTAGCCCTGCTTGTAATGTTAATTTTTTTTATGGATTCGAGAGCCAAAAGATTTTATAAAACTGCAACTAACACGATTTTAAATTTGTCTTTTCAAATGTATATAATATTCAAGCAAAAAACATTTAAAAGTTTCAATAAAATTTCTTGGAATTTTTAATAGATGTTAATACACATATTGTATTGCTGTAGTCTCCTATCAACGCATTTATATGATGATACAAAATAAACACAACAAAGATGTAATGGACACGACTTAATAACCAAGAATTTTCTGTGACGACTAGATTTGATCCGTGTCTGTTAAAATTATAAATTGTCTCCAATCGATTTGTAAAGATGCTTCAAGTTTTCGGTGCACCGACGTTTCGGCTCTTATGCCGGCCATCTTCAGAATAAAATCTCTGAAGATGGTCCCAGCACGGGAACTGAAACACCCAAGAATCCAAATCAACTCTAACATATCCTAATAAATTAACATACATTGAACATTATCCCAAGGTTCAAATGGAAATAAAATCCTTTTTCTTTTTAACGTCCCTTCCTCGAGGATTAAACATTTTTACTTGTTGACAACAGCACCTGAATAGCATTCCTAATTGTAGCTATGAAGTCGACTACTTAAATAACAGACTCTCACTTGTGGTTCATATACGCTACTGAATAAGTTACCGCTGCTTAGATTGCTTATTTTAATTATTATTCATATTCAATGCAAGACTCTCCCAAATGCTATTACTTACATTGAATTTAACCTTGTATGAGAGCTTTTGTAGCTTATTTATGATTTTCCCAGTGCCTAGTTTTATCTTATAATTTTTTTTTACAATTCAATAAATACAGATTATCAAAGTTTAAATTACAGCATATCTGCTTTTTAGTTGCTTATTAAATTAACTAAAATATGGCACAGATATAAATTAGTCCCGTGTGTTCAAAAATACTGTAGAAACAAAAAGAGAGAATTGTATAAATCATATATCAGTTAATAATACAGTTCTGAGACTTCCTATAAAAATCAAATGAATTAAAAATAATAAGTTAAAATATAATATTAAAAATGTGACCTCGATGTTGCTTTAAGGGTCGATGGACAAAATACCTGCTGTATACATCATCACAACAGGCATCGCTCGTGAGAGAGAAAATTAAATAATAAGTATCCATTCAAACGGTTAAACGACATTTTTTATGTATTATACGAAAGATTATAGCTCAACAAAGCTTCATGGCAATATCGATTAATTCGTCTTTACATTTTGTGTAAAACTATAACATAAAAATCACTTGCTGAAATTTAAGAGAATGTGGCAAAAGCTCGCTACAATTTTACGAACAAGTAAGTAAAAGTTATTCGCAATATTAATGGCTAATTTATATTTCACCATTATTAAACAAATCCTTTTGGAGGATTACGATTACCGTATCTCTCAGTCGTTCACTAATTCTTTTATGAAACGTTATTTTAATGATGACACATGACATAATCAAATAACACGTGATTTGTGTACGTCATAATTACATAATTTGTAAAAATCACATTACACTGTCAAATCGTTTCACCATCGATTTCTGTAGACGCTCGTTAAGTTACCTGTACACATCATGGCATTGAAAAACTAAAGGGAAAAAGCATGGGAGACTACACGTAAGCAGTTTAATAAGACCATCTTCAATAGATAAAACATTTCGATTGTAAAAGGCGTCTCGTGGTTCTTGCACTTGAGTGGAGGAAATTAAATAGAGCTTGTTTCCGAGAGGTTTTCCGTTGAAGAGCCAGTGTCCTCCAAAAGTATTTTCTCTCCGGTCTTGTGTAGAAGTGGCCTTAAATATCCCAGCCCCTCGAAAGCTCGCCATTTTGTAAATAAAATGGACACTTAAAATGTATTAATTTTAATCGAAAACATTACTACTATATATATATTTTTAAAATATTATCTGTAAGAAATTTTCTGGTTACTTGACTATAGCAAAAATATTTTTTGTTTCTGTTTTATATTTTAGCAATCGTATTTTTTATTAAAAAAAAGCAAATTTCAAATTATCAAACAGAGTGAGATTTAAATTAAATTTTAATTTTTAAGATTTTAATTTAAATTTTTTATAATTTCTTGTTTTTATGTCTCAGTTATCTATCACCTTTTACTTGCTTTGCTATTAAAAATTTATAGTTAAATTCACTTAAAAGCATTTTTTAAAAACTCTCCCAAGGTAATTTTTTTCATTTTCCACCTAGCTGGATAGGACCATCTTTTGACCGGCTGACAAACACTGTTAAATATTTTACACAACTTTACAAACATCAAGAAGTTAAAGAAAAAACCATAAGATGTCTATTTTGAAATACTTTTACTCGATGAATTTTGAAGCTTTTTTGTATGTGTACGGCTTTTATATTAATTAATGTAATTTTTTTATCGTCTTATTTATGCACATTGAGAATTAATTTATTCCGAGCAGCAAACAATTAATCATCCCTATTTTATTCAGAAAACTTTTCATTACTTCTGGCTTCTACAAAATTATACATGTGTGTAAAATAAATTCTATTCTCTTTAATGGATTTCTTAACATAAATTACTCATATTTTTATATACGATGAATGATATAATATTTTAGTAATAATATATTTTGACTAACCGCCCCCTTCCCTTTTGATTGGCTATTTATTTTCAACTTCTTAAGCTGGCCCCACACACAGTAACAAAACTTGCAAACGATTTGCAATTAACCAATAGCATCCCTACATTTAACCTAAGTAAATGGAGCAAAGGAGGACGGTAGCGTTGGATTGTCAGTTGTGCCGCAACGTGTGTACGGGGCTTAATTCTTGATGAAGAGGCGGTTTTGGTAAAGTTCCAGTAAGCCAAGACTCTGAGCATACAATTAAAAATTGTGTGTACAAAGAAAAATAAAGGAAAAAGAGGAATTGGAAGGAAGAAACTTACATGGATGCGGAATTTAGGAGTACGTCCGAACAAGTAAGACTGGCTCAGGATAAATGTGTTCAGTGAAATGGTCACCAACCTCCTCTGAAGAGAAGCACTGAAGAAGTGTACAAGTAATTGGCTCGTTATTCTGAATGTTAACTCTTTATCAAGAGTTCACTTGATAGATCAGCCATTGTGATCGATGAATCCCAAAATAATATAAATAATCACGATGACGTTGTGTAATAGTACAAAATTGTTTGAATTTTTTTTTTAATAAAACACATTGATTTATTTTAACGTGGGAATGTATTTGTTTTTAATATTTACACAGAACATATTATGAACAACTATTTAACATATGCTATACACCAATGATAACTACGGTAGTGATTCTTAAATTTTGTTAAGCTGGTAATACATTAATACTGCGCCAGATTTATATTGATATAGATGTTTTAGTCGTTCAATTATTATCACAGAAGAATAACAATCAAACATACAAATCTGTTAACAAAAACTTTACGTTATCACTGTACAAATATACCTATTGTTCTTTTTGTAATATTATAAAATACATAATTCTTTTACTACAAATGAAACATAATATACATAAGACACCAGCCGTGTCAGAATAGTTTTCAACGAAAACATATTTAATTTCCTAGTGAAATCTCAAATGCTTATCAACGATAGTTTGATATTTCCGCGATTCTCAAAAAGAACCTCTCACACACAAGAAGAAATGATCTAAGATGACAGTCGGGACATTCAAACAAAAAAAACGGATTTTATTTACAAACTATACAAAATAGCTCCCAAAATCTAATCACAATATTGATCAGTTAATACTTTACACAATGTTTCCAGCACATTCACTTCCCTGAACCAAAACAATTAAAGTGTGATAATGAAAAAACACACATTCTCGCTTATACTACAGCTTACAACCGTTATATCAGATAAATTTGTAACAACGTTCCAAAAAGTCAGTTACATGCAAGAATTATTGAAAAAATCAAGCATTATTGAATAAATATCTTTACACTGAATAACAATATATAGGATCACAAAAATTGTTTAAAAAATTCACTTAATATCTCCTTTAAAAATTAATTAAGTCGCCATCATTCTTGGGCTACGTTTTCATCTGACAGATGACGGTTAACTTTTACTGGAGGAGAGTGGTTATTGCAAGTTACTTGCGGCTACTCGACCACAGAAATGTCAAATGAGCCTCAGATATTTTGTAAAAACAAAGGTGGTCGTTGGAACAAATTTCAATAGAATAAATACTTTCTAAGGTGACTTCAAGATTTTAATTTTCCTTCTTCATGCGATTGCTAGTCATACGGTAGATAATGGAGTCCCTGCCGGGGTCCATCTCTGCGATGGTGTAGCTTACAGCAATCAGGGTGAAGATGAGGATGACGGAGAACCAGAAGAGAATGTTGAAGATGACTGGGTAGTTTCCAGTGTAGCTATCAGCGAGGTTCAAATTGCTCAACTGCAGGAATAAAAAATTAATTTAATTTGAAACGAATATCTTAGAATACTTATATACTTTTACACATTAAGTAAACATTTAGCAAAATCCAAAGAAAAATATAATTTAAAACTGGAGCAGCTTTATACCTTAAAAAATAGGACAATTGACAAAAGGCTCGTATTTTCATCCAGCTAGTTTTAAAATACAATAATAATTATAAAATACAAAATTTAATACTTACATCAGGAATTTCAGTCTCGAGTAAGCTACGCGCCCTGCGGGTATGTGAGGAGTCACTGGAGACAACGGCCACCAACACATCTCCATCGTACGCTGACTTGAAGGCATCCTTCATCTTAGCCAGAGCATCACCTGAGAATGAAATGAAAAACCCAATCAGTTAAAACTATTTCAAATACCGATTGAAAGCAAACTACCTTCAAACATAAGAAAAAATCAATTTATTAACTTAATATTAAATTTCATTGAATCATGAAAAAATTTACCCAGCAGAATCTTAGCCTCTTTAGTAGCAGCAGAGTCGATACCGTGAAGATCAGAAAGAGCGTGGAGAGACCTAAACTGGAACCAGTAGAAGTCCACAATGTTGTCGGCCACAATTACTCCGTTTGCCACCTAAAAGCCAAGCAGAATACACTCATTAGCTGTATAACACTAGTATGTGGATTGAGAAATTCATCAACAGTGATGTCATAAAGTTTCCCTGCGTTTAATTATATTTGATGAAGAACCAAGAAAAACCACTTAAAAAGTTAAGTTGTAAATCGTCACAAACTTTGGCACCAACATTGGCTCTTCGTAGCTAGAAAAGTTGCTAGGATCCACACAAGAGTCTAATTTCTCATAAAAACCTCAATTGGATACTCCAGCAAAAACTTTAATGCCTTTTGTGAATTGTAAGATGTGGTACTTTAGTATAGAGCAGCGCCCTAGACCTGGAACACTTGACCAACCATGACCATCGAAGAACTTATCCAAATACCATGAAAAAACAGTGCATATGATTGCAGACATCCAAAATAGATATACAAAATAAGAAAATGGATTTGAATCACACTAAGCATTTACCTTGTGAGTGATGGCTTTGAGAAGCTCAAGCTCTTGCAGGAACTGTAAATCTTCATCATTGATCTGCGGCTTCAAGGCAGACAGAGACACCTTGGTGGGCTTGCCATTTATATCACCAAATATATTCCTGTACTCATTCACCTGGAAAAGCAAAATTCCAGCAATATTCATAATGCGTTTTTCATAGATATGGGTTTACAAAGAAGACTGGTGGCCTCATTATTGAGTAGAGTATCAATTACCACACTAATGGCCTCTTGTCAGTTCTGGTTGAGTGGAAATAAGAGTAAAGGTAATGCAACAATTACAATTGTGTAAATCAACTTACAGCTTCGGGTCCCTCGGAGAGATTGATGGAGACGAGTTTATTTCCGCCCTCAGGGAAGCGTTGAGTGATGCGTCGGTGCATGGATTCCCAGGTGTTCCACTCACTCTCATCTGTTACCAATGGAAACTTGTGACCCTTCAAATGTGCCTGTGAAACCATGACCATTTTGATTTCAGTTACTAAAAACTGACATTTTACATTTACTCTGACAAAAAGGTTTTTGAATTAATTAATAGATAATAGTAATTAATCAAAAAAACCATGTTAGAATTGTTTAGTATTAACTAGGACTAATATACAATGTTATGTCACATCTAATCTATCCATCTGCAATACAGCCTTACAGTCATAATTTATATATTTTGGTTAGTAAATACATCAAATATAAACCTTGGGTCCAAGTGATGAAATCCCGTCGATGAAGACTCCGACGACAGCTTCAGGAGATCCAAATGGATCATTGATGGTAAGGCCAGGCCAGTCTGATCCCTATAAAATCACATATTATTATAAATACTATTTACAATCACTAAAACCTAAACCAGAATCTCTTAAATATAGTAAAAATCGATAGAAATAATACTTACATGCTCCACTGAAAATCCAAGAGCAGCGGAAAATACTTCCTTGACAAGGCTCTCCTTAAGACGCTCATGCCCAGTAAACTTTAGGGAATCCGGACTGTGCAGTATGTCCAGTTCCCCAGCTCCCAAGCCTGAATGTTTAAATACATATTTTTAGATAAGCAGGTCGGGGGATGGGCGGTAATATAAGGTTTAACAATGATATCCACTTGATTACTTTTAAAATAAATAAACAGAATAACCTCATATGATAATACAAAGTCAATTTAATTAATTAATATGTACATTTACTTACTGAGCCCGAAAACTGCGAAAAGGCAGCAAAATACACCTAAGGACAGCACAGCCATTTTTCACTAAAGTCATATGATTTTCAATGTTGCAAGCGTAATTCACATGACATAAAGCAATCATAGGCAAAGAAATTAAATACGTCCCTAAAACAGAATTTAATTTCAATAATATTTTTTAAAGTAATTATAGTTTTAAATTTATTTTCTCGGAATATTTTTTTTCAATATTTTTTTAATTTTAAGCTATTGTGTGGTATATGTTTTATTTTATGAAACAAAAATTATTCTAATAAAAATTAAATAAAATTACTTAAATGACTTAATTTCAAAAATTCATTGCTAGATCAAATCACATAGAATAATTTAAAGTTTTTGGCTTTATAAATAACCCAACACAATAATAAATACTAGCCACTAATAATGATAATTTGTATAAAATAAGTATTTAATTTTTATTAATCAAAGTATCATTTTTTTGTAGTTGCACAAATTATTGAAAACAGTATATATATATATATATATATATATATATATATATATATATATATATATATATATATATATATATTTTTTTTTTTTTTTTTTTTTTTTTTTTTGTCTAAGTAATTTGATTTTTGTTTTTTGTTTATAATCAAAACGCCGAAAAAATTCCTAGCGCGGACGTTTAATACATATAAAAGAAAAGGATATTTCGCGTTTTCAATCAAAGCATAGACACACGAATAACTCATAGAGCGCTTCAACTGACATGTTTTTGTTTTTGGTAAGCCAAAAATACAAAATAGAAATGGTGTTTCGGTCGAGTTTGTACATTTTTTTTGGTTTTAATATTTTAAATGCCCATTAGATTGCTTGTTAAAAAATGAAAAAGTCAAGAAATGAGGCAGTCAAGGCAGCAGTTATATCGTACTTAGAACGTCGTAACTATACCGTAAGTTAATATTTTATATTTATTTATAACCTCAAAGTCATGTTGACAACTTAGATTTTGAAATGCCCTGAATAAACATTTAACTTTAGTCTATTTATTAACAACTATATTTATATTTTTTTGCCTTTTAGGATCGTGATATAACATCGAAATCGACTGCATCATTATGTTATAGTGCAGAACAAATGGCGGTATCCGCGCTTATAGATGGGGAATCAGGTCGCGCCAATTCTATTTTATTTTCTTCTATCAATAACGACCCAGCTCAATGTGATCAACAATTTTCAAAGTAAGCATAACATAATTATTAAATTAAATACACTGAAATTTCACAGAATCACATACCATCAGAGAGATTTCCAATAGCCTTGCAGAAGGTTCATATCAGAATTGGTAGTCATAATTTTGCGATAAAGTTGTTTATAATATAGTCAGGTTTTCATTATTAACAAAATCGTATGCTTTTTTTGTTTAGATTTGGCTCAACAATTTATTTGATTAGTCAGGCATTCTAAAATAACTAATGACTAGTGAGACCTTTTGTTGTAAAAATTGACTCAGTCTAAAATTAAGCCATCATCATAGTGTGAGAATTTTGTATTTGTGTTAGTAAAAATACAGTCTTTATTTTACAAGTGAAACAAACAAACATACCAGTATGGGTATCACGTTGATGTATAAAATTTAATTCTTATAAATACACAGAAGGCATTGACTTTTACACTATCTATACAAAATTAATCTTAAACAGTTTATTTTGAAATTTGCATATTTATTTTCTTTACATTGTTATTGTACAAGATAAATTAGGAAATCAGAGCGTTATTTTATAATAAAGTAGTAGATCATTATTTTAGAAATGCATTAGTGATGAAAATAATTAAGCCTATCATTTTCATTATTAGTAGATGAGAATGGTACTGTTATCAGTAGCATTCCATAGGTTTTTGAGAGTGCTTACCAGTAATGTGGTGAATGCGTGCGTCTTACTAAACATTGAGAAGCTGTTATCTACATCTGTTATAAAAATTAAAACATCCACTTTTTAAAAGTATAATGTCATATATAAAAAGATACAATTCACATCTCTTTGATATGTATGATTGATTTTAATGCAAGGGACCTCAGATATTTTGGAAGTTATTAATGGTGTCTATTCTTTGTAACTATTTACTTTAATGTGTGAATAAAAACTTTTTTTTGATTCTGTTCTAATAACGCTTTCTGCATTTGGTAATTTTTGCCAAAACAAAACTTTAAAAAACTTTTGACACCTCGGTAGTACCGTTTTTTACTGCTTAATATATTATGCGCTTCTTCATAAAAATAAACTTTATTCCTCTTCATGTCAAAAATCAACATCAGAAGGATTTAGGAAGGAGTGCATCCTTCTTTATGGGATGTGACCTTCAGTTCTCTTGGAGTAGTACTGATTATCAGAACAACAGTGATAAAAATAAGATGGAATGACTTTCATTGCATTCCAGGCTAAATATAGATTAGGATAGATATGAAATACTAAAGCTATTTTTTTATCTTTATTCCACAAGCGATGGACATTTAGATTTAGATAATTATAAATTAAAAACCTATAACCATACTATTATATAAAAATAGGAGGCTGCAAGGATAGAGATATGTAGTCAACCAGCAGGAAAGTGGAAATATGCAGTCAATAATCAGGCTTGTTTCTGACTTATAAATCTCCAGCATTTGCCTTGTTGTGAACAGGTGTAGTGTTCACTAAATTAATAAATTTTATATTTTTAGATTAGCAACATATATAAAGAGTGTAGAGCCTGAGAGTGTACAAAATGAGCTGACAAACCTACTGTGCCCCTTGCTGTGTCACATGTACCTGGAGATGCTGCGAGGAGGACACCGTAGCCCCGCGCAGGTGTTTCTGAAGCACCATGCAGCCACCCTGCCAGCACGCGAGGCGGGGGGTGGTGGGGGCCTGGGCGGAGGACTGTGCTATAACCACTCCGGCGATGGCAACTTGCCCTCTGCCCTTTACCGCCCCAACAGTCTGGAGCAGCTCTACCACTCCTTACAGAATGGAACTATAGATAATGATATTCCAGAGAAAGACTTTGTTTATCAAATATTAGATGATTTAGGATCCGTGTTCACGTTAGAGGACGTGGAGTCTAGACCCACCATTACCGTTTTCAGGTAACTTTCATAGTTTATTAATTATTACTTAATATTTTTAATAGTTATGTTACATATGCCATTTAAAAAACTGAGCTTATTTTATAATTTTATAAGATTTCGTACAATGCATTTTACCTCGCAAAAAAACTAAGCATGGGGAATTTGTCACATCCTCATTTTTAATGAAACTCGATATCGTCAGGTGTGTTAAATAATGCTCGACTTTATTTGATTGATTATATAAGATAGTATTGTTTTTTTGAAATTTTTTTGAAACTTTATTTTTGAAACCTTTAGAAGATAATGTACAATGTACCTGTCAATTTATTGGATAAAAAGTTATTTTATTAATTGTTGATATATCACACAGAGAAGGTTACATTCTAATGGTTAAAATATTCATATTCATATATTTAAAAACAATTTATTTTATTTTTCAGGTCCTGTAAATATGAACTTAAGTTAAGCCTAGAAGCAGTCACATGCTTAAAAAAATATTTAGCTAGACATAGTCATGTAATATTAATACAAGTGTTACAAACGTGGTTTCATTTTGATATTATCAGTAAGGACCCAATAGACCAGGTATTTAAAATATTACTCGTATGTCATAAACTGTTATCACCTATGTTACATTACTCGTTTTGTAATGCATTTTGTTTTACTTTTGCAGAACGCGTCTGATGTTTTTGAAGAAGAAGAAGATGATTTTTTAAATGAATTTTCAATAAATGTCGATAGTAATGGTAAGCTTATAATGTTAATCTTTTAATAATTTTTGGATTTTATTTTCAGTAATCTCTCCTTGTCACGCCTATGCTAAATGTGTATTAAAATTACTAACACACTAGCTTGTGATGAAATATTGCAAATATTTCTCGAGATCATTAAAATCAATGTCCAATAAAAAATTATGTTCATTTGTTCGTCTAGTTCACAGCACATTTGGTGTGTAATACACACTTGAGCATTATTTCTAAACAATACTCATGCATATATGGAAATAATAAAACAATCAAAGATAAAACCAAATAGTTCTTGACATTACTGATATTTATAACTTAGAAGTGACAGCTCTTTCTCTCTATAAGAGTATTTTTCACCAGATAGATTTTGACGATGATATGATAAGACGAAAGATGTCTCTACAGGGTCAAAAGCTCTTAATGTCTCAGTGATAAATATTAGTAGTCTCGTAGACCATCTGACTGCTTATACTATGAAGCACTACAACATATTTCTGCAATGAAATTCTTTAGTTAATATTTTTATTCTTATGTCCAATCATTACTAAACAACTTCTCTTCGCTATTATCTATTTGTAATAATATTGTTGCATTTAATCACAATACTTCCCATGAAAAATTGTTGTATTTTGACAGTAGCATAAAGTATCAAATGTTACTCAAAACTTTGGCTCAAACCTCGCCTCTATGCGTTTTGAACTTGTCATTATTCTTAAGGGGATTTTTTTTAGATGAAGGTCCTCGGCTGTGCAATGGGCATACTGATTTTTTGGAAAATGAAAAAGAACTGAGAGAATTACAAGAAGCAATTCGATCTGTGCGAGAACTCATACCTCCCCTCCGATTATACAAAATTTCTACTGCAGATACCTCGTAAGTAAACAACATCATTGACCTCATATAAACCCTGAATCCTGAGTTCAGGAGGTTTTCAAGAGTTCAGTAGGGAGAAATCTGATCTTTTTTTATTGAATTACACAGTAAAGGTTTTTCTACTGGCGATTCTTTATTTTTTGGCAAGTTAACCTGTTTTTTTTATCTTCAAACATGAATCCTTCACAATGTTGAAAATGTATTATGTTGTGCAGTAAATATGTTGATATAATGCATCTTCTTCTTCAGGTGCTTCTCACAGAAGGTTGTTAACCATCTCACTGAACATATCTCTATCTATAATAAATACTTCTTTTAATTTTCAGTTTGACCTGTGCAACAATTGACTCTGACTCTAAGAGATTACTTGCTGGCCTTAGTAATTCAGAAATACGAATATGGGGCATCGGCAGTCATACGATAGGAGACCAGAGCCAAGTGAATGCTAATATTTCTATGGTGGAACTAGCCTGCAATGTGACCCCTGTCGAGAACCCTTATGAAGGAGCTGTGTTGTAAGTATCAAACAGAGGTGACGCTGTCTTACTGTCCTAAAATCCTGACTTACTTTGCTATAATTTTATTCTGTGAGAAACGACTAGCTCTTTCAATTGAAAACAATTTATGTTTAGAAAACTATTCCGGGAAAAAGCAGCAGTGGAAATATTAACCTTTAATAATTAAATATACTTTAATGATGGAAATATAATAATTTCATGTTTAGTGTTTGTCGAAAGTAAAGTTAGTTTTATCATTTCAATATAAGATAATATAGGTACGCAACATTTCCTTCTTTATACCAATTCCTTAATATTTTGCTTTCTTCTGTTTTCAGTGACCCCTCAGTTGGAATATGTTTACGAGGCCACGGAGGCTCTGTTCAATCTGTGAAGCTGCTTGAAGCTGCCGACAGATCCGGAGTGTTGATATCAGCCTCGCAGGACACCACCATCAGAGCCTGGAGAATGTCTGACTACAGTTGTGCTGCTATATACAGGCAAGGGAATCATTATGACTATGAAATTTTAATAAAGTTAGTAATGCATGTATATATTCATGTGGTTATTATCTGCTTTTGTTATTTCAGAGGTCACAACTACCCCGTGTGGTGCTTGGACATTGCCCGGCATGGCATCTATATGGCATCAGGTTCTTATGATAGAACAGCAAAGCTCTGGTCTCTCGACAGGACTTTCCCCCTTAGGATCTTTGCTGGACATAATTTGGATGTTAATGTTTGTATCTTTTGAACTCTAAACTAATAATATAAATCTTACTGCTTTTCTATATATCTTTCTATATATTTTTTATATATTAAGTATAAGTATATACTTGTATTTCAGACAATAAGTTTTCACCCCAACGGTAACTACATAGCGACGGGCAGCGCCGACAAGACTGTGAGGCTGTGGTGTGTGTCCAGCGGTCAGCAGGTGCGCCTGTTCCCCGGCCACCGTGGCTCTGTGCACTGCTTGGCCTTCAGTCCCGATGGAAAACTCATCGCTAGTGCTGGTATAATTATAACTAAATCCTTAATTTCATTTGTGATCTGCATTCTAAATTTTATTGTTGTCAAAGAAGATTTTTATTGTAGAATTGAAACACTTTACAAGATAAATAAATTACCAGATCATAATAAAAGAATATGATCTCGAATCCTACCACAGTAAATGATTCTTTAATTCTTCGTATAAGTAATAATAGAAAGCAGCTATTCGACAACAATTTTTTCTTGATATTGTAAATTGAAATTAAACTTTATCATTTATAAATTACACCAGGTGAAGACAAGCGCATCAAAATTTGGGATATTGCAAATGGCAACTGTCTCCATGACCTGAAAGGCCACCAGAGCACTGTCACGGGCTTGGAGTGGACAGCCTCAGATATGGAGTTCAACCACAGCGCCGGTCGCGGCATGGAGACCAACGGCCTTAAGGTCACCACGGACTACGGCATCCTGTCTTCTGTAAGCATGGACGCAACCGTAAAACTCTGGGACTCCCAATTTAAACACAAGTAAGACATTTCAATATTGTAGTAAGAGTTATAACTCTCTCATGTTATATGTTTTATTTGAAATTCTACTAAAACATTTAAAAAATTAGATGTCCATTTCTTTAACATTTAAATTTATTTATTTAGCTAATTCGCTGTAGATATAGTTTAGATTTTATTAAAATGTAATTTAAATATTTTTTTATTGCTCAATCAATTTTTCGGTGCTTCAAATGAACGTAAAATTACACAAGCTGTTTGAGAAATCTTTTAGAAAAATACCTGTATAAAAATTTTTTTTGATAACTTTACAATACCTGTATAACACGGAACCTTAGAAAAGTCTGCTGTGATGACGATTCTTTCAGCATTGGAGTGAGCGTGAGTAGTCTATACATGTAATAAAATATTGCTTGCCCTATAATAAATACCTTTTAATTTAAATATA
This sequence comes from Atopsyche davidsoni, assembly GCA_022113835.1. NCBI lineage: Eukaryota > Metazoa > Arthropoda > Insecta > Trichoptera > Hydrobiosidae > Atopsyche > Atopsyche davidsoni. The sequence continues at coordinate 10,486,460 of JAILWY010000027.1, forward strand.
CATAGTTCAGTGTTTTTATCATATCATTGTAAAAAAAATCTTATAATTTTATGCCAGAAGTTAAATAACGGGAAATAATTTATACGATTTTCTTGAACTTACCTTTATTCAATGATTAAAATTATAGATTTTAAGTCGGCATGCCGTATGTATGTCAGCTGTAAAGTGAAAAGATATCATCAATTAAATCTCAATCATGTATTTAAAAATTTTCAGAAGTAGCTCAAGCCATGAACAATCTCCTACAACCTTCAACACCAAGTGTTCCCACCTCGTGATGTCCCGCATCGGCTCCGACTGGCTGGTGGCCGTGGGTGCCGTCATCACGTGAGGAGGGCGAGCGTCTTGCCCCTGGTCACCCAAACTTTAAAGACTCCTTCTTACAAGAGTTCTCAGAGCTAATCAGCACCGAGCTGCTGTTCTTGCGTCTATATGGAATTGAAGTAAAAAGGTCCCTATTAATATTGTTGTGTTTCTCGATAGTGTTTTCTTTTTTTTACATATGTAGATAATTTTTTTTATTAAATATGTAGGAGTAATAGGTAATCATCTCCATTCCATATTATTTCGCTCAAGCTGATTATTATACCATTCGTACTATAAATTTTACAGGATACGGCACTTGGAATATTATTAACGTGAAAGACTTTCAATTCAAAAACTAAAAACACGAGTTATATTTGTCTTATAAAAAATCAATTGATAATATTAATTTAGCGTACACACAGCTGCTAAGAAAAGTATTAGCACTTTTTAACTTTTATCAAGCTTATATAGAAATTATATATTTCTAAAAGATATCTTATGAAGTAGAATGTGAGTTTGTTTTAATTTGAGAGAATTATTTTGCTTGTTAAAAACCACCCGAATGCCATCTTTGTAAAATTATTATTATCAATACTGTATCTAATCAGCTGAACACTGAAGTTGCCCACCACTTTGTTTTGTGTAACTGTAATCTTTATCAATCATCCATGTGATAGAAATGTTAGTGATGTAAGTCAGTTGCTTGTTGTATTTGTTATTAACATCTAATTTACTTTCCGGAGTTAAATGAAGTTGTATGAAATGGTATCACATGACATCTACGTTCTTTGGCTCACCGAATATTGTATATTATTTATATTTTTTTCTAGTTTAGACCTGTGATGGGTATTTTACGAGCTGACCGACAAATAAGTGATGACATGGTCAAATAGTCACACTTTTATTTTTATAAATTTATTATTTTAATTTATTTTATTTTATAATTCTTTATGTATGTTTATAAAATGTAAGTATTTTAAAAAATTTCTTGTAAAAGGTATTTATGTATGGATAATAATTTTTTTACAAGTACTTGGTCTCAATATCATTTATCCTGTAAAAATCTGATATATTCAAACTTTGTTACATTAAATTGTGATAAGTGAGCTAGCTAGGATTGATAATAGCACTTAGGAGCTTAGTGTTGAAATTTCAAAGAATAAAAGGAGATATCTTTCATAGCGCATTAATGAAATTGCAAATGACCATTCGATAGTAGAGAAGGGTTTTATAGAGAAAAGAGAAAGGTTGCAGTATTGTGTAAATGGTTTCACAGTAGTACGTAAACTGAAGCGGTTGCTAATCAACTAAATCAAGTTGGGTTGGATTTTGTTTTAAAGCTAGAAGCTTTAACCTCTTCGCATGTGTACAGATCATATTGTATTATATATTCAGATCCTGGCCACTGACACAAAAAAGGCATGTCACATGCAATTCATAAAACTAGAGATATGTTCACAAGAGAAGAGTTAGGGCCTCATTATGGACCAGTCTCAATCAACCAGTTGGCAACTGTAAGACTGTAGTAACATAATATCAGCTATATTTTCATACAAGTTGTCCACGAGCTGTAGATTACCCATCACCGGTATAGACTGAACCCTCGTGGGTGTAAATTCATCGTCATAAGCCAAAATATATATGGTTATTGAGTATTAATTAATATGAATTGTTGAATACTGTATTTCTTGTATAAAATTATTTTAGTTTGCTCTCTTTAACACATTGATGGATACGAGCAGAAATTTTTCAGAAAACTTCTATAAATGTGTATATTTGTGTATTGATTCTATTGTAATTATTTGATAATTGAAAAACGTATCCGTCAATGTGTTAAATGCGAGTTGGTTGTGAAATCTTGAATTATCTTGGAGAATAACAAAAGCAAACAGAATGTAATCTTTCTTGCCATCTCTTCAGCTTATTAAATAGTAAATAATTAACTGTCATAAGATATTAATTGTCTATAGAAAAAGACTCATACGTATTAAGATAAAAAATCTTTGTACCTTTCAATTATTTTTTTATAAATAAATCTTCATGTATAAAATGCTTCTTAAATCAATGAAATAGTATGATTCTATCTAATCGTACACGAATCAAATGTAAATTCTGTAAATTAACGATGAAAGTATAGATTTTTATCCATCTTGCGTTACTAAATATAGTTGGAATTTATTTTTATGGAAAAAATACTCTGTTGATGATATATTAATAATTTAGGTACAATATATTTATATTAGGATCTCAAAGTTATAAATATTTTTATTTATTCTCACAACTGTATGTAATAGGTTTGTTATTATAAGGTTGTTTTAACATGATGTACAAAGTAGGCTTAGAAATCAATATGTTGTAATATTTTGTAAATATGTTTTAATATTTTTAATGAATATATGAACTGATAAATTGATTCTTTTCGTGATGACTTTAACGAAAATCTATGTAACTGTGTACACCTTCACAAACTCCATTTTGTCAAACATACTCTTTTGAATGCAATAAATCCTATATAAGTGTTCATTGTTTATAACGATTTCTAGTAATTTCTGGGGCTTGCTACACGGACCGTCAAAATGCGATTTCCTCCGTGGCTCTCAAGCGGGAGCAAATCGGCTGTCACATGTTGGATTTAACTGTAGCATACGACAGAGTTTTTTTATGAAATAATTTGATTACATTATTCCCTGAACATACCTTCAATACCCGAGATGAAAAAAGAAGTCCAGATTTTGTCGTTAGATTTTCCCTAGAAAAAAATAACATGCTGCAGATTTAGTAAAAAATCCTTGAAAATGGTCATTGTGTAGTTGAAGGAAGGCATTTCTATAAAATATGCCATTTTCTACAGCAACAGAACAGCCCGTGTAGCATAGCCTGAAGGTTGTCAATACGTGCTATATTTTTCCTCTGGAATGCAATAATCGGTTTTAGAACTCTGATGTCCATTTTCCTAACTGTAAGAACTTGTTTTTCCTTCTTTTCTAGTACTGCGTGTAACTTTAAATTATTTTCAAACTCTTAAAATTTTGTTACCCTTATCTTCAGTTTTATTACAGTGCGAATATTTGCCGATCGACCGCCTGTACACAAGGCCGGAGGGAACATGCTAGTGCTGTCACACATTTGATCAATATCCAATTATTTGTTTTTTTCAAGTTATATTATGTTTTATTTGAAAGGTTTAAAAATGGCACGAGTCCGAGTCTGATGGGAACCATAAGAGTGGGCTGAATGTGTAATTGAACCCTCTGCTCTTAGGTATAGGTGGTTTAAATTTTTTAGATACTAGATTGTAATGAATTTCATTTAAGGAAATTATCAATTTCCAGTTAACGACATGTTCAAATTATAAGCAATTATGTATTATTATAAGACTTAATCATACTTTGTAAATTTTTTGTAATTTTAAGCGTTCAGAGAAAATATTAGAACCAATATGAGCATAATATATATTTATTTTACTAATAATCAATAAATATACATCGTATGCTTCCAAAAAAACTATTACTGGAATTATAAGTATATGGACAAGTTTTACGGTTGTAGTATAGAGAATTATTAGGAATGCTGCGATATTTCTGCACTCTTCACAACGATTTCATTTGGATACTTGAATCTTCCCTGAAAAATGATTAATGAAGAAAAAATTACAAACATCAGCATATTTCATCCCATGGTGTTTAATGTTTTTAAATATCCACCACTTGGAGAATTGATTTGAGATTCACTGACGTTTTCAATCTATTTGTGTTATTATTTTTTTTTTCATATATCATCGTTCTTTGAAGATAACTTGAGTACTTGGATCAAAACATTGTAAGGCAATACATCAGAAATGACACGACATACCACCCATGAATCATTCTTATAATAAAAGACACGAATGTCTCATCTTTTACTGCATTTTTATAATATATTTAATTATTTATTTTAACAGAATTTTGTTTTGATTTATCAGCATCATTTCACGCTACTCAGTGTAAATTGTTACACAGGCATGCGTAACTACGGTTTCATCCAACGTCCTTACTACTGAGCTATCCGCAAATCTGGAAGACAAACTGCCGCAACTAAAAATATGACAAAATATTTGTGTTGTTTAATTGTAATATACAAAAAAAAATTATAGATTACATTTTTTATTATATTAATTTAAATTTCTTAGTTTATTTTATATAAACGTATATCTATTTATAATATCATTTTTACAAATATTTTTTTATCACTTTGTGCATCTGCATAATTTAATATATATTACTAAAATGACAATTCCCCCAGTTTTAAAATTATGCCTATTTTATAATTAATCATTTTTAATAATAATTTATTGAATTAATAAAATATATTCTGACGCAGTCTGCATGCGTTGATTGTGATAATACTATAATAAATATATTCTCACATATCAAACGAGTTAATAAGCTCAGATTTTTGTGATACTAAAAATTCGTGTTTTAGAGGCGTGTACATATATAGCTCAGTGGTAAGACCAGCGATTAAGCAAAAAGACGTTGGCTCGAATCCCATTCGTGGTCTATTTCTATTTAGTCTTTTTTTATCATTATTTATTTATGAAAATGATTGCGCAGAACTTTGTGAAATGAAAATGCAGCCAATTTAAAAGATGCTAATTAATCAAATGTTAGTACAAAACTTAATTCATTGTTTATTTCCTTCAGAATATTAAAAGAACCCAGCGATTGAATTTTCATATTCAATAGTATTATTCACTTATCCAAATGCAATTATAATTTTTTTTTACTATCTCTTGAATAGACTCAGACATTATTTTACATTACATGTTTGGAATCGAATGATGCTAATATTTTATAAGGATTATTTAGTGATTTTTAAATTTGAGGGTAACAAAATTTTACAGTTTTGATATAACTAATAAAAAAACAATAAAAAATATTTTTGGTTCTTATACCACAGTTGTATTTTGTACATTTTTATACAACTTCCTCATTGTTTTCAGATGTTTATAAATCGTGGGAAATTAATAAAATTGTATATATTTAACAGATATTTTTATTTCATCCAACCTTACTCTGGTCCGTGCAGACCTAATGATAATAATGGCTATATCGTAGACCTTCAAGCCTTTGGTCAGCTGGAATGTATTCATCCAAATAATGTCTTTCTTTAGCAGAAATCATCCAAACTCCGATAACCTAAACAAGGAATCTGCCAACTACAGATCTATGAGAACTCCAAATGGAAAATTAGCAGGTAGGTAAGTGGTTTTGAGCCGATTAGAGGCGAGTGAACCTGTTTTAATAAAGGTTTATTTTTCTTTTGTATATTTTTACATAATAAAAAAATATTACTCCACCCATATCATATTCCGCACGCAATTTTTTTAATAATTATTTTAAAAATAAAACCAGTTAAATGTAAACATCTATAATGTTAAAAGTGATCTGGAAAAATACCATAATCAGAATCAGCCGAAGATAACAATTTAGACACGAGGAATGTAAGTGATGACACATAATAATGAAAATAATACTATTTATTGATAGGTAAAATCAACAAAAGATAATCATACTTGATAAATTATAAGCCCTGCCACAGCAAATTACAGGAATTAATTTACAAAACACGTCTTAACAAGCAGGTCGCATAACAGCATGCACTGCACATTTGCAAGGACATACTCATATATAGATATAAAAAAATTAGCTACATAAAATGAAGTATCTAGTAAATAAAACTTAAGTATAAAAATACTTTTTTATAATTTAGGATGTTTATTTTATATAGTTCCCTGTTGTTTTGTAGAACACAAAACTAAACATGAACACAAAACAAACATCACCTTCCGAATTACCAATTGGATTTGCAATGCCACCAATTAGCAAGAAAACTAATGCTTGCTTACAACCTTGAAATCTGCTGGCATGATTGCAAAAATATATCAGCGTAACTTTTAGATTGGAATGGGCAGTATAAAGATGAAATGGTGTCATTTTGCTCAATGTGACGAGGATTAAATCATAGAAACTTATACAACACAGATTTTGATTATTTCAAACAATGAAGTCATAAAATACAATACGATTAAATTATCTGATTTCAGGAATAAAGAATCCCCTTAATCATTTGAAATAGAGTCATAGTCCAGGACAAATATATTTACATAATTTTAAAAATACAAAAATAATCATTAAAACCATCAACATTGTGTACGAAAGTGGGGCGTGTACATCGCCATACTGGTATCTAAAATCAAATAAACTACCATGAAAATCACCGTTCATCAAAGTTCACAGAAGATTTCAATTTAAAATAATTTAGTAGTTTATAATTGATATTATTTTAACATTATTTAGAGCTAAAAAATAAAATATCCTTAAGTTTTCTTAAAAAAGCTCGTTAGACTCGATTGCTTTCCTTGGGAAGGTGGAGACACTTTCTTTTTTGATTTACTTTTGCTGTTGGCTTTACTAGGTGATGTAATTTCTTTTTTAGTCTTCTTTGGTGATGTTTCTACCTTCTTACTCGCTTCAGACACCACGGACTTCCCTTCATTTTCTTTCATTTCAACATCATCGTCTTCAGAGCAGCTTTCAGCAACATTTTTCACTGTTAAAATATAACCATTTTCCATGTACGTCTTATCGACGAGTTTTTTACGCTTTCTTGAATTCTGATTTTCAGCTTTGGGATTTTCTTTCGGAGCTTCAGGTGTCTGTGGAATCACATCTTCATCTTCATCAGAAAATATTTCTGGTTTGACTGGTTCTGGAGACGGGGCAAATATATTATCTTCTCCTCCTGAGCCGTCATCACTGTCAGATTCAACACATTGAATTCGCTTTCGTTTCTTTGTAGATTCTTTTTTATTGCTTGATTTACTATAGGTTTTAACTTTTTGGGATCCGTTAACTTTCTTTGTATCTTTGGCATCAGAAGATGATTTAGAACCATTTATTTTCTTTGAGTTATTTACAGGAGATGATTTCGATTGAACTTCTTTGACAGGAGATACCTTCTCTGTTTTAATTTCAGCTTTAGGACTTTTGTGTATTACTTTATCTTTATTACTTTTATCTATATCGGAAGTTTTTTCTGTTGGTTTAGTACTAATATCAACTAACTTAGGAGAACTAGCTGCTTGTTTTGAAAAAAAGCCCGCAATCCCATTTTTCTTTTGTTTGCTATTAGATGGTGCAGTTACTTTTTCTTCAACTTTGGTTGAAATTTTAGTAGTCGCTTCCTTAACAGCAAACATTTTGTGTATACTTACATTTTCTTTCTTAGCATTAGCTTTTTCAGGTGCATTACTATTCAGTTTCTTGGCATTATCTGTTTCTTTAGAATTAGCAGCAATTGGTTTTATTTCTGCGTTTTGTTTTGGTTGAGCAAGTATTCTTTGATTATCAAGTTCGTGCTGAGGTCTCTTGGAAGTTGTACAGTTACCGATCCCTCCTTTGCAAAGTTCGTCGAGTTCACCAGCCAAGAACAATGCATTTTGATCGGTGGGTGTACTACTCTTCTGAATGCTATAAACGTGTTGTGATAGAATAGCATCTATGGATTCCTTAAACTTTGATATATTTTTTTCATCCACGATTGACGCAACTAGGCCAGATTTATCCTTTGACACACCTGATATAAAGTGCGTTACAGCAAATTCCACTTCTGGACGCTTTTTCTTTTGAGTCACAATAAATTCTTCCAGCAGAAGTTTAGAAGTATTTATATGCAAAGAAAGTACGCTACTGAGCCATTTGTAAGTCACGATTTTATTTTCATCAAAAATATAATCTTCTAGATTTCGCATGTATACTTGGTGAGTGTCTGCCTCCATATTATCACAGGAATTATAAAAACAAAACACGATTGACAAATGAAAATATCGAAGGTACAGCTTTCGACTGCGCGCGAATTTTTTCATCAACTGTCAATTTTTTTGAAGTCTATGGATTCCATTTACTTTCTTGTCTATGGATATAATATTTTTAATTATATTCCGTGCCACTAAAAATAGATAATTCAACTTGAGTTGTTTTGGTGGTTAGATTTTACGTGTAAAAATTTCTAAACGACAACGTATTTAAAGTAACTAAAGAGATCTTATCATTTCGTAATTTATATATTCTTTTCGATAGATTAAATTAAAAAACCTAGTATTTGTATTTAATAATTACATAAAAATTCACAATGATAAATATTTTTGGTTTTTTGGCAATTGCACTTTTGAATTTATTTCTATTACATATTATAAATACTATTAAAAACGCCGCGAAATATTTTTTTTGCCATTTGAAAGTCAAATTTAAAATTGATACCAAATAGGTATTTCTTATGAATAATAAGAATAATGAAAGAATCATTTAAAAATATTTTTATTTATTAATGAAGCCTCTTATTTAAAATTATTTTGTTTATCACCATATAGTATATAAATTAGTTTTTATGTATATCTATATATATTTTAGAATATTATTTATTATACTATCCATAATCACCCCATTAAATTGAATAAAAAAATTGTTTTTAATATACAGTCTGTGGTATAATACAGAAAAACTGTATTAAAGAGAAAACTTACTTATAATATTTTGTACATGCATATTTTTAGTATACTTGTATATTAAGATAAATTATTGCGCAGAAATAATTATTGGAGATAATTTCATATTTCGTGGTCTGCATTCACCGGATGTCAGAGTAAATGCACTTGGCCATTGCAGTGGGAGCAGCAAGCAATGTTTGGAGTCATTCCAGTCTTAGTGTATGCGTGATGAACCAATGCTAGAGATGGTTGATCATTTTTTCCACTAATATCCAAAGGCTGGGCTAGTAACTGAAAATTAAATATAATATTTTAGTATATTTTATATTCTTGATTTCTTATTAAACAATTTGTATAAAAGGTTCATGTAAAAGTCTTCAAGTTTTCACAATTCAAGGGGTTTATAAGATTGTCCAATCGTCTTGCTCAAAATAGCAATGCATTTAGCCGGATAACATACAAAAATTTAAGAAATTTAAAAAAAATCATACTCTTTCTGCCATATTCTCAGCATCGGTATTTGTAGGGAGCTCATTGAGGAGTGCTGTAAAATCATCAACTTTTTCCACATTACTACAGAGATTTTCAGAGAATTTCAAATTGACAGATGACAAGTCAATGATATTTGACGATCTGGGTTTACTCAGCGCCAAGTTGACTCTCCCAATTGGCATCTGCTCCATTACGCCGAAGCCAATCTCATTGAGGCTTGAATAGTACATTTCCTTCGAAGCCATATTTGTCAACCAGTTCTCGTGTAAGCTTTGCAGATTTCTATGAGTATGTATCAAGATATCACGAACTCTATTCCGTTCTTCTAGTATCTGCCGCAAAGCTATTTGTAAATCATCAGTTCTTTGTGTGAACACAGTCTTTAGACCAGCCAATTCCTCCACCATTAAACTGTAAAATATAAATGCAAATAATGAGAAGTAAAATAAAAAATAGCTATAAACTCAGAAGCCACCATATCAATGGAGGATTGTATTTTATATATATTCTAGTCATATATATATTATTATAAATTAAAAATTACCTGCTAGCCAAAAACTTGCTTCTCCAGACTTCACATTGACCAGCTAACCATTCAGTTTGTTCCTAAAAGAAAACAGTTACAACACTTTCAATTTATTGGTTACATTTATTGTACCACAGTGCTCCCCGAGGCCGACAGCAAAAAAAAAAAGAAGGATAGTGGTATGGAAGAGATGATTAAATTAAGTTTATTTTAAAATAAACAAACCTGATGTGTGGAAAGGTGCTGAGCTGAACTGAGAAGGGCACTAGCGAGTTGTTGTTTGTCTTCAGTAAGAGTTTGTACAGTCATTTTTAAATCCTCCCCCATAGATGCAACTAACATGGTTTTTAGCTCTTTGTTTACCTATGAAAAAAAATCTTAATTTCCAATTTATACAATATAGATAAAAATAGCATACTTTTTTTTATCATATTTAAATTTATAAGACCCGGTGAAATTGTAGATTTGTTAACTTAACAACACAAATTTGATATTTTAATTAACATTAATAGTAAAATTACATGAATAAATATTTTTATTATATTTAAAATATTTTTTTATAACATACACTATCAATTATGAATTCTTTACATATAAGTGAATTCTTTTGTACTTCAAAAAAATCAAAGCTTATTGGATGGGAGTACTTCTTAAAATTTTAATCAAATCCATTTTAGAGGACACCATACATAAGATTTTATTAAAATACACCACTGTTTGGGTATTGGTGGAATTTTACCTGCGCCTGTTGTTTTATTTGCTCTTTCAGCAAATCGTTTTTGTTTTGAAGACTCATCAATTCTTCTTTCATTTGAGACTTTTCTGACTCCCATTGCAACTTAGCAAGATCTGTTGCGGTATCGGTAACCCTTTTCTCTTCTATAGGAGTTCTTCGTATACCCTTAAATGAAGACTGGCTAGTATCAATCAGAGACATCTGCGATACAAGCACATTTAAATCTAAATTATTTTTAGAAGTCTTCTTCTTATCTAGTTTTTTCTTAAGTGGTGGCATGATCGGTTTTGTGGCAGCTTTGTACGGCTCATACGGAACAAACTTTGGCTCTCTTGATAGAACTTTGGTCTTCTTGGTAACATAATGTATTTCTTTGGGCGTAAGGTTTATAAGTTTTTCTTTTGGAAATCCTGGATATGAATATGGATTTACTTTACTTATAGGTTCGTGTCCTCTACTTTTGAAAGCTTTTGGGCTGTAACTAGAACTGGATAAAATATTTTTAATTTTTATATTTGACTGCTCAGCTTGAACGGTCGTTTCCATTCCATCACCATCTGTTCTGACTGTAAATAAATGTTGTAATAATTAAAAATAATTTATTAATAACAAATTAAATTATTTTAGGGATTGTGGTGACGATATATGGTTTACATTGAACATAAAATTACTAATCCAAATTAATAGTAGAATATCTCATGAATGTAGTTCATGGAAACTGTGTCAGTAGGTATGAATAATACATATTGACATTTACAATAATAAAAACAAAGTACACAAAATATCAACCATCCCATTTGATCCGGTTTTATTCGGTTAACTCAACTTACCCCTGAGATCTTTTGGTGACCACTCCATTTCAGTGTCGCTTTGAATTAATAAATTTGTAAGATCGTAATGCACTAATTAATTTTACCTATATTTCTACTGCCAGCTGACTAATATGCGAAAAACTTTTTGACACTTGCCACGATAGCATTGCCATAAGTCAAAAGTTATGTGGTATAAATAAAATTAAAAAAATATCTGTATTTATTATAAAACTATTTTTAATTTTAATAACCTTCATCTAATATTTATTTATATATTACTAAAGTTTTATAAATAAATAATATTAGTAAATGTTTGTTAGGTTGGTACAATCGTGTGTTTGCGAAAATATTTATGACAAACTTCACTCTGCTTTATGTTAACCCAATATTGTCTGTGGTATTGTGGCTGTTGTTAATGTCATTCGTCGTCTTTCGTTAAGATTCTTAAAGCTTAATTATTTGATTGAGATATAAAAAGAGACCCCTAAATCTTTAAAAATGGATAAAAATAAAGAGAAGGAAGATCAGAGTATCATGGATAAATCCATGAGATCTGTATTTGGTAACTATTTTATAGTTTTGAAACATGTTATAAATGCCGGTCGCTTATCAAATGTGTTTGTTCCCATTAATAAATTACTTCATCATTTGCACGCTTGAAAACTTACTAGGATATTTTGTTTTTAGTGGGGAATATTCCATACGAGGCTACTGAAGAAAAACTGAAAGATATTTTTAGTGAGGTTGGGCCAGTGCTATCCTTCAAGCTAGTGTTTGATAGAGAATCAGGGAAACCTAAAGGCTATGGCTTCTGCGAATACAAGGATCAAGAAACCGCTTTAAGTGCCATGAGAAACTTGAATGGCTACGAAATTGGAGGAAGGAGTCTTCGTGTGGATAATGCTTGTACAGAAAAGTCAAGGATGGAAATGCAGGCATTGATGCAAGGACCTTTGGTAACTTCAATGTTTCTCTTTCAAATTTTTTTTTTAGTATAGTCAATGTCAATTGTATTTTTACTTAAATATATACCTATAAAACCTTTAAGCATTGTGAATAAATTGAATTCAGGATGCCTTACATATTTTAATCATAGTTAAAATATTTTTTAATACCAAATACTTCCATTTTTTACTAAAACATTTTATAGATTGAGAATCCTTACGGAGAACCCATTGATTCGGATAAAGCACCCGAAGCAATCAGCAAAGCAGTTGCTTCTCTCCCTCCTGAACAAATGTTTGAACTTATGAAGCAGATGAAGCTATGTATTCAGGTACTATAATCATTGTGCTACATTTGTTCTTCCATCTAAAACGGTTTTAATATATTTTTCCATTTCAAACAGAACAATCCGAATGAGGCCCGTAACATGCTTCTTCAGAACCCTCAATTGGCGTACGCCCTCCTTCAAGCCCAAGTAGTCATGAGGATCATAGATCCTGCTACAGCGGTGGTATGTATTTGATCATTTTGCAATATGCAAATAGCGCAGTGAATCTTTTATTCATTTAGATGCATTTGTTGACATCCTCGATATATGGTGCTTTTTTAAAAATAATTTTTAATTCATAATTTCACTTGTATAGATTGATCTCAACTGTAAAAACTTAATGGACTTTTATTTTATACATATTATTTATAAAGCTTTAACTGATTTTTTAGTCTTGAGCTTGAATAGCGAGTGATTTTACAAAAGCTGCTAATTCTAGACGATGCTCCACCCAATGCATCAAGTCCCTCCCGTGCTGTTGCCAGGAGAAAAGGTTAACCCAACACCACTCATCCCTGTCCAGCCTCTTCCCACACAGGCCGTGCAGCCCCTCCAGCAGTCTGTGACACCGCAGTTCAGTACGTTTCAATATTACTCTTTTAATCACCAGATGCAATTTTTTTATCTAAAATTTATAAGTAATGTGAAGAATACTTTTTATAGATGTCGGCATTCAAGATGTTGATCTCAGATCGCTGGAACCTCCTCCGCAGAGAAGTAATCTCAATAATCGTTTCAATATTACTATTTTTAATTATCAGATGCAACTTGTAATATAGATTTATTTACTCAATAATTTATACATAATGCGGAGAATACTTTTTTATAGATGTCGGCATTCAAGATGTTGATCTTAGATCGCTGGAACCCCCTCCGCAGAGAAGTAATATTGAGAATCGCCATGTGCCCCTGCGACCATCGCTGATATCCATGGACCAAGACATGAGAAGTCTACCGCCTCCAATACAGCCAGCAGAGAAGTAAGAGCATCGTCTTATTGATAATCAATGTTTTAAAATACTAAATTAATTTGAATTTTGGATTATAATGCAATATCATTTTCAAAGTACGGTCCGTAATGATGTGGAAAGTAAGGAAACGTGAGTATATATATTTTATACATACTACCCATTCACAAAAAGTAAAACAATTTAGATGCTGTTATAATTTGTAAAAGATAATAATTAATTTGAGTGTTTGCTTCCATTGTAGGTTTGTGCAAAGATGCTAAAAAAAATGTTCCTCTGTGTGAAAATGTTATTATAATAATAATATAACTGTATACCGGCATTAGACTGCACACATATATTATTCTTAGTGATATATAAGTATCATGATTGCTTCAAAAATGTTTGGAAGCCAATCGGTCAATTAACATTGTTACTTTAAAATCCATACAATATTAGCAAATGATTGATTGTTTTCAGCTTCAATCGAGACCCAAGGGTTCCGCTGGGTGTGGGCTTCCCCAATGATCCACGACAGAGACCGACAGATCCTCGCCAGGCAAACAAACCTCCAGGTGCGTCAATATAAATAAAAAATAAACACTAAATAAAAAAAAGCATAAAATGTTTAATAAATGCGATTTCAATATGCGTTAGTTTGGGAATCAAAATTGTACGTTCTTTCTTTTCACAGCTGCACCTGCTCCTGCGCCGCAGCAAAATGTTCATCGACCACCCGGGATAGCTGGCATACCTACTGGAGCATCCGACCAAGAGAAGGTGAAACTTGCACAATTTCATTTCTTTTAAAGTATAATTATTCAGATATAGAATTATAATATACTTTGTGTGGACGATTTATTGAAATGTACTAATAAATAAATATGAAATTTCAGGCTGCCTTGATCATGCAAGTACTTCAGCTGTCTGACGACCAGATCGCGATGCTACCACCAGAGCAGAGAACCAGCATCCTGGTTCTCAAGGAGCAAATCGCCAAGAGTACTCAACGATAGTATTTTCGCCTCTACTCAAAGAGTGTATTTTGTAATAGATTGTGGCTTGTACCCCAAGAAATAAAGACAATGAGAATTAAGATGATGTTTTTATTTCCGAGTGTCAGATGTAGGTGGACAATGCGTAAATGTTATGTGGTATGTAGTAAAAAATATTAATATTTAAAAATGACTCATCTTGGAATTCACTGCTGCCTAAAGTTAAATAAATACTCTGATGATGAAAATATTTTGGCCTAGTATAATCTTTTTTTCTAAAACCGTAAACGAGATTAGATTTCACTACCTGAGATTAATATACTGTCTTACGCTATTGCTCGCGCTATGAATATTTGACAAGAAAACGTACAAAACGTTAAACTTTCAATATTGACAAATAGGAAAAATAAAACCAAGTAAACAACTGTGTAATATTTAAATTATCTTATTTTTATAATATATAATATTTGTCATTTAATTACATGTAATACTTTCAATCAAGTGAATAACATTAATTATATTAAAAATCATCTTATAAAATAAATGGGCCAAAAGATGTCCTAACTTTAAACTGATAAAGGCTACAGGAAGTCCTGAAGATCTAGAGGTCTACAATAAATACATTTAAATCTAAAAACCATCAAGGTGTGTCGAAGAAAAACAATACAACGATCTGGTTATTTGTGATCTGTACAATAGATAAAAAATGGAGCAACAATTTGATATAAATACATAAAAACCCTTTATAAATTTAACAAGTGTAAATGGAAACACGGTCGTATCTCCACAACAATATAAATTCACAGTTTCAATATTGCTGTCATTCGAAATGGTGATCGTGTACTAAAGAGAACTTAACTATATTTTACAATTTCATATCTTTTAAAGTCGCCCGACAATGTGAGAGAATAATATAGACAAGAGCAATAGGCATCTATGGGGAGCGTCTCGCGACTACATCCATCATGCAAACATATCCGACTTCGCAGACGTCTTCCAATCCAATTACTAAGCTTGGGACAATTACCTTTATTGACCGTTTCAACAGAAAACACCGCCTCTAGGACAGGTAGGCGTTTGTGGTTCTCATGAATACCACTTCCGCAAGCAATCAAGGCCAACGCAGGAAATGATGAGCTATTTGTTTTATAGAAAATATTTCTTATTTACAGATATTTATGCCTGTACAGCTGAAGGAGCGAATGTATTTCTGTTTCATGCTTGATTCAGAATATGTACAATATCTTAAAACTCATGGAATTACCCGAAAATGTGAATAAAAAGTGATTTTTAATTTATACTTTAAGAATTTAAGTTTTTTGAAAACTAGTTAATTTGGTTTCACAGCTAGCAAAGGCTGGTTATGTAAAAATGATCATGTATAAATGATAATTTTACTATTTGTTTTCTCCCGATAATAACATGAGTTTTTAAAAACTGTATATATATAAAACTTTATTATTTATAATACAATGATTTGTAAAGCTGTATGAATATTAACATATTCTAATAAAAGGAACGTTCTTAATCCAAGAGGTTTTTAAATTAAAGACTAAAATTGACTCGTAAACGATGACACAAACACACACACTGTACACCCAACTATTGAGGAATTAATTTTCTAAATAACTACGATGCTTCCTTATGAAAGATCGATTGCGCTGCACGCAACTGATGCACACTAACTTTTACTTTATACAGTTATTTTAAATCTGAAAATATTTTGTGCTAACGAAAAGAAAAACAACAAATAATAAGCTATAAACCAGACCGGTACAAGTCACACTCCAAAGAAAATAATAATCATTGATCGTCAAATGTAACGTCTGTTCATTGACGGTTTCAGGTCAAACAGTTAACCTATTTTAAATATAGTGTATACTAAGACACGGTTACTTTTTGAGTAGATTAATAAATAAGAATTCGACAACGGTTTCATAATTTCC
The DNA here is from genome assembly GCA_022113835.1 of Atopsyche davidsoni. Lineage (NCBI taxonomy): Eukaryota > Metazoa > Arthropoda > Insecta > Trichoptera > Hydrobiosidae > Atopsyche > Atopsyche davidsoni. Next base: position 10,503,020 of record JAILWY010000027.1, read on the forward strand.
TATGACTAGTAATTGAAATCAAAATTTACATGAAATACATATGTTTTTAAGTTATAAAACAAATGTTTAATTTTACTTCGCTAATGCAGAATTTAAATGTTACAAATGATGAAAATATTATAGATCGATGTTTCAGCATAAAATTGAATAGTACTCGGAATATTGTTACATTATAATATACACATTGAGGGAAGAATGTACAAAAAAGTATAGAATATTTTTTTAATGTAGTGAACAATTCAAACATAACTTGTACCCGTATGGTTTTGACTTCTTCAAATATACATTTCACCCGCAGACATCCTCGAAAGGCCAGCAATATAATGACTAATTTACTAATGACCTTCCATATCAGAAAATAGTTGCATAAATTACTCTGCCTCGCGTGTTCCTTATCATTAACCGTTCTTTTTACCACTTTTATTATATCTATTAAATTTTAACAATGGATCTTTAAACGTCTTAGCGCTCATCGGCGCTAATCAAACACTTCATAAAGCTAACTCTAAGTTCCTCGTCTCTCGCTGCCGTGTTAACACACTCAAGTTAATGAAAAGGTAATTGTCACAAAATTACTCGCTAATATACCTATCAAATACGATTGTTTACAACTTATCAGAGTAACTTCAAACCGATAAATATACCTTCTATGTCGGTGATTCTTAAGCTGCTCACTCAAGGACTCCACAATGAAGAGCTCCGCTTTTGCAACACAGTTTGGTTCTTCGGCATCTGCCATATATTGAGTGCTAATTTAATTTCAGCTTAGGTTGTAAATACTTTTGAAATAATAAATTTATATAAGAAATTGCACAAGACTAACGTAAACATTAAGTAATTCATAAAAGGTATGCCAATTACAAGGGGTAAAAAAGTCTAATTGAACAGGTTTAATTTCTCCTAAAGTTAAAGTTTTGTAATTTTTTTTAAATCATTGATATCATTTCATTCATGTCTATCACTACAACGATATCAATTTACTTGTCGGAATCCAGAAAAGATTTTTACTATTAACTTTATATATCTCTGAAAATGCTTCCCCGGATAACTCTGGGAATTTGATAGTCACAGTTTAAGAACCACCGTTCTATATTATAATCAGATCACACTGAAGAAAACAAACCTTTAAGATATTTGTTCATATAATATATAAAAACGAATTTCGCTTCATCTTAAATAAATACAAAACAATTTGAACGACGGCGAGTAAAATAAACTATACAACTAGGACATTTGTCTTTAATTGAAGCTGGTGTCCATGTCAACCGAACTGGACATCCTGTCAGACTCCGAGGTAAAGTCGTTGGCCGAGGCGGTGGAGGCGTTGGTGTCCATCTTGGAGAAGTCGGCGTACGAGTCCTTGTCAGGTCTGCTGCTGGCACCGCTCAGCGGACTGTTTCCGTTGGAGTAGTTGACAGGCCGAGAGCTGGAGGGCCCCGGCGGGCTGTCATCTTTGGCATTGAATTTTTTGTCGCAGTTTTCCAAGTAATTTATAATTTTCTCTGTGGCCTTTATGTGCGCTACGCTCGCAGCCTCTGCCTGTAACAACATAAAAATACTATTTAACCTTTTGCAGGAGAAATTGTAATATTTTTTTCCTTTCTTGATAACTTAAAAAACAATATTTTGAAAAAAATACCTATATATAAATACATTACTTTAGAAAAGATCCATTTTTATTTTTATTTCATAGAATTTAGAGTATACAACATTTTTAAGGAGTCTTCTACAATTTCTTTTGTTGGAAAACATGGCTACACATAATGCAATTCATTGGTCGGTTGTGCTGTCCTCTGTAGACAGCTTGTCTTGCTGTGTTGAATAAAAAATTCAAGAACATAATAAAAGCAACATTGAGAATAGCTTGAGTCAAAATCTATCCAATTTAACATGACGAAAATACAAATTTCAAAGATTATTCCTTAAATTAAAATTAACCAGTATGGAGGTGTAATAAGGAGTTGAACTTACGCTGGCAGTGAGATTGAGGAAGCTGAAGTACTTGCGCAGGACGATGAGCATGTCGGTAAAGGTTTCCCGGGGCAACAGGCGGCGCACATTCGCCTCCTGGTCTTCCGAGTCCATGACCACGTGTCCCAGCAACAGTACGATATACGATGCCACCATGGTGTGCTCCATGTGTGAGCCAGCTTTCTGCAGCACTGCAATATACCACGTATATCAACTTATACTCGCTCAGCGACAAACAATCAAATCACACAGTTATGACACTTTTAATTTCCAACTTAACAATTCTGATGAACTGGTTTATTGGTGCTGTAACTACTTTTGGACTTCTTTTTTCTTCGTAAACAAGTACATAAAAATTCCCATATGTATTTAGTCATAGTCAACAGTATTTAGTATATGATAAAATAAAGAACTTACATTTAGCAACCGTTTCTTCAATGAATTCATCATTGGATTTGTTTTTCTTTTCTTTTTCCTTTGGTTCATCTTCTTTCACTTTCTCACCATCAAGAATAGCATCAGTATTTTGCTCAGCAAGCCTAAAAACAAAAAACAAAAAAAGAAAATTTACAAAAGTAAATAGAGAAATCAATAAGATATTTAGTTCATTCATTTAGTATTTTTTTCATTAAGTTTGAAGCTGTTTATTGAATTGATTGAACAATGTTTTATAAATGAATTTTATTTTAATGACTGGTTCTGGTGCCTGTGATAGATGCTGGCATTAAGAGTAGTTTTAGTGTGTGAAATTATGAGGGTGTGCTGATTATTGTTACCTCGCGAGCTCTTCTCTCTTGTAGAAGTGGTCAATGAGAGCCTGAATTGCCGGCTTGTTGCAGGTGAACACAGCTTCGAAGTCGGCCGGGGCTTGCGCCTTCACCAGAATGTTAATATTGCCAGAGTTGTTCTGCATCAGGTTTATCAGAAGTAGCAGTACCTACAAACAAAAAAATATTTGTGATATTCATTTTTAAAGAAACTTAAAATAATTGGTCAAGAATTTTGACAATACCAATTCACATCTATGATGTACTGGCAAACTTTAAAACCTTTACCATTAAAAATATACAAATTTAAAAAATGTTTTTGTTCCAAAAATATTATCAGATTTTACTTTGAAAGAAAAGATAATCTATATTGAAACATCAATCTCTAAAATACTAAAAATAAAATTAACAAGTAGACCTCCAATTGTTCATAAACTGCAAATCTTAAAACAGCATGGACAAATCATTGGTTTCGTATCGTATTGGTTTGCGAAATACTTTAATCAAATTGCATTATGAATTTATGCAAATTTTATTTTAAATTAGACGTGACAAAAACTTATAGAAATAAAATTGAAAACATTTTGACTTATGACAAAGATTATGAAGTTATACTCACACAAACACTGAATTCAAAGTTATTGTGTTCAGGGATGTAGTTGGGAGCTTGAAGGAGCAGGTGTAAACTTGCATCCACTATTCCGGGTCTCTCTCCAACTATTGTGCTCCCCATGGCTGAAAAAATTATACATTATTTATATACCAATTCATTCAATCATATGGCTTGCGGATATCAGCACTACGAGACACGGACCTTATTAAAAATGATAATCTACTTGCTTACTGATTCCGTATAACTATAAAATACGATTAGCAAAATTATTTTTGAAGGTTTATAGTTAGTAAATAGTTTTAAAATGACGCACAATAGTAATTTGAGGAAAAGAATAAAGCTATCTGTGCACTCTTTTCTTAAAAGTAATATTTTGATGTGCTGTATTATGTTTAAGTAATTCGTCATTATAAATATCAGGTATGATGACATTACAAAATGTTAAAGCTGATGAATCTGTTTCAGTGCTTCAGATGAGTCATTGTAACGGTCAAGTCGCAGACCACCAATAAGTATATCTGAGATTATAATGGACTGCAAGTAAGAAGTGTAACAGATACAACTATCGGTGTGAATGTCAGGAAGCAAGGGAGTAATAAAAGAGCCGTAATTCAAGATGATAGAAGTACTTACATTTGGGGCTGAAGGGATGCGTGAGGTTGACGAGCACCTTAAGGGTGGGCAGCAGAGCGTCACGTACGGTTGCTCCAGCCCCTCCTGCACCCCCACCGGCTGACCCCCCTGTGGGGTACAGTGGGATCTCACGGTCGCACAGGCAGAAGAGCTTCACCAGTGTATCGATGGCTAGGCCTTCTTTCCAGCGGACCAAGTACGTTTGGTTCTCCTCATTTTGTTGAGTTACCTGAAAAAATAAACAAAATTAAATCATTACCATGAAATGACTGATTAATCTATCAGTTATTTATTAGTTATGACATTGATAATATTGTGGTTTATTTACTTACATTTTCCAGCACCCGCATGCAGCGGTCCACCTTGCGCAGGAGGTCTAACAGCGCAGGTGACCACTCTACTACGTAGTCGCCGATGCGGGCGCAACAGTCGCAGATAGTACTGAGGATGTGATCCACTCCACCTAGGACGCGCAGCTCCTCCTTGAACCACTCGCCTGCACGCTTAGACGTCAAACTCAATAGTGTTTCCATTGCAAGGTGGCCAACCTGGGAAGAATACATCAGAAAATTATTGGAATTATATTCAATATTTTTTCATTTTTCCACATTTAAATTTTTAATTGGTGACCGGTTTTGCTAATCTATTTTATTGGCATTTTCATTTGAAAATGCCAACGTCGAATGTTGTAAATTATTTTACACATTGTTATTTTACAATTATTTTACACATTGATAGTTGAAAAACCAGTAGTTTATTCTGAAATGGTACTTTTTGTTTACCGTGATGTTATCGAGATCAAGATGATTGGCCTTCCCTTCGCTTTTGATTTCTGCACACAGCTCTCGCACGCGCTCCTTGTTCTTGTCCAGTTGTAAAGAAGTTAACCCACAATCATCAAGAGCATCCCTTAAAAAAAAGGTTCATCATCAAATTTTATTTATAAATTAAAAAAATGTTCTCGTTTATATTTTTTTACAACTTTTGGACTTGTGTGGACAGTGTCACGTATGTGCACTACTGTTGCATAAAACAACTGAATTGAATGAAAAATAACATCCTTCATTACTGTATAATGCACTAAGTCCAAACAATTTCACTTGAACAATGGTTATTTTCCTTAATTAATATTTATTAGAAGTATTAAATTATTGGAGGACTGGGAACAATATTTCGATGTAGAAGATATTAAATATGAGACAAGATGGTAAGCGATTATACTTCATAAGGTCAAAAAAAGTGCTTCAGCATCATAGGTACAGCAGAATCATTGTTAGTCCAGGATATTGGCAATGTATATGGGGTCCAAGTCAATTGTGCTTGGATAAGTGTATATGGTACTCACTTGTGCGACACGTCCGACTCTAATAAATTTAACATAAGCTCTAGAGATTCTCTATCAAGATCCATATTGAGACGGTCCTGTGAAAGTACAAACATCACGGTCGCTGTGCACAATCCCAGGCTCTGAAAATGTCAAACATAACTATTATAAATTTTTCTACAAAACATGAAGAATAAAAACTGTAAATAGTTAAATATTTTCAAAAATTTATCCAGTATAGTTTTTATAGTGTTACAAGTATTAAAAATATTTTGCTATTTATAATATACGAAAAGAAAAATATATTTGAGTATTGAGATTGAGTCAGTATCTCATATTTAGGCATTGCAATAAAAATAATGCACTAATAAAAAAAATTAAATAGATTCTTTATGTATATTTGTTAAAATCGAAGCTAAACTTTACCATAAAACAATAAAATGATGAATTTAGCTTAACCAAACATCTATCATTTTGTATTTTATTTTGGGGGCGACTTGCGGAAAAGTACAATGTAAGCATTGCAATTCAGTGTTGCGGAACAATCCTTGACACAGTTCACATTCACAACTTATTAATGCTGATTATTATATTATTAGTAATGTGATAGATTGCATATCGTACTTGATTATTCTTGGCGTCGTGCAGAGCTCTGAAGAACTTGGCGACAGTCCCGTGCGCTCTCACATGCATTCGGAAAGCGGGAGCCATGCACTTGGAAGCCAAGGTTATGGCCGACAAGCAACGCGTTGCCATAGGGTTATTATCCTGAAAATTAAAAAAAAACATGCAAAGTTACATTTTCAAGGCAGTTAATATCGATTGGTGTTCTTATTTGCTATCTACAAGATAAGCAAAGCAGATGCTATAATTCCATATTGTGGATATAGTTATTTATTATAATTATCAATAGTTGAGAAATAAAATCATCAAAAAAATATAAATCAAGGGAAGTTAGGTAAAACCAAATACTAAAGGTGACATTCAAGACGGTGGCATTAAAAGCAAGGAAAGCCGCACATTCAAAATAAGCTGGAGGAAGACTAAATCTGAATTAGAAGCCATGTGTGGAAAGGCTTGAATAAGTTCTTATTTTATCATCTGAACCATTTCCATCAATTTTTTTAATAAGATTATTTATTTTTAACTATTTTTATTGAATAGACTTATACAGAAATACTACAATATAATTCAAAATGTTTATATATTAACAATATAAAAGTTGGATATTTTTACTTTGTTAAATAAATACTAAGACTACTGAAATTTGAATAAATACTTTCAGCCTTGTGTTATCTAAACTACACAATTGAATATTCGTCTAATATTTTCATTTGAAAAAACACAAATGACAAAATTAAATTTTATTTGTAGAAACGATTTATAAAAATTACTGCTTACCTACTTTAAAAAGAGTATCAATACTTTTTCGTTTCTATGGCACTATCGCCTATCATTTAAAAATAATCATCAAAACATTAGATAATTTATTTAATAAAACAATAATAATACCCGTAATGTATCCAGCAAATAATCCACGTCATCATTGAACTCTTGGAATTCTCCGATTTCCTGCATTTGATGTGCCTTCTTTACGTTTCTCACGACCGTGTAGTACTGAAAAGACATAGCATTTTATTAGTATTCTATTCATCAAATATTGAGCGTCTGGCTCTTGCTGGTACTTGCAAACAAATTATTTAATCCAATCTCTAAATGGCATTTGATGCAGATTATAGACATATCGTATAACTCACAACCATTTGTGAACATCAACAAATGTTAATTAAAAACATCTCATTTTTCATGGTTATGTATGTATAAAAATTATTAAAATTACTAAAACATTGTTTAGAAATAATACGCTTAGGAATTTTTTTATTAAGTTCTTAAATTAATATATTAATTGTGTTTATGGAATTGCTCACGTCTTTGGCGCTCTTGGGGCACTTGAGACTGGTATAGGTCTCCGGCTGGTCCTCGAGTGATGGGTTTCTGTCCTTCTGGTAGCGTGTGACCCGTGTGAGTCGGGAGTCATCCTCCAGCTCCTGCAGCGCTGCTGTAGCACTCGGTTCTGGCTCTGGCCGGGGGGTCTGCCCTCCTTTACCCTAAAAATTCAATTCCCCATTATATATGTCAAATAGCAGTAAGCTGACAGTTTGCTTTTATCAGTCTAAAAGGCGTATCATAGGGAATCATAAGAAACATTAATATTTGTTTACTTAAAATATGTAATTAAATTTATAAAACTGAAGATGCTTTGTCTGTAAGTTAGAAAATTCAATGTTGATTGAATCATTAAAAAATCAACAAGGTCGGTTTTCTTTTAAAAAAATTGAGCACAGTATAGAGTCGAGAAACTAGAGCATCAAAAACTAACATAAAAGAATGGCACAAAATCATTATTTATATGAAATTTCGACACTGAGAACATTTTAGTTACTAAATAGATTTGTTTATGTCACCGGTATAACAATATTCAAGTACACTCATTTGAAACTGGGTACATGTGAAACTATGGACATTTGTAGGAAGCCAATGTGAACACTGATAAGCCTCGATTTTTAATAATTATAAATATCAGTGAGCTGTGGTGAGGGCATGCAATTTATGATAAGTTGGCTAATAATACAGATTACTTCTGTCAGAAAGAAACCATATCTTCATCCATTCAATCACCACTGTCTTCATCGCACAGCATTGAGAGAAATCTATTTATTTTTATCATCAGTTCAGAAATAATTAATTTAAATGTAATAATAATGCTCATCAGATTTTTTTTCCATTGAAACATTTAATGTTTCATTGAAAGTTGGTTTTTTTACTTTTGCATTAATAAAAACCATATTGCATTTTACCATTAACTGTGAGAAAACACTTAAGCATATAAAGGTTAAGAAAATTAATTTAGTAATGCAGTCGCACATGAAATTGATTAAAGGTCACGGAGTATAATGACCAGTGATTAAATAAGTGTCCAGCTGGTTGAATGTACTACAAAATGACTCAACAGTATTATTCAATCGCATGTAAGTATACTATGTGCACGTATGGCAGTGGCATGCGACTTACGCTAGCAGAAAAGCAGTGAAATCCCTTTAAAAAGTCATTTAAATAAATATAAGTAGGTTGTATATTTCTAAAATTCAACAAATTTTTCAGTTGTGATTTTTCAAAAATACTGTGAGTTTATTATATAGATAATTACTACTCAGTACTTTCCTATTTTATTATTTAATACTTGGATTTGATACATGTTTTAATATATCTTAAACTTTCCACAGTCTATTTGTTCGTATTGTATCAATTGAATTAAAAAGATACAAGATAGATCAAATATATATATATTTTGAACATGTAATATTTATAATATCATTACAAAAATTCATTGCACACAATCCTATTGTGTGCACACACATGTCAAGAAGATAAAATATATTTATTTTTTAATAATTATACCAAGCATTATAAATTATGAATCATTTACTTAGTTAGCGCTTAAACAATTTCTTGCGAACCATAGTAGTTTATTTAAAAGAATCATAAATGATATAAATTTAAGTGCACAGCATGATGTCTGTAAACTATCATTGTGTCAATAAAGGTACAAGTTAATATATATATTACATTTAACAATAATATAAAATGCTTATTGTCTTTTGTATTGATACACAGAGAACTATCAGTAAATATCACTAAAAATTTGCATGTTTATTCTAAATTGCATAATAGAATAAGCCTTCAAAACTCTAATGAATATCTGTAGTATACTAAAAACTAACACATCAGTAATAAAGGTTAGATATTAGACAGTAAGCTTTATAAAAATTGATAAGGTTTTGGTAAATTCACTCTTATCAACCATCTTCTTAAGAACCACATTGCTGGCGATCCGAGCAAAAGCATGCCATCATTCAGAAAAAATGTTTGGATATATCACAGAATATAAAAATAAGAGGTACAAATTTACATGAATCTCCCAAAAACATAAAATCAATATTAATTTTTACATGGCTTTAGCTTATTGTTTGTCTTTTCAGACAATATTAAAACTTCTAAGACCTTGTTAAAGAAAACACATTGTTTATAATAGAATAAGAGTGAAAGCACGCAGTTGGCTGTACCCGGATTTAAATTGAATTATGAACGGTCTCTTGATTGCATTTATCGGTCTGTGCTCATAACGCATATAGTAGCATTTAAAGTCTGTAATCTCCCAAGATATTTTTGCAGTCTGCAATGATTATGCATGAAAACATACCAATGTGATTATTGAATAATGTAACACTCAAGCAATTATGTATTCAGAAGATAAAAATGCAGTTAACTCTTTAGTAGCATGGATCATTTGCTAAAGCGCTGAAAAATCATGTAGCTCTAATGTGCATGACATATTTATAAAAAGGTCAGCATCAAGCAACGTGAAATTTTAAATATTTCTGGTATTGTTACAGCGTAGAAAAGAATGTAAAAATAAATAGACTGAGGATGTGCTGCAATCAACTGAACGGCATTTCCCACTGGATTAAAAGTATGCCGCGATCAACAGAAGAGCATTTCGTGATAGACCGAAAGTATACTTTATAAACTGAAAGGCACTTTACAGTAAATTTACAATATGTTACAACTTCATGATGCTTTAAACTTGAAAATGAATTAACCGAACAGCATTCTACGATCGACTGATAAATACATGTCAATCAAATGGCAAACCGCGAACGAAAGGTATGGCAGCCCTGTTATATAAATTAGAGCTCCATGCATGTTTGTTATTATAATATGAAGCATGCTGTGTTTATAAAAGCCATTATTAATTCAAGTAGGCAACTCCAACCTCCAAGTATGAATCAGAGAAGAAATCACTTGATATTGAAATTGGGTTACATTGAAACCAAGATAACATCATTCTGACATATCAACTGTTTATTTTGATAGATTAGCTTTATCTATTTACATAAAATACAGACACAGATCTTCAATTCTTGTATTGATAAATCACCATTCAAATGAAGCTCCAGGGGGCTATCGATCGTTTCATTCACTACAGGGAATCGGTTTCATAATGATTATTCCGAATGTGCTGAAGTTTTTTTTTAATCCATCCAAAAAACAAAAGAAATAAAAATGTGAATAAACAATAATTATTTATACACTTGTTTTTGGTGATTCATTCAAAACAAAGAAATATTTCCAGAGGGCTATTACTACTCAACTTAATGAACAAGTTCAACTAATTGTAATTCAATATTCTAATATTCATAACTCTTTGTAACAATTACTGAATTGATGTTGGAATAATTTAAATATCAAAATAGCTTTCAAAATGACCGTCCATTGAATCTGAAACAATTTATAAATTTATTGTAACATATTGATGGTATTTATTTTTATGACCTAGCTGATATAAAACATATTTATAGCAATTTTAAATTAATTTTTATTTACTATAAATAATGTTTTAAAGCTTATTGGAATAGTTCCACTCCACTTTCAGCGGGAATTGCAATTTCAATGACAACAGCACGAGAATTTCGAATGACGTATTTGTTATTTGAGCATTTGTAGTGAATTCAAGTAGTCAAGCAGATAATTTGTAGTCGAAGTTAGATGGCTACACAGTTCTGGCTATCTTATCTGTAATTACATTCAAAAATATCTAAACAACATTATAAATTTTTTATTAAACTAGCAGAATTCAGTACTCATGTAAAAACACTTCTAATATCGTCTTTGTTAAAACGAGTATTTGTTGACAATTTGTATGACCGACTCTTTCAAAACAATGTAGAAAGTACGAAGTAATCACCGTATGAATGGAAATGGATGTACTGCAATAAGGATTAATTTATCATGCATAAGAATTACGTTTTTCATGGAACACCCAATGGCAACCTACGTATTTACAAACATTGCTAATTGCTGTCAATTGGCATAATGGGGAAGATAAGCGTACCAGTCTTTGGCTCCGTGCGATTTTGTTGCAGTAAAAATATTGTAATATTCACGGTACGATTGATATATTTTTATTCAATGTTATGAATAAAAATATTTCAATACAAGATGAAATTACCTAAACACTACATGTATGATTTTATAACTTTTAAATAATTTAAATGCAAAAATAAAAAATTCATCAAAAATGTTACAGATAAAGAAAAAACCAAATAATATACATACAAAATAACTATTAGTTAAGTTTAAAGCTATTACATTATAAGAGTACAATTATCTGTCATGTTGATATATTGAATATTAGGCATTGAGCATATGAAGATTAAGTAATAAAAATTATAATTATGCAAAAATCATTAAATAGGTTAGTTGATCGATTGGATATTGTCTGTATACTATTTCATACGTTTAGGTAACAATCTTGTATTGACCAATATTAAAATAATTTCAATTGAAACCGTTAAAATACAATAGTTTTACTAATAAAAGTGCTAAATAAAGACTCAAAAGAATCCAACAGCTTTACTAGATATGCGTAGTGTTGATATTATTATGAAATTCTTTACAGAAAAATTTAGTACACTGCAATAAATTCATTTCTCCTATCATCTAGCTTTGATATTGATATTATGCACGGTTCTATAGTACAAGTCATGTGATACTAGAGAGATGTTTCTGTACCTCTGTTAAAATTAAATGATTCCCTGCGTAATATAAAATACAATAATACTGGTATGAACATATCATTTTCATAAGAAGGTGGACCTATCTCCATATGATCCTATGTCTCAGAATTGAATTTCAGTATTTAAGAAATACGAGCCTTAGCCATGTGCTGTTAGCTTAATATTTATATTTCACCTTAAAAATAACTTAAATGTTACGATCCAAACACTATTATTTGTATTCATTTGAAATGAATTAACCTTACACACATTTTTAATAAAGAGTAAAAGTATAAACTCACATCATCCGCCCACTTGTGCTTGTAGAGGTGGCGTTTCTTTCCGGGTACACCTGACTCGTCAGTGACCAAAGAGCGGCTCTTGAAAATAGAGCCCTTCTTCTTGGTGATTACCAACTTAACACTAGGCTTATCCTCCAAGTCTGCCGAACTGGGGCTGGTCTCGCTAAGCAGTCTTTTAGGAGACTTGAAGGTGTGCTTGTCTAGAGTCTTACTTGGCCGATCACAGAGTTTTTTCTCATTCACATCACTAAAATTGTCTGACTCAAACGAGTCATCAAAGTCTAGAACACTTTTAACTAGCTTTTTATTGTTTTTGGTTTTGGCGGGTTCAGTGTCCGCAGCTGGAGGAGAAAGGGGAGGAGCAGGAGGATCAAGGGTGACGAGGGCGGGTTCTCCCTCTGGCCCGGTGTCCTTCTCTATGGGCATGTCCAGAATCTCAGGAACCATCGCATCTGCAGGCTGACCCTCACTGGAGTTACGCAATGGAGTGTCAGCCTTTTTCTTGCCTTTTCTGCTATAGCTCTTAGCAGGGTTCTTGTTGAACTTGGCGGTAATGTCGTCAATATAGTTTGAGGCGTTCTCGTTGTAGTTGACGGTCACTCGATGTCTCGTCGGCCGACCCGTTGCATTCTCTGAGGACTTTTCATCATCTTTGGAAACATGCTGCAAGACAGGCTGCCGAGGAAACTGTCCTCCAGGTTTAGCTTCGGCTGCAGAAATAGCAGGATTGGCCGTGGTAACATCGGCCAGTCTCATTTCAACATCCCGGTCCTCATCAGATTGATCCTCAAAGAGGCCAGCAGTGGAAGGGTCGGCACTCTCAGGAACTGCGGTGGTGGGAGGGGATGTGCGGTTAGCGGGAGAGGCGAGGGTACGGTAGAGCTCATAGTTATCACTGCCAGGCGGAGGAGTGGTGCCGCGCGCCTCCTCCGTGTCAGTGTCTTTGTGTTGGTTGCGCCGTGAAGCCCGAGTGGCTCGTGTCGCTTGCCCGCTATCCTTGTCGTTATCGCTTCCAGCTGAGTCTATGGCCTTCTGATTGACTCGGTCTGCTTTGGATTTTAACGGCTTTTCCTTATTTCCAGAATAACATTTTATGGTAATCTTGATGCCTTCCTGCTTTCCAGGACCGCTAGTCTCAGGTTCTTTGTCAGTGACTCGATCCTCGATAGAAATGTCCCCACTCGGGTCAGAGAAGGAGTGTCTGTCAGCATTAGGAGAGGTGATAATCTCTTCAGAGTCTGTACTGAGCAGACGAGATGTCCCCTTGGATATTCTGAGGACTATGGGGGGCTTGCCATCCTTGTTGGTGGGACTCATGAGACCAGGCTTCACATAGACAGGACTCATGACAGCTGTTGCGGGACTCGTTTTAGGAGTGCTGACCTTAACCGGAACGGAGGCAAATGCAGAGTTGACACCTGAAGCAGCAGGTGGACTATTGCTGCGGTCCTCAGAGTAGTTAATTACCTTGTCTCTGTTTCGGGAGAGATAGCGTTTGTTGGGGCTCAAGTGGGTTTTCTCCTCTGTAGGGAGGTCCTCTTTCTTTCCCTTGGATGCGAAAAATTTCCCCTTACTATTCTTGGGAGACTGGAGATGAATTTTGAGTTTAGGAATTTCCATTTTCTCAACTTTTTTGGGTTCCTGCTTGGGAGGTTTCTTAGAATAGCTGATGGGTTTGGCAGGTTTGTCCTCCTTCTTGCTAAAGGAGGGGAATGCCTTGTCAGCAGACGGGGGGGCCACACTGCTCGTGGGCAGAGCCGCATTTTCCGAAGCGTCTGCATTGCGAGATTTAAAAAATTTTTTGGGCTTAGGGGGCGGAACGTTGGCCTCGAGGGCGGGAACGGTCAGAGGACTGTTTTGGTCCTGCTTGGGTTTTTTCTGAAAGGCAGCGACGTCCGCTCCTCCGAATGCTGAAAAATAACGGGGCGAGTCAGAATCGGGGGGTCGGAACGGTTGCGAAAGATGTCGCTCAAAACGAGCGAAGGAGATACTCACTGTAGGGGGTGCTCCTGGTGGAGGTGAAGCTGGTAATGCCCCACTTGCCGACGGTCCCGGCGGAACGGGCCGCGGAGGGACAGTTGGAGTTCTCTCTAAAGAGATGCTCCAGCGGCACGGCGACACTGCCGCCTCTTCCTCGTCCCCAGCGACTCATTCTGAAAATAAACACAAGTCGCGATCACGACGTGAGGTAACGTCCGTCTGACGAGACGAATCTGTCGCTCGTTTTATCGAAAATGGTCACTCATTTGGCGAAGGTAAGTCTCCTCGTCGCACTCGAAGCATTTCCGGGGCCTCGAAAGCCCGGAAGGTTGACACTTATTAACTCATAACACAACCCAAATAGATAACAATACCGCCATTTTCGCTGTCGAACGTATTTGTTCACAGTGACGCGGTCAATCGCTCGCGATTGCGGATATTTGGAAATATGCGGTGCTCACATTCGGGCGGCGTCTTCTTATTCATGATACTTATCGGCGGGGCGCGATCACTTGGCATGGTATAAAATAAAAACTAATCTGACAAACACGGTCAATGTTGTCATTCGGCTACGAAACGCTCGCCATTTGCACGGAGGCATGAGAACTTTAGAAAGCAAAGCACCGCAGGGCAGCCACACGGGCTGCCAACCGCACCGCCGCCAATGGGGCGCGCCCACCGTCGCGCCGCATTTCAACTGACAAACACATATATATATAAATATATATATATATGTGTTGACTGCCAATTATAAAATAAAAAAAACAAAATTCTTCATTAAGGGCTATGCTTGCAATACGGTGAGTGGCAGTCCCCTGGTCAAGCACAGGTGTGGGGCTTACAAAATGTGGCTTGATTGCATGGATTTTTCTATTTTCGTTATTAAGTTTGTGTAGAGAAATATATGTGTCATGCATAATATCTATTTCTTATGATCATTTATAATAGTTGTTGGGACTATGCTTGCATTTATGTATGTATGCAGCTATCCCCTGATTCTGGGGCTTACACGGTGTAGATTTATTTATTTTTGTTATTGAATTTGAGTTGGGAAAAATATTAGTAAAAATCCATTTTTTGCATGAGTTGAAGAATAAGTTAAATAAATAAGTGCGAAATAAATAACAAGGATAAATATTTAAGAGATATAACAAACAAAACGAGAGATAACACCTTTGCACGAGTCATCGACCATTTATATCCGCAGTTCAATTAAAAAATATAGCATGGACAAAATAGAAAAACACGTTCATTCATTCATTCATATTGGTGCGGTAAAATAAAAATCATCATCAATAATTAATCCACCACATTTGTGAATTAAGCTAAAATGTTATTAGCTCATTTAATATTGTACAACACTTATAGGAGATCTATAATTATCTCATGATATATATCATGAGATGATGAGTACCGTTAAAATAAACAGCCTTAATGATTAAAAAAAAAACTTTCTAATCGGCTATTGAGCTGATAATTTAGTTTTCAATCGACTAAATTAAATTATTCAAAATGGTCAAATGCATTTTTGGTGTTGATTTAAAGCATTAACAAATGATCACTTGTTTTGCCTGTAATGGATATAAAAATAAGCCTACCTGGAAAAATGATTTATTGAAATAATGTATAATTTATTAAAGTAGGTACATAGAATATAAAGTGGCATGTGGGGGTAAGACTAGATTACAATAACTACAAAAGTGTTATAAAAAATATAAGTGTAAAATTACATTATTTTTATGTTAAAAGTTTAAGAATTTAATTGTTGCGAGCTTGTCGGCTCCAACTCTAAATTCCCCTCTTTTATTAAGTCCTTGAAATGAGTGCGTCCGAGAAGAAGCTTGGTTTTCACGGTCTTGATGAGACTATTGTCGTAGACATTCTCCAAGCTGGGGAGCTTCAGGTGCACCTTCATCTCCTGGCGAGTCAGGAGTATGCAGTTCCACGGAGACCAGTCTTCGTCAGCCTTCCACCTGGCGAGTCTGAATTCGGATACATTCGTGGACTCGCTAAGTGCGGACTGAGAGTGCCAAATTTTCTCAATAATGAAATAGATGTCTTTCTCTTGAAGTATGAATGCGACAGAAGACGTGCTCCTGTTTTTTCGTTCTTCCCTTCTGATCGCTCGGAGGATAAACTTGTAAGGAGTCATGTCGACCCAATTCTGGTCGTCCGTGCTGCTCCACGTGCAGGACGTGCACACAGTCATGTCCTTGCTCCTGCAGTGCAGCGGGAACTCCGTGTAAAGCTTCACGGTGTCGCACTGCTTGCAGTAGAACAGGCGATGGTTCCTCATTCTCTTCAGCTTGAGAAGATCGCACCGCCGCATGCTGCCGCCGTTGAACTCTGGGCACTTGATTAACTCGTACAGAGTACTCAAAATCCTCTTTCTGAGCATGTCGAGGTCATCCTTCCCGACGTTTCTGATTATGAGCTCGCATTCCCTGTCGAGCAATTTCATCAATTGCTGGGCGAGGTCTGAGTTGAAATATTGCAGCGTGAATTTAAAGTTTACCAGTAGTTTCATTCTTTCTTCCACGGATAGATCTTCTCTGCAGAATGCAAAGTACAGCTCCTTGAGCTGGCCCGCTTGCTGCGCCTCCAGGGTGTACATGGAGATCTCGCGGCCCTTTTTATCCTTCCAGACGACAGGCTTGCATATTTCCTCAAGCAGTTGTTTCTCTTTAATTTTTTTGTTGTCTTCCTTTAGTTCGATCCTGAACTTTTCAATCGAGCGAAGGAGCTGTATCTCCTTATCGAGAAGTAAGCAAAATTCTGCAACCTTGGGTCCTTTTGTGTGAAGCTTTGAAATTCGACAGATTTCGGTGTTTCTCCAGCGATCGACCTGCACAAAGAAAATCATGAAATTTAACATGCACATTTAAATGTTAACAATTTTTTTGGGTTTTTTTTTTTACCATGGCATAAAGTTGATCGAAATCTTCTCTAGTTCTGGGAAAAGCTTTTGAGACAATTTCTTGTCTCCAGCGTAGTTCCTGAGCTCTCTGATCGTTCAGTTCCTGCTCCTTCAGGTATGCGATGCGTTCCCTAAAAAAATAACACATTATATAATAAATTTTTTTTATTTCACGAATAGCGATAGTGTCGTTGTAGTCGTCTGGTTATAGACACCAGCTAGTTAGTGTGCATTTAACATGATTTAAAACCACCTCTACTATTAAATAGGTAATAAAGAAACGGGTAAATAAATGTACGCGGTCAATCGCAAGAGCTAAGGCACGCCACTACAGAAGCGTTTCATGAATCTCTCCCCATTCTGTCGGTTGTGCATGGCTGCCACTCTGTATCCTGGGTGTGTGTAAAGGATCGGTAATGGAGTAGTGGACTTGAAATGATTGTGGAGGGATGTGCTCTGGAAGTACCTAGTCGAGGTGGGAAGGTTCCTTTTACGCCCTAAAGAAGTATCAGATTTAAACGCGAGAGCTCTGTAAGGAAAGGATTATATCATAATGGTATTGGGCAGCAGAAATACGCAGACTTTTAATTTCAATACAAAACTGCGGTGTATAAGTATCTGGAGACTATTTTTCCTAAGAAAACCATGAGCAATGGCTCGCATGAGTGTATGCTCAGTGAAACGGTCGCCAACCTTCTCTGAGGGAGGCACGTGAATATAGTGATGTGTGTGATGTGTGTGATGGGGGTAGATGGCTGGTAGAGGGTAGAGGGGAGGGTAGAGGCTCACATGCACTGCTGCAGCCAGCGGCAGACGGCCAGCCTGTAGCGGTGGGCGCGCCACGCCCTCTGGATGACGGCGGCGCGGTCTCCCAGCCTCAGCGCGCGCTGCTGCTCCTCGTGCGTCTCGTAGGGCCTGGCCTGGACCACCCTGTCCGTGATGGTGGGCACGATCGTCCCCTTGCTGGCCATCTGCGTGCCGCGGGTCGTGCCCGTGTCCTGCAAGTCACCGGGAAACCTCGACCAAGCTCGTACTCAAAACATGCATATTCAAAAGATGTTCAAATTAAAAAAAAAACTCATTATAGTGAAATGTACTGTGGTCATCTAGCTATCAAAAATAATTCCAACTTAAATTTCGCTTGTAGCGTTTTGTGTCTGTGTGACGCATTTAAATGATATTTTATAATCAAAGCGAAAATCACTGAATTCACAAAAACACAGAAATGTCGACATCAAAATATCTAAAACAACAAATGTAACAATATTTTTAATCAGTAATTTCTATTAATTCTTTATATGCTAAGTGGCTCTAGGCTTTATTGCTCAATTGCTTATTTGAAATAAATTCAGTGAACCCATGGTATTTTTATTTAACTCATCATCCATTGAAACCCAAAGAGAATACAACAGATTCTTTGGTAAAAAAAAATAAATAAATTTGTAAATGTAGAAATTCTGATTAATTAAAAACAATGTAGTTACCACAGATTTGTCATTTTTGACGGAAGTTTGCGTGTTTCGATTCGACACCATGTCGGGGGGCAGTCTTGGCTGTTTTGGCGGAGTTTGGGAGAAGGCGTGATGATAATCGAGTCCTAAAAATTGCCGCAAATATTTTACCTTAAAATATTTCACTCATACGTAAACCAAGTTTCTCGCATGTCTAAATTACATTTTTAAAATTTTTAAAAATAATAACACAGCTGTATATATTTTTTTAAAATCTTTTACTTGGCCATCTTTGGGTATAAAGGTAATTCTAATTTTGGAAAGCTTGTCGGTTTGCAACTAAGATAAATATTTCGCACCTATACAGTACTCAGTACTCATACATTCACTCACCTGTTTTCTTGTTGTGATAACCACCCAGGTACGGTTTTGTGATTCGCACGTCCACCACCTCGACATTGAGAGTCTTCAAGACCCCAGAGCCCATGGGCACGACGACGGTCAGGATGTCAGCCGTCAGGATATCCTTGTAGATCGTGTCCAGCCTCAACTTAGTCCCGTGCTTCGTGTACAACTCCACCTCGAGATTCCCAAAGCTGTCCACTTTCATGTCCGATAGCAAGCGGTAGTCGGGGAGAACTTTCTTACCCTTCATGATGATAAGCAACGTCGTGTCTATCGTCAACAATTTACCCAACTTTTCTTTGATGGATCCAACGCTTTCCGTGCTCACATACGATTGCGTAAAAATGTGTTTTTGATTGACGACATTGAATTTGCACGTAACTTGAAAAGGTTCAGGAATTTTAGATATTTCTATAAGGTGATTTATGAACTTTTTGATTGCCACAACGTCAATTTTAGCTTTGTCGTTCATTTTTATCAGAAGATGGATATCTTCAGATGCGTCCGCCGGTAGTTCTGAGACACGGAAGTGATCTAGTAAGATATTTGCATCATCCAATAATGTTATGTTTTGGACAGATGTCTGCAAAACTTTGGAAAGTTTTCCCTTGATTTCCAATATTGTTAAGTACCTCTTGAATGACCTCTCGAATGTGTCTTGATTCTGGTCAACCACACGAAACACTATGCGAACTCTGTCTCCATCCAAAGACATTCTCTCGTATATCTCCGAGCGATATTTCTGTGTTGTTTTGTCACTCTTGCTTGATAGGTTAGGTGCCGAATTTTGACGAACCACTTTAGCCTCGGGATTGGCCATTTTTGATTAAATTAATTAAGACGGAATCAAAGCTTAATTTAGAGAGTAATCTTTAGGGGAAATATCGACCAAACTGATAGTTTTTGATAAGTATCTTAATGTAATAAACGTTTGAAGAATGAAAATAAGCTGTGATCTCTATGGCAACGCGACGCTTTTCTTGTTTACCGAGAAAACCAAGGTTTCGTAAACAGTTTGGCCAATTAAACGGCCAAAGTACTAATCTGTACACAAATAAAATTTATACATAAATAAAATGTTTTGTGTTAATTCAAAACCTACCTAGTTTCTCTTTGTATCAATATTTTTTAATAATATCTATTTCTTACAGATTTGTATTACTTATTTTATCTTTAAAACAACACATATTACTATAAATACTAAAGATCTACTAAATTTTTCCTCGACAAAATAAATAAGATTCATATTTAATATACAATGATTTAATTATTTTCTCATCAATATAATATATGTATATATATGCCTAGAGTTAAAAACTGTTAAAAAACATAAAATTAATAATGTGCTCAAATTAACCTATTCACTTTAGTAAAAATACTTAGTTAAAAGAAAAACACCAATTTCAATTACAAAATCATAAAAATAATAAGACATACGTAATACAGACATACGGTTTACGTGTTTCTTAATTAACCATAATGGTATCCGAAAATAAAAAAGGTTTTTTACAGATATTTTTCCCTACACAAAATCGATAACGAAAATAGAGAAATCCATGCACACTACCACCTAAGCCATAAGTATTAACAGCCACATACGTATTGTAAGCACATCCCTAAATAACCATTGATAATATCTTCTTCGTCAAGTGCTTCTCCTCAGAGGAGGTTGGCGACCATTTCACTAAGCGTATACTCATGCTGAGCCAGTGTTCATGGTTTCCAAATGGGAAAATAGTGTAGTGGGACCCCGGGACCTTATATCATTATTATGGAATCCTTTCCTTACAAAGAGCACATCCCTCCAAAATCATCATTCCAAGTCCACTACTCCATCACCGATCCTTTACACACGCTCAGGGTACACAATACCAGCCATGCACAAGCAACAGAATGGGAACAGCGAGGAGAATTGATACTATAAGAATCTTAATATATTTCTTGATATCCTGTCAATACGTCTATTACACCCCCGCATTGTATAATATGAACTTCTATATATCCCGTTCCGCAGTGCACGTCAAGCATTGCCGTTCGACAGCAGAAACGCTGAAAGATAACCTCAAGTCACAAGTTTACAGAATTAGAAGCGCGGTGCTGACAGCGGCGCACAGATGGCAGTGCCGGCCTCGCTCGGCTCTCGGGGGAAACTTTCAGGACCACCCTCACCCCCACCCACCATCACCCCCACCCCCACCCCCACCCCCACCCCAGGTGCGCCGCCCCTGGAAGTGCCAGCTTGACGGGACCGAATACATTTACTCATGTTTTATGTTATGCGTCTGCGAACTTCTTACGGCGTTTTATCAAAAGATCGTCTTCATGTTCTGATAACTAATTATACACACACACACACACACACACACACAAATATGTACATATACATATAATATATAAATACTGTGAAGTGGGTTTTATCAAATGGTCACCTTCATGTTAATTATGTAAATTCTTCGGTCTATATATTTATATACTAATTTTTAGGTTTTACTCATAGATGGCGCTAACGACACATGTAGTCGACCTACATGTCTAAACTTGTGTTTTTTTTATAACTTAGATATCTGTCAGCAATAAGCAATCATAATACCATCACATATCGCAACGAAATAATAATTTTCAGCAGTACGACAAAGCTCCGCGCCACGTACTTCCATCGTCCAGGATATCATCAAAACGCTGAAATGGGATCTGTTACCGCACCCGCCGCATTCACCAGACCTGGCCCCTTCCGATTATCACTTGGTCCGGTCGATGGCGCGCGGCTTGGCTGGGCTACACCTGGCCAATTTCGATGCAGTGGGATATTGGTTGGACGTATGATTGCAGTCCAAAGACGCGTCGTTTTATTGTCACGGTATTGGAAAATGTGTGTTGCTAGTAGCGAGAGACGATACTTTGAATAAACTATTTTTTGTATTTCACTTGAAATTTTTCATTTTTCATTGATCAAAAACACCTTAAAACTCGGTTGCGCACCACATATAAAAAAAATTATATATTATATATAAATAAATATATCTGGAGTCTGTGAAATATGCGCAGTTGAAATTTCATTTAATTTGAGGTAATGGAGATTTATTATTTAATGTGTTTGCATATTCATTAGTAAGTCTATCAAATATTTTTCTTTCAAAAGCATAATGGATTTAAAGTGAATTTGTTAGCCATGGTATGTAAATTTACTTTGAAGATTATTTTTTATAAAATATATGTAATAACCATCGTATTTACCTACTTCCTGTTTCCAGTGTCTGTATAAATTTATTTTATATTTTAAGTACGCTTTCGGGTAACTTTGATTAACTTTTGAAGTTTATTTTAGAGTTTCCTGTGTTTCTAAAGTTCTAAACCTAGAAAAATAAATAAAAGGAAATTTCCACTGTACAATTATTTGATTACTTAATCCAGAGCTCATCTCGAGGAGCAGACTGAAGCCAGCGTCCTTACCGCCCATAAACGAGCTCCTCGAGAAACGGTGGCTCAAAGATTCCACAGGATATTGTCTTCAGGGCTAGCACGGCACAAAATATATCGTAATATAAGAAATTAAAAAATAAATTACAAAAAACTTTTAATATCCCTTAAAAAGGAGTATAAAACTCATTACTGTAAAAGATTTATAGGTTTCAAGCGAAAAGGGCGGAGATTAGTAATTGATTTGAAGTAGTTTGAAATTTACCTTGTATAGAGATTGGCTCAAGATATATTCAAACCTCAAGCCCGCGATCAGTAAGAAACTGTGCTAACCACTTAATTAAGCGCTGGTTTTTAATAATCCTACAAAGACCCAAATTTCCATGATTGTGAATTCATAGGCCGTATACAACCATTTTTGGATCACCGTGTATGTAATAAATAACTTTTGCACGAGTTATCGTTCGTTCATAAGTATTAATTAAAGTTATGTTTGTTTCATTAATAAATTTATGAATAGTTATGTGTAATAATTTACGCTTCGGTGATTTATGTAAATTATACAACATTGCGACTTTCATGGATTGAGCTAATTTAATAAAAAAATCATTTTATTAAAATGTAGCGTACTTTTTGAAGACAATTTTATATATTTTTCATGAAATTTAATTTTTTGTTCTGACATCGTGCGTTTGTGTTAGCAGTTTTGAAAAGGCTTTGAATAATAAAATCTAATTATTGACCATTATTAAAAAAAAAAAAATCAGAGTAATTTATGACCGTAATCACGCAGCAGCGCAAGCAGTATATTTTAAAAATACATCGAAACGACCGCGTAAAAAGCAATATTTCCGCCATTAAAATGCATTAATTCATTTACACGGCGACATTGTATCAAACAATCCGGGCTTAATCATTTTTCTAGTAGTGACAGTCATCCACGATGTGTTTACATAATTTGATTCGAGGCCGGTCCGCAGGGACGGGGCGTAATCAGATTATAACCTCAATTTCCATGACAATCATCACATCCAAAAATCAACGCAGCAATCGGCGCCCGATAAGAGGGATGGGGTGCGGCCATGGGAGGCCATGAGCTCGGCTTGTTTTGGCACCTCATTCAAATGGCTTGATTTAATTCAGAGTGTGCTGTCAAATAACAGATAAATTTCTTCGTGAGGTATTTAATTAAATAAAATGATAAAAGTAGTATATTAAGCCAAAACGTCAACAAGGTAGATAATACTCTACCAAAGCCTACTACTGAAAATTGATCTGATATTGCTTACAGTAAAGAGTTTTTTTAAAAACAATATTAAGTTATTAAACATATCACGTGTTTATTTATTTTAAAAGAGCCAATATTTTTTTAAAAGAGGTTACAAATTCAACATAGTAAAGAATACAGTTATTGTATTTTTCACAATAAGAAGAAAATTCACAGCAAGTGAAAAAAGTATGAATGACATGTATATCATTATTTTATTATGAAATAAAAAAAATATTGATTAATTGTTGATAATTTAAGGCTTTATAAAAAACCAGACACAAAAAGGATGTTATCAACAAATTTGACGAATTAGTGTTTTCCGTATATAAAAATTTAATAATATTTTTTATAAAAAAAAAACACTCTACTTGAAGGCCCCACCCTATCGTACTGGCAAAAAACCAGGAATATTACTAAAAAAATTATTTTAAATAAAAATATTACATTGCAGTTCTAAAAAGTACTCTCCATCAAAAATATTGAACATCTGATATAAATCAGATGAAAGCTGTTTAATTTAGTTGGAGGTCCAATCCAGCACCCCTCCAGGGCTCCACTCGGCGAGATCAATACCCGGAGTTTATGTTTGACAGTAATTGAACAACTTATTTGCATTTCCACAGGGGATTCATAATATTTATCGCATCACCAATAAACTAAAATACCCCATGAATATGGTGATGATACCTCGAATCACATTTTTCGCACTAGTCCTCTACGCGTCAGGCATCGCGTCTATTCTAATTCGCATACACAACGCCATGAATTTATTTTACCCGATGATTATTCATTTATGTATTTTGCAATTTAGATGTGAAAGTAATAAAAGAAATCCTGAAATTATAAGTAATAAATAAAAATATTTATTTTATGCCATTAATTATCACACGTTTATATAAATATAAAAAAGGATTCAAGAGAAGCTCAAACCAGGCATGCTCAACCTGCGGCCCGCGGAACAAACATTTTTACTAAAAAAATAAATATGCAAAAAACCTATACATAAATTGGCGTACTGATCCTCACCTTGATGACTTATTTATTGAGAGTAGCATTTTACAAGTATAAATATTATTTTTCTATAACAGTAAAAAGTTTGTCTTTATATCAAATATCGCACTACCTTTTAAGCAAACGTGTGGATATAATTAGATTGCGTGTTTTATTTTTTACGCAGGAAGTAAATGTTAAACTAAGTCCCCAATAACTAATTTTAAGTGGATGGCCCAAAATATATTGCGGCCTGTGTAACATAGCAAGCGTGTATGTGACCCGAAAGAAAAGAAGATTGAGTATCGCTGGCTGGCAACACCGGAATGCATGGAATATCATACAAAATGCTATGTTGTCAAATTCACGAATTTATGTTGTAAAGATTTAGAAAGAGACCCGTTTAACATAAATGAAATCAATAAGTAAAAAAGAGATGACACGATTTCTTTTTGAAACAAAGGTCACTTAAGGGTTTTTTTTAATTTTAAAACTTATATATGAATTTTTTTAATTTCAATTAAAAAATATATTTATACTTTTTGTATTGAAACTACGTTGATTGGTGCAATAGATTTTTCGCAAAATATTGATCAAAATCATGGATAATGAAGTGAGCCCTTTTAACCATTACTCATCCATATTTACTAATTTGAAGTCTGAAGACTCGATTTAATTCACGAGTGCGATTGTAGAAGAAATAGAAATAAAATAACAATAACTACGCGCTAATTTAACAAAATAGTTTTGGATTTGATTAAATGTTTTGGACATGCAATGATGCATTTCAAGTTTTCAATCAGTGTAGAGGTTGATTATCATACTTCTTTCTCGGATGCCTCTCCTCAGATAACATATTTGTCTGTTCATGTTCAAGCAGATATTTTTTACTTAAAAGCACGCCATACTAATCAGTTATTAAAAACTTATAATGAACTCTCAACTCGTGTTTGTTTGCGTGTACAGTAATATACAACTGATATGAAAATACAGTGGTATTTTAAAAATAAAATCATCGTGGAAACTCCCTCGACAAAACTCTATTTGAAAAAGCTATTTTATAAATCATTCATACGTGGCGTTGTATTGAAGCGAATTGCCATGTGAAAACAGAAAAGTCCTCTCGGCAAACAAGCGAGTTAGTTAGTATCCTGCCAGCTTCTCATGTAAAATAGTTCACTCTCCAGGGGAGGGTGGCCAAGTGGCAGAGCAGCGGAATTACCTAATATCTCCGGTTGCAGACTGAGGCTTCTTGGGGATGAGACATCATGTGGCTTATGGGGTTATTACTGACGTAGCGTTCACAAATGGAAAAATCTATTTTTTGCAGTGATATTGTGATGCTTACTAATTTCATAAATACTAATGTTCAAACGAATATTAGTTACAAAAATTATTTTGAGAATCGTTACATGTAAATAATACGCTAGGGATTAAATAAATATTAATATTTCTACAACATTTTACAAATATTTTTCCAAACTACAATGGTTGAAGATAATTTTTTTATTCATGAGATTACTATTAGAAAGTAATAAATAGTATTTTTTTACAGCAAGCAAATAACTTGTTTATTATATCATTTTAAGCTGAGATTTTTTTATTAGAGTTAGCCAATATATTCACATTTCTCCTATAAGTATTTGACTTACTTGCAATACGTTGTAGACGGTCCGTGAGGCTTGTCATAGTTGTTTCTTGTGTGCATAATTGTGTACAATTTCGCATCACTTATTCTGTACAAAAATCCAAATATTTTTCACCCGTCAAAGTGCAGTTATCTCATAACCATCTCTCAAACGGAACACCGTAAACCAGTGTGATTTTACTGAAACAAAAAAAACACCCAGCAACAATATTAAAAAAAAAAAAAAAAACGTTTGCCTAGATTCCGCTTCCTGCCATTCGCTTTCCACGGGCATATTGAATCCGCAGAGCATTACAGCGCGACAGGGAGGGCGCTACGCCGCCACCCCCGGGAGAGAGGGGGACGGCGCCCTGTAAGGGGGGAGGGGGAGGGGAGGGGGGGGCGAGGGTTGCAGCGCGGAATGAAGGTCAAGGCCGCTGCACGAGCGCCAGGGCCGCCGAGGGAGCTACCCTTTTTTTTTTTTTTTTTTTCATTTCTACGGCGGAATTTGCTCACAGCGTTTTGTAATCGGATTATTGATTTAATTTGAATGAAATTAGTGAAATTGAATTTTTCAGCGATGGTAAAAAGCGTCGGTTTTATTAATTCGTTTAGAGCCTCTTGTCAGAGGAGATTGGTAATATATATGTCCCCGCTGATTTATGCTGCCCTTCCTTACAAAGCACTGAAACTGAGATCTAATATTCCTTCTGCAGCAGGCTGCAGAAACAATAGTAGGATCCCCCTTCTACAAGGTACTTCCAAAACACACCCCATTGCAACCATTTCAAGAACACTACTCCATTACCGATTCTTTATATACGCTCAGGGTACATAATGGCAGCCACGTACAAGCAACAGAATGCGGAGATCGGGGAGGCTAGACAATCAATATATATGATGTTTAGACTTAAATAATTTTTTTTTCATGCTTAAGATATGTTTGAAATCTTCATCAGTTTGCAGTTTGCTCCATTGTGATATTTTTATAACAAAAAGAATGAAATATAAATAAACCAAAACTACTAAAAGTATTCTCTCTTGGATTGAGTATCCGCCAGTAAGCAAGTAATATTCCATGCACCATCTGACTGCAGGAAATTATAAAAGGGTTTTAGTTTCAAAATTAACATCGTACCTGCCATTTTATTAATAACGTTTAAATACGAGTAAATAAGGAGATAAAATAAACATTTTTTAATAATATTACAACTAGTTAAATAAATAACCTATGCCCATACGAAGACAGTGACGAACATATCAAACTGACTGCCTAATACTCTTTTACAAAACAATTAATTTTGATACTTTGTGTCGCAATTGATGTTTAAGTTAAATCTAGCAAATACTACAGTAATATTTAGAAAAGAAGATTAGTATGGCATATGTATAATATATTTATTTTGTTACGTATCTAAAAAAAATGTGGGTTACTTCGCACAATTTCGCTGGCCAACAGACACCTCTCTTCAAGCACTTGAACATTGGTTGATTCACCTAATATATAATAAGCTTCTCAAATAAAAACAGTCATATAATTGTTTCTGTAACTGCATCCTAGAATCGAATAAACAAATAATTTAATGTGGCATAATACATTAGTTCATACAAAATTTTAAGTTTTTATCTTTTCGGGTTGTGTTTAAAGTAGCGATGTAAGCCGGATGCTTCCAAGCATTAAGTACATTTATTTTATTTTTGATGAAGCCAACACACGTTGGCATAACATATGAGTGCACCTTTACGTGTGTGTTTTATTCAAGTAAGTTTTCCCTTCTGGAAAATTCAAGAAGCACTTGGACCGCATACTTAAAACCACGGTTTTCGTTGTGCCAGAATAAAAATGTAATTTTGATATAAATATATATATAGCAGCAAGGATTAACACTATCATCGTCCCATCACTGAATTTCGTTGCACAGGTTCTATATTTGTTCATCAAATACGTTTGATATACTCGTAATAATGATTACATAATACAACCCCATGAATATGTAAAAATACGGATATTTAATAAAAATTTTTTTCCAACGGTTTGCTTTTGAATAATCTTTAAAAGTACTAATATATCTATTACAAGTACTTGCTCATCAGTTACACATTAATTTTCTCAACGAGCCAACAGTGATCTAAAGGACTAATATGTAGTAGATTTTAACCCGACCCATGTCACATTTTAACCCCACCCGATTTGAATGTTTTTTTCTGTTATGTTAAACCACGTGACAAGTGAGTAACAAATGAATTCCCACGCAAAAACCGAGGTCTTAACTGGCGTTTTAATAATTGCATAATCTCGCTGATGGAGTGCATTTGCAGCGAGTGTTCATCTCCGCTGGCGTGCCCTTGCGCCGGCCCAGATTTCAGTGGCGGGGTTCGACTTATCGACCGCCCCTCCCCCTCCCCCCCTGCCTCTCCCCCTGCCCCTGCCCCCTACCACTCAACCCACGCCGCCTCTGGCACGTGTAGCGCGGGACGAACTGGCAAACTGCAATACATAATTATTTACTGATTTATTTACCGCGTAACTCTCCTCATTAGAGGTTGGTGGCCATTTCATCGAACATATCCCTACCCCTTCTGATATCCAGCCCCTGGCGCAAATTCTGCATCCACGTAAACTTCCATCTTCCGATGCCCCTTTTTCCTTCGACTTTCCTTGGACAATCAGCTGGAGGATGCTATATTTATTATTGCGAAAAATGTGGCCAAAGTAGAAGACCTTCCGTTTCTTTACCAACGTCAAGAGTTCCCTTTCTCTTTCATTTGTGATGCGGTCAACTCTTGGTATTTTAAGGATTCTCCTATACAGCTATATTTCAGCCGCCTCAATTCTTCGCATAGTAGCTGTCTTGAGTGTCCAAGCTTCTACTCCATAAAGGAGAACTGAGACGACGTAACATTTGGTAAATCTCCAGCGAGATTTCAGTGATATATCTCTTGAGCATTGTATTTTTATCAAATTATTAAACGTATTGCGTCTCACACTTTAATTTCTTGATCAAGATGCCAGTTTTCATCAGAAAATTAAATTTGTTTTGAAAAAAACAATGTAGAGCTATCTCCGTTTTCTTTTAATAAATATATTAAGGAATAGTAAAGTTATTTGGTTTTAGTTCTGCGAGGGTGGCCTTTGCTGGTGGCCCAGTAAGATAAACACCGCGTCAAGAGATTGATTTGTAACTCCTAACAAGTTACAAACCAGATACTAACTAATGGCGTTATGTGCGCACCTCCAGTAGATTCAAAAGGGACGATGAATATTCAGGTATATGATAAAATAAAATACTTTAGTGATTTTTTCCAGGTGCTAATTTTTATTGGTGACCTTTTTTGACGTTGGCATTATCAAACTGAGTGAGAATTTAAAAAATAACACGCTTTTAAATGAACAATTGTTAAAGGAAGAGGTATTTTAATGTACCTGACAAATGGAGGATTATATATATTTGCTATTTTTATGAACGATTCTATACAAACAAATGCTTCTATATATTTGTGTCACCAATAAAAATTAACATTTTAAAAAATCACTTGAGTATTTTAATTGATATATACACATATGTTTAGTAAAAATGTTATTTCGGCATTAGTTTCTAGCATTTCTTACATTTTTATTTTAATAGACCTCATCAAATAATTGTATTTTAAATGACGTGATTTTATAAATCCATTAATATTTATTGCTGTATTGTGAAGTATGAAATTCAAGAAAAATACGTATGTATTGACATCTCGTGGAGTGTCATTTCCCAGCCGTATTCTATTGAAGTATTTTCTATCACCTGGCAACAAAAAATAAAAAAATAAATGAAAAGATTAAAAGTAGAATGAGAGTTTTGTTTTTGAAAACAATATAATAGTTGTGATTTCCCAGTTTTTGACATACCTCATAGCGCGAGAAGCTGTTTATATTTTAATGTTATTACAAATAAAAATGACTTCACAACTGTTGTTTAATAATTTAAATCTATGTTATGGATCAGTCAATCAGATGCGTATTTATTACCCATTACGGGCTTATTATATTTACTAATATGATTAGGCACATTAGTTCATATATAGAAGATGATTTAAAGAAACTCTCAGAAAAATATCATCGTGATTTGTGTGGGATTTGAACCCACATCCCCTGGCTTACATGGCCGGTGTACGAACCTTTGTACTAACGAATCACTTCCATTTATCGAGAATTTTTAACAATCATATTCTACATATGAATCAATGTGCCCAGGCCAACCAATATTTAGTGATTTGCAAGCACTGGACTTTATGAACAAAGTAACAAGTGAAGCGATTTTAGTCCCATCTGGACATTATTTTTAAAATCTATTGATTTAGCCAAGACACGCACCGTCATATTTATATCTATGTTATGGATAACCGTACACCGGCCATGTAAGCCAGGGGATGTGGGTTCAAATCCCACACAAATCACGATGATATTTTTCTGAGAGTTTCTTTAAATCATCTTCTATATATGAACTAATGTGCCTAATCATATTAGTAAAGTTTAATAATTATTCGTGGTTTTTGTAAATATTAAAAGTGTGGATACATTTTAAAGTGTTCAATTTGTTTGTGCGTCAAAAGTGAAATAGGTTATTTCGGCTAATGAGAGATAATGATTACTGTTTTTATTTTTGACTCTTTTACACAAAAAATAAACATAGCCTAGCCTTAATCAGTATTAAATAAAGATCATATGCATAAGACAAGATTAAATGGCGTATTCTTTTCTTGTTGCAATGCCTTTTTCCTTGGATTTTTCCCTTGAAAATCAGGCTATATTTATCATTTAAAAAAATATGGCCAAAATAGGATAATTCATTAAAAAAAATTTTGCTCCTTGTCTGCTTTGAAAACACTTTGAACTTCAGTCCAAAAGTTTTCCTAAAAGCATTTCAATATTTTAATATCCTAAAAAAGCAATAATGTTCTGGAATTTGTCAAGTCAACCAGACCCTTCAGAGCTACCTCCTGCCTTAGTATTTTCTGCTGAAGTATTTTCAGTTTTTGATCGGGGGTGGCAGGTGCCGCACACGGCGGGGCAGACGGTTTCCGATACGTCATTATCATCCCTTTTGCTCATTACGCCCGTTGGCTCGGCATTATTGGATGTAAAATTCATGAACGTGTATTTGCCCGCGACCCGCCATGTTTGATGTAATTTTAACGCAGAGCTGGGCACATTAAATTTATTTGTTTGCTCTCCGCCATTGCATGCCGTAACGTCGACAATCAGAATCAATTCCTGTAAACAGCGGCCATGTTGCAATTTTCACTGCGAGACTTTTTGCAAACATACAACCCCGCGTACTAATATTTTCAACAAAACCGCATCAAATTACTTGCAAATTTAATATAATATACCACTCGCATGTTTATTTTACCCAAATTTAAATACAAAGATATTTTATATAACATATAAATCTGGTTCAACTCCATTTTTATTGCATTAGCAAACATATCTTAGGTCACACTGACCACATAGTTGTCACTTTCACTAGATAAATTTTATATCCAAGTTATAAAGAAAAAAATGTATATTTAATGATATTTTGAATCCTTTAATTCACCCTATGTATTGAATACCTATATAACTAATATTTCATATCACATTTGAAAAATTAGCGAATACAGGTAATGATTTTAAATACTAAAATTACTACGAACCACTTTAAATTCCACCACCTTACCACTTTAAATGCAGATAACAAATTTAATAGACTGCCTCTAAAGTACTATAAAATATATAATAGAGTAAGTAAAAAAGTGATGTGGTAATTCATAGACAGGTTGAATTAGGCTTTCTATTACGTTCCCTGTCTTCGAGCAATCAAACGGTAAAAATCAATATGTGATCAGAAACGTTTACTTTTTTAATTGCATTGCCCTTTGTGGTGAGACGGAAAGAACGGAAAAGAGAAAGAAACTTTTGAGAGGATTTTAAGAAGATAATAAAGTAAACCCATCTTTTTAATACGCTTCCAGCTAAGAGGGCTTCTGAGAGAGTAAAAGAACACTTTCGATAGACGATCGCTCTCATTAAAAATATTATTATCATAATTTTCATTTGGATGAATATATACTATTTACATATATATACCACCGATCCTTGGATATAATATATTACGTTAGTGATTACCGTAAAGAGTTAAGTAAATTTATTGTGAAACTGAAGACAGTTCATCAAACTGTGTTAGTTCTAATCTTAGATAAATAACAAACAAAAAATTACAAGAGTGATTAAACGTAAACAAAGATATTTATATAGAATGCTGAAATAAATTCATACATATACGGATAAATAATTTTAGGCAATCCGAAAAAATATAAATATCGTTCCTGTTGTATTTCAAAGCAATGAGACATTGTTTTAGTAAAGATGGGACTTTTATATATTTTTCAAGAGACACTATTACAGACATAGCTTTTGTAGTTGTGCTAGACAAACTATATTGAAAAGACACATTTTTAATTAGGCCTCACAAACATGTGATTTAGATATTATTGTCTCTGATGAGATTATCATAGACAACGTTGCAATGAGCATTTGATATTCCTGGCCCGGTGTACGCCGTATAATCAATTACCCAACCCTGCCTTCAATCAGCTGCATTGGTCGCAAATTACGGCCCGCGGTCCGTTACAGCCGAATACTAATACGTCGACCACTTGCGGTGACGTCACAGTCATTTTTATTTAAATTGAATAAGAAATTAACATGGGATATGCAATTTTTAATTTTATAAAATTGCTAACATGAGAGATTTATAATATATTTTTAAAAGTAAGAATATGACTTAATTGTTTTAGTAGTTAATAGTTTTTTATTTGTATATTTTTTTATGAAAGTGTAAATTTTTTATGCCACAAAATATCTAGATTATAAATCTTAAATGGTTTTTTACTTAAACATTAAATGATAATCCTGCGAGCAAATTACTATTTTCTGAAGATTCTAGAGTATAATACGAAAAATCTGCATAATTTCCACTGAGCAACTGCCAAGAAAGTTGTAATGGTCAACACTCGGAAACGGATCTTTCGTGAATTTTTTTTTCAGTAATTCAATTTAGAATGATGAAGATCATTATTGTTTCAAATTTATTTGGCCAGCTTAGATATATTTATAAAAATTTTATTTTTAAGTTAACAAATATTATTTAAAATTACCATGTCAACTATATAACATTATCGTCGACTTTACAAAGATCAAATAATCTGAAAGAACCGCCAATAACGATATTAAACTGCGCAAGAAGAGACAATTTGGAATAGACAGAGGTTGTTGTTTAGATGCCTAGTATCATCAGTTTTTATGTATATGTATATCGTAAAAAATCGTAAAAATCAATATTTTTAGAAAATCAAAAGTATTCTCTCAGATGGTGCTTTATATTTTGAGACACCGTGTATATAAGGAGATTTTCACATATAACTGTCAAATAGATTGAGGCTGAATTAAAACTCCCAATTAGCAGTAGTTTCGGCCGTCGTTTTTCAGGTCTCATCAGCGTGATTCGCCGCCGCGAGTCAACACAGGCCGCATTGTACATTCAGCGGGGCGGCGCGACCCCCCTGAAGCCCCCCTGAAGCCCCCCTGAAGCCCCCTGAAGCCCCCCTGAAGCCTCCCTGGAGCCTCCCGGAGCACCCCGCCCTGAAGGGCGCTAAAGCTGACCGCCTGTGCCAAATCACACGCAGAGGACCAACAACCACTCATTTAAGCTCGATGATTATTTTTACAATATTTAGACAATTTATTGACTGGTGAGATTCGAACTGACACCTCCACGGCTATCGCGGCCCGGTGCTATTTCCAAATCAACTACAGTGTCACTTTAACCGAGCGAATCTTTATTTAGTGCATTGTGAAGTATTATTATTTATTACTTAACGTTTAAGCAATGATTGATATTAAATATTAAATAAACTGCATTTTTACCCATAAGTTTACAACCTGCAAACACAATAATCCTGAATAGGTAAATATACAAATTTAATTAATATTTACTAGCTTATTTTCAATTTTATAAGAGATTACATATTGCTTCTTCACACATTGCTTTCTGTCGTTTTGTAGTAGTCAATTTTATTTTTTTTTTTTTTTATTACCTTTAGTATTTACAAGGCGAAAGCTCTTTTTGGTTTTACAACCATTTACTTTTTGGTTCAACTTGCGCGTAAAAGCTATCCATACTGGATGCATGAGGCACGTCTGCACTCAGTTTACGTACGGAGTCGTCGGAAGTTCGTCCTCGGCGACCCGTCACCAAATATGTCGAGCAAGTTCTAGTTGAGAGCTGCCGCATACTTCAAGGGAGGAATGCGCGGAGAACTATGTAACCTTCGAGCTGCCGGCTGAATATTGAAATATTCAAACAATTTATTGGATATTCGGATTACGTACACTTATGGAGCTACATATAGAGTGCGGGGTTTTTTCAGGATCAGAACGTATATTGATATTTTAATAATTTTGATATACATATTTATGCATTTATCGCATATAACTAAGTGTTATTGAATATATAATATTTATACAAAAATAATCACGTAGAATTACCTTCAACAGGTAATTTGTTTTGTTTTTTAAAACGCGTACATTTCATCTTCTGAAAATCTTTTCGAAGGCAGTCTGCAGCGTTGAGAATAAATTCCCGAGTGAACAGGACGAGAACCTCGGCGCTTTCAATTTCCTATAACAATTATCCGCCATATTGAGTCCCCGTCGATAAAGAGGCTGCAGGTTCCTGCCAGGCCAGCCACCAGCGGCTTTACACCCTGCATTATCACATTGCCACCCCTCGGAGCACGTAAACCGGTTACACCAGCGCCTCCGCACCGTGAGAAAGTCAAACAGATTTTTCTTTGATATTCATAAATCACGATGTCATGTTTGGCTTCAGAGGGCGACGTTTTGCAATTCACCTACAACCCGTTTTCCTTTACAGTTATGACAATAGAAAAAAAATAACCAAACGCTTATAAGTGAAATTTATATATTTATACATATACGCCAATTTACACAGCAGCTTATTTACACGATTTTCAAAGAATGGGATTTCAAAATCAAAAAAATTCTGACCTTCCTAACTCGTATAAAGTCCAAGGTTGCGAGGAGTTGTTTTTTTCTAGTGGTTATAAACTGTGAATGTGAAATATTTAAAAAATCCAAAAATCATTTAGAACTTATTTTTATTATTTAAAAAACGGCCTTTTTGAAGATAAAAATAAAGTTTTGTAAATGTTGAGAAACTGGATAAAATTAATATTTTTTGCAACAAAAGTTTCTTAAAAGTTTTTTTTTTTATTTTTAAACTCACCCTATGCGATAAATTTATATGTAAATTTTTGATTTAAATTTATAAAAATGCTTAGGGTTCTTGTGGCACGAATTTTTATGATCTCCCAAATGCCTAACCTTTACTCGAGAAAACACATATTTCTCATATTAAAAATCAATTTATAAGAAAAAAATAATTGCTTGTCGAGAAGAAGGAATGTATACTTACTAATATGATTAGGCACATTAGTTGGTTAGTTGGTTGGCCTGGGCACATTGGTTCATATGTAGAGTATGATTGTTAAAAATTCTCGATAAATGGAAGTGATTCGTTAGTACAAAGGTTCGTACACCGGCCATGTAAGCCAGGGGATGTGGGTTCAAATCCCACACAAATCACGATGATATTTTTCTGAGAGTTTCTTTAAATCATCTTCTATATATGAACCTAATCATATTAGTAAATATAATAACCCTGTAATGGGTAATAAATACGCATCTTGATTGACTAATCCATACATAGATATAAAGAAGGAATGTATCTAACATTTTGCAATTAATTTTTTTTTTATTGGTGCAGTAGACTTTTCGCAAAATATTGATAAAAACCATGAATTGTGGAGAGAGCCTCCTTATACACCGCTGCGGCTCGATGGCGAATTCTTTCGTAAATCTGCGAGCAATGCGTGCAAGTTTTCCCGGTGCCTCAAAGGTGAGCCCGCCCCGGCGCAAGTTGTAACGTTAAAAACCGTTTGTGCATCCGCGGCGATCAGCCCGCGGCGGCTGCTCCGAGCAGAGCACCTGTAATTATTGCGGCCCGCGCTCGCGAGGAAACCTTCCGAGCTCCGGAGAGCCGGCCGAACGCGAATTCACCGAAAGATATTTGCCGAAATCGAAATCGACGATCTCGAATTGTTTCAAAGCAACAATGAAAGCCCTAAAAACTTCTCGCTTTGCTGTGTTCTGATACAGACACAAATTGCAAATTTAGTTTGATTCTTTTAAGCAATTAAAACCTCCAGCACCCCAGCTGCTATTTGAAGACTTCACGGAGGTTGTCATTATAGCTGTTATTGTATGGGTCCTGTAATAAGCCATTTTTAATAAACACATTATTGAGATTTTGAGTTTCGATTTCGACAAGTTAAAGAGTTTTCTTCAAAAAGTAAGAAAAGATTTATTATTTTCATAGATTATTAAATTCAAACTCTGAACTTCAAGGTCTGAAAGCAACTGTGATAATTACAAGAACACATAGGGGTATTTAAAGATGATACTTTTGTGTTTACAATTCATTCTTCATAAATACAATTAATTGTTCGTGAAATATTATTGTCATCATATGCAAGTTAAGCTTTATATATATTTATAACAAGTTCGCGATGAATAATTTCTCTTTCGGTCAATTCTGCTTGGATGAATCGCGCATCGCGTAATTTATCGTATAGCCTACCTTTCCGATACACTCCGTACCTTATTAACAAGAAAAAGGAATCAATTTGGTACAAAGTGAATGCGCAGCTCTCAAAAAGCGGTGCATCTTTGAACGAGCTGGAATTAATATTAGCGATGCTTTGTGGGAAATAATAAGTTGCTGCGTATGAATGTAACGCAGCCCCGTGTCTGGAACAGAAATGAACTTAGAGTCTGTTCCCAAAGCCAGGGCTGGGCTAGCAGTGGTTGTAGGTCAAATTTTGGCCTCAGCGTTATTTGTAATGAAAAAATTTTTTTTTTCAGTATTTGTCCCTGAAACAGACATAGATATGAGTCTACACTATACGCCAGTGTTGGTAAAACGTTGGATTGCAAGTAAAATGTTGACCACTAGATTATTCGTAGTGGACCGCCACACCAGACTGATAGGAAAAATTGGAAAAAAATAAACGATATTTCAGCGAATATGCCTGAAACGGATACGAAAATAAATCTATACTATAATCCAGGGCAAAACAAATGGTGGACACCTGGTCAAATATTGACCGCTAGATTACTGTAGTGGACCACCATGCCGGACTAGTAGTAAAATTATATTTCAGGTTCCTTTCCTTTTTACTTGCTTTAACAAAACATTTATCTATTGATTAAATCTATTCTGAAATATGATTGAAGAAGAGAGGAATTATAATTTACGTAAATATTTTTTTTTCTGTTAAACTTTTAAACAATCAATAAATCATCATAGATCGATATAGTTTCACAAGTTGACGTTTCTAGATGTTTGAGGTTGATAATATCAAACTGTAAATGTTATGAAATAATTCAATTCGTACTTAAAGTACAAAAATGTATGTTTGGCCGCGAGGCTTGGAGTGAATTCAAAACAGCCCTGCTTCTAGTAGTTGATTTTATTGCAACTTGATAGAATTTTTAATTAATAAGATAATATGAGAATGTAGCATACAAAGGACGGGCAAAAGTTTAATATTTATTTCGTCGGAGTGTGGTCTAGTAGTTAGTCGAATTGCAATCGGATCCAGAAATCAGTGCATGCTTAAAATTGTGTCGTTCTCAATGTTAAAAAAATGTTCACAGATTAAAAAATAACCTCTCGGGTACTGTTTTTTTATGATTGTATACAAAAATTACATAAAAAGAAAAAAGTGCAGGCAATGTCAAGCGACCTACACACGATGTAGCATAACCGACAACGATTGGAAATTAACGAATAGCAAATAATTAGCATCTGACTATTATGGGTGCTTTTTATAGTTTTACTTAAAGAGACAAAATAAATGGGGACACTATTGGTTACTTCACCATATGTTTGTCAGTTGTATTGCAATGTGTGAAGGCAGCTCAAGTGTCAATAATTTTTAAATAACTTAAAGAACTAATCATTTCTACGGTAGTTCATCGATTTGAACTATAATTTTTAATAGTATTTTTTGATATCTATTACTTTTTAAATTGAACGAAGTTTTTGTGATAAACATAAAATAATGAACAGAATGTTATTTAATATAATAAAAGATTTTAATTAATTTTTAGTTAAACTTTTACTGCTGAAAGTAATTCGCGAATTCTACTGACACCGCGTTTGAGTATTATGAATAAGTTCGTCTGTATATGCGATTTGCAATTTGCATTTTATCGATGACATTTTTATCTACATAATTTTAAAATAAAACGTACGAATAAATACTTTTATTAAAAACAATAACAACCCTTTAAGGGTGAAGTTTATTATTAATATGAATAACATTTAATTAAAATACATGTTCACACTAAGAATATATTATCTCAACTTTTGAAGAGATTGTATAATTTAATTTTAAAAATCCCACTTTATTTTTTAGAAAATACAAAAATATTGAGTTTTATTAAAAACTAAAAAAATAAATTTAATTTTTTTTTTGATTTCTCTTAAATTTAAAATAAAATTTGTTTAGCAATTAAGACTTTTTCTTTATTTAACTATTTAAAAAATCTTTTAATTAATTATTATAATAATAATTTCCAACGAGCATTATTATTTTTTTCTTCAAATCCCAAATCTACAATAACTTAGTTCTCATCGAGGGTTAACATTTACTTATGTTAATGTAATGTCAAATTCAGGTTCTATTGAAGGCTCGTGAAATAGTATAATATGATTATTTTTGCTAACAAAACATTAGCGTTCGGTTTAAAGTCGACACAATAAAAATAAAAAATGTACACGCGTGTTTCGGCCGAGGATTGATAATAATGGTCGGAATAATTTCAATAAATAATGTCAACTGATAACTAAATGTTATTCCAGTCCACGCCCGCGATACGGCCTGAATGCATTCTCTGCATCAAATACAAATATATGCTAATGTGACACAAAAATATCGCCATCGTACGTGGAAGCAAATTAACTATCGCTAAACAAAAAAAAACAGCCCCCGCTTTCCTAATAACTCTACACCCGATGACTGCATTATTTATTTATCAATTTTAAAAAGTATCACTGTTGTGTATGTTTGTATATAAACCACCCCGTAAACTAGTATTTACTCTACGCCTACGTAGGGTCTCGTATCTCGTATTAATAATAATTAATTATAGGATAATTTATAAGTATTTCAACTTAAATATTCAAAGTAGAGTTTTCCTCTAGTATCGCAATAGGTGGCGTTTCACAGAGTACGAATAGTTTTACGAAAAACTCTGGTACGAATTATGAAACGAAATGTAATAAGTTATTAAATATTAACGTAAGACTGATTAAATATTATATCAAGATTTAACTACTGCATATTAATTAAAGTTAACTCGGAACTTGGAGTACTTGGCTTCTTACAGTGTTGGATTACGCCATGCAGGGAGCTTTTCCAAGGAAATATCTGTTACTCTGGACGGCTGAACTTTTAGTAATTCAAATAAATCCTAACGGGTTGGATGATTGAACTGTCTACACAGTGAATGAAACACACAACTCCTACTTTGTTTGATCTTTGAAAGTTAAAATAAATTAACTTACCCATTTTACCCTTTGGTTAAATTATGTAGGTATTGAATTCACCTCTGAAAATAGAAGGAAAATTGAACTGGAAGACTTTTATTTAAAAATCATTTGTGTGAATAAAATCTCTTCTTAATCAACAGCATACTGTTGATGATGTTGAACGAAAATAAGTTCTTAATTTTCTAAATATAACACAAGCTGGATTTGAACCTGGAATTTTTGTAGGTTTCACAACTTACTAACGTATTTAGGTTACAAGTTTTTGAATAGCTAAACAATGATTACAATTCTTTCAAAAGCTTAGGGGTGGTTTTTTTTTTACCATGGATATATAATATATATTTATTTACTTATATAGTTTAATATCTCTCATAGCTTCAATATTGTTTCTCTGCCAATCTATCAGTTGATTTCTGATTCCGGCGATGTTTGACTGAGTAGAGTGGTGCATCCAATCTCCCGCGAGCCATAGATTTGGCAGCCTTCCAGAATGCAATTGCACGAATTCTACTAAGTCGGAAGGGCAGGAAAGAGCCTCGTGTACTAATTGTTCTTGGAGATAAACGAAGAAGCCGGCGGTGGGTTTTTGCTCGTACTGTATCCACGCTCGTGGTTTGAATGCATCCCAGCCGCTAATCGATGTAGAGAGCCCTCATGTGTTTGGTGCTTACCGCTGCTAGTACAAAAAAGTTATACGCCATCGCTCAAAAAGTTTATCAGGTCACTCTAGTATTATTTTCTATAGACATTCTGGAACACTAATGAATAATTTAGACACTCTTGACGTATCGCAGTCGTCCTGTATAGTACAAAAAATAGTAAGTATGCTCCGAAATTTTTATATATAACGTCACGTTTTCGTTGCCAAAAAAATAATTAATTAAGATTATGTTTTTTTTTATTTCATGTTTGAATCTTTTTAACTATCGTTACGCTACTTCAAATTTTAACACAATAAGCCAATTATAACTTTCGTATGGATAAATGTGCGAATCTTTTAAATACGAAATAACCATTTGTGAACAATGTGGTTAGTGAATGTGCAGTGTATTTGGTATTTTTTGTTTAACTGGGCATGGTGTAATATGTAAATGCACCGCACCCGTCTCTCATTAGCGAGCCATTACTAGTCGTCATCACCACATATGAAAACACAATAAAATAAATCAAAGCCTAATAAATTTCAAAACCTTATTCATATTTAAATCTCCACAAATATAAGCTTCATTATAGAAATTATAGAATTCCACCAATAAAAATTAAATACACGCTTTGTTCTATTTTATATTCAGTAAAAAAATATTTATCGATTCTAATTTTATTTTAACTTCTCAAGATTATTTCCAATTTACTTAGTTTAAAGATTTAACTCGCTTAAATCATCACATAATACTTTTTAAACAGAACTGTTGAAATTAAAATCAGAGAAAAGCGTATCGAAAACCATTAAATTATATTATTTCTCATGAAAATATTCTAAAACTCACCAATCGTTATGATTTTATTATCTACTTTGGATTATTTTAATGTTAAATTTTGAAAATGTAAAACCTTTATTTTATTTTACCAAATATATATTATAACCATCTTTATATTTTTCATCAAAAGTTTTAAAATATGTGAATTTGAAGTTTACTATTATACTTTAACTTGTCTAATGCCTATGCATTGATGTAAGTCTTAGTAAATGGACTTCATTCGGAGCTTCCCAAAGACTAGTATAATAATATAAATTGTCGAGAGGGTGAATACTGAATCGATCGTCATTAATATGACAATAGCTTAGTTAACGAATTCATAAACCAGACTAAGGCAACTAGAACAATCAAAAAGTTCGCCTTGTGGAGTGGAGATATTGAATAGAGAAAAAAACGCCAGTTTTATACTTTGGCAGAGTAATAAAATTCTTATATAGAAAATATAATAAGCTCCTCCTAAAAGTAAATATCTCATACAAGCCAATTCAGCTCTCGTCAGATCTTCGCTGGGTTTTCCTGGATTATATTTCAGTGAGAATAGTATGGAAAGTGAGATACTCCGAGGTGCTAATACGTCGGTTTTGCAGGAATTCCTGAATAAATTTCCAACATTAAAGCTGCTAGGGATAGTTTATAACCTCTCTCTGGCCCAAAATATTCAGTGGATTTAAAATGTGAGGAAAGCAAGTGACGAGCAACGGAGTTTTAAAATTCAAACAAAGTTTTCTGTAATGTTAAAAATTTTCTAGACTAAAAGCGTTAAAGTTTGATAATTGAGAATGGAAATAAAAACACTACCTGCTTTTTTAACACACGGATTATTAGGTTAAAAAAATATGGTTAATCAAGTTTTATGGCCTGAATATAATATCCCTTGTCTTGTATGGTATTTATAACTTGTCGCATGCATTGTGTTTACTCGTCTGGAGCTAATTGAAGGTGTTGCCTTTACAGAATTAGCAGTCTCGGTTTGAAATATATATGAACCCTCCTAGTTCCGAAGCTCGGGGCGAAAAGTTTACTGAAGTCGGCTTCTATTTTGATAAGCACAATCTGAAACATTTTCAATATATTTATACTTTTGAAATGGAGACATTTCACAAGGCCAAAAGATACGTGAAAATCAATACCTACACCAATTTAAGACGATGACTGAAAGATACCTTTTTTATATTAGTTGATTAACCCATATTTTGCAATTTTCGTACAAAATATGGTCAAAATAATTACATAATTTCATCAACTGTGATGAGATTAATTAAACAAATAAAGTAGACTGGATCAATTACTGATCTTAAACACTCTGCATGCAAGTTTCTTATCTAATGAGGTATTTTCGTGCCTTTTTTAGCAATGTTTGTAATGTTTGAACTTGCTGCACGGATTCATTTGATTCACATCAAAATCGATTTTTCGTGCCCAAGGGATGATTTTCAAAGCGACACCTCGTGAAATCCCTCCCTTGGCACGCGGGAGTGCCCTCCAGAGGGCTCGCAGCCTGAGGGCCGGCTGAAGGGGTCGTCTACAGCCATCGGGTCTTCTGAGCGGCCCCTCACAAGGCGACGGGAGCTAAATATGCTTGCGAAGTGCTCAATCCAATATTCATACTGTAAATACGACCCTCCAGGTCCTCCTGGGCTTGACTAGCCTCCGAAGAGTCTCAAAGAATAAACAGAAAGCCATACAATGCACATTAATGTGTTAACACCGGCGAGAAATTCCATAATCCCACGTTTTACTTTTAAGACACATTTGAGATCTTTCATTTTTTATATGAAAGAATTATATAAAGAATTTTCATGATGAATTAGTGTATTTTTTTTGGCTATTATATGATATAATTTTGATTGCTTTTTTTTTTAAACACTTATGTTTATTTCTAATAGATATTCATCTAATGATTCTCCTCAGAGGAGGTTGGTGACCATTTATTCTAATATATTCCGCACACGCGTAAGTTTCATATCCAAGTAAAAATCTATACAAATAAGAACATATTTATTATTTATTGTTGTATTGAATCATAAATGAACGGTGTTTACCCTGTTCACGAAAACTCTAATGGCGCAATATAAATAATAATTTACACTCATTGTATTGAAATTACCTTTGGTGTTGAATGGAGATGTCTTATGGTGGAAGTATGGGGGCAGTGCTCGGGTATGAAAGAGTGCAAGTCCGCGCGTGAGACGGTAACGCCGCGCGAGTGTGAGCATGATCTTCTGAATAACGGAAACTTCCTGAAAGTCAGATAATGATGAGGAGACACTCCTCTCAAAAGGAAACTTTATCTTCCTAGGATATGAATGGGTGAAGTCACGGGACGATATCAACGACTGCAGCTTATTTTAGTTTTGTCAAAAGTTCATCACCTTTGAAAGCTTAGGGAAGAAAACAAAGGATGTCTAATAAGATTATTAATATTATAATAAAAGTTTCTTGTGTCGGAGTCATATTATTTTATAACGGAGAAAACCTGCATCTTTGTATATATTTTTTAATGCTTTAATTAATAAATCTAATTATAATATAATTAACAGCTTCGTGATATTTATACTTTATGTTTAATTTAAATGGTTATTTTATGGAGAATATAAAAATACATAAAAACCTTAAATTCAAGATTTATTTTTTTAACATGTCTTTGGCTAAGATTTTTAACTTT
The DNA here is from genome assembly GCA_022113835.1 of Atopsyche davidsoni. Classification (NCBI taxonomy): domain Eukaryota; kingdom Metazoa; phylum Arthropoda; class Insecta; order Trichoptera; family Hydrobiosidae; genus Atopsyche; species Atopsyche davidsoni. Next base: position 10,547,168 of record JAILWY010000027.1, read on the forward strand.
TATTTTACTCTTTGTCCATTTTTAATAATTCTTTGAATTATAAGTTTATTTTAATACATTGATAAGACACACGTAAATATTCCTTTAAAAAAAATAGGAGTATGTAATGGGGACTCAATAATATTTCCGTTTCACCTTGTTTTAAAGGGATTAAACTCAGTGAACTATACAATCTATTTAATTATTTATTACATTTTGAAAGAATCTTGTACTCGTATCGTTTCTTTCAGAACGTTTCCTTTTTTATATTATTAATTGCTGATTTTTTGTGGTTTCGAGAACATAACAAAGCTTGTTAAAAATCGAGCTATATTGCCGAGTTTTAGTATATCACAAGAAACCACGTCATCCGCATAGTAAAAACGATAGAAGAACGGGGCGACTGTACATTGAGCGTAACATTTGTATTAGTAGTATATAACTTATCCGCTCTGCACAAGTTTGTTTTTTCGCAATTAAAATAGTCGGCCAGTTTGTTGGTCTGGAGGCTTCACACGCGCCCCTGGCGTGTCTCCGCTCTGCTTTGTACCGCGAGCCAGTTATTAGTTTCCCATCACAATACATCAACTCCCGCCAACTCTGACGCGCTCGCCGCCCTCCCCCAACTCGACTACTCCCCAGGGCTCCCAGGTTGGAGAAAACCGGGAGTCACACCACCAATTATTCAAAAATATAGCAAAACTATATTTATTTATCTCAAACAAGCTGGTATAGAAAATTCACGAATCGTTCAACATTCAAAACCGTTTTGTGGCGCAATAATTAGCTCGCCACACATATGGAGTTATAAATATATTTTTAATTCTTGTAAAATTGTAAATAGTCCACATCCAAGGGGGAAAAATTCTTTGGAAAAAATACTTTTTGCTTAGTTTCTGTTACACCTGTAGACAATTAAACCGGAATCAGCCGCATCTTATCTGTGTGTTCTTTGCGTTTATATCTTGTACGTAGCAATATTGCTGTAAAAATTTAGTAAGAGTAGCTCAGGACAAACATATGTTCTGTGAAATGGTCACCAACATTCTCTGAGGAGAGGCACTTAGAGAAGAAGAAGATGATTAGGAAGTTACTTGGAAGTTACGTGGAAGAAGATGTAGCAATTTCATTTTTTAAATATTTAGTATCTCTTAGTTTATCAGTTTTTTTGTGAATTTAAAACTAAAAAAGCTCGTCGCGGTTGCTTAAATATAATATAATTGTTTTAATAGACTAAACTGTGAATTCCACCCCTAGTTTAATAATCGGCGGATGCTCGGCGCACTTTTCAAACTAAAATCACTTATCCCAAACAAAAGTAGAGTTTCCAGAGGACATACAAACTTATTCCCAGATTGCGTTTCCGAGCAGGTAGGCAAACGTCTTATCACAAAAATCACATTAAATATTCATCCAAACTTAGAGTACGTAAGACTTCTCTTGTGAGACTAGATTGTGTATATTTTTAAAGAAATTTAAGTTTTAACATATTTTTAAGTTCACTATCTAGAGATATGTATATACAGCATTTAACAATATATAATTGATTAAACGTCTATAATACTAAAAGAGCATATTCATTTGATAGAGAAAAATATTAATTTTTAAGATTTATGCTTTATAGTACTCCATTATGTAAATAAAACAAAAAAATCTAATAATTACGAGACTACTGAAACTTCGCACTATACCGTAAGAGTTCTTATTTTTGACGATGCACTAAAATTTACAATAGAACTTTTAATTTCAAGATTTTACAGAATCAATTAAATTACAAAAACCATGATGTATTTTGTAAATAAAAACATCTACAATGGCTGATAGTTCAAATTATCTTATCATGGTCGCTAATATTTTTTTTAATAGAATATGAAATAGACTTTTTTGCATTAGTATTTGATAAAAAAAATATGAAATATTTTATCTCTGATTTATTCAAGATTATAAAAACGCATTTTTTAACAAATGTTTCAGTCTTTGGGCGATATCGTCACAAACTCCTCGCTTTAAATTCGGATTATTATATTAAAAAGGTAATTATTTCAACAATTAATATTAAGACCCATTAAATGAAGTAGTTTATTTCAATTCGCTGAATTAACACTGAAATCTAAGCTGAGCGACGCTGACCAGAATAGAGCCTTTTTGCAAAGCTTTAGTTTGGATATTTTAGATATTTAAATACAACTTTATGACTGCAATATATTTAAAAAAATACTTGAATAATAAATACAATATAACGTAAATTTTATGATAAATCATAAAATAACTATTCTCGTGTATGCAAAAGAGATTAATAAGAAAAAAGACAACCCTTAGTTCTAAGATAAGCGTGCGGGACAAGCTTTGTTCTGGACAAGCATTGTTCTTCGTGTAAAGTGAATTCTCAAACAACCGTCACACACATTACATGGAGAGAGGAGCAAGATGTGTTTGTGAACTCAAAACATTAGTTTACTTTCAATGTACAGTATTCAATTTTCCAAGTTAGTCTCTAGCCAATATTTTCAAAAATACCTATTTTTATTGCTAAAGTTTCAATACTTCTAATGTTCCCATATTATATGTTAATATATAATTGAAAAAATACATTTAAATACGAAAACACCATAGATGTAACGAGACGAATAAAAACGGTACTGCTTTTTATTGCCTCGACATCTTTAATTGCATGTCATTATTACATCGTAGAGTGTTAATAAAATTTGCTCACTTTATCTGAGTCTCGGTGTCTCCCGATCATGAAATAATAACAAGAAAATAGTTAAATAAAGCCACGGTAAACGCTTTGAGTTCTGATAGTAAAATTCACTCTGCGCATTCCGCACAGACACAACAAACCGGAATAATTCAGTTACTCCTTCATTCTGCAGCGAATTAAATCATAAAAGTTGTCTATGGCTGGAGATCGGAATTAGTCGCGGCCCAATTGTTTGGAACAAATAGCGTAAGAGTACAGCGGAGTTTTAATTCGGTTATACACAAGGACCGCCGGGGGCTCACTTCCGGGCAGTTTATTTAAAGACCCACCGGATATGGGATCGGACGAGGAGCAGGAAGCCCGACTAGCACGGGAAATCTTTCGTATTTAATTGTATCGAGCGCTCGAGTGATACACGAGAATGCATTTCAATTCTCAGTGATTACACAACTACTCGAATCACGCTTAAAATAATAAATAATTATAAAAAAATTAAAATTATGTATATATATAACCCTGAAGGGCGTCTCAGTCTGAGTAAACCAAATATGAGATATCTCAAAAGTGCAGCGCTAACGGAGGGATGCTTGGAAGCGTTAAGAAGGGATGCCGGCGTATTTTCTCGGAGATCAGGTCGCACCACTATCTGTTGAGCCAGAGATGGCGATTACTTATGGGCAATTTTTCAGAATATCTATTTATTTTGAAGAATAAATTAAATATCAACACAAAGCAGCGTTGAGGCCAACGATACCGCTGAAAATTTCTTGGGAATATTATTTTATTAATAAAACGAAAATGAGAATTTGAAATATTTTAAAACGCAAAACCGTATTAAAATGGAGTGTGAAACTGTCTTTCTTATAATAAATAAATGTATTTTATATTTTCAATACTTTTGAGAAAGTAGTAGAATGTGAATAAAATTCGTAGTTATGAGACTCTCTGTTGCTTCCTTATTAACTAACGAGTATATACTCGTATAACACCTGATTTTATCTATTGACTGATATATATCTTAAGTGTTTATTTCATTATTAAAAAAAATGTATGGTTCACCGAAATTATTATTTATTAACAAATCATTCTTATAATCGACCAAAGTTTTTCTAGTTACTTTTTTAAGTTAGTATAGTATCATGGCAGCATGAAGAATTAATTTCGCTGTCGGTGATGTTAACAAACACTTGGACAATGTACCTCCGTGTTTACGATGTCGTAACTATTTCTCGAAGGCATATTTGGAGATCGAGCCTTCACCGTGACCAACTCGATATGCTGAACAGCTTGCCGCAGTTACTTTTTGTAAATATACTGGGTGAAAATTTTATGAAAATCCTGAAACCATGTTCATTACTTTTGTGAATCCTTTTGGGGTGTGTCCATATAGTTCAGATTAACTCGCTGGGTTTGAAACTCGACTTATTTTGATTCTTCCTACAGCATTTTATTCACAGAAATATAGCCTTTTACATGAAATTTTACACCTAACAATGGTCTTGCATTCAAAATTAATGTACGCGGCTTAACACAAAAAATAAAATAATATATATTTTTAAAATGAGACTAAAGATAATAAAAAAAAACCAAACTGCTGCTGCTCACATCCTGTGTAATTGTTCAACAATTACTACAATATTATTTTTAAAAAAATAAACATTTAAAATTTTCATCTAGCAACTAGATAAATCAGATTCATTTGTTATATTCTCACTCAGAAACAGAACCACGGGGATCGAAAGGATCACAGCACCAAACCGTAAAAGCCGATGAATATACCAATTGTGTTAAAAAAAAACTATCTACGAGAAATATTTACTTAAATACATATTGCATTCAAAAGTTATTATTTATAAAATGTATATGATCGCTTGTCTCGGGTGCTACGGCGATTTGCCTCTTATACAGCATTGCAAGGAGAGAATTCTCTTTTACATCCATATTTTCCAAGCTAACGCCTCGGCATAAAATCATTTATTGATAAGTCCTAAACATTTACGGTGCTCCTGCAGCTCCGCGGGTCTTACACATTTCGCCCTCACATCAATTCTCCATGCGGACAATACAGACTTTACGATTGTAAATTTTATTTTATGATCCAAATTCATTCCGGCATTCAAGTTGAACACTACATTTAACGGTCCCCGTTGACGGTCTGCTTTTATTGTCTCTATACCTGAGAGTAATTTGATTTCGCGTCATTCTTCTTTTAGTTCCGTATAAGTTTTAAGTGTTCCCAGCAAATAGGTCTTCAGTCACATTCGCCGCCGGTAAGCAGTTCGGGAAACGTCCTTCCGGCCATATTGACAGTTTCCGGGCGTTTGCTATATTTAACTGTACATTATGCTTATTTGTTATTGCATATATAATTAAATAGCGAGATATTTCAATTTTTACTGGCAACGTATGTCTGTCCTACTTTAACGATACCAAAATGCTCACATATACCACTTTACTTATGAAATTTTAAATAGAAAAAAATTTAAAATTATTATTTTAATTTCTGAAATATATTAATAGCTTAGCCATATAAAAGGCTAGTAGAACTAAGGAGTTTTTCTTCAATTAATAACGATATTATGTAATCAATGAAAAATTTATATACTTTTGATCTTTGATGTGTCTTTAATTTTTTTTTTACCTTTTGCGGTGATAGAAAATGTAATAGTTAACATGGCCATCACTTATCTACCATTAAAACATATCAAGAAATAGTAAAGTATACTTGCGTTTTTCAAGAATTTATAATGCATTTTGTCAAAATTATTGAGTATTCTATTAATCCGCATTTTTTTATTCTTATAAGTGTTATGTCGATGAAATGACAAGAATACCAAAGATATGAAAAGATTGCACGCAATAAAAATATCCTGTCATAATTTTGAAAAAATAAAAGTACATTAATATATTCAAAATTGAAAACGGCCACATGTATGTCTTGAATTATATATAACGTCGTATTTAATTTTATACATAATGCGTAAATCTATTAATTTTTTTCATAATAATTGATACTTTGTTGCATAAAAGGCGGTGCCGGTCTTTTCATTTCGAACTAACCGTGCATGAGCGTGAGCAGGTGAATGTCTCCTTGCCGTGTTTTTTTTTATTTCCCCTTGCGCCCAGAGTGTCCGTCCCCTGCAGTTTTCATTTGATTAAAATTGGACATCCGGCCGTGAGGAGCTATTTGCCAACGGATCGGGCGCAATGGCGATCATCGAGCTAAATATTCCCGGCCCTCGGCAGCGGAACAACACAGAACTCGCGGGGATTACCAGGGACACGGGATTAATAGCGACCATCCGGGGAAAGGACTGCCCAAATATTTAACAGATTTTCCTAAATATTTTTTTTCATAAATCGACACGTCTCTGTGATATACAAACAATATTGTTTTGCTTTTTAAATATCTTTATAATTTTATTAGTACTATTTAACTACAGTGAATATATATTTATTTATATACCTTATCTAATGATGCCTCTGTTTTTTTTATAAATATTGCGATTTTTTATATCAGACAAAAGATCAAAACAGTTGCTTATTTTGCTTGTTCAGAATAAAGGTTGGGAATTAAACATTTCTTCATTTTATCGTGGGTTGACATTTTACGTGTCATAAACGTATAATACATTTGTAATTATATTATAATTATCTCCATTTCGTATGTACAAGCATCACCGTATTAAATGTTAATGTATATATATTTATTTTGTTTTACTTTAAAGTCAGATCGTATAGCTTATAAACTATCGCATGTCATGTTTTTAATATTTAAATTTCTTTTTTAAGATAAATAAAGTATAACAACTAGTAGTTCTCACTTGGTCACAGAGCCACATTGGTCAAAAATACTAATGCAACATAAGGTGTGTGCCTGTACTTACTCAATTAATTTTAACAGTATTTTTTTTTTAATGCATACCTCGATGTATGCATTGTGAATGACCGAATGCTCGGTACTTTATTATATTGTTAATTACGCATTAACTTTTCCGAAACGGAAAATCTTTGGCGTTAGTATGAAATAAGCTTAGAGTTATTTTCACAGCGGTCGGGGATTTCCCGACTGAAACCAATTTCCTTCATCGCAGGCGCCCGTCCTGGTCGCCCGCTGGACGCAGAACAAAAAGACTTCGCAGCGGAGCTCATAGCCACGTTTATTTACACGCGGATTAGAACCGACGAATCCGGACTTGGAATCAATAAGTAGGGAAGTAGATTAGTCCATTAGAGTGGGATTATATCATTGCCTGCTCTTTGCGGATTCAATTGAATCTCTACGTTCACAAAATGCATTTGAAACAGAGTATTCTTATAATTATTTTAGAAACTTCTTACTACCCCTCCTTTATACTTGTCTGATAAAAAAATACTGTTTTGAAAATTCAAATATTTATTTTTCATTCAAATATTGTAAGCCATAGAAAAAATAAGATAATCTCAAAAAATAGTGATTTCATAAAATTAAACCTTAGTTCAAAAAGGAATAATAGATTTGCTCTATTTAGTAAATATTGAAAATTACTTTTTACCGTATTTAAAACAAGAAAGGTCAGTATGATGCCCACAAAGACAATACATACAAGGAATACTTCAAAACTCAAAATACACTACTTTATAAACACTTGTATTAAATATATCGACACGTCACTGATAACCTTGTATTGCGGGCTACCTGCTAAAAGGGTGAAAACAAGAATAAGCAGGCAATTTAGCAGCAGTAGAAGTATTTTTACAGGTACAATATAAAGGCAATTGATTCACCCACTAAACGACGAGAAAAGTTCTCGAAAAATTCCGACATGACAGAAAAATATTTGCGACGTTTTCTGAAATGTATTCAAGAACGAATAGGAAGATTAATAGAAACTATTTTTTAAATTTAAATATTGAAAAATATAACGAATAATGACTACACAGGATGATACAAATGTAATATAAACTGCTGGTAGTCTTGGATATATGGGCTTTGTTGTTTTCGACCGCTCCACCCTCCAGCAGCAATATGTTATGAATGCGCATTTCCGGACAAATAAGCATCGAAAAAATACAAAGGAATTAATGGAGTAATTGTTTTTGTCCAAACACGTTCCCGTAATAACTGCATACAAAAAAATCAATATTTGCCAGTAAATACATGCGCCGGCTCATCAGCCCGCGGAGAGGAGCGGATTTTTTGATTCTGCGTGCGAATCGAATTAAAGATTCGCATATTTTCGGATAAAACAATACACATGTGTGAATCGTAAATAATAAAAATGCATTTCTGGCACAAAAAAATGCCACCAGCCCAAACAATTGCTATTGCGTGAATTAAAATTTTGCATAATTTTTTAAAAATATTTTGGTATTCTCATAAAATTAATTTAAAACTTACTTTGGATGTTAATTTTTTTTGGCTAGAATATGAGCAAGCCTTCATGGTGAGAATATACTAAAAAACTATCGGATTACAATAAATACGCATATTAATATTGTTATTATAAATTGGATTTTTATTTTGAACTATGTATGGCCTTGAAAGTGAAAAATAAGTAATCCCATAATACGGACAATATCACCGGTGGACTGCCGCCAAAGCGTCTTGAGGCCGATCATGTAAGTCAAGCTAGCGCCCGAAAGAATGCACCTAATTGATTGACCCATACTTCTTAAGCATTGTGATATTAAGAAATAAATAAAACGGATTGTCTGAAATTGTAAATCTGCGTAAATCATACAGAATGATTCAAAAACATTTTTTTATAAACTTAAAGCATCTGAATTCGTTGCTTGAACCAACAGTGCTATTATTGATATTAACTTCTCTTAGTTGCTATTTTACTTAAAATTAATAAAACTACTTTTTTCCTTAATAAAAAATGCGTATTATCATTATACGATGATTCGCGTATTTATGGAGCCAAATAGTTTTTAAAGTTATTCATATGTTTTAACTGATGTTTATACATCATTTATAACTGGTACATCGGTTTTGCACTTGCAGATTTTTTAAAAAGATTAGCTTAACTGTAGTGCCACAGTGATGTAATTAGACAATCACACCTGTGTATTCTTATGTGTGAATATATTACTAATAATAAAGCTATTTTACTTGTTTTAATGTTTAATAGTTTTGAAACTATTAGTAGAATCCTTAAAACACCGTGGGTTGACCGCGTCACAAATGAGAGAGTCTTGCACAGAATGCGCAAAGAAAAATAACTTCCTGAAGTTGCTAAAAGGCGTAAGGTGTTTTGGCCATATTTTTAGATACAATAAATATAGCATAGCGAATTGTCCAATAAACAATAGAAGTAAAAAAAGGCATTGGGAGGAGGGATTTTACGTGGGTGCGGAATTTACGCCAGTGGCTGAAAGTCGGGAGTGGCCCAGGATAAATGAAATGGAAGAAGAAACAATAAGTTTAGCAAGGAAGACTTTCAATGTTAATAGCGCACGATCCTCTAATTGCGCCGGCCTGGCGAGTGGCACCTTCGTTTACTAAAACAAGAACAGGCAAGTTGCAGAGAGTTAAGTGTAAAAAAAGGAGTTTTAAATTCGTCAGGTCCGCCCGCCGTCCCGTTGTTTGTAATTATTTGTTCCATTCGATTGTGGGTTTTTTTCCGTTTTTGCTTTTTTCCCAATCAGTGATTATCGGCGAGCGTCCGCGTCCCGGACGGGCGGATTGGTTTAGAAGGTAATTTTACAAAAGTTTTTAATTTAAAGTTTTTATAGCACTCTACTCCACCTGAATTTCGATTTAATGAAAAATGCAGGTCTCTGGAAAGTGTAATTAATTCATCTCCGGAAATGACTGTCTCCTTTGCGCACCTCTATGTACCTAAATTTATTTACTTGTATATTCTTTTAATACGGAATCGGAAGTGGATACAAGTTGCATGTTTATTAATTCATTTCTCATTATACATAACTCATTTTAAACGTTTTAGTATTATTTTTGAGATTTGATTTTTTAGTAATATTACAAAAAAATACTATTGGTGCAGATGATAAATAATTCAAAACTCAAGTATAAAGTTAACATAAATTTAATTTCACTTCTGATAGATCACATAGACGTTTAAAACAAATTCTAATGCTTAATAGACTATACTAAATAAATATAATAGACTATGTTTATTCCAGAAACAACAATTCAAAAGAAAGCGATTATTTGTATATCAGTACTAAAATATGTCGTCCGTTAAGTTCAGAGGTTTTCGTATTACAATCTCGTACGTTAAATAAAACATACCAACTTTATTCACACTTTATTATTATCAAATATTATTTTTTAAATTAATTAAATGTTCGCCGATTAAATTGAAAATGCAACGTTACCATTTTTATTCATTTTTAATATTACGGTTGCAACTTTTTAAAAGTTAAATTTAGTTGTTAAGAGCTGCAATAAATATAATATTACTATAATGAAAGTTTCTTTGTGAATGCGAAATATTTAAATGCAAAAATATTTTAAAATAACTTCATTCAAATGAGAAACTTTTATAATCTTAACCCTTTATAGGAAGGTTCCATTTTAAGATATGTTTTTCTTTTACAATAAGTATAATTTTAAACAATAAGAATTTAATATTCCAATATATACAATCAAGACACATCATCAAACTTATTTGACATAAAATCGTGACTTATTTTTATAATTATCAGTTTTCTTAAAACGTTTCACTACTTTTGTGCGGCGTGGGGTCCGCACAAGCAGAAAGCAGTACTCTAAAATAAACTATAACTCAGTGATCGTTTTTAAAATACACGTTACTTTACATTAATATATACTTCAAAATAATGCTTACGATTCATAATATATTATTATATCAATCCCACCTTTGCATATAACGAGTAAAATTTTCGCTCAGTTACAGCGGCACCGTGGTACTATTGGTCAGAGTGCCGAGTCGAGATAGCCGTGGATTCCACCGGTGTTTTGTCATTTTACGTGTAAGTCGATTACCCGAATATTTCGTTATCGGTTGATACAACAAATTCGTCTTTTCAAGGGTTAGGCTGCTGATTCCACAGATTTTGTAAACATTGTCTGGTCGCGCGCCGCTCGGTGTATCCGCCGAGGGACATTCCGTCGCGGTTCTGAAACTTCTGGAAGTTTGAAATTTTTCCAAACACTCGCTTAAATTGAACTGGTCTGGGGTTAAATGCATAAACAGTAATCTCAGCAGAGCTAACCGGCGGCAAGGCGGCGTGGGAGCAGCTCTGGTCCACTCTCCACTACTTCTCTACGCTACTCTACTTCACAGTGCCAAGTGTGTCAAACGAAATGGTTATTCCAGATACGATCTTTCTGCAAACAAAATGAAGTATAATTGTTCATGGTCAATGATATTATATTTTATTTTTAATTTGAAAACCTACAGCAAATTTTTGCGTCAATATACTATAGAATAGTCATAAGTGCTCGTAAGAAAGAAAAAAGTTATTATTACACTCACATTGTATTCGTTAGTAAAATATCACACGAGTAGCAGTATTTATGAAGGGCGTGAGATATTTCTGCGTATTTCGCAGTTGAAAACAGGCTACAGCTTCCTGTTCATCATTTAAAAAGCAACTTTATCAAATATACATTCCAAACTTTAAGTTCCACAAAATTACTGTACTTTCGTATTTTTCAAACAATTTTTCAGGGTTTTCGCTCGACGCTGGTGCGCTGTATTTGCGAAGGGCGTGCGATATTTGTGCGTGTTTTTGCAGCTGACCGGAGCGTGCCTGGCCCGGAGCGCCCCGGATTGCCGCGCATCTGTTTACCGCCTCGCCTCGCTAATCCTCGCAATGTAAATACACGGCCGATCACGGGATAACTCGACCTTTGTTTGTCCCGGCGTGGAGACGCCTCTATCTCCGTGGACGCAATCAAACTCATCGGGGACGAGGTTGTTGTTTTTTGCTATTCCGCGAGTGGGCGCCGCCCATGCTCGGATATGACAACGAGGAGTCCATAGCCGTTCTACTCTTTGAGATTTGGAGACCGAAAATAAAATGAAAGGTAGTGTGTATGACTTTGCTGGTATTTGGTTTATTGACACAAAAAATCTGATTGATCTTATTCAGTTACTACTACATTCAGACACCCCATGGTATATTAACCACTTATGAATCAAGCGGATTTCGATATTTGAAAAGTTGAAAAAAAAATTGATTTAACCCATTGACTACTAAACAAAGATAACACTTTATATTTTGCTAAGGTGGGATACTCTTCAAATCGTAAAATTATGCTGAAGTTCAATTTTTTTTTAAATATTACTATATATTTAACAATAAACATAAGAAGTAATCAAAATGATTTCCAAAACACTTCAGATGCACCGAGTACTTCACACAATATCAAATCATGCACAAATTCCAATGTATAATATAATTTTAAAAAAAATCAGGTGATCAAAATATTCAAATAATTAGTAATTTATTAAAATTTTGCAATTCAAAGTAGCAGGACCTCCAGTTTGAGGCTATTTTTGCTTCCGTCACAGAGCCCAGCCCTCGAGTTCAAAGAGCTACATTTATTTAATCATCTGTCTTTTGATATGAAAAAAAATACTCTCCGATTCGAAGGTGAATCAAAATAAAACAAGACGCCAGCCTCGGCGGGAAGTGAAATCAATTCTGCGGCGCACTCCGCACAGAGCCCCGGGGCCGCTCAATATGGCAAACAAGATTGCAAAGTTAATGAGTAATTTCTAATTTTTCAACTGAAATACTTTTTACGCGGTCTACTTCTCCTGCCAATTGTTCTGCGGTAATTTTCAGGGAAAAGTTTCAGCGCCCTGCCGACGCTCAGCGAAAAGGCTCTACGCTTGGACCGATTCTATTTTGATTATAAATAATTTGTTACGGAAATTTATTTTTGAAATAACACAAGCAATTCACACGTAAACTTTTTTTTATATTTATATTTTATAATATATTTCTATATTTTCTTTCTTTAGTTCAATTATTTTAATTACAATATTTTAACACCGTATTTTTAAATAAAAATAACATTTAAAGTAGCTTAATATCAGCTTTGAATCGAGCAATAAATCAAATTTGGTTTCAATAAGATTGCAACCCAGTGGCGAGTAAAACTGCTCACAAATGACAAACTCGAGGGTTCAAATCTGAGTAGACTATTTTTCCGATTCTGGTTTTTGACTGTCTCCACTTCAAAGAGATGGAAAACTCTGAAAAACTCTCTCTTAAACAGTTTTTCTGTGATATCTCTGCATAGAGTAATCGAACAAGCATGTGCTGGAGATGCAGCAAGTCCGACGATGCTGCAGTTGCTCCTAATTGCTTAAATAATCACTCAGTCACCTGCTTCACTCTGAGAGAATATAATGGTTAATAGACTACTTATCCAGATTATCTGAACCTCGATATCTCTTGATTTTGGAATTAGTTTAAAAAAAAAACTTTTTCTGATTATCATTGAAAAATAGTAATGAAAGAAATAATCACACTATAAAAAAAATCTAACGTCACATAAAATATGAAAACGGATATATATATTGTTTGATTGCATAATATACAAGTAAAACAACTTTAGCAAAGACTAGTTCAGATCATGATAGAAAATATTATTGTTGCCAAAAATCTATATTCTCCTAGTTTTGCGTTGTAGGTATTTATATACAGTGCTCTGTCATGTTTATAGAGATCTGGCTGTGTCAGAATGTCACTGATAATTAGAAAGGTAGGTTGTGCATTCTAATATTCCAGTCGTCACTAATTTTAGTTTGAAAGCTCGAGAGGCCCAGCCGAACATCGGAGGTCCTGTCGTTAATAAATAAAGAAACGCGGCGAATCAACAGGGGATTCCCCGATATCGTGTTGCGGGCGGCTTGGGGCGGAGTACGTCTGGAAGTCAGTGATGACTGTCGGTATTCTGGGATTATTGTTGTATGTGGTGTATCAGCGTCGAAATCAGATGCTTTTTTAATGCATTCAAAGCCTCGAATTATACAGGATCTATGTATATAAAAAAAACATTTATTCCTGATCGTCTCTTTTAATACAAGAAGTTATACAAGGCTAAACTGAATCCCATCATCTACTAAGGACTATTAATAAATTAAAAATAACAAGATTCTTTGACTCTAGACACGTTGAAATACTTTTTTAAATATTAAAAGCTCTTGGAAGGAATAAATTGAAACAATAATTTTCTTAGTTTGCTGACAAAACAAAGTATGAATTATAAATTATAAACGAAAAATAGTGTAGATTAAAAGACTTAATTTTAGAAAAGGGCATACCAATTAAATCTAATATTTACATGAATGCAAAGGATTTTTTTATGGTACGATAATATATATTTCTATAAAAAATTTAAAAAATACGAATAAAATACGAATAAAAAATAAAAAAAACCCTATATTAAAAAATTATTACAATAGTATTTTATTATATTATGAGCTTGTCTTAGATCTTCAAGCTGCAGTCTCTTGTTTCGAAAGTGTTTTTTTAGTTAATTCAGACGAAAAAACGCAAAATAAGACGCTATCGGCATGTGGCAGTTAAACTATTTAAAACTTTTTTTTTCGAAGAGTTGCTTTTAATTTTCAGTGGAGTTAGTTTTGGGTGCGCGTTTCCCTGAAGTACGTGTGGAAGGTTTAAAAAACACCTGAGGGGGGCGTCGTCTTTTGTTTCCCTCACTCTGTATTGGATTTAATATTGCTTGTAAAAAAAATGGAATATTTGTATGAACAAATAATTTTCCGTCCGCTCAGAAGTAAATTAGCTGTCATTTACATTAAGCCGGAACTTCGGCATTTGAGCAGTTTATTAAAAACGCTACTTCGTTTGTTCGAGGAAAATGCACGCTGCGGCCTAGAACGCGCCGACGAATACTTACTGTATAGATTTATTTAATATTAAGGCGTTAAAAGGGCAAATAAACGCACGTTTTGCTATAAAATTTTGTTTTAAATACTACCAGTTCTTCATTTAGAATTTAAAACGATTTTTTTTCAGAACCAAATCAGTGACTAAAAGAAGATTTAAAATTAAATACACAATATACGAGTAATAGCACCTAGAATAGTCTAACGTAGCTTTTTAGAGCTTATTTTACTTTAATATGTCTAAAACTATGCATAAAAAATAAGAACACTTAAAAAAAATTATGAATTCCGTGTGACTTATAGGTTTTTAAAAAATAACCATAGATAGTTCAATTATAAATTAAAAAATAAAAAACCTTTTAATATTTATTTTTTTATATCACTGATCAATCCTATTGATAATGAATTTATGCCAATATTAATTATTATATTATATTTATTGAAAAAAATCGGTAAAAAATCTTTGAACAAATAATAAATATATATTTAAAAATAAGTACCAGTAATGTGCTTGGGGGATTTTTGTGTCGATTGACCTAATTTTTTAAACGTATTGAGAGCGACTTCAATAGTGTTATTATTTGATATGTATCGAATGCGAATAACAATAATAAAAATAAATTTTGCATGAATATCAACAAGACACCTGATAAATTTGGGAAATTTTAGCTACCCATCCTTCAAAAATGTGTTATTTTAATAATTTTTCTTACTCTAGCGTTAATATAATAGACTTGTTATTTGCGAACGTGTTGCTTTGTGTTTGCATATGAAGTAGGTTTCTAGGTGCAGCTGAGTGCACAAACAGAAAAAAATGCAAGATTCGTCGCGCATCCCCGGCGGGGCACATCAAACAGCGCGAGACAATAACTGCGGGAGCGGTTATTGTAAACAGCAGTTAGAGGGGCTTAAGGCTCGGCCGCGCGTGCCGCCGGAAACGCGGCGGGGGTTAGCGGACTTAGAACCTTCATTTCCGGCGGCCATTGCGAATGCGGGGTGCGTGCGCCGCCACCGGATGTGACAAAAATACCTGCCGCTTGTAAATTGTCCTTGCGGGGAGATTGCGCGCTGCGGGGATGGCACCGCGGATCTAACGGCGCATTCCGCGGCGACGTGGCAGGACCCAGTCTCAGCCAGTCTCAGCCAGTCTCAGCCAGTCTCAGCCGGTCTCAGCCAGTCTCATGCGTGGTTTCATTGCTTGTTTTTAATTTAATTTAAAGTTCGCAAGACTTGAATTGAATTTTATACCGGAGGTTATCATATCCTCTGTGCTAGCTAAACCACCTAATAAATGTTGTCAGTAGAGCGTTTGAATGATTTCAATTAGACGAAGAAAAACATATGAAATAGTAAATTTTAAAAATGATATCTAATATTATTTTTCGATCAAAATTTAAACAACCCCTTTTTTCTTAGTATTTTATCAAATAACACCTTAAATAAATTGTATTCATCCTGCAAAAAATCTGCAAGCTCTTTTCTCACAGCCCACTACAAAACATAGGTACTTTAAGGAGTACAATATCATCAGGAAATAGTTAAACGCATCTAAAGCCCACTTTTTTTAAAATAGCTTAGTTGTTAACTACTTAAATACTTGATAATGATTACAATACAAATACAAATATTGAAAAATGATTAAAGAAACTCTCAGAAAAATATCATCGTGATTTGTGTGGGATCCCACACAAATCACGATGATATTTTTCTATGAGTTTTTTTAATCATTTTTCGATATTTGAAAAAATGTACTTATTCATTATCAATCAATAAAACCTGTATAGGCAAAATTGTACTTCCTGTGAGACGGTCCTTCACAAAAAATAAATAATATACTTAAATACTATTTTAACATTTCAAACTGTTAAAGTAGGACTACTCTTGAATTATATAATTTTCTCTAGCACACTCAAAACAATCAAAACAAATCTAAATGAAAATTAATCTCGATAAGTATTTTTTTTTCTCTTCTTTCTATTTTGAAAGGGTTTGGGAAGACAAGGGCTTCATATATGATAGATATCGTATGCATAAAATGTCGCTTTAAAAAAAAACGCCATGTAAAGAAATAAGCCAAGGGTTTTTGGCAATAGTGTACTCCTTTTAGATTGTAAACATTAAGGTTTTTGAGGAGGCTAGTATCAAAGGTTTTCATTACATTGTAGCGGAGCGACTGCAAGGATACCTCGTGTGGAGAGGTCCATACACGCCAGGGGCTCACACTCACCGCAGAAGCGATAATATAATAAAAAATATCTTCCAGCGACAACAATACAATAAAAAAGATCTTCCGGCGTCAACAAAAAACATCTAGATTATTATAATTCGGTATAACGTGGATTCAGAAAAAAAATTGTAGTTAAGTAGGCTGCACGCGCAGTAATACAACTCGCAATCGATTTGAAAATATCAAAAAGCATAATAACTTATCTATTATGATACTTTGGTATTCTCCATAACGTCCTGGAAAAACCATAAAAGGTGAAATTTTATCCAAACAGTTGTGCCCAATTTAGAAATGGCGAAAATAAGTAAAAACTAAAAAACACAGCCCCTTACTTGTGGTTTGGCTGGCTACATTAGCACCACCCTTGGCACAGCCAATGAGTTGAAAGTCAACACTGGATGAAGAAGTGAGCATTTATTACTGCACCGCGGGTAGTACGTTTACGTGCAATTAAATGCAAGATTAAGTACAAACAAGAGCGGCTTGATTAAATAATCAAGACTCCGAATTAAACAGCTTCCGCCTTCTGAGACTTGCGGGGAAGGGGCGCGAGGGGACGAGGGTCGCGGGGGGCAGGCAAGGGGCAAGCAGGGGGCGGGCAGGGGGCGGGCAGGGGCCGGGCAGGGGCGGGCAGGGGCGGGCAGGGGCGGGCAGGGCCGGGCAGGGGCGGGCAGGGCCGGGCAGGGGGTGCACCGCCAGGGTCACGGCTAGTGCAGGTCCGGCGAAGCAAATTTACAAAGTCGATTTATATATTTCTGCCCGATCGAACCACGTGGAAGTTTGATTCGTCATTTTATATACATAGCTGTAAACAATAATAGGAGATTTGATATAGAAATCGTCCGACAACACTCGGACCCATAAGATCCACTACAGCTCATATTCGATCTTCGCTGATTTAAATATCTATTACTAGATATAGGCGCAAGTGAATCATATCATTTACAAGAAAATAAAATATTCGCAGAATATACCAATAAATGGGAATAATATATAACACCCCAAGCATGCATTTTAGCTCTCGGGTATGTAAATCGTCAGAGAGATAAATTAAGGAAAAAAAATCAGTTCAAACTTCTTTAAGATCTCCAGTATTTTTATAAATAAATGTTAAAATGAAAATCTCTTGTGTTTATTCAATAAACCTATTTGAGTGTTTGGTTTTGTTAAGAAACTATAAATAATAAACAAACAAAGCTTTTACTAAGACTATTTCCACATTTTTCGCATCTCTTTTCTCAAACTCCATAAAAAACGAACATTTTAATCCACGTCAATACAACACCGAGCATAAAACTAGCTGATAAAGTTTCACAGCCGAAACTCGAGCTGTGTTCTTACAGTGGACGAAGAACTGAGTCTATTCGGTGGTGATGCGAGAGGCGCAGGGCGCGGGGGCTGCAGCCAAGGAGGTCTGGACGTCAGGCTGTATGGGAGGCTGGCTGTATGGGAGGCTGGCTGTATGGAGGGCTGGCTGTATGGGGGGCTGGCTGTATGGGGGGCTGGCTGTATGGGGGGCTGGTGTCCCAAGATCTCCCAAACAACAAACGCAAGGGAGACTCACTCGAGACACTCACCGCTTTCATTTGTAGGTAATAAAGATTGCTGGTATTGTGTTTTGTGCTATCCGTTTATCTTCTTGAGCGATATTTTTCAGCTGACATTTACCTGGGTCCCTCTTGCCATTTTTAGAGTCAGTGCAGTTCGAGGTTCAATAACTAATCAGACCAGCTTTAAAAATCCAAGTAAAACCTGACCTAATTGCATGTAACTAAATAAGATAAAATATATCCTACGAATGCCTATAATATAAGTTATATGTGATATATTTGATGCTTAGATATCACACGGTTCTTTCCCCCTGGATGCAATATGATCGAGCCGGGAGCCTCCTGGGGGTATACGGGAAAATAAAAGGGGTTCTCTTAAAGACACCCCGACTCGGGAGTTTTATACGGCGTCACCCGTGAATTGTGAAAACCCGTCTGATACAAATGCCTGTTATGTTTTACGACCTTTAAAGAAAATTATCTCATCGCAAGCTCCGACTTCAAATTTAAATATATTTAAATTTGTTACCTGGATAAATAGGTGGACTATACAATACACTTTTGGTCTGTACGTTTGTTTGATTCTTTTAATATATGCTATGTCACAATTTAATACATTTATATCTAATCTGCTGAAGCTTCAGTACAAAATAATATTACAACGTAATCTAACCAAAATCTCTAGTCAAGAGTTAAACATACATAATTAAAAATCAATAACTTATTTTGAATATTGAAAAAACCGGACCTAGATTAAGAGAATGTAGTACTTTGAATTTATTATACTTTTGGCTACGTATAATAGGTCAAAAATCTTTCTTTATGTTAAATGATTAAGTACTCAGCGGTTCATCACGCATCATCGAGTTATCTTGATAATGCGTGATGCACCGCTCGTGTCTAGCCAGGCGTTTTCAGTGATTCTGGCGTCCCTCCCCGCCCTCCTCGATGCACCCTCGATGCACCTGTAATGGAGTTACTCCCGGCACAATAATTTACATCAAGCGACTCGTACTTACAATGCACCTGCACTTCCGTGCCATCATAACTCGATTAAAATTTATCGGAGGCTGTGCATTACTTGTGCTTTTATTGGACAATTTCAGGAAACATTAAATTTCATTATAAAATATTTTATTTACTAACAGCCTAGTCCTAATGCGGCCTCGTATAAATTCCATTCAAAAAATTAAAATTGGTCAAAATCAGAATAAAAATTTAGGTCGTTTTAATTATGGTCGCGAGGCCTTCAAACCAGAATCGTTAAAAAATTTCATCAAACGTGTACACATATATATATTTTACTTAAATATTTTATTTACTATTAAAGACTTAATCTTAACCACTATCAAATATATACAAGTAGATGTACGATTCTCTTTAAAATATAAATGAGAAATTCTCGTTAATCTCTAAAAATCTTTTAAAATTGCGAAAGTGGTAATTGTTTTTATAGTAACTATTATCAAAAGTCTTCAATTACGATTCCTGTTAAACAATCCTTAATTAGGTATTTTAAGAAAGACTGCATGTTTTTGCTTAAAGCTTATCTCTTGATTGAAAATCTCAACCTTTCAGGCACTTTCTAGTTTAAGCAACGTCTCCCCATCACTCTTAAGGGGTGTTTCCTCGGCAGAGGTCATAAAGCCTGTTATAGAGACGTTTGTTTTCAATACAAACCGTGACATATTTATCGAAGTACAGCTTTATATTGAGTTACATACATTGTGTAGAGAATGATCATAGTTTTTTGTTTTAAAAAGTATTCACAGTACTTTGCTTTATTCATAACAGAATCTGATTATTCTTTACGCTATTTATTTGGGCAAAGCCTTGTTTTTTTTCACAATTAAACTCAGCGCTTTGAATATACTCACAAATTTAAATGAGTGTGAATAGAGGTCTCGTGTAAAAAAAATCCCTTTATTTTTATTAGTTATTTATGGTATTAAAAATATGTATATTAATATTCATTATCAATGTATCGCTTTGTAAGATCGATGGTTAGAACTTCATATATAAATAAGCAACTGGATAAATGGTATGCGTAATTAATCAAGATCATTAATAAAATAATTATTTGATATATATTAATATCATTTTATGTTTAAATGTGATTTAGTTCAAATATTAAAATGAACTCTTCCCCGGAAATATTATAACAATAACGATCATACGGGCGCTTTTATAAAAGCTCTCCTGTTGGTCTCGGCGCGGCGGAGTGCGGAAAGCTCCGCCGCCGCATGCGGGACGTAACGTCCCTCGTATCCAGTTTATCGAGATGAAGAGTCGTAAAAAAGTCCGGGTATAAAATTATCCTTCAGATAGGTCATTATAGCGACCTGGCCCGGTGGACGGCCGCCGTTCTCGCGAGCATTTCCCTATCGTAAAGCCCCGGGGAAGAATGGCGCGGACCGCCGCGCGGGTTTAAAGAGGGGGAACAAAAAATTCTTCCCGTTTTTAGGTGCTAGTTTATTACGGCTTTTCGTGCGAAAGCTCTTCCAGAAATCTGTTCGGTTATTTTTACAACCATTTTTATGTACATTAAAATATAAGTTTTATAATATATGAGACACATTAAACTCTGCTTTATATTTTTTAGCAATTTATCGGGCATGTTATTATTATTCATATTGTTATAAAAAACTCAATATATTTCAACTTTACATATTTATATATGCAATTAAAATAAGATTTTAATGGCTTTACAGCATGTTACTAAAAACGTTTTGTAACAGGTTTCATTGCAAGTCCGTAGATGATTTGCTATTAATGTGTTTATAAGCGACATAATAGTTTAAAATGCAAACGATTTAGAAGTTCTAAACTGTGTGTTGAATGTCTGTTACGATTTTCTAGTTTAGGTTAGGCGAAATGAAAATAACGTGCAGATTCCATCAACACGTTTTAAAAAAAGGTTAAAGTCGCGTGAAACCCATTCGCGAATATATGAGACATGAATATCCAGAAAATTATACTTCCAACCCGCCGCATACGTTGAACGAAGTTAAACCACAAACGCACTAAGGTCTGCTTATAAATACGAAAACGTTTATATTAAATAAAATATCAGTATATTGTATTAGATCATGAAATTTATTGAATTTTTTTCTGCGTATTGGTTTGTGTTTTCCAACGTATCTGGTCCCGGTACTGGGATTCAAACACAACACTTAAAAAATCTTAATATCGTCTAATAAGTTGATTTGGTCTCTTGGATATTGAGCTGCGTGAGGTTTTTCGCTCCTTCGTCATTTTGGTCTCGATGTTGGGACCGTCTACAGAGATTTCTCTGAAAACGGAAACCTCACGCAGCTCAACACCCAAGAAACCAACTCAACTAACCGCAAAGGCACAATGACAGCATCAAAAACACAGGTATTGAACAATACAAGGTATATATTCATTTATACAATACTAGCGGATACCCGGCGCGTGCTACTACGCTGAATAATAAAATAAAATACTATTTTTAATTGATACATTTAGCATTGCACTTCGCCGTATATATGATTTTTATTTGAAAAGTCTAGCTGTCAGATCGTGTCTGTGATGCGATGACTGACCAGGCGATAGCAAATCTTTGATTTTCGACCAAGCAGGATTGTACGTAAATGCAATGAAAAGATCTGGTCGCAAATGAATGACAGATCTGTGGTGTTTTTTTTGTTGTTGTTGTGGCAGCCTGCATTATACAACGACAACGCCATACTAATCTTAACAAACATCAAGATCAGTGTTTTTTTTTGGCAGCCTGCATTATCCGCAAACATGACAGTTCTATTTTTGAAAAGTATTTGCGACCGCAAAATGTTGAAACTTTTGTATGGGAAATGTCGAAAATCTACTCAATTATTAAACCGAATTTGATTATTCATTGTTTAATTTAAGTGGTCTAAAATGACCTTAGTATTATTGGCTTTCAAATGAAACCGCTTTGGGGCGCATCGGTTGGATGATTCTTAAGTATAGCAGCCAAATAACCGCCGGTTTTTGAGTTTGTGTTTTATATATATATAGATTTGTGTTTTTGTAACAAAAAAGCTGTTGTACATAGGTAATATCATAATATGTCCGTTTTTAATTATAAATGACAAATGTTTGAGTTGAATGTTGTGGTTTAAATCCGTATTGAAGTGCGGCCGCGGGGGGAGGTTCAGCCTGCAGAGGCACAGGTACCCGGCGGGTACAGACATGTCATGAAAGTTATTAAATTGATATTAAAACGTTTTGGCGAGCCGTATCAAAGACCGACGCAACGGGTCCGCACTCCGCCACTCCCAATATGCGGCGGATCCAAGCCGTGAAGCTTTCATAAAAATGGTAACTCGCAAATAAGAGGATGCGACCATTTATTGGTATGGAAAATATTCCTGCTTTTTATTGCTAAGCCGCACCGCAGTTTATGAACCAACAATGAAATCAAATGGAAGACTTTTTTTTGTAAAGCGATAAAAAAAGGTTTCGTGAACACATTTTATTTTATTTGTATTTTTTTTTCCAGCGATATCGTGTTAAATGATCACTTTTTCGTCAATACAAACAACATAGCCGAAATAGTTTTGAAAAAACATAAAATATTGCTACTTTTTTGCCAATTAAAATGCCCATCAAAATGGGTATATCAAAACTCAAATATATACGAATCGCAAACAAAAAAAAAATTTTTAATTAAAATTATAGTCAAAAATTTCAGTATTTTACTATACACTGAAAAGCGGTCGAAGAAAGAAAAAAAGAATATACTATGCATTCATGGAATTCTCAGATACCCTCCTAAAGTTTCTGCCTATATTTTTCTTATTTTGTCATTAGATCATAATCTACCTTTTTAAAATTTATGTAATCAAAATTCAACGATATATCTAATTTAAAAGCAATATTTAATTTTCAATTTTCTGTAAAAGAAGGATTCTCAATCCTTATTTATGAATTATATTTAATCTCAATTTATAAGTTATTTTCAATAAAAAAATTATATTACTGAACATATGTTCATCTGTGAGAGGTTTATTTTTCAGTGGAAATTAGATCGGCAACTTGTGAGCATTTAAGAACCATTTATTGGATTACTTTAACTTCATAAGATATTCAATTTTTAACTAATGACAAAGCTTAAAATAATCACAAATTTATATCTGGTGCTAGAATTTGTGAATATATTTAATTTTTTTAAAAGTTTTTTTAAAATAATATGTTATATGCAAACTTCTCCGTTGACGTGAAGGTTTGCTTTGATCGTGTGGTTAAGGTTATGAGGTCTGTATTAAAAGTACAACGTGACGTTTCTTTAACTAGAATCACTTCCGAGAAGACTCGGGAGCGCACTTGTGTTGACATCGCGAGTTAGCGAGAGCAGGTAAACAGAAATGAAATTTACAAACAAGCTCCAGCGACAAACGGGCAGACTCCGGCATTATATATTCACAGTGCACTCCTGGAATTGCCGTATGCAATATTAAACCAAATATCAGAAGAAAACCACTTCCAATCGTAAACAAAAATATTTAAAACCGAAACATATACACCGCAGACGCTCTGCGCCGCCTAAAATCTTTGATAAGTTAGTTGCGTGCTGCAGCCGGGAGTGACTTCTGGAATAAACTTCCAATTTTTATAGCGCACTTGAGGTACTATTTACATATTGTACTGAAACTCACTTTACAGCCGCATAATTATACATTTTCAGGTAGAAGCAATGGAGACATATTTCCAAACACACATCACCTTGCAGGCAACTCAAAATATACGACGTCATTATCAGTGGCGTGTCGTGAGCATAAGCTTGAAGAGAGTCGAGGGAGAGAGAATTGAGGTTTAAAAGATCCTAAACTATATTTAATTATTGTATTGTATAATCAATTATTTATTTTCAAAGTAGAAGAATGCAACAACTATAAGATGATTATCATATGTAATAAAAATGAGAAAAATGTGCGAAATCGCCAAAAATACTTCCAATTTAATAGAATACCCCATGTACAATACTTATTTAATAAAGAGATATATTATAGATGACACTCAGAATCTCCTCGCGACCGGCCTGGCGTCATCCGCCGTGAAATTATAATTCGATTGATCGTCAACTGTAAATCGGCAAGTAGCCTTTAATACGTGACAGTGATTAATGCCGGGAACAACGCAACGCACATGTCCCGGCGGAGCAGCCCAGGGCGGACACGCCGCGGCCCGCTGCGGGGAGCCGACACAACCCATCCTCAAGTCAGCGCGGTTCAATTCAATTTCATGCATTTTGTCTGGGTGACTTCGAATGCATCTTGATATTGCTGAAATGCCGAGCTCTTGAGGACAAAAATATATCTCTGTAATACACAGTAATTATTCTGGACGCCACCGAACCAGTTTCTGATTGCTGCGTCCCTTGGCATTTTATGCTTACTTTATATAATTTATATAATACCTGGCAAAGGCGCAATTTTCAAAGTATCCCCGCCGTGCTCAAATGGGAAACTTTTCGAATGGGACGAAGTAAATTACAAAATATATTAATTCGCAACTAATATCAGAAGCAAACTCCGGCCGCTGCGGAGGCCGTGGAGCCGCAGGGGGTGCAGGGGTCCAGGGGTGCAGGGGTGCAGGGGATGCTGGGGTCCAGGGGGGTGTATGGGGTCCAGGGGGGTGTATGGGGTGCGGGCGCGTGTTTGTTTGTTCCGCGTGCATATTGGTCCGGCGATGTTTGGCTGCGCCCGCAATAATTGGTCGCCGCATGTCCGCCGACTTGGGCGACCCTGCGGCTGTGCTCTCAATATGTCATTCATCCACCGCAGACTGCGGGAGCTTCATTACTTCCCGGACCAGGGCTGGGCTTTTTGATCGCAGACTTGAGTATCCGATTAGGCCACTAAATTTAAAATATTTGCCTATTATCAATGTCTAATGAGACTACGTAGACTTCAATCATTTGTCAGCAAGGGATATGTAGGTGTGCCCACGATGGCACCAAAGCTTTTATCAATTCATTAAATTTGTTGCGGTACGAAAACTTCACCGAAGCTTTTTGAGATTACCTTAAGCTGTATACTTCAGCAATACAGTAGAACTTTATTATAATAACATTGAATATAGTTGGGATAATTTGACGTGATAATTCGGGTGACGTAGCTTAGCGCAAAACAGGTTTTTAGCTGTTTATATGTATACAACTATATTCTTGGAAATTATATTCTAAATCGGTCAAACATTTAGTTGACTTGATCACTTCACAACTATTGAAACCTTCTATCGGTGTCTAAGAGCTGATGTTCAAATCATTTCATACTATTGGCATGATCACTCAATAAATGTGGAGGTTTTTACATATATTTTATATACGAACTGTAACACGTAGTTTTTGTTAAAAAATGTTAAATAAAGCGAGCGCTTATTTTTTGTGTGAATGCCGTTCAATAGAGACTATTATTAGATTTTAGTTTACCTTAGATTTTATTGTATAGAATATATAATTTTTTATATTTTAAAAGTTTTCTTCAATTAATATTTTCGGCAATCAATTTTACGCTTTTCTAAAACACCCGCCCCTGCTGAGCCTCCCCACCCCCCCATGATATATGGGATTTATGAATTCAACTGTTGCCCTTTTTGTTTTTGTTGCCTTCCGTGCGCTTTTTAATAAATGCATTTTTGTTGATTTTTAAAGATGGCGTTCTGATCAAATTCGATCGCAATAGCGCAATATTTCGCTTTTTGTTTCCAAAAGTTTCATTTTGTTGCGTCCATACGATGTAAGACTTCAAAATCAATTTTTGTAATGCAGTTTTCTTGTTCCTGGATTATTGAGTTTGTTTGGTCATTGAATTTAAAAGCCAGCTTATCTGGCAAGGAGAGAACTTCTTATTTTACAAGAAAACTAAATATTTATTTTAATCAATGTTTTCTTTTTAATTTAAAATAGAGGTTTTTTTAAAATCACTATTTCGGTGACGTGTCTATGATTTATTTTTTTAGGGTTTTTCAGCAATAAAAAAATCAAAATCGTCATCGATTTGTAAACCAACGTGTTTATTTAAAATCTATATATAATGCTAAAATAAATAATTTGAATAACGTTTTTTTTGTGAATAATAAGATTTAAAAATAATGACTTAAAATCTACTCGCCGTTATGCGGGTACCTCTTCTCTTTAACCGAGATAGTGCTAAGAGTGAACTGCAAGGTATTTTTACGGTTTAAATCTAGATCAACCGTGACCTCGTTAAGGACTTGATGACGCAAGACTTACAGCTGTAAGCCTCCTCCCTCCCCCCTCCCCCCGCCACCCCGTGGGGAGGGGGGGAGGGGGAGAAGGTTTCGTGCCTAACGACAGCCAAAGGTTTTCCCAAAAAATATTAAAAAACCTTCACGGCCGTAACACTGGGAAACAGTCGCTTCGCGAACAAAATTATTTACAAAACTTAGTCTTTTGAATTTGTTGAATTTAGATTCAAAGATTAAAATTGTTCATGAGGATATACACACCCAAAAAAATATATGCTCATTGTTTTAAAAATAATAATACTGTTTTAATATAAAACGTATGTGAGTATATATATCATTCCATACACGTACGCGCAAGTATCAATTACCCCTACCGTTTTCCTACCCCAACACAAGGCGTGTTCACAGGCTCGCAGAGGCGGCGCGGGGCGGGGGCGGGTCGCACCGGGCACGTCAGCTCCGCCGGCGCCTCGCCTCAGTATCACCGGCGAGATACCTCCTCGCCGCCACAGTCCGGCGTGCTCCCCTGATACGTATGACCCTTTGCGTATATCTGTCTCGCCTCCCCCGCGACGCCGTCTCCCTCGGGCGTTACGTCACCGATGACGTCACACCAGCCCTGATCGAACACCCGGAGCGCAGCACCACGCGAGGGTGAGCTTTCTTGCGAATACGGCGGCGCGGCTTGTAACGGCGCAGACTGAATATGTGGATGTAATCACGAGGAATATACTTGTATGGGTGGAATCAAAGCGCGGGGTATAATACGATTGTGAATTCAAGCGTTAAGCTGGAGGGTTGTTTATGGAGAAGGTTCTCGACACTACAAAAGAGATACTAATCACGATTTATTGATCATAAATACCACGTTCAAATTTATCATCTTAATAATTGATAAAATGACCTTGTAGTAATAAAACAAAAATTCCTAAATCCGATCAGGAATAATAATGTAACTGAGATTTGCACTGAAACATATGTGAGTGTTGTTCATAAAAATAACAGTATAAATAGACAAATTTTCATTTATCTTTTTCTACTCATAATTAAAAATGTACGTTTATTTTTGTATTAAAATATATTTTCATTGAATCTATTTGTGTATAAATCTAAGCAATAACCTTTTTCGATACGTCGTTAATTGGCCTCTATACCGAAACTGAAACGTTGAAATTTTATTAGATATCCCAGCATTTATAATACCGATGGCCCCAAAACCTACAAGCACAATTCTTTATTTTTTTATTTTCGCACAAGTGGATTTTATCCGTTTCCTATTCAATGCGGGTATCCGATTCGTTCTTGCCGTTATTGTTATTTAGGTGAAATGGTGTGATATTATTCAAGAGATCGCTGGATTTTCGGAGGCAGGATATATGGGCGGGCCACACCTTTTATCTCGGCAGTGTAGAGCCAGGAGAAGCTCGATGCACGCGGCCATACATTAAGCGTGCGCTGGCGACAAGTGCGCGCATCCCCATAACGAAGGTTGCTTACTCAGTCGACGGTAAATTTTCCATTTACCGGCCACTTTGAACGGGAAATTTATACGCACAGCTGAAATACTGAAATAACAATCATTTTTTGAAAATACTTGTTTGATAAGACTGAAAATAAATCTTTATGCATTTTTAAAAATAATTAAAAAGCGTTTATTTTATATTTTTGTGGTAAAATTTTCACTGTTAATATTTTGTGTAAACGCCACGAGCCCAAGACATCCAAGCCCGTCTGAACATATATTGTTTAATCTGATAATTAAAATACCCGATCTCATATCGAAATTTATCAATGCACTTTAAAAAGAAGATTAACAGTGTTTTAGAGCCATTATAAAAAAATATTTATAAATACTAGATTAATTTATGCGAAGTATATATGCTAGTCTTTATAATAAACATTTGTGGTAAAATCGTATTTGTTATTTTTTTTATCTAAATACGACTAGCGTATTATCAAATCGAATAACGAAATTATCTGATCTCATATCTTCTTCTTCTTCTGGTGCCTCTCTTCATAGGAGGTTGGTGGCCATTATATCGCAGTCTCGCTAATTCGGCTGTACTTCCACGTAAGTTTCCTCCTTAAATGCCCTTGATACTTCGATTTTTCCTTGATAAATCAGCTGTAAGATGCGCTGTATTTATTATTTCGAATAATGCGAACGTTTTTTTTTTACCATATCACTCTCTTATTCGCGACGCGGTCATCCCGTGGTATTTTAAAGATTCTCCTATAAACCCCCTATTTAAACGCCTCAAATTGTGTCTTATGATTGAATATATAGTAGCACGTTCAAATAGTCGATAAACATTATAAACACAAACACAAGTGTTTTGATGTTTTTTTTGAGTTGATGTCTTCGTTTCTATCAATAAACTCCTCGATCCTAAGAATAAAGCTTAGTATCTTTAGAAATTCGATCACGTGTTATTTAGATGAAGTAATTACGGAGCGGTGCCCCGTGTCTCGTGTCTCGTGTCTCGTGTCACGTGTCGCGTGTCGCGTGTTATATTTTGGCTGGAGTCTCGGAGGCAAGCGCGCCGCTCCGGTGTTTTTACTGCCAAACGAAACAGTTCACTTTGCGCCGGGGCGAGGACGGTTTATATTTCAAAACTATTGAAAAACGCACTTACCGGGAATCTCCGATCTTGTTCATGAATACGGAAGAGCTCGGGATAACGATCCCGACTCGAGACCTTACGCTGTTTTATGCCTAAGATCAAAAAAATAGTCAAAAAAGATTATCCAGCTACCAACTAATTTTCATTACTTTTTTTATTTCAGTAACAACATATATTTCAAGACCTTCTTATTCTAAGACAATCAACCCACAAACTATTTTTCACTAATAATAATAAATCATTTTTCCCTAATTTTAAAATTTGTGTTACTTATGTGACTTAAGAGATTATAACATATGAAACGACTACCTTGTAATAATTATTGTTGTAGATTATTAAGCCTTGAATTATAAATGACAAAAATTGGAACTTTTGTACAATAAAATATCAAAGAAAGAGTGCAAATTTTTTTACAAAATATTTTAAGAAGCTTTACAAAAAAAAACCTTTAATAATTTTTGATGGCCCCATTAGGGGTAGTTAAGAAAATAAAAATAGACTATTGAAATAAAACCTACCCGCTGATTCGACGGCGGGTGCTTGAATCTCGTCTATCGTTCGGAGTATTTTTTTTTTACCCCGAGGGCTCTTCAGCCGGGGTTACATTATGAAAGTATGTCCCTCCGTCCTCCAGCTGAAATGTAAAAATAAACCAATGTAAGGCAATCATGAAAACGATGGCATCCGACAGCGTGGACGTTCAAATCATCCGACTCTCAATTTTTATATTTTCCTACCAAAATTCACAGCCTCATTAATTGAAGAGTAGAAAAATAGAATAAAAAAAATCTACATTTCAATACTTCTTTTAGTAAAAAAATAATACTCCTGCTACGACCCACGCTTTGCGACAGCATTACTATGTTAAGGACTGTGCGACCCTTAACCGGAAGTCTCCTCTCCCGAACCTGCGAGGGTGTTGGTAATAAGGCAAGGGTGGCCTTAATTGTGTGATAATCCTTGCATTGTGATTTTATAGTCAAGTTTGCGGCGGCAAGTCTCCCGACCGCCCTACCTAAATTTTCAGAAGTGTGACTTTTTTTCTTCTTAAGGGTCTAGATCGCATAATCGAGTTTTTTCGATCATTTTCTAGTCCGTTTTGCGAAAAATCCACTGCACCAATCGAAAAATTTTAAATGCAAAAAGTTTGATACATCCCTTTTTCCGAATAAAATATATTTTTATTTCTTATAAATTTACTATTAATATGATAAATATGTGTTTTTCCGATTGAAGTGTAGGAATTTGGAGATTCATCTGGTCCATTTTACAAGAGTCCTAAACATTCAAAAGTTTTTTTTTCAATTGAAAATAAAAGATTAAATATAAACCATGTGCGTCTTATTATTTTAAAAATTAAAAAAAAAAATCTTTAACAAACTTTGGTTATGAAAAGTCGTTATTTTATCCAATTTTTCAACATCTTCATGATTTTATTTAAAATGAACGTTAATTAAATAATAAAAAATAGATAAATATAATTTATAGTTTTCTCAATAATCTGTAAAAAAATCAACGTTCGATATAGCAAAATAAAGTGACAATTAAATTAATTAAATGTCACGATTGGACTGCCTCTGGTGTCTCGTTGGCACACCAGAGGCAGTCCATTACCTGGCGAAATCGTGTCATTTAATTAAAAAAAAACACATATTTATCATATTAATAGTAAATTTATAAGAAATAAAAAAATGTTTATTCGGAAGAAGGGATGTGTCAAACTTTTTGCATTTAAGTTTTTTCAATTGGTGCAGTGGATTTTTCGCAAAACGGACTTAGAATATGATCAAAAAAACTCGATTATGCGACCTAGACCCTTAACATAATTGAAGTATTTATTTACATGATCTATATAATATTCGTAAACGCAAAATTGTAACCAATAAAAGCTCATCAAACAATGCGAGTATCATTTGAACGATTCACAAAACTCCTGTTCGGCCGAGCAGCACGCTTTACGGTTTGCGCTGCGTTTATCCAGCTGGGCCGCAAATTGATATGAAGTTCAAAAGAGCGACCCATCTCTTTATCGCCGGATGTTCGGTCGCTTACAAGATGGCGATCGGGCGGAGGGGAAGTGGAAGTCGAATGCCGCCGGCAGTCCGCGGCGAACTGCGCTTTTACGGCACCTAAACACGCGGCCGGACACTAAATCCTTTAATGCCCACTGTAAAATGCGTCAGCGGCCATTATTTTTGCATCCTCCCCGGGTGCACCGTCAGCTTTAATTAAAATTTTAAATATCAAACGCGTCTTACCGCGGCCATGTCAGGAGATGTGATTTTTCTCGCCATTACACTTGGCGCACCGCTGCCAACTCAATAGTTTAACTGCCTCTTTAACAGCCGCGGGTATGTTCTTGATCTAAAAGCGCTGCTTTAAAGATTTTAGATTAAACTGCTTTATACACATACATATATATATATATATATATATATATATATATATATATATATATTAGGGTGTCCCTTAAATTTCAAGTTCGATATTTTTTTACGCATACCTTCTTAAAAGTTTAGTAATAACCCTATATTGTCTAGAAAAAAATATTAGTTCGATTTATAAACGATAACCCGTGCCGACTTGCGATTTTAACTTGTCCATACAAGTTGCGTAAGTACTGCGCTGTGACTTTTACAAATAAAACATGTAGTTACCTACATGTTTTATTTGTCATTTCATACGTGATTTTTGAGATTAGTAGTGCTCCATTGTTTAGTGCGTTAACATATCGGTAGAATTACGGAGTCATAAACAAAATAATTTCATTATCGGTTTGCCTAGATATCAAATAAATGGTGCAAAATTACCATCTAATCGACAATTTCTCTCGGTCCTATTTAACAATATTCTTGAGGTTAAACTGACTGTTAGTGAAAGTGCAAATCTTGTGATTAGGGAGTGCATCATATATTGGGAAAAAGCAAGAATTCCAAC
Organism: Atopsyche davidsoni; assembly: GCA_022113835.1. Taxonomy (NCBI): domain Eukaryota; kingdom Metazoa; phylum Arthropoda; class Insecta; order Trichoptera; family Hydrobiosidae; genus Atopsyche; species Atopsyche davidsoni. Next base: position 10,579,243 of record JAILWY010000027.1, read on the forward strand.
AGGGGCATTTCCTAACTGCGTGAAGAAAATTGTTGATTTATATCATGCTTGGAGAGAGATGCAAAAAAATTGTAAGAAAACTCAGGTTACGTTCAAGAGCCGTGAGAACAATTTCAAAATTGATCTTGATAATTTGTTTGATATTGCACATGCTGATGCTTTTGAGAGAATGAAAATAGAGGAAGATAAATTATTTTTAATGAAACAGAGACAGCCAGGTCGGCCAGGATGCTTAGGTGGTGTTGATAAAAAATTGGCGGAAAAAGAAGATAGATCTAAACAACGACGATTGGAAGAAGAGGAAAGGGTTGTAAGACAAAGAGAATCACTAGCTGCTGAAACTAGAAAATCAAGGGCAGAAGCATTAAAATCTGACTTCCAAAACAATGTACCCGACATAGTCACAGTCCATTGGGATGGAAAACTATTACCCGGGTTGGATGAACGAAGTTCTAAAGAAGAACGCTTGCCAGTTATTGCTTCGTTTGACGATAAGGAACAGCTTCTTGCAGTGCCGAAACTAGAACATTCTTCTGGAAAACATCAAGGTAAGGCTGTCTCAACAGCTCTTTTTGACTGGAACCTTCACGATAAAGTACAAATAATGTGCTGCGACACAACAGTTTCCAAAACTAGCCATTTCAATGGAGCTTGTGCTATTTTGGAGCAAACTTTAGGAAGAGAATTGCTGCTTTTCACCTGTCGTCATCATGTTTATGAATTGGTCCTAAAAGCTGTCTTTGAAAGTAAAATTAAGCAAATTACTAGTAGCCCAGATATTCCAATGCTTAAAATTGGAAAAACATCGACGCTAGTAACATTGAACCATCTCTTAATTTCGTAAAACAACGTGTTGCCGAGACAGACATTCAAGCTTTGTTAATATTTTATAAGGCAGAATTAGACAAAGGTTATTTAAGAGATGACTACCGCGAATTGGTCGAACTGTGCGTAATATTTTTGGGAGGAGACACAGGAAAAATTAAAACTAAGCCCCCCGGAGCCATGCATCAGGCACGCTGGATGGCGAGAGCGATCTATTCTTTAAAAATATGTTTACTTCAGTCACAATGCAGAATAACTGCGAAGGACAAAAAGGCTCTACAAGATGGTTTCTTATTTGTCGTGATATTGTATGTTAAACCTTGGCTCGAATATACAGTGGCGATCAAAGCACCTTACCAAGATTTGCGCTTCTTGAAGATGTTAAAAGAGTACGAAAAAGTTGACGCAACAATTTCTAATGCTTCTATAAGCAAGTTTAGCCATCACTTGTGGTATTTATGTGAAGAGACAGTTATTCTATCACTGTTTGATGATGAATTTGATAACCAAACTAAGAAGAAAATGATTGCCAACTTCAACCGGGACAAAACCTCAGATTTTAGCAAACGCGATGACCCGTCAAAGGAAGAACTTCCTCATAAGTTGTTTGGTAAGTTAAATTGACTTTTTGTGATATATTTAAATTGTTGTAGATTTTTTTTGTTATTTGTCTTATTTTTCTTTATTTTCCAGACAAAACACTGCATGATTTCGTATCGGAAAAGAGCAAACAATTTTTATCACGACTGCAGATCGACAACAGTAGGAAGATGTATCTTCTTGGAATAACAATGGTGCTTTTCTGGAAACTAAAAGAAAAATAAGTTATTTGAGAGTTGTGAATGATACTGCTGAAAGGGCTGTTAAAATGATGCAAGATTTTAACGGACTTATCACGGCTGAAGAAGAACAAAAACAGTTCTTGCTGCGCTGTGTCCAGGAACATAGAAAATTGTATCCGGACTGTAAAAAAACAACTCTAAAAAAAAGTTACCCTGACTGATTGTTATTACTTTATGTTTTTGATTAAAGATTAATGTTCATCTAATTGAATTTTTACTATTATTTACTTAATTTATTGCATTTATAATGATTTTATACCAGACCGAAATATCAAGACAAAACACGTTTTTTACTAAACTTTGAAGCTCGGTCGGCACTGGTTGCAATTATGCTAGAAAGATGAAATTTTATATTTAAGACTCTTATAGCATTACTAAAAAAAGTAGAGGGTATGCATTTCGAAATTTGAAAAAAAAATTTTTTTGGTCATATAAGGGACACCCTAATATATATATATATATATATATATATATATAGACCGCGTCACAAATGCAAGAGTCTTGCACGGAATGCGCAAAGAAAGGTAAGAAGCGGAAGGACTTCTATTTTGGCCACATTATTCATATGGCATAGCATCCTTCGGCCGATTGTCCAAGGAATGATAGAAGGAAAAGGAGGCATTGGAAGAAGGAAGCGTACGTGGATGCGGAATTTGCGTCAGTGCCGCCGAATTGTTGAGACTGGTCCAGGATAGGGAGAGGCATTAGAAGATATATATTAGGGTGTCCCTTAAAATTCAAGTTCAATATTTTTTTACGCATACCTTCTTAAAAGTTTAGTAATAACCCTATATTGTCTAGAAAAAAATATTAGTTCGATTTATAAACGGTAACCCGTGCCGACTTGCGATTTTAACTTGTCCATACAAGTTGCGTAAGTACTGCGCTGTGACTTGTAACTGCATGTTTTATTTGTCATTTCATACGTGATTTTTGAGATTAGTAGTGCTCCATTGTTTAGTGCGTTAACATGTCGGTGGAATTACGGAGTGATAAACAAAATAATTTCCTTATCGGTTTGCCTAGATATCAAACAAATGGTGCAAAATTACCATCTACTCGACAAATTCCCTCGGTCCTATTTTACAATATTCGTGAGGTTAAACTGATTGTTAGTGAAAGTGCAAATCTTGTGATTAGGGAGTGCATCATATATTGGGAAAAAGCAAGAATTCCAACAAGGGCATATCCTAACTGCGTGAAGAAACTTGTTGATTTATATCATGTTTGGAGAGAGTTGCAAAAAAAATTGTAAGAAAACTCAGGTTACGTTCAAGAGCCGTGAGAACAATTTCAAAATTGATCTTGCTTTGCTTTTGAGAGAATGAAAATAGAGTAAGATAAATTATTTTTAATGAAACAGAGAGAGCCAGATCGACCAGGATGCTTAGGTGGTGTTGATAAAAAATTGTCGGAAAAAGAAGATAGATCTAAACAACGACGATTGGAAGAAGAGGAAAGGGTTGAAAGACAAAGATAACCACTAGCTGCTGAAACTAGAAAATCAAGGGCAGAAGCAATAAAATCTGACTTCTTTGGAAGTAATGTACCCGACGTAGTCACAGTCCATTGGGATGGAAAACTATTACCCGGGTTAGATGTACGAAGTTCTAAAGAAGAACGCTTGCCAGTTATTGCTTCGTTTGACGATAAGGAACAGCTTCTTGCAGTGCCAAAACTAGAACATTCTTCTGAAAAACATCAAGCTAAGGCTGTCTCAACAGCTCTCTTTGACTAGAACCTTCACGATAAAGTACAAATAATGTGCTGCGACACAACAGCTTTCAATACTGGCCGTTTCAATGGAGCTTGTGCTATTTTGGAGAAACTTTAGGAAGAGAATTGCTGCTCGTCTGTCGTCATCATGTTTATGAATTGGTCCTAAAAGCTGTCTTTGAAAGCAAAATTAAGTAAATTACTAGTAGCCCAGATACTCCAATGTTTAAAAAGTTCAGAGAAAATTGGAAAAACATCGACGCTAGTAACATTGAACCATCTCTTAATTTCGTAAAACAACGTGTTGCCGAGACAGACATTCAAGCTTTTTTAATATTTTATAAGGCAGAATTAGACAAAGGTTATGTAAGAGATGACTACCGCAAATTGGTCGAACTGTGCGTAATATTTTTGGGAGGAGACTCAGAGGAAAAATTAAAACTAAGCCCCCCCAAAGCCATGCATCAGGCACGCTGGATGGCGAGAGCGATCTATTCTTTAAAAATGTGTTTACTTCAGTCACAATGCAGAATAACTGCGAAGGACAAAAAGACTCTACAAGATGTTTGCTTATGTTTGTAAAACACTGGATGATTTCGTATCGGAAAAGAGTAAACAATTTTTATCACGACTGCAGATCGACGACAGTTTTCTAAAGGAAGATGTATCTTCTTGGAATAATAATAGTGCTTTTGTGGAAGCTAAAAGAAAAATAAGTTATTTGAGGGTTGTGAATGATACTGCTGAAAGGGCTGTTAAAATGATGCAAGATTTTAACGGACTTATCGCGGCTGAAGAAGAACAAAAACAGTTCTTGCTGCGCTGTGTCCAGGAACATAGAAAATTGTATCCGGACTGTAAAAAAACAACTCTATAAAAAAGTTACCCTGACTGATTGTTATTACTTTATGTTTTTGATTAAAGATTAATGTTCATTTAATTGAATTTTTACTATTATTCACTTAATTTATTGCATTTATAATGATTTTATACCAGACCGAAATATCAAGACAAAACACGTTTTTTACTAAACTTTGAAGCTCGGTCGGCACTAGTTGCAATTTTTCTAGAAAGATGAAATTTTATATTTGAGTATCTTATAGCATTAGTAAAAAATGTAGAGGGTATGCATTTCGAAATTTGAAAAAAAAATTTTTTTGGTCATATAAGGGACACCCTAATATATATATATAAATAATAATACGGTCCCGGTTCTGGAACCATCTACGATGAGCAAACGTCGATCGTTTGATAAAATTTTCTTTTAAAAATATAGTTAAACAAAATGTACGAATGTATTGTGAAATTGTGAAATCAAAACTTACAAAACATTTACTTGGATGTTATGAAAAATTTTTTTTTGATATATTTTACAATCTTGAAATTAAAATAGCAGCTGAAGAAACTAAATATTGAGAAATAATAAAAAAAAAAAAAAAAAAACAATTGTTTTGGTTGCTATGCTTATTTTGTTACTTAAATTTTTAAAAAACGTTCGAGTTCGCGTTAATTTTTTAAATTATTTTCGAGGTGGATAAATATATTAATAGGCTGTACAATATTATGTGTAATTTTAATATAGCTCTTTCCCGCCGCGCCAGGTGAGTCTACCTGTGAAGTTTCCGCGAGATAATGTTGGGCTGTATCGCCGCGGCTTTGGTTACAGAACTTTGTGCATTATTCTCACAAGATGTATGCAAATACCATTATTGGAGATTTCCGGGGGAAAACATCTGGAGTTGCTGTCCGCGAGAATTAAGGTATATCTGTAAACGTGCTCAGGTATTCATTTAAAATGGTTACCCAACCATGCACACAGACATTGCTGTCTAATTTTTATGGAATATATATTTATTTGGATCACATATTCAGTCGAGTTTTCTTTGAGGTTTTATTAAAAAATGTATACTTGTATTTATTTGTTCTTGTTATTATCGTGAGCATGGTAATATAATTTTGTAAATGTCATTTTCTTTTTGTGATTATTAAAATCAAACCCATATAATATCCTCACTAAGATCTACTGAAATATGCCTGCAGCGTTGCAGGCAGGTTCTAGACTCCACTCGTTTTAAGGTACCGGTGTTATAAGTACACGATGAGCTTGAAATTTCAACTGAGAAAACTATCAACCCACATTTTAACCATCAACAAATTGAAAATCTTTATTTTACTAAAAGTCAAAAATTATTTTTAACGTATTTGAATTATTTTTTTTTTACAATTATATTGGCACAAAAAATTAATAAACTTTCAATGAAAATCTAACATTGACGGAGTTTTAAAAATTTATTTGGGCTTGCAACAGAAATTTTCATTTATTCAGTTTTTAAAAAAAAAAAACAAGAATTTTATAAAAATAAATGCCACCAAACTAGAACGTTTCTTAAAAATAAATAACAAAATAAACATAGCAACCATAACATTTGTTTTCTTGTTATTTATCAATCGTTTTTTTAGTTTCTTTACCAACGATTTTAATATCAAAAAATGAAAATGTATCTGCAAATTTCTATCACAAATTCCAAGTAAGAGATTTTATATGTTAATAATTTCATAATTTCACACGAGTGTTAATACATTCATAAATTTCATTAAAATACATTCTGAAAAGTAAATTTTATCAATTCATACTTATGCACTATGTTCAAACCAGTTGTTTGGCGAAACCGATCGTTATTTTAGAAAATTAAATCATATTATATATACGCTTTCTATATTGCATTTTATATGTTGAATTAAATCATAGCACCATATTTCTGAGAAAATGACATTCTACATTTTGTTTTATATAATATTTATATTGTGATGGTGGAATGGATCTAATAATGAACCAAACACAAGGCAATATTTTTAATTTAAATAAATGGTAAAAACATTTATCACTTATTTGTAATCATCAAATAATTATAACGTCACTTAATTATCATAATTCACATTACAAACAATATATTAGCTTCTTTGGTTTTTTTTATGATACGCACTCAGATTTCTGGGAACTCTGCGTGATCCAAGATCTCTGATTATCCCGACTCTCATTATGGATTATCTTTAGGGAATATTTTTCATATCATCTCTTTGATCCAATCCTGTGACGTCAACCATCGAAGTCTTCTTGGCTTTTTTAGACATTATAATATAAAACAGCACTCAGTTTTGTTTTAAACTTATCCTTTGTGTTTTTATAGTTGTTTTTGAAAAGCTATAATACAATTTTCAAAGAGCTGCTGGCGTTTATTTTGCGTAGAATAATCGTTTAATACAGACAGTGAATTAATTTTATAACTTCACTTTAGTATTTAGTTTTTCTTAGTTTGACAATACTATTAGTACTGCCGCTAGCAAAAACAACAACTAGTGATACGGTTATTATTGTTAATTGTAATAATAAAAATATATTTATTAATAAAATTAAACGTTGTTTTCTGCACACTTTAACTTCATATTTTAACTTAATGTATCTAGTTTGCATTAAAGGGCAACTCTAATTGCTTTTGTTGTTTTTTAATTATAATTCGATTGCGTTAATTGGCAGGTGAGCCGCACATTGACCAATGCGATGGCAAAAAGTCAAAATCTCTGAACCATTTTCTGTTAAATTAGTTTGCGGGCCGCCGTTATATACAATTATATTCAAAACACAACAAGCTATAAGTGATTGGATATTTCGTGCGGGGGCTGGAATTTTACTGTCGGCGACCCCAAAACCGAGTTATTCGATGTGTCAGTGCAAAAGGTCGCAAAAATACACCCGACGTGTATGCTTAATATACTCCTAGACGTATGAGAAATTCATTATAATATTTAATAAATCAATGCGGTCTAAATAAAATTTCAATTCGTTTTATTTCGTGTCACAGCTAATGATTCCTCAATAGTTATTATTATCCTTTCATCGTAATTTATAAATCTCTACTATTATTTTACTATATTGGTATCGACGTTTATCGTACACAATTCTTTATGCATGTGAGTTTGCAAACAACTTAACTTCCCTATTAAATTTTTCTATGTCAAAATTTAGACGATATATAATTTATTTTATTTTAAGTGTGTTCAAATAAATTGGAGTAGTTTTAATACATCTATACTATACACTAAAAATAATACAATTCACAGCAAATAAAATTACAATGATAGTAAACAAAACTAGTCGTTGCTCTGTGTATAATTGCTTTCGTAAAAGATTAATAAAAGAAACTACTTCTATGACTTCTGAGCTAAACACAGGCTAAGAAAACCTCGACGCGTAGTGCGTAAAATGCTGAGAATCATTTGATAGTCATGTGAAATTTTTTTTTTTTAATTTCAGTATTGGACGTTCTATTGTCAATGTCAAAAGATATGAGGTCCTCGTCGCGCAAACACCGATGAAGGGTCAGAAGCGTTTGGCGAGGGGGCGCGGGTGCGAGGGGGAGAGGGGGAGGGGGGGGCGCGGGGGCGAGGATCCGGGGGGGCGAGGGGGAGAGGGGGAGGGGGGGCGCCGTGGCGAGGATCCGGGGGGGCGAGGGGGAGGGGGAGCCCAGCACCGCGAGGCCTCCCCCGCCCCCCCCTCGGCGAGCCAACTACCTCTGTCGGCGTCGCCTGCGATCCCGCACCTTCAAGCGAATCCTCAGACAGTCTGAGGATTCAGTATTGGACGTTCTATTGTCAATGTCAAAAGATATGAGGTCCTCGTCGCGCAAACACCGATGAAGGGTCAGAAGCGTTTGGCGAGGGGGCGCGGGTGCGAGGGGGAGAGGGGGAGGGGGGGGCGCGGGGGGCGAGGATCCGGGGGGGGCGAGGGGGGAGAGGGGGAGGGGGGGGCGCCGTGGCGAGGATCCGGGGGGGCGAGGGGGAGGGGGAGCCCAGCACCGCGAGGCCTCCCCCGCCCCCCCCCTCGGCGAGCCAACTACCTCTGTCGGCGTCGCCTGCGATCCCGCACCTTCAAGCGAATCCTCAGACAACTGAAGTACACCGTCAATAAGTATAAAATTAATCCAATTGAAATATCCATATTTATTAAAATTAATTTGTAAGAAATTCAACCGTCGGCTCTTGACTGAGAGGTCCCATGTTCACGGAGAACCCTGTCGTGATATTTCAATACGCTGCGTTTATTGAAGCTTTCATGAAAAATAAATACTTAATAAACCCTTGCTTGTATAAAGTTTATAAAGCGCTTTAAAGCGTTTATAAAAAAATATATAAGAATCTTGAGAGAATTTAAAGAGTCGTACCGCATTTTAGCAAGTGAATGCCAAGCCTATTCAATTAAACTACTTCTTTTTTGAGTTTGGTTAGATGATTTGTATTTATATTGCATGTGGCTGTACAAATCAATACAATAAAAGCTAATTTTTTTAAAAGAAGATAGTTACCAGACGAGTTCATATATTTATTTACAGTTATTTAAATTTTTTTTTTTATATATTTGTTTTTTTTTTTCAGCTTACATGCTTCACTCAGATACATCTGACACTCCCTGGTGCACCTCAGTCCAATCCTCAGACAGTCTGAGGATTCGCTTGAAGGTGCGGGATCGCAGGCGACGCCGACAGAGGTAGTTGGCTCGCCGAGGGGGGGGCGGGGGAGGCCTCGCGGTGCTGGGCTCCCCCTCCCCCTCGCCCCCCCGGATCCTCGCCACGGCGCCCCCCCTCCCCCCTCTCCCCCTCGCCCCCCCCGGATCCTCGCCCCCGCGCCCCCCCCTCCCCCTCTCCCCCCTCGCCCCCGCGCCCCCTCGCCAAACGCTTCTGACCCTTCATCGGTGTTTGCGCGACGAGGACCTCATATCTTTTGACATTGACAATAGAACGTCCAATACTGAATCCTCAGACTGTCTGAGGATTCGCTTGAAGGTGCGGGATCGCAGGCGACGCCGACAGAGGTAGTTGGCTCGCCGAGGGGGGGGCGGGGGAGGCCTCGCGGTGCTGGGCTCCCCCTCCCCCTCGCCCCCCCCGGATCCTCGCCACGGCGCCCCCCCCTCCCCCTCTCCCCCTCGCCCCCCCCGGATCCTCGCCCCCGCGCCCCCCCTCCCCCTCTCCCCCTCGCCCCCGCGCCCCCTCGCCAAACGCTTCTGACCCTTCATCGGTGTTTGCGCGACGAGGACCTCATATCTTTTGACATTGACAATAGAACGTCCAATACTGAATCCTCAGACTGTCTGAGGATTCGCTTGAAGGTGCGGGATCGCAGGCGACGCCGACAGAGGTAGTTGGCTCGCCGAGGGGGGGGGCGGGGGAGGCCTCGCGGTGCTGGGCTCCCCCTCCCCCTCGCCCCCCCGGATCCTCGCCACGGCGCCCCCCCCTCCCCCTCTCCCCCTCGCCCCCCCGGATCCTCGCCCCCGCGCCCCCCCCTCCCCCTCTCCCCCTCGCCCCCGCGCCCCCTCGCCAAACGCTTCTGACCCTTCATCGGTGTTTGCGCGACGAGGACCTCATATCTTTTGACATTGACAATAGAACGTCCAATACTGAAACCCCGCAGCGATTCACACGGAGGCAAGTACAGTGACCCCAGGCAACAAGCTACCCTCAGGCCACAGCAACCCCCAGGCAGCCGCGACCCCCAGGCAGAAACAAGTGCAGCGACGGTAACCATATGGACATCATATGGACCCCCAGCCTGCAAACTTTAATATATAAGGACAACATATTTAGTATGGAAGTCAATGTTAGCTGGACTTTTGAGTTGTGAAGAACTTATAGTAATTTTATTCTTGAATAAAAACCATTTTTTGGAGTTATTCCCGCAGACGGTATTTTTAATTGGCGCAGCCGGTAGGATTGCCAAAGTTAAAGTTAGAATCTGTGCATCGAGCAAAAGCAAGAATTTCCTGCTGAATCCAACTTTGACGTTCGTCTCAACGATTAATTGGCAAGAAAAAGAATATCCAGAAGTCGGAAAGTACCCTCCATTTCAAAAATCAAAAGGAGAAGGCACTAAAAACTCTAAGGAAAAATGAAACTGTAAGTACACTCTGTCCTATAACATTCCTTTACCATTTCTCTCAGGTTCTTTGAAAGTTTGATTGGTATCGCTAGTAACTAAGAATAAAAAGTGAAATTTTCTCAACGAACGTGTTAACAATGGCATATTCAAATATTAAAATCGAGTTGAACAGCATCACATCATTTGATGGGAGCTCTAAATATTTAAATGATTTTCTGTCCGCTTGCGAAGACAAGTTGGATGAGTACCAAAGCCTAAACGAGATACAAAAACGAAATGTAATTCGGGGTATTGTACAAAAGCTAGAAGGAGATGCGTACGATTTAGTAATTTCTCACAATGTTAAAACGTGGCCAGAAATAAGGACCTTACTTATAGCAAATTATGCTGATAAACGGAATCATACGATTCTCATTAAAGAATTAAATTCAATGTTCCAAAATCACGGGAAACCGCCCGAGAATTCGCAAGACGTATCACTTCGAACGTCGTTGCATACGTAAACTTTGTACGAATTCATGTAAGTGAAGAAAGCCAGGGATTATTAATAAATAACTATCATAGCATTGCACTTGATTGTTTCGTTAGCAATCTAAGGCAATACGGAGAGATTATCAGGGCTAGAAACCCTCAGACAATTAATGAAGCACTAGAAATAATAGATAAGGAAGAGATCATCGCTAAATGCAGTAACTTAAACATAAATAGGAGCAGTCCAAGAACTGTCGGTATTGATAGAAACAACTACTCGAATCAAAATAGAAATTATCATGGCAACCAGAATAGAAACTTTAATACAAATCAAAATAATAATTACATCAGGAATAATCAATTTCCTAACAATCGAAACGGAAACTTCCCGAACAATAATTTCAATAGAAATAATAATAATTTTAATAAACCAAGTTTTAATAATTTTAATAAACCGAATTTTAATAATACTTATGGACAAAATTTCAATCGTCCTAACTACTATCAAAACTATCGTAACAACAGACAATTTGAACAAAAGAATGTACCGACACCGACCCCCATGTCAGGCGTACAATCACACAAAAGTAACTACGTAAAACCAGTCCAAAATTTTAATGCAGGACCCAGTAATTTCCAAACAAGCAAACCTAATTTTATCGCCGAAGAACTATTTAACGCGGAGACAAACGAAAATAGTTCGGCAGAAGAAAATTTTCAATTCATGCCTCAACGAAAGAAAGCAACTTGATCGAAGTAAACAATCATGATCAATTTCGACAGTTACCATATATTACAATTAATGAACCTCCGATTAATTTACTTATAGACACGGGATCTAATAAATCATTCCTTGACCCGAGCATAATTAATAAACATTTTAAAAACTCTATTAAACCTGAAAAGTTTAACGTAAGAACCATAGCAAGCGAAAGCTGTCATGAAAATAGCATTCAAATAGGGTCATTCAAAGAATTTAGAACACCCACTAAATTAAAATTCTACTCGTATAAATTCCACTACGCACTAGACGGACTAATTGGGATTGATAATATGAAATCATTAAAAATGCAGTTAGATTTTGAAAAGCATGTAGTTACCACCCCAAATGCACACATACCAATAAAATGGTATACCATTCCTTTAAAACCACAAAAGACAATTACGATTCCAGCTAACGGATCAGTCATTACAAACGTACCGACAAATAAAAACGGTAACGCTGACGCATTGTCACGGATAGAAACAAACGCTAATGAATTATACGATTTAATAGAAGACTATACGGATAATATCTCAATATTACCCCAGGTGGCCGATGATCCGATATTAGAAGACTTTGATAGTCAAACAGACGATACGGTACATACAAGTGTAGAGGATCCGATATTCGAAATACCATCGTCAGAAAAATCCATAAATACATTTAAAAATCAAATATTATTCAAATTTTCAAACAATAAAATAATCAAAACAATAAAGCCATTCCCGAATGTTTCGAGAATTATTTTGAACATACCTAAAGAAGAAAAAGCAATTATTAAAGTTTTTAAAGAGTTCATCAAACCAAAGATAACTTACGGAATACAGTTTGACGACAATTACTTAACCACAACCTTGCAAAAACACTTCAAAAACGAACGATACGGTACATACAAGTATAGAGGACCCGATTAATGTACCAAAGAATTAACGAAAAATTAACGAATAGAAAGGAAAATGTGATTAATAAGGCGAATTTAAATAGAGAAACTTTAGATACAATAGATTTAGAAGCACCCATATTAGGGTGTCCCTTATATGACCAAAAAATTTTTTTTTTCAAATTTCGAAATGGGTACCCTCTACTTTTTTTAGTAATGCTATAAGAGTCTTAAATATAAAATTTCATCTTTCTAGCATAATTGCAACCAGTGCCGACCGAGCTTCAAAGTTTAGTAAAAAACGTGTTTTGTCTTGATATTTCGGTCTGGTATAAAATCATTATAAATGCAATAAATTAAGTGAATAATAGTAAAAATTCAATTACATGAACATTAATCTTTAATCAAAAACATAAAGTAATAACAATCAGTCAGGGTAACTTTTTTTTAGAGTTGTTTTTTTACAGTCCGGATACAATTTTCTATGTTCCTGGACACAGCGCAGCAAGAACTGTTTTTGTTCTTCTTCAGCCGCGATAAGTCCGTTAAAATCTTGCATCATTTTAACAGCCCTTTCAGCAGTATCATTCACAACCCTCAAATAACTTATTTTTCTTTTAGCTTCCACAAAAGCACTATTATTATTCCAAGAAGATACATCTTCCTTTAGAAAACTGTCGTCGATCTGCAGTCGTGATAAAAATTGTTTGCTCTTTTCCGATACGAAATCATCCAGTGTTTTACAAACATAAGCAAACATCTTGTAGAGTCTTTTTGTCCTTCGCAGTTATTCTGCATTGTGACTGAAGTAAACACATTTTTAAAGAATAGATCGCTCTCGCCATCCAGCGTGCCTGATGCAAGGCTTTGGGGGGGCTTAGTTTTAATTTTTCCTCTGAGTCTCCTCCCAAAAATATTACGCACAGTTCGACCAATTTGCGGTAGTCATCTCTTACATAACCTTTGTCTAATTCTGCCTTATAAAATATTAAAAAAGCTTGAATGTCTGTCTCGGCAACACGTTGTTTTACGAAATTAAGAGATGGTTCAATGTTACTAGCGTCGATGTTTTTCCAATTTTCTCTGAACTTTTTAAACATTGGAGTATCTGGGCTACTAGTAATTTACTTAATTTTGCTTTCAAAGACAGCTTTTAGGACCAATTCATAAACATGATGACGACAGACGAGCAGCAATTCTCTTCCTAAAGTTTCTCCAAAATAGCACAAGCTCCATTGAAACGGCCAGTATTGAAAGCTGTTGTGTCGCAGCACATTATTTGTACTTTATCGTGAAGGTTCTAGTCAAAGAGAGCTGTTGAGACAGCCTTACCTTGATGTTTTTCAGAAGAATGTTCTAGTTTTGGCACTGCAAGAAGCTGTTCCTTATCGTCAAACGAAGCAATAACTGGCAAGCGTTCTTCTTTAGAACTTCGTACATCTAACCCGGGTAATAGTTTTCCATCCCAATGGACTGTGACTACGTCGGGTACATTACTTCCAAAGAAATCAGATTTTATTGCTTCTGCCCTTGATTTTCTAGTTTCAGCAGCTAGTGGTTATCTTTGTCTTACAACCCTTTCCTCTTCTTCCAATCGTCGTTGTTTAGATCTATCTTCTTTTTCCGACAATTTTTTATCAACACCACCTAAGCATCCTGGTCGATCTGGCTCTCTCTGTTTCATTAAAAATAATTTATCTTACTCTATTTTCATTCTCTCAAAAGCATCAGCATGTGCAATATCAAACAAATTATCAAGATCAATTTTGAAATTGTTCTCACGGCTCTTGAACGTAACCTGAGTTTTCTTACAATTTTTTTTGCAACTCTCTCCAAACATGATATAAATCAACAAGTTTCTTCACGCAGTTAGGATATGCCCTTGTTGGAATTCTTGTTTTTTCCCAATATATGATGCACTCCCTAATCACAAGATTTGCACTTTCACTAACAATCAGTTTAACCTCACGAATATTGTAAAATAGGACCGAGGGAATTTGTCGATTAGATGGTAATTTTGCACCATTTATTTGATATCTAGGCAAACCGATAAGGAAATTATTTTGTTTATCACTCCGTAATTCCACCGACATGTTAACGCACTAAACAATGGAGCACTACTAATCTCAAAAATCACGTATGAAATGACAAATAAAACATGCAGTTACAAGTCACAGCGCAGTACTTACGCAACTTGTATGGACAAGTTAAAATCGCAAGTCGGCACGGGTTACCGTTTATAAATCGAACTAATATTTTTTTCTAGACAATATAGGGTTATTACTAAACTTTTAAGAAGGTACGCGTAAAAAAATATTGAACTTGAATTTTAAGGGACACCCTAACCCATATACATTAAGAATAGTGGGGAAATTAGAAATAAATTAGCTAAGAAGTTTTAAAAAATCTAGATTTAGTACTCAAACTAGCAATAAAGTATTTAGCGAAGGGCTTACTAGGCATAAGAACGAAGTTAAACGTCCTAAAAAGAAATATTGATTTCAGAATGATCCGGGCAGCAGCCATCGTGATCATGCTGATAACGATCAGCAAAGGACAGATTAAATTAAGCAAGATAGAGGATAACAATCCCGGAATATTACCTTTTAAACTAGGGATAGCGAGAGTACAAAGAGCTAACCATATATTTATCCATTATGTAGAATTAAAACCCATCAGAACTCAACTTTACGTTATTAAAGACCATTTTGAACGATTAAAAATCATAGCTAATGATAACGTACATGCGATCAATAAGAATGAACTCAAGACTCTTTCCAAAACAATTGAGTACAAATTAACTAAAACAATTAATAAAATAAATGTATATGTTAAGGACACGAGATCCAAGAGAGGCTTGATTAACGGTCTCGGAAATATAATTAAGAGCATAACAGGGAATTTGGATGCCAGTGATGCAGAACATTTTAATTCTTTAATACAATCCCTTCAGGAAAATCAAAATAAAATTATAAGAAATACTAAATCAAGCATATCTCTTCATCTAAATATGATAGAAGATTTTAACAAAACCCTCAATTCAATCAAACATAATGAAAATATGATCGAAACAAAAATAATGGAAATGACAGTCCTAACTAAGGATATTTTTAAAATTCAAAATCATATTGAAATAAAAAGCGCAATGGACAATCTTTATCACTCCATTTGCAATATGTACGATATAATATTGGATATTGAAAATGCTATTTTGTTTTCAAAACTTAGAATCCCACATCCATCATTAATTAGCGTTGAATATGTTAAAAAGATGATAGCGTTAATTGAGAAAAGCGAAATTTCACCATACCTTGTTGAACCAAAAGAATACTATAATGTATTAAAAGTAGACAGTTACCAGTCAAATAATCGAATAATTTTCCTTATAAAATTTCCTATCATTACCAATAGAGAATTTAATTACTATCATTTATACCCCATTCCTAATAAAAATAATGAGACCATCCTACCAAAAACTAACTTCCTTATCCACGAGAGTGAATACTATAGATACACAAAAAATGAATGTGACTTCCTAAACAAAGACTATTTATGTCAAGAAGATTCCTTAACTCAGGATGACAATACATGCCTAGAGCAAATATTCGATATAAAGAATCCAACGAATTGTAAGACGACGCCAATTCGAATTAAAAATCCAATCGTGCAAACCATTAACAGTGCAAATTATATAATAATAACCAATGTTGCAACAATCCAACTACAATGTACTGATGCCGAAACCAAATTTATCAGTGGAACATATGTCTTGCAACTACCAAAAGAATGTAGATTTAAGCTACAAAATATGACATACTTCAATCACCAGGACAACATAAATGGAAAACCAATCGTACTACCACAACCAGAAGAATTTTTCATTTTTAACAAAAATACGAAAGAACAACCTATAATTTTAAACAAATTAAGGATAAGTAACAAAATAAAGAAGGATTATGAAATATTAAGAGAGAACGTAAAAAACATAGAAGAAACAAAAGACGTCCACCCAGCAGTCTGGACAATACCGACGTATTTAATCATTTTTATAATTCTAGTGATAGCAGCTATGTACTACGCCATTCAGATTAAGAAGAAAAAAACAACCGCCAACACCGATTTGAATTTAGTACCCATGGAGCCCATAAATTCAAAACTTGAGGAGGGAGGAGATACGAGTTCATATCGTCTTCGGAGCTAAACCCCATTCCGAATCAATTAACATAAAGATGTCAACATTAGACGACAGGGTCACAATGTAAACGAACCCCGCAGCGATTCACACGGAGGCAAGTACAGTGACCCCAGGCAACAAGCTACCCTCAGGCCACAGCAACCCCCAGGCAGCCGCGACCCCCAGGCAGAAACAAGTGCAGCGACGGTAACCATATGGACATCATATGGACCCCCAGCCTGCAAACTTTAATATATAAGGACAACATATTTAGTATGGAAGTCAATGTTAGCTGGACTTTTGAGTTGTGAAGAACTTATAGTAATTTTATTCTTGAATAAAAACCATTTTTTGGAGTTATTCCCGCAGACGGTATTTTTAATTGATCCGGGGGGGCGAGGGGGAGAGGGGGAGGGGGGGCGCGGGGGCGAGGATCCGGGGGGGGCGAGGGGGAGAGAGGGAGGGGGGGGCGCGGGGGCGAGGATCCGGGGGGGCGAGGGGGAGAGAGGGAGGGGGGGCGCGGGGGCGAGGATCCGGGGGGGCGAGGGGGAGAGAGGGAGGGGGGGCGCGGGGGCGAGGATCCGGGGGGGCGAGGGGGAGGGGGAGCCCAGCACCGCGAGGCCTCCCCCGCCCCCCCCCTCGGCGAGCCAACTACCTCTGTCGGCGTCGCCTGCGATCCCGCACCTTCAAGCGAATCCTCAGACAACTGAAGTACACCGTCAATAAGTATAAAATTAATCCAATTGAAATATCCATATTTATTAAAATTAATTTGTAAGAAATTCAACCGTCGGCTCTTGACTGAGAGGTCCCATGTTCACGGAGAACCCTGTCGTGATATTTCAATACGCTGCGTTTATTGAAGCTTTCATGAAAAATAAATACTTAATAAACCCTTGCTTGTATAAAGTTTATAAAGCGCTTTAAAGCGTTTATAAAAAAATATATAAGAATCTTGAGAGAATTTAAAGAGTCGTACCGCATTTTAGCAAGTGAATGCCAAGCCTATTCAATTAAACTACTTCTTTTTTGAGTTTGGTTAGATGATTTGTATTTATATTGCATGTGGCTGTACAAATCAATACAATAAAAGCTAATTTTTTTAAAAGAAGATAGTTACCAGACGAGTTCATATATTTATTTACAGTTATTTAAATTTTTTTTTTTATATATTTGTTTTTTTTTTTCAGCTTACATGCTTCACTCAGATACATCTGACACTCCCTGGTGCACACATTTTTGATGGTTGAATTTCCTGAAATTTTTTGATAGTTCAATGTGATTTATAAACGTGTTTCAATATATGGCTGTTTTATTATCATACCCCTTCAGTTCCTCTGTACTTTGCATTATAAAACAACAGTAAACAAATCAGCATCCGGCGCAATAGAGAATATACAAGCAGAGCTCTGACATAAGCCCGTCCTTCAGGCCTCCCCGGCTTGCGAGTCGCCGCAACACGAGTGGGCCGGACTGCAAGAAGACATGCCACAAAAATTATGACGTGAGAATTTCACACTTCCTCGTTGTTCAGTTGTGAGCACCCTCGCTTATCACGCTAAGAGTGGCACTTTGAATCCGACTTGAACAATGCGTATTTTCAATTTTCTATAAATGCTAAATTTTCTCTGTATTCATAGAATAATTTTTTTAAACTTTTCTTCCAATCTTTAATTTCATCGCTTTGCAAATAATACTAAAACAGCGTGAAGTTTTACTCTTAATATCAACTTTTAGACAGTCGCACTTGTAAGCCTGCGAGCCCCAATTGTATAGAATCTCCATGTCATGAGATATATTTATGTTACTCACTTTCATGCGAGTTTAGCAATGCTATGAAGTCTGAACTTCCTATCATTGTACACAATATCGTAACGATTCAATGAAAAATTGAAGAAATGTTTCCTTAAACAGCAACTCCCCGCTCCTCCCATTGTGTTGCTTGTGCATGGCTGCCATTCTGTACCCTGAGCGGGTGTAAAGGATCGGTAATGGAGTAGTGGACTTGGAATGATTGTGGGGGGATGTGCTCTGGAAGTACTAAGTCAAGGTGGGAGGCTTATTTTACGCCCTAAAAGAGTATCAAATCTAAATGCCAGAACTTTGTAAGGAAAGATTTCTATAATAATGCCATTGGGCAGCAGCGATACGCAGAATTTTCCTTCCAATATAAAACTGCGGTGTAGAAGGACTCGATGATTAATTACACTTATTTTCCTCTAAGAAAAATGGCACTAGCTCAGCATGAGTATATGCTCATGGAAATGAACGCCGACCTCCTCTGAGGAGCGACACTTGATGAAGAAGAAACAGTAATTTTGCTTATCAATAAATCATAAAGAAATTGAAATGTAAGATAAGTACAATTTGTAAGAGACATTCTAGCTTATAGACATACTCTTCCAAAAAGGTCACGCACATTTTCACAGAAGCAAAATCGAATATGCGGGGATAGGGGATGTGGCAGAGCCTGGCGGCGGCTGCGTGACGCGTGACGCGCATGCCGGAGAGAGCGGATCCCTTTCAGTTACAGTAATTACCGGGGCGCCGCGACACCTTGTTAAAGATAACTCCGCAGTCCCGACCAACAGAACAACAGAACAACAGAACAGCGCAGCAGCCACAACAGCCACAACAGCCACAACAGCCACGCACGCCGCGCGGTAAGTCAATTTCAGCAACCTGCTAACTGCAAGGGGCGCGGGGGGAGGGGGGAGGGGGGAGGGGGGGGGAGTGGCGCCGGACGTGCCGGAATATACAGTATTCACATTTTTTCAGCCATTCGTATGAATATTGAAATACTGTCCTTAATGAAGGCAGATTTGCCCTGTATATTCGATTCAACTCATGAAGTTAAACTGTATATAGAATACACATATCAGTGGCGTGCAATCTATGTGAATGTATGCATACACACACACACTCGCACGCTGGAAAAGGTAATTTGGCTCGCTGTCACATTATAAATTTGATATTTATGTGGATACGTCATATATGGTGTCATGAATTACACTAAGTATCAAAAAGTGACCTGAGCAAACGTAAATGCTTTTCACTCAAGCTTTGGTTATCTTCAAGTGTGCATTTTGTATTATTTATATTAACACATTGTACAGTTCACAGCTTTAGCTATGCTTTTAGATGAAATAACATAAATCGTGTTTGAATAAGTAATTACCACGAATGTGCTCCTATAAGTTATACTTTATAATTATCGCGGTAAATTATTATTGTATTTCAATTTAACCGAAACAAATAACACTGCTCTAGTCAAGAATAACACAAACAAATGGAAGTAATAATATTAAGTAGGCAGTTGCAGTTATTACCGGGAGTAGCCCATGGCGGCGCGGGCCTTCGCTGCATATTTAATGCGAATTAGCAGTTGCAGCTTTATCATTTCCATAAGACATTAATTGGGAAGTGAACTTGCTCAACTAACCAACCCAATTATTGTAATGCTAAAACTGTAGAGGTTCGTAAGGCGGCCCGTCCGCTAATTGTTGCCGGTGTGCATTCGTTCTCATTACATTAGGAAACTGAATTCCGTGCAGCTCGCCCAGGTGCGATTAATTCATAATGATCCAAATTTGCCAAATGGACGAAAGCCACCTGGCGTTTGTAATTCCCAAAAATTTAGTTGTGTTAATAAGATAGATAGTGCAGCGTGCAAGGCCTTCCCAACGAATCTCCAAATAATAAAATTCGTATAAATTTAATCATACATTACCATAAACATTATTTAACTTTACAGCGTTTGCTTCATTGGATTTAAGGGCTATTTAATATGAGGTTTTATTTTTCCACCAAATACCATTGAATATAATTTTTATATAAAATATTTTATTTAAGAAATCAATTTTTTCTTAATAACGTTACATTAGTTCAATAACATCCCACAACGCTTATTATTATTTTTGATTAAATCATAAGTGAAAAGACATTTACGAAGTATTTGTGACAAACATGGACGTATGTTAATCACTAAATGACTAAATTGCTGTTGTTGAGGGACAAGGCATTTGCATGGTGAAGATCCATTAATATAATGAAATAAGTAAACTTTTTATTTATATCTTCACATTGAGTTTATTTTATTATTTGCATTACTAGTTTCAACCTTATAACCAGGTCATCATCAGATGCACGACTTAAGTCGACGAGTTTAAGTCGTGCATCTGATGATGACCTGGTTATAAGGTTGAAACTAGTAATGCAAATAATAAAATAAACTCAATGTGAAGATATAAATAAAAAGTTTACTTATTTCATTAGACTAAATTGCTATTGTAGTACTAAGGTAGCAATCTAATAAATATAACAAAAAATATTTGAAAGCGCACATATTAATACCTGTTTGTAGAAAACAATACAAACAACACGGTTTTAATGATAAGTAATAATAGCAAATGTGTTTTAAAACTAACCATTTGTATAATATGACAAAACCATATTTGATATTTTTAAGCAAAATTAATTTGTGATATTTTCCACATTCTTTACTATGACCAGATTTGCCAACTTATCCCGTTGGCATTTTCAGACGACTGCGTTTGAAATCAATTTCGAAATCCCTATTTCTCATGCAAAAGGAAGCGTCAAAGAATATTCTTTGGCGAACGAGTGTAAAGTTCGTGTAATAACGTCCCACTAATGGCCACATTCCCCTTTGATTTCTCCCCGAGTTTTTGCATTGTTAGTTATTAGCGGGCAGGTAATAAAAACTACACCCCGTCACAGGGATGGGGGCGCACAGACCCCATCAAAGGATATCAAACAACCCTAACAGCGTACGGCGAGTGAAAGTGTCTTCATTCAGCGCCGAGGGCCTGTAAGCCTGGCGAGGCACAGATCGGCCCTCGAGTAAGGGCAGTTCTTTCAGCTAGGCGGGTTGGTACCTTTGTGATACTTCCTCAAAGAAAAATGTATTTTTACCTTTTGTTTGAAATATAAAAATACCCTCTACGTATCTGAATTTTTTACCGTGGCTCTCTCGAAATACGCTATGTAACAGATATTTATTTTAAAAATGAACTAAAACCCATGCTTTTGATATCGTTTGTAGCCGGTGTGTCTAAAAGTCATAGTAGCATCCGCGTAGATGTAACTGGTTATTACATACACACATACACACATATATATATATATATATATATATATATACTGTTGCCAGCCACAAGTTTTTAGGTATTTGTGTACTGTTTACTTTTTATCACATTGTTTTCATAATAAATCTTTTAGGGTTGAAATTGGTATATGTGTATTAAACATAACCTCAATTATCTGTTATGATATTTAGGGGTTTAGGGAAGCAATTTTTTTTAATTTCAGTGATGATATATAACGGACGGCTTTTCAAAATGACGTGCAATAGAAAATTCACTTTACAGGCGGCGCATTCCTTTTGCGGGGCAGCTCGGTCGCAATCACCCCGCGTCTCATTTGCTTGCCCTCGGGGGCGGGGGCGGTGGCGGGGGTGCGTCCTAATGCGGCCTGTCCCGGCGCGCCTCTGTCGACTGATTGCCCTGCCGGGAGCGTGACCGCGTGACCAGAGCGGGACTTTGTGATCTTTCGTCTCTCTCTGGCGCACCCCCCCCCCCCCTCCCTGCACGCACAGAGGAAATTTAAAAAAAAACCGTGACTATTTTTTTCATTATCGCTGTCGACTGCACTGCAAAGAATCTGTGCTAAAACTTGACATAATGAAGAATTTTTTTTTCATGATGAGTTAAATTAATTACCTGAACAGTAAATATATATTTAGGGTTTTCCATGTGAAAAGTAAGTAAGCAGTGTCTTTTATGTATTAGGCTCTCAAAAATCATAAAAATTATTTCACCATACAGATAAGTTTCGTACCTACATTTTCACGGCTAGATACCCCAGGTTCTTTAACCGATTGGACTACTGTGACAGCAACTGAACAACTGGTCAAAGTACGAGTGATCAACGGGGATATATTCAATATTTGGAAAAAAAATTTTCCATATTTTAAGGCATGCTTTCTTTAATTGATTTTTTTAATGTAATATGGTTTCAGTGTAAATAATTATAATTTAAATTAAAACACAAATTATGTACACATATTTAAAAAAATAATATTTAAGGGCATGCAGTGTTTTGTTGTTTGTGTAAGCCGCATGCTTTTAGTAGACGTAGGTATGTTTTTGGAGCGTACGCAAATGTTTAGTTAAAAAGCACACACATTTTAACCTTTGTCCTGTATTAAATGCATTAAATACCAGAGCGTGCAAATAAAACTCTGTAAATGAGCATTGTAAATATGGCCGGTATATTAATTTACATTCGGATGTGTGCGGCACATTGATTATTACATGTGGCTGGTTTTATTAATTGGCGCAGGTGGGCGGCTCGGCTGCTTGTTTGAGAGCCGTTGTGTTCTGCACCGCGCATTGTATTTCAATATACCGACAAGTTATTACTGGAAGTACATTAGCGCCAAACAATCAATACATCTAATTCGACAGGACCATTCCAAATAATGCCTGGATGTCATCAGCTCATTTGTGAGTGCAAATTGTTTCTCTGAGAATAGAACCTACCCCTGGCAAGTGTGTCCGGCGCTTTCCAATTACAACCGCTTACACTATCCTTAATCATTTAATACAATCGAGTACATATTTTAGTGAATATAGATTTAATTTATTTTCACATTTACTAAAAACAGTTTTTTGACTAACATTGTTTATACTGATAATAAAGTTTGCGGATTATTAAAGAATATTTTATGTAGCAATAAATATGGAATTCGCTAGTATACGAATGAGTTTCTGGTATCATACACACTATTTATAAATACATATGAGATGTTTATATCTTGGAATGAGTCTTTTGACGATTTCACTGTAATGGATATCACAAAAATGTCGAAATAGAGGCATATATCGACCAAAAGGTAACTTGTTTCAGTATCAGATTACGGACTATTTATCTTACAGCTGCGAGTGGATATTAACTTCGTTTTCAGGATGTCTCAACATAAATTAATCTTCGTATTTTTCAGAATTATGACCTCATCAGATTATCAGAATAATTGTTTTGTGATATTTTACAAATATGGGAATTTTTTAAGTACTTGGTGGCACGGTAGGGCTACATAATTGAATGACCGGTTGCTCAGCCCTGGACACACCCCGCCGGGGGTCTGACAATAGGAAGAGGGAGATGATCAGGCAGGCGGTACCTTGTAGGCTCTCGGAGCTATAGTCTGTCCGCATCGGCTGTCCTGGAATAGGTGTACCTGTAATCCACTCCGCGCTGAAAATTGATTAACAGTTCTACCTGATACAGCAGCCGCATTATTACTGTCCAATAACCAAATGTATTCACCCATTCAACCCAGCACTTATACTTTTAAATTCCAGCTAAATTCAATTAAGGCATTTAGCAAATCTTTACTACCTTCTTCAAAAAAATATTATTTAATGGTGACGGTACAGTTTCATATATAATTGTAACTTAACATTATTTGTATAATCATTCAATTCACTGAAATATTTTTATGTTAAGCCATGTTGATATAAAAAATAAACATCTGGTTAACGAAAACTAAGATAGTCAATTTGTATAGTCTTAGTATAAAGTATATATAAAATATCGCTTTTTGAATGTAAATTTAAATATTTGCAAACAAAATAAACACTGAAGTGAACTGAATAGAAAAACTATATTTAAAAAAGCGTGAGTCTATACTTTAAACATGAAACACAATTGTCTAATACTCATTTTTTTTTCTTGAAGTCTTGTGGGCTTATTGCATTTGAACACATTTAAAATCAGATAACGGAAGAGTCCCAATTTCATATGAGAAATAAAAATATATTATACCCAATTAATTTATCTCAGCATTGTACAAATTTACAAGTTTATTTCACAGTTATCAATTTATAATGTCCTTAGCGTTAAACGAGTAAGCATGATTAATCGCAGGTAATGACGTCCCTCTCTAATCACTCCCCCCGCACGAGAGGACCCCCGCATTAGAGGACCTCCCCTGCGCCCCCCCCCCCCACCCCCCCACCCCGTGATTACTGGTTTACTTTAACACTAATTTACTGCACAAACGCAATTTCGTCGGAATGCGCTCCGTCATAACGGGCCGGGGAAAACCCGAATGTTCTCGGCACTCAGCCCCTACTTGCAGCCAAATATTTGGGATTGTCGGCGCGGATGATGCACGGGACGGCAGCAATCCTATTTTTCAATGCAATAAAAAAAACATTGAGATTTGTATTTTTTCATATGATACGGCTACGTTTCTATTTTGCACTCCACATACACATCAATGAAAACCTAGGATGCTGGCAAAACTCGCCGCGACTTCTTCGTGAAGTGCCTCTCCTCAGAGGAGGTTGTCGATCATTTCACTGAGCATATACTTATGGTTTTCTAAGAGGAAAATAGTGTAGTGGATTTCCGGGTCCTTCACACCGCAGTTTTATATTGGAAGGAAATGTCTGCGTATCGCTGCTGCCCAATGGCATTACTATAGAAATCTTTTCTTACAAAGTTCTGGCGTTTAGATTTGATACTCTTTTAGGGCGTAAAATGAGCCTCCCACTTTGACTTAGTACTTCCAGACCACATCCCCCTACAATCATTCCAAGTCCACTACTCCATTACCGATCCTTTACACCCGCTCAGGGTATAGAATGGCAGCCAAGCACAAGCAACAGAATGGCTCTCCATTTTTCTCTAGTGTCAACAGATAAAAAGTGCAGTTTTGATAAAATATTATAATGGAGTTCCACAAAGTGCGTTATGTCAAAAGTATTTAAATAAGTAATGAGAGTTTATGTTGAGATATTTATAGTTTACATTTTTCAGTGGACAGGCCGGGAAATCTTTTCCAATAAATGGCGCCGCCGTTCCTTGAATTCTTTACATAAACACTTAAGTTGTTACAGCGCGAGCCATCGGTCTACTTCTTTCGTCCTTTTGTGAGCATTGTTTTGTTCACGTGTTTGCTTTTCTTCTGCAACTTCCTTCGGGGGTAGTTTAATATGCTATTCTCTGCTTTGATACAAAACCTGCATTTTTTACTGAGAAATTATCACTTTAAAATTTTTAATAGAGCGTTTAGAAATTGTCAAAAATATTGAATACTCATAATAACTGACAATGGAGTCCTTTAATAATATAAGACTCCATTGTCAGTTATTATGAGTATTCAATATTTTAAAATTATGTATGAAAAAATAAAATCAAGCGATATAATAGATGTATGCATTTTAAATCGGTTAGTATATAAATACAACTACTAGATCGAATAAAATAAAATATGATAATTATAATGGTTATTTGTCAAAAATGACTAAATGAGAATATCAACATATCTTATTCATTATAATAATGATATTTTAATTAAAACTTATATAATAAACTATATTCAATAAATAGTAAGTAATTGCTTCGTTTGTGGTAAGATAAAAAAGCCTTACAACTTATGTTACTGTAAAGAAAACCGTATTTTTTTATTTCTCATTAACTTATAAAATCCAATAATGAACTTATGGACAAATATTTTTATAAACGCTAATTTTAAGAACAAGCAGTTTACAGATATCAAACTGTATGCACTTTTTTTTGCAAAATAGTATCTTCATAATAGTCATTTCAAAAAATTAAAAAACTTTCTGTCTACTGAATGAAAAAAATAAACATTAAAAATCCATATACATTTATCATGTTTCATTTTAATTGTATAGTGTTTGTAGTTAATTTTAACTCAAACAAGCCGTGATATGCAGGTATTGTATATCAACGCTTTTTTAAATTTTAAATAATATTTACTTTAAGTTTACATATTGTTTTGAAAAAACAGGTTTTGCAAACAATCCTCGTGTAAAAGAGATTGGTCACTAAAAAATACAAAATTTTAAAAATTTAATTTGATAATTTTCTCACATGAACACGATCGTCTATTATTTAAGATTTATCTTCTTCTTCAAGTGCCTCTCCTCAGAAGAGGTTGGTGACCATCTCTAATCCTGACTTAAAGCCGCTGCCGCAAATTTTACATCCACACTAGATTTATTTTTCCAGTGTTTCTTTTTCTATAGATTTTACCCTGAAAAATCAGCTGCAGTAAAATCTATTGGGTAATTTTGAAAACATGACCTAAATAGGATACCTTAAATATTTTTTACAAGAATTATAAATTGAATAAATAACTATTTGCTAACTTTATACAAAATTGTACTCAGCGTCAAAATCCACATTGAATATGCCTATTATGCGGTTATTAGGTTACTGATAGTTTTTGATTAACATTTGCCGCGTCCGGGTGTCGATGGCTCGTATAAACAGATCCTTTTTGATTTTGGCAGATGCGACTATCGTCCGCGGACAGTCAATTTGGCGGTCCATTATTTGACGCAGTTTTAATGCACTCGCGGCTAATTGCATTAACGCATCGTGTTTTATTGTAACGAGCAAGCGAAGAGAGTTTGTAATAATTCGTGACATTTTGCCCGGTCGGAATAAAACTGCACAATGATTGTGCATTACGATTTTGGAGTTGTATCATTTTATTTGTGCGTTTTAAAGTTGTTGTTTATTAGATTGGTGGCTCTGGATTCATGCTTTTCGGTCAATTATTCGATTAAATGTCATGCTTGTTGTATTTTCAACTATAATAAATGCCGAATTCAGCTTTTATCCAATAAAGTACGTTTGTATTTTCAAACCACTCGCTTTATATGAAAAGGTCACATTGTTGACTTCTACTTATTATTAAAATTATTTTCTATTCATTTTACTTACGAGTAAATATAAAGAGTTTCAGACTTTTGCAGCCTAACGAGAATTATCTACTTTTTGATAAAAGCACCTCAAGCAGTAACTCAATGCTTAGCTTTGTCTTTGGAGGATAAAAAAGGTCTCAAGTTAACTAAAAATTATAAAACATAGAAAAGTGATTTACTATATTTAAACAAAAAATTAAAAAAAATTATTGGCCAAGTGATTAGACAGTCAATTCTTCATCGAACGGTCCCCGATTCGATCGTCGTCCTGTCAGGTGAATCCCATGGTGATACTACTGGGTATAGAAATCGCACGTTCAACACTTAGCATTTTTCGGAATTATTTATACAAAAACAACATCGTTAGACACTTAATACTTAAAATGATGTATTTGCTGAAAGCCACCCCTAATAAGCGCGATAAGTCCGGCGGGGCGGCTCGGGGGCGCATTGTCCCGAGGTTGATTGAGCCCGGCTTTGATATCGAGGTGAAAATTGGTAAATGTCCGCCGCGGAGGATGGCAGGCAATTTGCACCTGCTTAGAGGGGCGCGGATTGAAATTAGGATTTTCCGATTGCAATCTAGTTTCCGCATTATGCAATCATGACAAGGGATCTCATCACTGCCCTGCGCTGTCGATGTGACTTTTATGCGTGGCCGTGTATACGACTAAAGCAGGCCCGAATCGGTCATTATACGAGTATTCAAAATAATTTATTCACTTATATAAAAATATACATTCATATATATTATACAGTAAAACGGACTTCGTATATAACGGACAAAAATCCGGTCAAATGTAAAAAAAAATAAAAACGTATTAAATGCGAAAATGTAAAAAGTTAAATTATTTTTTGAAATTTTCGAGAGTTGATTATAAACAGCAAACTTCAAATGTGCAAACAAAATTGATTCTGTGAGAATTAAACTGATTCATTTTTAGTAGGATTACCGACTAGTATTTTAAACTTATTTTTATATAACGGACTTTCGGATTTAACGGAC
This sequence comes from Atopsyche davidsoni, assembly GCA_022113835.1. Lineage (NCBI taxonomy): Eukaryota > Metazoa > Arthropoda > Insecta > Trichoptera > Hydrobiosidae > Atopsyche > Atopsyche davidsoni. Next base: position 10,607,613 of record JAILWY010000027.1, read on the forward strand.
ACCCCCTCTCCCCAATTGGTCCGTAGTATCGAGTTTTTACTGTATATCGATTTTTTTTTTACATATTTGTATTTTGACAAATAGTACATATACATATTTAAAAAATATTTCATCATCTTTATCGAGTGTCTCTTCTCAGGGGAAATTGGCAACTATATCACTGGGCATATACTCATGCTGAGCCAGTGTTCATGGTTTTCTTAGGGGAAATAGTATAGTGGGTCCTTTTACACCACAGTTTTATTTTGGAAGAAAAAGTCTGCGTATTGCTGCTGCCCAATATATTATATTATGTTTTCGTTACAAAAAATATTTAGTGATGTTTAAATTATCACATGCTTGACTCATCAAGCAAAACATGAAAATATTTTTAATTGCCAAAAGATTTTTTTTTTATAGTACAATTACTTTCTTTGTTGGTCCCTTGGTTTTAAATAGCCGGTATTGTTTGGGAATAAAAGCGATTGTCGCGAAGACCAAGTCCGGGCCACGCCAGGGGTACACGGGGGGCAGGCAGGGGGCGGTCAGGGGGCGGTCAGGGGGCGGTCAGGGGGCGGTCAGGGGGCGGTCAGGGGGCGGTCAGGGGGCGGTCAGGGGGTCGGTGGAGATGGAACATTTCGCTCAGATAAAATAGATTATTGCCGGGAATAATGCACGTACTACAATGCGTTTTAATTATTTTTTTACCATAAAATAAATTACCGAACCATTCATTCTGATAAAACTGAATGCAAAATTATTAATAAAAATTTGTCATTACGGCGGGATTGTCGATTCCTTTTTAAAATGCACATGTCGATGAAAAATTATAATTTATTCAATTAACATAGTTACGGTCACCATTGTTTATTGTTTAAGGTTAATAAATAATGCACCTATTGGTGTGCAAACTTCATTATACGCATTCAACGGGAACTGTGAAAAAACAAAAAGTCAGACAATAGAGTTCATGAAAAAACATGCCGTCGGTTTAAAAATTAACAAGCTCAACTGTCTATTCAGCTTTCAATTTTGGATCCTTTGAGTGGATTTTACGATGATAAGCCTTAAATTATAAAGTACAAGAACTTTGGACTATAATATGAAAAAATTTCAGATTTGACCTGGTAAAAATGTGAAATTTTTGATCGACGAATAAACAACTATAATTAATAAAAAAAAAAATTTAAGTAAAAGATATCATTAATCAAATAGAAAAAGTGATAAAAAATGGTGATTAGCATTTTCGCCTTTTGATGCCTTCATCAGAGTCAACCAAAAAAATAAATTTTACCTGATCGACGTTACAAATTATAATTATATGTGTTTTAATAAATTAAATTTTTTTAAACTTTAATTTTTATAAATTCACCATAGTCAGAGTTTTACCCACAACGGCAAAGCTGTCAAAAATAAAAGAAAAGGTATGGATATTATAAATTGTTTTTTTTTTAATGTACAGGGGATATTTTTTAGTTGGGAGTATTGGGTGGCTGATTGATTCGAAAATATTCATCGATTTTTTTTATATTTGTGAAAAAATATATATATTATATAACATTTTATTGTTGGTTTACAAGTTTTTTTTAAAGATTTATAGTTTTTCTGAAATAAATATTTTTTCATATTCAATATTTTTCACTTTTTATGATTGTACGTGGCGTTAGATAAGAATCGAAATTTAAAAACGATGGCGTCGCTTATAAACCTTCTGTGCTTTTGTTATGCATGAGTAAGATATTATCTAATAGTATAAAGCGTAGAAGAGTCCTGTAACAGTCGAATTGGCTGCCTTGTATCTGCATGGTCTTTCAATCTATGAGGAGTCGGGGTGGTGTGGACGCTCCGCTGCGTTGTCTCACTGGGTGAATGAAGGAGTTGGCTCCCTGCCACCCCGACCGGTCGTCTGTCCTGCCCCCGCCGAGTTATGAGGGCAGTTCCACCCTAAAAGCCTTGCAACACTCCCCCAGTGAATACACAAAGCCCTTTTTAATGCAGTCGCATATTTACTCACAGCGGATATACGTCTGGAGAAAGCGAAACCGGAAGCTTATTTGGTTTTATTTCAAGGCTATTTGGAAAACTCCGATAATACTTTGTCTAAAGGTACATTTCCGACGTTTTTGCAAGACTTCGTTTAAATTTATCACGGTGCCGTTGGAAAGACATTTATTTGTTTTATTTATTTCAAATAAAAATTATAAGCTTTACAAAAAATATTATTTCTGTAAAATTTAAGTTAACTTTGACCAAAGAAAATTGAGCTATTGTTTGTCCTTATTTCAGTAACAATCAATTGAAAAATTTAAATATATATTTTTAAGCAATATATTCGATAAGAAGCATTTGTGAAAAAATATTCTGTTTCAAGCTGTAGCAAAGTTTGATAAACAATGTGTGAAAATAAAAAAAAAAGATTTATAACCTAATTTTCAATGAGTGTAAAAATACACGTTTACAATCTTCATCGTAAAATGAAAAATCTTACCATTATTAAAACTTTAGTAATTTTCATAAAAGAATCATGGAAATTTGTTAATTAAATGATTATGATAATATAAATTTATTAAGAATTTCCTTCCAGTTTCTGAACCAAAGGAAAACAGGGACAAACGGAAAGGTCGGCAATTTTTTATGGAGAATTTTTTTTTTCTTCGCAACCGAGAAAATGAATTTCGTAAACGGCGAAAAATTAATGAAATCTCTCGCCTATTAGCATCAACGTGGCATTTAATTACTCTAACAAAGTAGTGAATTTAAAAACGCTCTATTAAGATTATCCAAGCTAAATGTTATTGATCTACAAGTACTTTTTTTAGCAGCATCCTCAAAAAATTAAAACACAAGTATTGTTACTTCAACCGTCATGCTGCAAAATGTTCTACCTTGTTAAAACTGGCGTCAAATATGATGTCGAGAGTAAAGCGTGGTTTAAAAGCGCTAAAAAGCTCTAAATACTCTAAAAAGCTCCTAAAGGAATTAAACAGTTGGGCCGCGCGCTTATAACCCAACTTAACCTGCTTACGTGCTAACTCTTCAAACTTGTAACAGCATATCGCACAAATTACGTTACGAATTACAAACCTCGTTATGTGCGGCGGCAAGTACCTGCCCCCGCCCCTAACCCACCCCCTGCTACCCCCTTAGAGTTCAGCTGTCACGGCGGCGGGGAGCACAGCTGACATTTATAATTTTTTAACATAATTAACTTCAATCATAGACAGAGCATACTATGATTCACATACATATTTATATTATACTAGGTATAGGGTTAGGCAGGGAGGTACGGATGATTTGAACGGGGCGCCACTCGTGGTAGAGAGGAGTAAAGAGATTTTTGTAATGGCAACATCCAAGTTACACATTGAATAAATAAAATTTAAGTTTCGTTGAAAACTGAATGTGTAACTGTTATTTCAAATCATCCATACCTCCCTGCCAAACCTTGTATTTCATGTTTTTTTACGTTTTACGATAAAGTATACGAGCAAAGTAAATAATAAAATGAACACGGATATAATACTTAGAATACAATATAAATATGTATGACAAGGCAAAAATATTTTTTGCATGATGTAACATAGTTAAATGCTTTAATAATTTTTGAAGTGCATATTATAAAATAAGACGCCATTACTTGAACAATTAAGCTTCTCCAGAATATAAGCGAGATAAATCTTATTTTTTTGTCAACGACCCGACGGGAGGGAAAATTGTGAAGCGGAACTTGGTTGGAAGTTCTCACTTTACCTTGGCCCTGTCGCTGCACCTCGTGCCCCGCCCCGCCCCGCGGCCAAGGGCGGCCAGGACGGCCAGGGCGGCCAGGGCGGCCAGGGCGGCCAGGGCGGGACTCGGGGGGTAGTTGGGGCACTTCGATCTCGCAGTCGACACTCCGAACTGTGACGCAGGCCATATTAGTTTTTAATATTTTTAATAAAATACTTAAGTGATTTTTCCAAAAATTTGTTAAATTTTATTAGTGACCGGTTTCGTAAAACTTTCACGTTGGCATTACCAAACTAACATGTGGAAAAATACTTAAAGTACTTAAATAAGTTTTTAATATTTTTTTAAGCGTATTAGATGCGTGATTCTTTACAAAAACCTAAGACATGCATTAAACTGCATCTACGATGTTTTTAATATTATAAAGTAGCTTTAAAAACTTAAAGTTTTCGTTTTTGATTTAAGTGTATGCTTTAAAAATTTAAGAATTATATCATACCTACAAATAGTTTATTTTAATTTTAAAACCACTGAATTTTTCACATAACAAAAATGTTTCCAAAAAAAGTTCGAAGTGGTTTATCACATAAATATCAAATTTTGATAATTTTAGTCTTTAAGTCTACGTACGGGTCATTTTAGTGTTGCATAAAACATCTATGAAAACCTTTAATTTAATTTTTTTTAATTACTTATTACATTCAATAAACAAATAAGGTGATATAATTAAAATGTTTATCTATTCAAACAACCCTCCAAGTAGACCCTCGCCCGACATATTTCTTTACATGAATAGATTATACATTTCCCGTGCAGTGCTGTAGCCTCAGTGGCTAACCCAGTAGTAACCCCAACCCTGATATTTCTAATTATAAGCTCAAGAAATGGGTTCACATCTGCATCAGAAATTATTATGACGATATTGTATTTTTTATAAATAATTAAGAATTTATTACAATTCAACTGGTTTTGAGATAAGTTATTTATTATCTAATTAACGTAAGCTTCAACTTAAGTGTTAAGTTAAAGGAACCGAATAATTTTTTTTCAAATAAACAAACTATGCAAGCTTAAATCTTATGTTTCAAACAACTCATATCCGTCAGAGTGTTTGATCGTTTCCTGAGTCGAACTTCGTAGTACTCCGTAGCCCGTAGAGGGTCTCTACGCAGCTTAAAATCACTCCAGTATTTTATTTAATATATTGAATTCTGTAACCTTACATCCGTCAGAGGGTTTGATCGTTACTGAGTCAAATTTCGTAGCATATCGTAGCTCGTGTAGCATCGCTACGCAGCGTAAAATCACTCGATTATTTTATTTAAAATATTAAACATTGTAAGCTAAAATTTTACGTTCCAAACCACGTATATCCGTCAGTGTGTTTGGTTGTTTTCTGAGTCGAATTTCGTATCAGATCGTAGTTCGTAGAAGGTCGCTACGCAGCTCAAAATCAGTCGAGTATTTTATTTAAAATACTAAACATTGCAAGCTAAAATCTTACGTTTCAAACATTATATATCCGTCAGTGTGTTTGAACGTTTTTTGAGTCAAATTTTATAGTAGATCGTGGCTCGTAGAGAGTCGCTACGCACCTCTAAATCACTCAAGTATTTTATTGAAAAAATATTTAACACTGCAAGCTAAAATGTTACGTTTCAAACATCGTATATCCGTCAGTGTGTTTGAACGTTTTTGAGTCAAATTTCATAGTAGATCGTGCCTTGGAGAGAGTCGCTACGCAGTTCAAAATTACTCGAGTATTTTATTAAAAAAATATTAAACACTGTAAACTAAAATCTTACGTTTCGAACAACGCATATCCGTCAGTGCGTTTGATCGTTTTCCGGGTCGAATTTCGGAGCACATCGTAGCTCGGAGAGGGTCGCTCCGCAGCTCAAAATCGGTCGAAAAAATTCGATCATAGACAATCCCGGTACGCAGAGCCGAATTCAAATTCAATTCCGCCGTTCCGAACGCACCGGGCGCCGCCCCGCCGCGGGGAGGACCAATCGGGGCCCGCCAGAAAAGTGCAGCCTACAGCCCTTGCAGTTGCATCGCGGGGCCGGCTCGGACCTCTCGCTCGGGCGCGCGGGCCGGGCGCGCGGCGTCCCTGTCCCGCGGCCTGCAGCCCGCCGCCTCGGCCGCCGCGGCGTCGCGGCTCAGTCCGTCGGTTGCACTTTGCCGTGGAGGAGCGCCGCGACCAGCCCGAGCCGCCCTCGACACCCGAGCCGCCCTCGCCGCACTCGAGCCGCCCTCGCCCGAGCCGCCCTCGCCCGAGCCGCCCGGGAGCGCAGAAGTGCGAAGGTTAGTCCACCACGAACTCTCCCTCCGCGGCGGCAAACTTTCCTCCCTGCCCCCGCGCCCCGCTTTCACTCCGCAAACTACTTTTGCGTGCTTTAAATTTCGAATACGCAATGAAACTTTGAAAACGTCCTTGACCCGCATACGCATTTTTGTGCTACTCCCTACCGTGAGCCTCTTCAAAGTATAAAAAAAAAAATTACATTGACGCGCTTGCAAAACTTTTCCCAAACTTTATAAACTTTACTATCATGCGTCAAACTACAAATCCTGAAAAAAAACTCTCGCGACTTAATAAATTTTATAAAATATATATGTACTGAAATTGTTCCCATAGGCTTAATCGGTTGATAGTTTCGCGGCAGTCTCCCACTAGTTCCCCACTATGTGTCTGGGCTATAGTTGGGGGTAGCAGGGCGGCAGCAGAGCTCGCAGGCGGCGGGGCTGCTCGCCAGCCAGACAGACGGTTCCCGCCGTTTCTTCCCGTCGCTCGTCCGACGGCAAAATTATTTATACCTACGTATTGTTTATAGAAAACTCCCCGCCGCGCTGCCCCGCTCCCCGCTCCCCCCGCCCCGCCCCGCGCGACGCACTCACTTCAAATACGACATGCTACTCGCTATCACCGCTTTAAATATACTTTACATCAAATTCAGCCTCGATTTGTATTACTTTTAATGTTATTATTATCAATTTTACGATTCACATTGAAAAACATCATAATAAAATCAATGTATGTATTCCGGTAAAAGATCACTTCGAAAGACTTCTACAAACCACAAATTCAGTTGACCTATACAATAAGATAATTTGCCTCAAATTTATATTATTTATTTCATAAGTCTGGCCGGCAATTCATTAATAATCAAAATTTCTCTTTTTATTATAATTCGTCAGTAAATGTAATACGTTCACAAAAAAAACCTCTAAGCGAATTTTTCTCTTTTTACAAAAATCGGTCATAAATTAAATAAAATGAATTTAAAACGTTTGATTGAGCGGTATAAACCAACTATTTCATGTATATTAATCGTAAATTGCAATCAGTATTTGTCAGATACGGTAAACAAATAAATGGCTTTTATTAACAAATATAGTATTCCCAAACTTTATACATACCTACCAAACAACCAGAATATTATACATGTTGACCTAATCTCCATTTTTTTTTATAAACAACATCAATTAAATGCAAAAGCTTTTCTATCGGCTCCAAATAATAAAAATATTCGACGTTAGACTTTCAGTAGAGATAGATTATTTGATGCGCATATTATTTCATTTTGTGTGTTAAGGTTGTTCCCATAAATACAATAATATTTTATTCTCATTGAAATCATTTATAAAATTATAATCAACGAAAACTTTTGAATTTGTGCTTCAATATAAATATCCCTTTTTATATTTTTACTTTCCAAACTATTCAGTTTCAAAAGTTTGGCTTGAAACCTTGCCGCGGCCGTCTGTACCGGAATAAGAATAATGAGCCATTTTCCTCTATTTTGAGACAAGCTGGTTCGGCCGCAAATAGCCTGATTTGCAATAAATGACTGAGCACAAATTATTCTTGGCAAAACACATTTATAATAAATATCATTACTCAATAACTTTGCGAAAATTGAATATGAGCAAATAATATTTCATTTTATAAAATATCAATATTGGCTTTGATAGGTAAAATAATTTAATAGTTGAAGTACTTAATATATACTTTATTTATAGATGAAATTCAGTATGCAAATGCTGCGCCTGACCGGATGCCTTATTATCAATTTTTTATTAGACAAATTATACATAAAACATATTGCAGAATATTAACATGCATACATGGTTTATTTAAAAAAACTTAAAAATAATTACCATTATGCTCCATTGTAACTTGCTGTTGAATAAATCTATGACATTTTTTTTAAATTTATTTATCTACTCATAACTTATTAATAACATTATCAGATCGACTTGTTCGGGCTTGATTATTATTTGAGCAACAAATATTTTCTTCTCTTTGAATAAAGCTGTATAATTTATGTTTTATTTTATAAAACAATCTAATATTTAAAACCATCACAAATATGAAATCTAACATTAAAATCTCATTATTAAAGAACAAATTAAATTATAAAAAAAATTCTACTTTGGTTACAATAACTCCTAAAGATACCGAAACCACTTCAGTACCTTTTTTTTATTGATTTAGTATGAATAACCTCGCATAATATAAATCGCTTTGGAAAGTTGATAAGTGTTGAAAATTTTATTGATATGCTAATAGCATTGGTCCCGCGGTGGAAAGTAATTTTCTTACCGAGTAACCTAATGGAAATTTTCTGCATTTTCCTATGTTTGGTTAGAATAATGTAATAACCTTGGCTGAAGAAGTCAAAGTTAACTATTTGTAGGATAAAAACCCCATTTTTAGATATATTTTTAAAAAAAACTTTTTTCCCATTTTACCTTTCAAAATCTGACTTATACAAAATACTAACGATACTATGATATCGGCGTCTAGAAAATCCTTTTGATATTTTGGTTAAGAGTAAAATAATTCATGTCTAAACAAATTACCTATAAAAGCGCAAACAACTTAAACTTACTAACCAAATATGATTTAAACTTGCTGTCTTTTACTTCTTCAAACTGGTTTGATTTAAAGGCCCTTCAAGCTTCAGTGTTTTCCGATCGTATTGGGAACATAAAAAAGCCTTATTGAGCTTTTTAAATTTTCAACTCAATAAACCATCAGAGAAAAAAGCAGTTATAAATATCCCGCAAATAGCAGCGCTTGTAATGTGAATATTATCTCGAGTGAAGGTATTTTCTCGTGCAACGCGTAGGGGCTGCAGCTTGTAACGATGTTATTTTCAGCCTTGTTATTTTTCAATTCCTCCTAAGGGAGGCCGCCTTTCCATTCGAACTAAGAAACAGGCAAATAACATAATTTATAAATAAACTTACAGAGATATAAGTACAAGGAACACCATACGTATTTCCAAGTATTATAATTAGAGTAGATATATTTTTTTAATGTGTCTCATCGCTGGATGTGTTTTGATGCTTAATTTTTATAATCGATGATTTTTTTAATTAGTGGTATTATACACAATACTGTTGCATAAAACGTTCGTTTTCGACAGAAATAAAAATTATTTTTATTGTAGAATCAAAAACCAATCAGGACTTTTTATAAATTATCTTTTTTAGTATTTTCAACCATTAAAATATCAGGCATTTTAATTCTTTTTAAAATACTATTACTAATAAAATGAAGAAATCAAAAACTAACACATATTAATGCTTAGTTTTGATTCACAAAAGTATAGAAAAAGACTTTAAACTTTCAATTCGTTTTGCCAGTTTTTAATGACCTTTTATCATAACAACCTTAAAGCGTAAATTTCCATAACATGTAGAATTATTATAATATAATTTAGTTTTACATAATATTTCAGTTAAAAAAATGTAGCTTAATTTTGAAAACATCTAAGAAAAGTAATAGTATACAATTTGAGATATGTAATTAACAAAATATCTATTTATTGAATACAATGACCAATTATTTAAAATTAAATTAAATAAGTGCTATACAATGACTTTTTTTATATTTTTCCAAACGCATTGAAAATTGTATTAAAATTTTGGATTTTTTTTCTCGCATAAGCTATCAGCTAACAATAAATAAATCACATGATGACTAGACAAAACAACAAGTGATGCTTCATGAATCTTGTCGTGAATTTTATTAAATATACTTAAAAGGTATTTTTGATTTTAACGGGTCGCTTAATAATCTAGTGAGTGTTATTGACAGGCGTACGATACACGTTCTCGTGGTCACAGGATAAATAAGTTACATTCTATGGGAAATAGAATCTGTGAACCGCCAGGTGTTTTTCATAAATTTATGAACGAAAATATATTTTAAGCATATCGGTATTTAATAAAATATAAAACTTTTTAAACTAACATAGTTGTAAAATTAGCTTATAAAAAGGTTCGTGGTGATTGTAATTTATCAAAAGCATACTCGCGTTAATGTTTTAATTATTTAATTTGGTTTCTTGAGTATAGGAGTGCTTGAGGTTTTGATGGTTCCGGCGTTTTAGACCTGTGTTGGGACCATCTTTAGGGTTTTCCCTGAATTCCCGGAAATCTCTAACCAAAACAGGAAAAACCAGGCCTAAACGTCGAAGGAATCACAACTTCAAGCAGTAAATTCAATAAACCAAATCAACTCATAACATCGGCTGCCAAAACCTACGATCTAATAGAATAAAGTAATATATGTATTACTAGCAAGTAGGTTGAGCTTTATTGACGATAAGTTATATATATTTTTTCAAAAGCTGTACATGTATAATAAAATCCTAAATGTAACGCAAATAAATCATGGTTAACTTGAACCTACACTGCACAAAACAACCTTCTTTCTGCCATTAGAAAGAGTATTACTATAATTTACCTTTTCTAACTAATATATATTCAAGTATTCCAATATCGTGTCTTAGAAGTATGCTTGATTTTTATTCTAGATATATTACAATTCCAATATAAATATTTTAACGACGAACGAACAGTAAAAGACATCAAAAAGAATACAAAATCACTTAATAAAAAAAGGGCTTAGACCAATTCCCGAGTTGAAAAATAATAATGCATTTCTTTACGGCTGCATTGTTGTTATTAGTACTTGGGAGCTGAGGGACTCGGCAAAAAAAATAGATTGCATTTTATTGCATTTTAGAGTGAAGTGGCGAGGACGGCTGCGCTTTGCGTATAATTAAATCTGAGCGATGTAATGGAATGCGGCAGGTTTGTTCTATTTCCTAGATTTTCGCTTAATTTTTGTCGAGACATTCACGGAAAAGTTCTGTAAAAACGCCTCAGCCGCTGCACGAGCGGGAATCCGGAAATTTCAACTTTCATGTAATTTGTGAAGTAATGAATTTAGCAGTTTTCGAGATGGATTTTCTTCCAAGTGGCATTTACACAGCCATTTGAAATTTTGTTTTAAAATAGGTAGACTACAAATTAAATTATCATTTCAAAGAGCTTTACAATTTAATAAATCGTGGAGTGAATTTTTTCCCACTCTAAAGTGTATATTACTTGGCGTTTATTACAATATAATCCAACGGCAATGGTAATTTCTCAATCTATACCTCTTTAATTTCTGAAATGTTTTTGATTCATGCGCTATGAAATAAGCGTGAGACGTTTTAAGCAATATATCTGAATTAGTATTTTATGATATTTGTAAAAATAATCGTGTTGGCTTGAGGAAAACGACGAAATGTGAACTAGACCGGTTTTTATTGGCGGAGCTGAACGACGGAGGTAGACTTAGATGAATGTTTGGAGAGTAGACGGACATGGAAAAGTAACTGTAATGTCCAGTTTTCCAAGAAAAAGACAAAACAGACCACATTCCGATAGTACATAGCGACCAAATCAAGAATATATTAACAGTGGACTTAATCTTATACACTCAGGTAACTCTTTTTCTACACTATTTCCTACACTCTTACAGTGTACGTCGGATATCTCAAATATTCACATTAACAGCAGAGCGGGTATTTAGATAATCGAATCTCACTTAAGACGAGGAAAACTTTTTCAGGATTTATCTCGTTGTTTCAAGAATGACTCGATTAAAACGCGTATCGGTAAAAAAATCAGATTTAGTAAAAACATTTAGTTATAATCATTTGTAAAATATTAATACGCAATTTTTTTTAGATTGGGGCACACAATATAATGTTATTATTTTGAATGGTTTTTAAAATGTTTTGATATATATTTTAGCCAGTAAGTGGGCCAATGGGACCTCAGATGATTAAAGCATTTGTAAAACGACAAAAACTATATATTTTTAAAATTCCATCTAATATAAGAGTAATAGGCATAAGTAATGCTATCGGCTTTTACCCGAACACGAACGCAAGACATGCCTACTCCAGTGTACCAACAGTTGCTTTGTGATTAAGTCCACCTTAATAAAACGGTGAAGGAAAGTCGCTCCTTACGGACGTCTCTTTTACAATGAAAGATATATTAAAAAATATATATCCTCGGAGTTTCCATTTGTTGAGCTGCTCACTCGACGCTGTTGGCTGAGGGGATGGGATGGAATAAAAGAACGACGTGTGATGGAAAGGAAAGAAGGGTTTTTATTTATTTTAATAGCAAAAAATTACTATTGTCTTCATTATAACACCTGCATTAATCTCTGGAGAAGCAGTTAAATAATGAATGAAATAAAAACGGTAAGTTTGTATTAATTTTATAAGACAATTAATGCATACGGCCCATTATTATTGCGGCTAAGATTTGCATGATTCGATTATATATCGCCGTCAATTATTGTTACAAATGATAAATATTTTCAAATGATAAAAAAATGTAATCGTTTGAAAAGAAAATTCAATCTTCACAGTAAAATAACAAAGTGAAATTGAAGGGGTGCTCATCAAATACGGGGGTCGTTCGATGTATTTCCGGCCTATTTATTTTTTAACATAGGTCCCTTCTAGGGCGATATACTTTTCAAGACGATGTTACCATTTTTTTTCCCTTCTGAATAGTAGAATTTGTCGAGGTCCTCGAAATAGTACGAAGTTTCGGTCATGACTTCATAATTTGTGGCAAAGCGGCGTCCTCCGAGCCATTTCTTCAGGTTTGGAAACAGGAAAAAGTCACTGGCAGCCAAATCTGGCGAATATGGTGGGTGGTCGACCAATTTGTAGCCTTAATGGCGTAATTTTGCCATTGCAATGGGTGACTTGTGCGCCGGTGCGTTGTCTTGGTGAAAGAGAACTTTTTTAGGGCCATTCCGGGGCGTTTTTTCTTCAGTTTAGCATCGAAACGGTCAAATAACTGGGCGAAGTACTTTCCAGTGATGGTTTTACCCTTTTCTAAGTAGTCGATGTGGATAGTGCCTTTTGCATCCCAAAAAACAGTCGCCATAACCTTTCCGGCCGATCGAGTCGTCTTCGCCTTCATCGGCGGCGCTTCGCCGCTTTTTCTCCATTGCATTGACTGTCCCTTGGTCTTCGGTGTGTAATAATGGATCCATGTCTCATCGACGGTTACAAATCGGTGCCAAAAATCGGTCGGATTATGTTTTAAAATCGCCAGAAACGTCTGCGAAGTGGTCACACGTTTGCGTTTTTGCTCGATAGCTTCTGAGATCGCGCTGAGAGCTTGCGCATATCCAAATTATTGTGCACGATGTTGTGAACACAGATCAAAGAGAAGTTTACAGCCTCTGCTAGCTCTCTGGTTTTGATTCGACGATCGGCCATAATGATATCATGGATTTTTTTATCATTTCCGGCGTGGTGACGATATTTGGCCCCCCCTGGCGGTCCTCATCAAAAACACTCGTAAGACCACGAGCAAATTCAGCTTTCCAAAACTTGACCATTGTTAACGATGGAGCAGACTCTTCGTAAATAGAATCCAACTCAGCTTTGATTTCCGCATTGTTTTTCCCTTTCAAATGAAGGAACTTAATCTCCGAACGATACTCAATTTTTGCATTTTTCACAAATCGCAAAAGACGCTTCACGTTTATGGCTGCCAAAACAAAACTAAATGTTTTTTTGCTTTAAATTTTGACATGAGTCATCTGAAGGATAGCAAATGTCAAAAATATTAGCGATTTTGTTCTACAATAACGTTATCTATGTTAGGCCGGGTATACCTCGAACCACCTACGTATATCTCAAGCTTTAATGGTTCACTTTTAGCTCCACAAAAATCACGGGAACTCTTATATTTACCTTTTTAAAGATATTTTAAATGTTAATTTTTCACATTATTTTATTTATTGTATACCTATTATTTAGGAACTAACTCTGGTAGTTATGTACGGTCATAAATAAGCCTTTATTCAATAGTTACAAAGAAGAGATGATGACAGGCAACGCATATTCATACGTTTTCTTGCCTACAAATTATTACAGCAATTGACTCCAATTTCCATTGCAGTTGTCTATTCACGCTCAAATGATATCGAAATGATAAACTTTATTCTATTTTGTATTGCAATGCGTCTTTGTATATAGATATTCTGTCAATACATCGCTTATATTAACAACATGATTATAGAGAACACCTGTCTCGTATAATAAACATAATTTAACTGTATTATTTTTTATAATAATATGTGTATTAAAATGCGAGTAACTGCTTTTCATAGTGTTGTCTTATTGCCTTTATTTATTGTGTAAAGCATTTATGGCAAAAATAAGCTCCCATCTAGTCGCCAATCGACAGCACAGGAACACGAGTTTTGGGTCATTTATCCGAGCCTTTGTTCTTAGGAGTCTGAAACCCTTGGAGGAACCGCACAACATGCATATATTAACGCAATTGAAATACAACCTAACATCAAAATACTAGATTAATTATTTTCTTCGACAGGTACCGTACACGGAGTAGACTTAATCCAGTCGCAAATCATACTAATTGCTTTAAACGGCTTACTACGTTTAAACGTTTTTACTTTTACAATGAAATTGGCTTAGTGGTATCGATGTCTTCATGAAAAAAATTCACATGGAAAATATATCGAATTCCATACGTTCAGGCCACAAGTGGAAAAGCAAGTCTGTGGAGAAATGCTTATTCTTGTTTTTCCGGCAAACGTCAAACACCCGCAAAGTAATCCAGTTCCAGTCTCCTGTTGCGACATTCGGAAGTTCAATATAAAATCTTTTCATCTGAGCAACCCTCGACAGCTAGCTGGACTCTTTCCAAGCTCACGCAATTATATTAGACTGAAAACAGAATATTCCAGCAGCAATTGAGCCATAAAAGCCTACAGAAATGGCTTATTTTTTTATGTTGTAATACTGCGTTATTATAACTTCGTTTTCAATTATTTAAAGATTACTTAGAGAACAATCAAAACTTATTATTTTTTATTTAAAAACGATTGTATACAGCTAACTCTACTATAACTAAAAGTGTGATTAATGGTTCAATATTATATACAATAAATTACAAAAAATATTATGATTCAAAGTCTTATCGTGGTTTTTTTATTAAAATAAGATAGGTCAATGAATATTAGAAATAAACCAGTAAATGTTGCAAATTTTTTTTATCCATCTCAATACTTATTTGAGTACATTTATTTTGAAAGGTAAATTTTTTTTACATCACGATCCGTATTACGTGTCACTTTGTAGTATTAATTTAGTAGAGAACTTAACATCACGCCAACTTAATTATTGTACAAGTACCCGCTCTAGGCTGTTTTTGTAAGCAACATAGATAATTAGAATACTAAAATTTACTCGACAAGATGGTGATGATAAAGCGGTTGCTTTTGCCCTTCATATCTACTCTATTTTAGAGTAGGATACTCATCAGCTTATTCACAGAGTTAGCCCAACAGAACATTAGTGAAAATAAATAATAACGAATACAAAAAAAAAAACTCCTCAAATTCAACAAAAAGGCTAAAGAAAATATTTTATATAATTTACACAAGATCAATTTTCCAAATGCTTCGTCAATATTATTTTATTTTAATGTGCAGATTATTGAATTGAATTTTCCTGTATAACAAGAGTTTATAACACTCAGTTCAACATGGTCAAAATTTAAAAAAATAATATTTCACTTAAGTGATTTTCAACTCAAATAACCATAATTATAAATACATAATTGTTGTGTTCGTAAGCATTGAATGCCGTTGAATGTTGGGTTTGTGATTTTCAAAATGTCAGTCCCGGTGTTGTCTGGATCCTTGAAGATATCGTATTTCAGTACAGCACTCAAGAAAAAAAAACTATACATACTATTGAGTATTAAAAACTGTCAACACCTCCTATTTTGCATCGGAATGTTTTCATAGTGTATAATTTTATTGAATCGCGTAATATTTGCATTACAGCGCAAAGTTTGATGTTTTAGATAATAATTAGACATTACAACACATTTAAATACATGGAAAATCGATCTCTCTGATATTGAAATGTGAGATATCAGAATAGAGTCTAAGAACCGACAGTACTAGAGACGCAGGGTTTGCTATGGAGAAATACTATTAAAATATTCCATCAAACTAGTCGTCCAATATGCCTGATATTACAGTGCAAGGTTTGCGCAGGCGGGGGAGCCTTGAAGTCAAACGAAAACCGTTTATCTGGTGGGCCCTTCAAACACTTGGCGGGCGGACGAAGGCGCGGCGGTAATCGATAGCGCCTGGCAGGGACCTATCCCAAGGCCCCGCCGCGTGCCCCGTCAGGGCTGCCTGCCCCCCAGGGGGGTCCGTAGGCCTGGTGGGGGGGCCCAGGCCCAAGGGGGGGCCCCAGGCCCGGGGGGGACCCGTGGGCCGGGGAGGGGCCCAGGTCAGGCGCACCCGTGCGAGCGGGGGAGATCAAGGAAGCGTGCAAACACCTTGCCTCCTGAAATCCGCTGAAACCTTCTTTATTTATTTTATACAATCGTTTATACTATATTTATATTATATCTAATCCACATGGAAACTATAATAAAAACATTTTTTTTAATTATTATTTAATTCCATCCTTTTTTTAATGTCCGTCCCGGGCAGCGCTGTGGTACTACTTCCGGGTGCCGACAGCTGGTCTTTTTATATATAATATATCTAATAATCACACATAATTCATTCATTCGTGAGGGGGGGTTTCCCAGGGAGCCCACTTTTCGCTGTTCCCTAGTCTGCCTCCTCTCCCTTCTATTCGTCTCTGACATTCATCCCTTACTATCTATGGAGACAGCGTCTCCGTTGATTGGTCCCAACCCTTTCCCAATTCCATCCCTAAACCAGAATTACATAAGCACCACAGCAAATCCACTTAGTTTATCATCTTGCTTAAATATTTAGTCCGTACTTATTTATTCATCTTATTCTTGAACTCGTGCTAAAATAGACAAATAACTAAATTTATAAATCCATGTACACTACTGCTTAAGCCACATATTGTAAACCCCACAACCTGCACGCAAGATCAGGGGAAAACCACACAACATAAAAAATGAAGAATCTTTAAATTTTTATGTATAATCGTTATTAAGATTCATATAAGTCAACATATATATATATAAATCAAGGTTCCCGTTTATATGTACATAATTTATATTTTTCAAAACATTGACCGTTTTAATGTAAATACTAAGTTTCAAAATGTCATATAATATTGTACACTACGACTCAGCTAGATAAATAAATTATAACGTTAATAATTCAGCCTCGAGCTGGCTTCCTTACATGTTTTATAAGTGCACGAGCCTTAACTTTCATGAATTATTAAATATCGCTATTACAACCCATTGTTGTTTAAATTAGATATATGGCAGTAAAATCGATTGAGATTCAAATTGTAAATAAGGAAACCTATCTTTACTACAAATATAATATAAGTGAGTATTATTATATTTTACAATTAATCAAAAGCATTTTGCGTAAGCAAAGAACAATACATTGCTTTAAAAAGATAATTCCTTCTTTCGAGCGTCGGTATAAATAATTAAAATCTGCCATCGCGCCACTAGAATTTGTCACCGGATATTGCTTTATGCTTTCTTACCGTAAAAAAAAAGATGAAATAACACAAGCCTCAATCAATTCGACCCCGTTAGTAAAATAAAAATAAACGAAACTATTTTTACAAGGGCTGCAAAGTGGCTGTGATCAAAATGTCACAAGTCTCAGCGCTTGAAACGCCCCGTACGGTAGTTTTCCGCGAGCCGGCGAGGCCTCGCTGCCAGGAGCCCAGGCAAGGGAGGAGATACAGCCTCCGGCTCGACAGTATCCGACTGCTGTAACGAAAACTCAGTTAGGGTGGGCTTCGAGTAGCGGCCGACGGGGATGTTATGTAACGACCTTTTCAATATTGACTTTTATACTACGTACCAAGATTCACGATTATTTGTCTACGCCAAATAAAGCTCTCTGAGTATTTTATCACTGTCTGTTGTGTGAGCGTGAAAGCATTTTAAATATTGTTCATTAAAAAAAAGTAATTAATATTTAAATTAAATCGATAATACAGTAGTATTAATTGAATTTTTTTAATTTCATTTTAAGTTGTTGCGGGTGCGTAATGAATATGAGTGTCCCCTGCGTATACAAAAGCAAACCGCGCTGAGTGTGTGGCTTTTTGCCAGGATCGCGTTAGGTATAGCCACCAGGCGCACAGGCCAGGGCAGAGGTTGAACAAATGGAGGTATCACAGCTCACGTGATAGTCGCACGGTCTCACACGGCCCGGGCGGGCAGGGGCGGCGAGAAGGTTTTCAGGCTTTCAGGCTTCCGGCCACACGAGCAGCCGATACACCGTCCGTCGTATCCACGCCACCTACTTGGGCTGCGCTACCAGGCGCGCACCAGCTCGGGGGAGGTATCTCGTCTGCCCTAGCGGAGGCTCTAGAGGGCAAACGTCGAGGCCCTGAACTGCCTGCTTTCCGTATTACGTAAAGAAAACACGGAGGATCTATTTTCAATCACGTAACTTGCGGCACGGTACTAAATGTAACAATGGTGTTTTACACAAACAGTCAATAAATATTCATATTTGACGATCTATTTTGAGCCACATATAAATAAAATAATGTTTTTCAAAGAAGCTTTACTGATTAACTGTATAACGCTTATCAAATACCTCACTATGATTTTTTTTAATTAGAGCAAAATAATATTTATGTCTCATGTGTGACATAAATTTTATATTACTTTTACATTTATACGTAATATTTTTTTAATAATTCATTATTGCAAAAGTGTATTGGTTATTATTTTAAAAAATAATGAAATATTAGTCATTTTTCATAGTCGGGCGGAAAATACCAATCGAGACTGTTTGCGAAAAACAGGCCTTCTTATATTAAAAATATATTTTCTTGGTACTCTCGTCAAAAATAAAATTCATAAAAAAATATAGTACTTTTATACATTTTTTTTTATGCAAGTAGAAATTGCTTCACGTTATCTCTTTAAATAAAGTTAATTTCAAGATTTATACCGGGGAAGTTGGCGGATATACAATAAAATGCTCAAAAAACTTCAGATGCAGTTCTTGCATAAATTTCCTGTAAACCTTACTTCGGTAAGGAAAGAATAAATTTCAAATGAGAGGAATAATTTTCCTAACAGAAAGTCATAAATAAGAAAGCTTACTTATTATTTAACTCAGAAATATAAATAAAGTACTAAATAAGCATGAATTTTTTAAAACCCTGAAGCTAGAAAAATATTTCTGGGCTTGCACTCGCCCTTTATTTTTTTGAAATACACTTAATCACAAGTGCAACGAGTACACGAGAAGTTACTGAAAAAACCATTACTGAAGTGTATTCGAGATATTAAAAATATAATCATATTCATGAATTGAAATATCAATCATTCATCATCAAACATGTAAATAATACATTGCGTTATCGTTTCACATGCGAATGGACGAGAATAATTCCTCAACACTTGCGATTAATGTTTTAAAATCTCGCGTAGTTACAATGCCACAGTAGTTTAATTGAGCAGAGAGCTGTGATATTCGTGGAGATGTGGGTTGGAATTTTCATATATTTAGGGTTTTTTTGCTGTTTCATGTGTGAATCGATTGCATCAAAGATTACCTGTTTATTATTGGCTCTCTTATTCGATCTTGACGACAACCCTTGAAGGATATTTATTAGAATATTTCATGGAGAAACACGCGTCAAACAACCCCCATAGCGTTGTATTGTAATTTTCTCGAGCCCCTTGTTTACACTTTAGCTTTGTTTTAGAGTTACCACCTTTTTTATAACAGAGAATATATTAATGTACAAAACACGCCGCGCATAATGTAATCTCGCAGCTCGCTGTCACTTCCATTCAATATCTCCACTGCATTTTCTATTTTCCACACTTTTTATGAGAAACAAGTGATTATCATGTAAATTAAGTTTTATGTTCACATTAAGAGATTTAATTAGTTTATGAAAATGAAGTAAACAACGCCGGCAAGAAATTCTGAAGAAGAATCCTTTGTGTTAAGATAACAACTTCCACTATCTAACTATTCTCAGATGAAAAAAGTCATGTGAAACATACTTTTTTTTGGTTATATTTACTTCTTTAAATAATTATAACAATGAAAACTTGTAATCAATGCAGAACACGAACCCTGAATTTATTTTAATGGTCTCAAAAAAAAGCTCTTGTGCTTTAAAAAATAGTTGAACTTATCCTTCTCGTTAGCACATTATTATATTTTTAAAGCCACATTTTGCATCCATTATGTCATTTTGTTTTATCCAATGTAAGATAATTAATAATATAATTCAATTCATTAGAACATAATTTTTTTATATTAAATAATTGTCAAGTATTGTTAAATTCTTGTGGTATTTACGACATTTTTACTTTTCCCATATTTTACACAATCAATCGGAAAGTAGACTCACGTCCTAAAAAATTTCATTCCTCAAAAACTAGCTCATAATATTCCTGGCTCCGTGGTCATCATTTTTTCTCACCCTCGGGCCAAGGCCAACGAGAGGTCAAGGCTGCCAGCTTCACAGATCGTTCGGCTTTTCAGCGCTTTTCAGGAGAAAATCTAACTTCAGATTTATAAAAAATAACTTGAGAATGTTATTTGTACAAAATACTGGGAAAAAAATCATATAACTTATTAAAAGTTATATAAAAACGTTTATCGTGAATATAAAATATGAATTATTGTATATAGAAAATACTTGTGTATATGATTATTTTCGGGAATCTTAATATATATTAAATCAAGGTAAAGGTTTTATGAAGTAAAGTCAAATTATTTATATATATTTATATAATTATGCTTTCCAAATAGCTAGGGGTATTGTAATACCCCAAGTCGTGTTTAGTATAATTATTGTTTGTTGCCTGTAATAGCTTTCAAACTCAAAGTTATCTCCGAACGCTCAGCAGCTGTCTGCTCCGGAGACAGAGTGTCAACATCTTTACATCCTGTAACGGTAGACGGTCCGTGCATATTAATATTTGACTTCGAAACTCGCAATCTCGGATCGTATAAACTTCCGGAATATCAAATACTTCACTCTACTTTTTTGTATCGAAGTTGAAAAACTACATTTTTATCTTGTTGAGGGACAAGGCATTTGAATGGTGAAGATCCACTAAGTTTAGTTCAGTTTAGTCATGCATCTGATGATGACCCGGTCATTGGGTCGAAACTAGTTATGCAAATAATTTCAGTTACATCAATAATAAGTTACTTTTTATAATTATAATTATAAATTTTTATGGTATGCCTGACTTAAACGTACAAACAAACAACGCATATTTGTGCTAGTAATAAAACTTATTAATTTATTTTTAACCTATCAATATAAATGTATTATTTCATCATTTTTCTCTTCTCCTTTTATATTCATATGAATACTACATACAAATTGTATTATTAATTAATGATATTATTTTTTTATTTTCAGGTCCGAACAAAGTTCCGTCGCGAATTCCGTCGAGCCCGTCAACCGCGCGTTTAAAACGAATTTAAATGGTGTAAAAAAAAAAAAAAAACTTTATATATATATATAATATTCACAGAGCATCTGATAAACTACAAGTATAAAAAAAACTCCCTAGTTTGTAAAATAAATAATATATCGATAGTTTAGTTTGAACCTCCCGGTGTGCCGTGAGTAGCGCCCCTCTGTAAAGTGTCATCCGGATACCTCCTCGCGCCGCGTGCGCTCCTGGCCGCGGGTTACATTGTGTGCCACCTTGAGCGCCGGCTCCACCCCCAGCTCCACCCCCGGCCCGCCCCCCCCGCCCAGAGCCACCCCTGCGCCCTTCTAGCAGCCTGATACTTCGCGAGTCGAGAGTACGAGTCGGGCGAATGGATCTCAGCAATAAAGGTGAGAGCGAGGGTGGAAATTTCCCTTTTCATTTACTATGACGTCACGCAAACAGCGTGGGGTAGATTTTCCTTTCAGCTTCATATTCTGGAAATACGCATATTAATATATTAATTGAATAGTGTGTAACGATTTGATGATAATAAAAGTATAATATTATTACCACAATGGTACAAAATTATAAAAAAATTATTTTGATTCTAATTCACTCAGTTCTCAGTAAATTTACAATTGTTTTTAACTAATATGATTAGGCACATTAGTTTGTGTGGGATTTGAACCCACATCCCCTGGCTTACATGGCCGGTGTACTAACCCTTGTACTAACGAATCACTTCCGTTTATCGAGAATTTTTAACAATCATACTCTACATATGAACCAATGTGCCCAGGCCAACCAATATTTAGTGATTTGCAAGCACTGGACTTTATGAACAAAGTAACAAGTGAAGCGATTTTAGTCCCATCTGGATATTATTTTTAAAATCTATTAATTTAGCCAAGACGCGCACCATCGTATACGCATGTCTATTTTTTGATTGGATGTCAATCAGATGCGTATTTATTACCCATTTCGGGTTTATTATATTATTACTAATATGATTGGGCACATTAGTTCATACATAGAAGATCAAGAAGAAGAGAGTTTCTTTAAATCATCTTCTATGTATGAACTAATATGCCTAATCATATTAGTAATAATATAATAAATCCGTAATGGGTAATAAATACGCATCTGATTGACGTCCAATCAAAAAATAGACATACGTAATTGTTTTTAAGGCTATGATATTTTTTTATGTGTAGCTATCCCCTGATCCTTCGCCTGGGTTGTGTAACTTAGGTGGTAGCGTACATGTATTTCTTTATTTTCGTTTTTGAGTTACGTAAATAAATAAATTTTTAAAAATTATAATAATAAATTAAGCATGGATACCTGGTATGATATTTCATTCCATTTGTAGATCTTCCTCCTCGACGAAGGTTTTTTAATCTAACCCTAAAAAAACTTCAGAATTGACCCATTAGTTAAGGGTTGGTAAAAAATCTCGAATAGCTTGCTTGATTACAAATTAGAATTGTTCCGCAATTAAGGACTTTTGAACTTTTAATGCATTTTAAGACTCGAAACAAATTGCCGAGTCAATAAAGCGGCTTACAGGCGAAGGGCGGACCCGAGAAGCCTCCGCCACGCCGGAAACACTGGACTATCGGAGTTTTATCGTTTCAGTTGGAAATTTTGTGTACCGAGGCTTTAAAAATCTACTCTAAAGCACAATTTGGAGTTGTTACTAATTCCATATATATATAATTTTGAAATCAAATAAAATTAACTTGAAACAGATCAATAAATTATAATTGCATACCAGTCATTTTCTTGGTGTTTCAGTGTCGTACATGGATACAAAAGCCTCGTATTAATAAAACCCCTTTCTCTATTGGACCATACACCATGGAATAAATGTAGCGTAATTAATGGGCTGACTCTCCCCTTTTCGTAAACTTTTTATCCTGGATCTTATCTCCCAGTTATCCCCATTCCGGACTTAACTATACTAAACATTTTCTACATACTCGATATACCAGTAGTTTATAAGTTTATACGTAAATACATATAGCTAATAAATCTGTTGATATTCAAACAATAAATACAAATAATTAAATGATCTTAATCTCCTAGCCATTTAGTTTTTTTTTACATTTTCGGTTGGATTTTAATGCTGATAATAAAATGGTTAGTTTTATGCTGGTACTAGACAATCGTCTATATTCAGATTAGTTTAATGAAAAATTAAACCGAGGCACTGTGCCAGTAAAACCAATTATTTTTAAAGCCAGCATGAGAAAATAGAGAATCACTTAACAGTCATGTTCGAAAAATTTCAGCAAAAATATGACAAAAGACACACTAAAAACGTACGAAGTAATACATTACTTCCCTCTTACAATTCGCAATTCAGTTACAACTTTCAGGGCGACCATAAATTGTTGAATTGCACGGAACTGCACATTATCAAGCGCGCTTCGCCGGGAAATTATTTTTTTTCCGCCCGCATATAAGAGGATCGAGTATCGCAAATTGGAGGAATCGAAGCAATTCTCGAACACTCGGGAACTTCTTCGCAATTCTTTATCCGATAAATATTCATCGAATTGCGTATTTAGCAGATTTAAAAACATTTAAAAAGTTACACATCAAAAAAAAATTGGAAAATATGGGATTCGTTAATTTATTGTGACTCTGCAACTGAGTGATACATTTAACCATTGTGCGTTTTTATTTTCATTTTATTTAAAAACTATACATCTAAGCATTGTTTTAATATATTTTCTTATTTAAAAGTATTAGATATATTGAATATTCAATAATCGTCAGCAAGTAGGCAAGTCATTGAAGAAGTGTACCCATGTATTATGTATATATATTTTGTTATTATTTAGTATCATGGCCAATGAATTCCTCTTAAATTAAAGTGTTTTGATTTTATTTTGTTCACATTTTAAGAAACGTTTTAAGTAGAGTAAATTTATTTCTGGCGTTAGCTGCCAGCAATCGACCCGTCGGTGTAAGTATTATACTGGCGTTGCGGCGTTACATGCGCCTAACAACCGCTGCTGGTGGCTACTAATCAACGAATATTTTAAATGGACCTTTATAAATTTACTTATATTAATTTATAGCATTTCACTATCATTGAAGCAATAGCAGAAAAAATTGACATGAAAGTTTTTCAATAGAAATCAAGCATAAGTCTCTATTCAAAATTCCTACCCGAATGGTCGCTAAGCACTTGTGCTACTCACTTGACCACGACACGGTAAACTGTACTAAGTCATACTCTAAATATTGCCTAGTTGCAATGTTTATTAAAAAATAAATTGGAAATGATCATAAGCCCTATTATATACTTTCTTGGCCAATTCGCGTAAGAAGTAAAAATATAAGTGCAGAACTATCCTGTAAGAAATTGAAAAGCTACTGAAAGAGTCTGAAAGCCCGTGAATTGTCCCAGAAATCAAAAGAAAGGAAGCTCTATACACTCATCCCTTCTTCTCTTCTTACAGTAACGTTGGAGTAAGCAACATTGAAAGGCTGAAATTATAATTTTATTATTATTTAAGAATCCACTGCTGTTTGATATACATGCTATTAAATGATATAAGGAACAGTTACTTAAATATCGCTGGTAAAGACAAAACTTTTCAAGAGGTTTATATCCAGTTACTAGATATTAAAAAATTGGGTGTTATTTTGTTTAAAACACTTTTTAAAGTATGCAATTGAGTCTACAGTATTAGCTTATTAGCTATTTAGCTTAAATGCTTTGGATTTCATTACCTCAAAGGGATTCTAGGGCATTATTTATGTGAACTGTTCGTGAACTAAATACAGTCAGGCAAGGTGAGAGTATATTAAGCTAGCGAGGGTGTCTTTTCGGGAAGTTTCAGACAACAGGGTTGCTGCACTCCAGGAGACTTTCAGGAATATTGCCTGGAATCATTTTTGTTATTTAGAAGACATACTAACATTTTCACTGTGAAATTGTAATCATTCAACATAGAGTACTATTCAAATATATAAAATCAAGATCTGTTAATATAGTACAAAAAAATATATATCGCTATTAAAAAAATTAACAGTAAACCACAAGCTAAATCTACATTTAAATTAGCGTTGTTTTTAAAAAATATATATATATATTCATTTACACTTAGATCTTAAAATTTATACAAAAAACAATTACAAGTGTAACTGGTTAATATTGCAAATCCAAAATGGTTTTTTTTATATCAAAAATAATCATAAACTTTTAATAATCATTAAGCAATCAAAATATAATATTCAGTATTATAAAGAACAGACGATCACTGACTATTTTTACATAACGTGTAGCATAATTAATATATTACTGTGAGATTTAGGACACCGTAGTGGTTTTGTTACTTGTAGTAATATAATTAAAAATTAATTAAATATTACTAAGTATAGTAATTTTTTATTATGAAATATATAAATCTATACGAAGGAGTACATAACGAGTATATCTGATGGCAACAGGCTTTATATTAGAGCGATCCAAATCGCACGAACAATTTTCCATTTGGCAATAAATAAGCCAGTGCCTGTCGGGCTGGACAGCTCTCGCTGCCAGAGGGAGAGGCGACAGGAGCGAAAGGGACACACGACAGCCCTAGCCCTTACTAGGGATGGGCATAATCGATTAATTTATCAGATTATTCAATTAATTCAAATATATCTTGAATGTCACTTACAATCGATCAATCGAAATCTGTATTTGATTGTACCAAAATGATTTATACTATGCATATTTATGCTATTTTCTGTATTTGAAAATTTATATTTATATATATATATATATATATCAATACATTTTTTTTCATTTTAATCGATTCGAGTGTGGGATTTTCGATTACATTTTCGAATCGGATCGATCACACCCATCATTAGCGCTTATCAGTAGCCCACATGCCTTGCAGCACAATGACAAATCCGACGTCTGCCTAGAGATCGACGCCTATTATTACTGCCTATTATTACTACCTATTATTATTGTAAAATATTTTAATAATAACAATGTATAATCATTTATATTTTTAAGCATAGAAATAAATTACCATATTAAATGTTTATTATATCTCACATGACCAAAGATGGATAAAAATATTATATATTTATATGCTTAGTATCAGGAAAACGATAAACACGTTTACAATATGAAATAGCGATAGTACAATGTATGTGTTAATATCACTCAAGTCGATAAATGTCTTCATATTCATATAAATAAATATTCGGGCCGACGGCATCGGCGCCGTGGCTTAGTTGGTTAAAGCGCCTGTCTAGTAAACAGGAGATCACGAGTTCGAATCTCGTCGGGGCCTGGGAATCTGACCGGTTTCCTCTGACTTTTTTTAAAAAATATTTTTTTTATTCACTTCAATACAATAAAGATTTAAAGTCTAAATTAAAATACAATAAAACATTTTTTGTACGTTACATGTGACGTTAATTTTAAATAAAATAATTAATTAAATTATTTTGAAATATACGTATAACGTTTTTGTTTTTATAAGTATGTAAGACTGCGTAAGCAAAGAAAGCAGCCGGAGCAGTGCTCGTCTTATCAGCAGCAAGTGTGCGACGTTTCACTGCAATCCCATACAAACAGAAGCAATGTTCTGGTTGCCATTTTATAACCATGATATCCCAAAACAAAAGATATCTACAAAATATTCAAAATGGCGGTCGTTATGTTTAAGCTTGCAACATTAATATGTCGTATATTTTTCACATAAACAGATTCCATAAATCCATAAATTTGATATCATTTAAAAATACGTAATATTTTTTTATTTATCAAACCACGATATGTGATGTAATAAATAAATTATACGCTATAAAATAAAAACTCCATTGCTTTATTAAAATAATTAATTTTTTTAAAAAAATAATAATAAGAATACTTTTGTCGTTACAATACAATCATAACGCAAAATCAATATATATTACTGTATTAATGAATTTCGTAGAGTGATAATTTTTTTTAAATTTATTTATAATAAACCACATTTATTGTATTTTTTTACTACTATTAAAAATATATTTAAAAATTAATTAAGCACGCCAGGCTTTCGCTACCCAGTCCAGTCCGCGGCGCACACTTAATAGAAACCCAAAGTTTTCCAAAATTTTCATCCCTATTCCCTTTCATCCCCGGGGTGGCGAGAAAAACACTTCAAAATAGTTACGTAACCGCATATTAAGTGCCTAATTTCTTTTAATTCAGCGATGAGCTCGCCCTAGATTCGCCCTCGCCCGCACGTCCCCGATAGAAAAGAGAGGAATAAAAGCGGATGTGCAGTGCTGACTGAGGCCCTCCCTTCGCCCAGTGGCGCCTCGCGAAACATACTTAAAAGCCTACAAACTTTTATTCAAATATGGGTAATCAAATTTAATACTCAACTAGCAATAAATCAAATATAATCAAATAACGCTTTGGCTTGCGTATAGGCATCGCCGGCTTGATTATGAAGATGTCGAATAATAATTTATACTAATCATGATTTACATTTAAAGGCAGGTGTATTTAATATTAAATTTAAAGAGTACATACAATGGTTTTTTATATACATAGATTATATATATATAGATTACATCATTTGTATGCTAGTATGTTTTTGAAATTAAATAAATATTATGTTTGTTTTGAGAAATACCTGACATAAAAAAATATAATTAAATTGCAAGAATCTTCATTTTTTTATGTTGGTTTACAATAATTATTAGGGCAATACAATACGATATATGGCTATATCATGGTTCTGGAGGAGTTTGTTGGGTTACAGCTTGTGGCTTAGGTGGTAGCGTACATGACTTATTTATATATCTGACAAATGAATCTCAGGCTAATGTAATTAGGATCACCCCTGCATGGTGTAAGACATTTTATATCAATATTATTCTCATTCTTAAAAAATATATATACCTTTTAACCGGTGCCGACTTTTTTCATAGGTCTCCAGTTTTCGTGTTCCCTAATTTATTTTTGGTAGCTTAGTGTATTCTTTTTAAAATTATTTATTTAATTAAACGTTGCAACCACACAGGATATAAAAATAGTAATGGTCTGACTGCGAACAGTCTCACCAGAATGTGAACCGTCAATTCGAAGACTTGGCACGTGCGCTAGAGAAATAGAAGAGTGGAACCCTTCAGGGCGTGCGGCCTCTCGGTGGCTGACTTGAGAGATCACATAATTGTAGAGTTTTATAAAATATATAAAACATTTAAAAAATATTTTGTCCGAATAACATGAACGAAACGTTTAAATTGTAAAAAAAAATACTTTACGACTAGTTTATATGAAAATGTGAAAAATATTGCTACTTTCGTTATAAACAATGTCTTTTTAGTTAAGGTTATTATCGATAGATGGCGTTAGCTGTCCAAATTTATAAATTTTATTATGATAAAAAAAATTGAATGCTTTTAAAAAAAAAATTGCTTGATAGTATATTATATTTATACAAAAAAATATATTTTTTTTATACTTAAAAAAAATATTTTTATAGATAGATATATATATATAGAAAATTTAGGAATAATTATTTGTTAATACCAAACACTACTAGTATACAATAAGGTATTAGATTTTCATGTTAAATAATCAAAATAAACAGGTATACAAACATTAGTTAGAATTAATTTTGATTAATAAAAATACATATTTATATATAAATATTATTTTTTTACCAACGCCATCTACGATTGAATAGCACAGCAAAAGTGACGGACGCGATCAACTTTCTCGCGGACCTTTGGAAGTCACTTTGCGCCACTGCAGTCTCGAGGAAGAGGGGTGGCAGCTCGAGGGAGAGGCAGAAGGGAAGGCATACTTCACGGGGAGTATCTGCGCGAGTCGTTATTATTGACACCCTAACACCAGCCAGCGGGAACTGATCGCGCCGCCAACGTATTCGCTCCCAGTGCGGCCTGCACTTCCCCCGCCTCTGTATTCATTCGGATTCTTTAAATGGAAGAAGAATGCAAATGTTTCAGTATTTTGTGAGCAAAGTAAATCACTTAAAAACATCTCAGTATCTAAATACTTGACTACAACTGGTATTTTATAAGTTCATTAAGTTGATCTAGTGGTTAACATATGCGCCGTTGTATTGACTTTATATTATATTTTTATTTAATTTATAATTATTGAATACCCACTGTCGCATATAAAATACATTTTAAATTAAGTTTCTTTGGTTCTGTAATGTAACTTAAATTACATGTTTAATTGCAATTACCCAATACAAGTTAATCATGATTCCCTGAAGGCAAATGACGGAGATGTAACTAATTGAACATGTAGCTGCATTTAATCGCTTCAGACAGCTTGTTTCCCTGTCTCCCTCTATTGTGGTTCTCGACGCTTCGGAAGTGCACATGATGCCATTATCCTGACTATCTGAATTCGAATGTCTCATTTTCATAGCGTTTGCAGAACTTAAAATTCCAACCTATTTGTGATAAATCAAAATTTAAATAGTTTTATTCATTTTTACCAACTATATCTGTTGATATATTAAATCTGCTAAAATTTTTATTTATTTACAAATAAGTTCGTAACAAAATACTTTTCTATTGTACCATCGTTTCATATTTTACCAGATTTCTCACAATTTCTCTTTGAGTACGTAAAACTGTTCTTGATCCTGATATCATATACAATGTTCGTTAAGAAAAAAATATTTTTATGATTTTTCTCATTTTAATTGTTTACTATCATAACTTAAACATGATATATGAATAAATGCATAATTTATACTTTCAAAGCTATAAATAAGTTAACATCCACATTTATCCACGGTAAGGCCGTATGTATAAAATAAACAGGTCGCTTGTATTTCAACGAATATGTCGACCTGTGCGGTTTCCTTATCATGGACAGTCATAAAACACTATTTCAATGACGATAATTTATTCACATTTGAAATAATGATTTATTGTAAATGCACACCAATGATATTGAGAAAATACAATAATAATTTTTTAATTATTTATGTCTATGATTTTTTACAAGTTTATAACATTGCTCTTCTAGCATGTAACTTCCTATAAATTATCATCATACTAGATGCTAAGCTGAATTATAATTGAGCTTCAAAAAAAGTGTGCCTTTATATAAGGATCATAAATTCTAAAAGTTAGTC
Source organism: Atopsyche davidsoni (assembly GCA_022113835.1). Classification (NCBI taxonomy): domain Eukaryota; kingdom Metazoa; phylum Arthropoda; class Insecta; order Trichoptera; family Hydrobiosidae; genus Atopsyche; species Atopsyche davidsoni. The sequence continues at coordinate 10,638,227 of JAILWY010000027.1, forward strand.
CGCCAATTGAGTTAACCCAACCCCGTAATTTTTGCAAACTGAATTCAGCCCCTGCGATGTGGGTCTCGCAATAAAAGTTCAACCCCGGGTTATTTATTATCCTCGATCGCAACGTTCAAGTTCAATGTAACGTTTTCGTCCAAGTCAACGCTTCATCAACTATTTGCAACAACTTTGAAAAAATAGTTAAGCACACATATTTCAACAACTACTCTTTGCTTACGTATTCACACAATTTTATTTCAAATAAATTATGTATCTTTTTTAAAAACTTTAGACTATTCAAAAATACGAAAAACAACAAAATCAACAATCTTGTTTTATAGTGTTTTCCCCAATTAAATAGATTTTTTTTAATAACAAGGTACCTTCTTTTTTGATATCTACTCAAATGAACATAAAAATTTCCACAACGCAAAAACGATTCCTATATAACGATATACGACATAGTGTTATAAATAAAAACGGTCTTGGAATAAATATTGCTAAAAATTCTTTCAGGGTTGTTAGCATTATATGAAAAAAATAATGAATATACATTCTGCCTCGTGTGTATGAATAATTGGTTATCTTGTTAATCAGAACCATTATTCAGTGTAATGTGAGCTTATCTTTTCAGGCGGGTAGTTTACAGGGGCGGGGGTGGAGGGGGGGGGAGGGGGGGGAGGGGGGGTGGACACTTGCTGGTTCAATTGAATTTCAGTGCTAAATAAATAATTCACCCTCGCCGCGTCGCGTGTCACTTTTTCCTGCTGAATTTGCTTTCAGCACATATTTTATTTGAGCGCTAGATGTGCACCTCGGGAAGGTGATTTATTTTATCGTTTAATCGTTTAATATTTAATAATACCGTCCGTTGGAACAAGTTTACTTGACTGAAGCATTTTGAAAAATTTTCAATCATGAAAACTTGCACGCATATGCATTAATTGATCTACAACTTTTTGGCATGTGTTTGAATTTTTATAACAAAGAAATATTCTTTTACAAAAGTATTGAGTCTTTTTTACAGAAAATTTATTTATAAATATATATGACAAGCTTGTATTATACACAATGCTTTGAAAATATAATAAAATCATTCGAAAAAATTAACTAAATATAAGTTTAAAGTGATTGGTATTGTCTCGTTTTGTAATTGTATTAATGTAAGAACTTATTCCCACAAATTTTAACTGCTTCTAGACGAATACGGGTCCCGCTATTATGTGAGTCATAATTAATCGAAATTTTTGGCAAGCGTTAGCATTTCAAAATATCCAAAGGACCACTCGCTTGTAAATAATAACTAAAGACAGTAACTGTACCGTAATGGAATCTTCGGTAGCACTGGATAAGGCTTAACTCGACATGTGTGGGGATATTTGTTCTAACGGTGAAAGGATCTTAAATTTTAAAAACAAATCGTAAATGTGTTACATAATTATTTCTTTTTTTTTAGTATCAGCTGTAAAAATACTGTACATATGTTTTTTAAACAACATCAAACTCAGGGATCATTAAAATTACTTCTTATAATCAAGCTTCTCTCTCCTAAACTGGTAACTGGTTGGGGAAACACCATTAAAAATATTTTGTACTAAATAAAAATATTAAATTCATATATTTTAATAACCATGCGATAATTGAAAGTCGGTCTCTCTTTGCATTTAATTTCCAATATATAAAGTTTACATGAATGTTAAATTCTCTCTTTGCGCATAATGAGCATCGAGAATTCTGTTTGCGCTCAGACCGCGGATTCCAAAATTATAAGCTCGGGGATTTATTTTCGACTGAACTCTGAATCCGCCATTAATAGGCTTCAATGAGCTTTTAATGTGCCAGCCCAATCATTCAATTACTTTTAGTAATATATGTATGAAATACAAAATTATTTAAGCGGTCCGGACAAAATATTGCAAAGCGCTTTCCCTGTCCTCGCGTCCATGGCGCTCTCCATATGCTCGCGTTGATATCGAATCACAAATAATTAAAATGCTTGTGTGTTTCAAGCTATCTATAATTTTTTTAATTTTAAATCAAATGATTTGGATATGTGTCTTCTTGGCATCGTGTGCTCATCTCAGCATGCATCTTTTTACCAACAATTACTATTTGATATTAAGTAAACCAACGTTGATCCAATCGATTCAGACATAAAATGAGGAGTATTTTTTTCCAGAATTTTTTTGAGGAGTTGTGAAAGGTAAAATCACCAAACAAAATATGTATTTAATTTGAATAAAAAAAATTACAATGGATTTCCATCAAGTAATTTCTGTGAAAAATTTTGAATATAACATAAATATCCTGAAATTCAAACTTTCTGAAAACGTATTTCTTATATACAAAAAACTTATTTACAGTCTTGCTAACTTTAAATTGTGGAAACCCATGGCACAGATTCGATCCTTCCCTTATTTACAAAACCGTTCACTTTATCGTCGGAATGACAAGTACAAATGGAAAGTAAGCCCTGCGAGTGAAGAACCTTCATTGGGGTGGCATTCTGTGGTTTTGTTTGCAAATAACAAGACACACGCCAGACACGTTACAATCCAGACAATACCCAATACATCACCTGCTCTACTTAATTTTCAAATAGTTAGTCACATGAAAATGTCTTATTCAACGTGAACTAAATGTGAATAAGTGTATCTATCCGTATAAATTGAAATAATTACACTACTCAAATTCAATACCTTACATCAACAATGCTAATATAAAAGTATATAAAATATATTTGAACCTTTGAACTATAACAGGCATGAACCCAAAATTTCATGACAGGGATCAAACTAGAGATTTATTTCGCGAAGATTCCACGATCTAACTACTGAACCAATTGGCATAACATCAAAATTCAATACTATTTATTTTATCAAAAAAATTATTCGAGCTTTATACATTTTCAAAGATTTCCTATTTGCTATTGATAGAAAAAAATCGTCTCTTTAGTCTTTACTGTACATCTGAAACGTTAACAGTATTAAATATAACTTATCCATGAGCTGTAAAAAGCAGGTAACAAAAAACACTGGACTATTCCTTCTCTTTTCTTCGGCGGCAAATAAAAAAATACGCTTTTGTAGCTCTAAACGAAAAAGCTCGCAACCACGCTGATATTTTGTAAAGGCGTAAATACAGATTTTATTTCTAGACTCGCGCAAAAAATAATCTTAAAGTACGGCACTACATTATGCAAGCGCCTGCTTTTGTGTAAGTTGCAATTTAAGCTACTTAAACTTGATACGTGAAATTCAGCTCGCACAGTTAGTACGAGGGGTGTTTTAGCCGTGTTTTTCCAGCGTGTGAGAGATTCGCCCATTACTCCGTCTGGTGGAGGAGCCTCGTCATAATCACGGAATGTGGTGCTCTGGCCCGGAGCCTCCACCTTCCTCCATCGCCCCCCGGCCACTGTAATCCCAAATGGCAAAAAACAAATCGTAAATTACAGAAATTCTTCGTGGCGTAGTACCCGGTCGTGTGCAGCACCAAACGCATAACGATGGGCATAATCGATAAATCGATTATCCGAAATAAATTTAAGTCGCTTTTTCTTCATCAAGTGCCTCTCCTCACAGGAGGTTGGCAACCATTTTACTAAATATGTACTCATGGTGAGCCAGCGTTCATGGTTATCTAAGGGGAGTATAGTGTAGCTAATCCTTCTACACGTATTGCTGCTGTCCAATAGCATTATTATATAATCCTTTTCTTACAAAGATTATATAATAAGATGTTATTTAATCTTTGTCTCGTTTAGATCTGATACTCCTTCTGCAGTAATACCTCGACAAGGTACTTCCAGAGCACATCTCTCCACAATCATTCCAAGTCCACTACTCCATTACCGATACTTTAGATAAGCAACCATGCACAAGCAACTGAATGGGGAGAGCAGGGAGTCTTTTCTATTATATCTAAATGGAATTAAATTTATCACATATCAAATAATCGATATTAAGATCTTCTTGTAAATCTACTCTTACCCGAGTTTCCCCCTAAGCGAGAAGTGTGTTTCTAGACTCGCCATATTTGTCGGTTTGCTCAATAAATCTTTAGTGGAAGAGTGAAAAAAAATCGATTAATTATACCAAACCAAGTATTACTGAATTAATTGCAAAAAATGGAGAAATAAAAAATAATCATGTCGAATAACGTTTTGCAATCAGAAATTCCCTCAGAAATTGGACATCAGATAATCAGGGTAATTTTTACAAAGAAGCATTGAAAATCAATATTCTAATAATTTTATATACAATTTATTCGATTTATCAATAATAAGTCGATTTTTTTCATGAAAAGTTTCGGATATAGTCGATTGGAAAAATAAGTCGACTTTGCACAGCACTAGTGCGGATATGCAGGCTTCTGGTTAAGCTACGCATTAAGCTAATGTATCGGGGCCACAAAAACCAAGGCTGCTTTACTTACAATATTTAGGCACTAGCTGGTATTCATAGCCAACCACTATAATCCAAAATATAATAACACATGCACAAATGTGAACTTCCACCTACAACAATTATTTTTTATTACTCTATTTCATTGCTTGTCATATAGATACATAAATAGTTTGCTGGTTGTTTTTGTCATTTGTGCGCATTCAGCGAGGTGCGCTTGTTCATAGGGGGATGAAATCATTTTGAAATGTATGTATGCTACCACCTAAGCCACATGCTGTAAGCCTCACAGCCACATACCGTTTTATAACCATAGCCATAAAAACTATTGTAAATTTACTAAAAGAAAAATATGTAATCTTGAAAAAAAAATTTAGAAAACATTGGCCATGAGATTTAAAAAAAATCATGTAACGAAGTTTTCTAAAGAATCATAATATATATGTGTAATAATTATTTATGCAAATAAAACACTGGTAAAAGTTATTTAAATTTCTTATTAAAACTAATAGTTGTGATAAATATGATTAGGCGCATTTTTTCGCACAATGAAAATGATTAAAGAAACTCTCAGAAAAATATCATCGTGACTTGCGTGAGATTCGAACCCACATCCCCAAGCTTACATGTCCGGTGAATTATCTAATTATGCTAACGAGCTACTGCTACAAAATATTAATATATACCTGTATAGGTAAATAAATACGCACTTGATTGACTTTCAATCCACAAAATAGACATTACACGTTATAAAGGGATAAAATACAACAATTCGTATAAAAAACTTTTTTTGAATGACATATATATTTCATAATATTTGACATTGACATTACAAACTGATGCATATCAGTTTTTTTTTTTTTTAAATAATGTATACAGTAAGTAAAATAACAGGTGCAGATTAAACGAGGCCCAATACTGTAAAATTTAAGGGATGACTGTCAAGTTGATCTGGAGTGGAGCCTGTGGCGTGGTTTTTCCGATTGCAGAATGTATTATTCTGTATTATTATGTATGCCCTGTGCGCTGGGGGTGGTCGCATTTACATAATATCACCTGCAATCTCTTGAAACACAACCTTTCAGCGCTCGCCCACCCGCGCAGCCTTTGTCCGCGAGCCCTGGATTATTTATGCCGGAACTTTTACATTTGCGGCCTAAAAGCTGTAATGGATTTCGCAGATAAAGTTGCCTGTCGATGTGGGCCTGTGCCGAGGACTCGTGCTCGCTCCAGACTCCATTAACATTACGCCACTATCAACTATTATATAATGTGCAAAGTACGCATCCTACACAGTGGAGATTAGCGCAGTTCATAATGTACGGATTTCCAAATATTTCAATTTAGTTTTATGCAGCCAATGTACTCCCAGAATAGGTAAAAGATGATGAGAACAAATTTCATTAAAAATACAGAATTTAACCATATAAAATTAATTTAAAGACGTTGACGTAAATAAAATAAGTACGTTGTTTCACTTATAGAATATGATTGTTAAAAATTATTGCTAAGTACCAGTAATTCGTTAGTATAATTGGTAATGCACCGGCCATGTAAGCTTGGGGATGTGGGTTCAAATCCCACACATATCACGATGATATTTTTCTGAGAGTTTCTTTAATAAATTTTTAATATTTGAAAATGTACTTTATCATTATTAAAGAAAAGCACTTACTATAACGATGGACGTTGTTGAAATCAAGTAGTAAACAATATTTTTGACAGAGATTACTTGGTGGAATTACATTTTAATATTTTTGAGTGATTTTTCTACGAATTGATAACAGTTTGATAATGCCAACGTGAAAGGTTGGCAAAACCGGTCACCAATAAAAATTAACATAGGGAAAAATCAATCAAGTATTTTACCTTAAATATTGAAATCAATTAGCTGTATCTTCACAACTACACCAGGTTTAATCACATAATACTTAAATATTTACAAAAGTGACAAATACTTTATAATTTTTCCTTCAATTGCTAACTCAATTATATATTTTTTATAAATTGGAAAAAATATAAAAAATGCCTCCCTGGATTTTATGCTTGACTTGCAGTTAAACTTTTTAAAGTAGAAGTAATCAAATCAACTCATCATTTATATTATCTAGTTATATTACCACGTTTTATACGTACTATTATAAATACAAACACATTTATATAGAAATCGATTTAAAATTAATCGTTACCCAATTAAGATATTAGTTTAACGGTGTTTTACTAAGCCGGCCGCGTCTATGAAACGTTTATAGTTATAGATTAACTAATAAGATATAATTGAAAAACTGAACTCTAGTCACGAAACCATTTAAAGAAAGGGTAAAAATTTATCAAATAAAAAAATAATTTAAAACTAAAGACTTCTTAAATATCAATTATATTTTTTGAACAAATTAAATATAATTTGTAATTAATTAATATATATTTAGCGTATATCTCATTCTTGTGTTTTGGTAAGATTCGTTTATTTACAAACATTTTTTAACAACTCAACGTTGTTTTAAAAAATTACAGAAGGGATGATATTCCGACTATTTGAATCCAAAATCATATTGAAAATAAATACTTGTGACTTGTGACTAAATATTTTACTTGCCAACCCAGCAAAGAGGTAAATCCTTTTGCCGGACAGGTGAACTCTGGAAGGTAGAGAGACGTGTCCCCCCTGACCGTAAAATGAGGCTAATTTTAGTATTACCTGCACGCGATGCATGTTTACTTACCTGCACACTCCCTGGATTTAAACTTGTTATTTAAAACACTCTGCAAAGATAACACCCCATAATCACACGCGTCAGAAAGCCACCATTTTAACTGTTAAATACGTAGAATTATTGATTATACAAATAGGGACTTGTTGCATTTATTATTTTTTTCAAATGAAAAGTTAAAACAGTGCTCAAACCTATTTTATATATATATGCAATATTTTTGACAGAAAGTACTCGGTGAAGTATTTTTTTATATATCAGGTGTACATAAATATTATAATTTGGAGATACTTTATCCTAATTTGGAGGATACGGCGTTAATTGCTGAAGTTATCTTCTGAAAGTGGTATTATGGAGACATAGAACCATTAAAACTTTAAATTTGTCGTATTGTCAAAAACTAAAAGTCAGAATAAAAATTTAGCGTACATGCTACCGCTGGAACAAATGGGTCTGTCTAATGCAAGATCTGTTTGTTACTCTCATGGGCAGCCGAGAAGTCCTGATGAAGAGCAGGTCACGTCTCCAGTGAGTTATAATTCAGACGAGGATTATTCGGACCGACTAGCTCGCATGCATAATCTGCCCAACGTGTCAAGAACCTTAACCTAGTTACATCGGACTCGATAGAGTATACTGAAGTCGACAAGATAAATACTAAAATACTTGTTTCTCATTACGTGGCATAATTCACGAAAATCACATGGAATTTTTGTCCTATTTGACTACATAGAAAAACTTATAAATAGTAGCGTAAAAACATGGTTTACTTAGATTTATTGTCCTGTAAAATATATAATTTGGAGAGCTTTTTTCCTTGCTTACTAATCGGGCAGAAGACGTTCGAGCTCAAATACTTTTTTCCAATGCTGCAAAGTACTCAAGACTGTGAGAATAAAAATATAAAAAGAAGCCTGGCACAGAACATTGGATAAGGTTTATCTTGTAGAAGGTTTCTTTCTTTTAACCTCAATAAAATAAACGTTATAGAGCATCAAAAAAAAAAAAAAAATTGCTTCCCCGGATTGTTACACAGAGCCCCATCATGATCAGTAAGCAGCTATATATTTTAAATATTATTAATCTGCATTACACGAAAAAGTGGCTTAATTTGCAGTACTCCATTTGATTTACATAATGCATCATGATCGTAATCAAATATTTTTTGTTTAGATGTAATTAGTTAAAAAAATTGTAAGCATATTCAGAATAAATTTATATCGAAAAGTTTTACTAATTTGCTGTACCTATAACTAACCTAAAATTCAACAAAATTGATGTCTGAGAAGAAGCTTTTTTTTCCGAGATTCTTTATTGTGTGTTATGTTAATTTATAATAAAATAGTTCTTAAGGCTATCCCCTAATCTAATGGCTTACAATATGTGGCTGTGGTAGAAATGTACATGGGTTTCTCTATGTGTAAAAAGGACCACAACATCGTAGCGGTCGTTACAACCAAAACTGTTGCATTTACTACAAACATAGTAATTATAATCTTTTAATTAGATAATTTTAGAATAAAGCGTTCAGTTTCCTCGTAATCCAAACCGGAGAGCTCAGATTGGTCCATTGCGCGGTATTTATTCGCAAAGCTACTTCGCAGCACATAACCGAGTGTCGCTGATGTACGCATTCCCAGTTGCTGTGCTGTTAGGGAATGTTAAGCCTCGGTGGATTTGAAATGAATGGGTCCGATGGCCGGCGAGCCTCGCTACCTGCGCCGTGCGTGAAGGGAAGTTATGTGCACCTGTCTACAGCTGCAGCCATTATTGGATGCAGGTATTCCAGCAGGCGCTTATTATTGAACTAATATTCTAGATTTATTATAAATAAATTGGTACAATATATTCTATTCAAAGTATTGTCCATCGCCAGCCACTACTTTTTCGCATCTTTCGGGCAAACTATGGATTCCATCCCAAAAGAACTGTTCGTCTATTGAAGCCAAGAAAGAATCAAGCCAATTTTTGATACCCTGTTCAGAAGTGAAGCGTATTCCAGAAAGGGCATTCTGCATAGGTCGAAACAAGTGGTAGTCGGAAGGGGCAAGGTCTGGGATATAAGGCGGGTGAGGCAGAACTTCTCATCGACTGTTTTCCAAATATGTTTTAACCGGTTTAGCAACATGTGGTCAAGCATTGTCATGATGAAAAATTACAGACTCGTGCCTGGTCACATATTCTGGCCGTTTTTCTGCCAATGCTCGCTTCAAACGCATCAATTGTTGTCTGTAGAACTCGCCCGTGATAGTTTGGTCTGGTTTCAGCAGCTCATAGTGGATGACACCCTTCTGATCCCACCAACTACACAGCATTACCTTGGCACCATGAATATTTGGCCTAGCCTGGCCGTCGATGTTGATGCATGTCCGGGCTTACCCATGATTTTTTGCGCTTCAGGTTGTCGTAGCGAATCCACTGTTCATCACCAGTGATGATACGGTGCAAAAATGACTTCTTTTTGTGGCGTTCAAGCAGCATTTCCGAAATACAAAATCGCCTTTCGACGTCTCTCGGCTTCAATTCATGTGGCACCTAATTTCCTTGCTTTTGAATCATTCCCATTGCTTTTAAGTATCTTGAAAATGTTGCTTGATCAACTCCTAATGATTCTGCGAGTTCTGCTTGCGTTTAACACGAGTCTTTATCGAGCAATGCCTCTAATTCTTCATCTTCAAATTTTTTTGGTAGGCCTGGACGTTCTTTGTCATCCACATCGAAATCACTATTGTCAAAGCGTTGAAATCAGTTCTCACACGTTTTTTTGCAATGGAGCATGTTCACCATAAATCGGTGACTTTCAGCTGGTTTTTTCTTCCAATTGAAACAGAAAAGTAAAGCTTCCCGCAAATTGCGTTTTGTTGGTACAAAAGTTGACATATTGAGAGCTCAAAAAAAAAATGTTGTATACACTTCAGTGATATGACATATACTGAAAACAAAAGCGCAACAATGACGCTTCACAATGAAATGTTAAAGTATAGCCTGATGCGATTCAATACTAGTAACGTCATCTCTTAGAAAATCCAAAAAAAAGTAATGCATACACCGTATACATATTTTTCCCTACACAGAGTCAATAACGAAAATTTAGAAACCTATACACGCTGCCTAGGTGGTAAAACGTGCAAATACTTTGCCTCCTGAAATTCGCTGAAAGTTACTATATCTATTTTATTGAATATGTAAGTTATATCTAAGCCACGTGGAGTGTATATTAATTCTATCCCTATACCTGAAATACATAAGTACCCAAATATAATATGTACTTTAAATTATGCCTAAAGGCCTCTACACACGCAGCAACAAATCATGGTACCAACTTGCAGCTAGCCTATAGCGTCACTTTATTTAGGGTGTTTTTAATGGTTTTGCCTAAAGTGTAGGACACTTTTGGCTAAGGATGCCACTGTTCCTTTATAATAATAAGATGTTTGCATTAAATAAACTCAGCAAACTCACTCAGTTTACCATCTTATTTGTTTTGTTCTATCTCTTAAATATTTAGTCCTTACTTGTTTTTCAACTCATGCTAAAATAAGGTTTTTTAAGACAAATTCTTATCTACGCAAACTCATAACAAAATAAAGAAATCCATGTACGCTACTGCCTAAGCCACATGCTGTAAGCCCCACAACCTGAGAGCAGGATCCGGGAATAGCCACGCATCTTACTGTAAGTATAGCCATAAAAACTATAGTAAATTAACATAAAAGAAAATAATCATAAGAAACTTATGATTATTAGATAAATTTTAAATTTCAAATAAATATTTCCCAAAAACTCCGGAGGAACTTCAAAAAAATTGTATGACGATTTAGGAGACTATATGCTTTAATAAATCTGAAAATAATTCAACATAATGACTTGATTAAAATAATTTACAATGATCTAATGTTTTTATAATTGATACAAAGAGTTGGTATTTTGACGCAATGTTTTATGTAAAATAAAACTACACTAAAAGCTTTTAAGTTACTCGTATTTTAACAAAACTATTAGGAGCACTTTCGCCAAACAGGGCGATAAATATTGGAGTTTTATTATATATACAGTAATAAAAACTGAAGTTTTAAAAAAATATAAATATACGATCTCTTTTTAATAAATTCTTTAATCTAAAGCTTCCAAAAATTCACTTATATTTTTATAGCTTCATTGGAAAAGTACGAGCATTTAGTAATATTTATTAAATTATATGATATTAAAAAAAGTTAAACTATTTATATTACTGTATTTTCTTTTGAAATATTTGAAACTTAAACACTCTTTAAAGTATTTGAGAAACAATTTCACTGTCGTTTAGGTGCATTTTCGTCGCAAATTCAAAAAATATAAAACTCGACTCGCCCATATCGCAGTGCGCCATCTTGTAACGCTGCCAGGCTCCCTTTGCGAAGAGATTTCCTAATATATTTCCGATGACTTACATGGATGTGCGTCGGCTCCTCACTTTGCCAGAAACCTCCATCTTTTCATCCGCGAACCGCCTTCCATATCATGCCCGAGATGAAATGCATTCCGCCTCCGGGCACAGAGAAATTCACACAGAGAGATAATAATTGGCTCGCATTGCGAAAGCCTTTCTAATTTAATATTCATCATCATCAGCTTTAACCCCAATATTCTTGGAAATTACTTAAGGGATAACATTGTATTTAATTTTTTTTAATAAAAAGTAATCATTGCTCATTATTCCTGTTTTACTTGCATTAAAGATAGCATTTCTAACTCAGATACTTTAATCAATCGTTTATTTTTTTGTCTCACTTATAATTTTTTTACCTGAAACCAACTTTAATATGTATCAAATAACATGTGTATGTAAATTAAAACCGTTATCAAAACCATTTACTTCTCATACTAAAAACATTTCATTTGTATTTAATTAGAACTACGTTTATAATTAATAACCTTTTCAGCGGTTTTAGACTGATAGAAGCAATCAAAACAATATATGCTTTTTGATAATAGCCTACTTATGAGAAATTATGCTGAAATTTTAAAATTATGATAGTTGAATATTAAAGATAATTATTTTTAATGTATATTTTAACCGGTAATGTTTTTAGAAGTTCAACCGAGTTCAAGTCACCAATTGTATGGATATTGATTTCATTATTTATACACAAACTTCTTTTCAAAGATCGTCTATAGGTGATTACGGAAGCAAACACATAAAAGCCAAGGAAAACGTTGAAAATTTGCCAGCAAAGGGACGATTGGCCGTAAATCCTAAATTTACTGACAACCGGCCAATTTCCTCCTTCGTCTGGACTCGGCGCTCCTGTAACCTTTTGCGGAGAATCCAACCTCCGCGATGGATCGGGAGAAGTTGTAACAATAAGCAAAACGACTTGTAAACTCTGACATCAGCAAATTTATTGCTGGCTGTATCATTTTGTCAGACTGAAACTTTCCGTCTGTACATTGAACGATCGTGAGATTTCTCGTAAGCCACCCTTTGTTTACTTGAATCGGGCTATACATAATTTAAAAGCCACTCTGAAAAAATATCTATCATAAGAATGATAGATATTTTTTCCAAAGAATGATTCATGCAAGAGCATGACACATTATTTGTAAAGATGATATTTTCCAAATTATTATTATGTTTGTGTGTCTAATTTCGCCAATTTTTTATATTGATTTTATTGAGTGTTAAAAATGTGGAAATCACCGAAAATATCACTTTTTTATGGTAAAAAATAACATATAAGAATTCACTGGGAACTTTTTGTTAAAAATAATTAATATATATTATTATTTTAAGTGTTGTTTGCACTTTTAATTTTTTGAGGCACACTAGTTTTGTCAACATACTAAGTAAGCATCTTGATACTAGTCGCATCAATAAATTTGCTCTGTTTAAATGCTTTAAATCAAATATAATAAAATGAATGTGTTTTTTTTTAAATTACTTGTTAGAGACATTATTGAGCATTTAAAAACTCTAAACCAAAAAAACAAAGGGATGAAAATTCGAGCCTAATTAGTGTTATTTCCTGGCCCTTGGTCTCACTACCGCCCTTTAAGCCTCCCCTCCTTCAGTCCTTGTGATCTCTACCACCCTTAAAGGAAACAATTCCATTTATTAGATTACTGATCTTATAAAATGCTATGGTTGCAAAATAGATGGTGACGGGATGAAAGTACTGTGATTAAAATCTAGTCCGAGAAAAACGATAATTGTTCGGTATAATTATTATCAATTTAAATCCTACATCCCTGTTACTCTTATAAAAATGTCATAACATAACATATTACAAAACTAAATTAATATCTTCTCTTTAGAAACCTTTAGAGCCAGCCTGAAAATCGAAAAAAGCAAGATAAATTTAAAAAAATTATTGATAAAATGATCAAGTAAAATTCTTTCAAAAACATAAATAGGTTTTAAGGATATAAATGCAAAAGCTACAAACCGTCGTAAAAACAATATTTTTTTGTCGCAGTTTATGTGGCCAATATTTTATACATTATTAATAATACGTTACATGTTTCGCTAAGCAAGCATTATTATGAACTAAATAAATTTTGAACTTTTACGTGGGAATTATTTTTTTTGTTTTTAGTCATCTAGACTTTAAATAAGTGACAAAAAATGGATAATGTCGTAACGTTACTTCAATTTTTTAAATGAAATATCCATAGCTATTTAATTTTCCAGTAATGAATTCATCCCCCGCTGCGTGCTTTGGGGATGAAGGCTACCGTGTCGTCATATTACATTCCCCGCTTGCGTTCGTGGCTTGGCTTGCTCTCAATGAACTATTATTTAGAGTATTTTTCTGACTTTTTATTTAATAAATCGTATAAAACCTCTAAAATAAAACATTTTATTCAAACTATAAAACAACTGAAATTTCACATATATTTATAATAAATATATATTATGTGGTTCAATTCTTGCTCATTATAGAGTTACAGGTCCGAATCGGTTTTTTTTATTACAGTAATATTATTAATTGATTTATTAAAAGCTGTTTTATGCATTTTCTTTGGTAAAATAAGTCGAATGCCGTAGAAGTACCAACCGTTCCAGTACATCCGGTTAAAGTACAAAATTATAAAAATTTCAATATTTTATTTACGAGAATACCTATTAGCTCAAAGTGTTGAGGCTTTTGGGTGTAAATAATGCTTGACGTTGATGTGGACTGTCAGTTTTCCTTGGCGTCACTCATGGTGGTTCTCGCGACCGTTAAACTTCCATATTGCCGGGCGCGCACTTTATTTACACTTTACAGCCATAAAAGAGCGCTCCATAGAGCAAAAAGCCAGAGACAATAAAGCGTCCCTTATTGTGGAAATCGATTGATGCCATATTGATGCACCATAAAGGATGTTTATGGCCCCCGCAGAGCAGACAGCGTCTATTAATCGAGCTTTTAAATTTGGTTTTACGCAAGAATATATTAAGGTTGTCTTTGTGAGGTTTTATTACGTGAGATAAAAATATTGACGCCCAGTTTCTGGTAAAGTGACCAACGAATGATTTGATCAATGCCTTCAAATATACTACACGAATTTTAATAAATTTTGTGTGTTTTATCAATATACTAATAAACGTTACATTCGATACATCATGCATTTGTAACTCTTTGAACTAACTAAATAACTGAATAAACTATAAATATACTGAATAAACCGTAAATAAAATTTTGGGAAAGGAGACAAGATTTTTTCAAATAATTAATTATATGTAGAAAAAACTTACTTCTATGCAAGCAAGCTCTTCGCAAGCGATCTGACATATTTCTATGTTTTATAATTTGGGTATAATATAAAAAATATTTAGGTAATCGATTCACACATGATACGATGATAAATAAACCTAAAAAATTCACGATATTGGGACTCGAACTACGCAATTGAGACCATAAAATTTTCTTGATAATTTTTATCACCGTTTTGTATGTGAGCCGATTTCTTCAAAATTGTGTTAACAATGAACCCGTGTGCGTTTAAAATACGGATTTATTCTAAACATTTTGTAATAATTGGTAAGATATACAAAATTCATTTTTCTGGGAGAAGAGGGAGGTTAGCAAGCAGATGGAAGTTGGTATCCGGTTTAATATATACAAATAAATTACATATTTTTTTCTTTTCAACATATCTTAATACCATTCGTAATGTTCAATTAAAATCCTATGATTGTTAGAAAAGTAAGCTATTCACTAGACTATCAGGCTGTGGAAGTATTTGCTCATGAGAAAACTACCAGAGATGGTGGTATTTTTTATTTTTTTTCAGTAAGGCCGTAGATGTTGAGAGCGCGAGTGTAATTTTTGTAATAACAGTTACAAACTCCAGTGCAGGGATGGAAAAGTTGATGTTTACAACCAATTATGTAACATTTCTTCTGGCTGGGCTACAGGACGCACCCTCCACTCGCAAAATTAAAAACTAAAAACTGAAATGTAAGCAACGTTGTATGGTAATCATATTAACATTTATATTTTTAACAATATGAGTACTCACAGGTATTCGCCTCTCTTGTCAAATTACTAAGTATGAATTATGCCGGCATATAATTTATCTTTGTTCTTCTCGTCTTGTCTTTAATTAACTATAATTAAATGTACGTATGAAAAATACTTATTACATATGAATTTATAAGCACTTAAGTGCTTTGTGGAGAAAAAAAATTTATTATTATACACTTGCATTAGAAGCTGCGCGTTTTTTAGTGCTAGCAAAAAGTAAGCACACTGATTCAAGATTATCCATAATAATTTCCTTTTTTACTATTGATTTTGCCAAAACATGGAAATTTAAGCATAACCTAGGCTTAAAAAATGAATCTACCTATTAACTTAATCGTAAACTCATTAAAATGAATTATCCTTTTAAGAATCGTGATTTATCAAAAACCCTAGTTTCTTCATTCTTTGGTAGAATATGAGACAATAACTCATGCAGCCTCTTAGATTTGATTTTTATTAGAAAATATTATGAGCATTACAAATGTAAAAACAGAACCTTAAAACACAACCTAAGAATTGCAAAGCACTGGTCGAAGACTTTAATGGCAGCAAAACTATAAAATTCTCTTAAAAGTATATAATCGATTTTCATGTCACAATTTCAATATAAAAGAATTGAAATTATAAATAATACTTTCAACTAAAGTGACCAGCCAACACAAAAAATTTCAGCCATTTTCAAAAGTTTCAATGTCGTCCGAAAACCCGTTCAGTATAAAAGCTCTCTACCAACAAGAGAGAACTTCAAAACATTAGTGGAGCTTACAGGCAGAGAAGTATCAGGAATACTGAAAACTACCCGCTGTAATATAAAATCAATGTTACAGGCATACGACACATACACACTAACTATAAAAATGATACTGGACTATGAGTTTCAAACGTCTTCTCGTATATTCAAAAGGATAAATATATACAAATTTTAATTTACTGTGCAATAATTTTTTTTTACATTTTACATCAGGTTAATAATATAAGGCTTATAGTGACTAATCAAATTTATAGTATTCATTGTAAAATAAATAACGAAACTAAGCATACGCGCCTTTATGCGTCTTTCAAATACTATTCATTACCAAAAAGGATGACTTGTAAGAGTATATTATACATTCTGTAATACGCAATGCAAGTAAATATTTAAAAATTACTTACAATAGCTCGTCTACAAGGCAGCAGTTGTATCTGAAATAAAAAGATAACATATGTTTAGTTATTTTCGTAAGTTTTGACAGCCGTTATGATTTGATTTAGATTTTTGGGAATTGAGCTGCTTCAAGTTTTCAGTCTTCAGGAGTTTTGATTTGTTGTATTTTTATTTTTATTTTATTTTTATTTTGTTGGATTTGTTGAAACGTCGAAGTACCGAAAACTTGAAGACTCAACATATTATAATAAATATATATAGTTTGCAGTGAGAAGCTCGCATGTAATGCAGTCTACTGAGTTACGTATTTAGAAGGTTTGCAATATCCAGTTAGCGTGTATAAGATATCGCAACTTTTCTCGTAAACTAGGGTAGCCTAGTAAAACTTGTATGAAGGAAACGTCCACGCATTGTTCAGTGATATTAAATATTAAGTTTATAAGTGAAGACCCGAGCCTGATTATTGCTGGCCTCCAGTGGCTTGAAACCCTCACATGCAAAAAGTATGACGTATTCAATTTATAACAAGAAACTAAGTCTGTATTTATCATATCGTTGCAGGTAAGGTAAAACGGAGGTAAACTTCTCGCCAGTTTGGAAAAGAATTTACATTTTAATACTTTTCTCGAAAATGAATTACTGCATATAAGATTCGGAATGTACAGGATGTGGTGTCAAGTAATTATTAGAAACAATGCGAAATTTTAAAATATTCAGTGTTTAGATAGAGGATTTAAGATTTCAATTTAACAAATCAAGTCAATTTTATTTTTGATGCTGCGTGAAATATATTGGTATATATTATACTAAAAATATATATATTTCATATAGAATCGAGTAATTCGATAGCTTTAAATTTTTATTAGCTACAATAGAATTACGCTATATATAAAAAAAATGTTTTTTTTCAAATTCTATTGATTAAAAATTTTATGATTTTCTCACAGCTTTTGTGTGCCATATACTTTTTATTTAAAATGCCTGACATGTTTAAAAATATAAAATTTTCCCGACCAAACCCAGTAAATACTATGATATTAAATACCACGCACGGATCAAATTAAACACTATTGATTTATAATGTCTCTTGTAAAAATATGTACCACATTTAAAAGCTTGGTTATCACTTTTATTTAAAATATAAGACATAAAAAGTAAGGTTTAGATGACGGTTTTAAAAAAGAATTGTAATATTTCTACTGAGTTACGTATTTAGCACATTCAAGAATTTTTCTTACTCGTCTTTTACGGGTCGGCTTGTTGCATTAATTGAAAAATTTAAATGAGGGGCTTTATTATTCAAGGTCGGATATGAAAATCTGAAAAGCTGAAAATGAATGTCTCCCCGAGGGAGCGCCGCGGTCGCCCCTGCCCGGGATGAATAAATACTGACGGGGGCACAGGTGAGGCGCAGGTGAGGCTCAGGTGAGGCTCAGGTGAGGCTCAGGTGAGGCTCAGGTGAGGCTCAGGTGAGGCGCAGTGAGGCCCAGGTGAGGCGCTTCCCACCGGGCCGCTGACAGCCGCCGATTTCACTGTCAAGCGGCTCATTGAATCAGAGCACCCGCACACACGTAATGCACTTTAAATAGCACGAAAATAAAACCCGTAATAGAAAAGCACGTCTGTCCTGCCCGCGGATATCTGCAAACAGTACAGCGGATTTGTATTTCTTTCGACTGCACAGAAACATTTCCCCGTATCTTCCTGATTGTATTTCTCCTAGAATTTTTTTTTATCGTAAAATTTTGTTGATAGTATTTTTAACAACATTAATAATTCGTGTTTGAAACTTTTACGACTTTTTTTGGTTCAATATTTACATAAAACAAAGCCTGGATTATAATATAAAAGAAACAAAATTAAGTAGTATATATGTGAAAAAATTATTTATTTTATAATCATATGTATTGTTATAAGTGCGTATTTATTTACCTATACAGGTTTATTAATATTGATTGGCCCGGGTACATTGGTTCATATGTAGATTATGATTGTTAAGAATTCTCGCTAAATTGCACTGGATCGTTAGCATAATTGGATAATGCACCGGCCATGTAAGCTTGGGGATGTGAGTTCAAATCCCACGCAAGAGTTTCTTTAATCATTTTCAATGTGTGAAAAAATGTGCCTAATCATATTTTATAATCAATTAATTACTAATTGCGTTCCTTTGTTTTGGGTGTTTTTTCATGGTTTAGACCAAGTATTGTAAATATCGCAAAATATGACGTTACTGAATTTTTTTATTTTTTTATTGTATTGACACATGCAATGGCAATACAAATGGCATGCCCAACAACATCAGTTTGGAATTCACATGTCGCGACGAGGCTCGTGAAGTCTGGGTCCGACCACTGAGCCGGCAAGCAGTTATGTTTACAATTTGATAATTTGTGTGGTGAGTTAATTGTTTTGTTTGGTTCCTTGCAGGTGGCCACATTGCTCGCCGCGCCGCCCCCTCCCCCGCCCCGCCGCCCCGCGCGAGCGCGTCAGTGTTGCCAGCGAACTAGCTGCGGATATACGATAAGTGACCCACTCCACCGCCCTGCACGATGTACTTCATCAGCTTGTACTCGTGCAAATTTGTACACCAAACTATTTTGGTGATGGTGCTATTGTATTATTTGCTTTTTCTTTCCGACGACAAGTCGTTTGGAAATTACCTAAACATGAATTTACGCATTCAAAATTGAATTCGAATTTAACAAAATTGGGCATTTTATGTTTCAATACGCAATGCGCTTTAATTCTAAATATGTCATCAAGTATATAATATTATTTCATAATACAACAGAGCTTATCTTACTTGCTTCGTGTGTGAAAATTAATAACAATAATAAAAATATTTACATCATGTTCATATATTTTTTTCAACGCTTCAATGATAAAGTGAACGTATCGAAATTATTTTGAAATCACTTTAAATGACACGTATAAAAATTACATGTATTATTATTTTTTTTTATATAACTTTTTTAAACAAACGAAAATTTCAAAAGAATACACAAATATATAAAAATATTTTTTGTAGTGACGTGCTGGACATACAGTTAAATTTAATTTAAAAAGGCAAAACTTTTAAAGAAAATTGCGTCACAATATTCAATAATGTGACTTTTGGACTAACATGGGAAAAAAAAATATTTTTTAATCCAAAAAACAAAAAAAAAACTATCCAAATAATTTACAACTGATGTATGAATATATTCGCATAATTTTCAAATTAAAAAAATTGATATTGTATTTTTCTAACCTAAATACAAGTCGTGTAATGATTATACGCTGATTTAATGTTTAGAAAGCTCTACAATTCATGGATATTGTGGAAAGAGCACTCATTTAAACTATATTTCATTTTTCAATACATAAGAAAACTTTTTTAATATAGAAAAAAATGACAATGAGTATACTAAACAGTTTTTTATTTGAAGGTATTGCTTTTAAAAATAAGCCCAATATAATAAAAAGTCTCTCTCCCTGAGTCATGTAATACATTTTTCCTGCATCGACTGCACGTCACAATTAAAAATACTTTTAACATGAGTAATATATTTTTTTTTTATGCAATAAGACTTAAATTTAAATTTATTGGTTTTAAACTACTGCGATGTTTCTACAACTATTGATTCATCAAGTATTATAATATAACACGTAGGAATTTACAAATAGAGCTTATAGAACTTATATTCCATTGTAACGTTTTCCATTCCAACATACTAATATACTTAGATTACTATCAAATATATAAATAACAAGTAGTAGATATTCGTAAATATTAATTGCATTAAATGCATTCGCTTGAACTAGAATGCGTTACATAATAACGTTATTGCACTTTGACCGGTATTTTAGGAAACGGCGTGGTATTAAATATAGAGTCAAAAGTACTTATGAAAAGGTAGTAAATTTAATTATTTATAATATGTAGTAATTAGTATGTTTTTATGCACTATATCATCCGTAGAGCAAGATGATTTTTAAACACTACGTATAACGTGGTAATTTTTAATAAATACATTATTAAGAGCAAAAGCTATATATTCATTGCGGATCTAGTCCTTTAAATTTAAAAAATAATAATAATCAAAACTTATAGTTAATTATTTTTAATCACATTGTATATCTATACTTCATACAATAATTATGAAAACAATGACGATTTCTTATATTAATTACTAAAACCTTAATTCTAGTAATTATACTAGTCAGTACAGATGATTCGCTTAAGTTTGTGAATTTTCTAAATAAACGTCATTTACTTGTTGGATAAATCGAATTATCGTGGTTTTAGTAATTCATTTTTTTGAATTATGCGATCTATTGAATTTGTGCTGTAAATCTGGAGGTTTGCTTTCATATGAAACGAAAATGGTGGTTTATAACTAATACTCAATGTATTTTACAATCTCTAGCACGTTTGAAAATATCGATTTTATTTAGCGCCTCCAATGCAATTCAGCTTTTTTCTAATAAGGCTGTACCGACTTAGTATCGTAATATCACGATCGCTACAATATAATCTGATTAGCATTTTTCTGCTTCTGTTTTAAATTCACTATGACGCCTCATTCAGTAATACTACAACCCCATTGTACACGACAAGGGTCTTTTTCAGTAATTGCATCATCACTTAATCTAAATGATCCACTGATATAAACAAATGTGTCGGATCTGAATAAGCGCTATTTGCTCACAGTAAGTCTCATTTTTACCGAAATTTTGTGATGTAACAGACTTGCAATCAATATGCACAAAATATTTACATTATCAAAAAAAATATCATCATCGCCCCACACGGATTCTACTCAATGAATATTTTCGTAAGTCTGAAAATACGAAGCATCTGCAACTTCAAGTGAATCATCATCTTAATTCATATTAAATTTTCAATGATAGAATAAACCTCATCCATATATGTGATAGTTGCCAGAGTAGCTCGTGCACCAATATGCGGCTGTAAGCCTTTTCCACAGTACGGAGCTGTAATCGCTCCATTCGGTGGAACAAATTGTGTAATATGACGGACACAAATAAATACATCACAAAAGGATCCCATCTATATGGCGTGCGCTGGATCTCCCATTGGCTCGAGCTACTTCTCTTTGAAGCGGCCTGATACAATATACAACTCTGTGCCAACGACAATGGATTTGAGCAAGTACAGCAGAGGTTTCAGAACTTTTAAACAAACCCTGTTATTAACAATCAGTTGCAAATTTTCAATATACACTGTAAAGCAAAATATAATTTCATATCATCTTTTGCAAAAAAATCTAAGATGATTTTTATCAATTCACTAGAACTAAAAATTAAATATTAAAATCGATTATAAGTAAAAATGGTTTAAGGTTTAGATTTTAGATCATAAAATTAGTTAAACCAGGGCTAGCCTCACAACGTTCATACGTAATAAAGGGTTTGGATATATTCAGCTTTTCATTATCAATGCATCTTTTCGTTTAAAAAGTGAGATACACATAAAACACGGCTATTTTTAGTATTTAAATATTTTTATAGCTATAAATTTGCACGCTGACGTGCCTACAAAGTATACAGTTAAAAAATATCGATGCTCAAAGTAACCTGTTTAAATCGATAAGACATGAACTTTCAGTTAGTTCGGTTTTATCTGGTTATAAAAAAAAACTTAAGTCATATAAATTTTACATAAAAAGCATGTGTTTATTTTTTTAACCAGTTCATTGCCGGTGATCATTTTACCATACCATCCATATTTACTTTAATTTAATTGTTGAGTAGTGACATTGGTGCAAAATATTAACAAAGCTCTGAGTCCAATATATATATATATACGTATACGTCAATCAAGTGCGTATTTATTACCCATCACGGGTTTATTATAATATTACTAATATGATTAGGCACATAAGATCACACATAGAAGATGATTAATGAATTTCTTAGAAAAATATCAACGCGATTTGTGTGGGATTTGAATCCCACATCCTCAGGCTTACATGGCCGGTGTACTGGCCATTGTACTAACGAACCACATTCATTAATCGAGAATTTTTTAAAAACATACTCTACATATGAACCAATGTATATATATATATATATAAATATAATTCCGTTGTTCAGTATAAAATCAATTATGGCTGGCATTGATGCGATTTATTGAAATGGAAATGTTGATAGTTCTCCCGAGGTGGGCCCCATTGTCTCGTGTAACTGTGCGGCGAGCCCCCGCGCAGGTCCCTCGGGTGGGGGTGGTGTGGGGGTTGGCGAGGGTGTGGGCAAGCCTTAAGGCCAGCGTTGGAGGCGGTCAGAAGTTGCACGCCCTTTCAGCCGCCAAGTAGCGGCCGGCCAACTTGACTTCTTAACTTATTCGAAGCCTCCGCCCCTCCCCCTGCAGAGCTATCCAAAACATTTTTTAACATGATGCTTTCGTTGCACATTCACAAAAAAAAGCTACCCTTATTTACGTATTCAATTTTTTTTAAATTTCGGCCAATCTGGTCAATATTTTGGGTTGCTTCAAAACTATGTTAGTCAATGCCACTTATGTGTTAAATTAAACAAAAAATACTTGGTCATTCATCACAGGTCTGGTTATTGTTTTACTCCATACTCACTGTTTAATTAACACGTAGCAACAAATCGTGCTAGACAAGAATCCGGATAAAAAAATATTTTTAGATTATTTGCAATCGGACAAAATTGACCCAATCAAGATCACAATCGTTTTAAATCTAAAGTACTTTGGCGTTTTTATGTATTAACAATGTATTGCTTTGTTTATTGACTTTATAATATTGTTGAATAAATATACAACTGGGGTATTTATTAACTCGAGAAATCAATAATCAATACCAAGAAGGCAAACCAGACCAGCCGTTACAGTCTTGACCTGTGCCTAAAAAATCAATATTACTGAATTTATTACATGTGCACTTCTACGATATTTGCAGGATAGTACGGAAAGTAGTTGATTGCATTGATTTCTCCAATGCCGGAACTAAAACATAAGACTCAAAGTTAAAATAATACAACATGACTTGACGGCCAAGAAACCTGACCTGTACCTATTTTTAGGGTTATTTTTTTACCCGTGGTATTTTGTAAGCAACAAAACAACCCGGAGACAGGCTCACTCTACTCTGATCATTTCAACATCTTCTTCTTCCGCATCCGGTGTTTTACACTTCCGGTTGCGTTCAATTGACTTGTCATAAAAGTTACTCAATATTTGATATTTTTAGCAATATAACGCTACGACTTTATCCATTGACTTTATTTCATATTTCTACAACTCACTCTTCTAGTGCTTTTTGAAATAATATCCTTACTCTTCTATTTAATTATAGTAAAATATAAAACTATATTTCTCGTTTATTTGTTCAATCGATCTAAAGCAAAAGTTTTCAAAGATTGGGCTAAAGTTTGCGGCTCCCTTTGTGGATGAACGGGGGTCCAGCACGACCAGACAGTATCGGCTGGCGGTGGCCGCGGACCTCCCGGACTTTCTTCAACTCGCCCCTCGTAGCTACCCTTCTTCCTAGACCACCCTCCCTCCTGCGCCACCCCCTCCCTCCTCCCCCAAGACCACTCTCTCCATCCCTAGGCTCGTGAGATTCGCTTTTGTGGCGCCGCCGTGATAACCAAACAATACCCGAGCAAATCAAACAACCGTTTAATAGACGATTCTCGATTATGGCGCAATTAGAAACAGTATTAATATTACATTTTATCGAAACGCACACAATTGTTCCAAAGCACTTTGTTAAAATAAACTCGACAATTCCCATTATTTGAATTAGAATTTGTATACTACCTTTTATACGCGCAGAGTAAACATTTACGTTAGATTTTACTAAACGCACAAATGGCTGTACAAATTTGCAATTTTTTTTTACTGAATACTTTCTATTGATATTATTGGTCGTTACTTTTATTAAATTATATTTAAAATCAAACTTTGAAACCATACAATCGATGTTTGCAAATAAATGTAAAAAATGTCATAACAATTGAAGTGGACTTAAAATGTAAACTCATTACTACAGCTGTTTGTTATCTCGTGAAAATCTCCTGGAGAATCAACCCTCGTGAAATTGGATTTAAAGAACATCGGATTAGCGAATGTTTTAATATATTATATCACAACTTGCAATTGTGTTTTTGAAAACACTTTGAAACTTTGAGCCGAAAGTGTTTCTAAAAACACATGGCTACTTTAATTTGTCTTATTTTCTGTTTTTATTTATATTTTAATAATTAAAAGCCATGCTTTGGTTGCCTTTTAGGCCCCGACCCCAGTGCATGTATAACACATGCATTTAGTCTAGGAAAATTGTAAACGAATTCCGTTAAATTCACTATTAGAAGAGATTTTAAAGTAGAAGAATAATTCATTTCAATGGGGTCGATGAATAATACATTTGCATAAATTTTAATAAGTATACATTATGATTTGTGTATGAACGATTTGCTTGCCCTGGTGGTATGGAAGTATGGGGTAGATGTAAATGTACACATTGATAAATCGCCTGGACTGTAATGTCTCACCGCACATTTATATATTGCCTAAACAGCTGGCCGCTGAGGGTGATGGACGCGTCTACACCGAGAATCAATATACAATATATGCATATCTATTTTAAAGTCTATAGTAGATTTAAAAAAAAAAACAATAATGTTTCCCTGAAAAATGCATCAAAAAATCCTTCTCGAATCATGCTTCAAATATTAAAAGAAATCATCTTTCATAAATTGTCTATTTCTGCATGGACGGTAAACGTGTTAATAAATATCCCAGCACTTGACAAAACTACTCTGTTTTATTTTAAATTATAAATTTTTGTGAGTTATAAAAAAAACTTTGACTGGAAGTTTGTCCGGCAGTACTTTCATAAATAGCTCAAAAACTTTCCGATTTATAATTGAAGCTTCCATAACAATGATTATTTTTTAATATAATCTAAGTTCACTTAATATTCTCTGCTCATTAATTTTAACTCTGGTTGGTGTTTCTCAAGCATAAGAATGATTATATTTCAGCTTTTAGTTACATAACAATATAACTGTAACCTTTGATCAATTTTTAGAATTAAATTAAATTTCACGGTTTACTGCTCGACATTTTTTCGAGATTTTTATTGTATATTATACGATTCCACTTGAACTTTTTACTATAACTTCAACCCCTAATTACTACTATTAAGCTAAGCTACTAAGCTTATCCTTCGAATTAATATATTCAATATATTTCTGCGCACAGAAATAAAACTAAAAACAATACATTTTTAAATATGCTTTACCTTAGTAAGTTTCGCGTTAAATAGTAATTTCCCATGTAAATATTTTAATCCCAAAAAAATAGCTAAAGAATTAAAAATTAATATTCTCTCGTATCTCATAATATTTCACATTAAGCAAATAATTAACAGGTTATTTTGAATGTATAGTCTATGTAAAGACTATTGTTTAAATTTTATTTGTTCCTAATTTTTTTAGTTCTTAGCAAAAAAAACGTACTATCAGAATAATTGAAAATAACATTTAAGATTAATTGTTATACAACTTAACTTATTCTAGGATAATACAAACATTTAATCTCATAGTAAGCTTAAATAGTAGCTACTCTTCTAACTCTTATAAACTATTAATTGATCGTGTATTTATAGGTATTTAAAATAATTAGATTTATAACTTAAAATAAGAAATCAGTCTGTGCATTGGATATGTCAACAATAAGAAAATATTACTTGTAATCTTAAGTATTAAAATAATATTTAAGGTTTAATTTAATTTTAAAATAAATATTTAGATATTAATATAATAAGATAATAGTTTAAAAAATAATATAAGTAAAATCAGTCTGTGTATTGGATATTTAATAATTATATTAAATAAGTATTATAATAAAACAATTTTTTTAAGTAACCAAATAAAATTATTATAAAATTTACCAATAATATAAAGTTATCATGGGTCAGTAAGTTTTCTAAAAAGGATTAAATTCTCAGATCATTACTCAGTAAATATAACCAAAATGCATGGCGTCATCAAACCGGAAGTACAAAGAAAGTAGTGACTAGGCACAGGATGTAGCTTATCCAGTTTTAGATCCTTCCAATAGTTTTTGGCTAACTTTGTTGCAGATTTTTCAGCCTGAAAAACGGTTTTCAACCGGCAAAAAAAATAAAAGCTTGTATCATCATATCATAAGTAGCATTACCAATTCAGCCTCTAGTCTGAAATTTTAATATCAATAAATAGACATAAACAGTATGTTATCAATAGTTTGGTTATACGGGACCTTAGGCGGTAAACATGTAATAATGTACGCAAGTTTAGTTGATTCTTCTAAATAAAACATTAAACCAAATAGCAACAATATAAACTGTAGAAAATAGTTTGCATTATAAGAATATATAAAATTAGGCTTCGTTAAATATGCGATAGGTATATTTGTAGGTTTTGGGAGTCGTTTTTATGAGCTGATTTTTAAATGTTGAGCTGCTTCAAGTTTTCAGTACTCCGTCGTTTCGGTCCCCGTGCTGGGACCATCTTCAGGAATTTTTATCTAAACTTCAGAGTACCAAAAACTTGATGCAGCTCAACATCAAAGAATCAAAATCAACTCATAAATACGCAAACATTATAACTCTAAATTAAATATGTATTTATAAAACAGCAGTTATTCAGTAGAGTGTGTTGTTTACGTATGTATAAAATACCCAAATAAAATAAACAGAAAGAGCATGACAACACGTATTACTCTATCGCATGTTGCCAGTTAGTAGTGTCGCCGTGCGACAGGTTATTTTCTCGACTTTTCATTTTCATGGCTTCCCCATCTGGCTTTACACGTGAAAAGCTTTTACTTTCTTCGTGATCTGTTCATATCAGTGCAGCCCAACTTAACCCCAGCCATAACCTGAAAAAGTTTTGATTTAAAAACTGAAACATAGCTTCACTTGAAAAGTATATTTGAAATATATCAAATTAAAGCACTTGCTAATATTTTAACTGTAAACATTGACAGCTTGCAAGAGCTGTAACATGTCGTCCAAATAAATATCGGACGATAGTTATATGAACATGGTTTTTTAACTAATAAGTGTAACTTATTTTATTTATTAAACATAACCAAACAAATAAGATATGAGCTATACTAACTAAGTTTTGGTATTTACAAGTATCACAGCTCACAAACGGATTTTCATGGTATTGAAGTAGAGTAGATTTCGCTGAATTTTATAAAAACATCAAATTCCTGAATTTTTAATAAATTGCTCTTTTTCATGAAAAAAAAATTTATAGTAATTAAAAAATTCATAAATCTTAATTACCTCAGAAGAAAAAAAAAACAGATACCGATGATTGATTCCGAATTATTAAAAATAACATTTATTGGTTTCATGTTATAATGACGTCATCTCCCCTTTGAGACAATTTCTTGGATTTGGGTTATCATACAACAAACCAAAAATATTGACACCATATTTCAAAAAGTAATTTGTTTATTATAATAAAAACACAACTTTCAATATTTCAAAGCTAATTTTTTTTTTTATGAGACTGGTTTCATTTTAAATACTCTATTTTGAAACAGCAAATAGGAGTTACCAAATGGCAACGAGGATAAGATTTTTTTTAAGTGAGTGCTTTTGCCTTTCGATGGCTGCGAAAGCGCTTTGAAAATATCCAAACCACAAATTTTTTATTCACTTTAATCAAAATCTGTTGTAATGACGTCATAAATTATTTTTTATTTGTTTCATTATACCAAAAACACGATAAACCATCACAACAACAAATATAATATTAGGATCTGATTTAATGTATATTCATGGGAAAGGGTGTTTTTTTTTGTTTGTTCA
Organism: Atopsyche davidsoni; assembly: GCA_022113835.1. Classification (NCBI taxonomy): domain Eukaryota; kingdom Metazoa; phylum Arthropoda; class Insecta; order Trichoptera; family Hydrobiosidae; genus Atopsyche; species Atopsyche davidsoni. The sequence goes on from JAILWY010000027.1 coordinate 10,666,811, forward strand.
ATTGAGCGTTTACAATTACAACTATAAATTACCGATCCAAAAGTCCGAATCGCTAAAGAGGGTTTACAGTAGACACTAAAATCTAGAACAAAACTTTTGTAAGTGAATTTCACAACATTTGATTCAGCAAGTTGCGAAGTTACAAACTACCCGAGTACACGAGTTTCCGGCTCGCGCTCCACGCTTGGGCGCCGCCGCCTGTAATATTGGAAAACATCAGCCCGACAGTTACAGCCCGGGAGGTATCGCATTTACTGAAGTAAATAATTCCGGACGCATGCGAGACAGCTCGCATATTACAGATATTCAAAATAAATGAAAAAAATCTCATCACTGCTATTTTGTAAACTGAAAATTTTCACAGTAAAAGCATCGAATAGATTATATTTTCATGACGGTATTTTTTCAGAGTTAGATCAACGCACTTGCACCCCTTGCGCAAATTAAAATTTGTAATGGGAAATTGATTTATTCGTCACAATTTTTAAACTTACAGACACATCGAGGACTTGAAAAATCCTTCATTAGTATCTTGTATTTGAGAATTTACTAAAGTAAACATTATTTTTAAGAAATTGAAATTTTAGACAATAAAAGTTTTACATCAGTTTATTTTCGCTTACTCTTAATTTGATATTTATAAATATGTCTAAGAGGTGTAACTAGATATTTGTGCAAGTGCTATTTAAAAAATAATTGCTATACAATTGTGCAAGGTTTTTTATACAAAAAAACTACTATTAAGATTCGGTTTTTTTTATTAAATCATAATATATTTCAAATAGAGTGTGTCCGTTTAATATATTTAAAAAAAAAACAATATAAAAAAATATTATACGTCTATCGACAGAAATAAACCTCTTCGCCGAATTCCCATTAAAACTTCTTAAGTAATACGACATAAACTAAATAAGCCTGAATGCACAAATTGTATAGATAAACGATTTATTAAAGCATCCTGAGCTCTTCAGCTCATAACGACACACTTCATTATAACTAATTTGTTTTGCACAAAGAAAACTTGATTCATTAAAAAAAACTAAGTCTCGCGCCGCGTCGCTTCTCCCTCGTCCTCCCCTTCGCACCCCTTCGCACCCTTGCGCACCCCTGCGTCGCTTGCCGAGCAATTCAGGCGGAACTAACACGAGCGATGTGAGAACTCAGATTATGAGTAATCTGCGAGTCTGTATAGCAAAAAGTTTGTATAACAGACGATATTATTATCCGCCTCAACAGCCACCCGTCTGATCAGCGAAACCCAAGAAGACGGCGCGGAAACATATTCCAATCACTTCAGGACACTCGCAGAGGAGAGGCGTTGGCTTTCAATTCAATTGACTTTAAAAAATAATTGACTTTGCTAAATACACGCCGAGAGAATCACCAATCCAGCTTCATCTATCAAATCAAATCGGAACGTGTCTATAAGGGCATACAATATATGAATTATTGCTTATGATATAGTTTAGTTTATTTTTTTATATAAGAACCAAATGATGCACTCCACTGATTAACAACAACGCTATCAAGATATGAATTAATTAAATATTTGTATTACTCTTACCAACACAGACACTGAAGAAAACCGCTGAACTGCCTTGAGATCAATGAATCCAATTTCATGGGTGAAAGGTTTTTAAAAACCCCATAAATTGAGAAAAGTATACTTTTCACAGGGTATTCCCTTTAACAATAAGCAGAGGTCCCACAACGAAAATCTATCAGCCTTAAATTATGGCCACATATAGCCACAGAGAAGATACAGAATTAAGAGAACATTACGCAAACAGCGCAAGGATTTGGCTGCAACAAATATCTAGAAACGATGCCAACAGCTAAAGAGCGAAAGACAAAAAAGAAAGAAGGTAAAACACAAAGTACGTAGTTTAAGACTACCTTGCCAAGCGGTTAAAACCACGCCGACTTCAACAAATATGTGATGCAAGGGTAGGACTTTTCATAGCTGTGATAACCCTCAAAAAATGTTCTAAACATTTTTGGAAAACTTCCAATACGAAACAACTCTTTAATTGCAGACACACGAAATACTCCCATTTGCATGAGGTGTTAGAAAACCACACGCTGCATAATAAAAGCGAAATCTATTTCATAAAAAATCTTCATTATCTTTAACTTTGGAATTTAAAAATATTTTTAGTAATCGATTAGTTATTTGATAAAGTTCTTTGCGCAGTCCTTAGCTCTGTCCTTTAAACTTTTTTGGTTACTTTTGTTTCTTTCATTAAGTTCTTACTTGAGGCAACATCAATCTCGGAAGTCCTCGACACTCCAGCGGCGCTTTCTTCTCTCAAAGCCTGCTTTGTTGATTCACCCCCGTCCTCTCAGTGTAATGCTGTTTATTGTAAGTTTCATAGAAAGCTCGGACTGTTTGTATGTAAACAATAAATACTTTATCATCCCAGCACTCAGTGTCCATTCCCAGGAGTAAATGTATTCAGAGTTTCAAAGATGAAGATGCGCTTCTCAGGGGTAGTTTGTTCAGTTCGTTTTTTTTTGAGCTTTCGAGAGAAAGAACTAATTGGTCTGCAGTCTGAGACACAAACAGAGCCGTAACGACACAATTTCATTTGTCATATAAAATACAATATCTTTTATATAATTTACATAATGATTATACATCGTTTGTATTGGTGTATTCAAAGAGGTGTATACATCAAGGCTGCCAGTAACAAAGTCTCGGGTTCAAATCTGTGTAAAGTGATTCATCAAAATTAAACTAAAATCATCAAGATCGCTTGCATATAATATAAGAGGTATTCTGAAAATGTTATTTCAGTAACGGAGTGTGAATCGTATTATCCTTTAAATTTCAATCACACAAGGGAAACAGCCGCGCGTCCTCGCAGGCTCGCCGGCTTACAATAATATAGATTGCCCACAGCCCGGAAAAACTGGCGCACTTGGAGCGAGTCCTCGTGTGTCCAGTCGGCGGAAAACCCTTTGTGATGAAGGCCCCTCCCGCCGCCCCTGCGATCCGCTGCGGCCGCGGACAGGCGCCGCAAAAAACACGGACCCCTCCAGACGTGCAACTGCCCGCAAACCAACCCCCGCCCCACAGGAAATTACTAATATGCTTTCTTATCAATTTACCCCTAAATTTATACTGATCAAACACTAAACGTTTTTAAAAACATATGGAAGTTTATTTGCTATCCTGTTTCATAAAATAAAGATTAAGTAGATTTTTTCAAATATTGAAACTCTTAGAAAAAAAAGGATCGTGATTTGTGCGGGATTAATTGGCATAATAAGTACGTTGTTTCATTTATAGAATATGATTGTTAAAAACTCTTGCATAGTACTAGTGATTCGTTGGTATAATTGGAAATGCACCGGCCATGTATGCTTGGGGGTGTGAGTTCAAATCCCACACAAATCACGATGATATTTTTCTAAGAGATTCTTTAATCAATTTTCAATATTTGAAAAAATGTACTCAATCATTATCAATCAATCAAACCTGTATAGGCAAAACCGTACTTTCTGTGAGACAGTCTTCACAAAAATCAATAAAATAAACTTTTGCTTTATGTTAACAACTTTACAAAAATATGATGTTTTCTCAGACTGAGATTTTACATTTATATATATTTTTCATAATTGTCAACAATTACTCCACAACGATTAATTAAATCATATTAATGCAGCGTTTAACAATTACCTTTGATTACTAAAACACATCAAAATAAAATATTATCCTTCTATTATGAATTATTTATGATTGCACTATGTTAAACATTTAACTTTATAATCTATTCCGAACTTTGTATCTTCGAAAAAACGAATTAAAAATTAATATTTTTTTTTTTTAGTGCGCTTGGTATAACACATTGATTTTATAAATAAACAGTACCACCACTAAGTTTAAATGTACACATTTTATTGTTTGCTTTGTAGTATATTATATCCCATTTATTAAAAAAACAAAAAAAAGACGTAGTAAAAATATATTCAGTAGACGCCGTATATTTCATTTTGCTGGTGATAAAATCAGTAAAATTTCAAGTATATATATTTCTGTGTTCATTGGTCCTGTATATTTTCATTTGAAAAAAATTCAGGCTATGCAAAGCACGGTGGGCGCCATTGTGTTACAGAATGAAGTTACATGACCAGCGCGACCCTCGGGCGGGGACGTGCATCGTCATCCCTCTATTGTTTGATGCAAAGTCAATGTTGTTGAATTTTTACGATTCAATTTTCAAATTAAAAATATAGTGCAATATACTGCCCTTGTATTTTAAATAAATAACCCGAATTCGTGATCCATTAACACATGAATTTCATACTTTATTTAGACACACTGCCACCGAGGATTTACAGTATCATCAACAGATCACAATCTTAGTTGTTTTAATCGCGACGTATTTATTTCAGTTACAGTTATCAACTTTCACAAAATCACAACTTCCACTTGCACAGTACCGAAACGCAATGTGATATAAAAATCCGAAATAATGTATAAGGTCCTTATTCTTTTCAGCTTTCTGCTGTAAAGAAAATTGGCAAAGCCTTCTTTCTATTACGATTTATTCACTCTCTCTGGAATTTCATATATATCTCTCAAACCTTCACGTTTGTGACGACCTTATGCTCCGCCACTCTAGCGAGCTATATAATATTATCACTCACCTATTTATATACTTATCTCAATTTCAGTTTAAAAATATCATCTTATACTTTTGATTTTATAAAATCTTCAAGGATGAGGTTCAAGTGTATTTTTCTCCTTACAATGTCAATTTAGTTTCGTGCCCATGGGAATGAAGCTCCGTAGTGTGAGTAGCATAGTGTCTAGGCTTAATAGATTATTTTTTTATTAATGCAGTAAATTTTTAAAATGAAGTGTGCTATTATTTTCTACAGTGTTTACGAGCAAACAAACACGCCAGTCCCTTTTCATTATAAAAACGAGTGAATGATATCCATCTGCCTGCCAAATGATGCGCATAATTCATTTTGGTAAGCAAATTAATACGTTTTGCGGTTCATAAAGCTCAACGTATCCAACTGTAAAAAGTAACTTTCCGATACAATAATTACTAAATATCGTTTTATCGTAAAAATGCAGTGTTTTTATATGCAACAAAGGATTACCGGTGGGGGGCCCGAGCCGCAGCCCCCGCACAGACCGCAGGCCGGCCCATTTTGAATGTGGGTGCCCGGCGGGCGGACATGTGCGAAAACTTCTGCCGCGTCGAAACTCGAATTATTAAATAATTTTAATATAAAAAATAAAAAAATACAATCAACCGCTAATTGTGCACCACTCGATTGATTCGTTGGATAACTGTTTTACCTCGCGGCTTCGCCAAATCAAAACGATGCGTTTTGCGGCTGTTTGAACACTGGAAATAACTGATAATTTTTCATTATATTGAATGTTTTTTTTTAATAACTCTACAGGGGACATCTATCTAATTATTTTATTTTAACGAAGTTAAGCTCGCTGGAGTGGCGTTGGCATGGTTATACCATTTCCTTCGAGCCCGCCGAGCTCGGTGAAAGTGTACGGACGGCAACGCCGGACGCGCGGCTGGCGTGGCCTACATTCTCTGCCTCGGCTATACTTATTATAATCAAATAAATTTCAAATTACATCGAGAAAAATATCAAATAATAAAAAAAGACCTGCTTCAGCTTTGAAAATAAGTTTTTCACGCTTTTAGTCCGACATTGAGTGTTGAATACAACTCGGTGTTGCAGAAGCGTACACTCTTGCCTATCGATGACGTCAACTATTTGCCGTTATTTTTTTGCAACCCAGAAGGTCCTCTCGTATCAAGACGTGTCTAGACAGCCAGGGCTGCTACGCTCGTTAGATCAACTATAATAAGTTGAATCAGTTATTAGTAAAACACAAAACGAAATTATAATAAAATCTATCTGAATTCACAGCTATGCAATATTCATTTATTAGTTTGAAATAACAGTTACGTTAAATATTTCAAATGGACCTAATTTTTTTTTGTACCTCTGGCAAATGTTTTTCTGACTTTGGTTAACAAGAAATTAGCCATTTTTTACGCAAATTCAGTGCTATTATTTCCATTAATGGCGCTTCTCTCTGCACACACGTTATGAAACTACAATTGGTTACAGCAAACGTTACAGGCTGTACAAGATTTGATTATTAAATTGGATTTGGGCAACTCTCCCGCAGCTCTGCGGCGAGTCGGCGCGCCAATCCCAACTGACATGCCGATTACCCCGAATTCACCATTAATAGCTAAAAAAAATAATAATTAATAAACACTTGATTAAAAAATATATTATTTTGATAAAACAATAAATCTGGTGAACATTCGTTTATTATTCTGGTTGTTTTAAATTTATTTTTAATCATCAAAAACTTTATTTAATAAACCTTCTAAAACTGGCAAATCATATTTTACTCTTCATAGCAGGTTTAAAATGGAATAATATATTATCACACACGTTTATATATTTTACTGGAATGCGATGATGATGCAAACTGAATCCTGGCACGGTTCGAACTGACTACGATACCGATGTCTATTTCGTTAAGGAGTGATACTCAGTTTAAGTCATTTGAATGATTAGCTCTATATAAACATATTTCCGATATTACAAAATATATATCAAACCGTACACCCAAAGTTCTAAAAATCCAAAGAATTCCAAACCGACGTATCCGATTCAGGGATTATAAGCCGGGTTGTCAGGCGTCCTGATCGAATCGTTTCTGTTCCATCAAATCCGATCCGTCTCGGTCTCGATCAGACGCAAAAGCGCGCAAAATTTTGATCGATTCGGCCCAATGGTCGATTCGCCTCGCCCGCCGCACATTTGCCTCAGAGCACTCGTGACAAGCAATATCTGCTTTGGAAGACAATAAATTCCTTAAATTTGACATTCGATAGACCAATGGGATTAAATATTTTAACTACCCACACATAAAATGTACTGGACGTCCAGCCACTGCGTCATATAATATCCATGGTAAAAATAAGCACCTGCATTTTGATCACCAGTCGGGAAAAAAAGGCAGTCAGGGAACAAGTGTTTTGTGAACAAAGTTAGGAAGAAGAACTTGAAGAACCTGTAAAATTATCATAAATCCACAGTAAACTGACCTATCATATTTGTGTATTTTAATCACTTTTAAAGGTGCATTGATTATAATAAGTAGGTATATTCAAATATATTTTTTATTTATACAATTCCATGATAACGCGTACATGTTTTTCCTTTTGGTGTAATTTATTGCGATTGATAAGAACAGATTACAATGTGATGCGATTTGTAATGGTATTCTCGTGAATGGAATTCTATCACCTAGAATATCAATCTCACGTCGAGATAATCAGTTCAATTTCATTTGTCAGTAGATGACATTTCGTTTTCAAAATTACGAATGCGATAAACTTTACAATAATATTATTCACAGTCACAAACAAATGTTGTTTTTATACAAATACAAGTATCTTTATATCACTTTTTCTCCACGTCGTCTGTCCCATTGCATTTTTCCACCTTCCTCAGTTTCGTTATAAATTTTATGTGCCGTCGAATTATTGTTTTTTTTTTTATTTTACTTAATCTAACTCAACGTTAGCCTCTCCGTGTGTTGTCTTCACCTGTCTGTGCCGTTTTAATTTTTCTTTGAAGCTCCTCATTATAATCCCCTACATGCTTGCGTACTCAAAGAAATTCTTAACCTATCCTTGCATTATCGTCGTGCAATCCTACGATATCCTCGTGTTTTCCCTAGCCTAGCATATCCGTAAATTGTTTTTGTGTTGGTCTTGCTTTTCTGTGGTGTCCACTTTTTTGTTTTTTTTTGTATTACCTTATTGAATCATAAATCCCTTTTTCGTTTTGTGCCGTCAATTTTTTTTTTGTTTCCGCATTTACAAAACTGACGACCGTATCCCATAGCAATCATATATGTTCAATAGCGACGATTATAATTAAAACCCAACCTTATTATCGTTTGATTCTAACCTCGCCAGTGTTTGTTCTATCGTGCAATTGAAGCGTTGAAAAATCAATTGTAGCGATAAAATGGACATGCGGCAGTTTGACTGCAATGGACGACGGATTACCGGACCCCGTGGCTTCTGATGCCACGGTTTTATTTATTTTTAAAATGAAGGAGAAGTTGAGGGGAATTGTAATAATAATTAGTCTGGACAGCCCTGGTGGCCGAGACGCGTAGACGCGGCATTAATGAAGGCAGACATAACAGTAGGCAGAGCGCTCTGTCCGCGCCTCGGCGAGTACATCTGTACCGGTTTTTTGTTTCGGATGTATTTACAATACACTGAACCCATTTGTACCGCTCATTAACTCCACGCTTAATATACACATAATACTGCAGATAATTTCGCAAAATGTTTAAATATTTTTAACGCATATTCGATACTGTAGGCAATATTCTACAGTTATTAAGGTATTATTCATATCAGATTGAGAAACTGTATAGCGTACTGTATCAATTTTAAGTAGTAAGTAAATTTAAGTTAGTGTAGTCCGATGGGATATTGAAGCTACATTGTGATAATGATTAGAAAATGGCGGCCATGGAGTGTGTAATTTTTCCCCATAGATGCCGCTGCATAGTCCGCTTTTAGAGTTGGTTTTTTTGGAGATCGCGTGGCGGAGTTCAAGCATGTGGATCACTACAACCTGCATATACCACGTATCACTTTTTATGGTGTAACCACGCGTGATAGATTCACATATAAATATCGTTTCAAACACATTTTTCAAATAGCGCTATCCAACTGAGATTATTTCTATATTAATTAAATTCAAACGACAATATATTCCCTAGTGAAATCAACTCTACTATACTATATATTGCACAAAATCCGTTAGTCGCGAAATAGAATTTCAATGCTTACTGTATTTTATTAAATACGTATACTCGTTTATATCAAGTGTTGGATTTTTTTTTTATAATTACTGCTTTAAAGTACTACACCGTGGACAGTATTTGCAGATGTTTATTGAGTTGGTTAAAAAATAAACTCAATAAATATGTGTCAATAACTCAGTTATTTATAAAATCAACACTTTAACAAATAACGAATCTATCTCTCGTTATTATTTTAACCCAAAAAAACGACACTCTTGATGCCTGTTTGTTATGAAAAAATATTACAAATGCTTTTTTTACGCTGACGCTTCTTGCAAATATTTTATATTATTGAAACTGTCGCCTTTAACGAAAACATGTTTATTATTCACGTTTTATACAAAACACCCTTTAAATAGTTTATTGCTATGGTAATACTGTTATAGTTATTCAAAGTAATTATGTAAACTTATTTAGCATGTTTCTTTTAATACAATATTATATATAATACGTTGGGTGGACATGAATTTGATGGCAATGAAAGTCAAAAATGAAAACACGAATGTATATTTAATTTTCTATCGTCCGCTTTTTCATAGTGGAAAACTATTTTCAAGTATCTTTCGTAAAAAATGTAATGGAATTTTAATATTTTTCAAGTAAGACATAACGACTAATCAAGTATAAAAATAATGAACATAGTTTTAAAACTAGATTTCTAGAGTAATGATTACTTTACGGAATTAAAAAAATAACATCCACCATCCAATCTTTGTACATATGAGGCCAGTTTGTTATTTCTGGAGCCTTTTACTCGTAGGCATATTCTAAACACCTTAAATACTACCTTTTAAAGAAATTGTACTAGAACTTATAAAGTGTCCAAAAAATACCAAAAAAAAATGTAGCTACCGTATGAATAACAATAATTTTATGCCTACAGTGTTTTAGATCTTAATAACGAAAATCTCAATGTTTGTAACCATCCTGTATAAATGAATAATGTTCATTTTAAAAATAAAAAAAATAGTTATAATAATTTGTTGCTGCGTTTTTTTTAATATGTTCTATGTTTATGTGTTTCTGTTTGTTATAAAACAGTGATTCAATACTTATGGTATTTTCTCATGTTGAAAAGATATTGTTATTCTATCAGGAATGGGAATAGCAAAAAATAATTCAGGACAGTACCGAATTATTTATATTTATTTGCACGATGAAATCATAAAAATCTTTAACTGCATATATAAATAATGTCATAAGCTTTGAAACACTGTATATTATATTTCAATATATAATCAACTCACTGCAAAACGGATGATGAAGATTTTGCTCAGATACCTAAAATAAGCATACCTGTTAATCTACAGGAAGTATTTTATATTTTTGAATAAAAATAATTTGTTAGTGCTAATTCTAAATGGGTGACAAAATTGGGTATGTATATTAAATTTTCATATTATAAAAAACATCCGTTTTGCAGTAATTTGGTAAAGCAAGATTTGTGAAAATATACATATATGTATGTATATAATTATGAGAAGATAGTTGGTGGTACATAGGAGAGGAATCACTCATCGTTAGTAAGGCTGAGCAGTTGGATGAGGCTGCTTTCACAATTCCAATTCAATTGATGAAAGTACTCCAGTATAAAGTATTTTTCAGTACACACCCCACCCCATGTGTCTGCGATGGCACATTATTTCGACGCTTTCAGCTGACCAGCGGGACGAATATTCCCCGTGTGTTTACATATTCATAACTTTATTGTTTTAATTTACCTGAATATTCAATAGCTTGTTGGAAAATAGAAAATTCATCACTATAAATATTGTGTAACATGTAACGATGCAAATTTCAATGATTTATTAATTTCATATTGGTTTTTAATTAAATCAAATTTCACTGTGGACATAAAAAATGTTATTTTGATGTTCATCACGGATTCAAATATAATTTATCTCCGATATTTTCAGTCATATTCTTTTTGCGTTAAATTGCAAAAAGTTACAAAATTATTTATGTTTTGAGCATTGGTTAAGGTTAAGTTATGCTAAATTAAACTTGCTTGTTAAGAGTTATTGCTTAATTGCTAATATGGCGTTGGGATGGTGAAACATGGCTTAAATGTTATGTCGTTTCCTAACAAAAGAAATATTGCAATTTCGTGTTCTGTCTGAAATTCAATTTCTTCGGAAAAGTGCTGTTAAGAAGAGACTTTCACTTCACAGGTACACTGAGGGTAAGGATCGCATGCGACTGTCGCAAGATTATAAGTAAATCAAAGACAGTGAAATGATTTATAAACTTGAACATATGTCCGGCATTCTTTATTGAACTATCGTTGTATATTTTATAAACTAACCAAGAAAAAGGAAACATTATATCATAATAATTAGTTTTATTACCATTGTGAATCGAACTTGGTAAATGATGTTTCAAAAAGTAAACTAAATATTGAATAACTTGGCGTAATTTAATTACCCAAGGAATATAATTGGAATGCTTGCATTGCGATGGACCATTCGTAACAATGATTTGAGTCATTCCACTTCATTAAACACCATACGTTGCGCATTGCATTTCACCAATAAATTTACATATTACATTCACATACCCTAAAGGGCTATGAATTATTACTGATTAAAATCTCGGCTGCATTTCGATACAGCCTTATGAATAATCGAGTGGAATTTTCATCTGAAATTATATGCATTTAGCTAATTGCCACGCGTCGTATACATGCTGCTTGTAATATTCTGTTTACTGGCTGTTAATTACCTGATAACTTTAGATTAACAGCTCCCGAGAGATTGCGAGGGTAGGTTGGGTGGGGGATGAGCTGCAGCTGATGCTTAGACACCGAGCTGATATGCGCGACAGCCAAGGTACCACCACCTTATGGAAGAATATTATCCCGAGAAGTATTAACTGCTCAGGATTATTACAAGAGACTTATTGCTGCGAAGTTCTATGAAGATAAGTTACATGCCCTCCCTGGGATGGAAAAAGGCAAACTTTGCAAACTTTCAGGTCAGCTGTAAATTTTACTTAAATATTATATACAAGAATTTCTACATCTTCTCAAATTTCTTAATATATCAAATTTAGTTAACAAGACATTTTAGAAAACAAGTAATTTGCATATTTTTTATTAATTAGATACCTTAAAATATTTATAATATCAATATAATAGAGGACTTTTAGTACCTGTTTTTTTTTACATTTTGTGAAATCTGCTAATTTTGTTCATCCCAGGGTTTATATTTTGTTCAAAATCTGGTTACTTTGTGTTATTAAGTTTTCATTAAGCACAGCTACAAAAGTAAAGGTGCAAGGATGTGAATTATTTTCTGTTTGGTAAAATTTAAATAAATATAATGTACGAAATTTCAATCATGCACATTTCTAATACAGTTTCTTCTCACAATTATTAATTTTCTTAGCCAACTATAAGATTATATCAATATCTTTATTTATGCAAAAATTTAATTATCTAGAGCTGTAACTAACGACAATATATTTTCGCAAATAAATGAATCGCAATAGATATGAGAATTTTACAAAAAAATGGGTACTGGGGATAAAAATATATCTAATATTTTGAAATGAATAAGTTGAGTTGTAGTTTTTATTTTTTTACAGTGGTAAAATTTATTTGTAATGCGAAGATTTGAACGCGTAATAAGAAATAAGGAATTGTTCTCTGATATAATGTTATTACGAAGATTAATACTCAATATTATTATTATTATTAATCGTACGTTTTGAGGTAATAGCAGGAATGCTTAGTAATTATTATCAGATAGTTTTTAGGGTAGAATTATTTACATAATAATAATTCAAAGCACTCAATAAATAAATAAATAATTGAGATTCTATCCACATAGCACGTTTTTTTTTAAATCATCAATTTGTACATTATATTTGTATGAAAGATGTGAAAATACGTTTTTTAAATAACGTTTTTGATAAATTATCTTTCTGCTCAATAGAAAAGGGTATTAATGAAAATAATTGTTCAGTTTTAAGTTTCAGCTCTAGGGTACATTTTTCTTTTATTTTAACGTTTACTTTAAGCTGTTTATGAAAGTCTTTTGTGATCAAAATTGCGCTTTATTCCAGGGAAGTGCTTGTAAAGTGTGAATAATGAATAGTGCGCGTGTGTTGGCGCGGATTTTAAGTGTTTCGCAAAAGGCAAGGGGGCCGCCCCGCTGACCGCCCCCGCAGCCCCGCAGCCCCGCAGCCCCGCAGCCCCGCAGCCCCGCAGCCCCGCAGCCCCGCAGCCCCGCAGCCCCGCAGACCCCTGCGGGGGCGCCGGCCACAGCCCCGCTTCCTCCCAGGTACGTGCCCTAACCACTTCTCGCTTATTTCATACACGGTGCTTAAAAACCAAACGTGCATCCTAAACAAGGTGACTTTGATTCATGCGAGGTCTAATTAATGTTTTAAAAAATACAGAATTAAAATTTTTGATTCGTATTTTTTTTATCTAATATCAATACAACGGTTTGTTTTATAATCCCGTTTAATTAATCTACCTCTACTAAAATAATGTAGTAATTCAAATTGAGTTTGGGTAAGTATCTAAACTTGTATTGGATAACGTTTTGATTGTTTCTGGTATACCAAATTCTCGCAAACTTGATGCTATGGACAAGCATTATGTTTTCAAGTTGAAACTCCAAGATCAATAGCTCAAAACTGATTAAATCAGTTATGTGAATCATAATAGTTTAAAATCACTTTGTTTTGGATGTCATGGTGAGTGGCAAGCACCTGTATATTGTTCCCTGCCTGTAAGTCCTCTCCCTCCCTTCGGCGTGTAACCCTGTTGAATTTTCAGGTTTCAGCGAGGACAAGGTGTCGCAGGCTTAATCACACGACACCGGCGATCGCCGCGAATGTTTATTATAAAATGTCCGCTTTAAAACGTTTTTTTCACACAATTAATCCTTTGATTTTAGCTACACGTATTTTGGGAAAAATTTTTGGCTAACTTTTTAACAACAAAAGTCTTTAATATAATGTAGGTTATATAGGCATATTATTGATACTGTTGTAATTATTTCAACTCACAACCGAAAGGTATTGTTTTGTTATCAGGTCATTTTGATGGACAAACATCAAATGGATAAAGAACGCACACGAAAGGCTGTTTCATTCGATAAATATGCAGCCATAAACCTGTCGATAATTGTTAAATTAAATTCACCCGCACGACCGCCATTATTAATAAATTTGTTTCGACAAACATTTAGGGAGTTCTGATCAGGCTGGAAATTAAATTTTATTCAATAACACTCGAACCGCGGATCCTAAAAGCCATCGGCCGGCCGTGCTATTGCGAGTCCACTCTGCGGCCATTACACACCCCGCGTGCTGTTTACAAACTGTCTTTTATGCAATAAACGCCGATTATTTTGGCACGCTGGCATCATTAAATAACTCTGCTCGTATACAAGAGTGTATAAACTATAAATAAAGCAGAAAAAATCATTTATAACTGATACGCCATATGATCAGAAAAAAAGCGTAAGCTAAAAAAATCACGAGTTGTATCCAATCAATCCGCATTATTTTGCACGAAGAAATCATAAAAAACTTTTACTACATAATGTCATAAGTTTTGAAACACTGTATATTATATTTCAATATATAATCAACTCACTGCAAATCGGATGATGAAGATTTTGCTCAGATACCTAAAATGAGCATACTTGTTAATCTACAGGAAGTATTTTATATTTTTGAATAAAAAATATTTTGTTAGTGTTAACTAAAATTGGGTAAGTATATTTAATAAAACTTCCTTTTTGCAGTTATTTGGTAAAACAAAATTATTGCAAACATACATATATGTATGTATTTAATTATGAGAAGATAGTTGGTGGTACATAGAAGAGGAATTACTCATCGTTAGTATCTAATCCGATGATAAACATTTAATTTTCAATCTCAATACATTTGATTTGATCTGAAATTCTCATCTAAATATCTTAATATGTTTAAGTTTGGTGCCGAAGGGCCCTACAGAAAGCAGAGCTAGAAAGTCTCCACCAAAAACGACGTCAGTGAGTCTGCCTCATTAACGTTCAAATCCAAGTAATACAGTCAACTAGTTTGTGACTACAATATTTAAATAAGTTATATTGCTCATACTCATAACTTTTAGCGAATTCGTGTAAGAGGCAATAATCCAAAAGTAATCGACTGCTGAAACTTTACATAACGAGAAAAATACTAAGCCGTCCTCAACAGTAATTAAATGTAGATATTGTTATTGTACATATTTATTTATATAGCCCCAAGTGTGTTTTAGCTAGCGCCAATGAGTTGGTTAGTTGTTACTTTCAATGAAACTTTGATTGAAAAAAAAATATCCACGATATTCCTTTGCAATATCTTGTGCATGATGCAATGCGCCGAGGGGGCGGGCGTGGAGGATGGTGACAATAATCTGGTTTGCGGGGATAATTGAGATTCCGTATGCAGGAAGTAAAAAGCCATTGATTCAGTCCCGCCGTGTTCTGATTGGACGGAATACATTATGGACTCTGTCTGTGGAATGCAAATCAGTGTTGCCAGAAACAACTGTGCGTAGCGTTGAGAGCTCCGCCGCTCCCTGGGACTCGATCCCATACATATATTACACCTCACCATCAAATACCACTCATCTTATTTTATAATATACACACAAATAATGTGAAAATATCTTATGGTTAAGCATAACTCCAGGATAAGAATATATCTCAAACAATAAAGGTACTTGTAAATTCAATATTCGGCTGTATTCGTTTTGTTATATTAAAAGCAATTGTGATAAGAGTTACAACACGATACATTAATAAATACACAATTTTATGTTCATTATTTAGGTAAATGGATCTTGTTTCCTCTGTTCATTAATCCGCAATGTTTGAACTTGAGTTACTTGTTGCAGGTTATTTCTATTAACGCTAGCAAATTGTAAAAGCAGTTTACCCCTGGTTAAATTTTAACTAGTTCCAGAAAACTTGTATTTTATGCGAAAATCGCAAGTTTATAAAATTATTTATAATAAATAATTATAACAATAAACTCTCTAGGACAGCACAGGTGTGTATTTTTAAATAGTCTTGCTATTCACGGTGTCCCTTTTTGATATTGAAAAAAACTTGGTTTGTCAACGTAGTTCGGCAATACTTTACATGAGCTGTCTATAGATCTTGGGGGCAAAATGACTAATCAAAAGCTTACTGATAGCAAAAATTATTATTTTTATTGCTACAAAGCTGTTTTGATCTACAAATTTAGTTCGTCTGGTTTTATTTCCATCTTCTAATAACTCCCAACGCGCCCTGATTGGTCGCCGCCAGAGCTGCGTTCCTCGCACAACAATCGGCCTGAGATTGGAAAACGTGGCGCGGCGGCTCTCTGCAATGTCATTATGGGGAGGACGGTCGGTCAAGGCGGCAGCCTGCCACCCCGGCCACCCTGGGCCACCCTGGGCCACCCCGAGTCACCCCGAGCCACCCCCGAGCCACCCCGAACCACCCCCGGCCGCCCCGGTCAACCCCGACCTCCTCGTGCATCTTTCCTGGCCATGGTTGCTGCCAATTACGTCGTTTATTTTTATCTAAAGACTAGATCTCTTTTTACTATATATACACTACTACATATATAATACGTGGAAAAAAGAATTTAAAAAAATATTTTATATTAAAAATTTAAACCAATTTTAATAGACTACGTCGGTTCTTCGTTGATATCAACAAGATATCCGCTTTGTTATATAATCCAGGCAAACATGTTAAATTATAAGAAATCAACATTGAAGAATGTTTGAATGGACTCAATGTTTACAGTGAATTGACAACGATTAAAAATTTTAAATTAAGATTTTCACGAAATCATATTTAAGGGTCTAGTCCCATAATCGAGTTTTTTTTTTATCATTTTCTAGTCCGTTTTGCGAAAAATCGTCTGCACCAATCAAAAAAATTAAAAAGTTTGATACATCCCTTCTTCCAAGCAAAATATTTTTTTATTTCATATAAATTTACTATTAATATGATAAATATGTGTTTTTCCGATTAAAGTGTAGGAATTTAGAGATTCGTCATGTCTTCCAAGAGTCTTAAACATTTAAAAGTCTTTTTAATTGTCGTCATTTTATCCAATTTTTCAACATCTTCAAGATTTTATTTTACCCTGAAAATGGACGTTGATTAAATAATAAAAAATAAATTAATATAATTTATAGTTTTCTCAATACTCTGTAAAAAAGGCTGGAAGCAACTGCCTTAATGTCACCAATATCAACATTTACAATATTTGTTTTCAATAATATAAGTTATGTTTAGACATTGAATGCCAGTACAGCCGCGGAGTGTGATTATAGCACACCGAAGTTTTAATTGACGTTCGCAAGGTGTTTTGTCTAACCGACGCCATTGCAAGCGTACAGTGTAACGTGTAATCTCCCAAACTAGAACATGACTTGTCCCGAAAACACAGTCCTAGGAATAGACGCAACACACGAGCCACGCGAACCCACCGACATCAAATCTCATCCACGTATTGTATTTATCATCACAGATGTTCACAAGGAAACTAAGGTTACCCAGGCAATACTTGAATCTTAATAATTGAAAAATCCATGCAAAGAAAATCAAAGGAATATGGAACCACATCTACTGGCGACTCTAATGATTTTGAGCATCCACGTTGTCTTTCTTGTAAAGTAGAACTAGCTTGAACCACAAAAAAAAATTATTGCTCGTCTTCGTAATACTCTGTTATATAAGCTATGCAGTCGACATTACATACCAGCTTTACGCACAATCTATTAACAGAATTCTTCATAACGATTCCCAAAATATTAAAAATAGCTCACTCGCTTTTAATATCAAAACTCAACTGTACGCAAAACAATTTGAAGCTTGTTGTCGTTGTCGTGTTATAACATGGCATTTTTACTGTCATTTTATAAGAAACTTTTGTAGTTATGCGCTTGTCCGCTTTTCTGAGAAACTTTTTTACGTCCGACCCAGAAAATTTTCCACATAATATCCAACTGCGTCCTAATTCGCTTTGGAGCCTCGCGTCTTCCATTCCGCGTCAGCCCGAAGGACGGGGATTCAAGGTTTTGTCAACACGGAGCCATTTGCATGGAAATGCACTCCGAGCTGGAGACCATACTCATGGAAATTCCATTTCATGGATGGCTCTATCACAAATTTCCAGGCCATACTCGGGTTCGTACAATATTAACAATAAAGCGCCCCATAATCAAAACACTAGAAATGCTCGGGACGAAAATACCGAATGAACGTGAAAGTTTTCAAATTACCGAAGGTGCGTGAAAAATCCCGCAAGAATTCATTTATAATATGTTTAAAAAATACAAGTGTTTTAAATCGGGTCTCTTGTCGCAAAAGTACAGACCTCATCACGATGTAGAGGACGTTGCACATTCACCGACTGAAACGCGTGAAACATGCGCCTTCCCAGACACAGCAAACATTGTTTTACACGTTATCTGGGAACGTATTCCCAGACAACAGCAGACACGTGACGGGCCGGAGCAGCATTCTAAGTACTTTTGTCTGCTGGCCATGCTTGTCTGTGGCCAATCAGCGTGCACGCAAGTTCCGTGTGTGCGGGAATATAAATTGATATTTCATTTGCCGGTTTTATTGTAAAATTATGATTCTCAGAAATAGTCACATGGAAAAATTTGTAAAACCTTCAACATATATTACATTCACCAGGTATGAATACTGTTCACAATTTCGTGTCTGGCACGACATACAACAGGCACGTTTGCCATTACCATTTACATTCAAAGCTCCAACATGAGCCGTGATATCTCGTTGAAGCCATATTGACACGTGAATACACTGAATAAATATAATATCAAACAGAACTTCTACATATGCATTATTACTTAACCGTTTATCTGCAATTAAGCTAGTATATAATAAATAGCACAGTTATAATTAATACAGTCATCAAACAAATAAGCAACTAGTAATCAAAAAAAAAATGAAAGCTTCTTGAAATATAAAATTTAAAAATAAATCATTTGTAATAAACATAAATGGTGGTTCAGAAACTAAAGAAAGATTTTCGGACCTAATAAAAGGTATAACGCCTACACGGAAGGTAAATCTCCGGTGATCTGAAAATGTCATACAAAAGGAAAGGTTAGATGGCCGATAAGGCTATAAGAAGGATATTTTTTATACACTTATATAAAAGTGATGACAAGCAAAATGGGACAATATTAATCGGGAGATCTTAACAGTAATAGCAATCTAAAAGGATATGACTTCGAACCAATAAATCAGCGCTATTGGTGTGCGAGAAATAAATATTAATTATTTTAAAAACTGAGAATAAAATTTATCGAAAAAATCATCAATACTTAATATAAAAGCAGCTCTGCGGTATGTCAAAATACATTTGAGAGCATGCAGTGCTTTGCGCTTGTATAAACAGCATGCAACGATGCATGCCTAACGACTAAAAAAATATTTATTGGAAAAATTTTGACGGCTATGTCTTACAATACGGTATAATTCTATCCCCTGAACTTGCGCGCAGGTTATGGGGCTTGCAATGGTGTGTCTTAGGTGGTAGCGTACATGAGTTTCTAAGTTTATGAATATGTTTTGTTTTGGGGAAAATATGTGTGAAAACCCATTTTTGGTATGAATTTGCATGTCTATAGCAAAAACGTTGTTTTTATTGCGTCGGTTACTCAATTCCCAGCACAATCGCTGTACCTGTGATGACGTGCTATCTCCGCAGCCATCTGTCCCCTCGGCGGTCGCTAAAGGCTGCGGCCAGTCAGCGGTGGGGTGCAGGGGGTGAGGGGGTGCAGGGGGTGAGGGGGTGCAGGGGGTGCAGGGGGTGCAGGTGGCGAGGGTGCAGGGGGCCCGGGACAAGGCTCAGTAAATATCGCTGAATGCGTCGGCCGGGGATGCTCCGTTACATGTTTACTTTAAGGGAGGCCACTCATAAAGAACACATCGGTTTTACGACGAGGGCACATTTACACCGATGCTCAAAATAACATTTCGCATATGCTGAATAATCTACAATAATAATATCCATTGTGTGTATGTATGTATGTTTCACTTTTTTCATATTTTGGTTCTCCATAGAATATCTTAAAAGATACAACGCTGATTTTGATTTGAAGTTTTTCCGCAGTTATGTGCCGAATTTCAAGACGATAGGATAATATTTTCATTCATAAACTAATTGAATAAAACTATAAAATATGCTTTAGCTAGTTTCAATGTGTACGAATTGTAGGATTCTGTTGTTCGCCGCGAGAATTTCAAATTTAGAATTTTTCAAATAAAGAACAGTGATGCGTTGTTTGTGACACGAAATGTGACACAAATGTCAAGCAATGAAATGGAAGGAAAACGTGAGCAGCGTCTTTTTAAAATTCGAGTACCCAGATATTCGAGTATTCAGCCAAACATATGTTCAAACACTATTGCATCGTTCATCGAATACGTCATTCTGTGACGGGCAACATCTCTAGTCTAATATAAAAATGATTTACTGATATTTTAAGTTTGCCTCTAAAATTAATTTAAATAACTTAGCAATTTGTTATTCGATACATTGTTTCAATATCTTTAAAAAATCATAATACACAATTGTAAAATTAAAAGATATTACTTATTCACACTTTTTTTTAAAGACCCATGATTGATCTTTAGTAAAATAGGATACTTAGTTAAAAGTTTTAAAAGGTTTTTTTAGCCGTCCATTAAATATTAATTTCGAAAATTTTTGTGGTTTCAAGATAATTTAGTAGATAAAAAATAAATCAAGATAAAAAAATTGGCTATAAAGTGTAGAATTGGCCATATTTCGTGAAACGATTTTTCTCGTTTAAGCTCATTTTTAATGAAAGCAAATATTTCTATTTTATTCGTAAAAAAAAAACTTTATATTTGTTAATTGACATTTACCGTTACTTTGAGTAATCAACAAGTATATTCAATGCTGTTGTTGTTAAATATAAATAATCATACAAAAACTTTAATGCAAAAAAGCTTATAAAATAATTTTATTACTTTATCACTAAAGCGCGTCGGTACTAAAATTAATGTATTACAACATTAAACTTTTAACTTCATTACTTTTATAATGGATTTTACATGTTGATTACTGTATGACTCGTAGCTAAGATTTGTAATGAATTTCTACCTTTCACTGATTGCCAAAGCTTACATGCTTTGTTACAACTGCAAAATGAAAAAACTAATATGATTAACGTTTTGACTACCTGAGCTTTTCAAGCGCTTTCAGAGGGGAAAGCTCACGGCGCAGTTAGTTACTGCCTGTAATTCTAATTGTAAAACGAATAACGCAGACGGCTGGCCCCGACCTCACGATTCCAGCGGCAGTGACGACCATTTATAAATAAACGCTCAGAAAGTAAGGAATTTATTTTGGGCTAGATGTATTTAAAAAAAAAAACCAAGCAGTAGAAGAGTCACTTTAAAATAGCTCATGTACTGGTATCGAAAGGTTGGCGTTACAACTTATAAAACAAATACATTCCCAGCCATCTGCAAAACCTGGCAGCATCACTTTATTTTTATTCAGCGACAACTTGCAAGCGATTTGCAATTAGCCAGTAGCCTCCCTTTATTTTGGGTCATATACACTTAGGCATATAGCCTGCTTTATGGCTAAGCTTTGTGTAATTAACGTAAAAGAATTGCCAAGTTACTATTCAGTTGAAACGCAGCGTGTGCAGAAGGCTCAAGACTGGTACTCTTTGATAATATTAGTCGTATGAAACCATACATATATCGTTAAAATGGCAGTGATTCATTAATTATGAAACTCTCTTCACTCGATACGTAACAAAAGCATCGCAAAAAGTTGCAGTATACTTTAAATTATGACGTGCTAGAGAGATGGGCTCTCGCGCTGGAGGGTCAATTTCGCTAATGCGTCGTTACATCGGCTCTGTTTGCTTCAGGAATAACGAACCTCCGCAGTCCCTCCCTATTCATTCAAGCAATTCATTAGCAGATCTAATTAATAAGCGGCCATATTTCCAGGCCGAGGCTGATATTGGCCTCGCCGCGCGACAGTGGGGCAGGCGCGATGACAGAAGGGCGGGCGATGCTTGTAATTGAGCCCTTTGACCTTTGACCCGCTCGAATACTTCGGCCTCGTTAAAAAGCCGACTCCAGGTCTAGCAAAAGGCGAGTCGAAAGTGCCTTCCCTCCATACTCAAAGCAACTGAAAAAATGAATAGAATTTTTAATCAAAGGCTTACATTTTTTGTCCCCAGCCTTAATATAACATGTGCTGATGACCAATTTTTAGCTTTGGCAGCTAAACTGAAAATTAGTGCTCCCCGATATAACTGTCTCGTTACATCGATAATGAAACTCACACAAAGATTATATAAGCGTTACAAAATAATTTTATTATTTAACTAGCAACCTTTTATGATATTTATCTATTTATCAGAAAAACTATCGTTAAAGTTCGCAATTATCGCTTGTAAGGCTAATATAATAAATGCTACTGGGCAGCAGCAGTACGCAGACTTTTCCTTTCAATATAAAACCATAAACACTGGCTCAGCATGTGCTCATGAGTATATGAGGAATGAAAATCAAAAAAACGTTTTATTACTTGTTTTTTATCCGACCACCAAAATTGTTTAATATACATGTACTCGCAGAGATAAGAATCTATCATATGACGATGAGTCCCGTTGTGGTGTTTATTTCGTTCCTTTGCAGATTCCATGACCGCTCGATTCGTTGGGTTAGGTTAGGTTAGGTACAAGTTTTTTGGTGGTCGGATAAAAAACAAGTACCAAACTTTTTACTACTTTAATTTACTTAAACAGCTCCGAAATTAATGTCGTGAAAAACAAGGTAAAAAACAACAACGTGTCGTCTCAAGGTCGCATTCCAATGGATTGAAAAACCGAAGCTTTCGTGATTCTACGAAGTTTCATGATTGAATCAATAATCCAGATGCTGTGAATAGCAAGTCTGTTGACATAATTCGAACGGAGATTGCAGCAAAAGTGGTAAAGTTGCATCATGAGTGAAGTTTGAGCGTCCTGAAGGTGGGGCGCTATAATTGCTCCCCGGGCGAGTCCGCTCAGCCCCGGCGCCCACTTAGCGCCCATTACACCGACAGAATCCCTTTCGCAGGTTTCGCGTTTACTCCCCGACGCAGCTTTTAGTCTTTGAAGGGTTGCACATTATGCCGAAACGGAATATCAAATAACTCTCTTTGTGGCGCAAATTAAAATGTGCGACGTCACTCGGCCACCGAGGCTGGCCCCGACGCGATGAGCCCTCGGAACACCGCGCAGCTTCTTTTAAAACTTGACTAAATATCGTTTGATGCATTATAAAGACTCTGATAGTTTTTAGATTTTATTTTTAAATAAATTTTACGAGGATTTTTGGACAGTTTTAATTTATATTTTAAGTATATCCACACTTGCGCTGAAACAAAACAGGAGACTCATTTCAGACTCCAGACTTTCAACTGAAATATTACGTTGACTTACAGAAAGGGGCAAAAAAAATTATAGAGGGATATGCTGTATGTGTCTGATAGAATACAATACTCGTGGAAGATAAAATTAAATTATTTTTTCTACAGTATGCGCCATTAATTACCAATAATTCAAACATATTGAGTATCAGTGTGTAGATAATTCCAGTATCGTTTATTTACTAGATATAATGATGGTTAGCTGCTCTTTAAGCTTCATACAAAATACCAAATATTCCCCTGTATTTGGAGACAAACAAGGAATGTGAAAATGAGTTTATTACTATCACATAATAGCATAATATGTTTATAAACGAGGACTACTTCGGCTACTGCCTTTTCTTTGCTCTCGTAGCACAAACTCACTATCTATTTTTTGATTGGTGCAAGTATTTTTTAATACGAAGTATCAAGTCAACATTTTTTTTATAAATGTAATCAGTTTCATAGTGCTTTTGGGTTTATATTTGCAACAGCACTGTGGCAATGGCTATGAGAGGCTTGGCTGCTTTCAAAAGAGTTTGCTGTTTCCCTTTTTTCGCGGCTGGCCGGCAGCTTCCTACTGCTCTACTGTTATTTATTCAATAACTCAAGTCTTATCTTCCAACTATATATTTAGAATTATTTTACGTACATTAACCTTTTACATTAGGAATATGTCAAATATTTCAAAACAAACTATTATAGAACAAATTTCTATTTACACGCTTCATTTTTAAAATAAATGAATAGACAGCTTTCTTTTCAGTCATAGTTGTGTCAACAAAAAATTATAAATGGCAAAGGACTTTATCGTTTACACTGTTTATAACAGTCAGAAAAAGTATGATCATCATGTTTAAAAAGAATTATGCTTAATATTAAATAATATTTCTCAAAAATATATTATTTTGAAGCAAATAATTTCAATCAATAATTATCAATTGTTTCTGCCTTGTTACAAGCATGAATAAACCATAAAATATAAATTTCTAACGTGACATATTTTTTAAAACATCAAATTGTGCTGGAATTTCCAGCCATGAAATATTCGAGATGTTAACAAAGGGCAGACTTTTTCAATTAAAATTTTGTATATACAGAGTTTTTTTTGACAAAAACAACTATCGATATATTAAACGAATCGAGGAAACCCAGAACAGTCCCAGACATGCAGTCCGTGTATGCACTGAGACAATAAATGATAGCTGCATAGAAAATACTATTGGCTCATTTTTCTCCCATGGAAATTCGCCTCATATGAATATGGCGACCTTTTGGCTTGAGAATTTTGTAAATCTGCCAGACTTTTTTAAGAAGAAAAGAAATAATATTTGCTTTTTGACATGCATATAATGCAACGTAAACAACGAGAAAAATCCTCGAAGATTTTACCGCAACGCAGGTTCGAACTGACCCTTACTTTACAATACTTTTAACTGACTGTCTCATGGTTTAAAATATTGTACGTAGTTTCATGAATGAATCTATTGCCTAAAAACGTTGGTATCGCATAATCGTTTCGTAAAAGACTAAGTTATTCAACCGATACTAAAAACGTTTATACTTAAGTATACTAATATGAGGTTCCGTGCGATCTTACTTGTCGTAAATCGATTAGATATTTCCTACTTAAACTATTTGCTTAGGTCAAGCTCATGTAAATTATATTTGTCGCCCTCTTTGTTTTCAGCAATTCTTTCAAATTCAGGCATTCCCGCAGATAGCTTCGGTATTTGGAGCTGAAATAACAAAACAAAAATAAGTGGATCCTGCAAAAAAACTTAGCTTTCCTAAAGTTTGCCAAGTCTAATGCTGAATCTACTTAGTAGCACACATAATCCCGTGTAATTCCTTAGTTTTACTGTTTCGCATCTCTCCTCGTTTCGTTCTTTTCGCTTCGTTAAACTTAACTGATATCGCAAATCTTACTTCTAATGTAAAATGTAACGAGTCGCATTTTAATTAAAATACTTGCTTAAATATTGTCACGTAAATAAGTTTTTTCATAGAGTAACTACTAACATACTCGATTGTATAAAATAGTACAAAATTCTACATAAAATTGAAAGAAAAAAACTACAATCTATGATTTTTACGAAATATTCAATAAATCAGCATATTTAGCTCATACAGATATATGTATTGTATATGCAATGTATTAAAAAGTTATATATTTTCACATAAAACGACAAAATGTCGTGGAAAACTTTTTTGGCTACGCTATCGTGGCTATCCGTGGAGATGCGGATTTAAATGCCACGTGTCTCGCGAAATTTTTTTTAAAATATTTTTTTCATTGTTTTATGTAAAATTCAATTACATAGAAATATACAGTATCAACATATAAGCTGTGGAAGTATTATAAAGATCTCGGTTTAAAGTTAACTAGCCTAATAGTAATAGTAAATAGTAAGTATAAGCCTAGCAAATAGTAAATCTGTCGATAAACTATTCAAAAATAAAATAAGGAAAAACCATGACAGACGTCAGCGTTTTACTTTATATTAGCTTGCCGCTAGAGTTATAATGCGCCACGAGATTTCTCCCAGCACCTTGAAAGAATATCATGTGCATTTAAAGCCTCAAAGCTATGCCTTTAATCTGGGTTTTTTAAGCGTTAATACATTATCAAAAAAATCTAACCATAAACAATACAATGAAGGAGATTGGTACTTGAAGCATTGCACGTTAAGTTGCCTTGCCGCTGTACTCACGCTGCACCACTGGCATTCGTTTAACACCAAGAAAAAATAGCACGTGCATATAAAGGCTTAAAGTTAAACCATAAATCTGGGTATTTTTGTTCATCCCCTAGGCGTGAATACATTATTCAAAAAAGATATGCTATGTTAACAAAAGCATGACGGAACATTAGCACTTGTGGCGTATTACAGCGGCGTTGGGATTGTGTTCCGTCCTCGCCCATTTACATAATTATGCAGTTACGGCCCTTGCTTACCTGCGCCCTGCACTTGCACTCTGCGCCCCGCAGCCCCGCAGCCCCGCAGCCCCGCAGTCCCGCAGCCCCGCAGTCCCGCAGCCCCGCGCGGGGCGCCGGCCACTTGCGCCCCCGCGGCACTCTCCGCACAAAGGCGCTCCCCCGACTTCTGGGAGACTACTCCTACCTGCAGCTAAATATTCACTCAACCCAACCGACTACCCAAACATTCCCCGGAGAGCAACTAAGATTATTTCATAAACATTTGCCGTATTGAGCATTGATAAAATTATCAAATTCCATAAACTATAATAATGTAATATAATAACTAACAAATTTATATATTTTTACTATGCATATTAAACATATCTTTATATTCATAAAGTACGTCTCCTCAGAGGAGGTTGGCGACCATATTATTACGCATATATTCATGCTGAGTGTTCATGGTTTGCTAAGTGGAAAGTAGTATAGTGGATTCCCGGGTCCTTCTACACATCTACACACTCAACGAAAACATTTAAAAAATATACAATACAAAACTCCCAATTTCATTATCAAAATCTTTAAATAAATTCGATTTGTACCAACAAAAGCTATCATAGCCAATATAAACTTATTAGTAAAAAATCATCTTTTCAGTATCAAAAACCGTAATACTATATTATTCAAGTAGGTGAGTTTTCACATCGCGAGTGTATGCAATAATAGAATAAATTAAATTGTCATTTTGAATAGCTCCATTCTACATTCTACATCTCGATTACAACAACCTTTCAACCATGAAAATAATATAGTTGATTTATTGGAATATTTTTCCCCAATCCCGACTGGCTGCCAACTCTCAATCCTTTATGCACTCCTTTTATAATGAAATTTCCCACTTACATAAATACCTCCAGCTTGAGTAAGGCCAATCTGCCGGATTAGAATCTGCGATTATGTAAAAAGCTCACAAATAGAACTTTGAAATATCATTTTAATTTTTCAGCGTCACCAAATGTATTCAGCCGATTATACGGCTTCACGGTGAGCGCCTTCTTTACATTCAGTCAATCTACATGCAAGGCAAACTTTTTTAACAGAAGCTAAAATTTTCTACCATTTTTTAAAATAAATTAAACACATCATACTATCAACTGTGTTATCTGTGAAAATGTGGTTAAAACTGTTTGAAACTGTAAAACTGTGTTCAGGCTGAAGTATGCCCCAACACTTGATAGCGATCGAAATCACGCGATGTAAAAATTCTCAGCGTGTTTACCAAAAATCATAGAGAATATTAAATTAAAACCGATTCTTCGAAAAGCCCACCCCAGCTGCAGCGAGCTGCTTTTCCGTAAATAAAAAATGAAAACGGTGATGGGAATAAAAGTGGAATCCTGGCTAGAAACGCTATTTCAGAAACTGAGCTGTAAACATTTGCGCTACAGCCTACCCTTTGAGTCAGTGTGCAGAGTGCAGAGTGCATCTGCTAGCGTATTACTTCCAATATTTCACCGATGCGTCTGTTGTGACTCCATAAGCCTGCAGCAACCTACCCGACCCCATGAAACGCCGCTTCCATCCCCACTAGGGGGGCACTAGGGGGGCACTAGGGGAGCACTAGGGGGGGAGGGGACGCCCTTTGCCTCGGCCCTAAGCCTCATAATTGTTTTAGCATATATACAGGTATCATTATGATGTGAAAAGCTGGCTTAATCTCAATCAAAACTAGATTACCTTTTTAAAATAAACACCGAATATTTTCTTCATTTTTTACCAAGTGTGTATTTTCAGATTTATTGATATTTATATTTTCTTTTTTACAAAATGTATGAACATCGATTAAAATAGAAAGAATTTTTATGCAATGAAATATTGGAACCTTATAAAAAACCTTACATCACTTAAAGATATTTGAACGTAATTGGTATTGTTTTTTTTTTTTAATCAAGAAGTTTTGCTACACGTGAGCTGATAATACATTTATATAACAATTATCTATATAGTTAAAGCTGCAATAACTTTGATCCCATTGTTGTAACATAAATAATTTACAACTAAATCATTTTAATATTTTTGAACAAAATACTTGAGTGATTTTCCACGTGTTCGTTTTTATTTACAGACACTCTGTTTGATAATGCCAACGTGAAAGGTTGGCGAAACCGGACGCAAATAAAAACGAACATGTGGAAAATCACGCAAGTATTTTGTTCAAGAATATTAAAATGGAATTCCACCAAGTACTCTCTGTCAAAAACATTGAATTTCTTAAATCATTTTACACGTACTTCGTTATTGGGCACCGTTTCAATCAAAGTATTTAGTTTAAATTTTTTATTATTATTAGTTTTTAAGGGCCTCCAGTGCATTGTCTCTGCAAGAACTACCTTTTACGCTGTGATTCTGACGAGTAATGCATCGCATGCAGATTGTGCGTCCTTCCCTCTGAACTAGTCGCCGCCCCGTGACGTCACAGAGCGCACCCGGTGAGTTCATTGGGACAAGTTTTGCAGAACACTGCCCGAGCTTTGGCCCGGCTCCATCCCTCTGGTCTCATAATTATTTCGAATTCAATAAACTGCAATGACTTAGCGCCCATTATAAAACCAGACTTAGTATTAACTCTGTGGCTCCGTTATTCTCAACGATGAGAAATACGCGAAGTATATCTAAGTTCTCCGTCTGGTGCACATATGGATCTGTACAGTGTTTACGTTTGTTTATACTCAAGGTTTTATGGATTCATAAGTAAGCAAAATATTTATTTTTTTATTAATACATGCGAAAATCAAAATCATCAGTAGATTATCGTTTTCGTGCCTATTAAACTCTTCGAAGAAATTTATCACTCACAAGTGTAATTTCGATGTTTCGTCTGTATGCCAAATTATTTTTGCTTACGTTTTTGTTAATATAGACAAGGATGCATCACAAACTCACAAATGATTATTTCTTAAGTGTTCAGTCCATCAGGTTACAGCAGTAGTTTTATAGCGAGAATAGAAATAAATTACACAATCAATAAACAGATAGTGTATCCTGAGAGTCATAAACTCTCTCAAATGCAAATTTTTTCCTGTTACTTCTGCAGACTGAATTTCAAATTCTACCCATGAATCCCGTCTGAAAAAAATCGAGTTAACGTCCTCGTAAGTACCTAATGGTTTCGAAGTCACTATGGATTTTTCTTTTATAATTACCAATTGAAGAAAAATAAACTAAAAAAGGGAAATATTTATATTTAAAATAATACTGTAAATAAAATAGTACTGTTAAAATCCAAGCTGTTTCTCAAATTATATTTCTATTACAAATCTGGCATAAATCAGCAGGTACTGTGTTTTGGCACTTGAATATGGTAACGTTTGAATGCCTTCAACGAAATATTGGTTTCAGTGCTTTTTTTGCTCGTGTCTAGCAATTTTTATTATAGATTTGTATGGAAACAACGTTAAAAATACAACCCTACCACTTTCTGTGCCCACGTCATAATATTTGAAAATATACAAAAATAAAAGATTTACATTTTTAATACCACGTATTTTTGTGAGTCAAGTCACTAATAGCAGCTTATTCCAGGTCAACTTGAAATATCAGAAAGCCTTCATCTCTCTAGTTGTTTCCTTTTTGGGTTTATCCGTCTTAAGCAGCGCGATTTAATCAATTTTTCAAATAAATAATATTTATTATTTATATAAATTGAATCTGTTCGCAACGGTTTGATAAAATCAGTGATAGCATGTGGCGTGTTATCAATAAAAAAATACTTAATCAGTTGCGATTTGATTTGTATGAAATCATACTGATAACTGGATGGTACTGTCTAATTACAAATTAGTAGTCAGTTGTATTGATTAACAGGTCGTATAAAAATGACGCCTAATTGTATTCCTAGAGCCAGTCTCAGGCCATGACCAACTTCAGAATGCCACGGAACACCTGGAGTGATTAATCAGGTGTTTACGCAGACACCTGGCGGGCTCGGTGGGCCCGGAGGAGACTGTGTGCCTGAAGTTGACCAATAAAACAGAAAGCTCTCCCTTGATTGGATTTGATCAGGGTTTTATTTCTCGCCGGGGGAATGCCCGTCGAGCTCGTGCGTGCCCCCTCGCTCGCAGACTGCATTAATTACCACATCCTCTTTTTTAATTACTTTAAAATAGCTTCAACACAGCAATAAAAAAACTTTACAAAATATGTAATATAAATACGAGGTATAAAATTAAACGCACTGGCTACACAGTGTGTCATTAAACAGCTATTACATAGACGACGCACGTAAACCCGTAAATCGATACAAAAATACTAAAACATTTTTTATCTCATTGCTAAGTGTAAATATGATATATAATATTTTACATAATAAAATACATGATAAAATATCATTTTTTTGGGATACAATGAGCATCTTAGGTGATCTTATTTTACATACTTGCATGAGTAACCAGTATTCATAACGATAAGTCCTAAATTACGTATATGTTTAAACAAACACGAATACATTTGTTAAAATAAAAAAACGATAAGGTAAATAAATCCAAAACAAAATTTGCTTGAAAATTCTAAAACTTCAACAAAATAAATTAATTATTAAAAAAAAACGTTTTTACTCCGATTTAGGCATATAATAAAGTATCCGAAATTGGCGGTGTTTTTTTTAACATATAAAAAACACGCATCATGAAAACATCCAACGTAAGTAAAAAATAAAACAATATTACAAATCAAGCATACATTAATATTTTTAAATGTTTATTTTTTTGGCTCCTTTATCGATACAAATTGATTGAATAAAAATTTCACTATCATTCATAATTTCGTAACTGCATATTTTTTTAGTAACTATACCGAAAACATATTTTTTTATTAAAAAAATAATTATTGAAGCGCTATCAATTTAGAAATGAAAATGCAGGCTATGATCGTGTTAAAGACGCGGTTACCCGAGGTGGGGGTTAATTACTGGAAGCCCGGCTTCAGGCCAGAGCCATCTGTGAGGGGCGGCCGCCCCCGCTGCGGAGGCTGCCCGGCAGGACGAGGGGATGACTGAGGGGATGGCCGGCCCCTTCCAGGATGTCGCTACAGAGGACCACTCCAATCACTCTTATCGATTCACCGACAACACTTACCTATCACCATATAACACTCAATCAAGGCAGGGCTTTTTCAAGAAAAAAATCGTATTAACATAAACAATTAATTTATAATTAAAAAATATTTTTTTTTGTTAAATAATAACAATAGACGTATTGACATCCGCGATTAAATCAATATATGAATGCGCATATATATATATATATTTTAATCAAATTAGTATGTGCCTGCCTGCCTGAACAAAACGCTCGAAGGCTTTCGCGCCGGGCCGCTCCCAGGGATTGATTTTTTTTATTATCTAAGGGTTTGTCTAGGACTCTAGGAAATCGTTCTCAGGCATTCTTATAAATATCATAACTTATTGCGTCTCGTATTTTTGTATTTGTGTATCGTATTGCATTACAGCACTGTGCTCAATAATATCAGCTGTTACACTTCTTATTAACATGTGAATTATTTATAATGGTGCTATGTCGTCTAATTTAATTAAATATGACCTTAATATCAAAAATAAAAATATTTTACCTTAAAATAACTGAAAACATATATGATCACCATTAGAAGTGTCGTGCAATCTATACCAGCAATAAAGTAATATAAAAATAAAAATTAAGATATTAGTATGTTTTAGAGCCGACATCATAATCTATTATCTTTTTTTAAATCATGCTAAATGCTATACAAATCTAAATTTCGTGGGAAGATGTTAATCTGCAATAGATAACAGGCAAATAAATGCTGTCGTTGACACGTTTAAATAAATATCACTAATTTAGTTTTGAAGGTGTTAAAAAATATTTCACCGAAATTTTTAAACCGTTTTTTCTACCTTGTAAAAATTTGAAATAAAAACCTGAATTGTACCATTAACATGATATTAGTTCCGAGCGAAGGCTTTTGTAACTAATATATCCCTCTGCACATGTGAGCAAGAGCGTTTTAGCAGATATTACAAATATAAATCAAACAAATACAACCTTTACCACCTGTGCACACATTCTCAGTGAAATAATGTATATTTTTGTGATTATTCTCTTCACAGGTAATAATTTCAAAGCAACGTAAACGACTATTTTTATTACATAACGTTATTTTAATACATTCATAAAATTGTTTTGCGTCAAACCACATTATATACGATTATTATTTTTATTAATAAATTTAAAAAAAAAACAAAAAAATTTCCCGTACCGGGAATCGAACCCGAGCCTCCTGGGTGAAAGCCAGGTATCCTAGCCACTAGACCATACGGGATTGGTGAGAGAGTTACAAAAATCTTTAATATACATCGAACTGTGTGTATTTTAACATATAGTTGAAATATAATATAAATAAATTTATTTTTATTTCTGCAATCCTAAATTCATTACAAAAATAGTCGATGACCCATTCATTATTCCACTTAATGTTTACGTGTCGAGTAGTGAGCGTCGAGTTACGTATTGCCAAACAAACATACTGGTATTCGGCCAAGAAAATTAAGAATGAAATACCACATTTGCCGCGGACTATTTTTACGAAGTCAATAGGCACCGCAGCCCTGCGAGGCAGCCAGGCCGACTCTTCACTCCGCCCTGTCGGAGTCGGAAATGAGTTATGCCCGCCATCCAGTTAAGACTAAGTTCCGCCATTGCGACGAAAAATTCATACAACGCAACATAAACTGTCGATCGACTTTGACTGACTTGTTATTAATTCACTCCCCCGTCGATTATTTGGTTCATGAATCGATTATTGCAAAAAGTCAACTGCGAGTATTCGACTGAGCCCATCGCTAGGCTGGTATATAAAAAATAAGAAAAGGGTTTCTTTCTCAATAAAATTTAATAAAAATATATTTAAAAATTTAATGATCTATGAAAAACATCACGTACAAGAATATGAGGCCGCAAACGATCATTGCTATTAGTATGAATTTGCACCGCACCCGACGTTTTTGATCCCGGTATAAGTACAGGCCGTCTTTAGAGATTTTGCCAAGTCTCTGAAGATGGCCCCAGTACCGACACCGAAACGTAATATAAAGCAGCACCACACGCAAAAGCAAAGTCAACCTAATACCAACATTATCATGATAGTATTTAAATATTATTTCAATTTAATGTACAAGTAGATAGGTAGCCGTGCGCGGAGCTCCTTGGACTGTTTCGCTAAGTATCGCGATGTATAATTCACAAAATCAATACCGGCTTGGCTCGGCGAGGCTTTAAGTTCTTCCACAATAGCCCTTCCCATCATAAACGAACCAAGTTTTTCTTTACGGCCAACTTCTCCACATTACTGTATTTGCTACGTATTCTAAAGAGAAAAATATAGTCCTTCTGTATTCTGAACTTTGGCTCCGTCCTGAACTCAAATTTGGCAAACAGTTTTTATGATTTGTGAAAAGTTAACGATTTTTCTACTAAAACTATATGTATAAACAATAAACTTAGGCACAATGCTGCAAACAATTATTTTGATTAAAAAATTGATTATTTTTATATCTTATGTATTTGATTAAATCATATCAAATATATATTTCGTATTATCTGCATTGGTGACCATTTCCTCGAACATATCTCTATCCTGGGCCAGTCTCACCAATCTGGCTGCACTTCCGATCTCCAGCCACTGGCGCAAATTCCGCATCCACATGAACTTTCTTCTTCCAATGCCCTTTGCCCAATCAGCTGGAAGATGCCATACTTATTGTTACGAAAAATGTGGCCAAAATAGGAAACCTTCCGCTTCCTTACCAACGTCAAGAGTTTCCTAGACTCTTTCATTTGTGACGCGGTCAACCCATGGTATTTTAAGGATTCTCATTTCTGCACCCTCAATTACTCGCATGGTAGCTGTCTTGAGTGTCCAAGCTTCGACTCCATCAAGGAGAACTGAGACAATAAAACATTTGGTGAATCTCCAGCGAGATTTCAGGGTTATATCTCTTGAGCATTGTACTTTAAAGATTATTTTACTCGTATTATTTACTTTATAGAAATGCCATAAATAAGATATATAGAAAACCACATTCAGAAGACTCGCTAAGGACATTAATTAATTCGAAAGTACAGCGGAATTAGTAAGACTGTTCCAGGATATGAATATATTATACGAAATGCTCACAGTTGTGTGAAGAGCCACTAGAATAAAAATATGTTATACCTTTACGAACAAAATGGACAATTATTATTCGATAAAATTAAACGTTTTCAGAAGATCTAAGGATTCGTTCATAATCCTGTACGATCCTTGTGTTAAAGTTTTGACCACGCGAGGCTCTAGTCGGCGGTGGTGAGAGCCCCCGGAGACGCGCCCCGTGGTCACAACCCCTCGCAACTACCCTGGCCGTAAACAAGATGAATGCCGATTGTTCTCAAGTCTGCCCCCGTGATGGAATGTTTCCACATCAGTATGATTGATAGGACTTATGCTGATATAAACGCAACTTATAATGAACAAAACAAATAATGAGTAAACTTAAGATGACTGGTTCCGGGGATGGGTCCATAAATGAAATGTCACGATTCGCTTCGCTTTCGATATCCGAGTCAGCTCCGTACTGACAATATTTTTTACTATTTAATCAACGTCCTTTTTCAAGGTCAAAAGTCATGAAGATGTAAAAAATTGGATAAAATTACGACTTTTTAAAACCAAAGTGTGTACATGTTTTTTTTTTTTTTTTTTTAATTTTAAACTTATTCTGTGCCATAGTTTTATATCTAATCTTTTTATTCCAATTTAAAAAAGGACTATAAAATTCTTAGGGTTCTAGATCATAATAATCTCCAAATGCCTAAACTTCAATCCGGAAAACACATATTTATCATAATAAAAGTAAATTTATAAGAAATAAAAAAATATTATCCGTAGAAGGAATGTATCTAATTTTTGCTGTAGATTTTTCGCATATTATTTTTGAAAAATTTACAAAAAACTTAAGCTTCACGCCACTCATTAATTTTATCGAATAAAATTATATATTAAATTGGTCCCCGGTGATTTTGTGGTTTCTTGGTGTTGAGCAGCTTCTCGATTTGACACCCAAGAAACCATAAAATCATCGAATAAAAACGGCTTCCAAAGTCTATTTAAATACATAAATATACTCTCTTTAACGACATCCATTTAACTACTATACAATAACTTTCAATCCTATTTATTTGCCATATGCAAATTAGCAATTTCACATGAAACTTGATAACAATTTTAAACAACGCCCATCCCTTTTGTTAAATGTATTTCACTAAAATGTGTTTATTTGACGTCGAAATCAAATCAAGATATCTTTTATTTAATACTCGTTTTAAAAATTATCTTGTTGATAAATTAAAAATCTAAACATCATATCACTCTATTTAAATATTGACTTAATGAAAAGCGTCAAAATTAATTTATTTGATATAAGAGATAACTAAGAACTTACAGCAAATAATTAAAACTTATAATGGTTTTTTAATAATCACTAACACGCATAAATAAAAAAAAACATTACTAATACCAAAATCTGGTTGGTTATGATTTAAATAAACAAGGAGTTTTTTTAATGTTATTGAAAATCACATATAGTATATTATTACTTTATCAATCTTTGTGGCTTGAAAAGTATTATATTTTATAATTAATTATAAAAATACTACTAATAAAGACTTTGTGTAATCTAAGCGTCAGGAAGGGTGGTGTAAAAACTTCAGCAGCCGCCATTTTGTCACTACCTCGTTATTCAGGATCGGGGACAATAGACGAGAGGAGACGAGAGCATCTCTTTTGTGCTTTAATGAAGACACCAGGCCTTTACATAATGCTCCATTGATATTCTTATTAAATATCAAACTGAAATACCCATTAAACACTCAAACCTCAAATCAATTAATAAATTTTGTCACAAATATGTTCATTTACTTAAAATAAAAATCGAATATGATGCCACGATAAGCCATTCTCACTAATAGCAATGGAGCTTGATCTGTTTTCAATACAAAAATATCAAATTATTTGGATGCATAACATCTGAGACTTGCTCTAAGATAAGATGCAATAATTTATAAACATATGTCTATTTTTTAGATTGGACGTCAATCAGATGCGTATTTATTACCCATTCCGGGTTTATTATATTATTACTAATATGATTAGGCACATTAGTTCATACATAGAAGATGATTTAAAGAAACCCTCAGAAAAATATCATCGTGATTAGTGTGGGATTTGAACCCACATCCCCTGGCTTACATGGCCGGTGTACTAACCCTTGTACTAACGAATCACTTCAGTTTATCGAGAAGTTTTAACAATCATACTTTACATATGAACCAATGTGTTCAAATCCCACACAAATCACGATGATATTTTTCTGAGAGTTTCTTTAAATCATCTTCTATGTATGAACTAATGTTAGTATATTCGTTAAGTCGTTAAGTAAGTTAAGTCGATTGTTTTGTTTTTATTTCAGGGTGCAGTAATTTTATACGCACAGTACTCCACTGGATGCATCTTATACGTAGTGATTTTGCTGGTGAGTGGAGTGAGTGCGAAACACGAGGCCTGCCTACGCGAGTCGCCCCCGCACTCACATTTCCCCCACCCCCGCGCCCCACAGCTGATCATCCCTAATGACTCCCCCCCACCCCCACCCCCACCCCCGCCCCCACCCCCGCCCCCACCCCCGTCCCGCCCTGTCCAGTACACGCGGCATTTAAAATGGCACGGCTCTCACCCCTCCTGTGGCTGGTCAATCAAAATTATCTTACGTGGACGATATCCTCCTGCCGCAGTATATCTTACGATTTATTTATTTTTTTGTGGAATAATTGACAATGGACTACTGTAGCATTCGTGCGATTACACAAACACCTTAGCTTAGAATAAGCATTCGTGCGATATGAGTTATTTGATGAGTTTTTTTTGTTTTGATACCTTTACTTGACTTGTGATAAAAGCAGGTAACTTAAATATTCTGCAAATAAATATATACATACACACCTAAATACTAATACGAATCCGTATCTCAAATGTCAACTGTTTTCCATGTAGGATTATCTACATCAATAAAACCTCACAAATTATATGTTTTGTTGAATCGATTACATGGTTTTAGTCAAATCTAACCTAACCAAAGCGTCGTACATTTTAATAAATTGCACATAACTCCGTTGTAGATTTATATCAAACACTTGTTTTTAACTTTAAACGACATGATTATAATTATTGTTTTATAACATAGGCGTACAGAGATATAAAATAAGCAAGTAATATGAAGGGATTGCAATGAATGTACTTACGGCATCCGTAAGGGTCGCCTCTGCTTCAGCATCTGCGGTCACATCTCACGCCACCATCACTAGTATTCTTAAAACTATTAACCACCTCACTATTGAATCTCACGGATTCAATAACCATAACGTATTACACTAACCCCGAAGAGCACGCGCACACGCGAGCCGCAACGCCGCACTGAAGACCAAGTGACAATATTTATATTCAACTGCAAATAATATGTCACCTTTACATAACTATATACACGATGTATTGTTACAATAAAAAAATATTATTTATTTTAATAATAAAAACTCAAAACGTGAATATTTTTAAAGTGTACAAGTTTAACTATATCATTTTGTAAATTGAATAAATTGCCGATTGCACTACTTGCACATTTTTGATTATTTTTTTTAAACATCAATAGTAGTGATTTGTAACCCCTTCAAATCATCAATTGTAACAGTGTATAAATCTATTATTTTCAAATCACTTTGGTACTGATTTAAGTGTATTCTGAGTAAATATTTTTTTTTAATATCTTGTCATTATAAAAGGGGAAGCCTTCTCGTGCCGCGGGGCAGTGAGCCGCCGCTGATGTCTCCCTCGCCTTTTAAGTAATATAAACATTCCTCTTCTAATTCGACATCATTAAAAGCAGTCAAAAGCCTTCACTCGTTAGCTCCTCCTTAATTTGCAGCCGCAAGACTCGGCCGCCCCACTTGTGTCTTTTTATATCTCTTACATGTTTCCGTACACCCGAATATCGGTAAGCTTTTTTCAACGTTTTATAGCAATCTCTGATAAATTAAAATCATTGAGAAATAAAACCTTACCATGGTCTCGTAAATATTTTCGTATCCGTTTCCTAACGCAGCAACATCAGTTTACCCATTGAACAGATATTGATGGTCTTACCACAGACCAGCTCAATCTTCATAAACACGTTGACGTACATTTGTGAAATTACAATAAGCTTTGCGTATATTTTATAGGGTATAAAAAAAGATAAATGCCAGCGGTGTCTTTTTATATGTGCAAATATAATAAATAAACTTTTTCATCGCATTGTCGATATTGTAAATTCCAAATTGAATAACGTCGGTTATAAGATAAAAACTTTTTATGGGAAGTTAAATGATCAAATTACGTTCCATGTTAAAGGGTTCGAAATATTATCCTTAATATACCTTTCATGAATACGTAAAGTATTTAGTATTTTGAAAACATCTGGGTAGGTTAGGCATGGTTGAGATATGAAATTATATAAAAACTTTCATCTACCACAAACCCTATTGATTTTATGGCAGGGGTAAAAGGCACGGAGAGTATTTAGGGAATTTAAAATATCTGGGCAGATATTGGAGAGACAGTGAGTTAACTTGTCGCATGTCAGCTGGACACTCGTCACTCACAAGGAATTAAGGGTTTGAAAATACAAATTTTCCATTCAAATTAATGAATCCCTCTCGTCAAGAGTACCACCTCAATAAAAAAACGATTAGAAATTGACGTTTTTCTTTGAATATAAAAATATTTCAGTAAATTATAAATATCTATCGAAGAGATCGATGATCTGAAAATTATAATCGCATATACAACAGTACATATCGTTATTTACCCGCTTTTTGTTTTTCTGTTTATTTTCAATTTGATCTAACGTGCTCGATTAACAAGGTACTCTAAAAATTATAATTACTCATAATTATATTATATACTCAGTTAGCATTAGAAGGGTTAAGTGGTCGACCAGCGAAACCCTCCTGACATTGAGTAAATACAAGAGGGTGAGCAGTAGACAGCCGTGGTTGGGGACGTCTGGTGGCTGGCACTACTAGCCGGTACCAAAGAGAAGCCAGGGCTACAGCATAATTTGTAATCACCAAACTATTTAAATGTAATCCTTGTGAGCACACAAGACTATAATACTATAGCCTAGTACTATCTATAAAGTTAAGAGAGGTTAAAAACATATACAGAAGGTGATTCAATTAAATTGTATGAAGTGGCAATTCAACTTTTGTGACACATCTATAACATAGGTTCCCAAAGAAGTCAATATCGACTCCCAGGGGTCGATCCTGCCCTGCAAGGGGTCGATAACAGCGAAAAATTAAATTGGGGTTCCACGAACTGTAAATGGAGGATCTCATTGGCCATGTTGGCCACGATATTTTCGACGATATGCACGTTGAGTTAACACATCTGAACGACTATTTTCAATATACAGCGTCACTATTTCGGCGCGTTGTTTCAGTATGAAATATGATTAAAATTGTATTGAATTAGTGTTTCAAAAAATGTTTACTCAAGTCAATCGGTTGATAAATTTCAAAGATATTCAATGCTTACCTACCGACATAAAATATGGCACACCCTGTATGTCAAAAATATGTTTGAAGTTGATGAATTTGTAAAAATTAAATATAAGCAAGACAGGGGTCTACGAAAAACAGGAAAACTCGACAAGGGGTCGACGGGACAAAATAGTTTGGGAGCCTATGATCTATAATACTAATGCTGAAAACTATCTTAAGCAAGAGCATTTTTCAAAAACTCGGTGAATTGAAGTTATGTACATTATGCATTATATATATATATCAATCGTATCGATAACGTTAGGTAATTAATTAATGTATCATCTGCACTGACGAGAGTCCACGTGCGTCGTCCGTGGGAACACCAACCCCCATCGGCGGGGTGCGGCGCCAGTTCGGGCAGAGATCAGCTGAAGCCCCCCTCCCCCCTCCCCCACTCCGTGTAAACCTCCCCCCCCTCCACTTCTCCCCTCACCCCTCACCCCTCACCCCCCTTCCCGGTATGGATAGACGGATGATTTAATTAAGTCCGGAATCCGCCGGTGCATTAATGGCAGCCCCGCGCGGGAATGCAAGTGCAAGTCGCGGCGCGGGAGGGTCGGCCGGCCGGAAGGGATTTGCGTCGTCCTGGGCCCGAATCAGCCTTTTTTCCGATACACCCCCCCGCAAAACGCTGAAATTCGAGTACTTCATCGAAAATTCCGAATTAAAATCGTTTCAGCTACTGCGTAATGAAACTCGACATATATCATATTTACAGTAAACTTTTTATTAAACTACATCTTATAAATTTGGAATAACCAATGATCGCCTATTACCTACATGCTAGGTTAGATTATGTTATCCTATATATAAAATGCAGTATTGCACGTGACTATACGATGTGAATATATTCCCGGCAAAATATCGTATTACAAGATAAATAAAAAATTTCGCAAAAAATACTATTTAATAAAATGCTACGTAAAAATTCAACGAAGCCCAATTTAATTTTTTTACCTGTGATTTTTTTTTTGTAAGGGCTCGAAAGCTACGCAGGGCCTATGGGATAAATGCGATGTTTTAAAAGAAAGATTAAATAATTAGAAAAGCGCTTTATTTTTAAATCTTGTTTGATTGATTTTAGCTGCCTAAATAAGCATTTTGATTTAAAAAATCAGACATGTTATTTTAGCATGAATGTTCTATTATTGACGAGTGCGTACATTTGCGTTGAACGCTATGTATGTTCCGAATGATTAATTGCGCACGTGATGAGTATTGAACGCATCGGGGGTGGAATCGGCATACCTCGGCCGCTAATATTGACCTATTATTTAGGGGAGTGTTTAGCCCTAAACGAAGGACATCGGCGGCATGTTTGGCGAGCTCTCCAAATTACATCCGCCCACTCCGCTGGCCCTCGTGCGGGTCACCTGCGCCGCCCATCCTCGAGTGGATGCCGACGGATCGGATTATGTAATGGCATCGTCTGCGGCTCCTCTGTTCATAATCACCAGCTGCTCGCGACTCTGAGCTTTGCAAGAACATCAAATAAAATTCAATGCAGTAGAGCGCCCGTACAATATTTAGGTTTACTATGAAACAACGAGAAAATCCTCATATTCATTTTTCACGACACTAAAGAAATTCAAACCTATACCGCCATGCCTATATCTTATATCCGGTGCAGCTTATCTAGTTGTGCTTCAGCACTTATCTGTTAGTAGAGCGAAGATTTTAGCCTCTTCTCAGGTGTAAATCGAAGTCCTATACACTCAAAAAACTTGTATGGGTGTAAAATGCAGATTTAATCATAGGCATTAATAGTAGAATGTCGATCCCACAAACAAATACGGACCGAGATCGACTTGAATTATTGAATACATTTTAAGTTGACTTAATAAATCAAGAAAGCATTAGTGATTATCGAGTCTTGGATTTTAATATATAGTTATAAATAAATAAAGATGTAATTATGTCAAATTCAGACCCTTGATAAAGTTCCTTCAATTTGCTTCCCCGCGAGTCTTTTTTCGCATGATTTATTATATATTCTTTTTTATTTGTGGAAAATTTTACGTGTGGAAAATCACTCAAGTATTTTACTCAAAAACATTAAAATGGAATTCCACCAAGTACTCTCTGTGTATTGAATTTCTATTATATATTCAATATAAAATACGTTGGTATTAATTCGATTACTCTATATGTGTGACAGCAATACTTACAGACTAATTCGTCTTTTCTTTGAGTACCATTACATATATCACATACAGATGCCAGTTTTAAAGTAACAGCTCAGTAATATGGAAAATATTAACGAACACTCCGTAGGTTGCGTCATGTAAGAAGAAAACTTTTATTAAAAGGCATGGAATAGTTCCCTTAAGAATCTCACTAGCACCCCGCCGCATCCACTAATTCAGATAGTGACTTCATAACTCAAGAATTCCTGAGCCGGGGTGCTTATTTATTCCGTCCTACGTGCCCTGCTCTACCACCCCTTCAGGCCCTTGCCTCGGTATGAACAAACTTCAGCCTTCTCTCAATACTACCCCAACGCATAGAAAATTCCCTTTAACATTTTTGATAAATAAGCGAAACTTAAAATATGAAACGAAACTCGAAGAATTTATTGTATACGAAAATAATTACTTACGACAAGCGACAAATTTTTTTTTTTAAATTTCCCTAAAATCTGCTGCGACTCGGACATGACAAAATATGTATATAATATATTTAGTTTTACTATAAACAAAAACCCCGTTTATTAAAAATCCAATTCGCGGGATTACAATGTAATTAACTCCAATATATATTGGTTCGTGGAACGTTAATTTATTGCAATAGTCATTCGGATAATTGACGGTTCGAGTAATTGATGTTCGGATAACGCTGTCCCGATCCGTTTTTTCACCCCGATTGTAAACAATCGGTGAATGTAATCCGCCAGGCCAGCGGACTCGTCAACTCGAATTACATTTAACTGAACCCAAACAGGCGTGAACTCAATTACAATGTCAATAGAACTCGCTTACAGCACAAATGTTAGGGCCTGCGACATCAGCACCCATCGAGAGCCTCGATTTCCACACAATCGACCATCCAACTCCACTTCAATCTTTATTAATACCAGAACAACGTAAAAACATAACAATTTATATATATTATAAACGTACTGATGAAAATAATATTATCGTGCATTATTTTCAAATTTATTTTATTTACTCCATTTTTTCGTATCATCGAGTTGAGATACCGATTATGTAGCTAAGATCATCTCACACTCTCAGACAAGTATACAAACTTTCTCATTGCACAATATGAAACTAAACAAGATAATACAAGTCGTGACATTATTTTGTAACAATCACACAAAGCACAAACGAAGTTTCTTGGAGCTGATATTTATTTATTTCTTTGCCTGAGCATCCTTAAAACTAATCAATGCGCGAAACCAATTGCTACTTATTTTTCAACTTATCTCGTAGTTTGTCACATTTCCTTATGTACCGTGTATAAGTCTTTTCATTCATATCTAGGGGTGTAACTATGTTTTGAGTTAAGGTAGCCAAAATAACAAAGGCAGTTGACCTTTTGTTCCAGTAAGTGTTTCTAAATAGCAGCTGAAGTTGGTTGTAAGATAAGCAGATTTGTCTTCCCGGTTCTTCCGAGCTGCGTCCCGGTTCAGACAATGGCTGGTGGAGGAGCTCCTGACTCGCGTGATGCTGTCGTCTCCGCACTTGATATAATATTGACATGCTGATAACGAGACGCCGTCACAATAGCTTCTGAAAACTTTTCGCGAATATACAAATAATATATATACCCGTAAAAAAAGTA
Organism: Atopsyche davidsoni; assembly: GCA_022113835.1. Classification (NCBI taxonomy): domain Eukaryota; kingdom Metazoa; phylum Arthropoda; class Insecta; order Trichoptera; family Hydrobiosidae; genus Atopsyche; species Atopsyche davidsoni. Next base: position 10,710,600 of record JAILWY010000027.1, read on the forward strand.
TTAAAATACAATGACTTTTCTGTCGTAAATCTTAGCTTTATAGAGATTTTTTTTCATAAAAATCAAGTGATCGGAGGCGTCAGAATTTGATATACAATTTATGTTTTAATTAATTGCTTTACTTCGCCTATGATTATTTAGAGTCACGGCCTATCAATTGGATATCCATGCAATAAAGAACGTACGACACTGTTTTCGTTATCCTATCAATGTGTTTATCATCATTTCACTTAAACCTAATTACAAAGAAAATATATAGCTATAGATGGAGATGATTTCAATTTTTAATGTTTTATTTTTCTTTATAAAACGTCTGTATGCATAAATATCTTTCTAATACTTAATAAATCATTCTAATAAAAAATAAATATAGAAAACCTAGAATGAAAATTGGACTACCAAAATGACGATATAAATTTAATCGTATTAAAAAATATATTTATGATGTTATTGTATAAAATATGAAATGCGCTTTTGATTTTAACATAAAAGTAAACTAATAATGCAGAATGAAATGCAAAATTTAATTAATGTTACAATGTAATCTATAACGCTGTGCGTTTTTATTTGCAATCAAAATTAATGTATTCCATCAAATATGGTAAAACGCATTTTTAAGCAAATTACACCAATTTATTACTGCCGACGTGTTGACAACACTTCAATTAGGTTTTGTTTTAAATATTAATTGAAATACAAACAGTCCATCAGAGGCATTAGACATATTGTTTATCCATTGCGGATCGCACTACGGACAAAGATAAAAACGGTGATTGGATTAATCACCAAAAAACTTGTTCGAGGTCTTTCAGATTCTTCTAGTCCGGATAATGCGTTTACTCTTTTCACAAAGCAGACGTGGCACTTCTGATCTAAATATCTAAATTATCCAAAAAATCTGAAATCTAGTTGTTGTGTCGATTTACTTTATTGCCATCTTCTTTATTGCCAGTTTCTAAAAAATTTCAAAACGTAATACATTGATCAAAACTATTCATTTCACGCAAAAAATTGACGCATTGTAACAAAAAATTACAAATGTTTCACATATAAGAAATTACAATATTTTTATAAAAAAGACCGATATAATAATTCATTACTTTTTTGTTGATGAAAAAAACATAGAATTTTCTAAATATGCCTTTTATATTGAGTTGACTCGTGTAAGTTTTTAATATGAAGATAACATCCTATCTGTTTTTTTTTATTAACTTGAATAATTACAAAATATGAATATTTAATCTAAAAATAACCAAGCATAATTTATTCCTGTTATTGCACTCGAAAAGATGTTATAAAAACTCATTATTATTGTAGTAGCCTTCTGTTTATAATTCAATCAAAGCGGCTATTTTTTTCTCTAAGAATATTTTAAATGTTTATCTTCCTTTGAACAGCATCTTAATTTTTTATTATATTCATGCATCAGGTTATACCAACATGTTAAAAAAATATATTTCATCATCTTATAAATATCATCAACGAATTTTAATTAATAATTCAAATTTCAGCTCCACATGTTTTAATAAATAATTTGAGATTCGTCGTCTTCTACGATTTTAATAAAATATTTTGTTTTTTCTCTGGGACAACACTTTAAAAAATGTAACCATTTTGACTAATCTGCACCTATCTAGTCAAAATAAAACTTGGAGAATACAACAAACGTAATGCTCTCTTTAGATGTATTTTTTTTTTAAATTGATCTAGGGCGATTCAAAGTGTATTTTATTGACGCCAACAAGCTTATGTTTCATTAAGCGTGTTATTACATCAGTTTGGGTTTCGCGTGTCATTTCAAGAATAAAACGACCCATCTGTCGGTCTCGAGAGTAAAGAGGTGCAATCACGAACCCAGCAAGCCATGCAAGATCTTTGTAGACATTCACAGTAATCACATTGTCTTCACGTAACACAAGAATGAGACAATCCGCTTTTGAGGATATAATTCAACTGCAATTACTTTCATTTTTTTTTAGCAAATATAATACTCAATAGGTAATGGTGTCCTCGGAGCTCCCCACCCTCTGCACCCCGCGGTGTCATATTTCATTGTTACTCAACAATCATAGAGAGGAAAAATATTTAATTCCATTGCACAGCCATAAGTCGACCGCGTGTGAATAAATACACGCATAATGTAATAATACCAAAATATAAATATGCTATTGAAGGATCAATTATTCGTACAAGTCGTGTCTTATATAACCGAGTTTCTATTACAAAGACCCCACGAACTTTAAAAAATTATATTTCAACATAGACGTAATTGTATAAAATTATCACGATTCGACAATGAACCTGATATATCGATGTTCGTAATCGGCTATTCGTACTTGTTTAATTTTTTTACGGTAAGTGATCAAAAAATGTATAGATTATGGTGATTGTTATAGTTATTAATATTATTTAGATCGTGGTGGCATTTATTTTAAGCTGCGACACGACTTGCAGGCGGCCAGTTTTATTAGTACTATTTTGCGTGTTTTACTTTAAAAATCACCCAAAACAAGGGAAGCTACTGTGCCAGAAATATTGATATTTTTTTTTTAAATATTTTTGTTAATTTGCAATACGATATATGTGTATTATTTGATCTGGTTGTGGGGCTTACATTGCGTAGCCCTCTACACGCGTCGCGGCCGACTCGCTTTGCGTTGTTGTCTCCACCGTGCATGATACCCTAAATCCTAAATAAAGGGCGGCAATGGCTGTGCATATACAGCTCCGTGAAGGCGTCCGTTCTGCCTCGCCTCCGCTGCGTTATCTGCGAGGCGTTCCAAGACGCCGCAGGTAAGTGAGTTTTTTTGCCGGTTCTGTTGACAATGAAGATTAGAGATGGCGTCCGTCACGGTGTTCATTAGGTGCGATTTGAATTCCGAACAGGATATGCAAATGTGCAGGGAACTGCTCCGCGGGATAAGGTCAGCCCCCCCTCCCCTCCCCGCCCCGCCCCCGCCCCCCGCGCTTAGCCCACGTTTATTTATAGGTTTAACGGCTCCCGGCCAGGCTAGACCTTAGGATTGTCTGCCAGGGCTGCCAACCGCACAGCAACAATTATCACCACGTTAAAAAAAATATGGCCCTGCTTTCAATACATTTATATATATATATATATATATTTTTTTTTTTTTGTATTTATTTACAATTTTTTAAATTTGTATTGATGAGGCTTAGAGGCACGCTGTGGCAAAAAACGCCAAATCGCACATTTTTGCTGAAAAATATTTTCAGCAATAATGTATATAAGTCATTATTTCTTCCATATTTCGAGTACATTATTAAAATACGAAAAGCGTTAGGTGTACCAAATAAAAGAATTAGTTAAATACAATGAAGAACACGTGCATTTTTTGCGTCTTTTAATCATCGTTTATGTCATTAATTATATAAGGTATGCAATCAAGATACAATTTTGATTTAGACATCTCCACGTCAAAGGTATTTGCAATTATTATCAGGAATTTTAAATTAGCCGATTCAAATTATAAAAAATAAGACACGCAGAGCTTCAAATCTATTTCATAGGTATTTTCGTAGGTTTTGGGCAGTCGCTGTTTTGGGTTGATTAGATTTCGGTCTTCGAGCTGGAACGGTCTGAAGGGACTCTTTCGAAAGTTCCTGAAGACGGTCGGAAGACGGGGAACCGAATCGACTCTTAAAAGCGAGTAAATTATTACAGTTATGTATTTTTATTCAAAAATATAATAAAAGGTTACAGTATCACGGTGAGCTTGAACGCACTTTGCCTGAAGATGGTCGCAGGGCGGGTACCGAAACGTCGCAGAAATATATGACCGAATCAATTAATTTAATTTTCAGTTAGAGTTGATAATTAATTAGATATTTATGCAGCCCTCCGAGGCGCGGCGAGCCCTGCCGAGTCCAACGGTAAATCCGCCAAAGCATCTTTTGGCAGAAATCCGTCGCTGGAACCAGTTTAGCGAGAAATGCCGAACATTCGGGCGGAGCAGCTTGCCGCGCCGCCGCTAGAGCGCTCTGCCCGTCGGTTCCGCCGCCCGGCGCCGGAAGTGCGCCATCTCCGCCATCTTCACCAGCCACGACTCCAGCCACGTCTCCAGCCACGTCTCCGGCCACGTCTCCGGCCACGTCTCCGGCCACGTCTCCGACCATGACTCCAACCACTCTGCATAGCCTGCCATCATCATCGAAAATCCAAACTTCATTATTTTCGGCCATGCTTACAGTACGGTGTGTGGCTTAGGTGGTAGCGTACATGGGTTACTCTATCTTCGTTATTAAATTTTTGTATTGAAATATTTGTAATACAATAATATGATATGATAATTCTATGAATACAGTATGTAGCTATCCCCTGATCGTGCGCGCAAGTTGTGAGGGTTACAGCATTTGGCTTGTGTTACTCTATTTTCGTTATTGAGTTAGTGTAGAGGAAATACTTATCATACAATAATATAATATGATAGTTCAATCAATACGGTGTGTGGCTGTCCCCTGGTTCTGGCGCAGGTGTGAGGCTTGCAACATGTGGCTTAGGTGGTAGCATACATGGGTTATTATATTTCCGTTATTGAGTTTTTGTAGCGGAAATATTTGTAATACAATAATATAATATGATAGTTCTGTGAATACTGTATGTAGATATCCCCTGATCATGCGCGCAAGTTGTGGGGGTTACAGCATGTGGCTTATGCGGTAGCGTACATGGGTTACTCTATTTTCGTTATTGAAAATATTTGTCGTACATAATCTTTATTTCTCATGTTAATTTTCAATAGTTCTTAGGGGCTGGGCTTACAACGCGGTTTGTGGCTATTCTCTGTTTCTGACGCAGGTTGTGGAGCTTACAAAGATTTCTTTATTTTCGTTATTGAGTTTGTGTAGAGAAAAATATATGTAAAAAGCATTTTTTGCATGTGTAAAATAAAAATTATTGAATTATGAGAAAAATAATTTATAAAACAGCAAGGCATAGCGTGTCCTTTATTGGAAGTATCACAATACTGATTTATTTTATTTCTAAGCAACGCGCTATGACGCAATCGTTAACTTTCTAAATTATAAACATAGTATTTTGGATTTCTATCAATTTCATTCGTGACTCTCACATTTAAGCTGTTGTCAATATTTTTGGACATTTTTATTAAAGCACTGAAATCACTTCCTATAACGAGATGTTTTGAGACTGAAGAAAAACCTAAATGCTCATAAAAAATACAAATCATTTTAAATCATCGGTTTTGGTGGCATGACTCCCGTGAAAAAAACACCATTAATTTTAGACTAACCGCAGATTGAAAAAAATGGTATCCGTTGCAAGTATGAGGTCTGCATACTGGTTAAGAATTCCTTAAACATGTTTTCATTGGATTAAAATAATGCACAGTGATAACAGGACGAATATATGACTTCTAAAGCCAGACAAATTGCGTTTGATATGAAGTAGGAATGAACCTCGTCTCTCTGGTTTAGATTTAAAGTTATCTAAGAATAAATTATATTTTTTAAAGCAGAGGGTCCGATAATATATTATGCATTAGTACAATAGTGTCTTACCACGCAATATAAAAATGCAAAATAATGCTTTATAAAAATATTAAAAATTCATAACCATCGAATATTCATACGAAATTGTAAAGTTTACGTAATAAGCTAAATTGCATAAAAATATAATTCTATTTTATAATACATAAATTACCTAGGAATATCGGTTTCAGTGGTTTTATGTACTCCTGAAAATAATCAATAATTCTGTCATTTTACACCATAAATATGACAACGCCCCGACTTGATGAGTTTAAAAAAATCAGTATTCAGAGAGTTTCTGGCAAAAGATTTTTCGTTGATAGGTTGATGAAGCTGATTATAATGTTATTCAAAATCATACACTACCCAATTTAAATTTTATTTATCATTATATTCTACTTAAAATAACTTAATGCTTATAATTCGATACAGCGAATATAGCACGAGACAAGGCTAGTTTCTTTATATTTCCGTAAAGAAAACTTTAGTATACGTTACATTTCATCACAATCATAATAAAGCCTTTAATTAATGCATTTCATAAAAGTAAAATCGAGTTACTATTACCTGATAACATATTTATACTATCACCTTGCAGAACCCTTTTTTACTAAACGCTAGTACAGTTAAAAGTTATCGTCTCACTCCTAAATAATCGTTATTGAACTCTCAGATCCACGAGTGTTCAATTTCCAATTCAATAGTGAATTTTTTTTTATCCGAGTACTGACACTATCTTGTTGTAGATTAATGTGTGTATAATTAGAGTCGATTATTCGTATGGGCAGTTGCGATGGTCTCGAGGGGCCAGCACTCGGAGGAGCGCTGGCTTGCGCCCAGGGCGCAGCCTGTCTCCTCAGGTGCTGGCCAGCAGCTCGGCGAGCCTTCACCTGGCCAGACCAGGTTATCGCCGAATTATTCCAACGACCTGCTGCAGCGTGCAAGGCCGGCCGGGCCCGCTGCCTGCGCGCAAAGGTCAGACGCACATGCATCCTAAATATTCAATTTTAAATATCGCTGAAATAATATTCACCTACTTGCCTTGGAAATGCGAACTTCGAAAAACATACACTCTTTCTCTCATGCTGCATTCAGTATTTATATCAGTGCCATGCGGTCCATGCATCTATGCATTGCACTAGCTTTTCATAAAAAAATACGCTGAAACGATATATATTACTCTCGTGATTGAAATGAATTTCAGGAATGATAATCATAATCAATGTAAAAAAATAAATATTTGAGTATTACAAATCAAGCCAGTCTGTCTAAGTCTGTCGCCAGATTCAATATTTCATAGTAAAGTATAACATGAACGAGTTGTTATAACAATGTGACTAGAGAAATGTGCACATTCCTCGATCAGTACATAAATCAGCTGCACGCCACTGATAATTTATAAACAATATCGCACAATGCGTATAAATAATTTAAATACTCAATTGTCTCAATATACAAGTAGTCACATAAACTACTCGCAAAAACCGTTTTGACAAGCTTGCCTGCCGAGCAACAGGATGAGTGGCGAACAACTTACTCGCAATTCAATATTAATCGCAAAAAAGGGGTTGTGTTTGTGGCGGAAGCAGCAGGACTTTCGCCCTTGACAACTATATGGAGTGCACTAGCTTATTAGCTGGTAAATAAGGACGCTATTAACCAATCACCGTTTTGCTGTCGGCTGTGTTGCAGCGTGAGCGAGCTCATTGAGCATGCTGCACACGTTGCAATACACCTGACGCTTTGTAATTAGGAAGTAACGCGCTTACATTTGGGGTGTTCTCTTTTGTTGGGTAAGCATCGCAGGGGGGACGCTGTGGGTCGGGTGGCAGCGCGTGCAGGCATGATGCAACAGCTCCCATGACGCACGCGGCTGCTCGTCGTGACGTCACGTAGGGCGTGGCGGTTCATTCAGTGATACATTTAAATTTAGCAGGCCACTTACATGTGTGCAGACTTACGTGAACCAGCTCGCTATACGGCTCGGGGCCCGCCAGGGCTGGACTCAAAATTATATTTATAAATTTACTAATATGATTGAGAAATTCAATATTTTTGACAGAAAGTACTTGGTGGAATTCCTTTTGAATATTTTTGAGTAAAATACTTGAGTGATTTTCCACATGTTCGTTTTTATTTGTGACCGGTTTCGCCAACCTTTCACGTTGGCATTATCTAAATATATAAAATCTCACTCTGTTTGATAATGCCAATGTGTAAGGTTGGCAAAACCGGTCACAAATAAAAATGAACATGTGGAAAATCACCCAAGTATTTTCCTCAAAAATATTAATATGATGAGGCATATTTTTTCACACATTGAAAATGATTTAAAGAAACTCTCAGAATAATATAATCGTGACTTGTGTAGAATTTGAACCTATATCTCCAAGCTTACATGGTAGTTTGTAGAGAGTTTCTTTAAATCATTTTCAATTTGTGAAAGAATATGCCTAATCATATTAGTAAGAAATGTAATTAAAACGCACTATCCACAAAATAGACATATATTTATAAATGTTCAATATTTTTACAGAGAGTACTTGGTGGAATTCCATTTTAATATTTTTAATAAAATACTCAACTGATTTTTCCACGTGTTCATTTTTATTGGTGACCGGTTTTGCCAACCTTTCACGTTGAGATCATCAAACACAGTGAATATCTACTATATAGAGAGTGATTATGAATCATTACATATCTCTCTCTCTCTCTCTCTTATAACCTACGTGGTTAAACGCTTGGCGAAACCGGTCACCAATAAAAATTAACATGTGAAAAAATCATAATATTTAACCTAACATAAAAAATAAATGTAATTATATTTTAAGAGAATTTCAGCATTATATAAATTACTCGATTCTTACGATTTTTTTCAAATTCAGCCGAATGACCAGTAGACTACGAACATTAAGTCTGAAGAAGCGCTTACAAACAGAAATGCTCGTAGCCCCCTAGCCGTTTGGCTGTTCGCAGTTGTTTTGTGCGCCCTGGCCGGCTCCCCCGCCGCCCCGCCTGGCCCAGTTGGCAGGCCGCGCAGACTCCGTCCGGTCCATCAATCATGATACCATGATCGATAACAGTTTCTATTGTGACAATTTTGCGAAATCGCCTTCGCCAGCTTTATCTCGGCTCATTTATTAGTACACATACTTGTTGCCAATATTTTTAGGCTAAACACGTGCCGATGATTAATCTGCTTACTTAGGCTGGCGCACTACTTTTCCAAAGCCGACGTTGAGAGGATACGTGAAGAAGTATTGATTTCAGTTGGTCAAATAGTAACTACATATGGTCATAAAAGTAACTACTGGAAAGACCCAGTAGTTACTTTTATGCAGCGTCATCTTCCAAAGCGGTCAGCTTACTCGATTTTAAAATAATTAAAAAACGATTAATTTTGACGTCCCCTCGTGATACACAAAATCAACATACCTAATCAAAATTTGGAGACTTTAAAATTCACAAGATATAAGTTGTATAATGTATTTCTCATATCAACAGCAGCTCAGTTATTTGCAAAGTTATTCAAGTGACATGTTAAAAAGCTGCGTAAAGATATTGAGTCATGCGCTTGAAAAAATGAAACAGAGGAAACTCCCTATACAGAGAGTACAGTTTTATGTGTTTAACTTAAACAATAGTTTATATAAGTGGGTTATAAAAAAGCAACCCAGTTCTAAGAATGGGCGCTTCCTGGTTTGGGGGACTCCTGGCGCGGGAGGCTAGACGGCGACCTCTGACGTCACGCCTCATCGCTGTGACGTCACCAGACACGTGCCCCGCCCGGCCGAGCTCCTCTGGCACGTGCGGAAGTGTGTCGCCATCCACTGTGTCTTATCGATTGCCAGTAATGGCGATACACCTGACCAGCCCATCGGCCACACAAACCTGCGTCAAAAATCACAGTTAAGATCATCATCGTTATCAAACATTTAACTATATATCTCTAACAATTTAACAACAGAAGTTTCCATGCAATATAATTTCATAAAATTTAAATCAATATGTAACCCGTAAAGTTTTTTTTTTTATTATCGCGTCCATCAGCTGTAATCCTCAACAAGCAACAGGCTCATTAGTGACACGGCATAGATTTGCCTGGTAGATTTATTTTTTTATGAAAAGACACTCAGCCGGCATTTTTAACTCGGAATGCTTTTTGGTGAAACTGCCGCCGCTGTAATATCGCCATGATATTCAATAGGCAGACAAGTTTCCGAAACCCGCCCACGACTTTCCTTTGTCTTCTCCGCAGCCTCCACGGCAGCGCCCAGATGTGTGACACCTCATATTTATATGTATTGAAATGCTAATTTTTAAAATAATGTGACACCTAAAATAAACAAAATAAAAGTTCCCCAAATTTTAGCTCTCGTTCAAGGTGTCGGCGATTCGATCCCTGTCATGAAAGTTGAATCCCAAACTGATGTTGTTGAACTCCCGCCTGTTTCAGTTTGTATTGACATTGCGTGTGGCTATACAAATTGGTTTTGTTGACTGAGCTAGCATCTTTATCACGACATCGAGGTGGTGGCGGTTTGAAAAAAACTCATATCACAAATGAAGCTCTCTTTGCTCACGTTACACGCGCTACGTGGGAAATTAGGAAATTAGTCTGGCATAGGCGGAACTCCATTTTAAATATCATTTCAGGGACCAGCGATGGAAATCTGAGCGCCCGCTCAGCAAACCCGGAAAATGACGTCATAGATTTTATGTACTGAAAGTGTGTCAAGGAGGAATGATAAAATCGATGATTTCATCCTGTTAACAAATATGGAATATTCGGGTTGACGTACCAACAAAGCAAACGTTATGATCATATATTTGTATGCACATACATACAAAAAATATATTAAATTACATAGATACAAAAAAGGCAATAATTGTTTAATAAAATGTATTACAAGTATTAGATTCGTGATAAACGAGCGTTTTTATTATTTTAGAGAGAACCTCTGTGCGTTTCTTTTGTCATCTCCAAAATCATTTGCATAACAGCAGCCAGTCCTCCAAACAATAATCACAACCAAATAAATTACAACGAGGCCAGTGTGGCTGATGCGTCAAAAAAATATTCCGACTTTGTATATGACATAATAATGCTGAGCCCTCCGCACGCGCGGCGACGCAACCGACAACCGAATGGTAACTAGTCAATATTGTCCTCTGAATTTTTTGTTTTTATTCTTAACCATAAAAAAATTAAAGGGACGCCATTGGCCGATTGCAAATCGGTTGCAAGCTGTGTCGCCGCGTCGCGCGCCTCGCGACCTCGCCGGAGCTAGTTTCAATTCGCAAGGCCTAGCTCCTAATTTCACGTCCTTTGTCGGGTTTTCGCGAGGCCCTAGCCGCATAGCAACAGGCCGCAGCGGCCGATCTTTTCATACTATGCTAATGAAAAATGGCACATATAGTTCCGTGTACGCGGCAGCGCTGCGAAGGTTCGTCATTTCGGCAATAAAAATGGCAATATCATTTTTGCTCGACTGTTCACTCTGTTTGGTAGCTCTCAGAATTACAAGATGATATAGTTTGATTGAGTAATATGTATTCGACAAATTATTATTATGTTAATTAAAAATGTATCTAAACCAACTGTATCTTACTAGTAAATATATATCGAGGTTTTTTATGCAAATTCTCAAAATAATCTAATACGATACAAACATCAATGAATCGGTAGCTTTTTGTTTCCGTTTGTATTTTTTAAGTAAAATTTGTTAATGTTTTTTTTGTAGGGTTTTTGGAAAGCCTACGAAATGAATTACAAATGGCAAATGTCACAGAGGATAATCAGTTTTCGTGGAGTGAGTAATGGATTTCAATCAATCATCAAAAGATTAAATTTTTTAGATTTTATATTAACAGTTTATTAACAAAAATCGTGTGACAACATTGGCCCCAAATAATAGTTTAATATCTTGAGAATACGCGGACAACACGCAACATTATTTTAATAAATCATACCATATTGCTGTGTGTAACAGATATGTGCGTGTGTTTTCAACAATACCCTCATACAACGTATATTTAAGATGATATTTGTCAGCCGAATTTATAGTATCCTACCGAAAACATAAAATAATCTGTATAAATCGACTTGCCTTTCAAAATCGTATCAATGCTTAGAAAAGCATTTTTTTATGTTTACTTTATATTTTGTATGCGGCACGTCTCAGAAACATAAAAGAGATAGTAAACGCGAAAAGTAATACAGCAACCAATTAGAAATTATAAACTTGAAAATTAAGTTTTTTTTTTGGTTTAAAGAGAGTATTGGTTTATGCAATTACTAATATTCAATTAAAATAAGAGATATTTCATTCCAATCAGAGATATCGGCGTATCAAATTTCGTCGGCTGTTTCTCTTTACCACGCTCGGCGAGGCAAACGAGGGTTTCTAATCGCGGCGCGGCGGCCCATCCCGCGGAGTTTATCATCTCCGATGGCGTCCGCGGCTGCATTTTTGCTGCGGACCTTAAATGCGAATAGAAAACTCCGGTCGCCGTCGACCAATTCTAGGCTCGACTTGTCAATAAATTTGAGATAACGGGTTTCGGAGCGGCGAGGCTCCCCGCGCTCCTCCCCCAGACGCGGCCGCTTGACAAGTTTGCGGTCACCCGCGCACCAGGGCCAGCGGGACCCTCGAGACCCTCGAGACCCTCGGGAGCGACTTCAGGGGCCTCGAGGTGGACAATGTTTGTCCTTCGCAGAATTTTGTGTTTGCTAAACTCCATATAGGCGAGTGCGTATTATCGCAAGCAAATAATCCTCGTGTGTGAACTCGCTCGTCGCGAAGTCCAATCCTACGCAAGGAGATGGCGAACGCCGATTGAGAGGCTATTTATCTTCACGATTCCACATGCTAAAATGTAGCAGTAATAACTAATAAATTATTCAGTTCTTTTCGAGTGTAATTTTACTGGTGGATCAATCCATTTCGTCTAGCCCTCGGAACGTTCTCGGTCTCTGTTAGCTATAACCTCCATACACACACCCGCCTTACTGTTTTCGAAACTGAAATAATTTGCGTATTCGTAATTAATTCAATATAACTACACTGGATAGAAATATACGCGAGGTCTCTCCCGAGAGGCGCGGGGAAGCCACTTATATAGGGTCTATTGTTTACGTGAATAACGTAAACAATAGTAGGGATCTCCAGAGCTATTTATCTGATACGATTGACGCAATCCAGAGGACTGTATGACACTTGGTCCGATGTAGGTACTAATCCCTACACTGTCTTTCTCTCAACGCTACATCCATTCTTTCTCTTCGGCTTCAAAGCTAAAGCTAAGCTTCCCACACTCATTTGACTGCAGTCCGCCATCTTTTCACCCCATAAACAAAACTTTGGTCTAACTACTAGTATCTCCCATCTAGTTCCAGATAATGTTTGGAACGAACGACTGAACTGCACAGAATCTTCCTTCCGATGAGGCTCGGCGCCCTCGCCTCGGTCGCCCAACGCCAATAAATGCGTGGGCGGACGAACGCGTTATATAAAACAAATTAAAACAACCTACAATGTTAAAAACGAAGACTTCCCGTATTATTAAGCAAACAATACCGAGTAAGAGTCATCAAAACACCGGAGTGAGCATGCTATTACATTTTTCACGGCTAGCCGGCCGGCGGGCACGCTCGGTTACGTGCGCGGGCACTCTAATTTATAATTCGGAGTCTCGCACTATCACCCGCGGAGCTGCAGCCCGGCTCCTCAACACTCCACCACCGGCTCCTCAACACTTCACCACCGGCGCACTCCACGCGGACACGTCGCTCGGCCACGGAATGATCCGCGACTTGAACATGTGCGCTGCCCCGAGTGATGCTCCCCTTTAAACTCCCAATTAAACTTGCGCTGCCTATCAGGAAAGGGAGGCTCTACGTTATGACTACAGCAATCTTATTAAAATTAAGCATCATTATATGTACATAATAAAATATACCATGAGGTGACCGCATCACAAATGAGAGAGTCTTGCGCAGAATACCGAAAGAAAGAGAACTCCCAGCGATGCAACAAAGCGTAAGTTCTCCTATTTTAGGCATATTCTTCTAAACAATAAATATATCATATCCTGTAACTAATTGTCCAAGGAAGCATTGGAAAGAGGAAATTGCGTGGATGTGGAGTGAAATCTAATTACTAAAAATGGCCCAGGATAAATATGTATTCAATGAAATGATCACCAACCACATCTGAGGAGAGGCACTCGAAGAAGAAGATATATATATATATATATATACATGTAAACATAAAAGTGCTGGAAATAGAACGAGCAAATTTTAAGCAAGTAAACGCTAATTATGATGCTGTTATAAATTATATCTTCTCTTCGGGATGCACAACAGATAAATTTATCAAAAGACAAAACTGCTTCCAGCCGAGACTGCGTTGAAGGGATGAAACAACCGCCCTTGCAGGCCCGTAGCAACTGTCAGAGTGAACGAGTCCTCTTATATACTCTTATATATCCACGTTTAACGTCGACGTACTATCAATGAAACTAAAATACTATAATTTCCTAATTTACTTATTTTCACATGAACATCTGAAGTGCCGCTGCCACCTTCAAACGACATTCGCCGCTGTTACTCACAATTGTTTTACCTGACATTCCGATGGAAGCATAATATTATCTGTTATGGACTTACACATCATCAAAGTGGCGGCTTGTTGCAACTTCGCGGACGACCATTGGTGGCTTATATTTTTTTAAATATTGAAAGATACGCGCCTACAATAACGTACTCGGAAACATTCAAACATGCTAAAATATGAATGAGCGATGTCGACAAGCGCCTAGTCCGACAATGGGCCGGCATTCCGAGCAGATGCGACGCATATTTCTCGAATAACCGTATGAAAGCACCCGAGCACGCCTGCCCGCGTGTAATGTGAAAGATGACACGCGCCGGTTCGCACGCCGCGTTGTTAGCTGTCGATTACACATTTAAGTAATTATCTCTACCTGTAGCTATTACCCGAGCCGGCTTCGTTTCCGAAATTTAAAAAATATTATCACATACTTGTACATTTTGATCGTTCACTACGTGGATATTCTATTTTGAATCAGCCGTTTGGCAAAAAAGTTGGCACGTGTATTTAATATTGGCACTGACTTGAATGTGCATATATCCTCTAAATATATTATACTCAAAGAAACAAGATTATCATATCTGACATAATGAAGTTTATACGGGCCCTTTATTATTATTTTTTCTTTGTTTGTAGTATCTTTTTCTTCGGGTGCCTCTCCTCAGAGGAGGTTGGCGACTATCTCACTGAGCATATACTCATGCTGTGTCTAAAATAGTGTAGTGTGTCACCGGGTCCTTCTACGCCGCAGTTTTATTTTGGAAGAAAAAGTCTGCGTATTGCTGCTGCCCAACAGCATTATTATATAATCCTTTTCTTACAAAGCTCGGGCGTTTAGATCTGATACTCCTTCTGCAGCAAGCTTCAGAAACAATAGCAAACTCCCCTCCCTCCACTTCGACAAGGTACTTTCAGAGCACACAAGTCCACTACTCCATTACCGATCCTTTACCCACGCTCAGGGTACAGAATGGAGAGAGGGAGGAGGTAGTATGCTCCTACAAAATTGATTGTGGAGTGGTCGAGTGATTTCTCCATCACTTTCGTCGGCTTCACTCGCCACGACTGCATCCATCACTCGGGCGTGCCGGCACTTCTCTTAGAAGATAAAAAAAAATGCATAAAATAATCTCTAATTTTTAAGAACGTGAATTTTATCTCCGAGTTCATCTGCTGTGTGCAGTGCTGTGTTTTCTTGCACATGCGAGTAGAGTTATTAATTACATGGCGAGCCTCGCAATTAAGCTCGGCGGAGGATGTTTATCGTCTCATATTGTTTGAATAAGTTGAAAATTAATATGCCGTCACGGGGAACTTGCGAATTTTATTTAAAGCGATTAATTTTAAAATGGTCTCTGAATTTTCAGTACTCACTCATGCCCTCGCTATTTATTATCGATTCAGCATTAGCGAATATACACATTAATAATAACCTAAGCATCTGCGGCGGCTTCCTCGCTGCTTAGGATCGGATTTTTTAAGCCATCAATCTCCTGCCTCGCTGAGCCGGCAAATCTCTAACATATTTTCTCTTTTCATCTTTCTAATTTTCATGTATATACATTATTTTTTGACATTATTCATCTCCCTCAAATCTTTCTCCGTTATTTCTGTGTTAGATTTACAAACTCGCGTATTTCTCTCTTACTGCAGAAACAACCATTTTCCCGTACATTTTCCGATGCTGTGCATCTCACAAATCATACTTCTTCCTCTAATTGCGCATTCTTAACATCATCACGTTGAGCTTTCTCCGACCCTTACTTATCTTCGCAGGGTGGTATTTCAGATTTCTCGTATTACCGTTTTATTAATACCAAGAGTTACCATACTTTCATATATTTTTTATCAAGATTTGGATGGCTAGAATATTTTTGGAATATACTACGCATTCACATATGACATCGCATTGATATCTAAGTGTATATGTGCAACTTGTCTTTCTTACTAATTGACCCTACACGAGGTTTAGTCACGCTCGTATCACTCGGCTTAAATTTTCTAATTGGTCAAAAATACACACACAAGTTAAGATGAAACTCTACTAGTAATACACTACATATTTAAATGTCAATGGCTCGACACTAACTTCTGACAGGCCCTCTATCATATGCTTAGCGGAGAAGCTTAGTTAGTAGTTATTTAGCGTCTTATATTCACGAATCTAGTCACCTTGTCTAAGGTAACGTTATCTCGAATGAAGAGTCTCTCGCCAACCTACAAATACATAAAAGTTCTAGCACGCTCTTTCTACACCCAATGGTGCATCTTTGTATTAAAACATTTTTAATCATTTTCCTTAATTTTATAAACACTATCAAACAATAAACTAAATGTTTTTTTTTTTTTTTTAAGAATACATGCTTTAGGCCTGCGGAGGTTTTGTGGATTTTCAAAGACTAAACCATAGGCTCCCAAACTTTTTATCCCGTCGACCCCTTGTCGAGTTTTCCTGTTTTTCGTAGACCCCCTGCCTTGCTAATATTGAATTTTTACATTTGACCGGATGTTTTGTCCGTTATATCCGAAATCCGTTAAACAGGGGTCCGTTATATCGAGGTTTTACTGTACACCTTTATAAATAAAAACACACAAAATGCAAATATTGTAACATTCACTAAAAAAATCAATACCTTTAATGGGAGGGATGGGTCTTATGCTTTGATAAGATGAAGATGGTAAAGCTATCAAAAACATTCTTGCGATAGTCCATAATACAGAATAAATAGCAGGTATGTCTCTCTGAACCCGAAATTGGTGATATCTCTTTCTAAACTGCACCCTTCGGTTCTTCATTAGTGCTTATTCCAATCAGTTCTTCTTATAGTATGACTTCCGATTATTCAATGTAACCGTATGGGTTGATAATCCACTGTGGTATTTTGATCCATCCTCGTAGACCCCCATTCACAGTTCGTGGACCCCCAATTTAATTTTTCGCTGTCATCGACCACTACAGAGCGGAATCGACCCCTGGGGGTAGATATTGACCACTTTAGGAACCTATGGACTAAGCGGAACACGTCCCATACTACCGGTACGAAATATGCTACGTTCGTGTGGATACCGATAGGCCGTTGTGCTGTTAACATCATCGATGTGATTTAATCTTCTGTTTCAAGATGAGAGGAGAGTCACGTAGGACGTTATAGTCGGCGTGAAGGCACGCGCGCCGAGCGGGCCGGGCACTCGACGCCCACTTCGCGGTGCCCCATCGCTGAAACGGTTGTCTATTTATTTATCCTAAAAAAACTACTCTCGGAGTATTAACACAAATTGACAGTAATGGATACTTACTAGTAGCGGGCGGGCATGAGAAAAAATGCACTTGGCGACCCGAAATCCACCGCCCATTTGAAACTCGAGTACCTCTTCCCCGCACGTATGATTTTTTGCTACAAGATATAACGGAAAATAATAATTCACATTTAGTAATAAATATTTTAACTTTCGTATTCGCTGAATACGAAATATAGCATATTGATAAAAATGCACTCGAACAGCTAAATTGCACACTTATAATTAGTGAAATGGTGTTCTCCTAAATTCTTTAGGTGAATTTGACGTCATTGTTTTCGTCGGCCACGCTTTCAGATACCGATATTTAATTACTAATTAAGTTTTAATAAAGTGCTTTTTTTGCATCACACACACATATACATATATATAATCAAAATTTAAGAAAACTATTTGATACACGATGTAGGTACATGAGACGTAAAACAATTTCATACGAAATCTTAGAACTATCACATATAATGCATTGTTGACATTTTATTTTTTTTATGTTATTGACGTAGTCTTCCACAGTCCAATTTATACTGGGTCTACAAGGGCTGGATTTGGTTAAATCTATTGGGGTATACGCGAGCAGTGAATGAAGCCGAGAAGTCGTGCTCGGAGGCTCCGGCGCTACAGGTAGCGAAGTTAGACGACATGCTTCGTCTCTCGAGGTGTCTGCGTACTCGCCAGGACGCACACCTGTTGCCTCTCCTTAATATCAATATCTCATCCGTGAGGGGAACATGCCCGCAGTGAACAACCGCTAGTACCGTCACGTAAATATTACGATCGAAAAGCACACCGCCAAAAATAATTTCAATATCTCCCAGCCGTTGCGCTAATATTATTTTATACCGAGTGAAAGTAATAAAAAAATCTTCTCTGCAGTAGTCAGCTACTGTCGTGAATTTTCAATGCGTTGTTTGTGTATCTCATTTTGGCTCAATAAAAATTATTTGCACATTAGAAAAAAAAATACAAAATGCCCCCGAGAGATCGCTTCAACCTTCAAATTCGAACAATGCAAAGTCGTGGTGCGAAAATTTTTAAATAAATAAATAGCGTGAGAGTCCGGCGCGGCGGCCCTGGCGGCCGGGCCGTCTGCGGCTGCGTCTGGCGCGGCGGGCACGCGGCGACACGGCACGCGGCGGCACGGCACGCGGCGGCACGGCACGCGGCGGCACGGCACGCGGCGGCACGGCACGCGGCGGCACGGCACGCTGCGGCACGCGCCCGCACGCTCACGCGCTCACGCACACTCGCGCCAGCCCCAAGGCCGCCAGGGCTGCCGCCATCGCCGAGCCAGCTGCAGGGCACAACCACGCATTCTCAGTCAATCGTCTAAGCCGCGTTTCTTCTTGACGGTTCCGACATATCGACCCTGCTATATATAGATAGCTCAGCGGCAAGCAAAAGGCGTTAGAAAAAAACTACCAAATAAAATTTAAATATATACCGATGGGTACTTAGCCTACAAAAGAAAAACAAAATTTTTGGAAAAGTGGCGATTTATTTCTCCGTTTTGCCCTTCTCCAGGTAGTCAATGTAGATCACACCTTGTGAATCCCAGAAAACGGTGGCCACCACCTTTCCGACCGATAGCACGTTCGCCGGGTGAAGTCCACTGTTTCGACTGTTCCTTGGTAGCCGGTGTGTACCAGTGGATCCATGTTTCGTCGACGGTCAAGAATCGGACGGACGGAAGAAGACGGTCGGATTGCGCTTAAACAGCGTCAAACACTGCTCCGAAGTGGTCTCACGGTTGCGCTTGCTGTCCGGAATGAGCAAACGCGGCACCCATCGCGCCGACAGCTTTCTCATGCAGAATATGACCTACGCGGTCTTTTGAGATGTCTACTGTTTCAGCTATCTCACGCACCTTCAATCGGCGGTCTGACAATACGAGATCGTGGATATTTGTCACGTTATCCTCCGTGGTAGCCATTTTCGGGGCACCTGGGCGTGGCTCATCAAAAACCGACGTGCGACCACATTGAAATTCGTTAAACCAATTTTTGACAATCGCCATCGAAGGAGAAGAGTCACCGTACACAGCATCCAAGCGCTCTTTGATTTCGCTGCGCGATTTCCCTTCGAAAAACAAGAATCGAATCACCGACCGATATTGCTATTTTTCTAAAATACGCGTACACATCCGCTTCCACATGCGGTCAAAACAAAACTACAGTCCGATTCGGCTGAAATTTTGATAGTAACCGTCTACGAGAATGTACTACACGATAGTAAATCTCTCTTGCGATACTAGCACTATCGGGCGGTGAGGCTAAGTACCTATCGGACCGTTTAAGTTTAAAAATACCAGTGGCTGGCGTTGAAATCACAGGTGATCGGGCCCGAGAGCACGCTTCGCCGGTCAAGGGTACACCTGGTGCCGCATCGGCAGCCCTGATGCGGATATTCTTGCAGAATTTGTTTGCAATCTGCATACAGTGTGCATGCGTCCCCAGCCGAATTCACGCTAACAATAGGGACGGACAAATTAATCGGCTATTTGTATTCTAGCATCTCGCCTAAGCACTTGCAGTGTGTGCAGAGCCTCCTGCGCCACGCCCTTAGGCAGCACGACCGACCGTTCCCAAAACCAACTAAAAACCATTAATAAGTAGTAAATATTTGCCTAATTGCTGTAGAAAATGATTCATATGTATATATTCTTGTTTCTTACAATTCTACGTGTGTCGTATGTAGTAGTCCCTGATAAGATACTATTGCAAATACCACCACGTCAATCCATCAACTACTGTCATTTCGATTGCAGAACTCTTCGGGTAACCCCAATGCCCCGCATTTTAGAACTGATCCATGAACCTCGCCCTAAAGCCGCCGAGCTGTCTAAATCTTGCAGATTTCGCTAGTGCACCTATCCCGCGTTGCTGGCAGGAAGCATCAATCGATTATATTTAATATTCAAAGACAAATGGCAATCAAATACCTTAGCCTGGCTCGACGCATTATCGAGTTATATCATATCACCAAACTACAACTTCTACGTCTACTTACTTCAATTGAACAATACTGATGAAAAAATAGACGATTAAAAATTTATTGATATTCTCTTACTGGTTTTGCAAATCCTAAAAACCTTGAACACTTAAAAATCTGGCGCAACCGCCACAAATGTAGCAAAGGTCAAAGCCATGAGTTTTCGTCTAGATCACCTAACGGTCCAATAATCTATTGTACTAGAACGACGGGTGCGTTGCAATACTTTTAATATTTTATGGTGCGAGTACGCTAATTTTTTATGGGGATAACCAGAATTAATATCTGATACCCTCTAAATTTATTAATACCTATGATGATGATAAATACGTTTTTAGCCTAGATACAGGTTTAAAATATCTGTCTAATTTAAAACCATCCTAATTATTTATTTTCAATATCGTAAAGTGATTTTTTTCAATACAAAAGACAAGCAGAAATGTATTTATTTCTCACCTGCACTTCACTTAAATAAACATGAAACAACGTATATAAATACAAATTATAAAATATGTTAAAGCATTGTTTTAAAATATATACATGGTATATCGAAACGAGCAGCATCGGATGTTTATAATTGTATTGTGTATAGTGCGCTTAATTATACTATAAAATATCTACTTAATATAGCTTGTATCGGGTTTTAAACTTTGATCGGGTTAGTATGGCGCGATTTACTATTTTTATAAGTAAAAGAAATCATTATAAATGTTGAGTTCTTGCGAATTCAAATCCTTGGAGATGGCACCTGTGCCGGGACTGAAACGTCGGATATTTCGACAACTGTCGCAGCATAACACGGCGTTCATTACTTTCGTGGGTTCCATTACGTATTTTAGCGGTTGAAATGGTCGCATGGAATATATTGGGACATCTGCGTGCCCTGGCGTTGCTTGCTTGCCTGCGACTGTCCGCGGCTGTACATCATATATATATATATATTGTTTTTTACAGCGTTTCGCCGCTTACAGCTCTAATTCTCCCAAGGACACCGCTGAAGCGCTCGACGCACTCAACAAGGTGCGCCCCTGCCTCTGGCGCGCGGCAATGCAGTCTGTACACTTTCAAATGTAAACACCGGATATGCAAAGCGAAATGGCTAGGAGATCGCGATGTTTCTCTCACTGAAATATATATAAACCCAAATCAATCGTGCGATCGCTGATAACTCATACTAATGCTATTTTCGCCGATGATAAAGTTGAAGTCATTTCGCCGAAGTATTATGATGTAGAGGTGGTCTCCGATGTCGTTGATGTGATGTTGTGGTTGCAGGATTGATGTATGTATTTGCGTATTCGTAGTTTATTCAGTATAACTACACTGGGTAGAAATGTACGTGGTTACTGCTTCGATGGAGAGGCGCGGGGAAGCCTCTTATACTCGTATAGAGTCCCGCTGCCTTTGTGGATAGCGTAAACAGGAAGATTCCCACGTATCGAGGGGTGTCTCATTGCGAGGACATCTCGCCTGCAATACGATCGCCTTTTGACTGACCGCTAATTACTATGGGTTTATGTTCTATTTTAATGGCCGTCTAATAAAATATCTAATGGATTAAGGGTCGAATGTCACATTCCAACAGGCCGTAAGACACGTGTTCCGATGTAGGTACTAACCCCTACACTATGAACGGATGAATCTTCCGGTCATGAAGACCAAATTTAACATGCATGCAGACATTTCAGGAAGTGCACCAGAGAGGTCATTGCAGTAATATTGTTGTCATGCATCAAATCAATCAGTTTGGGTGCGTGTTTGTCGTGAATCTATTGAATATTCAATAATCAATTAAGTACGTCCCAATAAGACGACAAAATCAAAAGGGTAGAGCCACCAGCTCGCAAAACTAAAAACCCTCGTAAATAAATAATTTAATTCGAAGATTTTTTCCCCACGTTTGCTTTATATAAACACGAAAAAAATAACAGACCCGTATAGGTGTTTGATGCGGATCCATCGAGTAGTCGACGGGCGAGAGAGTTACGGTAATTGCAACGTCCGTACGCTGCATATAAGTCACGCAGGTCAGCCCGCTTCTCCGGCGAGTGCGAGCAGGTTTGGACTCCATAATGTCGCCGACCTTCCTCCTAACCTCGTTCTCCATCAAATCGGCGGAGTTTGAATACAAAAAGGTTTGGCAAGATCCGACCGAGCCGATCGGTCTCCCGGCCTGACACGGATCTCGCGCCGCGAGTGCTCGAACAATTTTTCGGCAATGGTGCCCGCAGAGAGATCCGCGAGATGCCGAAAATTGATAACGGTAATAACTTTTCTCTTGATAATCATTTTTTGCGGAGCAAAATTAGAAATCGCCCGCCGGGAGCGTCGCTCCGGATGGGGAAAACTGCAACACCAGGATCGCGTCTTCGATTGAAAAAAAATACTATTTTGAAGACATGTACTCCCTGCTACCCCTGCCTATGGGTGTACATCAACGAAAAATATAAAATCTAATTAAAATATATATATATATTGCACGCCACCACACACTGCTAAGCTCTTGCATGCCAAATTACATATCCGTCTGATCTATCAAATACATCTGTCAGTTTAGTAATCGATGATCAAACATAACTCAAACACTGACAGGTTCTGATAGGAGCATTGCTTTGTGTTTAACAAGGCAGGGTGAAATGCGATCAATTAAATCTAGTTTAATAAAAATATAATTACTCACTTCAAATAAATACAGATTTTATATTTTTGCGGCAAATTTAAAAATAAAATATTAGTGATAAGAGATGTTGAAGATTTGAAAATAAATTAATGTCTGCATTCCCTTGCTCTGTCGCCTTCGCGTGAGATCAGATTTATGGATATCGGAGGATTGTATGCATTTGCCGCTAACCACTTGGGTACATTTAAACCGAATTAATAATGCACTTTCGCCTTAAGTCTTTTTAAATGCTAAATTGGATAAATAATACGAGATTTCAGTGTTAGAAGTAAAAGTCACCGCAGAGGGGACTCGAGACATGATGCGCGCTGGGATTACCGACATGCTAATTTACAAGATTTATTCCAAAGTTTTTCACATTAATACGCATATTCCGTTTAACTAAAATTTGCCTAATACGGTCCCAAATATAATGACACAGGTGCATACACTAGATAGTGCTCATATTACTCGAAAAATACTTTTTCAGTACAATGCGGAGAGTGCTGAAGGAAAAATACATTGAGTTGTGGAATCCGTATCTCTTGCCTATTTCACGTTGCAGGCGTGATACGATGGCAGAAAAACCGCGTCCTGAAAAATCGGTAAAGAAAAAGATTCACCAAAAATGTAGCTCCACAACTCTCAATCGAAGTCAATGAACTATTAATTATCGATGTTACGTTTTTTTCTTTCCTCTCCAAATGAAGTTGCTGTTATTTTTTCACGATCCACTCAAGGCTTAAATCCATATACATGCCTGATATTTATAATCGAATAATATAACTTATTGACAGTTAACAGTTCGAATTAACCGTACGCTAATAAAACGTGAATTTATCTGCATATTGTAACATAACGCTATCAGACCGTAAGCTTGACTCGATAACTGATGTATTTTTTTTTTTGCGAGCAGTTCATTCGACCAGGTAGGTACCTGCAGAGTAAACGTCTCCTTCAGCAAATACGATAAAATAAATGATTACTTAGTAAACTCATCACTTGAACTATAATAAAAAGTATGTGATATTTTATTGTGTTCAATAAATTATACCTAGCTTATAAAATAGGTTTATTCATTACTTCGGAAAAGCTCGTTACTGCCCTAGTGACATCCGAAACAACAGATTTGCACAGCCTTTCGCCGATTTATTTTTTTTTTAAATTTCGAATCATTCGAATAATTCGAAAATACGGCCAGCCAATAGGCCAGGCTCGCCCATCGCTCCGGTGAGACTCGAGCCGGCGAGTCGTTTACTGACCTAGCGACGACATCTGAAACAACAGATTTGCACAGCCTTCCGAGCGTCTCGCTGATCTCACGTCCCGTTATAATTTCACCCACACTCGGCGGCGCGGACACGGACGCGGACACGGACACGTGTTTACAAACAGCAGCTGGCCGGATAAGCGCGCCGCTTCGGGGCCGCTCGGCCGTTTCCGCCTCGCCTCGGGCGCGTCACCGGCGACGAGCGATCGCCGAAACCGACGATACTTCCGACTGTCTCCGATGCGACTGCGCCAAAATATATTCAATTAAATATTTTTATAATTTACAATCGGTCACCGCGGAGATTTATTCAGAAATAGGGAATCTTTTTACAAAAACATAACCTCCAACGAGGCGTGCGAATTTTTGTTGTGGCGATCGTGCCGCTCTCTGGCGACGGCGCGAGGCGAATTTCAGCACTCGGATCACTATTCCGCCGACAGATGGCTTCGGTATTTTTAAGCGAGGTTAGGGTTTAATGTCAAGGCCGGTATGTAAAACGAAATACTATAATGATAAGAATATATTCTTACAGACGCAATACAACACATGTAACTCGAATTATCGTCCGCGTATCGATCCGCGAGCACGCTACACATCTCGGATCCCGGAAATTTACTACAAAAACAATCGGTGCGAAAATTTTGCAAAGCGCTCGAGGGGGGATGTTTTTATTTATTATCTGTTGGGGATGACATTTTTCCACAAACTCGATAACGATATTGAATAAATTTGGGCCCGCTACCGCCGCGAGCCCCGCGACCGCGCCCGGGATCGAGAGGATAACCATTTTTGCGAATTGCAAAATCGCAGCCCCAAAAACTATAGCAAACTAAAATGGCAAATAATGATAAAATACGAGTGCAGTTCGCTCGGAGTGATTTAATATAGTCCGGAGCGGGTCCAGGGTGCGTTTGATCGGCGATATTGGAGGTATATTTTGGCGAGAGCGATATTGCGAAAAGCGGCGTTTCAAATATTGCGCGGCCGGGCTGCCACGAGGAGCGCGCGGCGCCGGGACTGGCCGATTCGCACGCCGCGAGCTCTCGAAGGCCATGCAATGTTGCGGAAATTGAGATGTGTGTGGTCGAAGTGGCAGTGCAAAGTAAGGGTCGGCTGGCATTTGTGATGGCAAATTTTTTGCAAACGGTGAGTGTACGCGTCGCTATTTCGCGTCCGCGCTAGCGTCGTCTCCGGCGTCCTGGCGAATTCCCCAGGTATTTATCGCATCCTCGTCGACGGGCCGCGTCGCTCGCGCCTCGGCCGGATTTATTTTCAAATTCGCGAGTCCGCGGACGATCGCAATGGCGCTCCGAGTGCTCGCCGCAACTGCGCGTTTGGAAATTTGACGCCCACTCGTCCGCGAGAACTGTCACGCGCCGGCATCGTCGACGTCCCCGATTGATGGACGGGATCCCGGGATACCCTCATCCCTCTCTCGTCGGATCGTTTCCGATCGGGGCACCCGACACGGCAGCATAACGGTGCCAACATGTTGCAATTTTTTTGGCAATGCTGCTACTTTTTCCAAACTTGTTTGTAAAATAGTTTAGGACCCGAGGCTGCGTCCGCGCCTAGTCGTCGAGGCTGTGTGCTCTCCTCAGTGCGAAAATTACATAATGGACCCTCGGCCGAATTTGATGTGCAACAAGTAGTATGATCTAACTGTCAATAGAGTGAACGGTAACCTCGGCGGCAGTATGTCCGTATTTATTTCCAATCATGTAACACATCCATCCGAGTAACCTTCCCGTTTCCACCAGTCCGGGCTCCCGATTTCGCGCCAGTGCTTTTGCAAATAAAATTGTCAGCGCCCGTGTTTTCGCAATGTGAGTAAACAAATTGGAATATTTATTTTGCCGATCGGTTTTGCGGTCAATTCTGACTATTTTATCTCATCTCGTCCGTCCGGCTGAAATTTTGCAGTGTAATTTTTTCTGCCAAAAGTGCACCCGCCGTATGTGCGTTCCGAAATATTTCATCCTCCCGAACTCGGATACGGTGATGTCGGAGGACGAGACTGTTTACTTTGAAGATAATAAAGATAATGGGCCCTACGATCGCCGCTATCTGTGGAATTCGCGATTCGTCCGCAGCCTTAAGTTTTATATTGCGAAAATATAAAATATGTTTAATTAAAAAAATTAATTCCGTTACGCATCATGAATTGTGCTGAAAATGCTTCAGGATGTGGATTAAAGTATTCAGTGAACATTTGCTATTCAAGCACAGCCTGTGATAAAGTGCCGAGATCATTTACTTGAACGCGTGAAAACGACTTCGCATTGAAGACTGATATCTTAACATAACATTAAAACTAGTTCTCTTTTATCATTGATCTGCTTATCCAAATTTCAAGCTATTTTACTCTTGATGATTGCATGTTATATTATTGAATTGTTTACTAATTAATAATGGATCTAATTAATGATCTTATAATGTTGCTTTATGATCAGTACGAACACACACATGACTTTTCAAAAATCAAATCAACTAAAAATGCATTTCCTTATTTTATATTGAAGGCCTTGGCATTTCTAAGATTACCTTATTTAAAGATGAATTATGATGGAATGTATTTGCTCAATTTCCCAGTTGTATTTACAAGAAAAAAATTATAGTGCTTAGGAATGAAACTACTCAAAAGCACTAAATAATTATGATATCGAGTTACTTATCTGACATTAATGTTTTTAACCTAAACTTATGTAGCTTTACTTAAAATTATACCACCAAGTGCCGTGTGCTGAAGAGTAATCTAGTTTTTTCTATTATAGATGAGCGAGCTCACTGTGAATGGTGTGCTTTGCTTTCAGCATATCATTGATTCTTTGAATTATGATTTTTAGAGAATATGATATTGAAATGAAATGTTTACTACATACTTATACTAGGCTAGCTTGAATTTTTAATCTATTTCCTTGTGTAATGGAGTGGAAACACCAATTTATTCATTCAAAAGATATTCACTTAATTGCATATAAATATTATAACTTTTTTTTTAATTAATTACGTACCATTTAAGTAAAGTAAATTAATAATTAGCATGTATTGTACTCGCTTTTTTATTCACTTTTATTTAAATATATTTTCTTAAACAGTGGCACAAAATAATTTGATAAATACAGAAATATATGATCACTCATCCTTTCTCACCTACTCGAATAAATAGAGTGTCATTACAGATTTTTTTAACTCGCATGTTTACAATACATATTAAAGTGTATCCTATTTATCACAATTGTATTTTGAAGTTTTTTTATCTGAAATATATAGGCGTGCTATCATAGAAAAATATTATAAATCTATTTCAGAGCGTAACATCTCACCAAGCAGCATTGATACTATAAGTTTAATTTATGCTAAAACTAGAGTGCTTAATATTCTCAAATGAGCATGCTTCCTGCATATAAATGCCACATGATATTTGAGATAAGTTCAAATTTTATTGAATATTTGTCCTTCGGAGTATCTAAAATCCTGTCCTGCGAATCTTTGATAAATTTTCTTTCTCTTATCAGTTGTAAATTCCTCCCCATAAAAGGCAGCGGTAAACAATCTTGTGAGCAAATACGCCCTATATCTCTGAATATTTCACATTCTTTTGGTTACTAATAATAACCTATACTATTAATTACCATTATTTTATACAAGTTTTATTTAGCTGCATTTTCTGAAACTGCATTCACAGAGTGACTAATTAGATCATTCCTTTGTTATGCTTAGTACCTGCTCAATATAATCTCCCTAATTTAAATATAGGAGCTCGCATAATTTTAATGACTGCAAATCTTTCATGTTGTACCTAAAAATTTGCAATGTGAAAGTAAGATAATTAAAACTGTTTCTTCTGTTGGCAGTTATTTTTTTATTGTATAAATTGCATTTAGAAGATCCCACTGTGGAGAATGTATCCATAAAAATGTTTCTGTGTCAAATGCTAGACTGTGCTGGTGGTGGTGGCCCACTAATGCACACACACACATGCACTCGATCCACTGCTAATCCATGCACCACTCTGCACTCATATTTGGAGAATTATCACTCTGGTACACAAGTACTCGTTTAAGTGTTGAGAATTTACTTTTTACTGCTTTATCCACGTATATTCGCATATTAATATCAAAATAGTCAAATTTATTTTTTTAAATCAGTCTTGTTTTGATCTATCCAACAATTAAAAAAAACATTATACAGCACAATTGAAACATTTTGTATTTAGACATAATTTGCTATAATAACAAGGGAGACGGAATTGATAAATTGTTTAAAGCCTTTACCATCATGAATTGTCTTCTAGAACAGAATTCTATTAAGTATTTTATTGCATTTGGCCCACATACAACAACAAAAGACTACAAAAATAGATCTTTTTTTTTATTATTGGGTGTAAATTCCTGAACCCTGGCTGCAATTTGCTAACTTCATTTATGTTCTAGCTTCACCTCCATTAACTATTCTCTGTCCACTGCTGGACATTCATAGTCCGAAATGAATAATTTATTAAACATTACCAAGTCATCCCTTTGAACAGACTTCATGCATCTCCGCAGTCTCTGAGTCTAAGCCACCAACCGAGGCTAATCCAATCATTCTTATTTCTTGCAATATGTTCTGTTCATTGAGATTTGTTGAGCATCATCATCACTGTTTGTTGAATGCAGCACTTATTTTACTAAATAGGTTCTAACCCAGTTCGAGTTCTTGACAGTCTTACTTTAAGATATCCTTTATGCTTGCCTTAAAGAAAAGTGACTTGAGAAAATGTATTATTGGATCATTAATGTTAGTTGAGCAAGGTTTTTCATATTATTTTTAATATAGCATTTCCTACGGTGAATTAAGTAGCATTTGTGAGTGAGTTTGAGTTTGTGTGCCCCTTGACAATGGTCAAAATAGGTAAATTTTGAAGCTGTGTTGGCGAAGCGGGGACCTCGGATAGTCACATTACTGGGCACCACGGAGAACACTACATTTTATTGCGTACTGATCTGTTCCAAAAGTTTTCTGTGATTTTTA
Organism: Atopsyche davidsoni; assembly: GCA_022113835.1. NCBI lineage: Eukaryota > Metazoa > Arthropoda > Insecta > Trichoptera > Hydrobiosidae > Atopsyche > Atopsyche davidsoni. The sequence continues at coordinate 10,739,956 of JAILWY010000027.1, forward strand.
TTTCGTGCCATTTACTTTTTGAGTAAGTAGGGAGAAGCTCTATGGCCGATTGCCAAGTGGGTGGTAAACATCAGAATTTACTTTCAGATTTGCCAGATTTTACTTTCATAGGTCGCAACTTTAGGTACCGCACTTCTTTCTTGATTTCTCGGCTGTATTTTGCGAAAATATTGAAGGTTTCTTTTTGTCTGCTATGATTTGTTTCCAATCTTGGTGTGAAAGAAAAGAACTGTTGCACATTCTCCAGCACTGACTTCAGTATTGAATCATCACAAATACTTGTTTTGTTTGATAATATAAATCCAAAATAATTACAATACGGGGAATGAGCGCTGGCATATATTTTCTAAATTATGAATCAGTTTCATTGTTATTTATAGGTTAAGCATTAATTGGCAGGAAGTATGTAGATTCAGGATGAAGTTATGCAATTTTTTCAATAATTGTTTGCGCTTTGTTTGATTTAAATGAAATATGATATGACAAAATGAGATGTGCGAATGCATAGTGAGAGTGCAATAATGACAATATTTTGTTTGTGTTACAGCTCGCACTGCAGTGACGCCAGCCCCCATAATGGACCAGCAGTTCTGCCTGCGATGGAACAACCACCCCCACAACCTCACCGACGTGCTGGCCAGCCTGCTCCAGCGCGAGGCCCTCTGCGACGTTACCCTCGCCTGCGATGGCGAGACCGTCAAGGTACTAACACCTACCCATTTTTTTATTATTTAGTATGCTCACATGCATGTGGACATATAAAACTAGTGTCTTATGTCCTAGGCATCTGAATGGTGATCAAAAAACAAATACACTAAAATACATAAATGTCTGGTATTTAAAAATGTTGATTGTAAAAGAACATAAGGAACTTCATCACTTTATGAATCCATTTATTCTACATCACCATTATTAGGTAATAAATTCAGCTCAAAGATAGAAAAGCAGTACAATGATTGAATCCTTAAAAGTAGAATACGTCTCGTGTAAAATCCCAAGAGCATTGTGACTTGGTGTGGTTTCTCCTGCCGGGGCTAGGAGAAACCACACCATGTAATATATGTTCTGATTTGAACTATAATGTTATGTGAATCAATACCACCCATCTAATAACCGCCCTACCGAACACACTAAAAGCCAGGCATATTATTTCATGAGAGCCACCTTTAAAAATTGTATGCATTTCAAAATTACATGTGCAAGTGAATTAGTTTAATTCATGTAATAAACACCAACAGAACAATGGGGTAGGTTATAGTATAGTCATTTTGGATTTTTGTGCTGACCTTATTAAATAATATTTAAGGAACAATATGTTCGTAGTTAATTATGAGATTATATAATAAGAATAGCTCTTTTGCTTTGGAAATATTTAAATTGGTTGAAACTCAGAATATATTTTTCATTATGCAATTAATAATTCAGAAAGCAAAAAAACAAATAAATTTTGAGATTTAGTGTAATCCTTACTCCCTCGTCTATTGTTTTCTGCACAAATGTTGGTTGCATGCTGCCGAGTGCTACTGCACCCAGTCACCTACTAATTTTTTCAAGAAAGATGCCTACGGGAGTAACAATGAAGTATTGATTGTGGAAATAACAATGAAATTTGAAATCAAACTGAATTTACAAGTTGTTATCTAGTTTTTAAAAAAAAATATATTACTATTTCTACATTCGTTTTTAAAAAAACTTCTCTCAACGCAGATACGCAAGCAGCTAAGTCGACTTTTGAAAACAGTAGCAATCTTTTTTTATGCTACCTTATTTACTAGCATTGCTACATTTTGTGATTTTATAAAAATTGTACTTTACTTAACAACGACTATGGATTCACCGATAAGAACCACATATATGCCACAAATTGATACTAGTAAAATAAAGAAGTAAGAGATTGAATATGCGAATTGGATCCATCACTGAACAAAATTATTTTTAACAAATCAGCTTTATAAACTTTAAATGGTGCCAAAATTAAATAATGTTATTTGTTGTTCACGGTGTATTATTGGCATGTTCTTGTCTTCGCGGCTAATCCACTAATGATAGAGCTCCGAGGCTTCCAATTGCCGTTCATTCTGCTTTATATACTACCTTCTCATTTGCTTGTGCCTATTATTTAAGTAAATTCTTTGTCCATTCTGACGTACTTTTGTTATTAAATTTATCCTTTAATCCATTTCCAGTCATTACAGTAAATGTTTCAATAATTTTTTTTGTGGAAGTGATAGCCGCCTGTATGATTCTTCAAACATTGAAACCGTTAATATGAATTATTTCAATAGAAAGTTGCAATTTTAGAGAGACTTTCATTGCATCTGAGATCTCAATTTCTTCAGTCGTTTATTTAGCCCTTTGAATTCGAAACTATCAACAAAAATTGGATTTATGTCAAATATATGAGTTATTATCCGGAAATGAAAGTATTGAACGGTGTTCTGTTTACACCACTTATATACTTGCTTGTGAAAGCTTCAGCGATGTCAATGGGGAATATTTAAAGTAAATCTTGAAATTTGTTGCATTTTCTTACGTATTTGGGTAAACTTCTGACCACCTGTTGAACCAAACTTCTCCATCCTTAAATGACAATCTGACATTTATATAATTTTTTATTTTACAGTACATTAGTGCTACTTGGTAAACTGTCATTCTATCAATTTAATAAAAACTGTTAGTTTCTTTATACAGAATTCAGAAATATACACATATGTCCTTCCATATTCACACATCTCACTAAAGAGGCAAATATGGTGAATTATATCATGTATTACTTTTTTTTTTTCATACCTTTAGTATTAGTACTGGATACAGAAAAAAATTATGATGTGATTCACAGTAACAAATGTAGTAATTAATTTTTATTTATTTAGTTAACCGATGGACGATTTCTGGTCATTTTGACATGAACAGTGTTGAGTATGAATGATAAACTCACTGATATCAAAACCTACCAATTACAAAACTAAATATATAAATATCATATCAATGTTTTATGAGAAAGTAAATTAATAAAAATAAACAAAACTCAACAATTTCGTAACTTTCCAAATGTAATCAGATGTCAAAAAACAGGTGACCCCTTTAGGAATAACAAAACTTGAAGGCTAAACACCCATTATGCGAAATATTATGCAACAATTAATCACCAAATGCACAAAAACATAATTTTGGGATCAACAATGCAGCAGTGGGCTGTCTGTGTTTTGGAGGTAACCTCAATCATCAGTCATTAACCCCGCAGCTCTAGGCAGAGGGGGGGGGGGGGGGTGCTGCAGGTACTCACACACACTCGTGCACTCTGCAGCTGCCATTGTCATTTTACCTCACAAAATTTCAGGCAAAAGACCGCACTGTAAATATATGCACTCTTTAAACTATGTAACTGAAATGATTACAAGGCATGAAAGCGTGTCCATCTCAGTGCAATCACAGAAAGCTTTGTATTTATTATATTCAAATAAAATTTTCAGACATGCTAAAATGTCTGACTCTTATCTTCGTATTTAATAATTATATGTAAATGGTAGTTTTCTTTATAAAATTTAATTGATAATTAAGTTAAATGCATACTCCATGATAAGCCTTTTAAAAACATGAAGATTTATGAATCTATTAGAGATCTATATATTTTTTTCTCACATTGTCACTTTAAAATCTCTTTAAATTAGAGATCCTTCAATTGTTTAAATGTTGGCCATATAATTATAAACAAATTTATAGTAAATCATATCAAAATGATTATTTATGAGTGATGTTCATTTAATACTAAATAGTTTTGTAGAATCTTACATTTGAAGTAATTGGTTATTATTTTCCTTGTTAATTTAATTGGTTTGAGTTACAATGTTATTCACATATGGTACATGCATATTAGAAAAGTGTTGATATTTACAGCTCTACCAATTTATTACATCGCCCTTATATATATATATATATTTCAAAATGTTTAATTCATTTATTTTTTTAAATATTACACGTTTTTTTCCTAATATGTAAATGAGTTTAGCACGGAATAGAAATAGTTATACAATAAAATAAATCTCAGGTTCAATAAAAATATACATTTATAATTGAATGTTAAATAGTTAACAGATTTTGGCAAGGTGTGATGTGTGCATGCCTAATAATTGTAAGATGTGGATGTAATGTGATGCAGTGAGCCCACTATTAACTATGGCTGTGAGTAACTGTAAACACTTAACTTCTGATACAGAGTACTTACTGTTAGGACTTGAAGTTCTGTTATAATATTACACCTCCCAAACCAGAGTACTGTTCATTTTGACTGCTGTGCAAAATTGCCTTTATAATGTATGGAATATTCTCATGCTTTGCTAACACTGGACAAAGCAATCATTGCTTACTTGTTTCATATTATCTTCTATTTAAATTATTTTTGTCAACTTATGAGCTTGAAAAGATATTTGGGATTCAGTAATAGAATAAAATCATTTTGATTTATCTTGTAAAAAGTCCATGTTCCTCTATAAGATGGTTAGTATTGCCTTTATAAATACACAATGCAAAGAAGAACTAACAAGGAAAATAAATATGTATTCTTTGAAAAATCTCTACAGTACCATTGAAATTAACAAATAGTTCCATGTTAACTGGCTAACAAGTAGCTGGTGTGAGGAGGGTGAATCGGCAGTGTGTGTAATGTAGTGTGTTGTTGCAGGCCCACCAGACCATCCTGTCAGCGTGTTCACCGTACTTCGAGACCATCTTCCTGCAGAACTCTCATCCTCATCCAATTATCTTTCTCAAAGACGTTCGGTTCTCAGAGATGAAATCACTATTAGACTTTATGTATAAGGTCAGTATCTTACTTGTACTTCTCATTTAAAGCTACAGCCCCGAATTTATAGGCTGTTGAGAGAATTTCTTGAAGAAAGCTCTGACCTTTGGAAATGATGCATTAGAATAATTAGCGTGAACACATACTAACCCCATCAACAGCTGTAAAAATTTAAATACTTATATCAAAAATTGTATAGCTAACATCAAATTTTTAGTTGGAATATAAAAAAATAGAAATGGAATAATAATAGAAAAATAAAATACACAATGGCTTGTTTGAGTAATAAATACTTAGTCAATAATAATGAGTATTTTAAAATTTAAATTGAATAATTTATATCATGCCTCTGAAATATTTTAAAACATGAAAAATTTACTATTTGAAGTAATTTTATTCCTGTCAGGATTTGCTCAGATAATAGTGTTTTATTGTTGTAGATACCACTGGCGTTAAATGATAAGGTTTTGGGAAAGGTCTCCGTTGTTATCAATTTAAATTATGTCATATTTGGTTTAGGTTCGTTGAGTAATTTTCTAAAATGGCCGAGGGCAAAACATGATTGCCCTTTGACCTTCACTTATCACTTCTTTATAACGTTTCGCATTAGGATTACGTTCGCTTCACACAGACTCTCGTTACTTGACAAATATTGAGCATGAAATACTAACTCTGCTGAAATATAATCGGACGTTTGAAAATATTTCTTTATGGCATTACAGTGCTTACGACCTGGAATATGAACAAATTAATCCATTCAATTGAAACAATCTTCTCGCTTGACAAAACTTTAACAAAATTTTAAGTAGTAACTCTTATCTGTATCAGTTTTTTATTGACCACATGAGATTAGGTTTTACAGTTAAGGATATAGAAATGATCGCAAATATGATAGTAGAAAAGTTATGTTGCATATCTGGTACAAGTAAAGTTTTTTTTTCAGGGTGAAGTTAATGTCAGTCAAAATATGCTGGAAATGTTCCTGAAAACTGCCAAGAGCTTACAAGTTAGAGGCCTCACAGAAAATAATGAATTAAATTCAAAAGTAAGTACACATCAAACAATAATATATAATAAAATTTGGACACAATGAGTAGTAGTGCAGGATCATGGACATTGATTGCTTTCAGATGGAAGGTCGCAGCACGCCGCACACACCCACGGAGGGCCTGCGGGAGGACCGTGCGCCCTTGGCCCCTCTCGTCCCCCTGGCCCCTGCCGGGCCTCCCCCTTCACGACGCCGCAAGCTCAGTACCCCCGACGCTCTCCTGCCCGACCACCAGGCTAGACACTACTCCGATTTGCAGGTACACCACGCTACACTTCTGTAATGTAATTTGCAATACTTCAGTTTTATGAAGTATGCAATATCAACACATCTCTTTGTTCACATTGAAACAACCTGAGCTCAATAATATCAGTTTGTATTTCACATGCCAAGTTGAGGTTCAAAATAATGAACTGTCTGTCATCAATCTTAATCTCTGGGCCAATAGGCCGAGTAACAGGTTCAATCTTTTAAAATCCACAAAACAGAATAGAGCATCAATATTCTTAGCAATATCTAGAATACCTCTTTAAAAATGTAAAAGCTGTAAATGAAGCTCCTTTTTGAACCTGATGATATTTGTTGGGTTGCATATTGGATTATCAGATAGATAACACCCCCACTTTAAATATCTATGACGGATTGTTGACTACAAATCTGAACATACAGCTTAACTTAATACATGAAAATGTGTCAGATCTATTTCTTAAAAAGTTCACCAGTAATTAAAATCACTTGTATTGTTTTTATTAAAGCAGATACAATCTGAAAACAGTAGTAATTTATTTTAAATATTGTGTCATTGATTGAGTCTGAAAAAGCATGGTCTAATAGAATTCTTTTGCTAATTTACGATCTATTAAAGTTTATTTAATACTATCCTGGAATCTGAAGTTAGTGACTAATGGAACCTGTACTTGCAAATAAATAATAATCTGACCAAATCTAGGTGTACTCAGTTATTCTCAGATATATGCAGAACAGGTTATATTGTGTCATAAAAATTACTCAATTATAATATTAAAGCAATAATTCTTAAATGCAGTAATATTATCTGTTTTTTATAACAATTTCACGCTTTGACCCAGATAGAAATATATCGCAAGAAAGACATCTAACTAATTATTCTATAAAGTTGTGAATCTAGTTTATCCTTGTCATAATACGAGCGGTCGATCAATTTTAAAAATTCAGAGTGGCGTGTTTTATGTACAGACTTACTGAGACCATCGTTGTCGTTAGTAGCCAGGGTCACTGACCTGCGCGGGTGGTCTGTGGGTGTTCTAGAAATATCCATCTTCACACACTACAATATTTTGATACTTGTCTATACAGCAAACTATTATAACAAAAGGTGGATATTTGTACTCTGTAGCTAAAACCAATCCAAAGTATTTTTTAAATTAGCTGAAATACTAGGTTATTATAATCATTGAAATGTTAATTTCAAATGACAAAAATGGTATACTTATTATAATAGTATAATTGGTGCATAATTACATTACTAAGCTTCACAATAGGCTGTGTCAGCCTTCACTAAACAATAAGAAAAAATAAGGGTGTCCATTTGCAATTAATAACTGACATGTAACTCCCAGACCCCAGACTTTAGTCTAACTTAGAATTATTGGAGAAAACAGTTACATTTGTATAAGAACTACTTTGCATTAGAAAAAAGTTAAATACTCACTAAAAATGTAAGGCATCAGATTTACTAGCAGTGAGAGTAAAGAAGAGAATCCTAATAGAGGTTGTTTTGCTTGCAGCTATCATCTCTGCCTGTGTATAAGAGCAACCCAGTGCTGAAGCAGCGGCGCTCGGAGGAAGGAGCGCGCGACCCCACACCGCCTCCGCCCGCGCACTCTGCGCCACCCGTCAAAATGGAAGCACCTGACATCAACTACCCCCTCACCTCCGCCGAAATGCAGATGGTGAGTACTCACACACCCACACCCTTAAACACACACACACACCCACACCCCACTTGCCCGCATCACTTGAGGTATGGTTTTGTTCAGGTGAATTCAAATTATAGTATTGATTAGTGATCGATTCTTTATTCATCATACAAAAAGTACTTGTAAATTGTATTAAACATTTTCCATGTATATTTTAGAATGTATTGTTAGAAATTGGAGCTCCTTGCGATGTTGGTGGTTCTCATTTATTGTGTTAGAGAATACACTAAACAATTTTCAAATAATTAGGTGGAATATAAATAATGTTGTACTTTGATATGTTGAAATATGAATGTAACATGTGAAATGTTTGTTATTGTAACGTCAGAACTGGTTCGTAACTTGAATTTTAAACTAATTTTGGTTTCAATAAATTAATATTTTCTATTAACATTGATGTTATACAGGTTAATTCATAGCGAACAGTTATTATTAAAATTAATTAAACGTTTTATTTATATCAATTCTTATATATTCTCAATTATCACATTGGTTTGTGGCTGCAAATTTAAAATGGAATATTTTATAAATGAAAAATAAACACTGGCATTTCCCTTCTCTGTAAACATGGGGCGCTGCTTGGCTCTTACCTCTCCTTTCCGAGAACTCCTTCCACTATCTTCAAATGTTATCGTGAGGAATATTTTTTCTGTGTGTTTTGTATGAATTTTAAGTTAATGTAATTCTGCAACAGTTAATGATAAGCCTTATAAGTTATTCCAGAATATTTTTAATTCAAATAACCCTTGTAATCGACATGAATACATGTTACTCACTGTGAATCACCTGTATAGTATAATGGCTAGGCATTCAAATTGTCATCTCAAACCAAAATAATGTAGGTCGAATAAGTAGGAATATAAAATAAGTGTCTTGTATTAATTACTCTTGTGATCAATGTGTTTTCTCATAATTAAGCTATCAAAGTTTCAAAGGGAAGAAACTGTGAATTTATTTACCTTTGATTACAAACTCAAAAATACAACATTTTAATTGAAGCTAATATTGAGTGATCGTATAAACTGTAATAAGCACAGTTAGTATTTTCATCTGTACTAGACTACTTTCTTGCAAGCACATGTGTGTATGATTCAGGGAGTGCTTATTTTAATGAGAAGTTTAAGATTATTTACTAACCCTAGATGCTTACGCGACCCATGAGCCACACGCCATCGGTGGTCACGTTCATTGTGCGTATGTATGTGAATATATATATATATATATACACATATATACATATATACATATATAAATATATATATACATATATATATATATGTATATAAATAACTTCTACCATCAGAGATTACGCTCCTCGCTTTTTGCTGAAGGGAATGATCTTTTTCTTCTTTGGAACACTGTAAAATTTAAAAAAAACAACGTTTTTGTCTAAACGCAATTTAAAAATGTCCGTCGTCTACAGGAAGGAAGGGATCTGCCTCGTCAATCTAAATTTGAGTGTCGAAAAGTTGTCGGTGTGTTCTTTTTCTCGTGAGAAAAAAAACATCCGCAGTCAATCGCAAAGAATACACGATCAGTATAAAAAACGAATCCTTTCCTTCTCTGTTGACAGACGATCGATTGGGCGAGGATAAGTAGTCGCGGGGGCGGGGGCGGAGGCGGTGAAGAGGGGCCCGGCCCTGAGAGCGCGCTGCAGCGCTACCTCACGGCCGCCAAGCCCCCGGACCCTCCTCCCGCCCCCTCTGGCCCTGCCGCGCCCCTGGACTACTGCACGGCATCCGTCATTCGCCCGCCGCCCCGCGCCCCCCCGCCCGCTCGCAAAGGCGGGCGCTTTCGCCCCAACTGGCTGGAGCAGTTTGCGTGGCTGCAGTACGACGAGCGCCTCAACATCATGTTCTGCACTTACTGTCGCCGCTGGTCACACGAGTTGCCTGACATCCGCACTTCCTTTGTAGAAGGCAACGGTAACTTCCGACTGGAGATCGTCAACCACCATGACAAGTGCAAAGCGCATCGCTTGTGCCGTGACCGAGAGCAACGTGGTGATCATGGGGGGGGTGGCGACCTACGGTGAGCCGCGGCTCCGCTCCTGCCTGCTACTCCGCAACCTATAGTATATTTTCTGTAATCTTTACAAATTCCCATAGTAGTGCGACGTGGGTGAATAATAAACGCAGGGTGAACGTTACATAGTATATTTTACAATTATGACGGTCCTAAACTCCGTCGGATAGAGCTTCAGAGGAGGAACGTCCTCCGCATCTGGCGAGTGAGAAACGTTATCTGTGATGGAGTGAAGCACCCGGGCGAGCGAGCACTGGTGCGGGAGCGGACAATTGTTCCGATAGGTGATGGTCCAATATCGCCTTGCAGATTACCAATTCCAGTCAAACCGCTCGGTCGGACTCGCGTGTCCTAGGCGGCAAATAGGATAAATGTTATAAACATTTCGGTTGTGATATGAACTAAGATAAGTTTACACGGTCCTAATATTGAAGTACATATTTTTAGTAAGATCTATGTTAACTTTATACAATAGTCTATTTAAAGTACCTAAATAACTATTTTGTACGATAGCCTCAGGATATATGGAGCTTAGTGCTGTAAGCAGTATTGTAGGCATACTTTGTTAAAACCCATGACTAATTCAGTCAGCCATTTATTTTATAGCTTACAGAATATATTTTTTTACTCGTTTATTCCTTGCAGCATTTGGCATTGCAAATTGACAAACTATTATGATTCAGTTATACCTAAATATAGTATATGTGAGATATTTGTGTGGAGTTCCGCTTCTAAGCATAGTGTATTCAATATTTTATGTCGTTTTATAATGTAAATGTATCATTTAGCGTAGATATGTTAATTTAGATTTTGTACATTCGACATTGTGTCCCTTGGCCTATCAGTTGTGAAGCACGATGCCTAGTAAATATTTTATGCTTTTATTTTTTTACTATGGAACTTTGGCACGCTGCCGCCGCTGGTCGGGATGGTTGTCTGTTAAAAGCTTAATGGTGGATTGTCGAACATTGCATTTTATTTTTAAGTTTCAGTGCTTTAAGCGCAACACTGAAACATTCCATTACAAACATAGCATATTTCTTGCTTTTATAAAATATTTATTAGTAACTTTACTATTCTCTATTTTTTTCACTCAAATCACCACGACACAGTCTCACCCCACTATTCGGGATGCCTTTAGTCTTTTATAAACCAGAAGCATGGAAGAATCAACAATAATTTAATGACTCAACTATATACTCCGACTGATCTTCAGATAAAATTGAATAAATCTTGCAATCTTGTGAACTCCATCATAAGGAATGGCTTCATATTCCATTTCTATGCAGTTAATTTTGGTGTTCACAGGCTTCCATGTTTTTTTTAAAGGATCTGGTAGCCTCAATCTTTAAGAGAGGACCAGGACCATAGATCATACTTGAAATCATGTTGCGTAGAACAGACAAGTAGAAGTAGTGTGAGCATTACAATTATGTAAAAAGATCCTTCAACACGCCTAGAGATTGTAACAGATCTTATCTCTCTCACATCGAAATCAATTCATAATTAATTTTTGTTTTGTTATAAAAATCTAACACTGCTTATAATTTATTTAACTGAATCTCTGATCACTCTTCACTAGCCATCTTTTTTCACATAGAAAGATTTAAAATGACAATGTTTTGAACAAAACGTAATTCTATATGGTTTTAAAATTATTTTTATTTAGTAAATATATTTTAGCCCTTAAAAATGTGCTATGTTTGTATGGAAATCTTTGCAGTCCCATCGTCTATATTTTAAATTTTGAGTCTATTTATGACTTATTTATTGATAGAAAACAAAATCATTACATATCATCTTGTGTGTATGTGTACTTTTTAATTATACTTTTAAATTATATGTGCAATCGATATATATATATATCAATATATATATCTATATAAATATATATCAATATATATATCTATATAAATATATATATATATACATATATACATATAAATATATATATATATATATATATTTATATAGATATATATATTGATATATATTTATATAGATATATATATTGATATATATATAAATAAATATATATATATATATATATATATATATATATATATATATATATATATATATATATAATATGTATGTCCGCCCATATTTTCACGTATATTTATCGATGCTGGGATGAAAATTTACTTTAACCGATTGTTCAATTTGACGCTAAAGCTTTAGTGATTTTTTAATAATGGTTTTAATAGATTTTACAATATTAAAACTAATCTATCTTTGACATGTTCACGTTTTTTAGATCTTTTACGTATTTTTAACTGTAATATATTTTATGTGACAACTGGGTAAATTTTTCTTTTCTTCTAATAATAATAATTTGTTTTTAGGAACATATTATTAAAAAATAAAATATTTATAAAACTTTTAATGTCAAAACTTATTTCATCCGGTTCAAATTTTAAACTATTTATTATTTTCTGAATCGCATTGGGTTTTGATAAGGGTTTGCATGAAATGGAACGTGCTGCGGCCAAATCTCGGATTATATCTTTATAAAATTTAGTTATTAAGTGAGTGGCACTTTTACATTTCGACCTTCAAATAGAATTATCCAATTTTCTTTATTCCAAATGCCATATATGTTTATTTGAAAAGTGCATACCCGTGTCATCCGGCAGGCGTGCGCACTGCTGAACAAGTTAGTTGAATAGTTATTGTAATGAGACATGTGTCAATTGTTGATGAGATTTGGCTGTACTGCAGTAGCGGTGCACCGGCAACCACAGGGTTTAGACTATTTATATTTAACGAAACTATTCCCTCAAATGTGTAAATACGTACTAATATCTTATGCTGAGAATTATATCCTAGAATTGTTATGGTCAAAATATCCAGGCCACTGTTCTAAGAACATCCTTCTACACTAGACCATGATCCACAAGATCGGAGGGAATATACCAGTGCCACCACATGCAAGCATATCGAAAAATGCATCTGCTTGCTAAGCAATTTTATATAAGAGCCATTTTATATACATTTCATTAAGTATTTTACTGTTGAATGTGACTAATCTTTTCTTAAGATTGATATGATGAAAATAGCATTTCGTTGAGTATCTAGAGTACACAATTTTTTTTCATTCAAAGTGCTTCTAAAATGCTGTTAAATGAAAACTATAATGGTGAACTGATAACATTACAATCATTTTATAAAAAAAATTAAACATACCTCAATGGCCATTTTTTAAATTACTTTCCCTCTGCTCTTTGTGTAGACGCCTCTGGTTTTGCGCGAAGATGTTCAAGGTGCAATTAATGGCGTTTATGGCGTTAATGGCAATTAATGTTCAAAAATGTCGACTATTTTTCTACACACATTGGTGGGATGCGAGAGCTTTTATAATATGATGTTTTATAACTTGTACTGTTGAATGAGGCCCATACTCTACAATTTGGAAATGTTTATTTTCATTTAAAATATTTATTTATATATACATATATTTATAAATACATATATATATATATATATTTATTTATTTATTTATATAAATATATATATATGTATATATATTCACATATATATATATATATTTATATATATATATATATATATTTATATATATATTTATATATATTTATATATATATATATATTTATATATATATATTTATATATATTTATATATATATATATATATATTTATATATTAGTTTGAAATCAGATCACTGTTAATTTTCTTGAGTACTTAATAATTGGTATTTTATTGGTTGATAGAATTATATTTATCTTGCACTGTTTTAAATTTCTACAAGAAAATCTTTTTGCCTCAATTTTTTCTGAATGTATTAAATCTTGTGATTTTGAGTACCATTAATTAATACTAAAAAAAAATACTCCTTTTTTTATCATTTCACTAATTCACACTTAAAATATGGCCTCGAGTTGATTTTGATGGCAGAAAAAAGTTTTATGACTTAACTATCCGAATTGTGGTTTTGAAATTGTATAAGGCACTGCAATCGTCAGCCAAGTGCTGCTACAATTTAAAAAAGGCCAAAGGTGTACCTAGCTAGATGCAGCCAGAGTCGCCATTAATTGCTAAGCCTCTTGCCCAGCCAACAACCTATATTTTCTTTCTTTCGGATAATAGATTCCTCATTTATGTATAAATATTAGAATCTTTGTGCAATTATTCTTAAGTGAAGTACTTGTCCTTCCAGTCAAAGTTATGTCCACAGTGATCTGCATTCTGACTTTTATTTTTTGTTTTTTCTATTTTAAAATTTTACAAGTTATTTTCTGTTATTGAAGCTAATATAGAATTTATGTATTGTATATAAATGGTTTACCATTAAAAATGGAATATAATTAATAGTTTCGACTTTTATCTTATGTATACGGGTGTTTCAATATTTTGATTCTTAGAGGGGAGGTCGTGGGTAGGTGAAATACAAACAATATAAGTTTTAGAATAAGTTCCATAAAATCATCTTTAAACCAGGCTTGAAATAATATATACATATTGTTATATCAACTTATGTTTGTACATAAGCAAGGCATTCAGATATTGAATAAAAACTTCTTTTTTTTATCAATTATCTACAAAATGGTTAATAGCTTTTTTTTCAAACAGTTCCTGCTTGTGCTATTGTGAGAAAGCAATGTTGTGTCTTGTGTCACTACTGCGTGCTACACAACAGTGTGCTAGGAAGTTTATTTACCCGTGACCTCTGATTTTATAACCCTCCAGGATCTACCATACTAACTGGAGCACCCACTATGGTGATAACTTTTGTATAAATTGTATATTTGTTTAGTGCGAATGTTTGGAGAGCTACCGAAATGATTTATTTTTAATGTAGGATCTCAATTAGATAGTTTATACATGAAATGGTGATACATATATTATTTTTTTGTCAATGAATCGTACTTAGTATGAAAGAAGAATAAAGGTCTATCAGAAGCATTTAACCATTATGATGCTTTTAATTTTTTATCACTTATCAAAACCATACCTCACTCGGTTGTCCTGCATATCCTCCCCACTGCAGTCGCACCGATCTGACTGCATCCAACACCCTACACACCCTCACACGAACATCTTCCATATAATCCATAGAAATTAATTTATTCCACTAAATTTTCTGGATGTGACACTGATAGTTTATAACAAAACCACAATGCATTGCCAGCCCGTGCTACTGCTTGCTGGATGTTGTTCAAGACAGTGTTGTTATTTGTAACTTGTGAACAACATCTTATTGTGTCTAACAACATGTCTACTTTTATCTCAACTCCCAACTATATGACATGAAATGACAAATATTGTTACAAATCCATGTCTGCAAAGCTTCAGTGCCATTTTATGTTTAAAAAAAAATTGTCTGAAGCTGAGTTGACAACACTTGAATTCATTTGCATTGATAATTTATATTATTTATTGTTAGTATTTTTCCACATTTCAGTGAGACTTCTTCAGGGCTTGTGTTATAATTTAAAGTTTAAATAAGTGAAATTTCCATCTAAAATGCTAGTTTTGAAGAAGTGTGCACGAAATACCCACAGTAATACAAAAAAATCATTGCTACGCGTGTATTGTATTTAAAAGACATTTGCAAAGTTCAACAAAAAACTGAACAACTTGAAATAGCGGTCCCAAGTGCAAGTGATGAATTACAGTATTGTCTGGCGTGTTTAGGTGAGTGCGGAAATGGGCGGGCTGCTGGGCTCGCAGGGTCTGCCCGAGCACCACGAAGACACCTTGATGCCCACGCACCTCGACCCCTCTGACACCATGGACGGTAAGGACGCCGCAATTCCTCCCTCCTCCTTCTCCTCATAACAGTGGTACTTCATCACCGATTACAACCTCTAAAGTAACTTTTAATGCCATACAAAATATATTTTTACTAGTTAACTGCTAAATTTCACCATTCTATTCTATCAAAATATTTTTAGTCTTTCTTTTTTCCTCTGAAATGTAACCATATCAAAGCTCATCGTGTGCTGTATTGTATCGTCAATTAATTGCATTTAATAAATATACAATTAGTGTTATTTGATTTTTTTTTGCATTAATGTGACAATTGGTTGTAAACAACATTTGTGTTGTGTGTAGTGAAGAAGTGCCATTGTACTTTATTTTAGGTCCTCTGTGTTTATTTTACTTTAGTAACCAGACTAACTAGTAGTGAGTGTTCCGCTCTGCTTGGTCCCGCATGTTGCTTGTGTTGCCTCTGTGTGGGTTGTTTTGTCCCGGGTACACTCATCTCACCCTTCGACACGTCACATCTCCGCGTTCTCTCAAATATCCTCGGCTACATACAAAGTTATACTTCTAAAATAGAAACTCATCTCCTACAGAAAACCTCAGCAATTAGCTTACAAACATTACCCAAACAAAATATACCGTCCAAATGATTGTTTCCGCACATGGCGGTGATGTTTTTCACTTCTGTATTCCATGGTCGCTTCCATGATTCGAATAATGACTGCAGCCAATTCTTCGTTTATGAATCTGATTTGAGCTTTGGTTAAACCCAGAAACCGATGTGATCTGTTGTAGAGTTTTGATCAGCTGTCACCTCTAGCATGTGATAAGTGGAGAGTAATGACATCTCGAAGCTGTGGTTTGTGGGTACGTAGTTGAGTGGGATGTCACCGTGACTGCTGTATTGTTTGTTTAACCCGCCTGCAGTATTGTGATGCTTTATGTTACTCTCTCATTGTTTCCGTTTTTTCACCATCTTCGAAAATACTCACCTACTTTTTTGTGACAAAGTACACCGATTGCCACTCCTGTAAATCTGCATAAGAGTTACCGATCGATGTTCTGCTGTTAAGTGTGATGACAATAAATAAAACTCCATACCAGGATTCCTCACATGTAACTTTGGTGCATCGTTGAATGTGAGCTAATTTTAAGTAAATTCGTACACTGTTATGGTAATGACAATATTTTTATGGTGGTGGATTGTAAATTTGTAAAATTTCAGTAAATATCCCGTGTTTTGTAGGTAGGTACTATATTCGTTAACTGATAATAACTGAATATATCTACTGGGGTAGATTACATCCCGAGTGTTGGTAATCAAGTGGCCGTAGATAGGTGTCGAGCACGGGGGGGTTATAGGTCGCAGAGCGCGGCTCTCGGGCAGTTTCCGACAAATCTTTACGCGGATGACGAGGCCCCTACATTGTAAATCTGAAAATTTCAATACTACTCGGTTGTTTTTTATTTTATTTTTCAATTATCCTGTATAATCTTTTTATCCTTGCGATAACTACGAACCGAAGTTGTTCTGAATTCAATACCTATAAGGGGTTCTCGCATTCGTCCTGTGAGATCTGACGGGGAACGGTAAAGGCGCAGAGTGTAGCGTGTGGCGGACTGTTGCAGGCCACAGTACCACGGACGAGAACTACAAACCTCTGCACTTCCATAACTCGCGGCTCTCTAAGGGGCTCAATGGCCATCGCAGCGCTCCCCTGGGGGACCTGCAGGCCTGCACCGTGTGCGGCAAGATGGTGGCCAACTTAAAGAAACACATCAAGTCCCATAACCCTGACCAGCACCGCTGTCCGCACTGTGCGCTCGTGCTCACGCGCGCCGACAACCTCAAGCGACATGTGCGCATGAAGCATCGCCACCACAGCCTGCGTGCGTACGGCGTACCTCTATAGGCATGCCCTCCAATCGTGTCACGTTTATTTAGCTTACCTAGCTTTTTATATGAAAGTGATTAATAGAACCAATTTGAAATGATCTCTCTCATCAGAAGTGCCAAATCATTAGGAGCCTCTTATAATAAGTAAATTTGCTCAATTATTAATAGTCAGTAATGCAATTATAAAGCAGTTGTCTTTCTCAGTTGCGTTGCTTTAGCCCAGTTAGCTAACAATACTGATCAATTTATTTTTATATTTCTTTTACACTTTTTACTCTCATTCAGTATTCTCATTTTCTCTTTAAAATATAATATTAAATTATATTAAATTTATTCAAAGATTCTTCAAAACTGATTGTATTACTCGAAAAAAGGGTGACTAGGCATGGAAATGAATACACTGAGAGTGTTTCATCTTTTCAATTAAAAAAAACTTCTAATGCTATTTTCATAAGTTTAAATGCAAAACAGTTACTTGAATTATTTTTTTTAGAAATTGCTTCAGGCAAAATGTGATAACTTTGACGTTTTCTGTTTAAACTTGTGTAAAATTGATACCAAACTAGAATTTCTAGATGATGTGTAGTTACCTTGCCAGGCGATACTTTTGAGTTTTGAAGTAAACCTTTTTGACTGGAACATTTGATGAATATTGTAGACTGCTTGTTTTTGTATTGAGTTTTTAGTCATAAAGTGAACTCAAAGATGAAAGCATTGTTTTCTGGTGACCGTGCGGCGCCTCCAGAATGGCGCCCTAGGCTAAGACATTTGGACTGATAGTTGTAGATTTTACCTGAACTTGTAACACTTATACAATATTTCTCACTGTATATATTTCATCGACTGATTTATACCAAATTGTAAATTATTATACAAATATTCTTAGTTAAGTTTCAATAATATATTGTAGGATGCCTTATCTATCAAGTGTTTTTGAAATATTGATATCTCAATCGCAAGGGATGTACTTATTCCGTCGGAAGACTGATCTCTTGGAATTTAATCTTTCCTTGGCTTGCATCGAGGGAAGGATTGCAGTTTTCGGGTTGGGTTCTATGTATGAATGTGCCTTATGTATAATGTTGAGCAGCCTGATCAGATGTAATCACTCGGCTGTGTTGTATCTAAATAAGGAGAAAATCACAACAGTATTAATGCTCATAAAATTTTCTGATGGAAATTTTTATTAAAGATTTGTTTGTTTTACACATTTTTATGGATTTCGTAAGCTTAGATTAGGATTATTCTTTTTTATTTATAATATGTGTTAATTATGAATCGATACCTTGTCTTCACATGGCGGTGTGTTTCTGCTTCGACAGCAGTGGTGCCATACCTAGTAGCTCAGTCTAACCTGTTTCTCTTGTGCCTTGTGAAGGATGTTAACCTTTATCTACTATTTATTATAAGCTATTCAACTTTCATGTTTCTTCTTTACTTTAATTCATTAAAGCTTTTATTTTTTTATCTCTGTTGTTTTACTTGATATTATATTTATATGTTTAATTTATTTGTATATTCTTGACTAAATAACATACTTTCCTTATAATACATTGACTTGAATATTCTCTCTCGGCTATGGCTAGCGATACGATCTCCGAGTCTATACATATCACTTAGTCTAATTGCTCTAATACTCCTCCATCGAGCTTGACGCTGCATAACACGTATCAGGACTGCGGACCCCATCGTAGTATTATTTCTCGAATGGACTGCAGTCAACACTGGCAGACTATAATAGTACGATGTAGATCTGAGATGATACTAGAGCTAGCCCTGACCCGCATGGCCGCTAACACCGCTTGCAACAGGGGCGGCGCAGTGGGGAGTGGCAGGGGCGCCCAAGGTACTCGTGTCATTTCCTAACGATACTCGTGCATGTTCTCATTTGTCATTGTTGTTCTCCACCTCTGATCCCTCGTGCGGCAGGGCGGGGGAGGGGAGGGTAGTGGGGTGCGGAGCAGTGACGTGTGTGTGTTGCAGGCTCCAAGGGCTGGCACATGCGGCTGACATTCGAGCGCGTGGCGGGCGCGCTGAACCTGCACCGCTGCAAGCTGTGCGGCAAGGTGGTGACGCACATCCGCAACCACTACCACGTGCACTTCCCGGGCCGCTTCGAGTGTCCGCTGTGCCGCGCTACATACACGCGCTCCGACAACCTGCGCACGCACTGCAAGTTCAAGCACCCGGCCTACAACCCCGACACGCGCAAGTTTGAGCCGGGGCCGGGCTCGCCGCTGCGCCACGCGCTGGACTGATCGCGCGCGTGGGCCGCGTGCGCCGCGTGCCCGCGCCCGCCGCGCGCGCCGGCCCTGTGCGGGGACGGCGCGTGATGGACCACGGTGGATATTCATAAATCATAGAAATTTTTATACAAATGTAACTATTTACGGAGATTGTTTTTATATTTAGAGTGAAATTTTATCGTCATATTTAAACTTTTTTATTTATCTATAAAATTTTATTAGTGTTGATTTTTTACGTGAATTCTAATATATGATTATATTGGGATGGAATAGTACGAAGCTGTAGCAGTACAAGTGAGTTGTACGTAGAAGCAGCTTTATGGTTTTTACACTGAAGGATGGTGTTCACGTTATTACCTAATTAGTCTCTAACGACGTACGTTGTGATCCTCGGCCGGCCTTCTCCCGGCCGAGACGTACGCGCTTAACGAACACGTCTTCTATTTATATGGCATTCAAATATTGGCATTATGCGATCGGGACTAACCTAGATTAATGTAATATTAAATTCTGTTAAATTGTAGCTAAACTTAGGGTGGTACGGTAATCAAATTGTGATATATTGGAATGGTGCTACAACCTAGCGGGTCAGGACTGCGGCCTTCACTGGCCAACTGTCGTAGATAGGTAAATGTTTGAATTTGTCAACTTTAATCATTTCGTGAGCTATGATTATATCATCGATTGATACATACTCTGTGCAATATTACTAGTTATTTAATTTTTAACCAAACTAAATGTTATCTTAACAATTATCTAAATCGTTGCGTCTACCTGATTTGTTTTTTCTCATAAGTAATTTTAGTTAATAAAATATTGGGTTATGGTTAATTGAAGCTACTAGTTAAGTAACAAAGATAAAGGAAGTTTCCATACCTCTGCAGAATTAAGATTTATATTACGGTGTACACTTACATAGACACGTAGCTTTACGCTCCACGAGTCTCGCAGATTATTACCCGACTTAAGTTATGGACTCGTCAGAGTCCACTCCTGCATTTATTTGTTGTATTTATTACTAATTTACATTAAATTGTATGTTACAATCACTGTGTTCTTATTGTTATCAATTTCAGTGCTCCTCGCGTATCGACTGTAATTCTGCGTGACGTATGAGTAGTTAGCGATCGTCTGTCACCATAAAATGTTGGATTATCAGTGTGAGAGTCGTTCCGGAGGGAGTTGCGTATCCTGTTATCTAATTTTATTTATTGTACTTCAGAAGAGTGCCGACAGTACTGCATGTCAGGTATTGCATTTTATCCTGTCCACTTAGTTGCCTCGATATTTAGTTGTTCCGTATGAAGCTTTGTCCGCTGAATGTAAACATTGTCTTTTGTTGCACTTCTGTACGACGTACTGTACTCCGTACTCACCCCTGTCTGCGGACGGGGACACCGCCCCATCAGTCAACCGAGCAAGCAAACAAACAAACAAACTTGTCATTATATTTTCTTTAGTTTCACACTTACCTCATTTACTGTATTGACGAAATAAGATGTTGTCGAAGCTGATGTGTAAAATTATTGTAAATTTTAACCATAACTTAGATAGTCAAAAAATTAGTTCTTATAATAAATACTTGAATCATAATAGCCACTTGAAGACCAAGTTTACCTTCAGTAGGTGGTTTATTTGATTCTTTTTTTTGTAAATCACTTTTAAGGTCCATTTTAGATAAATTCAAGTTTTTGAATTGTTTAGTATTACTCTGGCGATGGATTGATTTTTTTCCACGCACTTACGAGACGCGCGTGGCTCAGCAGAATGCACAGGACATTCGGCAAACAACAGATAAAGATATATTCACCTTTCCTACTTGTGTCAATTCTAATTTATGACAAAAGAAACGATTCTTTCTTGTAGCATGTAATGATGTTTTATTTGATTTTGTGAGTTTATCATCAGTTATGTGCGACGATCGTCCTGTTAAATGTTTTGTTTATCCATTTACAAGTTTAAGTGATTCATATTGTCATTGTTATTATGTTAATGGTACCTTCATTATGTTGTTGAAGAATATTTCACATGATATTTATAAAATGTTCAAGCCATCGGATGTCCGATCGCTGTGAATGAAACTTTTTACATTTTATTCTAAAAATATATTTCTTTTATGCGCCTAACTGTTGCAATCTTTATTTCTCCGCCATCAAACGAGTTGGAAGACTAGGCCCCTATAGACCCTACCCTCCGGCGCCATTTCACAGTGCCGATGCCCCTCACCTCTGTAAGTAAGCTCGACACCGACAGTTGTCCGTCACTATGGTTTTCGTGATTAACACATTAAACTTGCACTCCGAGGACTGTGAAATACTAACATCCATTTCCTTGTACTCTCCCTGTGTGTTAGTATTTCATCTGTTTTGTACTTGGGATTATTTGTTTTGTGTCGCTAATTACTATGTAATGTTTTTTAATTTTTCTATTTATTTTTAAAATGGGATGCACGCGCTTTGGTTGCTCTCACTTTATGTCAAAGCAGAATCTAACTTTCTCAGTGTTCGTACTCTGCGACTTATCTATCTGTCCATGAACATTGCTGTCTCAGTTCGTGGACCTTCGAGTCAGAGACTAAAGCCTTTTACTTGCTGCCATAAATGGATAATGAAGCTTCAGTAATTACTTTCACTACTTTGCTTATTAAGCTGAAGTATATTTGGTTTAAATATGAGCTTACAGCAGGTGAGGTGCTCGTTCATGTTCAGAAAATATTTTCAAATGTATTTATTTGATTTATATCTTAGTTAAAAGAAGGGTGAGTAATGAATACTTTTTTCATTATAAAATTAATTTAAAAAATAATCTGATCTATCTGCTCTTGTCCCCAACAACTTTATAATGAACATTGCAAAATAATTGATAAAATTAATTGAAATTGTACCTGTTGGGAGTATCATCACACTGCAAAAGTATAGGTATATAAATATAGAATTTATATGGCATTATGAGAATAAATATATGTATATAATATATATATATATATAATATATATAATATATATGTATATTCTTACAACGTTTTTTATAGCACAGTCGATTAGAATAATTTATTATATTTTAGATTAGCCAGTTTTTTGGCAGTGACGTGTCAATAGAATATCTTCTAATTGCAAAGAATCTAAAATCATTAAAAGCCTTACCACAAATTAAAATTGTTCCAAAAAAACGCAAGGCTGTTTATCATTTTCATATCCAAAAGCTGTTCAACTAAATTCAAAATAAATCCTCGATATACTTACAAAAAATTTTTATTTGTCCAAAAATTAAACATTTAAAAAAATATGATCGACACATACACAATTTTGTTTTTCCTGTACATGTTGAAGTTATGCATGTATCCTGATTTATTGTTATTAACCTGATGGTGATAAATGTTGGTCTCTCGCTTGGGCCGAATGCTTCATCCATTCTCTCAGTTATTTGATTTTGCTTTAATCAATGTGTTTCAGCTTGATTCCCTGATTATCCCAGCACGCATATTGAAATGTGTGTCAAACGCACTCGCTACTTATTCCTGTCGTATTCAATTATGAGTTTTCCCTAATTAATGTTTTGTGTTTTCTCTGGATGTCTGATATCGTACTTACTCGCAACTTTGACCAGAGCTAGGCATCATTGTGTCGGTACTTCTGATAACGATCACTCTGGAATGCGAGCTGTGGCATGTCATCCTGACTATTCTGGCAAGTGTACTATTGAAATTGTTGATGTGACATTGCAGAGGCGAAATATTCCGCTATATTCAATATGTTTACTCCGACCGCGAGCTCTACCGTGTGGCGGTGCAAGAAGTGCAGCAAGGAAGTGTCCAACAAGTGGCATCATTACCACACCCACTCGCAGCAACGCTCCTACTGCCCCTACTGCCCGTCCACTTACAGCCGCATCGACACGCTGCGCTCGCACCTGCGCACCAAGCATTCCGACCGCATCGAGCATTAGTCCTCTACTCCGACTGGGAGACTTCTTTAAACATTTTACACATATTTTTTTTTTTTATGGTTGTTTGCATAAATAACAATAATCGATTGAGTCAATTCATTATTTTTATAAAAATATAAAAGATTTTCTAATTTACACTTTGAGGTCCACGAACATATTGGAGCAGCTCCATAATAAATTTAAATATTTTTTGGTAGCCAAATCTTGATGTCACTGTCAAGTAATGAAGTGATGATTTTTGTCTGGTGGAGTGAGGCAGTCATGTTATGTATACATAATATATTATGTAATAAATTTACAATATCATTAATACTAGATAAAAAAAATATGAATGAGGGTTTAATAAGCTTTTTCTCACAGTCTTAACTACAGTATCAGATTGATTGCCCACGCCCACAAATAGTTGTAGTGATGAAAGATTTTTACATGTTTTATTTGATCCCACGTATGGAGAATGTGTCAAAAAGTATTATATTATGTAATTTGGTGGATTATTATTTCTAATGTATATAATGAAGATGAACTGATCTGGCAAAGCTAGTCAGTTTATCTTTTGCCAACAGTAAAATCTAAGAAAATGTACTTTTGTGAAATGCCATTAAATTTTCTCACTATCTATAATTATAACAAAAGTTAATCCAAACAGAGTTGCTAGTTAAATAATCTGATGATGTCAAGCATCCTCCGCACCGTGGAGGCTCGGACCTTAGAATCTCACCCCAGCGCATTATTGAATGTATTGCGGTGCCGTCACACTAGCCCTAGCCCGTGGCTCACACGGAACGACTGCCCAAGATAAGACTCTGGAATGGATATATTAATATATTATTACGAAACAGGTTGTGTATCAGACAATGGTTGTGCATTAGGGATTCAGAGAGGCATAATCGATATTGAAGTTTGTCGTATGTGACAGTATAACGCAACATTTAATGGCTGTGAACATGTTTTTATGAGGTATGTATTAAAATGTAAGTAAGCAGATTTCGTCTTTATTGAATCTGATTTCCAAATTTAAAAGTATTTTACTTCGTAAGATTGAATCTTAACCCTCGGGAATCTCGACGAGGAGGTTCACATGTGACAATGTTTTTATTGGTGTGTGGATTCCTATTGGTTCCATGACCACTTTTTTGTTGTTTATAAGTTATGTTGATTGTCTTTGTTAGTATCTTATGTTGTAATATGGAGTTGACAAATGGAACAGAAGGATAAGCTCAGGGAGTGAATGCTTTGTTTATAAGGGTAGTATAAAGTTTACTATTTCCTTGCTGTCTGAAAATGTACGGATGCCATCAGAGCTTGCATCATTATATTTCTCTAGGTTGCCTTATAGATATAATTTCCTTTATAGTGAGCACCTACTTGTCTTTTTTTAATTTTTATTTGCTGGTGTATAGTGTAATAGTAGTCATCTTATTTTTTCACTTAAAAGCTAAATCACTAGTATATGGCATATATCTATAACTGATAGCAATATGTCTACAAAGCCATTCTTTAAACCCAATGAATGATAAATTAAGAAAAATCTTAATTTTGTTTAGGTCAGGTTTTTTTAGTCTGTCGATGATCTCTTTATGATATGTAATTATTTATTATGTACTAATTATACATATAATATTACTCTTCTATAACTAGAAGAGCTAGAGTATTAACAGGGATAAAGTGGAATAGGAATCAAATTTAATGAAATTTATTGTATCTCCTGTACTATATTTATATTTCTTACAAAAAGTATTTTTCTTCACATACTCGGATAATATAAGATATAAATTTGTATTAGTATAAATATATTTACAAAATGATTATTTTTTTGAGAAACTCTTTTCTACCAGTAGGCTTCGTTATAATCTCCACATTTTACTTTTTCTTTATACAATGGTAATGCACGCTATATAAATACTGTTTTTATTTTTCAATGGGAAATACTTGGATTTCTTTCAAAACTTTTGAGTCTTCGATACTAATGTTTATTTGTGTGTGTATATATATATATATATAGTTTATATATATATGTATATATATTTTTTTCTTTCAACTATTGGCATATTTTGATTATTTTACTGCAAGAATTTTTCTTATAAAAATGTCAAAAAAATTAACATCAGCGAATCCCCTAATAGTTGTATCTGTATATATCAACACTTTTATTTTATTATAAATTTATATAACTGTTCGTATAAGTAAGACGAGAATAAAGTATTTATCGAAATGAATATTTTTGTTTGATAATTCCTGCTAAAAAGTACTATTGTCTGAATAAAATGGGTATATATCGTAAACGATTATTATTTGTTTAAGTTAGGTATATACTAAGCATGTAATATAGTATTGTTTGCCTTTTAAAATACGGTGTTTCAAAAATTAAGCCATCACTTGAAATGAAATGACATTAATATGTGCACATAGTCACTTCACTTTGGTTTTAACTGTAAGCTTATTAATAAACGGTATTTAAGCATACTAGAGGAAAATAAATATTATTCAGCACAAGTTTTTTTTACATATCTACTTAGTTTTCTTTTTCAATATATATTATAAATTTTGTGATTTAGGTATTTTATGTTTTGAAAAATTTCCATCAAATTTTTGAAAAAACGTTTTTTTTATTTTTATTAATACTGAATAATTAATTATAATAAATATTTATTCCATCAAATATCACAATGGTACCTATCGTCTATCAATACGAAAATAAGATAGGTGTAATTATTCGTTATTTACACATAGCTGAATATAAATGTTGCTTGTTAGCTTTTAAACGTTTTTTTTTTTAATTTTATACATATGGCAGCACAATTTTTTCGTGTCAGTCACCAGAGTTTTTGGTTGTGGCGGCGTACTTATCCAAAATGCTAGTTTCGGTTACTGGTTGCTCGTAGGTTGTTTAATGCTTAAATTATCATGAAAATTATATAAACGTTTTCTTCTAGTCATTGTTACTTATTCGTGTTGTGATTGTTTACTCTCCAAGAGATCTCATATATTTTTTTAATCGCTGCATAACCTCTCGAAATTCTTTTATTGCAATTATCAAATTTTAACGTTTTTTTATAAATGAAATTATTTATTGTTTGGTGTCATTATATCTATATGTAGTAAAAATATTGATGAATCAATTTGTGTGCCACATTTGACCAGTATTAAATAATAGTGACTATTTTTTAGTAAATTTGCAATATTGTAATGTGCTTCAATGTTACATTTATTTTTAAATTAAAGTACTATAAACCTGTAAAAAAGTATCTTCAGTACCGATAACCTAAAAATACATGTATTATATAAATATCAATTAACTCACTTTTACCTTTACATCTAAATGGAGGTTGAAAATGATATAATGTTTTCAATTACCTTCAATTTTATACGTAAAATGCACTTTTTAATATAATATGGTTATTTCTGGGTCCTCTCTCCAATGTTAACTTACATATTCATATTCTTGAATTGATTAACCCGAATTATCCAGGTTAATCAAGTTTTAAAAATGTATCATCATTATTCATATAAAATAAGACATTATTACTTCATAATGTTACTGAGTAAGTTAAGTATTGGTGATTCACATTATCATCATAATTGTAAATACAATACAACTTAATGTGTATTATTAATTTTCAATTGGTTTTAAAATACATCTAAGATTTAATTATTCAAAATTCATGAATTTTTTTCTCACTAACATCTTTAATAAATACTGTATATTCTGTATTTAATTAACATGTTACCATAATTTACTGAAGTACGATGTTTGATAATATTAACTGGTGATTATTGTCGATGTCACTGGCAATTGGTGAATAAATTGAAAGAAAATAGTTAATTCATATTTATTATATTTACGAAAAAAAATTCCATTTTCTTATATAGACTTTGATTAGAAACTAATAGCTGAAAATAATTCCAAGATAACAAATTCTGAGTTTTAATTCTATATTTTATTAAATCAGACCCAATGTGTATATCAAGGCTATAAATAATGTTGTGTTTAACTGTATTAAATTAGAAACTCGCACTAATTACAAATACCCCTTTTCAATTTTAGCCTTGCCTTGTCTAATTCAAGTTTAATAAAATCTAGATAGTTTGATGATTCTTAACAATCAAAATAAATAGTTTCTTGAAGGGCTACAACTTACTTTACGCAACTTTAATTGTACTTTCGTTAATTTCACCCCGTACTTTTGTCTAGGATAACAATCACCAGTTAACTCGCGCCCATTGCATGACATGCTTGTCAATGAATTTACTAAATGTACTGTTGTATTCAATGTTAATTAGTATAATTCCAAGATTTGTGTCCTTAAAACTGAATGTCTGAAAATATTTCAATGAAAATTTGTGTAATTTTTTTAATGAAATACATCTCATTTAAATTAATTTGTGTTTTGTTTTAATATAGCCCGATAGTAATTATGTGCAGCTGCATACCACACTTCACACCACGAGAATATTATTTCAGTTAATAAAATCAGATGACTTACCTGGTACCAGATATAATCTTGCCTTACGCTTAAAGACACATGTTGAATCACTTTAATAACAAAGCGGCATAAGGTCACTCGCATTTTTTTTAATAATAATAATATTTGTTTATGTGAAAATAACTTGATATGCATTTTAAATTATTATCATTAGTATCTAGTTAAATTATGAAATGTAAATAGAAATGTTTGGCTGAAAATCAGTAAGTCGGTTTTCTAAAGATTCTGGCATTGTTACTTGCAAATATTTACAGTAAAACCATATTAAAGGGAAGAATAGTTATTTTTAAATATTACCATGTCAATTCTTATTATTATTCTGTTTACTAAAAAAAAAATTGTATGATAATATGATGGTTTTCAGGGGTTACAACACTTGCAGTTTTATTCACATCAAATATACTTCTAACACCTATAAAGGAATGGTGTATTTAAGGGTGGCATAAATAAATTTAGACATTTAAACTCAATTTATTTTACTCTTAAAATAGATACTTAACTAGCATACAATATTAACAACATTAAAAGATCAGGAAAATAAAAACATTAAAATTAAATTTGAAATTTCGTAACTGGAGAGCTAATATGAACTAGATCCGTTCGTTGACGGCGTTTATGTTTATTAAATTATTATGTTCAATATACCAAAATTTTATAATCATAAGTTTTTAAAAACTACTTTATCAGTATATATATATATATATAATATTTATATTTATATGAAAAAAATTTATTGTGACAAATGTGTACGTATGAAGGCAACTTACTAAGGCTTTCGCACTACCATACGCAGAAACCGAAATAATAATTTTGCAATTTATGTGAGTTGACTAGACTTATAACTGTCAGCAAGTAAATATGCTTTCTAAAAAATATTTACATTTTATTGGCACTTTAAATCTGTCAACGCGCTGATCGTTTCATCGATAAGTGTATTAGCAGTTGAGATTTTCATTGTATCTAGTCAAAATATTTCATACATAACAACTGCATCTGGGAGAAATAAATTATAACAATGCAGCTTAACATTGTGTAACAATAACACGATCCATAAACTTAAGATTATACACACATAAATATCTAATACCCTATTATTGCACATCAGCTAATGATTATATAAATAATATTCTCACATAAACATACCTAAATATGTGTTTACTTTTTTTTTATACAGTTAACAAAAAAGATTAGGGTGGTCCCATTTTTTCACTCGCTATAACAAATTAAATCTATAACATTCCATATCAAAATATTATAATAAATAATTATGTTTATTTTATGGAGCACATAACATTATGACATGGATAATAATTGTTGAAAATTTATTTGTATGCATGGGGTCTAGGAGCTCATTAAAAAATTAATTTATAAATAATATTGAACTTTCGACCCCATTACACGGAAATATCAAAATAACAATGAAATATTTACAATGAAAAGGCTCTGCAAAAAACTATTGATCTTCATAAGGTCTGAGGGCCCCGCTCATCCCGCTTGTTTTAATTTCGATTACGTCGGCTTTCTCTGTCTCCAATGTTGTTTCCGGCTTAAGTACTTTTTTCTTCTTTTTCATTTTCTCTTCCATCTCTTTAAACTTAATTGAAATATACCTGTAAATTGTTTTTAACATTTTCAGGTTATTAAATACCAGGGGATACACTTTGCAGAAAAGCTATAATGACAAAGAGATAATGTAACGTTTGAACAACTATCATAAATAAATATTGTATTATATACTCACTTATCTACTAAAGGACCACTGTAGTCTTCTGGAAATTTCGGCGAGTATGGCAAAATATATTTATAAAGTCTTTCATTCAAAACATACAGCTGAGTTGTCGTTGAACATTTGACATTAAACCACCAGTCGCAAGTCAGAGCCACTTGACTGAATATCGTTCCATTTGGACACAAGAAAGATGCTTGTCCTCCGTTCAGATCACAGTAGTGCCATACCTAAAAATATTCATCTGTTTAATTAAAGTCTTTATTCAATTTTAAAATAACTTAATGATAAGTAGAAATATTGTATTAACCTGGCAGTTAGTTTCGGGATCACCGAAAAATCCTTTATAGCGCTGCGTTTTACAATCAAAGCTTGTAGAAGGTATGGTGGAGAGAGCAGGGTAGTCCACCCCTGGACGCCCTGGAGTTCCGCCTAAATCGTTCTGGTCAACTGGGAATATCTGACCACTTCCGTGTCCTTTAATTACAGGGTGCTCTATAAAAAGTAGAATTTACAATTAAATAGTTCATACAAAGATTCTTAGATGGAACAAGGAAAAATTATGTTTTTGACAAATGACAGCCATTCATGGAAAAACAGGTGAAACTGCTTTGGAAAGTGTGAGTTTTTTTTTGTAATTTATGATATTTTAAATTAAAGCTGTTTATAGGATTATAAAAGTACAACATTTTACCTATTTCTATATCTTGTGAAGGATATTCATGAACCGAAGACGGTATATTCACAGTAGGCTTGATAAGAGTGACTGCTTTTACCCGAGGCCGGGGGTTGTATTTGGGTGCTTCGATGCTTGATTGAACGTTGGCCACAGATTTTACAGGAACTTGGAAAGCTGCCGGCGAACTCAAAGTCGGGCCAGTTGATGATTCTTCGACATACTTTTGATTCCCTTTCAAATTATTTAAAATTTGCACAAGAGTCTTCAATGATGAATCAATATTATCTTTAGTGATTGTCTGCGGTAATGTATGGGAATTTTGTAAACTTTTCAGGATCTTAGCCAAGTTATTCTGCTCAAACTGATCTCCTGAAGATGGACCATAGTTAAGATTAGGTTTGTTATCCGCGTAGTCTTCTGAGTTTGAGGTGTAAAGAACTGGTACTTTCGTTGGTCTCGGCTTGTAAAATATTTGTGGTTTCCTCGTGCTAACTGTATAGAATTCCTGATTATTTTCATCCGGTGAAATGCTAGAAGTATGCGGTGCAGTTGTTACATAGCTGTATTGAGAAGGCGGAGAGGGCAGAGATGGTGAATTATTTATCATCGGAACGAACCCACTCTCTGTCGTGGGGTTTAAATTATAAACAGGTTTTTTCAAGACATAATCTTTAGCAGGTTGATAGTTCTGTTCATTGTAAACTTGCTGTTCTGTTAAATATTGATCTTGAGTATATTTGTACGCATCATTTTGATATTTTTGCTCATCTCTTCCATTATCATTTATCAAATGATGATGCTGATATGAAGCCTCTTGCATTTCGCTGACCGGTAATGAGCTTTGAATATTTATAACTGCCGGGGAAGGTTTTTTAGAGTATGAGAAAGCTTTCGGTACAAAATAATCTTCGGTAGACAAGTGGGGCACCTGAACAGGTGGAGTTTGCTCATAAGGCACGAGCTTATATTGTTGCTGAGGTTTATGCTCAGGTTCAGCATGGCTGGAGTAATATTGCACATTTGGAATATCTGCAGCATTATATATATGCACAGGGTTGATCTTCACGGGAATCGCTATAGGACGCTGGTACCCATATGTATTTTGAGATGCTTGTTTAGGCGGAGCCCTCATAATTCCTTGCACCGGAGTATACTGACTTTCATGACTTGAAGCATACTTAATATAATTTTGCTGCTGCTGTGGATAA
Source organism: Atopsyche davidsoni (assembly GCA_022113835.1). Classification (NCBI taxonomy): domain Eukaryota; kingdom Metazoa; phylum Arthropoda; class Insecta; order Trichoptera; family Hydrobiosidae; genus Atopsyche; species Atopsyche davidsoni. Next base: position 10,771,699 of record JAILWY010000027.1, read on the forward strand.
TAATCTTGAATAACTTTATTAGGGTAGGCCGAAGCAATATTGAACTGTGATAACCTGTTTCCTTGGTAACGAGGGATGTTTGTATACTGAGCTGCTATATTTTTTCCATTTTGATTTTGAGAGACTATACTCACAGGGACTGCCACTTTCTGCAGTTGAACTTTTGGAGAGTATAATTGATTTTGAGGGTTGTTGAAGTCATTGGCTAAGTAGAAGGTCATGTAAGGTATGAGCCGCCTGTACCTCTCGTTGACGGGCAGTTTGGTTGAGTTTAGATATTTATTTTCCATGGCAGTATAGCTATTGAGTGCAGGCTGCTTATGGCGAAGAGGTTGAATAGGCACAAATCCTCCAACTTCTATATTCTTCATTTCGATTGATAGACCTTTTCTCTCCGGGCTGTTCCCATTTGATGATATCGTTATTGAGTGGCTGAACTCCAACACTGAAATAAAAAAAATATATAAATCATGTGTGCTTTTTTAGCAAGAATACTATAGTAGTCTAGGCAACCTATTTTATTTTTATGGTGCACATTGACGCTGACAAAAAGAAATAACGTAAGCAGTCCGCTACCAACACAATTGATTCTATAAGACTACTAAGTAGTAATATTTTTTTCCATCCGGGGATGCATAGATTGCTGCCCAGACTGGCGTCTGCTGTAGTTAAAAAAAAACCAACAAGAGTATTTAAATTATATGTAACAAGAATAAATATTTTATTGGCTTATTGTAACGCTACAACTATAAACATTACTATTTGACTCATAGTGCCTTGTATCATGTATTTGAACAACCGGGTAATTATATACATTTGCAACTTTTCATATTTATAAATAGACCCTCCATTTTTTTTGTCTTGATATGTGTTTTTATTTGTTCTCATAAATTGTTCAATTCTGTTCGAACAATAGATAGTGTTTTTAGTATTTCCCAGTAAACATTGCTTATTCAAATTGACGTGCACCTTACAAGTTTACTCGATGATTTTATCTTCTCTCAAATTACTTCGCATTTAAAATAAAATATTGTGGTCAATTGAAATTAGTGAAATTATTTTAAATCTACAGATTACTCCTATTAAGCAGCAAAATTTATCGGTTTATTTGTATTAATTAATTGTTTGTAGTCGAGATAATAGAAAATTGTAAATTATATAAAAACTGCATAATTATTTTGAATACCTTCTAATTATATTGTGTCCATGTCGCTCGGTAATAATTTATTTTTAGACAGTCTTCTTACTTTCTTAATAATATATCATCAAATACTACCATGCGGCATTTTTTCTCTATGAACTATCTACTCGTATAATTATCTCAGTCACGAAAGGAGCCAAAATAATGCTTTTATAAAACATGTAAATTTCACTTTAGAGATGCACACCAACCATCTCGCATTCCAAAAGACAATGTACGACGACGAGCATCATCACTGACGAGTTTCCACATCTTGAAATATTTCCACATATTATTTTTTGATCCACGATTTGCTCGGTTGTAAGTTGAGACACATAGTTTATTAAAATCGGAAATCATAGTAACTTTGACCCTGGCTGAAACCTGCCAATGTCGGATCACCCAAACCAGACCCGGAGGCATGTAATAATGGCTACACCTTCTCGTATCGTTGAAACAGTCCATCGCATACCTATCCAGTGCGTATTACGGTTTATCTAAAATTCCGTAAAATATAAAAAGTGATTTGAATACATTAGCCGGCTGTGCGTTTGCAGGGGGAAAACTTTCAATAAATTTATCGCCTTATCTGTCTGGGATACAAATGACCGTGAAAGTATGAGAATCCGAGTGCGTAGTGAAGTGCCGCGACTCGCGTGAGGCCGCAACTCCTAACAATGGCATCGGCCTGCTCTGCGAACTTCCACTCTTTGTCAGAAGGTCTCCTCGCATAAATAGAAATCACAACTCGAGTAAAATAATAGCCTCACATACGTAACAATACATAAGTACGGCCCGACGCGAGTTCTTCTGGGGCCTCTCCGGGTCTGAGCCGGTCTCACCGATTCGGTCGTGCTTCCATCTTCCAGCCATGTAAGTCTTCTCATTTTTCTTCGATTTGCCTTGGACAATCCCCTGTAGAATACTATATTTATACTCCGGATTCCCGGCTTCGTTCCTCATCTCGAGTAAAAGTCGGACGCTCCGGTGAGTCCGATTGCGAGCGCGGCGTTTCGATTTCATCGCCATCGGCATTGCAAATCGCCTGTTCAATTATTTACGGCAACGGAAGCAAACCAACACTGTCTGAGATCAGAATTTGACGGAGCTGACTGCGAAAACGAGTTGTTTGCGTAAATCCCAGGAAGACTCCGGCGTGCCATGGTGGCGGCATGCGAGGCGAGGAAGCCCGTCCGGCGCACAGTGGGTCAGTGGCAGCTCATGTTGGCGATCGTTATCGCATAATTACCCCGATTTTCTCGCGGGGGCTTGTACTTTTTATCATAATTTCCCAGCTGCTGCGATCTACACCTGCGAGTTGCATTATTGCAGAGGCACCTGTTCAGTTGAAGTTTGACAAGAATTCCCTTTGAAGATTGACAGTTTCGCCGATGATAATGCAGAGGTTGTTGATGGTTGCAGGTTAGAAGGCTGGCGAAATAATTTGCGTATTCGTAGTTTATTCAATATGACCACACTGGATAGAAATGTACGTGGTTACTGCTTCGATGGAGAGGCGCGGGGAAGCCTCTTATACTCGTATAGAGTCCCGCTGCCTTTGTGGATAGCGTAAACAGGAAGAATCCCACGTATCGGGGGGTGTCTCATTGCGAGGACATCTCACCTGAAATACGATCGCCTTTTGACTGACCGCTAATTACTAAGGGTTTATGTTCTATTTTAATGGGCCGTCTAATAAAATATCTAATGGATTAAGGGTCGAATGTCACATTCCAACAGGCCGTAAGACACGTGTTCCGATGTAGGTACTAACCCCCACAACAACAGTATTGAAAACGGTATCGACCGATGCCCCCTGAAGCTTCGCAGTCAAGGTTCAAAGTTTTTCAAGGCTGCTCGTTCCGACGATTCGGCAAACTTATCTACTAACCTAACCCTGCAGAGGTGCTCGCGGAGCAATGGCGAGTCGGAGGGGGCGGGGCGCGGAGCGTGGCCGCAGAGCGTGGCCGCAGAGCGTGGCCGCAGAGCGTGGCCGCAGAGCGTGGCCGCAGAGCGTGGCCGATGACACGATACGGCCGAGAAAATTATTACCTGCCTGGTTTTTTTTGTCAATTGTGCTCACGGTGCGTGCAGTTACCTAACCGTCGCGGAGACACTTTAAAACTCATGAAATGTTATGTTCGACAAATTACGTTCGTCCGTTAATTATTGTCATTTGCGAGTCTATTTTTACTCCGCAGAAAAATTCAAAATGGGGAGCGATTGTTTGCGCAATCTCGTCTACAGGTTTACGGTAACAATTCTTATATATCATAACGATTGCATTGCGGATTTGTTAAAATATAAATGCCATTGACAAGTTTTATCTGCATTATTGATACTTCTTTATAAAATACACAGTGCACATAACGATGCTCCATACACATTAACGTTATTATAATTTTCACCTGCCGGCATCGCCTAATCAATAATCATAAATTTAGAAATCCCGCAGTTTGCTTTAATCCCACAATTACGAGTTACTTAAGCGGATTCCGCTTTAATAAATATAATTACTCAAATATTACACAATTATATAATAGTAATACACTGTAGTGATGATAGTGTTTATTTACCGAAAAGCATTTCCGACCGACGATATGATCTAAAAGTAATAGGCTTTCTCGCAAAAGTGAAATTTCTTTATTCCAGCAGCATTGCACAATCGATTGATTCGATAATAATCGATTAAACGATTCATCTCCGACTGCCTGGCCAGTGGAGCCGCTCTCCTCCGGGCCTGCTGGGGCGGATGTCCAGATTGTGTGGAACAAAGCCGAGTGTCTCGTCTCTCCTCTCGGGGCTGGTAACAATACGCTCGCTGCCAGCCTTGCCTGGGTAGGTCGCCGCTCTCGGGTTGCTCAACTTTGAATTATGATATCGTCTGTGTTTATTGTTTTTTTCTTCTTCCAAAAGTCGTTAGGCATACTCAAATATACCACATAAAACTAAAGTGCGCACACTTAAAGCCCACATCAGTGTAGGTATACATGCATGCATTTGAAGAACTATGGTCGATATGCTTGAGTTGATAAAAAAGAGTAACATGAAGAAAAGATTATCGTGCTTTTGTAGTATTTATTGGGCATACGCTACGTTAAGCTTGTTAGCACAATTACAGCTTGCTTTCGACATTTGTTATCTTGTGAGGCTAAACGTAGCGTACTAGAGATTGACAGCATTCTCTGTAAGCACTCACTAAAGACTTATACCGCAATCTACTTTGATTCTTTAAAAGATACATTATTTACTATAAAATTCTCAACATTGAAATATTTTCTATCTGTTATTCAAAGTGCATATTGTATAATTCTGTTCATGTATAATCACTCATCGAAATGAAATATCGTTACAATTACCATTGTACGTTCTGCAGCTTTTGACCATTTCGACCTTTACTGAATTCCTTCTGAGTGCGACCTTCAACCTGCTCGGGCCCAGGGCTGCCTCCGAGCCGGCACAGGGTTTCCTCAGGGGTGCCACAGGGGTGCCCCAGGGGTGCCACAGGGGTGCCCCAGGGGTGCCACAGGGGTGCCACAGGGGTGCCACAGGGGTGCCACAGGGCCGCCTCCGAGGGCACTTCCGCCCGCTGGTCGTGAGCACTCAAATATTTGACGAACAATAAGCGCGTCTCTCCGAGTGCAAGAAAGTATGCGAACACTTGCGCCATTCAAAAGCATTTCTTTCAATTAAAATTACGTGTATGAAGTAAAATCGTGAGAAATAATCAACGTAATAAACACTATTGTATATTTTCTCGATTTGCCGGCGCGCCTAGGCCGCTGGAGACCGCCGTTATGCGGTGTCGAATGAATAGAAACTTACTTAATAACGACTTATAATGATAATTGATAATAAAAAAAACGTTTCATGGCGTAATAAAAATATATCGTTAATCTCATTGCAAAATAATGTCCTTCGCGAATTAGTCATTTATCTCAAAATCTCGCGTTTTCGCGTTGAATAAAAAATAATAATATAAGAATCACAAATCGAGTGACAATAGTCATTCATATTGTAAAATATATCTTAACGGCTTTTTAACCTTTTTAATATTCATGTTTGACCTGCACAACTCCGTCGGCATAAAGCTAATATATTGTGCCACTCGTTAGTTCATTTCAATTCTATATATATTTAAATATATACAATATATAAATAACGCCAGGTAACCGCAATTCAAATACTATCTCGTCTATATACGTAAATATTGCTTATACATCGCATTACTTTGACTAAATTGATTTATTTTGTTAGTTAACACCTCCTGCCGCGCCTTAATTCCATTAGCAAATCAATGTGGCTTTACAGGAGAATCCTTAAAATACCATGAGTTGACCGCGTCACAAACTAAAGAGTCTTGCACAGAATGCGCAATGAAAAAAAAAAAAACCCCGACGTTGGTAAAAAAGAAAAAATCGAAAGAAAAAAAGGTATTGGCAGGAGGAAACTTACGTGGATGCGGAATTCACGCCAGTGGTTGAAAATCGGAAATACAGCCGAATTAGTGAGACTGGCCCAGAATAGATATGTATTCGAGGAAATGAACCTCTTATGAGGAGAGGCACTCGGAGAAAAATCACTACCTGACTACCTGGCAAGTGAAGTGCCGGACTGCAAGACTGCACCTCCTGAACTGTAACCCTCATTGCCCGAATAGTCAATAGCGACAAGAAATTTGACGCCAGTAAGTTTAGAATTAATTCATCTTCATCATCATCTTTGTTTTGGCATTTGGGATGGACCAGAAGAACGTTTTTCTTCAACGCCTTCCAATGGCTCGGTGACGTGTCACCAGGGTGGTAAGGAAATTCAATATTAAGCAGATCTACGAAAAATAATAAAAAGCAACAAAGAAGTTTGGGAAGCTCTGCTTTTCGCTACTTTTAAACAAATTCAACTAAATATAAATTATGAACGCGTTTCAAAGTGTTGCGACTCTGGTCTGACCTTTGTCGCCCTCCGTTTTGCTGCACTACACAACATTGAGATTTTGTCATATTCCAAGATAATGGATTTTTTATTTGGCCGTTAAAATAATAACTTGGAACAATACAATTCACTTGATACGCGCTGATTCGTTAAACAAATTCGCAATTAGCTTATTGCATTGCATATTTTTACTTGAAAACCATTAGAGTAAAAATAAAATGTGTAACTGTATACAAATTTAAGTCGCGGTAACTGTTGCGTCTCGCGGCATTATGATTTCACGGCTATCGGCTGCGCACCGGCTTTTTAATATAGTACATATCGTTTATATTTAAAATACGCAATGTGCTGTAATATTTTAAAGTTTTTTCAAGATGCCTTTCCCAATTGATTTATCGATCCACCCGAAGAGTCCGACTCTCATCGTTCGGCAGCATTCCGAAGAATCTGTACGTCGATACGTTTTGCGAGTTGCGCAACAGAAGGAGCGACAGGTGCGATGAAATATGATTCTGGCGTGAACGAGCCATTACGACCACATGTTTGAGATTATATCCGCATCGGTTTAATTGCAATTGTGTCCGTTTGCAAAGGTTGCTATTTCCCCGGTGAAGGGCCTGAACTGGATCGCCATCGTCACGACTCACACATTTGCACTTTCCTCTGCGCTGTCTGTTGTCACGATGCAGGGAGCTGCGATTGCATGCACGACTTCTTGTATGGAGACCGGCTGACAGTAAATAAATAATAGTCTATATTCAAGCAATTGCAAAGCTTCGTTTGAATGCATTTGCGTGCATCAATCTACTTAGCCATTGTCGAACCGGTACACTGTCATTTTTTTTGCAAAATTTAGTATGTCGGACTGCAGATGCTCGGATCGCAATCTGCGGGCGACATGCCCAGTCATCGCTTTTTATTTCTCGCACATCTGAAACGTTGTAAATTCGTGAAATTATCACTTAAAGCCGTGAAACCGTTTCTCTTGCGCCTTTCTTTGGAACGTAGCTTGCAAGCAGGAAACTGTACTAGTGGAGCGCATAACAATAATAGAAAGTATTGGATGTTTACAAACAGCCGCCCCAAAACTACCATTCCCGTAGATTTATTCATTGTCTGGTTGTTATGCATAAGCATGTAAAATAAAATTACTTCCATGTTGTTATTTAGTAAATTAATGAAACGAGCAAATTACAAAATACTGAATAATTAGATCCGAGAAATTACAGAAATTCATTACTGGTCCGGCCGCGCCTCACGCAGCTACTCGCGTTTCTCAACTCGCCTTTCGTCCGTACATTTCCATGTACCGTTTATCCACCAGAAAGTCTTGAGAAAATGACGATGCTGTTACCTGCGTTACTCAACACGAATGATACAATACCGAGCATCGGAGCGGACTCGATGAGGAACCGTTGCCTCTAACCGTAGCTCGGCTTATTGTCACTATCGGCCGTCGATAAGGATACGTTTTCACATCAAAAGTTGTAGCTCGAGGAGACTCCTCGACGCTCTTCCTTGCTGTCCCCCAAACGATAATAGTATCTAGAAAGTATGGACAGTATTTTTTTGTCCCACGATACCTCTGCGACCGATAAAAAGTGAAACTGACTGTCTGTGGAGACAGGTTAATGATCACAGTCATCTGTGAGTTGTAAATTTATAACCACTCGTATAATCGGTCCATGCCATGGATACGAATTATCCACGCTCACTAAATTATTAGAACTTGTTGGTCACATGCACGAAAAAACTCGAGCTTCTAGTCGAGTAATGTGTCAATTTTTTTATTATTTGTATATTAACTGTGCGTGCACCTTAAACAATTATTTATATCGTAGATATATACTAAAAAAAATAGATAAAGTAGCAAGCAATATATGAAATAAAATATACAGCGAGCATTGTGTTTTTTTACGATCGCGTGCTATGAGAATGTGTGTTATTTTTCTGTTGTATTATTAAATGAGAAAAACATCGCAGACCTTTTGACCCACAACTTAAAAGTGTATAGGTACTCTTGCGTAACGGATAAATATTTTTTTACTATTATAACATGTTATTATTACAAGAATATCCTGTCAATTCTGAACAGCTGTGTCGTGAAGTATTGAAGCATTATACCTTTCGAGACATTAATCAATTGATTTCACCGATGTCAAATTACAGCCGGCGCGGCGATCATGACGCGACACGCAGTCGAGATTGGTCATTTGATGTCTTTCCCACGGATTTGTTATTCAACAAAGCTACGGCAGGGCTCTAAAATTTATAGGCTTACAAATTTTCCTCGCTATTATGTTTCCATATTCGCCTTCTACAAAATATAAACATTGAGTTGAAGATTGTGCCATCGGCGCGAGTGGACGCGAGAGTTACCCAACGGACAAGACTGTTCTCTCGTCAATAAAGAACATTTAGCATGAGCGATCGTAATGCAAGCTCACTCGGAAGTCAGATAAAAGCGGACACTTTGAAATTTATCAGCTCTTTCAGCTGCTCGCTAGGCTCAGGGCATCGGGTTGTGTGACCTGAAAGTGTCCTTTCTAAAAAGCTTAGCCGCCAGGGCTCGCCGCAGTTATTTCCGTGCACGAGTAGAAACATTTCAACAAGTAATACATTCAAAGTATTTTTTTTATGGCATCTAATGTGTGGCATTTTCACAACAAGACAAGTAACATTTCAATCACTAAATGCGTTTGCGTTTGTCGTTTGCGTGAAGATATTTTAAAACTTCCCTTTCGACTCGTATTTGAGGAAGTCGCCTGAAGTACTTCTCCCCTTCTCTGTAGCATTCGCCGCTTCCTATACACGAACCAGATGTTTTTTTCAATAAATTTTATTTTAATAGCACTATTGCATAAATCGGTATCAATACTTTTAATGGCACTCGCACGAGCTCATAAAAGGTTTAATTCATCTTCTATTAACTGGATCATCGCCGACGTGATCAGCCACTCGGTACTGAAATCATCGTTGCTCAATTGAAAGTTAATCTTATAACACTTCTTGTCGGTAGCGGCCGGATTGAGAGCTGTCACGTTCTGTTTCCGTGTAAAGTGCCTGTCGTCTCACTTACCTGCAACTATACGTGCTCAAGTGAAGGTTGTCCCATAATATATAAATAAATTAATGTCCCCCACGAATATTGGAGCAAAAATATATATGAGGAACTTCGATTTCTTAATCAATTTTTGGTTCAATGATAAACCAAAAATTAGACCAAGCAGAAAGCTAAATAGTTAGTAAGCAGATATATATTTTTTTTAAGTGGCTAAAGACTCACTTAACAACGCCTAAGCGACTACAGAAACTTCTGTTAGAAACAGAAAATGAATTCTGATAGTTTTGTAATGGACGAAGTTTATCGAAGACTGGTTTAATATTGCTAAATATATCAGAGCTTCTTGTACTTCGATACCAAAATAGAATGTTATTTCATTTGCATAGTTAAATATATTTTAGCTTTTTTTTAATGAGGTATTGAGTTTTTCAATCAAATCGTCGACAATTGATTTTTCGTTCAATTAACTAAATCTACTGCTAACAATTGAACGTATTTCCTGTCCTCTGGAGGAGGAAGGTTCTCCCGTGCAAGGCATTTAACGGCCTCGTTACGTTAGGCTGACGATTATGAGGCTTACATCTAAAATTTCTATATCATCAGCACGTCCTAAAGCGAGCAATTTCCCAAGTCGCTCATTGAAGAGAGCAATGAACGAAATTGAAATCATGCATATTATAAGCTAGGCTTCGTAATATCCAGCATTTGATATTATGGCCATGTTTACGAATAGTAATCGCTCCAAACTAACTCTCCGCCGATAGCTTCATATAAATGGGTGCCTGAAAGTTATCATTGTGCAACACAAACAACGTGGATCAGTAGAAAGGAAACAGTCAGTTTTATGAGGATCAGTCTCCCCTGCTGATTTGAAAGTGTACTTATCTTTAAAGTAACTACACAAACATTATTATCGCGTCAGCGCTGACTACAACTCCCTTTTGCTCGGTGCATCCGTTCTGACTGTATAAATTAGATTATTATCAAATTGTTGAAAAGTAAACTCAGATTTAGCGGCTGCAAGGTTTTCCAGCGTAACGCTTTAACGACGGAAACGATTGAACAAAACGAAATAAAAATAGCACTCACGTCTAGAACGACACGAGATGACCTTCCTTGCTAGTCACCGAGTATTTTTTTTTTTCGACGATATACTTTTATTTACAATATTTAATTGTATTTCAAAACTGTATCGCTATTTCACAGTTATTTATAAGTAATATGTATCGATACTATTTCATCGTTATTTGAAATAAAATGTCAGTGAATTCAGCTCTAAACAGTAATCTACAAATTTATAGTTTTTAGTTCACTGACGATTTTTTTATTACTCGACTACCCGATTATCAAAGTGATTTCACTTTTTATTTTTTTAATTTAACAGATTTCTGAAATTTCGTTTTGATGATATTTTCAGAAAAATATCTACTTACTGCAAAAAGCACGTATTTTCTGTTTTAATCGAAACTATGCTACCGATAGGTATCAAAAGTTTTTCATGGCATTCTCTTCTAGGTAAGTTTCTTACGTACAATTTTCTAAATGCTGTTTTTCAGTATTTGTTCCAGTTTTTTTTTAAAATCTAATTGTAAATATGAAATTATTATCGCCGTGTAGATCTCGCGAGCGCGTAAATGATTAATATTTGGTGGCGGGAGGCTGTCGCGAGTTTCCAAAACAAACTCAACAATGGAGAGGCCGGCGCAGTCACTCTCACAGCTGATACTGGTAAAACGATTTCTATCTCACATCTTGTATCGGTTGATTAGAGATCTGTTTCAGCATTTCAAAACTACCAGAGTTCCCGCTCTCAAAATGTTCTTGTATCTGCAGCAACAATAGTTCATCTAAGCACTACAAAGGTAATGGCTGTTATTGTAACTACCAGGGCCGTGTTATTATCGTTAAATTGTCGGAGCCACTTCCACCTTCGATGTACCCGCGATGATAACGCAACTAGACTATGGGTAACATATTTTTTTTTTTGCTTAATATACAACTAATATTTTGATATTATTAATTGTTTCTTAAATCTTCTATAAAGAAAATTATGCCTATTTTTAAAATATTACCCAAGTCTCTACTTATTTCGTACTCAACCAGTGACGTGTCTTCACAGCAAGGTGTGCAGTTTTGCGCAAAGGTCGCTTGAATATCGATAGTGATCATGCTTCATTTCGAAAATATGTAAACGCAATTAAAATAAGTGCTCAGGTGTGCTGTGCATAAATGTACGTTTAAACTTCACGCCATTTGTACTACCTGCAGCGCGCATAAGGTTACGGTAGTGTTTTTGTCGGTTTTCACTGTAGTTCACGTCCCTCCTGCCGACGGGAGCGTGACCGACTCTGAATGATTTATTTATGGTAATTCTGCAAGTGGCTGTCGTGCACGAGCGGGCCCGATAAACACCGCGAAGGTCGCCGCAGACAGCCTCTCACCTTCAAGGACCGAAGCGTCACTGCAGCTGGTGCATCGCCCGCACTTGGCCCGAACCGACTCGAGAACGGTTGCTTCAATCTGCATCAGGAAATTCCCCTCCCGTGAATAGGTATCGTCACACGTTCGGCACAGTCAGTACTCGCCATGATGATGACGATGATGATGATGAAAATAATTGCAAGTGCCGGCGAGTGTCCTCCCCTGCCCCCGAGAAAGTGGAAATCCGGCGAAGACTCGGCAGCGGCGCGACCGCAGAGAGACTCGGGAAGAGACGCCGCTCGGTGCGAAACTTCGCTTTCTTTTTCAAAAAATCAACCGCAGAAAATTAAATATTTATGGCATATGCCACTATCTTATTTTCTCGTCTCGTAAAAAAAAAAAAAAACGATAATCCAATTATTGAACTTTGCGAAACAAACGAAAGTTAACAAAAATGAATCGGACAAATTGCGACTGAGTGAAAATATGACTCGTTATTTATCTATTTTTAAAATGTTGTATTTGTATTTGGGGCAACTTTATTTGTTGTATTTGGATTACTAATTACTATACGACACATGGGTTTCTGGTCTGCCCTCTCGGCCAGCGTCGAGTGCCGGCGGCAGTCCTGCCAAAGGTGAGGTCCTTGCCGGATAACTTTAATAATGACGATAAATGATAATAACAGCAGTATGGAAATACATCAGCGAGAACTGAAAGTGTTGAATGTTTATTCTGTAATTTACCTAAATTGCGTGTACTGAGATAACAGCGAGCGCACGCATATTAACGATCGAATAGGTAAACAATAAAAAAATCCCCCGCGGCACACCTGCAATTTGAGCCGCTCGTTACAACAGAAGGAACACTGTAATGGGCGGACTCCAGGCCGGGCGCGCTGGTGGGCTGCGCGGCGCGGCCGAGGCGCCGCTAGTCGCCCCGGAGAGACCAGAAACGGCGGCTTTCGTTTACCCAGCGTCAAAAACCAGCGCAACACCACCAATGCCCGCAAAAACGACCGAGTTCTTTGTGTATCCAAGTACTTAAAAAAAAAAATGCCCGTGCATTAAAAATGGACTGTATTTACACGCAAACCAAATTTCAGATGATTAGTTGAATATTTAAAGCTTGGTACTTTTTCTTTCGTTTGTCGCTCGTAACGTGTCGATAAATCCAGTCTTGAGTCCCTAAAAGATCCCAAATACTGCGCATCAGGTCGTGTTTCCTCTTTCCGTCCCCTCAGCCAAATTTGACGCCCGCGAGGTGTAATAGAAATACCAGATCAAATTAATTATGCAGTAAACATAAAACATAAGAAACATTGCTTGCTTGCTTTAAAATAAAACATCAAATATAAACGAACATACTATTGTTGTTTCTTAACACTTGAATTTCGTGCATATATTAAAAACTGCTTTCTCTAGCTTCGAAACCTTGCCTAGAATTGTATTTTTAAGATATTCGTAGTATATACTCTTGGTTTTTATTGTCTAAACCGTTTTTTGATTACATATCTTATCACACTTTTTTTTTTAATATCTTGTAAATTGCTTACGAAACTGCAGCAAACGAAATAAATCCACTCTAGCAAACCGTTTATACTCGTAGTAGAAATATTGGAAGTACCCACGCACTTGTACTTTCTTCCGCCCGACATCCTAGCAGTCGAGGTCTCGCCTGGCTCATCGGCACTCCTCACCGAGATCACCAATCTCACGAGGAATCTGCTCAAAGCACCAGCGGAACATCGAAGCGAGTGGCTCGAACTGCTGGCATGCAATGCCTGAGCGGCCTCGCGTGCTGTCGGCTTGATAGCTGCCATCGTATTGTTATAATTGCTCATTTGTATACGATGCGATAAGATCTTCAAAACATATTATTATCATGTTTGTATCATAGGTTCCCAAAGTGGTCAATATCGACCCCCAGGGGTCGGATCTGCCCTGCAAGGGGTCGATGACAGCGAAAAATTAAATTGGGGGTCCACTAACTGTAAATGGGGGTCTACAAGAGTGGAGCCCATTGGCCACGTGGGCCACGATATTTTCGACGATATGCACGTTGAGTTAGCACAACTGAACGACTATTTTCAATGTACAGCATCACTATTTCGGCGCGTTGTTTCAATGTGAAACATGGTTAAAATTGTACTAAATTATTGTTTCAAAAAATGTTTACTCAAGTCAATCAGATAATAAATGTAAAAGATATTTAATGTTTACATACCGACATAAAATATGGCGCACCCTGTATATCAGATGTTAAAAATATGTTTGAAGTTGATGAATGTTATAAAAATTCAATATTAGCAAGGCAGGGGTCTACGAAAAACAGGAAAACTCGACAAGGGGTCGACGGGACAAAATAGTTTGGGAATCTATGGTTTATATGCAGGGAATTTGATTATTGTAATTTTTTTGGAGTAGTGTAGAGTTTCGCTCTGTGCCGATTGACTGGCTCGATAATGCAAATGGAGTATTCTCAACTATTTGTGATTATCAGATTATCGCAACCGTTCAGCATCCGCCCTACCAAGTCTACTTGCAGTAATCGCTCTCAATTGACTTTCAGTCGTGCCAATTGGCGTGGCCATCAGCGCAACGCTCTGGGGAGAATACCCACCCATTAACTCGACGAAATACCAATCAGTATAAATAAACCACTGCAAAAATTCGTTTAAATACCGCTTTCTGGTGCGGTTTTTTGTTGCAGCCAGCGGAGGTCGCGATCTTGTCGGTCGACTCTTTTAATTTGCCAATCAATCACGACTCCTTGTAATCATCATTGGCTGCCCGCAGCTGTCGGATTGTTCTCTCCGTTTTCAAGTAAAAATAAGTTTTCAAGTGAAATAGCAAATCACTTCACTTCACTTCCACTTCAGTTCGGAATCATTAGTGGTAATCTGTAACGACGCTGCTCGGCCCTCGTATTCACCGAGGAGCGGTCGTGCTTTACTTTGCACACATCGGGTAATATTTTTTGATATGAATTAATTACTGTGTGATTAAAAATTATTCACCGGCATTGTTGGGTGTGATTTGGCGCTAATTGTGCGAAGTGAAATACGAGAGAGAAGGCAGGCACTCGACTCGCGGGTACTAAGGCGATGCCTATCTGAGTGAGCGCGGAGCCTCTCTGAATCTCAAGTGCGAGAACACAATAAACATGTCGAGCGATATGACCGTTTCGCCGCTTTCTTGTGTTTCCCTCTTCAGGCCGCCTCTGACCCGGCGAGAGCAGCCGCTGCCGGACCGGTCGGTCCCCTCGCCCCCTTCCTCGCTCTCCATCCATGTCTTCGGAGACCACTTTCCTCGACTGCACTCCAAGCAGCCTCGGTAATTATTCTGCCGCCTTTATTTTTGAAAAAAAACTTTTCTCCGTGCATTTGCGATGAATAAAATCTAGCAACGTGAAACAAACGACTAAACTGCCGTAAGAAGTTATACTATAGGAATGCCAAATAGCCAGTGAACAAATGTTAAGTTTATTATTGAATTCCATCAATTCCAATTCCACCAATATACAATAGGTGATATAAGATATTAGAGCTACTATTCCTTAATAATAATATAATGTTTGCATTATACAAAATCAGTAATCTCAGTGAAATAAAATTAATCACTTAGTTTACCCTCTTGTTTAATCTGTTATCTAGTTCTTAGTTATATATCTAATTTATTCATCAACTCAATCAAAAAGGGGTCCCTACATAACTCAATAACGAAAATAAATAAATACATGTACGCTACCACCTAAGCCACACCTCGTAAGCCCCACAACTTGCGCGTAAGATCAGAGGATGAGCACATACCGTATTGTAACTATAACCATAAATACTAATGTACATTTACAAAAAAAATAAATCTAGAATTTTTTTTTTTTTCACGTATAATGAATTCTTCTCATGTTTGCATATGTAATGGGTACTTGTTTTTTATCCGACCACCAAAATTTTTTAATGTACATGTACTCGCAGAGGTAAGAATCTATCATATGACGATGAGTCCCGTTGTGGCGTTTATTTCGTTCCTTTGCAGATTTCCATGACCGCTCGATTCGTTAGGTTAGGTTAGGTTAGGTACAAGTTTTTTGGTGGTCGGATAAAAAACAAGTACCATTAATTATGAGATTTTTTTTTTTTTTTTTTAAGTTTACGGGTACACAACTTTCAGTGGTAGTTTTTGCGAGTGGGTGTGCATTTTCCAAGGCGTCAGAACCTTCCTGTGAGTCGAGTGGTGTCGCCATCTCGGCAGATGAAGCCTCCCCCCCCCCCCCCATCCCCCCCCCCTGGCTCCAGCGCGACAGCCTCCGGCGCCGCAGCCGAGCGACCACGCCATTGACCTTCGCCTCCGCCGAGCACAGTTGCCAAATCGGCGCCCACTTTAATTAGTGAAAACGCATTGTTTTATTGGGCGGCCGCCATCACAGCCGACCGATTAATTTTTATAATTGAAAGCAACCTCCCGCCCGCCATTGCGCAAGTATCTAAATTACCATTGATTGTTAGCTATTTTTAAATAGCTTCGCGTGATTATACAGTTTCTGTGCAATGGACATTGAATAATAAACAAAAAAAGGATCGGTAGTGGAGTAGTGGACTTGGAATGATTCCGAAGGGATGTGCTCTGGAAGTACAGTTCTAAGATTTCAAACCTGCTTATTCCTACAGCACACACCTCAATATTGCTAGGAGTATACTACTGGCAGCCGAAACCCAAATAATATATTATTTACGATAAGTTGTCCTCCCGGGACAGGTCGTAGCCACCCTGATCCACCCTTTTACTCCTCCACCCCTGCACCCCAGCCCAGGCGCTGCGCTCACTTTTCACTTTCCCATCCGACGATATGGCTTCACGTGATGCAATATCGTCTTAATTTGATTCTATTTTTTATTGAAAATGAATTAATTAATTCTAAGAATTAAAAAAATGTAATTATAGCAGGAGAATTCTCAGTGTTTTATGCCGTCCCTTGACATCTCTCCGCACGTATGCGTTTGAAAGTATCGTGGGGAGTAATTAACTATTAATGGGAGCACTACTGCGAATGCTCGATATTCTTTGCGTATTTAAAAGTATAAAAACGCCCACAGTATCATAGCCCATTTATTTTATAATTATAGTGAACAACGTATTAATTATAAACACTTATGCAAAAATAATCTTTCGAGTAGAAATTGAATAGGTATCGCTAGTGCTGTTGTAATTATTTTGAATTAATCATAAAAATCTCTCGCGTCGACCTGGAAGGCGCGGGCTTGAGCAGGGCTTGGGCAGGGCTTGGGTAGGGCTTGGGCAGGGCTTGGGTAGGGCTTGGACAAGGCTTGGGTATGGACGTGCAAATCGCGGAGTGCACCCACAGTGCAGCGCCTGCAGCCCGATTGTTTCATAAAGCCACGCTCTGATTGGCGGCGGCCGTCTTTGTTTTATTAATTTTATGAAAATGCGTGTTATATAAAGCAATCAGGAAATATTCAATTAACCATGAGTTATATACAAACAACATTTTTTACTATCGAGAATTTTTATACAAATGTAACGCAACAAAAAATATACGTAACTACGTTTGACAAATTATATCATATATACTTACGTTTACAAGAAACTGCATATATACTCGTATGTATATATTTTTTAATTTTATTTTTAATTTTACAAACTTTCTCCGTACATGAATTTATTTTCAGATTAAAACTGTATTCCTATTGAAATTTACCGAGTGGCTTACGATATCGCTTAATTTTAATATGTAGATATTGTTCAATATCATGAACAGTTACGCTTGAATCGCCATCGATGTGCACATCTTGGATTCCAGCTCAGGGTCGCGTCGGTTAGATCATCGATACATTTTATACGAGGGCTTTGATAATTTTTAAAAATACAGCCTCCATTGCGGTGCACAAGTAAATAACTTCCAACAATGCAAACTCCGCTTTAGAGTTAAACGAGAGAAAATAAGAAATACACGACGTCCATGGCGGCCGGGACTCGTTTTAATGACAAAGCTTTGCATTTAAACAAAATACAATTGCAATGTTTGAAAAGATAATCTTAGAAAGTAATAAAAACATTTAAATAAAAAATATAACCATTATGGGTGAGAAAAGTGTGTTTTGTCGGGCTCATTGTGTCGCGCTGAACCACCATAACATACTAAATATCTGAACAGATATAAAAGTATTTAAAAAAAAATTGTTTAGATTCAAGTACTATATATTAATTTTAATATATAGTTTTGTTAAAAACGTCGTTTTAATGCGCATTTAGGACCGTTGAATGAATATACAGTAATCGGAGCTTGTTGCAGTAACCAGATATTCTCGTTTTTGTAAGCAATGTTCACGAAAGCAGAAGAGAATGTTTAAATGCATAATCTAAATTTATAATTGCATAATCTCCAAAGTATCGTATTGTGCAGGTATCCCGTCGCGACAGGGGCGGGTGATGCAATTGATTAAAAAAAATTAGACTGCTTATTTATTTTTAGCATACAAATATTTGTATTATGAAATATCGAGACTGGATTCGTAACTAATCAAGAAAAAAAAATTCTGGCATGTGCCATTCCATGGAACCGTCTACTTTCTACTGTATTTTTTTATTTTAAAAATGTACACACTGTTTGTTTATTCAAGGTCATCCAACAAGTATTTTCAGTTTGCTCTTTTGTATAGATACGATGTATACTGTGTTAAATAACGATTCTCGGGCTGGAGAGGACGGCGGCTGGTGATTCTACTTTCCATCTCATCGCGAGTCACTCTTCTTGCTCCACACCAGCTGAGAGAAACTACTCGCCACACTAGTAAACAAAAATAAACTATTCCTCTGTCCGACAAGCACCAAGCAAAGCTCAAGAGCAAATTCGTCGATATCTCTCGACTTTCTCGTGCATTATTAATCTTTACTTAAAAAATAAAAGTTCGCACGACTCCTGACGCGGAACTCATTTCCGCGAAATATTCGCATTGGCTTTGTTGCACGCAACTAAGCTAGCATCAAATACTATTTTTTATATTTTCTCACCAGGAAATCATAACATTGAATTATTTCTGTACAAAATATGTTTGATTAAAAATCAAATTGATTTGAATATCTCTTTGAATAAAAACGCATCCAACTCCTGAGTTCAAAAATATAATTTTGGCTATACTTTTTAGCTCCGCATTGTCTTCCTTCCAATTGTTTTCTTTAAAACCAATATACGTTGTTATGTGTAAATTATAATAAATATATTTTTTTAAAAAGCAGTACTACAATCCTACAGCAGTATAGATTTTATTATTTTCTCACTTCTTTAAAAAATCCTATTGCATATTAATTACAACCTGTTACTCTACCCCAAATATCTTAACTAGAATGCTAGTAATTTTATTAAGTCCAATCTACATGTTCTGCGGCTTAGTATTCGTGTTAAAAAAAAGTTAAATATTTAAGTTGAAATCAATAAAAGTATCGACTTTATAAAAAATAATATTGGATTCTGTCTGAAAGCTATAAACAGTGTCTACGGTTAGACGTGGCGTCCAAAAGAGAGCTTCGAGGGGACGAGGGCTTTATGTTTAGTGCAAAAGCTTGTCCAAAAGTCCTTGCGCCAAATTAAAGCTGCATGCACGCGTTGCGACACAATCGACAACCGCACGTAACTGGCACATAGCGTCCTCTTCGCGATGTTTACCAAGCAATTAAAAAAAAACCACCCAGATCGAAAGGATTGTAATTGAGCGTTTGTTTGTCGGTTGTGTTGCAACGTGTTTATTTCTAATTTTTTTTTCAGAATTTGAGTATCATTTTACAATTTGAATGAATATTTTTTTTAAATATTAATTCATTGAAATAAAAATACGGTGACTATGAAAAACAATGAAGTTGGTGTTTTGACTTTATGACGGGTATAAAATAAATATAATTTTATTCAAGAATAAGAATAATTTTATAAAAAATAAATACTCTGTGGGCTTTTCATGAATAAAAATATTCCTGTTATAAATTATAATGTAAAACTTATCATTGAAAAACACTAATTCCTTGAATACCAAGCTGGGAATTGCTACAAATGTTTTTTCCTCGTCACGAAAAAATTCCCTCTTCGGTTTTAATATTTAATTATAATACTTAAAAATAATCCTTAAAAGGTGATTTCTATTTAGCCCAAAAAGCCTGTCCTCTGGGAGAGTAATTGTTTTGTCATTTTGTGAGGTATATTTTTTTTAGTTTTTCTTTTTATTAATAGCGATATTCGATTGATATAAAAGGAGTAGTGATTTTTTCATTATGTTGTTTATTAATCTATATATATAAAACACAAACTCAAAAACCGGCGGTTATTTGGCTGCTTGCCTTTAGAACCATCCAACCGATGTGCCCCAAACCGGTTTCATTTGCAGGCCAACAATACTAAGGTCATTTTAGACCACTTAAATTAAACAATTAATAATCAAATACGGTTAATTAATTAAGTAGATTTTCGACATTTCCCATACAAAAGTTTCAACATTTTGCGGTCGCAAATACTTTTCAAAAATAGAACTGTCATGTTTGCGGATAATGCAGGCTGCCAACAAAAAAAACACTGATGTTTGTTAAGATTAGTATGACGTTGCCGTTGTATAATGCAGACAAATAAAAAATGTGTTTTATTTCTTTATTTAGCGTAGTAGCACATAAAAAACATAAAAAAATAAATAACAAAGCACACTTACCGACTGAGAGCACCGCAAGCCACAGCATCTTCCCCGACCCCATCCCGGACGGCACTCGGGCAACTTTACAGATAAAACCACTTCACGAACAACTCCTGCGGAACTCGAAACCACTACCGAGCTGGCGGGCGGGGCTGCGGGGCTGCGGGACTGCGGGACTGCGGGACTGCGGGACTGCGGGACTGCGGGACGGCGGCGTGCACGCCTGCTGGGCTCTGGCGCGGGACTGGTCGGAAAACTCCGCGAGCCCCCCAGCTGCTCAGCCCCCGCTCCTCCACTATCTAAATATAATATTTACTTTACAAACAATTTCTCTTTCACGTGCTGTCATCAAACCAGATGATGCGATATATTTCATGGGATATTTTTCAGCGCTGAAAACAACGCCTACTACTCTAATATTACTAATATGATTAGGCACATTAGTTCACACATAGAAGATGATCAAAGAAATTCTCAGAAAAATATCATCGTGATTTGTGTGGGATTTGAACCCACATCCCCTGGCTTTCATGGCCGGTGTACTAACCCTTGTACTAACGATCATACTCTACATATGAACCAATGTACTCAGGCCAGCCAATATTTAATCATAAGCCTTATCATATTAGTAATAATATAATAAACCGTCTGATTGACGTTCAATCCAAAAAATAGACATACTCCTTTTATATTCATCAAATACCTTTATTGTCAAAAAAATAATAATAACAAATATATCTCATAAACTGACAAAACAACTACTTTCCCAGAGGACAGGCTTTACAGGCGTAAATATAATAAGTACCGGTTTAAATAGAAATCGCCATTTACAGGTTATTGTTCAGCATAATATAATTCTGTATTAAAACCGAAGGTAAAATTCTTTCATGATGAAAAAATACATATTTTTAATCATAGCGTCTCCCAGCTTGGTATTCAAGGTATAAATGTATTTGAAACATCATCAGTTTTAAACAATGTCTTATTACGCGAATACTGGTATAGATCACCAAGATATAAATATTAATGAATAATTTAATTTTCTTAGCAAGATTGTTGAAACTCAAAAGGTTTTCTGTAGATCTTTCGTTTAATAAATAATCACTATGCATTATAAAAAAACTCATTATATGTATAAATCTCATGTGCTGTTACAAATGAGATGATGCGATATATTTTATGGGATTTTTTTTAGTGCTGAAAACAACGTCTGCGGTCAAATTTATAAAACAATGTTTATAACATTGATTCAAAGTATTAAAACCTAAATCAGCGTAAGACATATTCAATGTCTTACGCTAATGTTGGTATAGATCACCAAGATATCAGGTATAATTATGTTTTCTTTACAATATTGTTGCAACTCAAAAGGTTTTCATTTAACCAAATACTTTATATGGTTTATTAAAAAAATCATTATATGTACGAATATTTATCATGACCCAAAAATGCTGTTTTCTGCTCTCAAACTTCTGTATATTTCATATCATGAATATTTCAAACCAATCCCATATGAATCATACAGAGAGTTAAAAGAAAAAAAAACTCCCGTCTACCAGATAGCATTCAACCATCAATCTATTATTGTGTTTAATCAGATCAAATATTCAATTTACTTTTAAAATATTTCAATATGCTATCAAAGCCGCCGAGGAATCGTCAAAATGCCAAAACTGTATTATAACGCTGAAGTATCTTTTATACAAATCTTCTGCGGAAGTGATTATTTAATAAAGCACGATGGGCCATTCATCACGCCTGCTCAAACTGATTAATACTAAATAGTTAAATTGTAATAAAAAAATCATTATGTATACGATAATTAAAATTGAATATGTTTTTGTTCAGCAGTTATCTAACTACTGCACAGATGCCCGGATTTGTTTGCCGATACTTCTCGGCATATCGCATCGCAAAAAAACTCAGCTCCACAGGTAAGAAAACTCCAGAGCCTTACGCAACACCTTGGAGTCATTGATGCTTATTGATGAATGATCATAAATAGTTTAATATTTACACTTCAATGTATTTTACATAATTCAAGCTGACAGCCTGTAGATAATAATTCAATTTTCACTTCTAGTTTACGAGGCAGGCTTGAGTGAGTTTTTTTTTTATGTTTCACTAAATATTGACTAATGCGCTTTGCGTAAGCAGTACCACTTGTGCACAGCTTAAAATAAAGTAAATTCTTCTTCAGAATACAATTGGTGAAAGCAGGGGCGTGCGTGGGGCAGATAATCTACGTCAAAAGTTCAATTTTATTTCTATATGACAGTGGGCAAATATTCATGTTGGTGTTATTGAATTAATATTTTTGGGGACTCGACTTCGCGTTGCCTCTCATACACGACCTGCGAAAACTCAGGCAAAAAATCTAAATAAAATAATAATACACTGTCCCTGTCCAGCACAAGAATCCGTAGAATCCTGAGCAAGCAATCAAATGTGCATTGTTTCGTCTTGCTTGCATACTTTCGTCACGCATGCCATTTTCGCAAGTAGAGGTTTATTACAAATCTGAGCAAAGTGCAGCCATTGCGCTATAAAAAAAGAAAATTCAATATTAATTTATATATTTCTTTGTACAGTGAAATCATAATTTTATGTATGATTAGTTGATATGATCTATAGAATCAATCATAAAGATGTAACACCCCCGAGGGATGGGTTAAATTAACCTGTTTACAAGTACCTTGATTACAGCGTTTTATTTCGTAATCGTTTTTAATTAAACTGCAAAAAGACTGAGAATAAATTTGCATTAAAATATTATTTAAATAGTCCTGACTTCAAACGGCGTAAATTTTATATAATTGCTTTGTGTTTTACCAAATTAAACCGGAAATTAACTTATTACATTTTTAGCTATACTTACACAATGCGATTATCGTATTGCTTTTACCGAAAGTAAAAGTTGCATTCAATGGCAACATATTTCATGACTTTTTGTTTTGTGCGCTTAATTGTAATGATAAATCTACAAATAACATTACCTTTGTGGTTTAAGTAAAATTAACCACCGACTGCCTTAGTCCCAGGGGCGGAGCACCTTTCTCTTTGATAATAATTTCGCCTGTATATCACATTATTATAATTAATCAGGATCATGGAAAGGATAAATTGCTTAAGTGAAGACGCTTAGTGAATGTAAAAACCTCTCCTCAGAGGAGGTTGGCGACTATTTTACTGAGAATATACTCATGCTGGACCAGTGTTCATGGTTTTCTAAGGGGAAAATAGTGTAGTGAGTCCCCGAGTATTTCTACACCGCAGTTTTATATTGGAAGGAAGAGTATGCGTATTGCTACTGCCCAATAGCATTATTATACAGTGTGTCCAAAGAGAGTATCGGGTATTTGTTAGTTCAGTAAAAAAAAAACTACTAGTAATCAAGCTTTTTATTTTATTGTTAAATATAAGAATATAAAATAAAAAAAATATTTCTAAAAGATGATGTTATCCAAATGGTGACCGTTACGCTGCTGGCACTCTTCTAATCTGGAACGAAGATTGCTGACACATAGCCCTCGATATTGCTGCCATTTCTGACCTGATGTTTTGTATCAATTCCGTTAGGTTCGTCGGATTATTCTCATAAACCCTACTTTTAGGGATACCTTAAAAGTAGGGTTTAGTCAAGAGGGCTAGGGTCGGGGCTTCTGGGAGGCCAGTTGATGTTACCTCTTCGTGAAATGACTTTATTAGGGAATCATTCGTTAACAGCTTCAATTGATTGATTGAATGTATGGCAAGTAGTCTTGTTGGAAGCACGTTCTTGAGTTGAAACCTTGAAATTCCTGCAACTCTGGGCCCAAAAATTTCGTCCGCTCCGAATCAACTTCAACGCTAAAACAAATACCCGATACTCTTTTGGACACCCTGGATAAACCTTTCCTTACAAAGCTCTTGCGCTTAGATCTAATACTCCTTTTGCAACAAGCTACAGAAACAATAGCAGGAGCCCCCCCACATCGACAAGGTACTTCCAGTATCCCTCCACATTGCCGATCCTTTACATACGTCAAGTACGTCTTTAAGTATAAATAGCTCAGGGCAGGTCTGCCCTGAGCTGTCAGGATAATAAATAACGCAAACGATTCGCGGAGACGAGGGCGGACAATAAAACCCAGTGCATCCAGGGCCAGGAAGTGTCGAGTGGAGGAGGAAACGCTTTTCGCCGTTGATGTTATGTTGCTTGTTGATTATGAATGTAGATCAAAAGGCTGGCGAAATGTTTGCGTATTCGTTTATTAAGATGACAGAATTATACGTGGTTACTGGTCGAGTGTCTGCGTCTCTCTGTATCGTTATCGCTGGGGTTCTAGGGTTGTTGTAAAATTAGAAAGTCTCTACCTGCGGTAGGGGCGGAGCTTAACAAGTCAAATAATGTAGTGGTGTATTTGCACTGACCGCTACACGCTCATTCCTATTGTGCAGCCAATGCTTGATATATTTTAAGTATATATCCGTCTCTACAGTCAGGTCTGCCCTGAGCTGTCAGGATGAGAAATGACGCAAACGATTCGCGGAGACGAGGGCGGACGATGCAACCCAGCGCGGCCAGGGGCAGGAAGTGTCGAGTGGAGGAGGAAACGCTCATTCCTATTGTGCAGCTAATGCTTGAAATATTTTATTGGCTCGCCAGTTCTATCACTCGAGGGGTGGGCCGATAAGCCGCGTTGTTTATTGCACATTGTTGGCGGCGCACAGGGCCGCATTGTCCGCGAGAACAATGGCCCTCGTCAGGCCCGACTCCGGGAGACTTATGCAAATGCCTGTGCCAGGTGCGAGCCGCTCTAATGGGAGAAACAAACAAATTTGCACACTCTGTGGGACCTTGGCGATATGTCAAGATAACCAGACAGCGTTTTCATAGCCGTTTTTAATTAACTGCCTCATTTTTCCCATCACTATCACTTTCGATATAGATTATTTAAATCTTGCAAGTATTTGGTCTATATTTTGGCAATAGCGACGTTCGGCTGCGGGTGTGTTATTATAAATGCCGATTTACGCAAAAATATTCTGCAAATACACACAATCGAATTGCATAATGCTATAAAGTTTTGACCGAATTCTTTACGTCACGTCTAATTAACAGATTGGGGGTTAAATTAACGATCACTGCTTAAATTTAATTGGCGAAAAAATATTTTGATAAATAATTTATTGGAAATAAAACACTGCGGTTAATAGCGAGGATTTTTTTTCCGTCAGTTTTGATGAAACGCAAACGAAACCATTTGATTGAAATCCTGTTTTTTTTAATAAATTTTTCTCGTATTTTCAATCCAACCCGAGTATCTGTGATTAATGAGGTGAGCGTTCATTATTGTTCGATAGGCTTTACAATTTTCCGGTGCAATAATCTTATTTCAACATCAGTTACTCGTTACTTCTAAATAAGTTCAAGGCTCTTCTCCGTTCCTATTGCTCAACCACGGACTGATTGTTTTATTGTTATTCTCTAAAAAAAAAAACCACTTGCTAGAATCAACTACCGGTGTTTTTTTTTTTTTTTTTATAACCCTCGAGTATCAGACTGCGATCACGAGTGAAGCTTTTTTTACTGATTACATATTTTTCTTTACAATAACGGAAATAGAAAAATCCATGTGCCACGTAAGCCACATGTCGTAAGCCCTACAACCTGCGCGCAGGACCACATACCATATTGCAAGCATAGCCTTAAATTGCCTTTCGATTGCGACCTCGAATAAAAAATTAAATAAATTTGGTTTGACCGAAGAATCTTCTTTTTAACAATTGAAATCAAGCAGGCGGGCCTCTTGATGAAGATTGGAAGCATTAAAATAATTATTACGTCCGCTACAGCGAGAGACTAAAAGCGACTGGGGGAAATGTTGACATTCAAAGTTCAACAGTAATATGCACATACTTAATGATAACAATTATTTGTAACTCTGGCCCGGAATCCAGCTTTAAGTTTTCTTCATATTTATCTGACCCGGTGGGAATTTCGTGATCTGCAGGCTTTGTCGCGGTTTCGTTGATAATTAAACAGCCATTCCGGCGTCGGGCGCGTCAAGCCTTCTGGAGTGCCTCCGAACAGATTATCAATCGTTATTGCTGAAATGTAATTAAATATTCAGTAATTTACACCCGCTAAAGCCTCGCACGCACGCTTGTCTGAAATGAAGCATGAGAAACTAAAAATAGAGACACTGTTAAGTGATACTTCATCTTCATCGGGTGCCTCTCTCACAGAGCATATACTCATGCTGAATTAGTGTTCATGGTTTTCAAAGGGGAAACTACTACGCCCCAGTTTTATTTTTGAAGGAAACGTCTGCGTATTGCTGCTGCCCAATAGCATTATTATATGTATAATCATTTTTTTATAAAACTCTTTATCCGATACTCTTCCTGCAGCAAACTACAGAAACAATAGCAAAAGATTCCACTTCGACATGGTACTTCTAGAGCACACACTTCTACTAATATTTTAAGTTCACTACTCCCTTACCGATTCTTTACACACGCTTAGAGGAGAGCGGGGAGGTAATGATACTAAAAAGCAACAATCTAATATATACATATTGTTCCTTACATATCGTAATTACACTTTTAAACTATTATTTCGACATTACGTTTGTACAATGCAAGCAGAAAATATAAATATTTTTATCACTTTCAAAATAAGTAAACAAGTAAACTGACTCAATCATATTAAAATTTTCTCAAACTTGAATTGAAAGGGTGGAAGCAGGAACTAGTTTAAAAAATATTGCGATGTATAAAACTGCTTTCTGAGCTTGCAGGCGCAAAAATCCTCAGTATTTTGATGACAAACCAACAGCGTCCTGTTTTGCGTTGATAGGATTTCGCTTGTCAGCTGCGTCGCAGCGCGTGTAGGCAGCTCGAGTCCCGAGGCGGGCTGTCGTTTGAGAAATCTTTCAGCGCGGGGCGGCATGACTTTCTTCTTATCGGGCTTTTTTGGCGGAACAGGAAAAAAGTTATTTAGAAGAGGCAACCTTCGAGGTTATACTCGAGAAGGGAACTGATCGATGGGTTTGGGACTATGGGGGAGGAGATTTGGAAGGAGAGGGCGAGGTCAATAATGACCTCGTGGATCGTTTTGACGTTTTTGGCGTTTTGGACGAACCACGGGGCATTGAGTGGCCAGCGCAGGATTTTATTTTGTATGACCTGGAGAGGTTTATGTCTCTCAATCAGAAGTGAAATCCAATTCCGCGGTGTGGACTTCTTCGGGCTCCTCGGGCGATATTTCCACGAAAGCCTTCGCAGCCCTGGCATTATTGTCAAAACGCAAACAACGCGTGTCGATTCCAAAAATAGTATAATATAATACAATCCGTGGGAACCCGACTCGGCTATTTCACGAATTCCCCTAATCGGCTGTGCGTTGTCACGACGCCAACTTTGCTGATAAGTGGACTGGGATAATGCTTAGATATAAAGGTCAGCTTAGTTAATAATCGTACTTATTGATAAATTGCAAATTACAGCACCACAAGATTTGATTCAAACTCATTTTTATTATTATTTTCCGAGTCCATTCTCGCGGCCCATTAAAATATCCACACAATTATTCGCAAACTTATACGTTTTTAATGCTTAAATTTCAGTTAGTTATTTATTTATTTTTTTATATAATAATTCCAAACTTTTCGCCATAAGTAATTTTTGTTTTGGTATGGTGAAAATGATTTAAATAACTATTTTTATTATTTAGGTAAAAACTATACCAGAAGTAAAAATATTGAATCGCCAAATACCATATTTACAAATTATGTAAAAAAATTGCAGAACGAGGCGTGCTCAATCTTCCGTGTATGTAAATTGCAGCCAATCCGCCTCGCGGGCCCCTTGCTCGCACTTCCCGTGGCCATTGGCAGTGACGACACTGGCAATTACTGAAAATCAAAATTACATCGAAAATATATATATATTTCATCATCTTTGGCGCTAGAACTTAGACGTGTCTTGTAACTTCAAAATACTCTTGTTTGTCTCTAGCCATCTTCTATTTATTTTAGCCTGAAATTTTTTTGCAACCCCTGGAGAATACATATTCTCAGTTTCTTTTTCGAGGAGAGGGAGGATGTGTTGTAAAAAATTAAGTAAATCAAATTAAGGTTATTTGTGTAAACCAAATACATTGGAGTTTCCACGCATTGATTAATCTGATTCCACTTACCGAAGTTCACCATTATGATTAATTCAGACGATCAAAAGGCTTTCGTCTCTTTCGATAAATGTCGAGGGTTCTAGCACGAACCAGACAATTCCGGGCAGAGGACGTGTTTATAAATGTGATTATTTGGTCGTTGAAAAGTGATCGATGCTTTAATTAATAATAATAATAAAAAAAACAAAAAAGTTTGTATGAAGTGAAATTTAATCATTGACATCTGTTTTAGGCGTGTTTGTACAATATTTTTTAAGATTACTTTAAAACTCAATATGCTACACTTGTGGAGATATTTTTACGTGATGATACATACGATGCGTAATTTATTAAACTCATCTATATTCAACGAATATTTTAAAAAATGTCGATTATTATACAATGTGTCCAAAAAGAGTATCGGGTATTTGTTAGTTTTTTTTATTTTTTATTGTTGATTATAAGAATACAAAATGGAAAATTATTTTAAAAAGATGGTGTTATCTTAAAGGTGACCGTTACGCTGCTGGTACTCTTCTAATCTGGAACGAAGATTGCTGATAACACGCTGACACATAGCCCTCGATATTGCTGCCATTTCTGACCTGATGTTTTGTTTCAATTCCGTTAGGTTCGTCGGATTATTCTCATAAACCCTACTTTTAAGGTATCCCCATACGAAATAATCAAGAGGGCTAAGGTCGGGGCTTCTGGGAGGCCAGTTGATGTTATTAAATGACCTTATTAGATAATAATTCATTAACAGCTTCAATTGATTGATTGAATGTATGGCAAGTGGTCTTGTTGAAACCACGTTCTTGAGTTGAAACCTTGAAACTCCTGCAACTCTGGGCCCAAAAAAATTCGCAGCATATCGCAGTAACGGTCACTATTCACATTACCCAATACTCTTTTTGGACACTATATGGCTGTATATTTATTTTATAAAACGTAGGGTCAGGCTCTGCCGATTAATTTCCAAACAAACAGAAAGCCGTGCAAACTGCGAGCTCACCTCTTTTTGCGAGCTTGCCGACAATGCTGAGTAAAGCGCTTGTCATATTCCAAACAATTATGAGAAAGAGGATATCTGCGCTATCAAAAAGTCGGCATTGCTGGCACAATTGCGGCTCCCATGGCCGCCTAAAAACAGGAAACGCAACGCGGCTTTGTTTAAACACAAGCATGCACATTTTTTTTCAAATTTCTTGCAGTGAACTATTACACATCGTTTACGGTGTTTATTTGAGAAGCGAATTCCATATTTACATTGTTTCGCAAGTGGCTAACTTTTTGTCGCGCTGCATCGGTTATTGACGAGCCGACCCACGCTTTCATTAAAAATTAATTTAATTAAAAAAATATTTGAGTTCACCTCTCAGTTACAGTCTCGCAAAGCTCCTCTTTGCTGACAACAGCTGATCCTGCCACAGCCTTCACCTGTTGAAACCACCTGAAAGCTCCAACTCCTAAGCCACGAGTATTTTTTTTCAGGTAGCAGAGCTATCTGTGAATGAAAACTGTTACTTTTCAGGCCGAGAAAATCATTTTAAGCTAACTGGCGCTTAAAAGTACATTCTCTTTCAGAGAGGTCTCTATGTATAGTATATTGCAGAAATTCAGCCAAAAGTAATGCTAAGTATCATTCTCTACATACTATATCTGAACGTCCAAATCTCTTGTGTCATAATAACGTTAGAGTGTGTAATTTTTGGGAAAGTACTTTTCGCTCTGTAAAATGATTTTTTCATCTATAATTACTTTAAATTGTTAGCAGGAAATTTAGTATCAAAATATTAAATCAGCATTATCTCAAAATTACAATCAATTCATTTGTACTTTTTTTTTTGGTTGGGAAGAAACTTTCTGGAGTGCGTGCTTGGAAAAAACACATTGAAAAATTATATTTTTAATAAAATAAATTCATTTATTTGCATGAAAATAGGTTTACAAATAATTTTCACATTACATTAAAAGTAAATACACATAAGAGGAGTACAGCACTGATTTCGACTTTATCTACAATACGTATACACAGAGTAGACATGAAATTACAGTGGCCTAATTTAAATACATTTTTTTTCATACATCCACAGGCTTTAACTAAATATTATTTATATTGGCTATAAATTAAGGTTGCCGAGTGTTCTCACGCCCGGCCAGGGTAACCTCACAAGTCACAACCGGTTGTTACAAACGTATCAAATAAATCATCCGGTCAACATCGCGTTTAATCACACTGATGCCCGATTATTCCTAAAGTACGCTTACTGACTGGAAAAGTCGCCTAAACCTATAAAATGCGGTAACAGTATACTGACTTGTGTAAGAAAAATTATTAATAATCATTTCATTCAGTATTGTAAATGTACGAATGTTACTTATGTACACGTTTTTACTTATTACTACCCACGTGTTGCATAATTTTGCATAGAATTTACTCTCGCGAGGTTTACAAAAACGAAATATTATTATCAGATGTGAAATAATCTTTATTTTTTGTTATTTTTTTTTATACGAGTATCGTAGATACGACGACCTACATTATGCAAATGGTTTTTAATAAACATTTATTAAGCCGCCAAGTATATTTTCGTAAGGGAGGTGCACGCGTACTATGGGCATACACCCCTAAAATTTACAATGTATTCTGTTATGTGTATTAAAAATGTGAAATTCCAAAAAACACTCAACACGTGACGAACTGTCCGTATATAATATAGCACTGCTTAGGTTACATAGTCAATTATTTCTCGAGTGATGTAACATATCACCGGCACAGTGACGCGCTCTGCATCCACACGCGACCATTTCCCCACCTCGGAATTCAATGAAGTAGCAGAGATCCATACAACGTAGCGCATTACTGCGTGCCACTGCTTCCCATTATAATATTATATATGTACAAATGCTTAAAATATCTATTCTATAAAAAAACTCATCGGAGTAATTTTTCAGAGCCTTCGTTTCTGGGCGTTACGATATACTAGTATATGTACTAGTTTTCAGTGTGATTCAAAAGAATATTTGTACGGCGTTACAACTTGTTGAGTGGTATGGTTTTTTTTTAATATTTTGCGAGGTATGCGTATAGGCTTCGTTTATTGGGAGAGTGTTGAGAGGTCTCATAAACTCGATGGGTATAGAGCGGTGTAGGTACACTGGCAGTGTCGAGCCGCATCGTGAAGATGTCCTCGAGCAGGGCCTCGGTGAGCAGGGGGGGGTCGAGGGGGGCCCTGGCCGGGGTCGAGCCGCGCTAGTCCGGGAAGATGTCCTCGAGGAGAGCCTTGGTGAGGAGGCGGTGGGGCCTCGTGGGGTCCAGGCTGGGGCGGCGGTAGAGGCGGTCGTTGAGCGCGTACAGGCGCTGGGACAGCTCGCAGCGCACGTTGAACCACCAGTCGCACACGAACACCGCCTGCGAGAACTGCGTGCCGTTGGGGCACAGGAAGGACGCCTGCCGCCCGTCTATGTCGCAGTAGTGCCACCCTGCAAGCACAACGCTACAACACTCTGTCGCACATCACCACCACATCCTTAAACTTACAGGTTACATCATTTTATCAACAATCAATCAAAAATCATGATCAACCAGCGACACGGGTGTGCACCATTGAAAAAGTCATTTTTTTAAAAAAGAAACAACTACAATGATATACGAGGGCGGTCCGATAAGTACTGTAGCGGTCAGTGCAAATACACCGCTACATTATTTGTCTTGTTAAGCTCCGCCCCTACCGCAGGTAGAGACTTTCTAATTTTACAACAACCCCACAGAAAGACGCAGACACTCGACCAGTAACCACGTATAATTCTGTTTGTCCATCATCTTAATAAACGAATACGCAAACATTTCGCCAGCCTTTTGATCTACATCCATAATCAACAAGCAACATAACATCAACGGCGAAAGTACTAAGCCTACAAAAGAAAAACGAAATTTTTAAAAAGTTACGATTTATTTCTCAAAATAGTCTCATTTTAGCTCGATATTCCACTGTTTCGACTGTTCCTTGGTCTCTGGTGTGTACCAGTGGATCCATTTTTCGTCGACGGTCACGAAACGACGCAGAAACTCCTTCGGATTGCGCTTAAACAGCGTCAAACACTGCTCCGAAGTGGTCTCACGGTTGCGCTTGTTGTCCGGAGTGAGTAAACGCGGCACCCATCGCGACAGCTTTCTCATGCAGGATATGACCCACGCGGTCTTTTGAGATGCCTACTGTTTCAGCTATCTCGTGGTAGCCATTTTCGGGGCACCTGGGCGTGGCTCATCAATAACCGACGTGCGACCACGTTGAAACTCGCTAAACCAATTTTTGACGGTCGCCATCGAAGGAGAAGAGTCACCGTACACAGCATCCAAGCGCTCTTTGATTTCGCTGCGCGATTTCCCTTCCAAAAACAAGAATTGAATCACCGACCGATATTGCTGTTTTTCCATTTTTCTAAAATACGCGTACACGTCCGCTTCCCCGTGCGGTCAAAACAAAACTACGAGTCCGATTCGGCTGAAACTTTGACAGTAGCCGTCTACGAGAGTGTACTACACGATAGAAAATCTTTCTTGCGATACTAGCACCATCGGGCGGTGAGGCTAAGTACTTATCGGACCGCCCTCGTAGTATAAATTGAACCGAATCAAACAAGTATCCACGCACGTATAGTAAATTCAACTTTAAGCGCTCCATACACGTAGCAACAAATTGGCATCTCGTTCAACAAATTGAACAATGGTGTAGCCATAACCAGTAGTTTTCGTGAGATTTCATCAATATTATGAACACTTGAACGGCTTGAGAGAGCAATTTGAACGCTTTGCGAATCGCTTTGGGATTTCCAAGTACACCAATAAATGCGACCTTCCAAATGGGACCTCATCTCCCGGGACAGGCCAGCTGGCTCTATCACAGGGTGCCAATATTAAAATTAAAATTAGATTTTAATGTTAAATCATAGTATGGCCTTCTCTGAGTATAAAATTTTATTTCAGAACTAAATTACTTCAAAATGAAAGGGTCAGTTGCAAATCTCAATCAATACTAATAATTGCATTATCGACCTGTGTTTGGCTATTATAGCAATCACTATTGATTATTATCCCAAATGGTGGCACTTATTTCATAATTTGTATCCGAACTCGGTCAGCGATTGCCGCTGGAGCCGCCGAGACAATCGAGATCGTTTCGTTTATGACTTTTGATTCAATTTCATCAAATGCGCTGTTAAAATATAAATTTTATCGCCGTTTTATCTTGTTAGGTGTTCATAATCTAATTATTTAAAGTATATGCGTTACAGCCTATTATCTGTGTCCATGCCAGGGGTGCTCAGCGGGATTGCAAATTTGTTATAATACATTATTTTCAGGGTTTTTGCATTCGCATTGAGTAAATATCAGGCAATATTTACAATCGACGAACGCTATCGCTTCTTCTATTGAAATAAATAAATTGACGGAATCCCACATTAAAAAGATTGTACGTAATACAGCGACATTCTGATGATAATGATAACACAAAACTGCATGCCTAGGTTTATTAAATTATGCACATGCAGTGAGGCCGAAACTTGCAAAACAAGGCAGGACAAGCAGTTGTCTACAGTTGCGATCAACTTGCAGCTACATTATAGGCAAAACCATTTAAAAAACGTCCAAAATAAATGGAGCTACAAGATGATGGCGCGATTTGTTGCTACGGGTGTAGAGGCGTTTATTTTGGGTGTTTTTTTTTAAGGTTTTGCTAAGGTAAACAACGCAAAGTAGACGCTATTGGCTAGCTGCAAGTCGGTTGCAAGTTGTGTCGCGACGGGTGTGAGGCCTTTATTTTGGGTGTTTTTTTATAAATGGTTTTGCTTAGGTAAACAACGCAAAGTAGACGCTATTGGCTAGCTGCAAGTCGGTTGCAAGTTGTGTCGCGACGGGTGTAGAGGCCTTTAGGCATCACATCAGCGCCTCGAGTCGACTCCCGCCTCTAAGGAGGTCAAGCAAATAAACCGTTCAAAGAGCCCTCGGGTGCATGCCGCGCACAATCATAACACACCGATTGCGCTGCGAAATAACTGCACTCATAATCACAAGCTTCCGAGTGAAAGGTTACGCCTCGTGACTCGTGAATATTAAAATAGATTAAGCTCCAGGGCCCCGTGGATGCCCTCGGACTTCCCATAAGCCGTGGTTTCGTCACATCCGACGGTCCGCGGGCAGATGGCCTTTGTGATATAAAGAGGAATATGACATTCTTTCGAGCGACTCGCCGCGCATTTCGACACAATCAATGGAACGAGCCCGACACTGTGCGGACCCCATCCGATGGCATTTCACAAACCAGATATTGGTATATTTTTGTAGGCATAAAGAAAATTGTAGCTACAGTTTCATTGTACGTCCTCGCGATGCTCCGAAGTAAACCACATGATATTTTATTCAATAGTCTCATCCGAGGATATCGTGACATGGATGATGGACATGATTCATTTTACTCAGCAATAAAATAAAAATTGAAGCTAGTGATACTCATCGGGTGCTAGTTTTTAGGGTGGCTTCACCCCATGCCCACCTTGACACCTCGTCTCCGGGTCGGCGAAGAACCCGGGGTATGGCTGCTCGTCGCAGTAGAAGTTGGTGTACGGCATGGCAGCCAGCACGGGGTAGTCTGTGCCGGGCCGACCTGCAAAGCACAGTATAACACATGAAAAAAAAAAAACAATATTCTGATGATCTGACAAAATAATAAAAACAAATTTACAACGAAAACTTCTGTACCTTAATACACCCACAACGGATTCATAAATTCGAGTATATACATATATAATATACTAATTTATTTCGTCGGTTCCGTGTAGGTTTGTTACGAGTACGAGTGCCAGTATCAACATTCTCGTGTTGTTGTAGTGCAGGGGTGGCCAACAAGGCGATTGCGAAGCCAATTATACATAGAAACCGATTAAGCTTCATGATAAATAGAGCACTAATTTAGATTATGCTTATTCTTGTTAGACAGCATTTTCATACTTAAAGCTAACGAATTCCCCTTGACGTAAATTTTTGGGTCACACATATATTTTGCATATCTACCCATAGCTCGTGAGAGTGTCTTTCGTGCTGAAACACAGTGTATATATAGAGTATGTAATTACACCTCCCTCTCCCCTGTTTAAACTATGCTACAAGTCGATTCTGATACACAAAAGTTAGCCACCCTTTTCAAGAAGACTATGTGGGTGACGAGAGTACTCCAACACCCTTCGTATTGCCACTTTCAATGCTTGTATGTTATTGCTTTTCGATGGCTCGAAGCCTCGTCCGTCAGCGATTCAATAAAATGCATCGCGGACGAATCGATTATTTTCATCTCAAACTCGCAAAAAATGTGAAGGCACTTAACTAGATCACCTCGGCGCGGATCCCTCGCTCTCCGAAACCCAACCTTACTGCACCAAACCGTAAATTAAATCGGTAATATACATATTCAGTGCGGCCGCAAAGCTAGACATCAATCAGCATGACGAAATATCGATTTGAATACATTTTAACATTTTTTAGCTCGCTGTGAATTTTAATGCAACATAATGATCTACGGCTAATCTTGGATGAATTATTTATTTGGTTCTATGGAGGAATTCGGCTTCGGTGTGATGTCAGCGTCCATCGCAGGTCGCCCTCGATATCGGTAGATGAATAGAATTTTAAGTCAGCAACTTCTTTTTCATCAAGTGGAGGTTGGCGATCATTTTACTGAGCACAAACTCATTCTGAGCCAGTGTTCATGGTTTTCTAAGGGGAAAATAACGTAGTGGGTCCCCGGGTCTACAAAGCTCTGGCGTTTACCAATCCTTTACACACGCTCAGGGTGCAGAACGGCAGCCATGAAATCATAAAAAAAACTCATGCAACAAGAACCGTAAGCTTCATTAGTCAGCAACTAATACGGTTTATTAGTGCTGGGCTTGAGCTTTGTTATCGCTGTACAAACCCCACGTGACCTTGAGAACAACAGCTGATTTGTTTGATGGTATATGTAATAAACGAATGTGTTATTTTTGGACGATCTAGGCTCTAGGCCCTGCTGCCATGGCGGCGTGGCCTCGGCAGCCTCATCCGGGGTCAGAGGTCGCGGTGTCGCCCGCCAGGACCCGCGCAGGCCTCCAGCCATCGCCGAACTCAGGTGGGAACGACACACCGATTACAATAAGACCAAAATATGATTAATGATTTATTGTAATATTAACCACACAGCCCCGACCCACACGCTACAAAGCAGGGGTGGCCAAAGCGTCGGCCGCGTAACTGTCCCGAGTCGCCCGTCTGTCTGATATGTACACATCTCCGATGATCACTTTGTTAGTAATCAGTAATATTTTTGAGTAAAATACTTGAGTGATTTTCCACATGTTCGTTTTTATTTGTGACCGGTTTCGCCAACCTTTCACGTTGGCATTATAAAACCGGTAACAAATAAAAACGCACATGTGGAAAATCACTGAAGTATTTTACTCAAAAATATTAAGATGGAATTCCACCAAGTACTCTCTGTCAAAAATATTGAATTTCTTAGTAATCAGTAATATTGAACATGTATTACTAATATAATTTAAACGTATTCTCTTAAAATCACTTAGCACATCCGATGTTGGTAGACAGCCGCATGTGATTTAAATTGATCAAAAGTTTGTCCACCCCTGCTACAAAGAAATGCCTCCAAAATTACCAGCTCTTTAAAATAATAATAGCGTACGGTTTTTTTAAACTTTTTGCTAATTCTTGATGTAAGATATTTACATATTTCTAGTTGAAAAATATATAAATTGTTTACCAGAAGATGAACAAAATACAGTCTACCATAAATTTAAGTACGACATTGACTAAACCGGTCTTATCACTTTTTTTTTAAGATGGATTTTCAAAAAAGTGTTGATAGTATTTGTTTGTATAAATCTATATCATTTCTTGATTTACGAGTGCCTTTATGTTATAAAATATGAATAAGCTCACAGCTCAATCAGAATAACCCCCACACCTCTTCACGAGTCATCTACTCGCGTGTAACCCACAAACGCAGGCCGACTGCTCCCAAGGACTTCCATTGTTCACAGGCTGGTGCACCGAGTTTTCACTGACTCAAAATACGCACATCATGGAAAATAATATTGCTTAGATTATGGATTCGGCCTTTCTTTTGTATTGTTGTGTATTTTTTTGTAACTCTGAATGCTACATCCTTGAACAGGTAGGAAGGAAAACGTTCGCGAGTTCTCTCACGGTCCCGGCAGACATTGTGCATGTGTATGCATTTTTTCTATCTGTACCGTGTAAATGTAAATATAGGTCCATGATACTTTTTTTGCCTGCGATTAGCATTTGATCTGTTCGTTATTTCTGCGTTTTGTTTCATGATTTAGTGATCAATTATTCATTTGATTTAAAAGGCAGTTTCAATTGTAGTCATTTTGAATGCTGGACAGGTTGATAAAGACGAGAGGCGTGCTTCCAATTAGGAGTTGGATTTATGGATATCGCATTATACACAAGATACAATGGTGTAAAACTTCATAAAACTGTTTGCTGCTGTTTGTTTGCTGTTTTGTCTATACAATCGAATACTATTAAATTTATTGAGTTCCTAGTTGGAATATATTTTGACATTGTATATTACACAAAAACAAAACACACAAGGGAAATTTACATGAGAAATATTCTTCTGTGGTCTCTGCGTGTGTTGCATAAAATATTTTATTTATGAACCGTGCCGGTGGGATTTTTTTGTAAACGATTGTCATGAAAAGCTTGAATGACCACGAAGTCTATTTGTAATCTCCATCTTAAATAAAATTATTATACTTACTGATATGTCGCATGCCGATCTTTGTGTATTTTAAAAAAATGTAAATGCTACTACATCGAAAATATAAAAACTACAGGCGTTTACGATGGTACGATACGCTCTCCCCATTCTGTACCTTGAGCGTGTGAAAAGGATCACCAGAGCTTTGTGAGGAAAGGATTATATAATAATGCTATTGGGCAGCAGCAATACGCAAACATTTCCTTCCAATATAAAACTGCGGTGTTTCTACACCGCAGGACACGGAAACCTACTGCACTATTTTCGCTTTAAAAAAATCATGAACACTGACTCAGCATAAGTATATGCTCAGTGAGATGGTCTCTAACCTCCTCTGAGATGATGCTCTTGATGAAGAATATATCTTTCAGCAATACGCATACCTTTCCTTCCAGTATAACACTGGCTCAGCATGAGTATATGCTCAGTGAAATAGTCGCCAACCTCCTCTGAGGTGAGGCTTCTGATGAAGAATATATATTGATGAAGAAGGGAGGAGGAAATTTTCACGGGTGCAGAAAATCGGAAATACAGCCGAATTAGTGAGTGTATTCAAGGAAATGATCACCAACCTCGCATGAGAAGAGGCAATAGAAGAAGATGATGCCCCTGAAAAATGTTTGATAGATTTTTTACGAAGAAATTTTGAAGTGCTTGGAACAAAACATAGTCGAATAACTAGCGAGGGTGGTGGGGCACTGACCGGGGATGGAGCGCCCCAGCTCCAGGTACTCCTGCACGGAGGCGCTGAGGAAGCCGGGTGGGGCCGGCGGGGCGTCCAGAGGGTCCAGAGGGTCCAGAGGGTCCAGAGGGTCCAGCGGCTCCGGCGGCCCCGCCCTCCCGTCCCGCTCGTCCAGCGCCTGCGCCGCCTCCGCCCGCAGCCCCGGCGCCGCCGGAGACCTGCCCCGCTTGCCGCCCACACCCTCCGATCCTCCACCCCCTGCAACAAGCATATACATACATTTTAGACAAATTTATTATGAGTTCCTAGTCCTCGGTGGGCTCAGAGCGACACGGTTTATTTTCACCACGGGTCAACACCGATCAGATCCCGCCCGGCCAGCCAGTGAACAGGTCACATCGGACAGGGTTAGTATAAAGCAGTGCTTCTCAAAGTTGGCCCGACGGACCCCAGGGGGTCCTTAGAAAATTAAAATCGTTTTGGGGGTTCCTGAACAACGTCAGGGGGTCCGCGCAAGGTTTAATATGAAATAAAAAAATTGTGACACATTTTTATTAATATGGAAGTCGATTTTTACGTCCTAAGTAAAATATAAATATAGACAGGTGCATAAAATACAAGTAATAACAGGCATCGCGGTGAGTCAGGTAGGTTCATACAGGAACGCAATAGAGTCGATACTTGCACCAACTAGTCTATAATATGAATTTATGTAGTTTCACCCAGGGTCCGTAGGCAACTTTTGACTATGAAAAGGGTCTATGGCCCAAAAAAGTTTGAGAGCCACTGGTATGAAACATTGGTTCCCAAAGTGGTCAATATCGACCCCCAGGGGTCGATTCCGCCCTGCAAGGGGTCGATGACAGCGAAAAATTTAATTGGGGGTCCACGAACTGTAAATGGGGGTCTACGAGAGGATCCTATTTAGGCAGGTCATCACCAAAATACACACAGTGGATTATCAATCCATACGGTTACATTGAAGAATCAGAAGTCATACTACAAAAAGAACTGATTGGAATAAGCACTAATGAAGAACTGAAGGGGCAGGTTAGAAAGGGATATTCAGCATTCATGCGTGCTATTTATCCTGCATTATGGACTATCGCAAGAAAGTTTTTGATAGCTTTACCATCTTCATTCCTTGTGGAAAGCGGTATCAATACGGTTGCCAATCTTCTTACAAAAAAAGAAATAGATTGGAAATCACTGGGCGAAGAGATTTATAGTTAAATCTGACTTATTTGAAGCCAAATATTGAAAAATTCCTATCAAAGCATAACACCCATCCCTCCCATTAAAAGTATTGATTTTTTTAGTGAATGTTACTATATTTGCATTTTGTGTGTTTTTATTTATAAAGGTATACAGTAAAACCTCGATATAACGGACCCCTGTTTAACGGACAAAAAATCCGGTCAAATGTAAAAATTCAATATTAGCAAGGCTAGGTCTACGAAAAATAGGAAAACTCGACAAGGGGTCGACGGGACAAAAAGTTTGGGAACCTATGGTATTAAGTAAAGCTCCAGAAGTACATAGCAGCCATCGTTGGTGTTGATATTGTGAAGCAGTACCTACCTGGAAGTCCCTAAATGTGGCACACTCATCTCGTAAATCTGTCATACTTAATTTTCATAAATAGGTTTGTGGTTGAGTTAGAATAAATCCAATAGTGTCGGTAAATTCAACTCCTTCGTATTGCATCATATTTTTTTATTGCAACGATTACGCCAATAACTACTGTCAATTATTATTTTATTAATACACTCGCGTGTTAAAATAAATCGATTTATTTTTCTCCGAGTTCAAAGTATCACAGAAGCACAGTGTTGATCACTTCTCTTGTGAAACAATGCGCTCTGAAGACATTGACACCGACGTGAATAAATTCTGCATTGCACGTGTGCCTGTACTAAATGTCAGCAGTAGCTTCTCTAAGCCCTACACACGCTGCGAACCTTTTTGCCTTATTCACATAGGTTAAACTGGCCATTGGTTAACTGCAAATCGGTTGCACGTTTTGTCGCTGCGTGTGTAGCCGGCTCAAAGCGAGTGAGATATCTGACATGTACACTCCAATAGAGTGGCAAACGCGAGCTGACTCCTTAGGCTAAGCTAATTCAATGTCTTCCAAACACACAAGCTTAAAGTGAGTCACGACTATAAGATCACTCGGTACAAGGTGACTACACAAAATAACAGTACTATGTAATAAGCTATTGATACAGTATAAATATATACTACCTACAAAAATGTGATTACAAATTCAATTCTTCGGTGCTGACTGATCTCACTTGTAATAAACGTAATGTACCCTTGTATTTCTTATTTAAAAAAAAAATAGTTCAATTTATATATGCGTGATTATATTTAATATAATTAGATCATAATTTATACTGATGTATCTTGAAATACAACACAAATCACTGTGTAGCGTCAAAAAACCTTTATAACTCAATCTGAATACGAGTATAATCAATGGTGTGTGTTACTTATGTACTGGCAAATATTCGGTTAAACCAGTCCACATTGAGTAAAGCCGTCTACACATGCAGCGACACAATCTGCGTATCTTTATTTTGTGTATTTTTTTTAAATAGATTATCCCAAGTAAACAGCTGAAAAGACGACTTCATCATCGGGTGCCTCTCCTCAGAGGAGGTTGGCGACTATCTCACTTAGCGTATATTTATGCTAGGCCAGTGTTCATGGTGTTCTTATGGAGAATAGTGTAAAAGACGACGACCTCCTTTTGGACCACGAGAGGTCTCGATCTCCACGCTGAGTGCGCGACGGACTACAATGGCCGAAATATTAAATATTATTCATATCAAAAGAAAAACAAAACAACAAGAAACATAAAATTACAAAATGCGTAGGCGGAAAATGTACACGACATGACTGTTAAAATTCCGATGATCGCTAGAACTCAAAATAACCTTACGAAGTTGGGATAAACTGAAAAAATATGCAAATTCAAACGAGAGTGTGATAACGGAAGTGTTAATTATTTTTTAACAATGACTTATGGTTTCCTTGAAAAACTTCAACAAGTGCTTATTGATTAACTGTTGACATTAAATTAAAATATTTATTTTCAAAACATATTGTAAAAAAATCAAAATGGCTAAAGATAATATTGAGATTATTGAAAAATCCAATAGAGATTCTAAACTCTACAAGGACAGGTGGAATACGTATTTTTCCTACTCTTGGATTCTCTGTCCGGTAGCGGAAGACATTGAAACTCAAATAATATTTATACGAAGCTCCAAAACCTAAATATTATGAAATATAATAAACACGCAAGCAACATATAATATATTATTACGACCAGCATCAAACCAGAAGCCTTTTTATAATTATCGAAAATCTGAATCAGTCATTGTTTACGTGATATCATTATCACGCATGTGCACATTTGCTTCATTATTTTGTATCTTTTAAATGAGTTGATACTATAATAGAATAAGCATAAAATGATGATGATACCCTTTAGTTATAAATTTTTTTTTTTATACTAATACAATTCTAGAGATGAATTGGAAAATTATGCGATAACTCACAAAGTGAACGTTTACATCATAGTGGAACTCATAAGTAAAATAAAAACTATCGCACGTTACAAGTCCACTTCATCATCATCATCATTTTTGGCGTACAATCCGTGGCTACAATAAAGAAACATCAAATATTATTTCCATTTCAATTCATTACTTTAACATTCAAGATACTAAATACGTATGGCTTGTGAGTGATTTATTCAAAAAATGTTTTATTATAGTACGCTGAATTTTAGTATGTAACAATAAATCAAACACGTTAGGAGAATCGCCCAAAGGCAACAGTAATAAGTGTTAAAAGTAATATTTAAATCTTTATCTAAATAAAATTGTATAATATGTATAGTATAATCTTAGATTTATGAGTGA
This sequence comes from Atopsyche davidsoni, assembly GCA_022113835.1. Lineage (NCBI taxonomy): Eukaryota > Metazoa > Arthropoda > Insecta > Trichoptera > Hydrobiosidae > Atopsyche > Atopsyche davidsoni. The sequence goes on from JAILWY010000027.1 coordinate 10,814,599, forward strand.
TTAAAAAATATATATAAGTAAATTAATGCGTCGTTCAATGCATTTTATATCTGATCGATCGATATCATAATAAAAATTATAAATATAGGTGTGTATATATATAGTATAATAATCGAATAAGTAAACTATGATTAAACGTTAGCAAAAGTAGTAGTTCAATTAAAAATATTTTTTTTTTTATATATATTAAAGAGATGCTTTAGGTCACGCAATACTTTTTTTGCTCGTATGATCTGCACGCGACCGGTGAATTGGCAGTTTAACGTTTCGGCGAACCGGGATTCCCTTCATCATCCCAGCCGGCAGCCAGACGATGGCATTTGAACTAATCACTGGGTAATACAGATACTTCGTTTTGTAATAAATATCCCGCATTAACGTAACGAATTAATCACTCGAGGCAGTTACTGCGAACACGGTTTCCATCTTACAAATCACCTTAATAACAGCATCCGCAATGTAGCCAATATCTACAATCCATTTTATTAAGTCCACTTTTCAGGCTTTATAAAAAATCGGCCCAAGGCTGACCTAAATCGTGATGGAATAAAAACCATTCCATCGGCCACGGCTGATGTCCTGACAACTCCATCGCTCCGATCTTTGCGTAATTTTAACAAACTCTAATAATTTCGTTTCGCTCCAGGTGTCATATTTATCATTTGATCGACTCTGATCAAAACTTATCGCGGAGCTTTTAAATATGGCGTTAACTTATTGAATATCGGAGTTAAAAAAAGTACGCATCTTAATGACGAAGTGGTGTGTTAATCTTATTATGGCGTGCCTACTTGTCCATCACCATCAATCACGGCCATCCGTCTGCAATTGGATATATTCGGCTAAGCTTTATTGAGTACCCACTTTTTTTAATGCGGCGTGTGTAGTCATGTTTAAAAATAAAAAAATATTTGAGAAAAAATCTTTTCTGATGCATATTTTGTGTTTATTCCATGTGAATAAAATAAAAACGTAAATTCCTCTCCTCGAAAGACTCGCACTGACATAAAAAAATCTCAATTTTTTTTTATTTTAATGCATTTGAAATTTGAATAAATTAATTTAATATTATGATAAAAAATATAACATATATTTATAATATCAAACAGAAATATATGAGATCATAAAAATAATTATATTTGACGGATGTATACTTACAAAATTATGTTTTTTTTGTGATCTCCTGAAAAGGTATTTTTTTTTATATTAAGCCCTCTGGCAATCTTTCAATATATAAAAATCAGGCTATGACTGCATATAATAATATATTATTAATTTATGTTAAATAATAATATAGAATATTATCAGAATAAACGAAACTCTTCCGTCCAAAAATCTGTTAGTAGATCCAGCGATAATTTTATGCCGCTTGTCCTTAATTTACGATAATAAGTATATATTGCTTATTCAGATATTTGTACAGTGGATCTTAACATCTTATTTCCTCGATTAGCCGTCTAACAAATTACAGTAAAGTGCCGGAGGGGCTGCAGGCGCCGAGAGCCCCCGGAGTCTCGAGGGAGCCTGAAAACTATCACAAGCCACTTCCTTCATTTGATTTCCTGTTTGAAATGAAAGCGATCGAGCGTGACTGAACCGAATTAATGGCACCACCACTCCATGAACTCAAATAACAACTCGTGAATTCCCTCGAACTAATTGAATGCCATTCTTTGTTTTGTGTTTTTCTTGGCTAATCTTATAAGGTGCTTAGTTAAATACGTTGAATATTTGAGAAGATTACAATATCCGGATCTTGAAGAATTGAGTAATATTTTTTACTAAATTATATAGTCGTGACAAGTTGGAGAGAGCTTGCCCAAGCAGTGCAACCTTCGTGACTTCTTCCTTCGGTCACAGACTGCCTGGCAGACTCCAACCCCGAATGATCGCACTTGACAAAAACGACAAAAGATTGTTTAATGAGCTGTCAAATTCTATACATTATTTAGCATAATCTATACTATATTTATAAGACTGATCCAAAATCAGCCCTTGAAGAAGATGATACTATATTGATATACAATTATCATTTGTCGCAATCGACTTGTTATCATAGGCGTAGTCTAAGTGGGGAGAAGGAGGTGTGAAGTACATACAATGTCTATACACTGTATTTCAGTAGGTAAGCAAAATTTATTATAAAACGACAAGTGGCTTCGCAAGCACTTGTTGGCCACCACATATTGTAGACCTGTACGAGAAGATGGGAGGATCATTATACCAGCTGAGGCACGAAACAAAAAATCCTTCTTCGAGCACTACCTGCTAAACTAAAACCCAACAAATTCCAATGTACTACATACTATGGTTCAAAGGAAAATGAATTTGACCCAAAGACTTTAATCAATAGCTTCTCGGCTAAAATCTTTAGGTCTGTTGCAGCTGCATGTTGAAATCGCGACACGGTAATAATATAGCTCTCGATACGTATCTGCATGTGAAAAATTATTACTTGCTACGACACAGCTCACTCAAGGCACGTCGAGTGGCATGCGGCCCCAAAACCACGTTAACAATCCAACTATTTGATCAGATCAACCTAAGCTTCATTCCGCCAATTCGTTACAAGATTTACTAACAAAATTTTTATTTAATGTGATGTGTTGAGTCAATTCAGTAATTCTAAACGCATGACATTTTCGCGGAGGCGTTGCTTTGCGACTGTTTTTTTCGTTTATTTTACTGCCGTTATTCTATTTTTAGGCAGTGAATAAAAATAATAATATGTTTAGCGAGCAACGTTGCCTCTAATATCTCGACTGAGCATTATTTTTACACAGAAAATTGCATGTTTAGCATCATAATGATACGCCAGTTACGCAAAATGGTAATAGTGCTTCACTAGGTGTATTTAATTTGCCACTTATTGTCGTAATAACAATTATATTCTGCAGACTGACCTAAAAGTGCCGCGGACCCGCAATTAAGAAACGCTGGGTGCCGCGATGGTGTCAATTTAATTTTCGCTCACAGTTAATTTTTTTTCGTTATTTCAACATTCGGGAGAGAATCGCGATCACAGTAGCCTTCAAAGAGCCCGTGGATTTTTGAAACTGAAAACTGAAAACCGAATTATCCGTAAGGTCTGAAAGAGTTGGCTTCGGTGGTTTAGAGTGTGCATTGATTGCGGGTGTGATTTCACGTCTGCGTTTATCAATTTCTCGAATAACTTTGACCGGTTCTCGATCATTTATGCAACACGATATCACTGCAACTAGGAAGTCCCGTGGACTCAAGCACCGCGGCGGGCACGCACTGTTTACATGAAACGAAAATAAGAAAGTGTTCAATCAATTTCGAAGGAAGCACAGTTTCTGCTTTAATTGAATATTTCCGATCTGCCGCGTCCGCCAGAAACACGAGGCTGTGTAAAAATTATCTTTAAATCGTCGGCTCGGCTGCTTGAACCTTTGATTCTTGGTCTACGTATGCTGGTTCAGTGTTGTCGTGGGAGTATCTCCGGCTTCACCCTGCTTAAAACACATTAGGCCTCTCCGTGAACATAAAAAAACCGAAAATAATGGTTTTCAGCAGAGGAGACAACAAAGTAGTGGAGAGAGTAAAAAATGAAAACTGGGATCCTGACAAGGAAATTAATGTGAGAATTGATACAGCACGAAGAACGTTTACAACACTGAAATCTTGCTGGAGATTCACTATGTGTTATGTCGTCTCAGTTATTCTTTATGGAGTCGATGCTTGGACACTCAAGACAGCTACTATGCAAAGAATTGAGGCGGCAGAAATATGGACGTATAGGAGAATCGTTAAAATACCATGGGTTAACCGCGTCACGAATACGCAAAAAAAGAGAACTCCTGACGTTGGTAAACAAGAGGAAGATCTCATATTTTGGCCAAATTTTTCGTAACAGTAAATATAGCATCCTTCAGCTGGTTGCTATTGAAAGAAGGACGTTTAAAGAGGCTGGAGGTAGGAAGTACGGCCCAGGATAGAAATATGCTCGATGAAATGGTCACCAACCTCCTATGAGGACAGGCATCAAAAGAAAAAGATTATTACTTTCGTCCAATTTTATTAGGGTCGGGCTTATTCCGTTTATTCAAATATGTTTGCAATAAACCTAACCTAACCTAACCCTAAACCACTGAAGCTTTGCATAGAGAATGCTTTATAGAGTATCGCTGCTGCTATAAGTAGATTAATCTTAGAGCCAATACGTAAACACTCCAGTATAATAAAAGTAATTGCGTATCGCAATTTAGTTGCTTTTTGCAAAAAGCAGTCTATACATTGACACGACATTGTAAATGCTCACGCATTGCGTGTTTTAAAGAAACTATTTTCCGTTATTATAAACAAAAACTGTGTAATCTCGTATTTTCTACGTTACCTTATTAATTTTTCGGTATCCTTTATATAAATGTAAATTTTAAGTTTGATGGATAACTACAGTGTTTTTGGCTGTATATCAAAACGTACAGCTTCATTTATTTCAATTCTTTTAATATTTTATTAATAAAAAGTAATTAATTATAATGTTTGCAATTTAGAATGTAATTTCGTGAAGGATATCGAATGAAGCCGTAATCATCTGCAGCTGGTCGATTATTGGATATTTTTTTTAAGCGAATGATAAAATAGAGTAATGAAAATCTCCACAACTGTCCGTTTATTAAGTTCACGTTTCTTTTATTCCTATCGCTTTATGCGGTGATATTTATATTCGTGTATCTGCTTAATGATATATTATTTTATAGTGTCGAATAAAGCAAAAAAGATCGTATAACTCAGTCGGACCCGCGGCCCCGGGCGCAGCTTTTGTTTCCACTTCTGATTAGATCGATTCTCACGATATTTTAATAACTATAAAAAGACTTTTTCTTAGCGATTGCCCTTGAGCACTTATTATTTTTTCAAATCGATTTAATTGCGTCCTCCAAACAACTCACTAAAGCGAATATACTCACCTCCAGTGCGGGCAGCTCTCGTTTCACAAAGCCTTCCAATAGGAAACATTTGCCATAACTTCACAATTCATTTAAAAACGTTAAAAAAAATATATACATATTTATTTTTCTAAATTTTAAAGTCCTCTAGGTTTTAATTATGTATGAAATGGAAATTCCCCGTTACCTGACGATATTATTATATAAAATACGTGGTCAATTATTTTTACAAAAAAACGCCATTCAATTTTTTAATTGCTGGCTGATAAGTATCGTTTTAAAATTCATTAAATAAATAATAAATAAAAAAAAACTACTATCAGATTAATTAATTTATAATATATACTATTAAGTATTTGCTAAGCATTGTCAGGTATGAGAATATTATCTTCATACTGTATGTATAAACAAAGGAAGAAAGTCATAAGTCATGGATTTTTTAACAATCAGCTACACAAAAAATAGAAGCAGCTAACTTAGACGTTGAATGCAAAAACTGTTATTTGATCATAATTCCAGTCTTATTTATTTTTTTATAGCTTTTCTCTAAAAAATATTAATTGAATTAACATTGATCTAGTTGCGTTACATGCACGTATCTAGCTCGTACTTGATTGAAATCGAAATTGCACAAATATTACGCGAAAGCCTTTCGAAGCTATTTCATACTACCTAAAGCTCTAATCTTAAAACATAATCATTTATGCTGTTTAAATGCTGATTTTGTAGTACTCCAGTATAGTGGAGTACTACAGTGGTGCAATTAACATCATCTCACAGAACCGATTTCTGAATCACAGGTTAATTTGTTTAGAATGAAGCCTTGCTAGGTGCTTTTTGCTAGGAGACGAGTTGCTTTAAAATCATAATACCTAAGGTATTAATAAAAAAAATATTTATTAAAAACACGCAAGCTTGTCGTGTGACCTTTGTGAATATAGTTTTAAACATAAATATAATTAAAACTCATTGATTATCGCTTTCAGTTCGGACGAAGAGCAGGAGGGCGTAAGTCGCACTAATCCGCTGAAGCCTTTGACCGGACTCAATTATCTCAACGAAATCTGAATTGCAGCTATTGGAGATACAACAAAATTAACCAAAATATTTTTATTTCTTAAATGTATATATATAATAACTTATCTGGATAGTGAGGTTGGCCACCCCTGAGCGAGGAGATCGGCCCGGCCGCGCCCTATCGCGGTTACGTTTATTCTGACAGGATAATATTTAATATATCACACTTAAGTTTTAATGCTTCACTTCCTCTCCGTATCACCTCGAGCCAGTCCATTTTTTGCCGCAATTCAAATCGTTACCCGTCAGTGCTTAAGCGAAATCAATTATTTATCTACTAGTATAATAAAGCAAAGATTTTACGGGTTGTGCATGCCTGCCATAAATTAAATAATATTTTTACTACTTTGTCATTTTGAAAAACTTTAAGAGTTTGCTATAAATAGAGACATTTGAAATGTGGCTCCATAGGAGAATACTCATAATACCATGGGTCAAGATAACTGCTGGCGATGGTAAAAATGCGCAAGGTATCCTAAATACTGCAGCTGATTTTCAGGAAAAAATCGCAGGAAAAAGAGCCATTGGAAGAAGGGAATCAACATGGCCCAAGATAGAGGAGAAGCACCTGATGATGGTGGTTTAAAATGATATCTTGATTTTATAGTTTTGGTCTGTAACCATCCACTGCAAAGATATACACATTATCAATATTTTGTTTAAATAAACACGGTATATTTAAAAATGGGAATAAAGTAACAATATAAACAATGCTTTGGTGTGGATAGATTGTGTATGCAATTTTGATATTTTCTATAGAAGCTGCATAAACGAGGCTATTTTATTGTTGACGACTTGTTTCGATAGTATGTCCGCAAATATTAAAATAACACTGCTCATGTGACTGTTTACAACTAGTTCATGGTAGTAGAAATATCATTTGATACAAACCACCTGGCAAAAATGACTCCCACCTCCTATGACGAAAATATGTTGGGTTACTACCGCCGCCACTGTTTGGGTTAAAAATTGTTATTTTTACTATTAACAATCATAGCTTGTTTTTATTAAGTGAACAACAAATTGTTCTAGTCGATGCGAATAAAAGTATTGAATGAGATTTATATCTGGCCATTGTCTAAATCGTGAGCCGCCGTGCCCAAGTCCTCGATTGTCGTGGCCCACTTATAAAACTGACATCGAAAAATAACCATTTATAAAAATTCTTTAAATTATTCTTAAGATAATAAAATGGTAGGGAGAAGAATTCGGTTATTATTATTCAATCAAAAATTTAATTCAAAACGGGGTCACGAAGCAAGAGAAAAACTACTTTTTAAAATTAACATAAATACGATTCCATTAATTCACACATTAACATCTGTTTACATAAGCCACAAAGTACATTATGTTTTATTCATTTCTGAAAGCATATAATGCGATGAAACATTCTATTATTTTTTTATTTTAACTATGAATATGAACTATGAATTTATTTTAACTCATTTCTCGTCGGATCAGGGGAGGTTATTTCCGAGGACCAAAGCACGAGTATTCGCAACGAAATCTATAATACTTGTCCAGCATGGTGATTCCACAGCTGAGTGATACCGTCCTTCTTTATGGGTAAACGGTGGTTGTCTGGTAGCACCCTCGAAGAACCCCCATGACTCCCATTCTTCTCCATCGTTGAGTCCAACACCATCAGGAGCCACTGAGACGGTGTGATTCAATTGAAATTAAAAACAAACATTTTGAGACATTGGTATTTTTTCCGATAGCTTTTCTAAATGTTATGCGATTCTGAATATTTCAAATTGAGTAAAAAAAAAAAAAAATGGGGCCATTCATCCGTTTTCAAATAAACTCACTGTACTTAAAATGCTGCAACGACATCGACGCGGTGAAGTACCGAGATAATGACGAATAAATTACCGTCCAGGAGATGTCGATTAAAAAATATTTCTCATAGATTTTGACGACATTTCTGACATTTCTCACGACACTCGCTCATGATGGATTTCCAATGCCCCCCCCCCCCCCCCCCCCACCCCCGAAGCACCCGGTCATTTTCTAAAGTCTGTGCACAAATCTACATACAAGCACCAAGTCAAGGCAAGTCTGTCAGGCTTCCAGGATCACAACACTCGAAATAAGTGTTGCTAATCAGGATCAAATAGGTCTTGGACTTTTTTTTACATTTTCAAAAATATATATATTTTTTTTTTTTAATAAGTGTATCAACAATTAGCAAAATATATTAACAAGTCGAAGTATTAACGCAGCAAATTAAGCAACAGGTAATGTCATTTGTATATCCATAAAAAGTGCAACTATGATCTTCTCTGATGCGTAAAATCTAACAGACGACTAGATAATGTACTTTCAGTTCAATATTTAATAAAGCTCTTAGACTTCTTCCCTAGTTTACATATTGTATGCCATATTTTTTTTACCCACAGTGCCTCTAGACGTCGACACAGGACTGATTATACTAAAAAAAATACTTGCTGATTTTTCATACAACTGCACTTGGAGGACTGTGAAGGACAACAACACCGATTCATCGGCCGTGACCGAGGAAAATAGAAAGTGAGCCCACGTGGACCTCACTGTAAAGTAAAGTTGTAATATTATTATTTTCCTGTTTACTTTGATTTTATCTCAGTTTTTCTAGTAATTGCCCTCTGACTTATTAGTGTATTACTTAAACTTTTTTTATGAACACGTATCAGTTGATTATTCCATTAAAAGATAATGTTTTTTTTTAGTGATCTTAATTATATATTAAATGCTATAATTATAAACATTCTAATGAAGAAACACGAGAGTTATTGTTGTATCTGATTACTTGTGTACTTGTGCTGCGTACATAAAACGCCACACCAGCAAATTACATTTTGCATACTGATAACAAGACTGAGATGTTTCTTCCTGAGAAAATAATATTTCAATATCTAATATTGGCATCCAAGAGGTCGTATATGCTTAAAAAATAAACATTGATACCTAATACATATGCAAATGCATCGCATGAACTAAATAGTGGTATATAAGAATACGTCAAAGACCTTCTGCATATTTTATTACTCTCGCTCGTGCATAGGAAAAGAGTAAGCTAATATTTTTATTTTTGTAAAAAAAAAAAAAAACAATGCCGTATTACTATGCAATACCAATTTCGTAAAGCTCAAGCTTGTGTGCGTTGTATTACAACAGTGCAGTCAATAGTGTGCAAGGTACAGTAACGATGGGCAGAATCTAACATTCATAGACGAATAATCGATTCTTTGTAACATTCGATTACTTCAATTACCGATTGGTTTCTGATTTGGTAACAAATAATTCACTTGACGAAATCGCAGTGAATTATGGATTATAAATTAGAATTGCTGATTCGAACTGTTCATTGTTAACTTTTGTTATGACATTAATTAAATAATTCATTAATTATTCATAAGGTGAATTTGGGAGCATGCTGCATAACCGGGAAGGAATAATTAGCCGACCACTATTGCGGGACACCCGAATGACCGAAATAAATTACCTAGGTCGGGTTAAATAATCATTCGATTTGTCGATTATAAGTCGATTTATTTTATGACTTATTTAAGGCAAGTCGGTAGAACTTGACTGGCAATGCCCATCACTATCGTGTGTGTCGGAAGGTTGTACAAGAGGAGTTGCCGGGAGGCTCTGCAGCCGGCAAAGGAGCGTTATATCGTAACCTATAAAGAGCAACTTCACGGGAGGCTAGGCTACACCTTACAAACCAGAATTATGTAAACCATTTAAAGATTAGAAAGAAAATCAAAATCAAATCATGTATCAAGATTAAATTTTTCGTAAACTTGCAATAACTTATTTTTTTCAAAAGTGTGGTTAACCAACCTCTCCAGCTTATCGTGTGCGATATACCGAATGTGATAAATATCAGTTATTGCGTGATTACGTCATTATTTTCAAGTGTTTTCTGAAAATGTGAAACTGCCTCGAAGTGAACGGAGAGAGCCGAGCGAAGCACGCACCAAACAAAGTTACACCAAATGCCGACTAATTCCTAACTTCATGCTCGCTTTGCTTGGAAGCCAAGAGCTCACAGTGCTGCATCAGCCCTACCGCTTGAAACCAATGCTCGAGGAAGCTGAGAGCTTGTCTTCAATGCAACCCGAGTTTGCTACTAGATGCGGTTATCTCCGCTATCGTTTTCCTCATAAATCTGCCATACCGACCACTGGCCAGTTCGAGACGTCCACTTCAGAAGCTTCCGACGTCCTTCCGTTCCCCGAACGGGTGACTTGCCCATTACCATGCAAATTTAATACTTTCGGCCATGTGGGCGACCTTGGTATTTTCTGAGCTCTCTCCTAGTCACATCCCAACTCTGGTCTCTCGCTGGGCTTCCTGGAATTCGAGAATTCACTAACGAATTCCAAGTCTTAGCTTAGCAAATACTTTGATCATCAAACACTGTGAAACCCTGACCCAGAATGTATGACTATGCGCATATTAAAAATAGTGTCTCTCTACCACAATCATTGGTGACCGAATTGCATCAATATTGATATATACTATATGAGGTTTTTTTTTTTACTTTTTTGCGTATTATTAATAAATAAATCATAAATTAAAAATACTATTTGAATCCACGTGCTCCTCAACAGTGAGCAACACAGGTAAGCCCGTTATCATCTAGCCATCTAGTGTCTCTCAAATGGGGACTATGCAAATGTGTATTGTAACAGTAGCAATAAAAATATTTTATCAAATAATAACTCCGCTGGATTGCGACACGCGTTATAGTCCAAGTTTTTAGTACACAGATGAACGAACGAAAGAGAAATTATACAGATGAGTAAATAAGGAAGACGACACGCGCACTTGTTGCGCAATAACTAACCGTGCATCGTTATTAATATCCAGGAAGGCAAATCCACTAACTTCGTAATAATCTGACAGTCCCCCACAGTAAATGAATAAAATTTTAATAAAATAATAAGGTCTCTTTCGCTCTACAGAGGCATCGTCAAACTGGGAAGACCTCAGGAAAATTATTTTGGTATTCACGGCAAATAGACCTTAAAATGGGGGTTAAAATCAAAACAGGGGGTGAATGTGGCCTGCGATAGTTAATAGTTACGATTATTATTAATAATTATAATAATATATGATTAGTGGGTTTATTATACAATGTGCAAAGTAAGTGATTGAATAATTTTAAAATAGGTGTACATGTATTTGTTTTTTTGTATGCTTGGTTGTAAGAGCCACATTTACCGATTACCTGTAAAATTGCTGTTTTCTACAGTGGTTACCGTATTTATTGTAGTTTGGAATATATTTATGAAATGATAATGTAAAAGATGTATGCCATTGTATCAATACAGTTGAGTATTTATTTATTTCAAAAATGAGCTTTTGAAAATTACACATGAAATTTATCCGAATACGTGCCGTAGTAGTAGACAATTATATTTAATATTTATATATGGATGTTTAACAGTTTCCCTATTGTAATGCAAGATCTTACAACAAGTCTACAACAGTATTTAAACCACCCCTTCTCCCCGCGGCGTATTATTTCATTTGCTGAATTATGGAGTGCTCTGTTTATTTCACACTCGAGGCGTGTACAGTAAAGACAATAGCCGCGCCCCCATGTTGCCCCCATGTTGCCCCCATGTTGCCCCCATGTTGCCCCCTGGTGCCCCCCCGGTGCCCCCCAGATGCCCCACATTCACCGCCGGGGCTTTACTTGGCGTGATTCATATATTACTAGTAAAGCATAATAAAACCAACGCAGCAGCCCTGAGACCCGCGGCTGTCGGCCCGAAGGCTGGGGCTTGAATTGATACTTGGACTTCAAAAAAATTGCACGTAAACCCATTCCGTTCACTCGGTATTGTAGTGTGAGTTTTCTAGCGAATAAAGGTAATAGATAATAATAATATTTACAAGTCGGGGCGAGGTTAGAGTGTCGCTACACGAACACAGAACTGAACGAGCTACAGATACTTGTGATACATACACATTAGATTTTAGTTCAGAAAGATCAAGCAAGCACATAAAAATACTAATTGTTAACATCGTATATACTTCAGCAGCAAACATTTTCAATTTAACATTTGCATATCAAATAAATAATATGTATACCAGAAATCAAATATCAACCGATTAATAATGATCAAGTCACTCTTCAAGTTATAATCTGTCCTTATGCATAGGTTCGATATCTGCACAAACCATCTTCGACTGAACAGAAGCAGGCGGGAAGCAAACTACATATATTTTTAAGATTCGCCTTTCAAGATAATAATCGAACTGGCCAACTAAATACTGAGACAACGTGAATGTGTGTCAAAATTAATTATAGCCATCACGGTAGAACACGGCCCGGTAGATTAACAACACGAGCTCTGTACACTGAACGATCTGAAATTCATTGTCATGGGCGATGGTTTCAGGCGAAAAAGACGGACACGAAACTTTTTTCATGTCAGGGGTAGCCAACAAGTCGATAAGGAAGCTAATTTCGGTCGATCGCTCGCGATGTCTTGACATGATAAAAAGAGCACTAATTAAGAATATATTTAGTATTGTTGCGGATCTACATATTTATATAAATCGGGTGACTTTTTGGGTTCGTTAAATGATTATGCTGTTCTTCACGTAGATATATACGTATGTCTGAATCGTATCTACCCATAGCATAGTATATACAGAATATGTATTTCACACCTCCCTCTCCTCATTTAAACTACGCTACAAGTCGATCGCGATACATTTTTAAGATAAAAAGTACATCTTATGGATACTGAAGTTAACCACCCCTATTGTAGAAGACTCCTCAGGTGACCCAGGTACTTCAACACCCTTCGCCTTGCCATGGTAATCAAGGGGTGTGGATTCAAATTAACAGGTCCACCGGTGACCTGCTAATTTTTTTCGCAATTTTTTTCCATTTTCAATGTACGACTACATCTATGGATAGTAAATGCTGTGTGAATCTTTCCAATAAAATATATTTCAAACTTGTTTTATCGTAAGCATAGTGTATAGACATAGTGTGTATTTCTCACCTTCCTCTGCCCACTTAGATTACGCATATGACAACATGTCGACCGCGACACATTTTTAAGATAAAAAGTAGATCTTATGAACACAAAAGTTGGCGACCCCTGGCACAGTAAGTCGATATTATATTTGCGGGTTTGGAAATATTACATTATTTCTATTATACTCATAAACGTGCTCAAATGCGACGTTTATATATTTTCTATTTTTCGGATAAAATAACAGCTTTTTACTTCTTATGGAAAGATAATTAGGTTTTTTTACACTATGGAATTGCTCTACAGTATAACATATATATAAATAAAAAGTTTTCAGCTATTAGGTTTGGTGGCGCGTTTAAACAGATAACCATATATATACATCAAAAAAATATATAAATTATTGGTTTTGGTTTACTACATCTTGGATCAACCTGTAAAATTTTCACTTTCGTGGGACGATTTTCCCAACTACCAGGAAAACCAAACGACGATTTTATATCGCACGCCGAGCCCGCAGCCCCGCAGCCCCGCAACCCCGCAGTCCCGCAGCCCCGCAGCCCCGCAGTGCCGCAGCCGCCGGCGGCGGGGCAGGCGAGCCAACCGCAGCAGCGGTCAGGCAAGTTTTACTTTCTTCGTTATCTCCTGCCATCACCGGCAGTGACAGCCCGCGCCGGTCCCGGGGCCTAAACTACTCTTTAACTAACTAATACGATCACCCCTAAAACCTCCTACCGAGCACCATTAAAAAATATCCACCAAAAAGCTAGAAGACTATCGAGCAGTTCTTTTCAACCACATCATAAAAAAACGTACATCTATAATATCTCAGATGGGTACGGCTAATCACACTCTATTTGCATTGCAGCTCGAATCACTACCAATGTATCAATGATAGCAATGAAAAGTTAATTTTTTTTAATATATGTCATCTTGTATATATTTATTTCAAATCCAATTTTGATATTTATAAAATCTATACGAAATAAACTGGAATAATATATATCTTAATCAAGCGTCCAACTCTTCTAAGTATGTGAAAACATCAACCGCGATATATTCAAAACTAACGCCAGTGAACAAAAATAATACGGCTTATAAACAACGCTCGGTAGCCCTGCCAATAAGCAAAGATTGTGTTTTTTTTATTATTATTTAACATCAATGAGATAAATTGATGGAGTGAAAAAAAAAACACGTTTACATGATAGCATATTTAAAAACACGTATGGACGCACGCCACTGACAAAAAGTCGGCATTGTCTAACAAATTAATGTAGGTACCTAATTACATTTTTATAGAAATATCACAGATATTAGACTTAATTATCATTTATTCCCTGAAGGATAATTGTATAAATATTTTTTTTTTATATCATAAAATTACATAAGAGTCGTGTACGTACCTGAGATAAACAAGCATCCCATAAGAAGAAGAACACCGCCCGTCCGATCCATGCTTGTCAATCTGGACATCTTAATCCTAACAATTAGAAATACCGCCTGCTAATGGGAAAATTAAAAATCAACGGATGAATAAATCCAAGTTTGTTTTGTAAACAAAATAAAACTTCTGAGCTCGTTTCGTGGCGACGTCAATGAGGATTGACGCGAGTCGCTACTCGCGGGTGGTTATGTGTTGAAAATGAGCTGAGTTTCATGCGGCGGGTGCATTATTGGCACCGGCTGAGGAAGTCCACGGCGCACGAGAGGGACGAACGCGACCGCCGGGCGCCGACTGAGGCAAGCACTGGCGGGGGGCGCGGGGCGGAGACTTGGCAAGGGGCAAGAGGCAGGAGGCAGGGGCAGGGGGCAGGGGCAGGGGGCAGGGGCGCGGGGAGCAGCGCGACCTCCCACCTCCCGCCTCCCGACCGGGCCTCCGCTCGCCGATCGTCCATTCAAACCTATCCCATTCGCAAAAAATACTTTTTCTCAATAACGAAAATAGAGAAACCCATGCACGCCACACCTTCTCAACCCCACACCTGCGCGCAGCATCAGAATATACCACACACCGCATTGTAAGCATAGCCCTAAATCAAACCTTGCGAGATGCTCCCTCTTCCCTACCGGATACTCTTATCACGAGAAAAAAAATTAGAAGTAAAAACCTCAATACACGAGCGAGTTAATATTTTACAGGTAATAATTAAACATTATCACGGTTTTAGGGATAATTATGATTGTCAGATTTTTGCACTTGCAAATACTATTTTAGAGTTGCTACAGTGATTAAATCGAAAATTTTATTAGCCAGGGAGAATTAAGAAAATGGGGTAATTCGTATACGCCACCACCTATAAGCCACACTTTGTAATTGTCAATTAACATAACAAATAAAGATTGTGTATGAGTATTTTCCCTACACAAACTAAATAACGAAAACAAAGAAACCCAAGTACGCTACCACCCAAGCCTCATGTTGTAAGCCCTACGACCTGCGCGTAGAATCAGGAGACAGCCACACACCAGTATGCAAGCATAGCCCTTACAATTATTATAAATTAATATTTTAAAAATTGACAATTGTATTTATTTATTTTTTATAGCAAATCGATAAATTATATATACCTACATTGATATAATTTTTGTGAAAGATTATAGACAAAAAATATAAATAAAATAAATTACTGGCAACACCGCATGCTTGATCCGACCTGTATCAGCTCCCCATCTGTCAACAACCGGTATCGTAGAAATTCAGACCAAATTGTCAACAGAGCTCACAGCCTGTGTTACCTCGTATGTCGTAAGTAAACTTGTTTGTTTCCACTAAAGAGTAGTAAATATATATTTTTTCAAACTCGAGTAATGTTTAAATCGATTTAAAATGGAGACAACAATGATGCGGGCGTTATGTATCAACTGCAAGCAACCCTTCAGTTTGGCTGGTAAGTTCATTTGTTTCGTTGTTGTAACATAAGTTTTATGAATGGTGATTGTATTTTTTCAAATACCAACATTTTCTATATTATATACTTTAATAATATTGGGTATAAATAATTTAAAAACGATAGTATCCTCAAATCAAAATGAACATTCAATATATTGATATCACTTGAATTGCTATTCAAGAGATCAAACCGAGGCAGCATGTGTTTCGTCGTATGTCGTCAGTAAACTTGCTTGTTTATGTTAAAGAGCAGTAAATATATTTATTTCCTAAGATATTCATTAACTGGTAATGTTTTAACCTATTTAAAATGGAGACAATAATAAATCGAGTGTCGTATATCAACTTCAAGCAATCCTTCAGTTTGTCTAGTAAGTTTATTTGTTTCATTGTTGTAACGTAAATTTTATGCATGGTGATCGTATCTATTCAGATACTATTCCATACAGTATCGATTCAGATACTAACATTGACTCCATTATATACTTGAAAAATCAAGAAATCAACCAAAGAAATATAATTTTTCTTATATATTACATTGTTACTTTACAAAATATAGAGATAATCATATTTAAGCTCAGCCTCATGATAGGAAAGTTTTCAGATCATTCAAAGGTCATTAAGCACGAAAGTGTAAGTGCTCTGGTCACTAATGGCCAGCCAATTTGGTTTTAATCACTTTTGAATATATAAAAATTTTAAAGTCTATTATTGTAGCAAGCCGCCACCTCATTCGTTTTCAATTTGTTATATTAGCATCATTGAATAACTAATAGTCATCTCACACTCATGACAATTGCAACTGCCAAAAAGCCTTTGAAAGGAAAAAGCACTCACTCTTGAGGAATGGCTTGAAATATTTTTTTCAATTTACAACCACAGAATATATTGAATTCGGGAAGGGAATTCACTATTTTTTTTGCTTGTATGGACTGCCGAACACTGCTTACTAGAATTTGGATATTGTTTTTACATTTACTTTAAAAATTCAATCAAACTGTTTGAAATATACAAAATGTATTCAGGCTTACTTAGATTAAGGTTATAAAATAATAATATAAATTGTTAAATGTACATTTCAATATTTTTGTCCACAGTAGGCCGCACTCCCCACTTAGTTAAATGTGGTCATTCTGTCTGCGAAAAATGCTTGATAGGAATGATAAAATGTTTCCAAATCATCAAATGCCAAGGATGCCAATCAGAAATCAACATCGCCCCGGACCAGATGACGCTTTTAAATAAAAATATAAGAGAGAACATACCGGAGATATTCCCTATAAATTATTACATTTTTGGTGTGCTGTCCTACAGGGCAGCTCAAGTCAACAGTATACAAAATAATTTAAATAAAACACGACAAGAAATTAACAGCATGGTAAATTAGTTTTTTATGTATATAGTTTCATATTTAATACACTAAAAACTATATATTTTATTCATAAAAGTATATTTTAAAGTATGCAGTGTTTTTTTACTGTATGAACTGCACGTCACCGACTTATATGTATTTTATAGTTCATAATTTAGGTTTAGTAAATACAACGATTATTTATTCCAAAACTTTAATATTAAATCAATATATAAACTCTTCGCTAAATTTAATTTCATATTATGTCTTTCAAACTGATAACCCTTTAGACAGCCCTCAATATATGAGGCGCACTGCCCATGCAGGGCAGAACCACCTAACCCTTTAGTGCACTTGAGCGTTGTGATCTGAAAATTAACTACTATTACTACTAGTAAAATATTGGAAACATTCATCACACCGTGGTACTTTTTAAAAAATTATTTTAATATTGTTACAACTCTCACCGGGTATTATTATCGCATTCCATATTGAATGAAGGGTATTTTCTTAAAACTGTTGGAGCATGATACTATTGAATATTCATTGACTATTTTTGTAATATTTGTAGTAAAACCTAAATCCCTTCAAAAACATGCCTTTATCAACTGGTATAAAATAAAATATATTTTCATAATTTTATAGTGCTGTGGTGGTTAAATTTATCATAAACACGACACTGTCTGCGTGGATCTGTATATTGCCACAGTGTCTTGGCCGATTTTATATTTTTATTTTGCATTCAAATTGAACTGCATGCTGAGATTTTGAAACCTGCTTCGACCCTATTCAGAGACACATTTTGATTTATCATCCTAAATCTAAACATGGCAGGAACATTTGGTGATTTCATATAAATCAACTATTTCATCAGATTGTTGTAAAATCATGGTTGTATTTTACCAAGTGAGCTTTTTTAAATTTTATTTATAGTCACTAAACTACGATAAGCTATTTTGGAAACTTTTTGAGAAAATATTTCTTGAGAAATAATTTAAATAGTTAACAGCTTCAGACTAATATCTAGAATTTCCTTAAGAAAATTGGAGCATGCAATTTAATGCACAACTTACCTAGTAAACCATGCAGGGTACTTATAATACAAGACATTTTATATTCCAGTAATATGATAATATGAATAGACTTTCTTATATTACAAGTACCTGTATTGTCCATTAAGATTATTGTGCATTCAATAATCCTCTTTATATCCCACCGGACTAAACCATTTGATAATATTAACATTACAGGGTCAAGCCTACAATAAATATTATCCAGCAGCATATGACATGAACAACACACAATTAGCAAGACAAATGCAACAAAAAGATCCAACCAACAAACCACACTCACAAGGTAACCAAACAATATTATAGTTTAAATCCTTAAGGTATTGATAATGAAAACAGTTTTGCATTCCACTTTTAGCGTGTCTAATGAAAGACAAAAACAAACTGAGATTTCTATGTGAAGTTTTCAATGACGATTAATTCTTGTAGCATCTGCATGTCTTAAAAATAATTACTTATTGCAGATTTGGAAAAACACATTAAGCAGTTGGAAAGCTGTCCGCGCCATCCTAACAAGATGTCGGAGGTATACTGCACCAAATGTGACATAGCCGTGTGCGTCAAGTGCATGTCCACTTGCGGCAACCACACCATCCTCAACCTAGAAGACAAGGTACCCTCTTGAGTTCAAGTAGTAAATGTGAAAATCCAACCTTTCTCTAAGGCATAATGTGACTATTGAATATTTAAGAGATTTCAATCAAACATTAGCACAGATACATCGTTTGCAGTTCACTTTACAGGCCAATGCTGGCCGAAAGGATAATAGGAAGGTGTGGGTTTGAATCCCTCCTAAGTTTCAGCACTTTTTGGCTTAAAAATCTTGTGAACAAATATCATTCAAAATTAATTTAGATTTATCTGATATTCAGTACTTCACAGACCCTCAGTCAGACCCACCCGAGGGTTCATGGCTGTCTGCCATCCTTGTAATGTCTCAAAAAAATTCTAACTTAAAAGAGTAACCCTAATCTGTTGCAGAATCTAGAATATGACGACACTAGTGTCAAGCAGCTAAGGGATGCCGCCAAGGAAGTACTTTTGAGGATCAACCAAAAAACACATGTAAGATCAATGAAAATAACTATCTATTCAATAGTATTTATGTTTATTGAAAGCCATTAAAAGTTTGTAGGGGTTAGTACCTACATCGGAACACGTGTCTTACGGCCTGTTGGAATGTGACATTCGACCCTTAATCCATTAGATATTTTATTAGACGGCCCATTAAAATATGACCTAAACCCATAGTAATTAGTGGTCAGTCAAAAGGCGATCGTATTGCAGGCGAAATGTCCCCGTAATGAGACACCCCCTGATACGTGGGATTCTTCCTGTTTACGCTATCCACAAAGGCAGCGGGACCCTATATAAGCGGCTTCCTCGTGCCCCTCGCCAGAGAGACCTCACGGCATCGAAGCAGTAACCACGTACATTTCTATTCAGTGTAGTTATACTGAATAAACTACGAATATGCAAAAATTTTGCCAGCCTTCTGATTTCCAACCATACATTAATCCTGCAACCACAACATCACATCAACGACATCGGAGACAATAACACATCATTAATCATCAACGAAAAGTTCCTTAAATTTTTCATATAAGATTCATACATTCAACAAATGGAAAATTTCCATGCTCAAATAATCTGATAATATGGAGTTTATAGCCACGTGCTCTATAAGAGTAGGAGACAGGCACGCAAGCATTCAAATGTTATTGCCAGTGAAATGCAGTGAAAAGCCCGCCTTGATACATCTCTGGCATTTTCCTTGTATATAGAGAAATCACAAAAATCTGAATCTGTAAAGATTTTCTCAAAAAGTTTTCCATCCCTTTAAATCTGAAAATTTCTTGGTCTGCCTGAGACTCCGCAGTCAGCATGCAAACAAGTGTACCATGGGGCTGTTGCTGACTCTTCATGTGGCTCTTGTGTAACTAATGTTTACGAAGGGTCCTTAGATGAGTGATCCCTGACTTGCGGCTGCGTGCAACCTGTTTATACTTTTTATTGTATAGAGCAACAATTTTTTGATCCGAATCTCCCGATTTATTATATTATGGCCTAAAAATAAAATAAATATTATTACTACTATTAACTTGACTGTGATGAAATATAACTATAGGTTAGAACGTTGGAACCCATACTCGATATGGTGAACAGTATCTGAAGATGCACTATTAATATGAATAATTCAAAGACAGAAAACTATCTCTGGTGTATTTTTATTTTTAATTTATTACTGTATATAGTTATATAAACAAAATTGTACACCATGTTTCGTATTGTGTGTCAGTGTTATTATTATTACTACATAAAATCAGTTTTTGTTTTTCTTATTTAGGAGATCAAGCAGCAATTAGAAATTTCTGATACCAAAGAAAATGGTTATGAAGAATCACTGGACAGGGCCATATCCAATCACTTTGCTCGAGTATATGGAGTCCTTCAAGTATTACAAGACAAACTGGAGAGCGAACTCAAGCTGAGTCAATCTGGCCTTTCCGACGCCCTGAAGAGCCTGACCTCCAGCGGCCAGGACATTGAGCAGCTGCTGGAGTTGACGGATGCCTGGTTTGACGAGAAATACAAAGACAAGGTTGGTGTACAATTGCTAACATACCACTGCTAATCATACCTGTGCTGTTGCAGAAATAATATCTATTATCAACATCTCTTTAAACAACAGACTTTTTTTACTAGAACACATGTTCTTGGTGTTTTCGCCATATGTATTTTTTTTTCTTTTCAGTTCTCCAAAAAGTTGTGATATATCTTTTTTCCTGTGTGCCCATCACTTCTTCCCTATATATTTCATTGATTTCAGATCAACGTCTGTACAGTGGTAAACCATTTAAAGAAGGCAATCCAGACACCTTGGTACACATCAGAGAAACCGAACAACCAAACTCAGGGGGATGATGTGTAAGTATTTTATTATCTGGCTAATATGCTTGTGGAAAATTCAAGTGCTCAAAACTGCAGCAGCACTCTGCTATCAATCAATAAATTCTATTTGATATTTTTTTTATATAAGACTGTTCTCTGGTTATCAAATATCCCAGCTGATCATCAAATAAAATTGAATCAACACATTGACCTTTCAAAAGCCATCATTAAAAATGGCTTTATGGCAAACTGAGTTAATATGATAATACAATCACATTAGCTTGAGATCAAACGGGTCGACTTGCGGTCAACAATTAACCATTCCAATCTCCAAGCCATGGAGCTGACTGGACCCCGGTGAAGCTTCAGCACTCAGCAATGTTCCTGTGTTTCGTGCGTGGTGCTTCTGCTGAGGGATGCGGCTCATATTTTTTCCATCTGCTTCCGACAATCAATTACAACAAAGGCATTCTCATTTAATTACACTTATGTACTAAAAATAGACCTTAATTAAATAAAATACATTGTTGTACAGGTTTACTGTAAATGAAGACATTTTCAACCAAGTGGAGAACCACTGTCGACTCAATTTAATCAAGAGTGACTTGAAATTGCTGCCCACGGCTGAGATTCCCCCGGATGCAGAACTGCCGCCCTTAGTGGAAGCTTTTGATGCTGTTTCTCTCCGATTTGGCAGTGAGACCCCCTCATTATTAACTGTGCCATATCCTATCTTGCTCTGAAGAATCACAAACTCAAATCTTTTTTGACGCTTTCAGGTAGTTTCACGCCAAAGAGGCAGCTGGACCTGGGTGAAGTAACCGACCACAGCTATAATCACAATGCGGCCATCTCACCTCCACTTAAATCTCAACTAGAAATCAAAGCTGTTCTGAGTGAGTTCTCTAAACACTCTTAATGATTATTATTATTATTTCTTTGGTAAAATATTAATCAAACACTTTATTTTTAGACTCCTTTAATCCACCAGCGAATAAATTTACATCAATGGGTTCCATCACTGAGGAAAACAAACACCCGAAACCATTGGTTGTTGGTAATTATGATTCTGGTTAAATGTAATAGCATATTTAAAGTGCTTCACTGTTCACTGTCATATGTTTGCCAATGTGATTGACAAAACCGGCCACATCAATACTTTCAGGGTCATTCGAGAAAGTGACCGTGACCCACATCAACAGTCCTCATGACTTCTACATCCAAAGGAGGGAAATGCTCAAGACCATCGTTCAAATGAACTCAGCTTTTCTCAAAAACAAGAATAACCTGAAGAAGCCCCTCGCTGAGGACATCGCACCAGGTAAGTCTACATGATTCAGTGTACGATAAGTCTGATGCTTCTCTAGGGATCTTCTCTTTGCTAATTCTATATTCATTTTAAGGAAAACTCTTCATAATCTTTGATAATCCAAGCAAAAATTGGGAAAGAGTGAAGATTATCTCGACTTATTCGGAAGAAGGTGTGGACACTTTCTTCGTCCAGCACATCGACTATGGACACACTTCCTATCTTCCAGCAGATTTGTAAGTGTTGACCCTGATAGTTGCGCTTCCTGATGTGATAATGATGATTCATGATGTGCTTACGGTGCAGGCTGATGGTGATGGACCCTCCTGTGATGGTACCGGGCATAGCCCTGTCCGCTCGCCTGGCCAGATGCCAACCCATTGAGGGAAAGTGGACAGATAGTGACAATCTGGCCATGCATAACATCATCAACAGGTACAATTTGTCACATTAATTTTAAACACTCATTTTTCATACGAGGGAGAGGAAAGAGAATGCATTTCAGTTCTTTTATTTTATTTTTATATGGCTTTCTTTAAAAAAATTCCATACTTCAATTATACACTACCAGGAGCACTGGATTCAGAAGGATAACTCAAATGCTTTTTATTTATTGATTTTAAACTATACATTTGACTAATAAAGTAGGCTTCATTCTGACTGCTTAAATTTCCTTCCCATACGCAGAAATAGTGAAATGTGCATCATCATGGTGAAGGATGTGGTTGATAGCATGCTGGAAGTAGATTTAGTAGTATGCCCGCGCTCGTCCGCCGAATGCCACGTGTACATGCAGGAAGCTCTGCTGGTCTTGAATATAGCTCGTTTAGGCAACACCATCAATCAGGTTTGCCGAATTTTTAAATCAATGAAATCCATCTATATTTATCCAATGACATTAACAATCGTGAAAACAGCTCCATCAGGCTCTTGTAAACTTGACTTAATTTGGCAGGTCAATTGGATGAACAACCCTCTCATCCCGAAGCAGCGTTACCTCACCAAACTCAGCCTTGACAGTTTTGAAAATGTAAAAATCAGCCACGTTAAAAATCCTTATGATTTTTACATCAGAAAGGTGAGTCTCAATATTTAATAACCTTGAATATAGTAACCATTACCTCGTACATCATAACTGAATCGTAAAATAATATACCAATATAATCTCACGGACACGCTTGCTAAACTACATTAGATAAAGTCAACTTTTGAGTATGTTTATGTTGTGATTTTATAAGTGTTACTACCCATCCATGTTTATTTTACAGGTCGGTCTTGAGGAAAAGTTTTGTGAATTGAATGAAGATCTCGCTAATGTATATAATATTAATGACGACACGGGAATAATATACACACCCATTGAAGGTATCTTATTAACTTCTTATAATACAATAAGATTTAAAGATAGTGGACAATAACGATGGTCATGTGTTAGGCAGTTACGTGGCCTGTCTGGTGAGGGGGAAGTGGCACCGCGCACGAGTCATGAATCAAAGCCAGCAGACAGCGAAAATGCCTCTTCTGTACCTCGTGGATACGGGGGAATATCTCAATCAGTACTGGAACACCATCAGAGTCCTTCTCCCGCACTTCTACAAACTGGATGAACTGGTATGTGATGAACATGGCGTATTGTGACCGAAACTGTCATCAAAAAAGTGTAGCTGACTATCTTTTAGAAAAGTAGTGCGTTTTCAATTTTGCAATAAAACATTTCTGCTTTTGAATCTCCATTATAATGTCCATTAAAAAAATTCTCCAAAATGAAAAAATATATAACGTTAATGAATCGGAGCTTTCTGCAGTCTTGTATTGGTATATATTATATTTCAATTTATTAATGCTTTATTTATTTCCCAGTGCATTCCGTGCAAGTTGGCTGACGTGAAGCCGATCAAAGGAACAATTTATTGGCCTTCTAGTGCTATCCAGGCTATGAAAAAAATGATCGACTATGATTTTCTCCACTCACATGTGTTGAAAATCAAAACACCACATTCCTATCGACAGATGGTTCTGCTCTACACTGGCCCTGACAGGAAGGTTTGCCTCAACCACGAGTTCGTGCTACAGGGACACGCCAAGCACACGGGTCTTATTAGGTCAGCATTCATGTTCTTCAAATTCAGTTTGTCAGTCAAATATCAATCATCTCCTTTAAAAAATTATCCCTATTTGTGTTTATGTATACTTATACATATTTTATATAAAGAAACTGAATATCTTTTAAAACCTCTAGGAATTTCTCCATTTATCCAAATTTATTAAATTACTTTAATGTTTTATGTAGCGCCTTATCCGTATTCTGTTGGAAACTGAACCAATCTGGTGATGAAAATAAACCCATAGAACGGGAGAATGATGTGCCGTGCCCATCAAATCCAAAATCTCTAGAGCACTCTGGCCCCATGAAACTGGAAGTCAATATACTGTCTGCTCAAAATCCATCCCACATTCTCATCTCCGAAAAGTCTTTTGAAGAATCATTAAACATACTCTGTGACAATTTGCAAAAACACTACGACAAATCAGAACCAAATGACGAAGTCACTTGGAAGAATGGAGACAAATGTGCTGCTTATTCAGATATTACAAAAAAATGGTCCAGAGGATTTATTGAGGATGTCCAAGACAAAACTGCAACAGTGGTCCTCAAGGATAGGGGAGTAACCGAAAACGTGTCCTTGGAAAATTTGAGAATTCTTGATACTGAATTTTTGACTTTAAAAGATGGAGCGATACATTGTCATCTCTCAGGTATCGAACCCGCTCAAGGGACTCAGTGGCCTAATATCACTTGTGAGTTCCTGCAGGAGCTGGCCAGCGACTACGATCGCTTCTATATCACCAAGGATGGTGAAATACAAGATAAAAGCCTGCCTATCAAGTTGTGGATCTATCACGAGTCATCCGGAGATGCCTTGTCTCCCATGACCAAAGAGTGGAAGACCATCAATGACTGCATCGTTCACCAGGGACTCGCCATTCGCTGCAGTATCATCAGCAGCGGTGACAAAGATATTGCTCTGAAACTTCCAGAGGAACTTTCAGCTGTGCCTGTCGACCATGTCAACCTACTCAAGAGGAATTTTGATGAAATAAATATCCAGGATGACGCAGCCCCTCCTGCACTGATAGACGACTGGCTTTCGAGTGAGTCTCTCGCTGACATCCAAGATTTCCAAGCTATTCCGACATATGTCAACGATGACTTTATTATAAATCTCTATAACTCCAAAAAAGCGCAAGTCCTTCAAATGATAAACTCTTTTATTAATTCACACTATAAGGACACAACTGCCAGTTCGCAAGACATGTTTTGGTACTCCGGACAGCCGTGCATCGCCCGCTGGGGGGTGGATGGCAACTTCTACAGGGGACGGGTCGTCAATATTGTGGAGAACATGGTTAACGTTCTTTTCGTCGACTACGGAAACTCCGAAGATTGCCCGATATCGGCTCTCAGAAAAAACATCGTGATGACCCATGTTCCTATTCAATCTCACAGATGCAAAATTGCAGGTGTCGTACCCCTCGAGAAAAAGTGGAGTTCAAAGGTGTTGGATATTATTCACCACCAAATAGTAGATAAGGAGTGCATGATCACCACTCTGGGCCCCGAAAAAGGCGGTGTGACTCCCATCAAATTGAAGATTGCATCCGATTTCGACCTTGGAGAACTACTGATCTCATCGGGTTATGCTAGAAATGACTCCACCGTTGAAATTAACCCCGTTCCTGCAGCCCCTCTAAACCAAAGCGAACCAGACTTCATATTGGACATTGACCCGACCAATGATAATAGCGATGAAATGTTAGGTTCAAATAAGGTAATTGAAGATAATAGAAAATCGAAAACCTCAAGCGATATTGATCTCTCAAATGAAGTACAAAACTCCAATGCGGCTAAAATCTTCGAATTGTATTCCACATTACAAATTCCTACCAATGTTACAATTGAATGCAAAGTTTGTTCTATGCTATCAGTAAATAAGGTCATCGTCAAACTCTCATTAATAGAAGCGCAGTACCAGACTATTCACTTGTTACTGCAGAATATAGCCAGAGACATGCAGCAGGAAGCTGACAGTTTGCCCTTCATTGACGGAGCTTACAGTGACAAGCCTTGTATCGCTCAATTCTCCGATGATCTGTGGTATCGGGCAAAAATATCACAATACGACCCCATAGCCAAGAACATCAAAGTCGTATTAATAGATTTAGGCAACACAGAAATTCTGCCATATAGTAAAGTGAGGGAATCAAAGCCGGAGTGGGTGAGGGTTCCGCCCCAGACACTCACAGTGCTGTTGCGCGGGATCCACAAGCCGGACGGAGTAGCTCCTGCACAAATTGCGACTCTCTTCCAAGAAGCGTTAGCAGGACAATTATTGATGAAAGTCACTTCGCATGAGAATGACACGCTCATTGTCGATCTACTCGACATCGCAGGGGAGAATCTCATTTACCAAAGCCTTATCGATAATGGTCAAATTATCCATTCCTACTAATATAAGCTCACAAATTTTTTTAATTATATTTAATATAGTTTCTAAATGGGTGAAGTAATTTGATTGATTAGACTAAGAGTAAGTAATTGATTAGACAATGAATTTCTAGTGATTCCAGAAGTGTTTGTTATTAATCAATTAGGACTCGAATCAACTGCTACAGATGTTCTGTACTCAATAAAACAATTTGGACATAAGACTGTCCATAAATCAATTATATTTTAAGTAATAAAACGAATAAATAAAACAAACTTTGTTTTCGTAATTAACAAATTTAATGCAGAAATGAAAAACTATACATAAGAAAATTTTATTTTTGACTCAAAATGAACATAATGAACAAATCTCATAATAAATATTACCATTATTGTTAAAATACCTTTTTTGTCAGAAAATTTCACAAATATAAGAAGTAGAAAATTATCCTATATATATTAACTATAATTGAAATAAAGGTTTCTTTGTTTTTATCATACAGACTTAAAATCCATTACGAACAACTCGAGATTTGTATCCCAACACTCCACGTAATAATAATATATATGTATGTATATATTGTATGTACTCAAGTTTTCCCAAAACAATTGCCCTATAATTTTACAACAAAAAACAACGCATCTACTATAGTACTGCCTGCTCGTCTTACTCCCTAGGTGTCTACACGTAAAGGATCCTAACACATATTTAACAAGCATTTTTTATAATTATTTATACTAACATTTCCAAATATATAAGCTAATTTGTGTAAGATACACTTTGGTCTTTGCGAAAATACAATCTTAACGGTAGGATCCGAATGAAAACCTCCGCCGGTGAGTCGGGCTGTAAAGGGATATCTTTTGTACTCTAAAGAAACCAACGCTCGCACTGAGATGTCAGAAATGATATAGGAATCGACCTCCTTATGCTAAAAAAATATCTTATTCATAAAACTAACAGGGCAGTGTCGCGTCGAACCACACTTTACAATCCTTTTAGGTAATTTTATTTGTACATTTAATGACCATATCAGCGGAACACGCGGGCCAACCTAACCCAGTGAAGAATAATCCATGTCTAATTAAATATCTCTTAAGACGACACTTGCAATTTTACCTTGACATGAGAAAACAATAAATGCTTATAACATAGGATTTTTTTATTAAGGGTCTACCGTTAAAAATTCGAAAAGAATACAAATATACTTAAAAATAAATTTCTGAGACCAAATCGTATTTTATTAATAATAATTTAAGAAGTCTTGCGTAATTTTAGTTTAAGAGTTGTTTGGCGCAATTAAGATTGCGTACGGAAGTAAATCAACACCGCAAGGCTGGAGTGCGTCCCGACTCTTCGCACCCTCACTCGGCGTGCGCCCTTCTCGCTGAGTTCACATTTACTTCAGTTCAATCTCACTAAGTAAAGTGATTAAAAAATAAATTATTGCAATAAAAATAATAATAAAAAAATACCAACTGAATAAGTTGACTGTTTATCTGACTATACTATTTGGTTAATAATGATTTTATCAACATAGAAATGTATCGTTAATAGATCAAAAATATAACAAAAACTGAATCCTGTACCAGATAAACACAAATCATATCAAAAACTTTTCTCAAACAACTGAAAAACTCTTACACAACTATAGTATATTGATTTCACAATCGTTAGGCATAAAACCGTAAAAGCAACTAAAAAACTCAGTATGTATTAAAAAAAATCAAGTATAATATCTGATAAGATATATGTTATATAAAACTCTATATAATCGAATGCACACATCTGTAGCCAATCTCACTCGTACTCGGCCGACTGCTCGCCGCTGTACTCGCGCACAACGACTTTTCATTTCAAAGTTCAAAAATAAGCCATTTACAATAACGCGGCTTCATTAATCACGGATGAAACGACATAAATAGAGTGCAATGTTCAATTAAATCATCTATAAAATATATTCCACCACACGAGAACCCGAATGAACTGCCAAGTTTATAATGAGTCCGTGTCGAACTGGGCTCCCTTTGTGATAAGTATGTCTCCGTACGCCTCCTCTTGTGATATCTGCAGGACTTGGAATTTTTTAAGCACTAATAAACTGTAAAACTTTTGAGCCACCTGGAACAAACAAAACATTGTCCATAAATAAACATTTCATGGTGACCAAATTCAAATATATTTTTTCATTTAATTAATTTTGTGTTGGATAGTCGCTGTGACTTCACACATAGATAAAGAAGTAGTTAGCTAATATGCTTCTCGGAGAGTAAACCAAACCGGTTGGCCATATGGTTGTGATTGGGTTCTAGCCATCAAATTTTCTGTCGTTACTTGCAGCAGTGGGTCCGCTTCCTCAGGAGACAGTGCGCTTACCTGCTTGCGTCGATTTCGATGAGTCATCTCGCTGAGCATCAGTTGGCCACGGTCGACAAGCTTGGAGCGCATCTGCCCAAACAGCTGAGCCGCGCGCTTGTTCAGTACTCTCTCTTCGAACTGTTCGTCTGTTTCGTCCTGCAACTGTTCCTCGCCCGGCTGAAAAAGCAAAAGTTTGTCAATAAGCATAAGAAATACAGAAATATCAAGCAAACATGCTACTCTTATGCAAATTTTCAAATTTCATTAGCCGCCATGAAGGCAGCATGCTAAATGACTAAATGCAAAGAAGTTTTTTCACAATCCATACAGAGTTGTAAAATCAATTCCGTAGTCATGGACTACCATGGTGGTTTTCAAAAGATCAACAAATAAGATTTAAAATAAGGATATACTCATATATAGAGAAAAGAGAAAATATATCTTACATGTCCAACACTAGGAGGAAACTCGTAATCATCCTGTGGACTGTGTGGCTGCTGCACATCATCATAGCCCATGTTAGTCATGCACATCCCACCAACTTCCGCCTGGAAAAAAAATCATAAATGGATATATATTTACATTTTAAAATAACTAAATTAAAAGCAAGTAATTAAGTGAATCTCAACTATATTATATTTTAACGTACAACTATAGACAAAGAGTTGCAATAGTATTTGCATTTCAGATAAGAGGGCAATGTGAAATTCCCAACTGTGCGATTCATAGACTTGTGTCCTAAGACTAGTGGAGTCTAAGACCTTGCATCCCTCAGGTGTTTAAAATATATTTTTAACCTGATTGGAAATGACGCCGCATACGGAGCATTTGATACCCTCTCAAGGGGTAAGGCTACTTGCCTTCTCAATAAACCCAAATCTTGAATATTAACTAAGCAACAATCTCAGGGCAAAGAATCACGGTTGAATTTTTCAACCTAAGCCGATGTAGTTTGTACCTGGTAGTGGTGCATGGGCAGGGGCTCCATAGGGATAGTGTGTTCAAGGTCACCGCGGGAGGGTGTGGGAGGCGCGCCAGACACACCCAGGCTGCCCACGCCGCCCTCGCCCAACAGAGAGGATACGTGTTCGGGAGCAAGGTGAGGCATCATAGGCATGTCATCCACCATTCCATGGGCGAGGCCCGCGGGAGTCATGGCCCCATGCAAAAGGCCGCCGTGTCCCAGTCCTGCAGGAGTCATGCCCCCGTGTCCTAGTCCATGTGGTGTCATGCCTCCGTGTCCGAGACCACCTGTAAATTACAATATTTAATATCATATCACTTTGGTGATCTCCGTTAACCATATTCAGTAGTAGAAAGATGAACCACACAAGAATGTATTTTTTTTACTTGGATGCGCATCCAAGTATCTGCGCAGATTCTTCTAATCGGGTCAATATATTCATTGTTATTTTTATTAGTATTAATATGATTCGAGTGTCACAGCCAATGGATCCATATAGCCGAGTTTATGAACCAAGATCTTTGTTTTATAAATGAAGGTTGCACAGAATGAGCATTCTAAATTCATTTGAATTTTACATTTTTCAACTATATTTCTCCCTCACCTGGTGTCATTCCACCATGCTGCAATCCGACAGGTGTCATGCCTCCATGCTGCATCATGTCTCCATGCTGCAGACCGGCGGGCGTCATGCCCCCGTGGTGTAGGCCAGCAGGGGTCATGCTCCCGTGGTGGAGGCCGGCAGGTGTCATGCCTCCATGGTGGAGATCGGCGGGAGTCATGCCACCATGATGGAGGCCTGCAGGGGTGAGTCCTCCGTGGTGCAGATTGCCAGGAGTGAGTCCCCCGTGGTGCAGCCCACCGGGAGTGATACCGCCCTGCAGAAGCGTGCCCGGGGTCAGAGGCCCTAACAGTCCAGGGGTCATAGGCCCCAGTCCGCCTAACATGCCGCCTGTTACAAATAAAACATAACTCTAAGGATAGTTGTATTTAAAACCCTGTAAGTTCAAATAAGCCGTACAGTGGATGTTGATGCTGTTAATCCACAAATTGCCTTCAAATACTGAATATACATGTTTGTGGTGAGAGATCTTTAATTTCAAAATGAAAGCAACTTTTTCTTACTAGCAGGATTAATTTTTTTATAATATTTTTATCAATCATGATGATACAGCTCTAGTTTGTGCCTAGAAAACTTAGATAATTATTTCCTTAAAAAAAACAATCAATAAATGATTGGAAATAATCTCAAAGTGTAATTCATTTAGAATACTATATATTACAAATAAATTTCAAGTGAATTAATATGGTTGAAATGGCACTTAATTTTTTTTTTTTTTTGAAAGCTGGTAGTGCTTAATGTTACCTGGAGTTTGAGGGTCCATGTCGTGAGTGGGAGTCTGCGGGTAGCCTGGCGTAGCGGGGGCCATGAGGTCTGATGTCTCTGCAAGCACAACAATAATTAATATCCATTTTGAGATGTGCAGTCCTGCCATGATACCGGCTTTAATAAAAGAGAATTTAAACCTACCTATTGATGGTTCATACTCCTGGGGGACAGGCGCAGGAGGCTCCATTTCGGGCATCTCTGATATGTGCATCGGGGTCGCGTTAGCCTAAAAACAATCAATAAGCAACTGCAATCGAAATCCATTTCAACATTGTTGAGTACATCAAAACTTATACACTTTTTATAATTTCCGAATTTAATTCTGTATTTTAATTTCGGTAACCAACAGTTTGCATTTTCTTTATTTTTAATTTAAAGATAATTGACTTTAAAAATATCTTGGGCAGATGTAGGTTTGATTCCCATCTGTGTCAACAAAATCCTTTTCCATGTCAACATATTTATTTCTAATACCAGAAAAAAAACATTGATTGTGTAACAAAACTGATTGAAAGACATGCTCTACACTCTCACATGTATGAGCAATCAAGAGCCATGCCACCCCCGAAGACAGATAGTGAGATGAGTACTGACCAGGTCTTCGTGTTTGCGCTTGCGGCCGGAGCGCCGTGTCTGAGGGGCGGGGCCGGGGGACACTTGTGCCACCAACGCCTCAGGCGCGGGCTCTGCACCGCCCTCCTCTGACTCCATAGCACGGTATGACATGTTGCGCTGGTAATTCTGTAAAAATAAACATCATGTTAGAAAAGTTCTTCTCTACCCCGAAAAATTTTTACTAGCAACTTCTTTAAAATTGTGAGTACCTTAAAGAGGCTCCTAGAGGGAATAGGACGGGCAGGCAGGGCGAAGAGTTTCTCCACGCCACCGGTCTCTTTCCAGTGCATGAGCCGGCGCGTGGGCGGCGCCAGGTCCAAAGTGGTTACGATGTCCGACGTGTTTGACAGCTGGTTCTTCATCTCCTCACCGGATATATTCTTCACTTCATCTACTATCAACTTGCGCTTGCGTTTCGCTTTTGTTATACCTGAAGACAAACAAATCCCAAATATTTAACATTACGGTTAGTAAGATGATGTATTACGTATTACTTGACATTAAATATCGACAGAAACTCATAATGTGCAGATACAAATCTCATGTTTTACAGCACAATGATTTTATGTAGAAGTAGTATGATTTAATACATTAGTTATTTAATATATTACCCTTGAGAATGGATGCATCCACAGGTGCCAAAGCAAAGGACTCCTCTTCATTGTGCAGCAGCGTGGTGTGATCTCCTTCTCCTTCTCCCTCACCCTCTCCCTCAACTCCGGGCTCCCGGTGGGGAGGTTCAGTATCAGCATGCACGGGAGGTTCTCCCATGCGACTAGGTGCACGCTCTAGGCATGGCGTGTAAGACCGTTCATCCAATTCCTGGAAATGAAGCCATAATGTTCAATGTATTGTCATATCATTATCATTATTGAAATAGTTCAGTATTAAATTACTAAAAATTTTAGTTCATTATTTCTGATAATATACAACAGCACTTAATGAAAGAGCAGGATTAGTGGAGAGCTGTTTGGTACCTGCGCATGCACGCTGGGCGGAGGTACGCTGGGTGGAGGCAGCAGGTGATCCTCCCCCAGCTGATCGCTGCTCGTGCCCTGTCCTCGCTGAGGGCTGCCTTGCGCTGAGCCATCCCAACTGCAAACATCACCAACAATAGTCATATTAATCATCCGGGTCATAACAATCATTACATTAATACATTACTTTTAGTATTTTTGCTCTAATATTATGTTTATGAAGAATAAATATACGAGAATAAAATACTACCATTTTACAGCAAAAACATTATTTATATTAAATAATTTATTGGTGCATGTAGACAGACTGCATGCAACCATGATAAAAAAAAATTATTTATTATCAAAATAACAATTCTTTCCAAAAAATCATATATATGCCTGTTGAAATGGCATCTTATGGGTGTAGTTTGGTTTGTCTGTCCAACTATAAATATACCTTGAAAAAATAAATGGTGCCCATCGCCCGACTGGCATTCTAGAATGTGCTCTTGGGTGCAAAAATGTTAAGGAAGCCTGGTCTAAGGTCTAGTTATTACCTGTGTGAAGGGGACATGCCCCCATCATAGTGGTCCATGCCATCGTCATCATCATCAGAGTCGTGACGATCGTGGGAGGTTGGCGGGCGCCGTGGCGTCACAGCTGCTGCTGCTTCCTCAAGATCCCGCCGCAGTCCTCCACCACCCACTCCCACCCCTCCCACCCCGACACCACCTGACACGTCACCAAACAGATCCCCCTCAAACAATCCACCAGCATCTGAAAAGGAGATGAACATTTGCGTGAATATATTTTGCATTATAAAGATTGTCTAGTACAAGAGAGTGACTTATTATTAGAGTGTAAATTATTAACAAAATACAGCAGGAAATAAATAGTATGAAATTTAAGAACATTACTTACGTCCAAAATCATCCCCGATAGTCCCCCCAAAGCCGTCATCTAGTGGCGGGGGTCCTGTGTCCATGGCAGAATGCTGGGAGGCAGGAGTTGCAGGTGGTAACATGGCCCCCACCCCAGCCCCTGCCCCGGGACCTGCCCCCACACCTAGAGATTCTTTTCCACCCAATTCCAGAGATGGTCCATCGTTAAACAGCAGATTCGACTAAAAGAAACAATACATTTTTATTGACTATCTTCTTATGGGTACTCTATAAATAATGACCATCATATTTATAGTAATAAGTATTTACAAATATACAGAGCCTAGTACTTATTCACAGCTGTTAATTTATGATAAGCCATAGAAAAAAATTGTAAATCAAGTTATCATAAGTCAGGGATATTTTCAAATGTTGAACTATTACAAGAACCAATTTTTTTATTTCTATCTTATTAGATATTTTAAGAAAATAACCTGTTCGAGTGATCCTTCAGGACCCATAGCGTCTCGCATGATGTCCGGCCCGTCTGTATCAAAGCCGATGTCTCCAAAACCATCATCATGGGTGACGAGGTTCAGAGAGCCATAATCCTCACGCAAGGTGATCTCTTCAGCCCGAGACTGGTTAAGGGAAAACTGCGCTTCGATATCAACATCACTAGAAAAAGAACCATCCAATTAGAACCCAAAATGACAGAACTTCAAGAGTGATTGTAGTTCAATTTGATTTTTTCTGATCATTTTCTTACTTGAGTTCCGGCATCGCAGTGTCAAAGTCATGAAAGACCTCCGGTAAGGTGATGGCATTCATGGCGGCTTCACGGTGCTCTTCGGGGAGGTCCACCATGCCCGGCCGGAACGCCATCTATCAAGCACACGCACAACAATTAACATCATGTCACCTTTCACAAAAGTTTCAAAAACCTAATCTACTAAATATAGTATATAATGTTTATCTGATAGTAAATACTAAAAATAAGAACATATCCTGATAGGTAATACATTACAACCAGGAAAACTTAGCAAACTTAAGGTTGAATGAAAGGTTGTCATTTAAAATGCAGAACTGTGAATCTGTCGTGATCCATTTCCGTACAAATAAATAATAATAAATATTTAGATATATATTTTCTTTTCTCGCAAATAGCAATGTATAAAAAAAAACAATTTATGACAAAAAGACGCAACTAAAAAAATTCAAATGTATTTATAAATATCAGGTCAGACAAATATATCAATAAAAATTTTATTCCGTTATTATATACACACGTCACGACACAACTTTCGACTAACTTGCAATTAGCCATTGCATTGTTTACTTAGCTATAAAAGCTAAGCTATAAAAAACACCCAAAATTAAGGGACACTATTGGCAGATTGTAAATTGGTCTCAAGTTGTGTCGTTGCATGTGTAGCTAGCTTTAATCTTATGCTTGGGGTATGTAAATAAAATGACTTCGGCATTAAAATTTTCTGTAAAAGGAGCCCCTTACAATAAATGACGCATTGTATTTAAATGTGAGTATGTGAAAAGAGTTTGCGTTTTTTTCATTCCTTCAAAGCAACATAAGATTTAAGAGCTCAAATAACACTGAATAAAATATTTAAGGCTTGAAATGAATTATGTTAATATGTACAAAGTTAATTGTATAGCTTATCACTCAAATGATATTCACTACACTTAAAGTTGTAAATAATATTTCCTACTAAAAAATACCTTTTATTTCTGTGTACATTCAAATTAAAAATAAAATCTAGTTTATGTTTTAATAAAGTGATTTTAATACTGACCTAATTAAATCAAAACTCAAAAATATAGCATGGTTATTGCATTGCTCCATGAACATACCTTAATTTTGACGAAGGCTTCATTACAGTCAGCGAGCAGATACTTGGCCTTGCGGGAGTAGATGCGCACCACCCCCAGCAGCAAGTGACCGGAGGTGCGGAGGGCCATCTTGACCTTGGGCTGCAGAATGCCGTCCACGGACTTCTCGATGTTGGTCTCGAAGACGTGGGCTTTGGTAAGCTTCTTGTCCCAGTGGGCTGCCAGCCAGATCTTGGCCAGCGGGCCCTTCTTGGCCAGCACAAAATGTGCGTAAAACATTGTTGCTACCTGTTATTTCTTATTTCTATAAAACACAAATCTGTAACAAAAAGAAATAACTTTTAGTGATGATCGAAAGTAAAAACATATTGATAATTGTAAAAATCCATAATGTATCTTTGTGCAAAACAAAAATAAAAATAATATCAAATTAAGTTTTTCTCAGTGAGATCTTATTTTCAGGTTCAGAAGCTAACGCTTTTTAACCCACTTTATTTATCTCAAAGGTATTAATAAAGTAAACTAATAGATCAATGAGTGTACTACGCGTTGTTAATTAGTGGGACAGTTCAACTCCAAGTTACTATAAAATCCCCATGGAATATTTCCACTCCGGCAATGAACACTTTTATGGATCTTAT
Source organism: Atopsyche davidsoni (assembly GCA_022113835.1). Classification (NCBI taxonomy): domain Eukaryota; kingdom Metazoa; phylum Arthropoda; class Insecta; order Trichoptera; family Hydrobiosidae; genus Atopsyche; species Atopsyche davidsoni. The sequence goes on from JAILWY010000027.1 coordinate 10,851,239, forward strand.
AAATCACATATTTTTTTGTATTAAATATGTATCAGGTATTTTGGGTGATTGAACTCCCATATAATCAACGAAATAAAATTCAGCAAAATTTATTTTGTAATTAAAATAAAATGTTAGATTCACTCTTACAAAAGCAAATCACAAATATGTTTTAGGTAAGCGTTTTAAGTACTTAGTAATAATTGCTGCTTTGCTTTTCATAGCATGCCTTTGAATTTATTGTTGCCATGTAAATTATAATGTTCTGTTTGTGCGTATTAATTATTAAATGAATTCTACAAAAAAAAAAATTATAGTAACTTTAATTTTTTCAAGAAAGTCTTTTAAGGTGTTATACAGGCATACTGCAGAGTTAAAATATATAATATTTTATGCCATTTCTTCGCCATCAATACGAACACTGTGAAATATTACCTTTCAGTATCAAATTACTTTCTTTCTTAATTAGAAATCATAAAAATGTGATTGCTTCCGGACTCAAAACTCCCTATAAATAAGCAATATGGCAGTCCATTGGTCTATATTTCTATTTAGCAAGTAATGGGTTTCACATACTCAAATTGTCAAGTCAAGTCTATTCCTCGTCGATTAGCACACATCCTAAATAAACGCCTTATTCCTCAACAATGCAACTCACTAACGGTATAAATATAATTCTAATAAGATTAACTATTGTTTTATGCCAATTTTTCATTTTAAACTTCTCAGCTGATAAAATTATTTTATTTTTTTTAGCCACGTTTTTCCTTGTGGACAATTTTACACAAGACACTGTCAAGCAGTTTTGCACTTAAAATGAATTGCGTGTATTCATTCGCCGAAACAATGGGTGACTAATTATTTGCCTTATAAATTGAATTTTCAATATCTCAATATCTTGAACGTACAAAACTAAAGAAAAGATATCAAGTGAAACTTAAATTATTAAGTTTTAAATACACTGTGGTATTTGACACATGACACTACTAAATTCTAAGATAGCTATGGGAGATACAATTATTAGTATTGGCATGAAAATATAATATATTGGATTGAAGAATTATTAAACAGGAAGACAACGAGGAAAAAAAACTGCAATATATAAGAAACATTTATTTTTTATAGAAAATTTAAACATTAAACAGAAATATGCTAATAGTCAGAATTTACTTAAAATATTGGTTATAATTCAGTTTTACAGAATATATATAAACTTACATCTACGTCAAGTGAAATGTATTTAAATAACTATATACCATGTCATACCGATTGATTACTGAGAACACTGGCACTCAGAACAGGACACGTTTTGCAAAATATCCAGTTCCACACTTTCAAGCATCACATTTTTGGCGTATACTATATCATTTAATGGAAACAATAATTTAAAAAAAAATATGTGAACAAAATTATAATTATTTCAATTTGTCAATGACAAAACTTTTAGAGAATTTGTACTATCTTATAATTACTAAAAAATACCATCAAAGGTGCCTATTTCACCTATCTGCAGACGCTGATAAAATAATTACGTAAGTAGTTGGAAACACAATTTTTGGATCAGCAAGGTTACTTGAGCCAAAGTTGATGGCCAGCCGTGAGGTTTTATGTACAGCACTGATAACAGATGCCTGTACTTCTCGCTGCTAATCCAAGTGATAGATATATGAAAACACGGAATCTCATAAAATATTAACTACATAAATAGGGGGCGTGCAATCTTTATGTGCAAAAAAAGGAATACCCTATCATACAAAATCAAAATATATATAAGTGGTTAATATTACTGTTCTCTTATATAATATAAAAAAATTAAAGAAAAATAAGTGAAGAGCATTGGTAAGTAACAGTTTTTTGTGACTTTATTGCTATTATATAGCAATATTAGATATCATTTGCATACAATACGAGTTGCGTGGCTAGTTCTTTAATACAATGCCCTACATTTTGATACTATCAGGGTTTGCAATTAGGATCAGATAAATCATCTGTTTTTTATGGATAAAACGAAAATAAACGAATTCATTGGTAACTTAAACTAGCATAATAAAAAATACTTAAGATATACATAGAAATACTTAAAACAAGAAACACTATGAAATAAAAAGGGATATTATCAGTACTCATTATCCTAAAAGATATCACAATTTCTTAGGGTAACATAAATGACATCTCAAGCTAAACCAACTCAGTTGAAATTGCGCAGCTTATCAATCCAGGACACAATCTTCAGCGCAGGGCCCAGTCTAATGCCCATAGCCGCCTTCAGGTGCTCCGGCCGGATCAAGAGCAGCGCCTCTCCATCCACCAAGTGGTTGATGAACTCTTCCACATACACATCACAGTCCGGGATGCTCCCAATGAATTCCCCTACCTCAGTGACAGTCCAAGCTGAAGCCGGGTTGTCTCGCCTGAAAGGGGCTACTTGTCGAGACGGGACAACCTCGTGAGACGCATCGCACTCCATCCGCTCAGCAGTCTGTACATTTGAGACTGCAGTTGGACTATTAGAATCCCATGACACTACTGAAGAGTTTCCGCAGTGCTCGCAGACATATCTGGAAGACCCCACTGAGGATCCGCTGACTACGGGCCCAGTGATAATGGTGTTTGTGTCGCTATCTTTTGTATTTTTCATCTCCATGATGGTCGGTACCACACTAATTCCAGCCAAAGTAAACGGCTCCGAGGCCTCTCTAATAACGAAACCATCAATGACGTGAGTCAACACATTAGCCTCTCGTGTCTGAGAATCTGAAATAGTAGCCACTGTTAACAGATTATTTTCAACACCAGTCTCTTGTAATCCATCAACCTGATTATCGTCAGTAGCTGCAATACTTGAAGTTTGAATTTTCGGAGAACTTCCATTACTTGAAGAAGTACCATTATTCAAAGAAGCTACAGTATTCAAAGTTTGAGAAGTCGAGACAGAGGTTTCATCAAGTTGTCTGTCAGCACGAGGCCGCAAGAACATACCTCCCTCTGAAATAGTGTTGTTTGATTTCTTTGGCTGGAGACTGGAAGCTTTGGTTGATGATTTTGCAAGTGATACGCTCGGTTGAGGGGGAACAGGAGATGCAGGAGGTGTAGGAGCTACAGTGGGTGTAGGAGTTACGGCAGGTGTAGGAGTTACAGCGGGTGTAGGGGTTACAGCGGGTGTAGGGGGTCTTAAGGGTGGAGAGGGTGTAGAGGATACGAGAGGCATAGATTGTCCTCCTGTTGCTATAGATACCATAGGAGTGACAGAAAGCACATTTCGAGAACCTTTTTTTTGGTTCTCTTGAAAAGGAGGCCAATTCGGAACATTCTGAACTATGGGAATGCATTCCATAGAGCGCATTGGTGACTCAGAAGGTTTCATATTTGATAATTTCTTTAAATTACTTCTCGGCTTATATTGGGGGCGTGGTGTTGAGGTGAAAGATGTGACGGTGGAAGTTTTTGTAGTAGTATTTTGCACATTGCTGGTCTGCATTTTCGGCATTATCGGTGGTCCAGCACAAATGACAAAATTCTGAACTTTTCCATCAGCCGGATTGATGCATGAAAATATTTGCTGATTGTTCAGCATGGATGTCTGAAATGCTCCTCCATTCCAAACAGTCTGAGGACTCTGAATGTTTTGAAAGTTCTGAATATTCTGAAGATTTTGTGCAGGACGCCACTGGGGAAGTTGCTGGTAACCAATTTGCATGCCGCTTCCATTACGAGGGACAGAGTTTCCCACAATATTTTGATCAGTTGTATTTGTCATGTTTCCATTTATTGTAAAATTCTGTCCACCAACCATGGTTTGCAGCTTGTTCACTTCCATTTGACCAGGCAACCCGGAAGGCTGAGAATTAACAACTACATTATTGGACAAATTTGCCATTGGAAAAGAGGTCATATAGGCCTGCTGTTGCGGTGAGAACCCACCAAATGAACCGGATGCGATGCAGTTGGAAGGAAGTACACTAGGACATTGACGTTCATCTGAAGTGGACACCATCATCCTACCTTGGTGAGGGTCCACTGCAGTATGTGTATAATAAGCCGTACCAGGCTGCAGAGAGACTTGAGGATAGAACTGAGCTTGCAGACCGCCCATAAGGGATCCAGGAGGGGCAGCCGAGGAATCATTCTCGGCGGGTTGTTGTGTGATGTTTTCTTCAGCAGAAACGGTGAATTGATTGGCTTGCTGCCCTCCCTGCTGCGACTGCAGAGGTCGAGGTCTGTCAGCCATGCTCGGTGTCTTCTCAGTGCAGATACGGACAATCTCGTGGTTTTCTAGACTCTGGCAGGGTTACTAGTACGCCGGGTGGAGAAACGTTCTCCCTACGTGCAGCTAAGGTGTCGAGTCATCGGGCTGAAGTCGCACTTCTCGTACGCGAGCAATGCGCCAGTATGCAGTCGTCAGCACTGTCAATCCAGTAAAAAAACACTCATATAACGTCTGCGTAATCAAAGCTTCAGTACGGTACCTGAAACTATCCAACTCGGCAGTTAGATAGCTTTAAGTAGAGGATCGGTTTGTAAGCTGCACTGCGATAGAATGACTCCATATAAGGTGTAGTGTTTATTTGAAAACTGATACTACTGAACACTACACTGTTTCCTACCCGTATTAAGATTTAATAGTCACAAAATCACAATTTTTGTATAATCACCGTGCTCAAGACGACTAACACGCACTGGTCGCAACACTTCTGTTCATTATTAGTAGGACATTCTGTGTCAAATTATCTACATGGCTCAACACCCGCAGCCATTTTCACTGAGCTCTCAACATTCACAATACACTAAATTGTTACTCGAATACTCAAGGATAATGTAAAAAGCAAACCAATTTAATAATATTTATGAATTTTGAGGTTAAATCGTGAAATTTTAAAAATTGCATGCACTGAATCGAAAAAATCACATAGAAAATATTGTACAGATAATGCAGTATATTGGTGGATTTTTTTACATTTTGTGATCTTGTGAATAATTAGGAGTGATTATTAGTATTTTTAATGTCGTTAATGTACACGAGTCAGTGTACAAAGCTACTGTGCAAATATATATTTCATTTAAAATAATAGTGAGAAATATATCGCTACCAAAAATACACTCATGCATGTCAAGAATAAAACCTTTAAATTATTAATTAGTATTAGTAATAAATAACAAACAGGGGGCTAAAATATTTTGCAGGTAAAATAACTTTAGAATAAGTATCATGTTTCGATGACATTTCTATATGCCAGATAATTTCAATGATACTGTGGAACCAGATGATTTTATATTAATTGATCATAAAATAACTAAATCAAAATGTACTTTCAGCATGTTATAATCGTTTTGAAACAATTTTAATTAACAATATCAAGAAATGATGTCAATATTCGTATTATGAAAGCCAACAATAATCAGTCGGTTGGAGAAGTGATATTTACATATGTTTATTATCAATAATATTGTGAAAATGTTGTTGCAATAAATGTTAATAAACAATAATACAGTTAAGGTTCAAAATATCAATACTTTTTCATAGCGAAATATAACACAACTATTAAAAAATACTCTAAAAACACTTTGGCGCCCATTCTATTAAACATGGAAATCTCAGATTCTTGGCATTATTTGATACACGATTATGACTTTTGACCCGACGGGGGACTTGAAATTATTCAAATATCTAATATAAGCAGCCCAAAACACCAAAACAAAAGTGAAGTGTAAATATAAATCGATTAATAAATGATTTCTCACCTTCTGACACAAATAAACGTAAACATGACAACAAATTCGCCTCCAAAATGGCGACTCCGCTTTTGATTAGACGGATGGCGGTTACGTGGGTGCTCGCGAAACATGCACCGCCTCTTCTTCTTCCCTTGTGGCCGGCTTGTTGCATTCGCGAACACACTTCTGTTTATGTGGCTGCTCGCGAAACATGCGCCGCCTCTTCTTCTTCCCTGCGACCGCTTGTTGCATACGCGAACACACCTCTGCTCATGTTCGCACTTATTTATAGCGATCAATCGTATTCATAATATTTCAAGAATTTGATGTAGATTTTTTTTACAAAATTTCTGATTTATCAAACTCTTAAAAATATAAATATAAAACCCTCGTCTTATTCTTCAAGTGCCTTTCCTCACAGGAGGTTGGTGACGATTTCACTAAGCACATATTTATTCTAAGCCAGTCTTAGATACTAGTTTGGTTATACTCCCGACTTCCAGCCACTTGCATAAATTCCGCATCAGTGTAAGTTTTCTCCCTTCAATGCTCTTTTTTGCTTCTATTTTTTCTTGGACGATTAGCTGAAGTAGACAATATTTATTGTTTCGATAAATATGGCCAAATAGGAGACTTAAGGCTTTTTATATCATTGTCAAGAGTTTACACACTGTGCACTGTTTTAGTACACTGTGCGAGACTCTCTCATTTTCGACGATTCAACTCTTGAACTCTTGTAAATGTTTTTATGACAAATAAATTTATTTAAGTCTGTCGGCCGAAATTTATAATCAAGTAAGTTTTTACATTTTAGATTTACGTGATCTTTAGTGTGTCTGACGATTGAAACGATGTATGTTTTATTTAGAAAAACAAATTACTTTTTCACATGTCGAAATACAATGCGGTCTTAAAATAATATTGTGTTACTTTATTCTTGGCGTGGTTGACCAGACATTTGCGAGTATAATTTTTGTATTCAGTTTTTAAATGAACTACAATAATTATCAAATCTACGGAAGTGCGTCTAAAAATGTTATCTGATTGGTTATAATTTGTCATAAGAATTTGACCAATGAGATCAGTAATTGTGGAGTTGAAGTTTATTTGTAATTAATTCTAGCGTATTATTTTTCGTACTCTTACTTACTTTTATCACAAATAATTATTAAAATGTAATGCATTTATAAAAAAATATGTTTAAATAAATATACACTTTTCTACCTAATGCGGCAACACTGGAACACTTGATGCTGCAACACCGCGATAGTCTTACTACTGTTCTTTTCCGGTCAAGCGTCATTGTGAAGGTACGGTGAAAACTCGCTGTGAAAAAGTTTTCGATATTTAGTGTAATCATCATAGAATCTATTTATTATTTTATAGTTTAAATACGTATTTTTTAATAGTTTTCTTCACACGAGTGCTATATTTTTATTATACATTTAATTAATCTTACATATTTTCACACACATGCACGTCGTAAACGTCACGACACAGTGTCTAAACTAATACGGTTGTTAGGTACGCTCGAATCCTTTCGAGTTATTTTAATGGCATTTTGCTTCGATAATTCATAAATCATGTTTAATAGGAATATGCGGAAAGTAAAGGCGAGTGCGTTCATCGTCGCCGTTCACGGCGGCCGGCGCACAGACCGATGATGTGACTTCAGATCAATGAATTGAGATTGATTTTGTTACTAGGTCTGTCGCGATGGGCGCATATAGATATATTCAGGAGTTGTACCGCAAGAAGCAGAGCGATGTGCTGCGTTACCTACTTCGAATCCGCGTGTGGCAATACCGCCAGCTCACCCGCATGCACCGCGCACCCCGGCCCTCGCGCCCTGACAAGGCTCGCCGCCTAGGTTACCGTGCCAAGCAAGGTAAGAAACTCACCCTTATTCCCTTGCAGAAATAATAATTCTGAAGAGCATCACATCTAGATTGTCCAATATTTGTTATTTCGAAAAGTATGTTGACATGGCTGTTTTAAAGAGTCTGCAATTCAATTTCTAAACTATTTTTCATGCAGGCTAGCAATTCGGTTTGTTTCAAAGTGTACAAGTCTGAAATCAATAATAAATTTATAGACTTCTCAAAGCTTATTTGTTTGTATGATGTTGAGCTTAAAGTAGAGCCAAAGTGTCATAATTACTTGTGTTATTGGTAATGTTCATTTTTTAATCATCTCGATTTGCCTTTCTGCCTTGATGTATTGGAAAACTACTGCGATGCCAATAATTTTTTAACTGTGAACAATCTTACTGAAAATTGAATCTTATAGAGATTGGTACCACAACATTTGTTGATGAGCCGTATCTCGGAATTTATTTTTCTCAGAAGAAATTTTATTTCTGATTTATTTTAGTTTTATTTTGCCTATGATGATTGGTATGCACCACTCTGAGTACTGCTGAGCAATAACCCCAAATCCTACTGAGGCATTAAAATTGTAGTAAATATTGAATGAAAGTGGTTTTGAAGTGGTAGTCTGACGTGTACTGTATTTCTAGGGTATGTTATCTTCCGAATCCGTGTGAGGCGTGGAGGTCGCAAACGCCCTGTTCCCAAGGGAGCCACCTATGGCAAACCCAAGAGCCACGGAGTCAACCAGCTTAAGCCCACCCGCAACTTGCAATCCATTGCTGAGGAGCGTGTTGGCAGGAGGTGCGGTGGACTGAGAGTGTTGAACTCTTACTGGGTAGCTCAGGACTCTTCCTATAAATACTTTGAGGTTATCCTCATTGACCCCTTCCACCATGTGAGTTTCAATTCTATTGTGATAAATCTATTTGATGAATTCTGTAATTCATATTATTACTTGCTGATGATGATTGGTATGCACCACTCAGAGTTCTGTTGAAAACCAACCCCAAATCCTTCTGAAGCAGTATTTGATTAATATAGTTTATTCTGGTTAACTATTTATATCTATAATATATAAAAATATCTTTTGATTTTGTTAACAAAGATTACACAAAACAAATATGATACTCTATAAAGTTTACAGGGTTTAAGCATCTTGAGATTAGGTGGAAAACTCAGACAATCTTAAAATATACAGATTTAGGGAGTGTCTGCCTTAAGAAAATTTTTAAATGAGAACTGTTGCCGACAATTTTTTTTTTTTTACTGACCAGAATAAATTGTTCCATGTATGTTAATAGTAATTATTGTACAAATGATGATTTTTAAAAAATTGATCTATCATTTTTTTCAGGCCATTCGTCGTGATCCTAAGATCAACTGGATCGTGAAGGCGGTCCACAAGCACAGAGAGCTGCGCGGACTCACCTCTGCCGGGAAGTCTTCTCGTGGGCTGGGCAAAGGCAGGCGCTTCAGTCAGACAACCGGAGGATCTCGTCGTGCTTCCTGGATCCGCAGGAATACCCTGCAGATGCGCAGGAAGCGTTAAGCATCCCTTCCCCATATGGAGTCGATTACGGAGTATTCGCTGTACTTATTTTCAGTATGGCGAGGGGTTATTCGGATTTTGTGATATATTTGTTATTAATAAACACTTTTTGAATATCCCCAAATTATTTATTTTCATTGGAATTTTCCCTCAAACACTTATTTCAAACTAGAGAAGGTGATTATTTTTATTCATTTTTCTTAAGTATTTTGTTTTGGGATGATTTGAATGAACATTTTTTTTTTTTTTTTTTTTTTAAAGATTCAATGCCTGAGAAGTTCTGCTCTTCAATGTCATGATGTAAGAATATTTTTTGGATTCTTTGAATATAAATATTTTAAGTTTCAATGATGATAACTGTTGACCAAACACAAGCTGAGTCTGAAGACTATGACTGCTTAACTTCCGTGGATGTCTGAAGCACTTATTGAATACAACTTGTTCACTGTGGCATAAACAATCTTCATTGAATGTTAATCTTTTCAGAGTTCTCTCGGGTGGTAGGAGATTGCTGCTGCGAAGCCTTGATGTAAGTTATGAGACAATTATTAAACCATACTTTCTCAAATGTGATGAAAAGCTTTTATTTTTAACAATCTGAGTTCTGTGCTTTCGATGATTGGTTAACTTCCGTGGATGACTGAAATTTTTCATAAAATAGATGTATTTTTCTGTGTTCTTGCATAAGTATTAATGAGGTTTTTTTTTTTTTACAGAATAAAAATACCAATGCTTCAGATATACCATGAATTGATTCTCGGAGAAACTAACTTTCGCTCGAACTTGGCAAGAAAGGTAGGAAAATAATATAATATGGCTTTTTAAATTTCTTCTATATTCAAGATGATGCTTTATAAGTGTAATCAAATGAAAATTCATGATTAGTTGTTTTTGTTAAACATTCTGATAAATCCTTTAATATCAATTTACTTATTCAAACATTTAAAAAATACTAATATGTGTATTTGTATATTAACAGGTGGTGTAATGATCTATTTCTGGATCGGTGCAAAGTTTGGACTCAATTTTGCATGTAAGACACATTTTTAACTATTATATGCAAACATAATCTTCTAAAGTGATAATTTGTGAAGAAATCTCCATGAATTATGCTGAATGTAATAAATTCAATTTCCGAGAAACTTAATTGTAAAATAATCAAAAATCAGTCTAAAAAATGCTTTTTAATTTTCAGAATTACTCCACTGGCGGTGATGCCATCAATCGAAGTTTGAAGGTAATTTGAATTTATTATTTGACGATTACTTTTTAAAATTATTTTTTTTTTTAACTTCTGGGGACCAAAACATACCATGCTAGCTTATGTCAGTTTGGGAGTCTTAAGGAAGGAGAGGAACGACCCTTCTAGGTGAGATGGCAGGACCTCACTGCCTGCACTCTCAATCCAGATCGGAACAATATTTCTGATATATATTATATTTTATACATCTCAAAATTTCATTTCACTTTAATATCACCCATCATTTTCTAAGGTTTTTTGTTTTATTATTTAGATCTACAAAAAATGCTGGTGGTCAAGGCAACTGGAAGAGGCGGCGTATGTGCGACAAGTCACACGAGGTGTGTAATAAAATAATTTATTAATTTTATTTTTAACTTCTGAAGACTATAATTTACCACACTACCGTACTGGGGCTGTGTGGGGGTTGAAAGAAGGAGATGAACGCCTTTCTAGGTGAGATGGCAGGACCTAACTGCCTGCACTCTCAATCCAGATCGGGACAATTTTTATTCTTTTGTAATTATTTCACACAAACTTTTGTGTAAATACATGTTCTAATGTTATTATTTTTGTTTACAGACTGCTGCGTGACCGCTTGTGGCGTTTCTTGTGTGGAATAGTAATACTTCTGTATTTATTCTGAAGACAATAAAATTATTGAAATGATTTTGAAATGTTTCATTACTCACAATTAATATAGTTAAAATTAAAAAAAATTGCTGGCTTGAGTTATCGACATCACAAATTGCGGTATTTAGTATTACTGAATTTCAGGATCTTCCATACTGATATGGGATGTAAAAAAAACATGAACTTTAATATTAGTTTTCTCTGAATTGATATTACAATATTTTCATATAGAAAAATTACTTTTTAATATATAATACCTAAAGAGAAAAATAAGTGAAAAAGTGTTGTTCAGTTGTGAGTTAATTCTAAACCTAGAACTAATCTTTCTCTTGCCATCAGAGTTGTATTTTTGTGAATGTCTAAGCAAAATTAGAAATAAAACACCGGTTGTACATATAATTTTTAATATCCACATTTCAGCTATGAATATACAACAGTAATTTTATTATGAATGTTTTTAAAATAAGTTATTGCAAAGTTAACATATTAGCAAGGCTGTTGATTATTTGAACTGTGATTTTATTATAAATCAAATGTTTGATGGTATTTAAAAAAAAAAGTATATAGCACAGTATAAATAAGAATTAAAGATAATCTAGGGAATGATTCAATGGTCGTTGAGTTCCTAATAAATAATGTAAAAAAATAAATTAATTTGGACAGTGTGTTCTTGCACAGTGTCATCTAATGTTTTCCGAGAACTCTTTTTTTCTTCTATTGTTGGCGAGCTATTAAAAAGATGAGACAATTTAGAGTCGTACGTATAATTTTTGGAAAGGACAAAATTAAAATACTTTACTTACGCTAGACTTCTGGTCGCAAATAAAGGAAAGTGCACTGTGTACACAATTTGTAAAAAATATACTTTTTACAACGATAAGGTATCACGCTGGATAAGCATCTAGTATGCATTATTTGTAACAATTTAATACATTTGCATATTATGCAAGAGATTATGTAGTGATAACTATTGTTTTTATTGTATTGTCCACATTGGATGTCTAGAACTGAGGCCATGAATATATAGGAGGCACCGCAGGGCTGTAGTGGTAATCATACATCTGTGCTTTGATAAACGCTTCCTTGTCTTCGGGCTCTGGGTGTACGGATGCTTTTCCTGAAACGGAGAACATATATATATATTTTATATTGACTCAGAGGTTCTAGGACGATAGAGACGCTAATTTATATAATTGTATAAAATATTTCAACATATAATTATTTTTCACCTTGCACGTAGGCGTGCTCGGCTACTCTGGCCGCTATCTTCAACGAGATTGTCTGGATCATTTCAATCGGTGGGTAGATTCCTCCATTGTTCAGGTCCTCGTCGGATACCATGTTGGCCAATGTCTGCGGAAAAAATATTGATTACCAACAGGTATATAGAAGAATAACCTTTTGTTTTTACAGTTACATTATTGTAACACATCCTGAAAAATGCAGTAGATGAAGCATCCTTGCCTGAGTCCATCTTTCAAGGAGTGCCTCGCCCTTTTATGCTATTTATGAAGAAGAAGAAAAGTGGTATTTCGAGGCTTACTTCTATAAACTATTGACTGAGTTAATATTCAGCCAGTTTATTTTGGTGCTATCACATTATATAGATAAATACCTCAGCAGCTAGGAGCATGATATCATCAGATATGTCAATGATGCCGGCACAGATGATACCAAGAGCCAGCCCAGGGAAGATGTAGGAATTGTTGCCTTGCCCGGAGTGGTAGGTCTTTCCCTTATATGTGAATGGCGGGAATGGGGAACCAGAAGCGAAGACTGCTTTTCCCTAAAATAGACAAACAATTAATTATTTTTATCAAACTATTTAAACACAAATTGTGTTTTGCTCAATATTTATCAGTTTACTTCTATGCTTTATTAAAAAAGCCCAAGTAAAATTCAACTTACGTCTGTGTGTGTGTACGCTTGCTCAGCGGTACATTCGGCTTTGCTAGTTGGGTTTGATAAAGCAAAGATAACCGGGCGCTCATTGTTGTTTCCCATTTCTTGCAGAATTTCAGTAGTGAAAGCTCCGCCAATTGCAGCAGCACCTTATAAAAATATTAAACTCTTATTCATTCATTTTTAAACTTTGATTAACTTCATGTGCAAAATAAATTATTGGAAGTAGTCTCGTTCTTTTATTTAAATAAATATTTCATTTGCATGTGCATACTAGTTATGTTCATGTGTGAATTTAGAAAGCTTCAGTTGAAATAATAATACCACAGACAGTACAGGGTGTTTTTTATAGAGGTATAGAACTTTAAGTTGGCAACACTGTTTTAACTGGCGGGCATTTTGTCAGCTGTCAAAGGTATTTATGTTGTTTGGTTTGGCATTTCAACATGAATAGACTGACGCCTGAACAACGCTTTCAAATTGTGCAAATTTATTTTGGAAATCATGGTTCTGTTCGAAAAACGTATCGCGCACTACGTCCATTTTACGGTCAACATAATCGTCCATCAGAGCAATTAATTCGATTAACTGTGGAACGTTTTCGCACTACGTTTACTCTAAATGATAATACGCATCCACAGAGACGTCGTACAGTGCGTGCAGAAGAAGTCATTGCTGCTGTAGAGCGTAGCGTAGAGGAAGACCCGAATCAGTCTATCCGCCATCGTGCACAGGAATTGGATATGTGTCCATCCACTTTATGGAAGATTTTGCGGAAAGATCTTGGTTTGAAAGATCTTTGGCGTGCTTACAAAATCCAACTCGTGCAAGAATTGAAGCCACACGATCACCTAGCAAGGCGCAGATTTGGTGAATGGGCCCAAAACAAGATTGCCGTTGATCCCGATTTTCATAAGCGAATTTTGTTTAGCGATGAAGCTCACTTTTGGTTGAATGGATACGTCAATAAACAAAACTGCCATATTTGGAGTGATGATAATCCTCAAGTGTATGTTGAGACACCGTTACATCCAGAAAAACTGACTGTTTGGTGTGCTTTATGGGCTGGTGGAATCATTGGTCCGTACTTCTTTAAAGACGATGCTGGTCAGGCCGTTACAGTCAATGGTGACCGCTATAGAGCCATGATTACTGACTTTTTCGTTCATCAATTGAACAACCATGATGTGCAGGAGCTGTGGTTTCAACAAGACGGCGCAACATGTCACACAGCTCGTGCCACAATTGCTTTATTGAAGGAAACGTTTGGTAACCGCATAGTTTCACGTTTCGGACCCGTTAATTGGCCTCCAAGATCGTGCGATTTAACGCCGCTAGACTATTTTCTGTGGGGATATGTGAAGTCGCTAGTCTACGCCGATAAGCCCGAAACGATTGACCACTTGGAGGACAACATTCGCCGCGTTATTGCCGATATACGGCCACAAATGTTGGAAAAAGTCATCGAGAATTGGACCTCCAGACTAGACTCCGTCCGAGCCAGCCTTGGCGGTCATATGCCAGAAATCATATTTAAATTATAATGCCAAAAAATTATCTTTGTTTTATTCCATTTCAAAGTTTTCTACCTCTATAAAAAACACCCTATACAACAATTAAATATAATATAATCTTTCTTGTAACAAAACTCACCTATAAGCACGCTGGGCTTGACAGTGCTGACAACTTCTGCCAGAGTCCTGATTGGAGCGTGTGCCTTAGCAAATTTGGCTTTGTGCTCATTGATGCCACCATCCGGCCTGTCCTTGACAATGAGTCCCTTGGAGTCCACCATCCATACCTTAGAACGAGCGTCTTCCTCGCTAGTGCCCTCCGCTTTCATCGCCATCACGCATAGTTCGGCAATGCCCAGTGATGCCTGGAGTTAAATGTAAATTATTTATGATAGAAGATAAAAAATAATAACCTATGGATAAAACAAAATAGATGACTTCAGTTTATTTAGACTAGAGAAATTAAATATGTTTCGGTACGTACTTCTCCAGCTCCTTGGAAGACAATGACGTTATCAGACAGCTTGGTTTTGGTGATTCTGAGGGAAGCGAGGAGGCCTCCCACGGCGACAGAGGCGGTTCCCTGAATATCATCATTGAATGTGCAGTAGTGGCCCCTGTACTTGGCCAGTAGACGGAATGCATTGGAGTTACCGAAGTCCTCAAACTGGAAGATTGAATAAAAGTGTAAATATTTGTGAAAGTATAATTAATACAGTTTTTTTATAAATTATTAAAAATAATGTACCTGTATGAGACAATTCTGCCCATATCGCCTCACCACAGCCTGCATAAACTCATCAATGAACTCGTCATATACGACTCCCGTGACTCGCTTATGCCTGACTCCGATGTACAGAGGGTCATCCAGCAAGGACTGTGTGTTCGTTCCAACATCTGAAGAATTGCGTAAAAATAGTACATATATAATCAAATTATCTAAATTTCTAAATAAATGTTAAGTACCAAAATATTTAGTGCTATCAACAGTTTTATATGGTTTTTTGAGTTACAAATGAGGAATCTGTTTGGTTGATATTAGGATTTGTGTCCCCATGTGATAATTTTCTGTAGGAAAGTAAAAAGATATTGTCATCATCATCACTCATGATGCCAATCCAAAAAATCCATAACAATGTAATAAACAGCACATAAACACGAATAGTATTGTAGCAAAATTAAAAATAAATGATATTTATAATGCTTGTTTACCAAGGGTGATGGGCAGGCACTGGTGCGGCTTGATGCCCCCGAGGGCGGTGTAGAGAGACAGCTTGCCCACGGGGATGCCCATTCCCTGCGCTCCCAAGTCTCCAAGGCCCAAGATGCGCTCTCCGTCTGTTACCACAATGGCTCGCACATCCATTTCCGGCCTGCATCCACAAACAAGCTTGACATATTCACCGTGTAAAAAAACTATTTACTCTGTAAATATTTTTTATATTGTATGATATTTTATCTCAAATTACAACAGCAGCACACGAGAGCGCCTGACTCATGATTTAACCACCCAAATGTATACAACCAAGAGTTGCATCATTGTCATTTGCCACGGGTTCATTAATTTATGACTTCACGACTGGCAATACTCCCTTAGATCAGTTCATCAGTTGATAAGTAAACGTGTGCTTAAACTTATTTATAGCTTACACATAAATCTAATCAATAATGAATAAATACTGAGATAAATATCAAGAGAAATGATATGATCATATTGGCCGGGTTCAAATGATCATTTCTATAAATCTAGCCATCATCGTCAATAATAACCCTGTGTTCTGAAAATGATGATTTTTTAAATGAAAACTTGGCTTACCAGTTCTTGAGGATATCGTAGACGTGTCCCTTGTCATGGATCGTGATGAAGAGACCGCGGGGGCGACGGTAAACGAGACCAAACTTCTGGCAGGCCAGTCCCACAGTGGGCGTGTACACGATGGGCATCATCTGGGCTACGTTCTCTCCCAGGAAGCGGTAGAACAGGCGCTCATTGCGATCCTGAAAATTTACATTATATGAGACATACAAGATCCTGGACAATTATACTTAATTTATTTAAAAAAACTGACCGTTTAGTACTTACTAAACGGTCATGACATAATAGCTAAATGGTTGTCATGTCATAATAGCTAGCTTTATTATTTTGAATGACTTACACCAGGGGTAAACTTTTGTGTAGGATATATATATATTTTAAATATGTCACAATCTACTTGTTGTCATAGGCGTAGTCCAAGTGGAGAGAGAGAGGGGTGAAATGCATACTATAATATATCTGTGTTTCAGTGTGAGTTATGGGTAGGCCTCGCGATCGACTTGTTGACTATCCCTGGCCTACACAGTGTTAGAAAATTAGTCGAGATGACAGCAGGCACATAGTAAAATACACAACATTACTTATTGGCGATTTCCGTTAGTGAATATACATTAAGGGTCTAGTTCCCATAATCGAGTTTTTTTGATCATTTTCTAGTCCGTTTTGCGAAAAATCGACTGCACCAATCAAAAATATTTAAATGCAAAAAGTTTGATACATCCCTTCTTCCGAACACAATATATTTTTATTTCTTATAAATTTACTATTAATATGATAAATATGTGTTATTCCGATTGAAGTGTAGGAATTTGGAGATTCGTCTGGTACATTTTCCAAGAATCGCAAACATTTAAAAGTCTTTTTTTTAAATTGGAATTAAAAGATTAAATATAAACCATGTGCGTCTTATTAATTTAATAATTAAAAAAAAAAAATCTTAAGCAAACTTTGATTTTGAAATGTCGCCATTTTATCCAATTTTTTAACATCTTCAAGATTTTATTTTACCCTGAAAATGGACGTTAATTAAATAATAAAAAATAGATAAATATAATTTATAGTTTTTTCAATACTCTGTAAAAAAAATCAACTTTCGATATAGAAAAATAAAGTGACAATTAAATTAATTAAATGACACGATTTCGCCAGGTAATGGACTGATTGTGGTGTCCGGTTGGACACCAGAGGCAATTAAATGGCTGGGAGCAACTGCCTTAAACTACAACAGCGCCCACAGAAAGCAGAGAAACAAAAAATAAAAATTAGTATTGCAAATTAAATTTTTATTACAGAAACAAACTGAAATCAAAAACGTGCGAGCAACGAGAAGCGAGCTCTTCGTGCTGGCAGCCCTAGAGGAGAACTGGCATCACAGGGACGGCGGAGGAGCTGGGACCACGACTATGCCAATTTAAAGAACAAAGGAGATGCCGCCGGAGTCGGCACTCACCAGCAGCCCCATGAGGTAGATGTACTTGTTGAGGTCATCTTCGTAGCGGTCCACGGAGAGCTTGCAGAGCTGCACTTGCTCCTCCTGGCTCTTGACTCGCGGCGGCAGCAGGCCGTGGATGCCCATCGCCTGGCGCTCCTCGATGGTGAAGGCCATGCCCTGGAAACGAGAAACAATCGTGTCAAGAATTTGATGAATCATATCAATAACGCAATTGCAGCTACCTACTGGCAAATATATTATGCGTAATATTTATGCCGAGAACTAATTCCAAGACAATTTTAACATAACAATAATTTTTTTTAGAAAATACATCTTCGGACTTATAAATATCACAAGCAAGATTGTATTATATTATATGTCTTCTTCTGTAATCGTATAGCTTAGAATCACAAAATTACAATACGATAATGAAATGCAACAGGTAATAAGAAGTCATAATTTTTTTTTAGCGGTGCTTACAGCAACAAATATAAGCAGATGGGAGGTTTTAAAAATAATATATTTATTTAATTCCCTAGCGTTGAACGGAACCACCTTGCATTTAGCCATTCATAATGCTACCAACCCGATGACAGGATAAAGTCGCATTCAATCTAGATATGATTTGTTATTGTCAATGTGATAAGCGGCCGTCTTTTTAATGTTTAAAATGGTAAATTCCAGCGTTAGAATGTTAGGAGACAAACATCCTGATCAGTGAAAGCCGATCTCATGGGAACGAGTCGCCATATTATAATTTCATTCTTAACGACATACACATGCGAGTGAAAAACATCCTTGTTTCTGAAAGCAGATATATATTAAGCTAGTAAATAATTAAGAATATCTATTATATGTATTAATAATAGGGTTGTCACTCCTCAATATATTTGCGAACTATGGGAGATTCGTGAATCAAACCAGACGTAATCAACCGGTGAATGTATCAATAACGAGAAGAATACTTAGACGCCGTTCCCAACACATAAAATAAATGATCCTAAGTAATTTTAAAAGTAAAATGATAGCTATCGAGTGATGATAGTGATTGCCGAATTCGAGTAATTTGTATTTTTCATTGAGAACTCCAGTCGAGCGCAGCAAATTGCTGACTCGGTACAAGACAGGAAGCTCAGTCATTAACGATGTATTTGGTTTATTCGTGAACAGTCACAAGGTTGCAGCGGTTGGGTATTTTTAATTCAGTTTGGCAATATCCACCGTAGCCTCGAGTGATGTGCCTGTCTATATTGCCAAAATAACTAACCGATGACTGTACAAGTCGGCAAGTATAACTAACTCATGAAAATAGCAATTATCTACATATAATAACTACTAGTTCATGCAAGCTTCTTCCTCAGCAACTGAAAAAAACACCCCCGCAATGGTTAAAAGGCCCTAGACGATTGTGAAATCGGTATTAAAAATAGCATACGATATGCTGATGACACTGTCCTCCTAGCAGACAGTGCTGACGACCTACAAATCCTAGTCGACAGAGTCAACGATACTAGCCGTAAGTACGGCCTCTCCATGCACATAAAAAAAAACGAAAACAATGGTTGTCAGCAGAGTTGATTGACAACTTTAATATCTATATCGACAACAAAGTAGTGGAGAGAGTTAAAAGATTTAGGTATTTGGGCAGCTGGTTGAATGAGAACAAAGATCCTGACCAGGAAATTAAATTAAATTGAGACAATGCTATGCTCAAGTGAAATCTCGCTGGAGATTCACCAAATGTTATGTCGTATCAGTTCTCCTTTATGGAGTCGAAGCTTGGGCACTCAAGACAGCTACTGTGGCTGTAATTGTACAGGAGAATCCTTAAGATACCATGGGTTGACCACGTCACGAATGAAAGAGAAAGGGAACTCTTGACGTTGGTAAAGAAGCGGAAAGTGTCCGATTTTGGCCACATTTTTGGTAACAATAAGTATGGCATCCTCCAGCTGATTGTCCAAGGAAAAAATCGAAGGAAATAGGGGAATCGGAAGTGCAGCCGGATTGGTGAGACTGGCCCAGGGTAGGGATATATTCAAGGCAACAGAAGAAGAAGATATTTCCAAGTATGGCAAGGACGATTTCATGAGGCCGATCAATAGCACGATGGGGGACCTCTACGGGGTTAGATCTACGAACGCTGAGAGCGTGTCGCCTGAAAACTGAAAGCTGAAAAAACGACACCCTTGTGACGAATCTTGCGACCTATAACGATATAGTTTTTATTGTGATGTATGGCTCATCAGTTTGTAAGGCAAATAAGATTATCTATGAGCGACGCAACTAACAGGGATGGCAAAAACGTATTGTCGCTTGATAGAGACATTCACAACGATTAATGTATGCCAATCACATTGTACTAAGCTTAGAATAAATTTAAAAAAAACTATGATTTTTACCAATTAAATTACGTGACAACTGATGAATTAAAGTCGACATAAAAAAAGCCACTAATCACTTGATGAATACATCCTGAATTTTTTTTTAATATGCAATCTTCTGTTTTGCGAAAAGATGTCTTTTTAACAAGTTTATCTATGTTCACACAAATGAGCAACAGTTGCTCATGAGGTTACAATTATAAAAATATCCCTAATGTCTTCACAGATTAATTGAATCTTTGAGCAACAGTTGCTCATGAGGTTACAATTATAAAAATATCCCTAATGTCTTCACAGATTAATTGAATCTTTGAGCAACAGTTGCTCATGAGGTTACAATTATAAAAATATCCCTAATGTCTTCACAGATTAATTGAATCTTTGAGCAACAGTTGCTCATGAGGTTACAATTATAAAAATATCCCTAATGTCTTCACAGATTAATTGAATCTTTGAGCAACAGTTGCTCATGAGGTTACAATTATAAAAATATCCCTAATGTCTTCACAGATTAATTGAATCTTTGAGCAACAGTTGCTCATGAGGTTACAATTATAAAAATATCCCTAATGTCTTCACAGATTAATTGAATCTGTGCAGTTAGTTAGGGCAAGCTTCTTGTCTGTGTCGTTGTGTTATTGTTACCACGATGCTTTTGATTACAATCTGAGAATATCCAGTGTAAGGTGGACTGGGTGGGCAGTTTATTGCGAACCTTTTCAAAGCCAATCTTCTGGGACTAGGCCACGCGCAAGGCTCATTGCGACCGCTCTCGTTAAGTAATAATAATAAAAAAAACTTTATATGTTTAGAATTTAACCGTGATACACCGATTATCATAATTCGAGTGACGAGTGTCAGAACGCTGAATACAAATGAGATACTCCTATCGACGTGATAAATCGACAAGCAACCAAATTGCATATTAAACAAGTCAAACTAGATAATGGACATGGCGTGTGCCTAATTATATCATCAGTGTAAATGATCAATTATAACGCCGTAAAAACCGGGACATTATTTACATTATGACACGCAAGTGAAAAGATTTTATCAATTACCCAAAATCAGGGCAACGTTGACACTGCATAAATAAATTGATTTATTAATGTTTTTTTTTACAGAGCTGCTACTGAGTGGAGTGATTCCGGCCAGAGGGGACACTCTGATCGAAAGTTTATAGCTTGATTGGACTGTACCTGAGAAGGCCAGAAGAAGGTGTAAAAGAAAGAAGTCCTCCTGTTTCCCCCGAGGACACTGCAAAGCCAGGGAAGGTTCGTGACTTCTTGCGGTCAATAACACACGTCCGGCTTTTGTCGGGCCGACATTTAGTTTACGGATTATGAAAATTGATCCGGTATCTCTCACGAACGAATTTAATGTCGGATCTACTTGAGTCGTTTTATACTGAGACGACTTATTGTGGGTCGTCGGACCGATTATCACGGCCGTGCGCCTTTGGACTGTCGGATATGTATATGTGTATATATATATATATATTATATATATACTAAGATACTTTAGATGTATCGGTTATAATAAATAAAGCAAGCGAATACGAATGATACGAGTGTTTTATTTCTCCCGAGCTCCTGCGTTTCATAACACAGGAAGAAGCCTCGGACGCGGCCGAGAATCAGCCAGCCAAAACCCACGTACGTAATATAATATGTATACAAAAATAAATAATTTTTCTAAATTGCAAATAAAGATAACCAAATTAATTGAATACATCTACGCCGTAGACTAGAATCTACGAATAAATTGTTTTTTTTTTTTTTTTACCTTATCGATTTTTATTATTAGATACATTGTTGGTAGATTTAATTAAATATTATAAATATTGTTATTCTTATCACTCTAATGCACCACATTACGTTACGATAGCAGATTTTTACAAGCCACAATCAAAATCAGTGACTCCGCTCCATCTGGCTTTTCCTAAATACAGATAAAAATTATCTTTAATGTATAGTAGTTTTCTATCAATATTTTAACAGTCATGTGTAATAATCACTTTGCGCGAGGAAACTATCTATTAAAAATATTTGGATAGACGTACAGAAGAGATCGTTTAATTTATTTATCAGCATCGCATGACCATTGCTGTGTAAGGTTACAATGTAATGAGCATTTCTGCTCAGATTTCAAGATAATCATTATTGCCCATCAAGGCTAACAAAAATTAACATTCTGCTCAAGGGCATGATGACAAAATATATTTCAGTCGAAACTAAGCATTGGATCGATGTAAAAGTATAAAATGGTGGAATGGCTTTGCACTTACAATAATGTTGTTACAAGTCAGGTGTGGTGAAGTTCAAAAAAAAAAAGCAACTAGATAAAAAATTGAGTTGTGTTTAGACTGTTTATTCGCATAATCCGAAACAGGTGTTTCCAGTTTTTACATGTCAAAGCAGCTGCGTCACTGTAGCGAAAATCATTACCAATCAATATGATATAAATTAGTAAAATGATATCAACCAAGTGTGCGCTTAACATATCATCAGACTTACTGCACTGTCGATGGCTGCCAAGCATTCGGGGATGCTGAACAATATCTTCCTCGGAGACAGCTCCCACCAATCGTGACCTGGCTCCATCTCAACTGAAGATTATTCTCCTATAGACGCTTGCATATTTTACACACATCAACGAAAAGTCGATTCTTAAATAATAAGACTATGAGACGCAACTAGTTTACGACAATACAGGGTGATGCACATTGAATCTAATCGATAATTGTTTCGCCATTTTTGAGTAGCTTGCATCCGGCTTTAGTACAGTTTAATATTTTTCGATATCTTAGTCATAAGTCATAAATGGAGCAAATGCATTTGTTATGCAGCGCGTGTTATTGTATATTACCACACGAGTGGTAACTGTCCCAACTGTTCCTTTCAAACGATTGGATATATTTTTTTAATGTAGTGGAATAATTAACTGTTCTGGGGAGTCCAGGGAAACAAAGAAACTCATTGAAAAGTCAGCTTGCATGTGAACGGTACAAAATTCTATACAAATATGGGGGCACGCCAGAAGCCGGCTTATTTTTTGATAACTTCACTAGCGAGAGACATCTGAATTTTAGATTGGCTGGAATTAATCAGGTCACACGGGGAAAATGGACAGGTAAGCGAAAGAGCAAGTAGTTGTGAGACACATTTGTTGTGACATTGTTAATTCGCAAGTAATTCATTCTCGCAATTCTATAACGAATAAAGCAAAAGAGGACGCAGAACTAGTTGCATTTCAATCACGAGGTCCCGATTCCTCTACGATAAATTTTATATTGAAATCATCCCTCCGCAAGAACTGCGCTAATATTCACATACATATGTTTATGCTACACAATAGTTCATTTATCATAAAGTATATTAAAGTGCAGATATCTGGTTTGACCGATAAGGATCGCGGGTGAACACTGCGGGCAATAAATATGTTTGAATGAGACAAAAGTGCGGGGGCGTGATAGCATTCATGATAACATCACGTAGCGTGGAAACCAGATCGTTGCCCAACGACTTTTCAGGTTGAAACTGAACAAAATGATCGCGGGTCGATCGGCTGCTTAAAAAAAAAAAACAACGCACGATTAACACTTCAATGACACAACCGACCCACTTCACTGAAGCATAATGTTTATTTTGGATTTGTATTACGGGTGAATTAAAATGGAGAGTTTTTTTTTTAATGGGTTTGCTCGCGGCGTGCCCCGTGCTCGAAGGCTTGCTTTCTACTGGGAGGCTCCGCAGCCCGTCGGTCTGCAATTGTTGATCGGTCGCCATGGGGGCGGAGCTTTTCCTCGTCGCGACGCTCGCCCCCCTGCCGCCCCCATGGCGCCCCCATGCCGCCCCCCTGCTAGTGATGGGCACTCTCAAATTGATTTGGCAACCGAAATGATTCGACTTACTCATAAAAAAAAAAAATCAATCCACCCGTAATTTATCAATATATTCAATAATCCGACCGCAGTAAGTGTTTGTCACATTCCGTAACGCTTTCCATCAGCTAAGCGGGAATCACAATTTTTTTTTATTTCATTATTCGTTTGACTGTCACAAATTACCAAAGCTTCGTTAAGATCCAATAATACATCATTTCATAAATTTAACAATACACATTCCAATATTGTCTCATCTTTTATCTGCACATATTTTTTGAGAAACCATTGCGCGCCACTGCGTTGATTGATTCAACCTGATCGATTATCAAATTTATTATTTGATTCGGCCCATCATTATTGCATACCCCGAGGGTAGCTCACAGAGTGTAATTAATACATAGCCTGCCTGCGCCGGGGCTGGGGCAGGGTGAGCCCTGCGGCATTATACGAGTGCGTCATGGAAACGAACGCAGTTGTACGATTGCGCTGTGTAATTATTAATAAGTTTAAGCTATTTGTAAATTTTAATATAATATTGTAGGCCATCCGTGGTTCTCATCGGGCTTATATACTTCTTTGGAAAGTAAATAGACTGACATGTAGACTGTATGGGTCCTTGAATCCACAGACTTTGTTCCTAGTTCCTTTGTTATAACACGCTAACGTCTTCTTTGGCAAGTATATAATTTACAGTGCATAAACACTTTATGTACAAAGTTCATTTACAAGTCAACTGACATGGTCTGCATCATTCCTTGACTGTCGAAGTAATTTGTTGCGAGTTTTCTCTCAATGTACTTCCTTCGCACTTATACCCGAGATTTTTCAGAAAGGACATGAGATTTGTCGTGCTGCGTGCTTGGCTATAACCATGAATCATTTTAATCGCTTGTTGTGCTCTGCTCACACCGCTGTTATCTTGGGCTGATATATAATTACACATATATTTCCACTGTGCATAGAACAGCTGGACGTGGCATCCGTTTACTCTGAGCATTAGCACAATAAACACAGTCCAATAAAACAAAGATATTAATACGCTTTATATGAATTTCGTGCTGTCTTATTTTACCTTTCATATTGTAATCGGTTATTTATTATTTTATGGTACAATTTATGGCGTCACCATAAAGTAAGTATTGATATCATAATAGCGTGACCTACACTATAAAAAAATATTATATAGATAGACATATAGCCTAGATAGCTAAGAAAAGAAAAAGTGAATTGTTTATAGTGGCACGTTAGAGGTTTCCAGTCCTTTGTTCTATCTACACCATGGGAAGGCAGTGCCTCGAATCCCATAAGCACGCTACGAGCTACGGAGGGAGTTATTGCTTTGCAGGGAATGTACGTCCTCAAAGAGGGAAACAAGATAGGTATTGCGTTGGTTGGAATATGCAAACAAGATTTAGTAAAAACTCAAACACGCCATGTTTACAGAAATATTTCCGTTCTCTGTACGTATAGGCTAAGCCATTTAAGGGTTTCAATTATTATTAGTAATATTAAATTAGTAATAGTAATATTAAATTAGTAAAAAAGTAAAAGGAAAAAAGGGTCGATAACTGAGCCTAAGTGCCAATTGAGTGCTAAGTAGTATAGTTTAAAATGAAAATTGTTTTGTCATTAATAACTGCACAAAAATGAAAAACAGGCGTACGTCTGTTTTGAGAGACCATCAACAGGTTAGAAGAAACATATATATATATATATATATATATATATATATATATATATATATATATATATATATATATATATATATATATATATATATATAGTGTTATTAGGGTGTAATCAATTTCAGCTGTAGGATAGTGTTAAAAAACTACGTCAATCATATTTTTTCCGGGGGTTTTACGTTTTTTGTTCTGAAAGTGATATTGAATAAATATTACATTAAAGGCTACTATTAATTGTATTTTATTAAATAAAAATACCGCGGAGATACACCCACAAAAATAATTTCAGCTACTTCACAAACTTACTCTTCTTTTCTGTTAATCATTTTAATTTAATTAACTCTTCCCGTTTTGGAACTGATTAATAGATTATACTTTTAACTTTACTGTGTACTGTACTAAATAAATTTATAATATTTATTTTTCGACTAGGTAGATGGTTCAACTCAACACTGCGCTAACGTGTAATAGACTCGCTTGCCTATTTGATAATAAATCAGCAGTGGCCGTAAGAAACTGGGTTTATTGTCGCCCGGACTACCTTCAGGCTGCAATCTCCCTGGCAACAGGCTAACCTCAACTTAAAGCCCAGTTGTGAAATTGAAGTCGTGAGTCAACAGCCAAAAGGCCGCGATACAAATGCCCTCTTTTAATTGTAAATTGATTTTATTTTAATACTGAGATATGAATCGATTTACGCCCACGCGCGACAACCAACGACCGAAAAAAAAACGACTTTTAGTGAACTCAATAAGAGTGAAGCCATTTTTCATTAGATTGCATAAATATATATTATAATTAAATGTTTCTAATAAAAATAAATATATAAATCAACTAGTTTAATCGGCATTTAAATATGATTTTCCAAATAAATTATACGACTAGTTTACTTGTGTATTTAGTACTAATGTATCTTAAATACTTTGCGTGGAAAACTTTGTCTGTTAATGGGTATATTTCCGTCATTAAATATTTGTGTATTGGATCTTCATGAAATGCAGTTTACAAAGAAAGCTCTCGAAGAACTGA
The DNA here is from genome assembly GCA_022113835.1 of Atopsyche davidsoni. NCBI lineage: Eukaryota > Metazoa > Arthropoda > Insecta > Trichoptera > Hydrobiosidae > Atopsyche > Atopsyche davidsoni. The sequence goes on from JAILWY010000027.1 coordinate 10,877,871, forward strand.
AGTTTTAATGAAGTGTAAACTTTTGTTAGTATTCCGTATAAACTTTTAATCAAAAGGAAGTATGTTGATACTTTCCTACTTCTCGAATAAATTAATACAATCAAATCGGAAACAACCTCGATTTAAAGTACACCAATGAAGAAGAAAACGGTTATATTTTATATTACCTTGTTGTTATCAAAATCTAGAGACCTCAAGGCTCAAGATAGCTGAGAAAAGGACTTCAGGTCACAGTCATAAGTGTACTAACTACTAGAATACTTGAGGTAAGATGTGATACGACAATAATAACGAATATGGCATCTAATAAATAATTAGCAGTTGGAAACCTGCTGTGCAACGTTCACTGTTTTTTACAGAATAAAAAATCTTATTTACTTATACATATTACATAAGTGCTAGGAAATTAAATTCCAAATTAATATTGAGTACGCGATGATGGCGAGGACAATACGAAAGCATTCCTTGAATGGTAATGGCTTTATTCTCGAGAAAGAAATATAGCACCAAAAAATGCTAGATTCTATTTTAATAAAAAATCATTTCATGAATTTCTGAGTAGAATCGTCAAGAATGTCAGAAAACTGAAGCAGTGAAAATTGTTCACATTAATTTTACTTACAAAGTTAATAATTATATTTTATGATAAAAATCCAATGCCTTAAATATTTTTATAATATTATTACTAATGATCTCAGGAAAGGTACTACGGGCTGTGCGGGGATATTTTTGTACTGATTTTTGATAATTAAATATATGTAAGTACAAGTAAAAAGTTTACGTGTATCATAATTTTTTAGTCATGCCAATAAAAATAAAAATCATGGAGTTTTGTGAAGCAGGCCATCGATCGTAACACCCAATGCTAGTTCTGTCGCTGGAATCTGAAATATATCCTGTCAAATTATCTATTATTTTAGTGATTGATTGACGGCCTTGAGTTAATAATTCACACATGTAATATAGCAATATTACTGTCAAAAAGATTCATCGTGACAATAATGGTTTTTTTTTTTTTACACATATTTTTTCTCTTCACAAACTCAATGACGAAAATAGAGCAATCCACGTACGCCACACCTTGTAAGCTCCACAACCTGCTCCAGGACCAAGGAATAGCCACATGCCGTATTGTAAGAATAGCCCTACGAACTATTGTAAATCAACATAAAAAAATTAAAATCTTGAAATTTAATTCCGAGATTCAAAAAGTCAAAACAGCTTAAACATTTGCACGTAGCTCAGTGGTAAAAGCAGCAAGACACTTATATATACAGTAATACCCCGCTTTACGCGAGGGATACGTTCTGGAAAAAATCGCGATAAGTGAAATTCGCGTATATCGGGGTTTACGATTTAACATATACTACATACATGGTCAAAACTTATGAATCAAATCGAAAAAAATACGAATCATTTGAATCAATCACTTTAATTCTAAAAACGCTTTATGCAGTATTGCATGTTATTTTTACTGAAAAATACATCTATTGTCTTTTGGGTAGCGTTTCTTTTACGTTCTTGTAAAACACGTTCATAACATCCAACGGTGTTTTTTTAATTGTTAAGAGAAGTCAATGACTACATTATGTTCATACACATTCTTGAATAAGAAATTCGCGTAATGCGAAATTTGAAATTCGCGTTACAGTGAAACCGCGCATAACGGGGTCGCGTAAAGCGAGGTATAACTGTGTATATATATATATATATAACACAAGGCGTCATACATATCATATGATAGAAAGACTGCCGCCGTAGGAATCGGGATGTGGGGCGTCCCGGCGCGCGCAACAGCTGATCGCTGCCAACCTCGCTGATCGGTGACAGCTGACGCGGCGACTGACGCATCCGGCGCACGACCTTGGGTCAATGCTCAGCGGACGACGACGTGAATACCATTAGGGCTGGCCAGCCGTGGCCACTGCCCCGGTGCTTCCGCCTCCGCTGACCGCCGAGAGAAAAACTTTCCATTACCATTTGATAACAAACATTGAGTGCATCATTGCAACTGAAAATACATCCAGCAGTACTGTGATCCTGTGTAGAGGTTGTATACCTCTCCTCCCAGGAGGTTGGTGACCATCTCCTCGAACATATCCCTATCTCCAGCCACTGGCGCAAATTCCGCATCCACGTGAACTTGCTTCTTCGAATGCCCCTTTTCCTGAAACAATCAACTGGAGGATGCTTCCGCTTCTTTACCAAAGTCAAGAGTTCCCTTTCTCTTTCATCTGTGACGCGGTCAACCCACGGTGTCATAATGATTCTCAATTCTTTGGGGTGTTTATATTGAGTTTGTGTGGGGAAAGATATGTGCAAAAAAAAAAAAAAACACTTTGAACGCTAATGGAGCGATATTAATCAAATATTGGTACTTCAATGCTATCTTTTTTTTTGTATGATGTGATTACAAACTTATCACAATCGTATCTCTAGCAAATATCAAATTTATGAAAAGTTGATATCGTTTCAAATATGTCTGTTATCTTTACTTTAAAAATATAATACTACAAATTAACAATAGAGAAATTATAATTTATTGGTACTCTATCTCTCGTCAATGACATCAGAACATCAAAGATAGAATTGATTTGATATTTTTTTAATGTGTAAATTTTTGACATCTAGAGGTTATTGTATATTCTTTTGCATAAACAGTGGTTACACGTTTTTATAAATGTGATAATTAAATAGCCACGTTTGCGTGGAGATATTTAGACGAGTATAAACTTATTCAGAAAAAATCGGTGAAAAATCTCTATTTATCGGTATCTTTGGAAAAACCCACCCTAAAATGCTACCCCAAGTAATTTGTAAGAGGAGACGTAGCTAGCTATTTCATTTTGCTGGCTTTTTTTCGGTTCCTCTGTTTTCCAAGGCAAGGTTCAATTCAATATCATGTGTACACTACACAAAACAGGAAAATGACACCATTGGTTTTATGTTTTAAAACATTGCAAAGAAATCGATGATTTCATTGTTTGCAGTCTAAACAAGTAAAAAAAAAAAACACTGCATGTCTAGAAATACTAATTGCTTAAATTGCCAGCACAAAATACACACGTGCCGATAACTTCTTAGAAATTTTGTTATGTAATAAAAAAAAATCTGCATTTAAACTCTATGATTAAAAATCTAAAATACGCCACAATTACTTTTGAGCATCAGTTATTTTTCAGGTAATTTGTAACTATTGTTAAAAAAAAAGTCAACGAAAACCCCGAAGAGATATGATAAATTATAACATAATACATGACGGCGCATTGCTTTTGTGAGTTTAAATAGCATTTTCACAAAATAGCTGATAAACAACTCTTACTAATTCTTCGTGAAAAATGATATAACAAGTAAACGTAAATAAGTATCACGCAAAATAACTAAGAAGTAACATTGAACTTGTGAGGTGCAAGCGACCGTAAGCGCTAAGAATAGCCGGAAGGCCAACATGTCGCACACGCACTATGTAACGTCTTTTGTCAGCCATCAAATGCCCAATTGTACACTTCAACTATGAAATGAAGAGACATCGTGCTGATGGTGGCAGCCGCCATCTCAAAGCGGCCTTCACACGGAACAACACAACCGACGAACGACCGATGAGTTAACCAATAGCAGAGCGGAGTAAGTATACTCCAATATTTTTTTTCGAGACCCTGTTATAGTAATAATGGTAATTCGCGATCATCTATAGAAAAAAAAAAAAATTATTTATATATCGACGAATTCAAAATACAACGATATGAATACAATATTTATTCATGATATGATATCAAAGCCGAAATCTGCTGTGATTGATACCTTAAAATGATTTATTATTAATTAAATAATACAACCAAAATCACACCGAAATCAGATATATTACCTTTAAATTTATTATCAAGCCCAAAATAATATTTTATCTATTTTTAAAGTAGATTTTCTTGATACCCTCCTGTTTGCGCGTGGTACGCTGAGTTTTGGAGCACCGTGTACGAGTACTTATTTATCATTTATCTTATCGCCCTGTATCAACACTTTGCGGTTTTTTCGCTGCTTTGACAATCATTCCGGTCGAGTTCTAGTAACTTTAGTAAATATTTACGTAATACCAAGGATCTCTAATGAAATACCACGACATTAGGTCATACGAGGTGCACTTATCTTATCACCTGTATTTTTTCTTTATGTTTTCGAGTTTTTCAAGCAATTGATAAAATGCATGCCACAATGCGGTTCGACAAGCTGACGTCTTTCGGAGTCAATGGTCCGCTGCTATTGCAGCTGAGCTTTCGTGCTATCGTTTCTAACTACAAATCTGTATTATGTTTAACATATTTGTACCACGAGAAAGACACTCAACGACTGCTTTGTTGTTGTACTATCGAATCCCCAAATGAACCAATAAATTATGCTAATTTTATATTTACATTTAAAACGCTCAATAAATCATGTTAAGTACTTGTTGTATAGAGACAATTGTGATCTCTTCTGGTGTAATTTTTGATAAAAAAAATATATACAAATCTAGGACAAGCGATGCGTTATTGTTGCATGGATCGCGTGACACCCAATTTTACTTTTATTGGTTGCTAATTGTTGATTCTCCGTCAACATATTTCACAAATTTTTCTATATTATTGTTGTCCACCGGCATTATAGTAATTTTTGAAATAAAATATAACCTGCAAGTATTAAATTTATCACAATGACTGATAACAATTATATTATCATTTGATAATATAAATATTTTTTTAATAAAATAATGTCTATTAAACAAAAGAAATTATAGTTTGTTATAACATTAATTAAGCCTGTACCGGACAACAGCAATAACACGTATTGTTGTAATTACAAACCAGTTAGTACGCGGCTGCTTACTTATTACAGATAATGCACATTTTTTGCATCCATGTAAGTCCTCCAAATTTATATTGAAATAAAAAATACGTAAATGACTATAAGTATAAACATACCGGTTTATATTAGCAGCTAAATCATTTAATTATTAAACATATAGCACAGAAAAATTTGACTTTATTTGCAAGCATCCGATACTTTAGCTGTCTTTGTATAAATATACTCTGAATTAAAATAATCAGATTGATTGTCCATTTTAAATACACTGAGACTTAAAATTATTCATAATATATATATAAATAAATGATATTTTGACGATGTTGCAAAATCGTTGAGTAAGCATTTACCAGTTTTGTAAGCATTGTTAAGTAAGATTCCCGGGGATTCCAATCAAAACAGCATTAGGCCGAGGCACCTGCACAAATTACCTCCTTGGCGATTACAGGTGTACCTTTCACCTTGGTCTATGAAATAAAAGTGAAACTTGCACGATTAGTGTGGCGTAATAGCCGACCACACCGCAGATGACCACTTGCGGGCGTATTCGATTTATCCAACATCTTACTATTACAAAATGACGACCAATACACATCTTTGCCCTACAAATTAAACCAGTCCGTATTTCGAGGATTTTTCGCTTCGTTTCATGGGTAAATCGGTTCCTTTTAGATGATTTTGATTCTTGGGTGTTGATCAACCAAAAAAAAGTAGTGCACGGAAACGCAAGTGTCGAGGAAGAAACAAACCATAATAACCATTCACCTGTCGGCACTCCAATATGATTACAGTTTTAATAGCGGGTTTCCTCGGCGGCTATAGCCACAAAAAGTGAAAACGAATCGTGATTTTTTGCTTGAATATTTGCACCAAGGCTGGCGCGCGCGAGTGTCATTACCAATTATTATGAAATAACGCATAACTGTAAGTAGGAAGTGTAACTCAATAACTAAACAAATTATAAAATATTCAGGCCCCAATATTTTTCAGACTCACTCCAGCACGGATTGTATTGAAATACAACTGTGAAGGATCTAATGATTAAGCTGTTATGTCATTTATGAGTATATATGGCCGCTCGCGTATCCATTTGGGCTCGTGAGGAATTTTTATTGAGTGTGTCATGGCTCGGTAACATCGCGTAGTAAAGGTCAGATTAAGGGATGATTTTGAGTTATTACTTGAATCGATAACAGCGGTCGATACCCCCGAATAATTAACTTTATATCGATCTTAGATAAGTCGCAGTAAAGAAGATAAAAAATATAATAATTAATTTTAATTAAACGTCTTAATAATGCGCTTGGACACCTTGAATTAAGTTTTTTTTTAGAAAAGTGTTTTAGGTGATACTTCCACTTGACTTTCAGCTGCATAAATTCAAAAGGAAATAGTGGTACAGTAGATTTTTTTTTTCCATACAAATATATTCCTGTGACATCATGTGTGTGCGTGAATTTGACGATAATGAAGCTCGTATTGATTAGAACTTCGGTTAAACTACATGTACATTTTGTAAGACACCACTTGTTCTACTTTCACTGCGATGTGGGCGATATGTTATATTGATTTCTCGCTTATTTACCTTGCTAAGCATAAACTCAAATTCTCACATATTTTTTGATATAATTTCACAAACTAAATAAAAAAAAAATTAAAAACAAAACGCCTCAATAAGGAGGTATCATCAGATCATAACATCATAAGATCGTATCTCGTTCGGATAAGATTATACCGTGAAGCAAAAATATGCACTTGCAGTTAATGCTGTTCAATATGACACCACAATGTTTTGTAAACACGAAGACTTAATATATTATTGTATAAATATTGCATGTGTCTGGCGATAGTGGATGAGCGAAGCTAATGCCGATTAAAGGACCAACGATGTCGTGAGAAGTGATGAACTGCAGAAGGCAAACGACCGCGGCTCGCGGGGGTCAACACTTGCTCGGAGATAAGTGAAGGAAAATATCCGCAATCCGTCCACAACAAAGGGCACCTTGGGACTCTCGATCTGAAGACTTGATCCAGCATGTGATAGATTGACGTAGTCATCCCCAAAACCTTCATCCCTTGCATTCTATAAGGGAGAGATGTGGATCACGGTTGGGTTTCGCTGATACTAGACCTCGATTTAATAATATTTTTTTCAAGTTGCGGTCTCTTTTATATAATACGCCATTATTATATGTGATCATGCTTGAAGCACTAACTGAAGGATCGCAGAGTTTATCAAACCGTTAATCTAATTAGTTATGAAACCTTACATTACATTTTTTGCACCTCATCAATATCAATTTTTGCAGTAAATCTAGCATCACAAAATTCGGTGCAATCAACTTCATCGACCGTCCCTCTTATGTGGTGATACGAAGATGTCAGCAGCGCTGAGGATATCGGTGCACTGATCAGGTACAGTTTGTACAGCATATTTCACTAGAGCGCTGCGGCTGATCAAAAAATGTTCATGTAATTCCCAAAACGAAATAACTATCGCTACATTTTGATCATAAAAAAAATATATTGATCGACGTTGTGCATTTTCCGAATTGAGCAGAAACGATATTGAATTTGTAAAATATCAACAGGCGTTGGACAAACCAATAATAAAATATGTATAACATGAAATTTGACAGCACATTTAGTAGTACAGAAAAATCTCGATATAACGAACCCCTATTTAACGGACTTCGGATATAACGCTCATAAAAAAATTACAACGTTTTAAATGTGAAAATGTAAAAAAGTTTCTCGTTATTTTCGAGAGTTGATTATAAGAAAAACAGCAAACTTCAAAAGTGCAAACAATAGTTGAAATCCTTTTTAGTATTGATATCAAACAGCAACAGTGTGCGGAGACGATTAAATATAACAGACTTTCAGCTTTAACGGACACCCCCTCCCCCCAATAGGTCTGTCATATTGAGGTTTTACTGTAAGCAAAATTGTGCAAATGTCAAAACAATCATAATCAACAGACCCAGCGTAAATAATAGTAAAATATATATATCATCAATGAACGCTGTAAAAGTAATATATTTCCCATTGTAATTCGAAGCCGGCTCGAAACAAATGAAGTGACATCCGAAAAGGTCAGCTGTCAAGAGAAAAAATGACTAACCTTGTTGAGGCTCGGGTCCCTGATGTGGTCGAGCCCGTTCTTGGTGGAGTTGCTGCCGGACTCGCCGGATCCCCAGACGCCGATCCTGTCGCGGTCCATGCTGGCCGGGGTGCTCGCGGGGTGGCTCGGCGGGGAGTTCGCGGGCGCGGGGCCGGCGCGGAAGTCGGTGCTGATCGGTCGGAAGCGGCCGGCGCACTGGCACAGCGAGCCGCCGTCGCAGCGGCTGCGCGCCCCGCCCCCCACTCCTGCGCCACCCCCCACTCCTGCGCCTCCCGCCCCTCCCGCCGCCCTGCCGGCCGTACCCGTCAGCTCGCGAGGAAAGCGCTCGGCACCCGCGTCCGGGCGCTTTCTTTCGCTACTGTTTTCGCTCGTACAGTAGGCAAAGAAAGCGCGCGGTTTACGCGTGGGAAATGCCTTGGGGGAGTCAGTGTATTTTGGGTGAAAATATTTTTTATGATCTGAATACAAACGGAATCTACTGATGGTAAATTTACTGTACTTAATCTACTATAATAATATCCATTGTGTGCGAGTGGGTGGGTGTGTGTGTATGTTTCATTTTTTGGTTCTCTATAGAATATCTTAACACATTGTATGCGGGCGATTTGCGCGCGGAACTATGCGTGGAGCGGGCGTTTTTCGCGAAATTAAACATTTGGGTAAATTGCGATAACTTGGAAAATACTCATTTGATTTATATATTTCTTTTTTTTGTATTACTTATAATTGTACTATTCACAGTTCTGTGGACATAAATTCTACTTTCGAACATAGATTTTTTTTTTCAAGGCAATTGAAGCGACCCGCATTATACCGCCATAGACATCAAAAACACATTTATATGCGCGCTCCAGTACCAGTCCACAAAAAGCGCCTTAAGGTGCGTCCCGCATACAATGTGTTAAAAGATACAACGGTGATTTTTTGCACGTAAGTTCAGTAAGTTTTTCGGATTATAGGATAATATTTTCATTCATAAACTAATTGAATAAATATATGCTTTAGCGAGTTTCAATGTGTACGAATTATAGGATTCTGTTGTTCACCGCGAAAATTTCAAATTTAGAACTTTTACAAAAAAACAAATTTTAATGCTTCGTAGAATTTTCCAGTTTATGTCAGCGTGACATTTGAAGTATCAATTTTATTTTTTTATCGAAATTGCGTGAGATTATCACTATATATTAATCACAACATTAATTACACAAAATTTCTACGCACAGCAAACGTAATTAAAAAAGAATTGCACAATTGAACGTGATAAAGACTACACCAAATAAAGATGCAATGAAAGTGATGCGTTGTTTGTGACACGAAATGTGACACAAATGTCAAGCAATGAATTGGAAAAAAAAAAAGGAACAGGACAGTCCTATAATTTAAAAAAAATGGTATGTACCACTCATTTGTGATGAATATTTCCAAGAATAGCTTTGCTTTCGAAATTAATATACAGTTATTCAAAACATTAGTATTATTATATATTTAAAAGTAATTAACGTTTTAAACCATGGGTGGCTAAACCAGGGCCCGCGGAGCATATGCAAAATATGTATGCGCGTATGTTTTACAAAACATATTTGGACAAGGAGAAATATCCTGCATTATCGATGATTTCGCTATTAAAGTATATTAAATCTCATATGAGAACACGAATTACTGATGAGCATTTTGAAAACTGTTTGCGTGTAGCAACAGCATCAATCGTTATCAACATTGATGCACTTATTTCTGACAAAAAAAATCAGACGTCTCACTAAAATTTATTACATTTTGTTATTATTTTATTATTATTATTTGTATCTCCTAAATCTTCTTCAAAAACACTACTTCTTGCTTGCTTTGTATATTAAATGAAAATTTGTTGTACAGCCCTCTGTAAGATATCTCATTTCCTTAATGTGGCCCGGCTGCTGAAAAAGGTTGGCCACCCACGTTTTTAAACAGAGTACTTGGTGGGAATAATATTTCAAATAAAATACTTGAGTGATTTCTCAGCATGTTAATTGTTATTGGTGACCGGTTTCGCCGACCTTACGCGTCAGTTTGATAATGCCGACGTGAAAGGTTGGTGAAGCCGGTCATCAACAAAAATTTACATGCGGAAAAATCACTCAAGTATTTTATGAAAAAAAAAAAAATATATATATATATATATATTTGTGAACAATTTTTTTAGGTTTGTTTTTTTAGAACGTACTGGATTATTGATTTTAAATTTTAGTTCACCACATCCTTAGTGGCGATTATATCTATTAATTATCTAGAAAAATACTGCGGTGATGACCAAAAATATTGTTGCAACATGTTTTCATCTAACACTGTAGCAGTGCTGTACGAAGCACCCCTTGGAAGGCGACTGCCGAAGGAGCTGCAAGCACCTGGTCTTTAGTTACCTCTGCAGGGTATTACAGTTGCTATTTTTGTAGTCACTTCATTAAAGTCATTGAGCTGCAAAAAAATACTCTTAATATTTTGTATATTAATTTGCGCCAGGAAGGCCGAATTAGTGAGACTAGTTCAGGATAAAAATTTGTCCGATGAAATGGTCACCAACCTCCTATGAGAAGAGGCGCCAGAAGAAGAATATATCCATAGTAATTTGCTCAAAATAATTGAGCACTTTGTGACATCAAAGTTATTAAAAAATCTCCAAAAACTTTTTGATACATTTTATTTGGAATTTACAACAACAAAAAAGTAATTCAATAGAAGTTTTCTGTCGCTGTCTGGGTTAAAACACAATTATATATATATACAACTTTTTTTGGAATTATAAAAACGTACAAACAGGACATCCGTTTTTTATTATTTATAAAACACTTTAAAAATTGTGCTTACGTCAGTAATGTAAATTTTACCTGCTTGTTTTACGTGAAGTAGTTCGGGAAAACCTGTCCTCAAACTCACCTAAGTTTTTCCGAAATATTTCGCATGACGTCACGATGACTCGAGATTTTAATATTCTGGAAATATTATATTGGTTTTACGGTTTGCCTGTTCATAACTTTAAAAATGATTTTGGTTATTTATTCACATAACCTGAGCCAGTGGTGAGCATGGAAATCCCCATGGGGTCCCCACGCGTCCGTTCCCTAGACATTGAACATAATCGTCTCGTCGAAAAATACAACGGATAATTGAGTTATCAAAAGTCATGTTAACTTTAAAATCCATTTTATGTAAACGGTGTTTAATGAGGCCAAATGCGGAAAAATATTTTATGATTAAAAAAACTTTAAACTCATAACAAAACAAGGCAAACTATGACTGCTATATGATTATCAATATATATTTTAGTTTAATGAACGCTTAAGGCTATTAGAGTACTAATTGAAACAATTAACTGTAGTTTAATGACGTAATGTACCGACAAAATCGCGGTACGACTTAACTACGACGTCAAGCAAATGATTTTGTATACCGTGTCGATTAAGCTTTAAACTGACGGAATCAGATCGATAAATCACCTGTTATGGATCCCACCTGCGAGGAGTTGCGTAAAGCGGCTGGACGTCGGCTGCGTCATTAGTCATGACCGCGTCATGCGATTAATTTTTTTTTCCCTATGTGGGGCAATGGCGGCTCTGCCCGCGGCCACTTTCAATTTCTAGGTAAACTGTATCACGACGCCGAGTCGCGCTCACATCTCGGCGAGCTCGGACGAGCTGGACCAGCCCGGCTAGCATGCGAGTTATCAGTTCTTAATGTATCAATAATTATTCCCAACCCGACCATAGGAATAAATTATATTCGTTGATTTAATAAGTTATTGAAATTAAAATTAATCTAGAGATAACGTGTTATTGTGTAAGAGATAACAGCCACGCTAGGATGAGACTTGCTATCAAATTTGTGTATTTTTTAAATGGTGAGATCTCACGTGAATCACCGCATTAGATTTTATTATAAAGTCTTACACTTACAAACATACTTGTTATTAAAAAACTGATCTCGATAGTTTCTCTAATTAAGATAATTGATATTTGTATTATGGATGGAGTCGAGGAATAATTAAAAGTATTTTTGTTGATTTGAAAAATAATTAAGATAAACAGGCGCGTTAACAGGAAAACACACATTTTATTTGTTCTCAAACCATATAAAAACCATGAGGGCCCTGTGGACATGGAACGCACCATGATTAATCTAAAATACATTACTACACCGAGATACCAAACTACATCATCATGGAACTGGCAGATTCCTTTCGTATTTCCATATTACTTGTTAAACAGTATGTGTTAAAAAAAAATTTCTTAGCTGTTAACACTACCTGTTAAACTTAAATAGTTAAACTGCTTTAGTTAGATACATATCGTAGCTAAGTTTATTAGATACCGTTCGAAATAACAGTTTTTTTTTTTTTGTAAATTACGTTTATATTTTAAAAACAAGTAATTATTAGACTGCAAAAAGAGAGAGAACCGAGAGTGAAATTTCATGTTTGTGAGCTAAAAAAAAAACGACTAGTGATGTATGAAGTACTCGTAGACAGGACTCGAGTCACATTCGATGTAAACGCTTCATACAACGCTCATATCTTGGAGAGGTCACATTGAACATGGAGAATGCATTATATGCAGAATATACGAGATAAGGTCATGTATTGCAAAACCCAATGACAAATGGCTGGAGCTCAGAGGACTGCGGAGACCCTCGGGTCACAGCGGACACCAGACTGATCTCTTCATTACATCACGGTATCATTCTTTTCAATGATTTTTTTTTACAGAGGGGGCATTGTGTGGAGAAAATTAATTAAAAAAACAGACACAGTGTGTTTCAAAAGTCATAAAAATAATTTATCTCTAGACCACGATTTTTACACGTATGGGATATTCGAGTATGCTTGAAAATTGAGTAAACAGGAAAGACATCAAAGGGAGCCTTGCTATTTACCTTCATTTTATTTTAATGCATTACGCACATTATATTGCCATAAAAATATACATTGAAGGTATTCAATGATATTTTTATTTGGAGCAATGCTCTGTGATCGTAAATATCCAAGGGATATATATTATATCTGCATTGCTTTATTAACCTTCGTATTGCTCAAAAAAACATTATGTACTTATTATGCAATAAAAAATAATTTTTAGGATTACACATGGGCAGCACAATAAATTTTATAAAAGTATTGTTACTATTACTTGTTACTAAAATTTGAAGACACTAAACAATGTGTATTTGGACCTTAGTAGGTGTACTACAGATGTAGTATTAAATGTATATACAGGGTGATTCCAAACCTGTTACAGAGCTTCAAACTTGGCATTATTATTACTACACAGAGTACAAACAACATATTAGAAAACGTTTATGTAATCATTAATTAAATAAGCATATTCCCACAAATTCACTGTATATTTGGTTACCCTAGCACACAAAAGCCTTAAGTGTATAGTTACAACAATCACTGCCGCAATCGCCGGGAAATACCTTGCGATATCGTATTTTTATTAAAGGTTGAAAGGTTTGTAACAAGTTTGGAATCATCCTGTGTAATAAAATATAGTGTTATGTTATTTTTTAATTAAAATAATTACATGTTCGCGTTTGCAAATATCTAAACGGAAAAAGTCTTATATGGGTGTGCATGATAATTAATAATACATAAACTCACGATGATTGATTGTGAAATTAGATTTATTGGCCACGCCAAGAGCTAATCTATTATAAATAAAAAATGTTTTAACTTTACGAGATTAAATATAATCGTCTTGTGTTATGAGCAAGTAACGCTTCGTCATGATTTCATTTTTATATTTGATCTATTGTGTATTATTTGTACAATACAAAATAATCACTGCGCACTTTATCACAGGTGTAATTTGAAACTGAACCAAGGTTTAATGCATTAAACGTTGTAATTTCCCTTGTCACAGCCATGGTATATTTTTATTTATGGGGTCGAGTAATTCGTTAATGAACACAAAAATAATAAAAAAAAAACTAAATATGCACGCCTCTGCGAATTACTAGACTACACTTTTCTCATTTTAGTATGACCGCATTTTTTTTTTGCAAAATCAGTGGACCTCTTTGATACGCAGATCCCTATCAATTCGCATTTTAACTCGATTGAACGTTTGGCTGGGGCACAGGTTCCCAAACTTTTTCGGACCAGCACCCATTTTGTAAATATCTTCAAAAATTATTTTTATATATCCTATCCGGCAAAGCATCGAGCATTTTTTTTTACTGTAAATATAACATATAACATACACACTATATAACTTGAATAATTGACACGTATTTCTATAAGATATGGGGAAATTTCTAATAATTATAATATGATAAAATGTTTATGATGAAAAAGCAAAAACGCAATATAAACATTAATTAATAAAAAGATAATAATTTAATTTTTGTATAACCTAACCCCTAGACCGCCTAAACGCTCCCAAAAGCTTCTGAACCCACTTTAGACCCCCTAAAAGGCTCCACTTTGGGAGCCCATCAAATGGGGCTTGCAAAGTTAAAAAAGGTTTGTTTTGCATTTTTTATTATGCTTGCTATATTTTTTATTGAAAAAAAATTATTCTTCCTTTCTCTGCGAATCGATCAGGCTCTATTATGGGGGTGTGGCCACTAATGTAAATATTACCATATGCGCGAGATGCCCTGGGGAGCTCGGCATTGATTTGTTACACATTGAGCGGCAGCGACAAGTGGTGTAATTATTTTACCACCATGACAACACCATACAACTAGCCCTGGGGACCGAGTAACGCGAGCTTTAATAGAGTGATTGAAATGTGTTTTTGAACGTGTAAAAACTGAAGAATGCGAATCGGAATTTTTCAGATCAATTATGCCGATTAAAAACTTTCACAGTAAAAAAAAAAAACTGTGATCAGCGATCGGCAAACTGTGACTGATTTTTGACTTTATTAAATATATACTGACAAAGATTGTATTATCAAATAATAAATTACAACGATTTGAAATTTAACTCACACTCGTATAAATTGGTCAGCAGGTTCTAAAAAGAGTAATGAGTTCAATCTGAGGTCGTGATTTACGTATCTGTGGTATTACAGTTAATGTTTTACTTTCATGGATATTAAAAACGCGCATAGCTAATATTTAATAACTAATATTTATAAATTTTTGCAATATAAATTAAACTATTGCACAATGTTGCTACTTGCTACGCAAGCAGACTGGGTGGCCTGCAAGCGAAGTTTGTTCAATCAACATATTAAATGACTGCAAATCATGTCAGTTATATTAAGCAGAAAAAAAATAGCTCAACTCGAGTCTCGCCTTGCTCAATTAAGCTCATTTAAATATACATTCAATAATTAAATGAAATTTTTACAATACTTTTAAGGTTTAAAAACAATTAAAACGTTTTAGTAATCATTACAAACGTCATATTTTATGATTAATAATTTAAACTAATTGTCAAAATAATTTTTTTTTTATATTAAAAATAAAAAATATATTGCAGTCTGAAATGCTTTTATATAAAACATGTCCATATAAGTTCACTAGGAGTATTTTTTCTTATTAATTAATGCTATTGTTACTAATGCTCTGGCTTGCTATACTTAACGATAGACAGGTTTAATTTTTAGTACTCCATTTTTATATAAAAAAAAAAAACAAATAAGAATAGTAATATTTATTAAAATCATTATTATATCGATCTCCTAGCTGTTTGGCTAAAAAAATTGTTCACACTAGGTTTTTGGATTTTTAGTATCCCTTTTAGTTTTCTTGTATAATTTACGTTATTTGGCAATGTATAGTACTTTGCTGGTACTATATTTTTTACATATATTTTTTGTTGTTAAATTAAGCTACTTATCTGATGGGAAAAGTGAAATGAATTGATTAGAATTCACGTTGCATACTTATAAAGTCACCGGAGCGTGAAAAGTAATTTCCTTTTCAGAAAATTCGTCATACTTAGTGATCGCACAAACGTGTTACAAGATATGAGTTAATAAAAAAATGATATAATCAACAGTTTAATAGTATTTAGTACTTTATAAATAGTACATAAATTAATCGCATGATATAAAAATATTACTGTTTTATGTGAAATTAAAAAAAAAACGATTCCCCGACGAGTGTGTCTATACAAGTTGTTATTGTTGTAAATATACCGATTTATTAATAAATGTAAAAAGTAGTTATTTTCAACACGGTTGATGGGTTAAAATTTTGCGCGCGTAAATATCTGAATTAACGTTTGTAAGTACAAAGGATACATTTATTAATTTTGTGGTCTGATAGAGAGCAAAGTTAAACAGGAAAAAAAGTATTTAATTCTGTAACTATAGTGACCAGGTCTTTTATGTGTTAAATGGTATAAAAAGCGAAAATTACTATCAAATTAAATGTACAACAATGTGAATGTCGGAGACGTGACAAGTTGAATGCAGTTTATAACCGGGTTGTAGATATAAAATGACAAATTTTATGTATAACGTTTTACGTGGAAATATATAAAGTATGTTTCTGTTATTTGAAGAAGTATTATGTTTTTCGTTTTAAGATGTAATTTAGATAATTTTACAATGGACTTACAGTAAATGCAAAATTTTGCAACTATTTGCAACATATGTATCTTGCAACGCAACGAAAACCGAATTAGACAATGTTTCTAAACTCATGGCATCATCCGATATGGAAGACTTAATATCACATTTTATTTATTTTCTTATTTATAGTTTAATATTTGATTTTAATATTTAAGAAAATAAATATCGAATAATCGGATTTTTGATAAAAATAAATTTAATAGAAAATAATATTAAATATTTATATGCCCATCACCATTTCTATATAGTGATGGGCATATTCAAGTAAAATTTTTATATTAATATTATTTACTTCAATATGTTTAAAATAGCACTATTTTTGATTTTACAATGAAAAACACAATATTTAATCACTGTAGTAATTATTTCTTTAAATAATTACTTGGTATATTGTGATATCATATTACGAAACCGCACATCCTTCTTTGCTTCACAATTCGTTTGATATTTAATTATTTTTATTTTTTTGCTAATTGGAGACACTTCAAAGCAGGTAATGTTTCGCAAGTCCTTGAGAATTGAATTTTCCAAGAAACAGAATGTCAACAAGGGAAAAGGATTCACGCATCAACTGATTCTATTGTGAGCAAATATTTAATTACAGGTCTTGTTGCCGAGCATTACTGTTATTATAAACACAGCCACCATTATCTTTTTTTTTTTTTACACAATAAGTATATTGTTTTGAATTGGGTTATGCTTTTTTTTATTGAAAGACTTAAAATTAGCATTAATTATAGTTTAGTGTTAGAGTTCGCAAGATGCCAGGAATGACGCGAGTGTGAAAAGTTTTGCATTTGCCCTTGATTGCCATTGATATGCTTTGAAAATACAGATAAAATAACAAGTTTTAAAGATGCACTTTTAATTTACATTTGTTCCTGCTCTACAAAAAATATTCTTCATCACATTTTTATAATTAAATCAATTTTTTTTTTATTTTATTGAATTTGCAGAGAGTGTCATCGTTGCTCTGTTGCTCGTTTGTGCCATTGCAACAGTATTAAATAAAAGTATTTTGTGATTAGATAATTCATGACATGTCATGCATTTTACACACATGGATTGCATTCTATCGATAATATTAATAATAATAAAAAATAACTCACTTTTCATACTTTGATACTGACATCGAATTTCCCATCTTGCGTTATATCAAGTATACTTTTTTTTTGCACTTAAATATTTATTACCATCACTTTGAAAATCTATCAATAAAATTTAATAAAACTTAAATAAAAAAAATATTTATTGCCTTTTGTCATTTGATAGAATAATTGATGAACGTATTGTTACACGATTGTGTTATATATATTTTTAGGTTATTTAATTAATATAGTGAATGGAAATGTAAATATAGTAATTTAAGATCTTTGAATCAAAAGTGCGTAAAATTAAAAAAAAATTTTTTGGTTACACATACGATAACAAGTAAGACGTTAACACGAGCGCGTTATTGTTTCATCACTGCATGTGATCTTTCAGCGCAATTTATTTATTTTTGAATGATCGCAGAAGTTGAAGTGCTTTTTGGTTTTTTTTTTTTGTACAATCACTTTGTTACGAAGTCGAGACTGCCGAGAGGCCAGTCCGTTGATTGCAGAAGTCGGCGCAGAACTGAGGCCAGAGCTCGGCGTCATGAGGAAAAGGCAGAGTAGGGAGTGCTTCTACTGGCAATGCGAGTCACCATGTAGTCGCCCCGCTGCAACTTCGCTTGCAAGCCCGACGACCCAAACCGTCAAACCAACAGCTAAAAATAAAATTTAGTTTGTAATGCTTCATGTAGCAAATGTGATGCCAGCATGATAACCAGACAAATATAAAAAAAATATGAACAGTCAAGTAGCATGGAGATGATCAATATTTTTGTATGTATTTTGAAAAAAAAAATTAAATTGTATATTTTAAGTTTAATCAAGTCAGTTGAGTTTGTCTGGTTATTCCCCACTTTCAAAGATTTCCTTGCTTTTTCGCACAGTGCTAATGGAGAACTTCTCCGAAAATGTTATACACAACTTCAAAATTGCAATAATAAAAATAAAATAATACGTGGTTGGTATATAAATTGCGTATTTTATTGTCTATAACAAATTCAATACAAGAGTGAGTCATTACTGATGTAATTCAGCTCCGTGTGGAATTATTATAGCCTCGTTTTATTGAGTTTACAACGTTAGTCAGATCTCACGTAAAAAAATATTTTGAGCCTAACAAAGAATTAGTTTTTATGTTGTTTCCATAGAGCAGTGTTTTTCAACCTGTGGGTCGTGCGTAAAAGAAAAAAAACACAATTGTTTGTAGGTTCTACACTACAATAAATAAATCGTTTTATCAAAGCCCTCAAGGGGGTTGCCAAAATTTTCTTACTTACAAAGGGCTCGCGTATTCAAAAAGGTTGAAAAACACTGCCATATACTATTCTGCCATGGCCACATTAATCAATAAATACATATAAATCAATTTCTGCTGTTTTCCTTAGTAACTAAGTAAACAAAAGAATATTATACAATAAGGGCTGTCTTCGGACAACACTGACCTCGTCCAAGGATTTCAAGGGAACTCTGAATAAGTTTATGTGTATTTTAAAAATTAACATGAATTTAAAATAAATTGAAGCAGAAAAAAGTAGTCATTGGTCTATCGACAAGTTTTTTTCTGAAAATTTAAGTTAACGCCAAGCAGTATTTCAATTTTATCATTTTGTAGCACTGGAGCTCAAAAGCTGTAAGATCGAAAAATAAAAAGACTCTACGTATATTTAAACTGCTAATTGAGTTTTTTTTTAAATGTGCAGCACGAAAATTCATGCATTATATATATTTTTGTAATTTGGGACAACCCTATCGACTTGGCATTGAATAAATGTTACAAGCGCGAATGAATCCGCGAAGGTCCTAAGCTCTTTATTTTGTTTTATTTTTATAAAGCAGGGGTGGCCAAAGCGTCGACCGCGTAACTATAACTGTTGCCCGTCCCGCTTAAACTAATTATAATACCTTGTTAAAGAAATCATTATTATCTCTCTTTGATATTAAATATGTATTAGTATTATCTACACTTATTTTTTAAATTTAAATTAATTTATTGATTTAATTTCTAAAAAGTGCTTTTCTGGGTAGACGGTAGACTTGTAATTAAAATAAAAATGTCGCTGTAGTGATGAAAAGTTTGTCTACCCCTGCTGTAAACTAATCGTTTAATTAGGGTCACCACTGCCACATTTGTGCAACGACACTTAAATATTATATTTTCAAAGTGAAATCAGCGGCTGCTGTAAATTCAGGGACATTTATTTAACATGAAGACGTTATTCGCAATTGTAAAATGAAAATGGACATTTTTCTTTCAAGCTGTCTTTCAACCAGACTTGCTTAAATGCCTATTATAATTTATATATAAACTACGTCTATGCGCATTTCGGTACAGCCTCATTCCTTGTGTGCTATGTTAAAATAATAGGTGACAAATAAACATCATTAAAATCGTTTATACAATTTTAATTGCAATTTATATGAAGGCCTGTCGGACCCTCCTTTTTTTTTAATTTGAACCTACTTTTTATAAATATTGTCACATTTTACCAAATTTTTTTTTACTGAAGCTTATTTCTTTCTGTTTACAGTAAATTGGCAATATCGTATCACCTCCAAGTATTGATTTATTAAAATTCTATACAAAATGATTCATAGCTGTCGATTGAGGTAAAAAGTCAACAACCTTTAAGCGTCACGTTTGGATATTAATCACTAATATGGCTTAGTTTATATTATAACTTTCATTGAAATATGGATTTAATATATTTTTCATTGCTTCTTCATCTTCTTCGAGTGCCTCTCCGTAGAGGAGGTTGGTGGCCATTTCAATGAGCACATATTTATCCTGGGCCAGTCTTGAGCCAGTTACTGACATAAATTCCGCATCCACGTAAGTTTCCTCCTTCCAATGCCCTTTTTCTCTTCCATTTTTCCATGGCTGCAGGAGCTATATTTATTGTTTTTTTTACCATCGTCAGGAGTTTTCTTCATTCGCACATTCTGTGCAAGACTCTCTCAGTTGTGACGCGGTCAACTTATAGTATTATAATTACTAATAAAGTTTTATTTCAACGATAAAAGGTACTAAAATATACTTAGAAATCATTAAAATATTAGCAAATATTTCAAGTCCAGGTCTATATTTTCTAAGTTTACTCAACGAAAGTATTAATTTCAAAACAGTACAAATGCCCCAAATTTTATGCAAAAAGTAATTTTGATAATAAAAAAAAACACAAGTTTATTAATAAAACTTGTGTTTTTTTTATTGATTCATAATGTATACAATATGAAGTTATGTTTTATTAAATTTGAGGTTATGTTTAATTAAATTTGTCTCCAAGAAATGGGTTATGAAACAAATATAAGTTGATGCTTTTTCTGAGGTTAAGACTCATTTTCATCATTATGACTTGGTTGATCTACAAAATTTTAAAAAGAATTTAAAAAAGTTACGAGTGATTGTTGTGAAACCAATACATGCATAACGTGGATATGGATATAGTCGGTGTGTGGTTTATAATAAACAATTCAATTACTTTCCATAAAAATTACTTCTTGCGTGAATTTTGGGACACCATGACGTTGAGTGGTTAGAGGTTAGAGAACTCTTCCTGCAAATTTCAGCACATTCCTAAATATTGTGCAATTATTTATTATAATGCAATATTATTTATTTTAATTATTACTGCAAAGATCCGAAAATATTTGTGTAAAGATGTTTTATATATATTATATACTGATGGCAATATTATTTCATCATCTGTGGCCTATATGGCGTGTCTGAACTTTCTGTCAAAAACTTGTGTTGTGATTTTATACATTTGGTATTAATACAAAATAAAAACAGTATTCTAGTAATATTATATATAAATAATTACATCGATATGGAGCAAAAAGGTTAATAACTCACTGAGCTCTTTAATTCTAAGAATTTTTTTTATAACCTCAAAATGATCACCATACGTTTTGCTTGTAGAAATCCGGGACTATTTTTTAGGCATTATTAAAGAAGATAAGGACGTGTCGGTGGGGGTTGCAGCTATTAAAACACTTCTTAAAGTATTGGATCAATTTAATGGTAATCTATTCGTACTGTGACATTTGTTTTATATGTAAACCAGGGAAGATTGATTTGACTAGGTTATATTTTTTAGCGGCCACTGTTCAGGAGTTGGATGAGAATCTCAAGGAAGCTATCGGTGTTATGAGGAATACGGACCAGCCTATAACGGCTGTATCGTCAGGATGTGAATTATTTTTAAGATTTATTACACTTGCAAAATTAGATACTGAGGTAAGCTATCAATTTTATATTGACCTGTGTATTATTTTACTGCATTAGTTTAATGTTTGAAAGTAACGTATTGCTATATACATCTTAAGGCTATGAATATGTATCATGATCTTTTGTTGTAGTCATTTGAAGAATGTAAAACAACAATGCTCAAAAGAGGTTACCTCTTCTTGAAAAGACTTTTAGAAACCAGGGGAAAAGTAGCAAAGCAAGCGGCAAAATTTGTAGTAGACGGTTGTGTAAGTATTAAAAATATTTAGAATTTACATTTACAAGATAAATATAGCTTGCACACTCATACTGTCCCAGACTCATTTCCTTTATCTTGAGAATATGTTTGCATCTACGCAGCATACTAACCGAATTGAGGCGGAAGAAGATAAATCTCTGGGCTTAAATTCAAAGATTTGGCAAAGTTTATTCAGCACAGCTAGTAAAACTATTGTTTATTCACGTACTCAATGATCAATCTATTTACTCAATCATAGTTTTAAGGCAATGAAGCTTTTTTAAAAGTATTTCTGGTAATTCTTGCAGAAAATATTTAACAACTCAACCGACTTTAAAACTTGTGGCCAATTCCTGATATATCAAGGAACAGAATCATAGCCAATTTTTATTGTACTATAATTTTGTTACAGAGAATACTCACCCACTCTAAATCCCGAGTTGTATTACAAACATTGCTGCAGGCAGCAGAGGCACATAAAAGATTTGAAGTGTTTGTAACCATATCATCTCCGGATAATTCTGGGTATGTATAGCATTATTCTTTTGCGGACTTTTCTTTAAACTTTGAAACAGCCGTGTAGTAAAATTTCATTGGAAACAGTTGATAATTTTTATGTCAATGGTCTAATCGGTGATATTATTTATAGGGAAGAAATGTACCAACTTCTCACTGCGCGGGGAGTCAGCTGTACTCTCGTTCTAGATTCTTCCATGGGATATGTAATGGAGCAGGTGGATATTGTCATGATCGGTGCTGAGGGAGTTGTTGAAAGTGGCGGAATCATCAATAAGGTAATTTGTTGATATAGTTAAATATTTCACTCTTTTGTGAATAGTGGAAGAATACAAACAGATAGTCCTGATCTTAATGCTTTCTAAGTATTGTAGTATTTATCTACTTAAAAAGTTTTATCGTGTTTTAAAGAAATGACTACCACAGTAATATCTTATTTTTAGGTTTCCATATATGTAGTATTATATATATATATTTTTTAATTAGACGAATGATATTGAATTGAAGCTAGCTGTATAAAATTGATTTGTACTGAATCTCATTAATTTTTTGTTATTTTAGATTGGCACTTATACGCTGGCGATGTGTGCAAAAGAACTCAAGAAACCCGTGTACGTTTTAACAGAAAGTTTCAAATTTGCCCGGCTGTACCCTCTGAATCAAAGAGATTTACCGGATGAGTTCAAATATTTGCCGAGTACATTGAATACCAAAGATATTACAAAGGAGCACCCCCTGGTGGACTACACGCCTCCGTCGTACATCACATTATTGTTCACCGACTTGGGTATTCTAACTCCGTCGGCCGTCAGTGATGAACTCATCAAATTATATTTGTAATACTCGTATTTGTAAATAAATTATTTTTGGTATGATGACTGTTTCTTTTTATTAAAAGATATATCATTTTGCACAAACCTATATCTACTGAATCTTTTTGATATCCGTTCTTGACTTACTACTTTATAATATGTAATTTCAGATATATTCTTGGATACACCAAAGAAAACCATTTTAAATTATAAAACATTTATTTTCATTATTCATCAATGTTATTAATATACAAAGTAAAAATACAATCTTAATAGATAATACTTTATTATACGATGCCGGTATTTACAAATCATTGAACTTATTTCTAAAATATTTTTAGTATCTTTAAAAAAAACATATGTTTAGTTCGATTCTACATATTAAGAAAAATTAAAAGCTTATATTTTTAGTAAAAAAATCTTTAATTTGACGGTACTTTTAGCATGAAAACAATGTGACGGGTAAGCATAACGTACCTACCTCATATTTTAATTTAAAAAAATAATTACATCATTATCCAAATTATTAAATCATTGTATATGTATTGCTCAAATATTATAATATAATATAAATTTAGCTAACTTGATGGCAAACTATACAGTCTATTAATTTATGTAGTAAAAAGATACAATAATAATGGCAATATAATCAGATATAAAAGTAGTATTATTATCTAAACTCCTATCAATATAAAGTCAATAAATAATTAGTGAATATGATTCATAATATCTCTAACAAAATGCATGTTTTCGTAGATGCATCAACAATCATTTGTAAGCCACACTAAGAAAAACAACTAACCGAACGAATTCTATTGGATAAGCATACAAGTATACTCCTTGGAATATTCAATTCAACATATTTTTTTATAATCGAAAACTTACTTTTGTATTATGATATCTTTATTAAACAGATTATAAAGTATTTTCATGTAATATATATTCTGAATCCTGTTTTTATAAAAAATCAATTATGACAATTTATCTAAGAGGTTATTGATGTTATGTTTATTGTTATAGTATATAAAAAAAATATTGTCGAAGCTGTAAAAATAAATAATTAAGCTTATTTAAGTAGTAATTATTGTATACCAGCAAAATAAGTTTCGAAAAATATATTGGAAATAGTGTAGCTCGCATGATGTTAAAAATTTAGGTCAAGTGCAATATTACGATACCTGTGTAATACATTTTTTGTACAATTTTCAATTTTCATGAATATCTAAAAAGCTCTAGTCTGACGTTTCTGCAATTATTTTCCAATATAAAAAAGGTTATTTCGTATTGATGCATGCAATGTCGGGATATATTGTCAAACTTTGCTGTCTAAAATCAGTTATCGTATGAAATGCAATATGCTAACCTTGAAACTAAAATGTCTGTTAACTCGTAAGGTTAAATTCCACGCCGTCCCATTCTGATGCTTGTGCGCGGCTGCCATTCTTTACCCTGAGCGTGTCTAAAGGATCGATAATGGAGTAGTGGACATGTAATGATTGTGGAGGGATGTGTTTTGGAAGTACCTTGTAGAAGTAATCAGATCTAAATGCCAGAACTTTGGAAAGAAAGGATTGTAAAATAATGCTATAAGGCAGCAGCAACACGCAGACCTTCAAGTGTAAAAGGACCCGACGACTACACTATTCTCCCTAAGAAAGCCATGAACAGACATAAAGATATGTTCGGTGAGACGGTCACCGACCTCTGAAAAGAGGCACCTTGGTTGATTGCACTTTAAATGAAATTCAAATAATATAAATCTACCCATTCGTAAATACTTAAGATTTCCACATTATTATATTTAACTCAGCATTCTTCAAATATGAATATGTGACCTATTTAGAATAAGAGATTCTCCCGTATGTAACAAATATTCAAAGATACTCTAATATAAAAATAAAACACTTGCAGAAATAATGTAAAAACAATATGAAAATATACTTAAAATTTATAAACAATATTAAAAAAAAAATGGCTATAGACACTATTGAGGTTTGACCAATATTTTATTTGATAACCCTTTTCAAACTAAATTAGGACCTAAGTAACCTCGTGGTTGGCTCCGGGGCATTCCGTAGACACCGAGAGCAAAGAATAGAACTCACGCGATTTTTATATAGATAGCTCTCATGTTATTTAATACAATTGGTTTTTTAGATAAGAGTGTGGACATAGTCAAAGGTTAGTTTTAACGCTATTTACTTCGCTCTTGTATTTTGTTTGAAAACATATGGTGTGATTACTTTTGTAGTAAAATCTCTACAAAGTTTACATATAAAATCACTAGATACGGTTAATTAACAAAATTAAAATTTAATAGGGTCGTAACAGGTGGTGCGGGTTCCAGTCCCACTCCTTTCATTTCTTCATACCTTAGTGTCTATATACATTTGTCTCTTTATTTTGCTTGATATCAAGTAATACAAAATAATTTTACAAACAATCAAACACACCGTTTGCGTTATGACTAACAATAGTTCTACTACAAAACTTAATAATTCTCACTTTTGGCACAACTTCTTACATCACTCTCGTATGCAGCCATTGACTCGCTTGTGGCACTCGTTTCTAATTTTTTATTTTAATATTTACAAAATATTATACACAGTAATAGCAGCAGATGCAGATGGAGTGATGCTTTTTAAACCACAAAATCTAACATATGGTGTTATACATTATTTTTAATATAAAAAAATTTAAACACATTTCTAGGGAAAATATAATAATACTTATTTCGAACATTTACAATGGATTATTAGTGTTAATAATAAATTTATAGTGTTTAACACGTCCATGGAGTTTATTTGAAGGCTTCATCACATTTCAGAATACAAGGTGTCCACGGAGGAGCAGATCTCCTCGAAGTGTGGACGCGAGTCGGAGTCGTACTCCCAGCACCTCAGCATGAGGCGGTACATCTCCTCAGGGCAGCTCTCGGGGGACGGCATTCTGTAACCTGATACAGAGACAACGCATGTCTTAATCGTCAATATATACATATTGAAGGGTCAGTTGGATTGTTTAAACTCTTCGATTTAATGTATCAGGCAAAATAATTATTATATGTGTTATTTGTACCTCCATCAATATTTTCACGTGCTTTTGAATTACTCATGCCAGAGTATGGCGTGTCTCCTTTGGCAAAGATCTCCCACATGAGGATTCCATAACTCCAAACATCACACAAAGACGTGTATTTACCTAAAGTTAAAGATAATAAACTTTAAATCAATGTACTCATTATAGCATTTTTTATATAACAATGAGTCTTTAAAATAGACATACCGAAATTGAGAGCTTCAGGTGCAGTCCATTTGATTGGAATTTGCTTCATTCCACCGGATACAATATATTCCTCTTCCTCACGTGACATACCGAAATCTGATATTTTTACTATATTATCTTGGCCTATAAAAAATTACAACCGTTTATTTAATTTATACAAATATCACTGGGAATTAAATATTTTATTCATGCATAATTAACATCTGTAGATATTTATAAATGATTGTTCATCATTCATAAAAACTAATTATAAATTACTTTTCATTAAAGTTAATCTATCAAATAATACAGTTTTACAAGATTCAGAATCCCATTTTTTAAAGCCAAGGTTAAAATGATTACTTACCGACAAGGCAGTTCCTTGCAGCGAGGTCTCGGTGTATGCAATTCTTACTCTCTAAGTACTGCATGCCTGCAGCGGCATCTCGGCACATGCCAACCAGCTGCTTTTGAGTGAGCATTGATGCTCTGCTTCTTAGGAATGTAAGTAGAGATCCACCTGATAAGCAACAAGTTTTAAATTAGATATAATAATATTTGCCCAAAAAAATTGAGATTCATAATTAAAAATAAGTCGAACCTGACACAAGCTCCATCACAATCATAATAGGCTGTTTCTGTACGCAGATTCCTATCAGCCTAACAATGTTGGGATGGTCATACTGCTTGAGTATTCGACCCTCTTGTAAAAATGTTCTCTTCTGTTCCTCGGGTAGAGTCATTCTGCATGTCTTCACGGCAACCTCTTGCTTGGAGGTTTTGAGATGCGCTTTGTATACATCACCAAAATTACCCTGAAATTAAATAACATATTCTTATGCAAGTACAAAATAATTTATTAAAAATGCCAAGTCAATCGATTCTGGTTTAAATCTTGAATCTCACAATAAAATATAAAAATAATATAAACAATTGAAATTTGGTCTCTAATCTGACGAGTTAATCTAATACAAAGATAAAAAAACTGAAGATTTAACAGGCTGCATGAGGTGCTTACCCTGCCGATTTTCTCCATGAGTACCACATCATCATTGTTGAGCTCCCAGCGCTCGCGAGGAACTGGTTTCTTCAGCACAGCGCCTGAGCGACTCGTCACAGCCAAGCCACTACCCTGCTGGTGGAGGATCAATTCCCGCACTGACGGGAAAGCGGGGCCCTCAAATCTGAAGTGACCCTGAAAATGCGGATAAAAGAATATAGAATATATATAGCACTATCAATAAATATTAACGCAGATGTGATATAAAAGTTTAACTGATATTTAAATAAAATTTTAAATATTAAGGGAAAAAAAAAATTGTGCGGCAATAAATACTAAGTGGAATAACAATGTTTAGAGTATTTCTTACCTCAGGTGTGGTTTGTACAATGAAATGTTTGTGGCCTCCCCAGCACACTGACAAAACAATCTGACATTCATTATTTCTTGTCGTTTCTCTGACGAGGAAGTCACCATCAACTCTTAAAAGCCGCACAACTTCCTCTCGCGGCAAAACTCCGTGGAACCATTCCTCGTCAACCAGCGGCCTTGTTGTTAGTGACGGTTGCAACTATAAAAAATAATATACACTGTCAATTATTATATATAAATTAGTGGAATATAATATTATTTATACAGTATGTAAGTAAAATAAGTAAATTGACAAAAAAGCATGCTCAAGAAAAAACTGAATTAGTTTTTAAGAAAGATCATAATTTAAGAGCTATTATTATGTCATTTGCTAAAATTACTGTTCAAGGTTTTATAACAATAAAAAAATACAAGCGAAAATTACACTGACAGTCATATAACACTTTTTTGTTAATATTGCAGCTATTATTATAATGTAATTTAATTACAATAAGAATAAAGAAACAATCCAAAATTGGTTTACATTTACACAAAAACAAGCACATATAAATTAACCAACTTTGCTGTATATTTCTTTGGACTTTCTCCTGGTTCGAGGTAATATGACGGGTGGAGTATGATTGGTATAAAGCGGATCCACCATCTCACATAGCATTAATCTCACTACTTATTTCAGATGAATAGTAATTTTGACATGCGGCTGCCGACAGAAGCAAACTTCACAAACTACTGAATTTTCAATAAAACTCCCAAGCCAATGGAGTATCTGTTGAACATGCGTGGACTAAACTTGGCAGAGTTGTGTTTAAACGTCATTTATTAATGATACAAGATAATATAGTGTGAAAGCTCTAGAGGCTGCCAAAGAATAACGTGCCTTATGAATCTCCACATTAGAGTGTATAATAGTAATCAACAGTGATGCCGTAGAAGCGTCAACCGGTACACTAAACTTAGACCAAAATAGACTAACTTGCCAAGCTACGTATATTGAGAAACGAGAAAACTGCAAATGTATTTGTGAATACAGCAACACTTTTAGATACATCTAGACACCTGTGAACATTGGCAGAGGAATATGAATGAAAGTATTCATAATAATAATAATAAAAAAAATGCATTACTTTTAATTATTATTATACTGCAAATGGACAGCTTTTATTTCACACAATAATAAGCTTTGATAAAGAAAAAATATTCATTGCAAATTTCTATTTGCAGCTGGCATGTTTACGTTTAAACTTTATGTCAGCAAATTTTGCTTCTGGCGTGAACAGCAAACAGGAAATGAGGACATTGAGTATATTATTGCGTACGATATTTGCCAAAAGACAAAAATAAAAAGTACACCAAGACTCAATCTGAAGGTTACACCAGAATTACATTTCATCGTTTATTTATTTCATCATCACAAGACCACTCTAGAAAATAGTATAAATTATTTACAATAGTGATTCTTGGACACTTGAATTCATAAAATTTATCAAATGAAAAAAAATTTATGGATACTTGTGCATTGATAATTTTTTTTTAAACTTACAATCCCCATCACGATACCATCAATTAACACTAACCATCTTTAAAATTGATGAGTTTTTAAATAAAAGCAAAAAATTAACAAAGTGTACAGTTTCTTTTCTGCCAGAGTCATGGCATACGCCTTTTATGCAAAGTATAATTTTGCATGGATAAGAAGGTGAGAGTTGGTTACAAAAGTTGATGCGTGACAGAATTTTGTGCCGTTGTCAGCATGCCAGCGTTAGTCCACACTCACCACGCAATAGTTAGGATCCCAACCATCGCTACTGTTAGTCGACAAGCTGTGAACATCGTCATCATCTTGTTCTACAGAAGTCCTCTGTGAGAAAACACCGACAGCATTCTCAGGAAAATCACAAACATAGAGAGCATTCTGCTTTCGGACATTTCGAAAGCGGCGTTTCCGAATGGCACGCATTTTAGGCTTTACCGCTAGGTCTGCCATGAGAGGTCCCTCGCTTCCACTTCTCTGACCACGTAACTTAACGGAAGGGACGGGACTGCACGGGGCAGACTTGCGTCGGAACGGTCGTCCGAAGACTCTGAAGATTCTTCCCTGCGGCAACACGGATGCCAGATGGCGCTTCAGGGCAATGGAAGCTGTCGAGGCTATTGAACTACCATCACCCTAAAGTTATCCCAACACCACAAGGAAATAAAATCAATATTTAAAAATTATAAACATAATATATAAATATATAGTACAAGTGTAACCCACATTATGAACTAAATAGGAAGGAAAAAATGCATACAGATAATTATTAAATTGCATTTATGGTATAGCTAAAACAAAAATAAAAAATATGGATAGTACAGAAAATAAATTAATAAACTCATATCTAATATAGCAAATTCAAAGACAAATTGAAATAGCATTGCAATTTTTTTAAATACAATTTGGATAACTGTAACATGAGAGAAATCTATTCAAATATTTATCAATGAAATCAGGAGGCAATTTTAAATCACAATTTAATATCAAAAAGGATTAAATTTAATAGTTTTCGTAGAACCAACGTTTTATTCTCATTTCGGCACCAACGAGTACACGACTTTCTTCTTATGAAAATGCTTCTAAACATATCATGCTTTCAATTATTCTTGTTTCATGCATGAATTCCTTTACAACAATTTTTTTGCTACTTGCACTCAATATTTAAAAATTCCTTGAAACAATGCAGCATTCAGTAAATAATATTGTTGGAGTCAATATTCATACATATTTTTCTGAGTGCGCAATATTCAACAGATGTAAATACATCTTCAGTTTTTATATTGATGATATGCACAGATCACAGACTGTACGGGGTTTTATGTGGTTTTTAGGCTGCCCCATGCACCAGTTTATTAAAAATAAAAACTGCATTATACAAAAATAGATGCTTGTATAATTATAATTGGAGACATAAGCCAAAATTAATCAATGCCGTCACAGGTCTTAAAAAGTCTATATGTCTCGGTTTTATCTATAGTTTTCTGTTGAGTCTATAGCCTTCAACATTTCATTCAAAACTATAAAGCTGATAGCAATAAATTAAATATTTTTGGATATGAAGTAAACTAATTTTATTTATAAAAATTCTATGCATTTAGTTTTATCAAAAATAAGGCCAATTATAGTACATTTAAGTATTTCTGAAGAGCAAGTACAAGCTATTACTTTATTGCTAAGTACGGTACGAAAATCAAAAGTACATTAAGTTTGTTTATTACCTGGTGTTCAAGGGATGCGGGTGGAGTCCCGGGGTCGGGGCAGCCAGCCGGGGCTTCTTCGCAGCCGAGGTCGCTGAGAGCAGAGCGGAGCATGTCAGCCTGGCGACTTAGAAGCTTTTCCTCGCAGCGTAGGTTGGCCACCTCGCGCCCGTCAGGGGAAGCTGAACCTTCCAGTGGAGGAGAATTTCTGGAAATGGATAAAATCTTATAAATATTTTATATAATGCCCTGAAATTTGCAACCTCTGGACCTCTTGAATCTCAAGATGACCTTTTAAGCAGAGATATCCACAGCAACTGAGCTCTTAATATCTCTCTCCACAATTGTTTGTAGTTTAATTCAACTGTAAAATGACGCAACATGATTTATCAATACCTATTAAAAGGAGGAGGTTCTGGACTGCAGCCATTGACTCTTGTCCCGTTTGGTTTGGGGCTGCCTCCGTTGAGAGTTTTTGTGGTTCCATTTGTGATGGAAAGAATTATCTCCGGTCCTTGTAGACTAGTTTGTTTCTCCTTGTTTTCCTGAATGCTTGTTTCAAGCTCCTGAAGTTTGTTTCTCAGCCATTCAATAGTGAGGTTGTCGACTGTCAGTTGGTCGGGCTGCAATTTCCCAGAAGTGTCATCCACCAATGTGGGGTCGAACGTGAAGATGATGGGCTCGCTTGGTGTGGATCTGTCCAATTAATCAATAATATACATTGTAATTATTTAAATTTCACTTTGATATGTGCACTGTCTCCGCAGTCGTCATTATCGATAAAGACATGAAATATATATATTTTTAATTCAATTTTTTTTACATTAGGCAATACCAGGTTGTCCTCTCAGTTATTTACAATCATATTGTATTTTATTTGAAAAAGAATAATAAATAAACTTTTTTATTTGAAAGAAAGAATTACGGCGACATTAGATAGTCATTGCCGTAACATATTTTTATATTTACGTACAATTTTTCATTGAAGTCTTTGTATTCGTCTTGTGGCTTGATGCTTTGTATTGTATTTTCCAGATTTTTTTGGCTCTCTTTACACTCTTCAGATGTCAAGTCTGTAGATTGTGCCACCTCAAGCAGCAGCGTTTGCCTGGAAGACGCAAAGAATCAAATTAGTAACACAGCAACATTATTAAATTGATTATAAATAATAAGAGCCTTTACAAAACAAAAAAAAAGTTGATGATATGATATTCTTCTTTAAGATATTACAATTTATAAATAAAGCTAATTAGTATAAAAATTTGTGATCTTTAGTCAGTTTTGAAGATTTTTATGAATTCCTAATTTTGACATGAAAAAAAAAATTACCCCCGTTTCACAGGTGTAAATAAACTTTCATTAATTTTGCTCAAGTGCCAAGTGTTTCTTTGAACTCGGAGTTTGAATGGCGACATTCACATTTATACAGCATTGAAAATACTTCACGGTGGCCGTTAGTTGGCTCGGTAAATGGCAGCGGTGACAGACGAGGCTGACCGCTTGCAGCAACAAAGAACATACACAAATGGCACCTTATTATGTTAAATGACATAATATTATTATTGTGCTTAGGGTCCAATGGAAATACCTGAATTTTATACAAGCCAGACAGTAAAACCAGCAGGTTTTTGTGTTTTTATTACAAACAAAATAAAATTAGCCAAACCGTCAGGCCAAAAAAAAAAAAATAATTAAATATATAAAATTTAAGCAACATTTGAATTCTATGTATGTAAAGTGGCAAAGTATTAATTAAAGTTATTAAAAATGGAGTGCTACACTTTCGTGTAGCGCGTTTTCATTGATGAGCAATACTTTTAAAATAATATGCTTACAAAATATGGTCAAAATAGTGAATTAACTGCATCAACTGTAAAGAGATCAATTTAAAAAAATTAGGGAGACTGGATTAACAAGCGAATAGAATTCGTTGAATGGATTATAGAACAACAAGTGGATGCTAATTTTTCGTACAAAATCATCTTCAGCGATGAGGCAAGGCTCATTTCATCTTGATGATTCGGTTGATCGATGAAATTGTGGCATTTGGGATTCAGGAAATCCACGAGTGATTGTTGAAAAGCAAATGCATCTACAGAATACAAACAATTCAATTTATGCATGAGCCATTGTAATCTTGTTTATATATATATATATAGCAGCATTTTTTTAATGAAAATAGGATGCGGGTTGTTCTGGTTGGTTCTGGTAGTTTGGGCATCAGCGGGGGTTAGCTTGTCGTGAGACGAACCAGGTGAGCAGAAAGGCGTCCTGGCTGTGTCGCTGGCGGGCCAGGGCTGCAGGGAGCTGCACCAGGCGGAGGTCCCTCTCGCACTCCCCGGCCTTGGCGAGCAGAAGCACGTACTCGTTGTGGGTCAGGTGGAGCTTGCGGCACGCCTTCTGGTACTTGTCACGCAGCTCCTCCAGCTTGCGCCCACCGCGACCCGTCGGGCCTGGAAAAGAAACATCGGATGAAACCTTCTAATAAATAAATTTGCGCTATAGTCCTACAGATTTTTGGGAACTCTCGAACCTGCCTAGAGACCTAATTCTTCTTCTTCTGATGCCTCTCCTCATAACATATTTCATCGAACATATTTATATTCTAGCTACTTCTTCCAATGCCTCTTTTTCCTTGGAAAATCAGCTGCAGGATACTATATTTACTGTTACGAAAAATGTGGCCAAAATAGAGACCTTCCTCTTCTTTACTAACGTAAAGAGTTCCCTTTTTCTTTCATTTGTGACGCGGTCAACCCTTGGTATTTCCTGTATAGCCACATTTAAAAGGCCTCAATTCTTCGCACATGAAACTTGATAAAACACGTCGCTATCGATGAAATACTACTTTATTTCTAAATAAGATTATTTATTGGCATATTCCTAACAATATGTGCTGGAGTGCTAACGAATTTTTAAGATTATAAAATAAACAGGGCATGCTAATTACACGTAGCAACAAAACTTGCAGCTAGCCAATAGCGTCTCTTTATTTTGGGTGTTTTTTTTTTTAATGGTTTTGTCTAAAATGTAGGATTTAGACAAAATTTGCCATTATAATAATTACATTACATTATAATTAGACAAAATACGCCATTGGCTAGTTACAAGTTGATTGGTTGAACAGCGATCAACAGCAATCAACAAAGCTATGTCCAGTCGTGCTCATGTAATTTAATGGCACTCAAACGTATTACTTAGAAAACTGCGTTGATCGCATGTCTCAGAACTCAATGGGTTATCATATAAGCATATTAGGAGTGTTATCGATTAGGTCCTGTTTGACAATTCCCGCTGGTGTTTGATACCGAAGAGCTCCTCATTCGGAAGACTTGGACTAGAGTGTGGTCGCAGAGGGGAGAGGGTTCTCCATCGACCCGCTGTCACATATCAATTTTATAAATAGTTGCTGAGTTCACAATAAAATAGTCTTGGTAGAATTGTAAATTTTAAACTTACATTTGATGTAATGTTCCTCGAATTTGCTTCTCATCTGCTTGTAGAGCTCCAGGTACTTCTGATATTCTGCCTTTTTTCTGCTGACGTCTTCTGTGAGCTGTAACAAAACATAAATATTTGTAATCGAAATTTACATATCGACAAAGCAATTTATTTTATTTCAGCCATTACCAAAAGTGAGATGTAGAATGCGTTAAAGCTTTAATTTAACACGATTATAAGATATAAAGATCATCGGGTGTCTCTCCTCAGAGGAGGTTGGCGACCATCTCACTGAGCATATACTTATGCTGAGCTAGTTATCATGGTGTTCTTATACACCACAGTTTTGCCCAATAGCATTACTATACAATCCTCAATGTAATAATTCAATTTAATTTAAATATCCAAAAGTTTGACGCGCAAACATGCGGAGTAGCATTTTCTAACGGTGGGTTACTTTCCTTACCGAAACTCTAAATTGATTTTAAAACAAAACAAAATATCGCTATTATTTTAATTATAAAATTACAAACAATAATTGCCATAATTTTGTTGAAATTATATCCAGCATAGAGAACACGCACCCTCGAGGTATCAAGCTACGAGTACACAAATAGTTCTAAGCACGCGTTTGTTTGATCAGCTTGTAGCCTTCAGTGGGTATTCTCCTCGAGAAGAGCTCTCGGAGGACCAGCGGCTCCAGAACGCCGGTGCACCTTCGGAGGCCGATCGACCGAATCCGGCACGAGAAAGTGTATCGGACGAGCGCTATTCAGTTGCTACTCCTCAATTACATCGAGGCGGTGAAGCAGAAACGAAAACGACACCAAACGGACAAAACACGAGAGGCAATCATGGCGGGCGTGCTCTCAAGAAGGCTTTCTTTGCAGACAAAAAAACATAGCCTCGATACAGACATTTCGTAATATTCATCAGCTTTGCTGTAAACATAAACGAAAAAGCATAAAATCGACTTTCCGGTTAAATAAGCTAGTCATTGAAATTGGTGTTGAAATCAGACAGATAATTTGATAGTTCATAGTATATCAGCCAGGAAGGTTAGGTCTACTGCTAGTTTGAGCAACAAGTCCTCTACACACGTCGCGACACGGCTTGCGAGCCAATAGCTTCCTCATTCGCGTACTTAGGCAAAACTATAAAAAACACCAAAAATAAAGAGAAGCTATTGGCTGGTAGCAAGTCAATCGCAAGTTGTGTTATTACGTATGTAGAAGGCTTTAGGCCAAACTATAAAAACACCCTAAATAAAGGGACGTTATTGGCTGATAGCAAGTCAATCGCGCGATGTATTTTTCCGTGTGTAGAGGCTTTAGACAAAACTATAAAAACATCCAAAATAAAGGGACGCTATTAGCTGATAGCATAGTTGTGACGCTGAGAGTGTGGAGGGAAATAATTTATTAAAAAAAATCAATCGTAAAATTGCGAAATAAAAGTGTTACGAAATCGGCAGGCGAGATCAAAGTGTAAATGTCGCACGGCAAAAGTGATGGAAAAACGTGTGCACGAAAGCGACCCTGTTTGAAATGGAAACTTTCCGAAAAATAAAGTTATTTACTCAATGAAATTAATTCTCAGTAAAATTGAAGGAGTTGCTAATTTATTACTGCAGTTTTTGCTAAATAGCCATTGTTATAATACCTCCGCCTGTATTAGCTGACACAGTTCAACGGCTAATAATTACGTTTATGCATAATAAATGCAGATACGCTTTGTAGGTTAATTAGCGATTATATTATTAAAATATAAAAAAGTTAAATAAATTAAGGTTTATCTAAACGTCCTTTCAATCAAAAAAATACAGAAGCTTAACCGTCCATTGTTTCTTATAATTATAAATATACTATGAACACCATGAAATGGATGCCATTTAGATAGAAAAATATCGTTGCTTAACTAGGCAGGAAAGGCTATGATTGATTGCGTTTTAAATCTCGATGACATTTTAATCGGTTGCTCAGGTCACAGAATATAAAACCAGTGATGGGCCTACTCGATTTTATTCACAAAAATAATCGAATTACAACCAATCAATTAATTTACTCAAACCCTTTTTTAACAAAAACTTGGAACCTTTCATTTTAGAGGACTGGAAATTTTAAGGATGAATCAGTATTTGAAAGCACCTGGCCTCGAGGCTTAATTTGTTGAGTGATTTATTCGATTGTTGATCAATTGCTTCAAATAATCGATTGTTTGGTTATAAGTGTTTGATTGTGCCCATCATTACATATACTTTCAGCGAGCGAATGCCGTCTTGATTGGAGCAACACCGAATGATAGTCTGCCGGTTCTTAGTCGTGATCGAATTAAAACGGATAATTCTAGATACACATCGCTGATATTAAAACACAATCGAATCATGCAAATGTACAACATCGGTGAGAAGGCAGTGACACTATACAATCATGACTTGTATTGGGGGTACACCGTTTCACTCATACGGCGTGTTTCACAACACAAGTTAAGAAAGAAGCAGGGCGAAAAATATTATTATTATCAACATCGTGATAAGTTCGGTGACCATTTCGCTGAACATATATCTATGCCTGTTCATGGTTTTCAGGGAGAATAATGAAGTCTTTGGGTCCTTCTACACCGCAGTTTAATACTCGAAGAAAAGATCTGTGCATTGCTGCTGCCCAAAAGCATACTACACAATCAATTCCTTACTAAGAAAACCATGAATATTAAGTATAAATTTATGCTCAGTGAGATGGTGAATGATGGTGATGATGAATACCGTAATATGGGAACCAGACACACACTAAGTGAACCAGAGCAACGGAAGACGGACAGGCTAGAAATGCTGAGTTGGCAGCACCCAGACAGGG
Source organism: Atopsyche davidsoni (assembly GCA_022113835.1). Taxonomy (NCBI): domain Eukaryota; kingdom Metazoa; phylum Arthropoda; class Insecta; order Trichoptera; family Hydrobiosidae; genus Atopsyche; species Atopsyche davidsoni. The sequence continues at coordinate 10,915,443 of JAILWY010000027.1, forward strand.
ATCACAATTTATTATTCAATTATAAAATAATTGCGTAATAAATAACGTACAAATACAAGAAGAGAAATTTTAAATTTATTTAACAGCAGCATTTTTTTTTAAAAAGTATAATACTTGTAAATAATTTCCCGTATTGCAGGGAATTTGGTTAGGAGACTAGCAGGTAGAAGTGGGTCTGTTGCAAAAAAATGCGGTAGTGCATGTCGGGCAGAACGAGTGCCAAGATCGACTTTCTACTGCAGCGGGTCGGCCAGGCCGGCCTCGCCGCAGAGGCGACCAATCACCCGCGGCGAGGGCCATCGACAGAACCTCACCAGAGCAATCACCACTCCAATACTTCACTGGGCACGTCGAAAAATCGATGGGCTGCCAAAAAGACGACCGAAATAAAAATCATGATCATAGCAAAAAAATTCTTCTTCATCAAGAGCTTCACCTCAGAGGAGGTTGGCGACTATTTCACTGAGCTGAGCCAGTGTTATACTGGAAGGAAAGGTCTGCGTATTGCTGAAAGATATATTCTTCATCAAGAGCCTCACCTCAGAGGAGGTTGGCGACTGTTTCACTGAGCATATACTCATGCTGAAGCAGTGTTATACTGGAAGAAAAGGTATGCGTATTGCTGAAAGATATATTCTTCATCAAGAGCCTCACCTCAGAGGAAGTTGGCGACTATTTCACTGAGCTGAGCCAGTGTTATACTGGAAGGAAAGGTCTGCGTACTGCTGAAAGATATATTCTTCATCATGAGCCTCACCTCAGAGGAGGTTGGCGACTATTTCACTGAGCTGAGCCAGTGTTATACTGGAAGGAAAGGTCTGCGTATTGCTGAAAGATATATTCTTCATCAAGAGCCTCACCTCAGAGGAGGTTGGCGACTATTTCACTGAGCATATACTCATGCTAAGGCAGTGTTATACTGGAAGAAAAGGTCTGCGTATTGCTGAAAGATATATCCTTCATCAAGAGCCTCACCTCAGAGGAGGTTGGCGACCATTTCACTAGCGATCCTTTACACATGCTCAGGGTACAGAATGGGGAGAGCGGGGAGGCTCTAAAAAAATATAGAAGACATAAATCAAGAGTTTGATTTGGCCTTTTTGGAACAGTGGATCGATAAAATATGGGTGGATTAAAGCTTCTTCCCTCTCTAATAAGTGTTCTGTGATTCGTTGCTTGTCTCACCGTGAGACTTCCTAAGTTTTTATGTCTACCGCTTGCAAGAATGAATACAAACAAATACTAAATAATACAAACATCTTTTGCTTTAGGCCATATCTTCTTTTTCACTATGTCTATTCATGGTTTTCTTAGGGAGAATATTACAGTGGGTCCTCAGGTATGATACGACAGGTTTCACCAACAGTCTAGGTTGCCATCTTCGGGCAGAATTTATGGAAACATCATGTTATGTTGTATCATTTTAATCATTCGTACTCTGTCGTATGGATTACAAGAGTATTGTTTGTGACCTAGTGCCCACACAATGGAATCCCAGTATGGAAAGCCGGGCTTCTGGGCTTGTAGGCAGTACCGCTACTGCTGTCCGATAAATTATATAAATTAAATATACATAGTTTTTCCATAGAAGGTATCGAGTAGTACGGGCGCCGTTAGATTGCCGGTGTGTTAAGTTTGCGCGCACCTGCTTGTGAGTGCTTCGCAGGAGAGCCAAGCCAGTATTGTTAGTGTGTCAGCCGCAAGAGGTGATCTCGATCGATCTTGTTCGGTTCAATTTCACTCCAACATGTTATAAAGATCTTGCACAGCAACTCCGTGTTCTGCTTCATTAACGGCCGATAAGATCCCAGTACCATTATTGGCGCAGGTAATGCTAGGTTAGGATGCTTGTCATGTGCGTGGTGTTTTGGGGAAGAGAGCAGGATTAATCGGCTTTAAGAGCTGAGAAAAAAATGCGTATAAACTGTACTGAAACGACTGGACCCTATTGATCTTGTTATGTGAACATCCTGAAAGCTTTATAGCCTTCCGATATTTCCCTAATGGTCCTCTTCTCAATTTTTGATTTTTAATAAAAACTACCAACTGCGAATAGCAGCTCGATAAGGGTGAGGTCCGACTCCTCCGACATGGTTTCTATGGTTGCAGAGAAGCTCCAATCAGGCTATAGCTGAACATCTCGCCAACTCCTGTTAGATTAAACTTATCCTAATTAGAAGCATCCGTCCAATTGTTACTTTATCCTACATTGTTCATAAATGCAAGGTCGTGATTGTAGCAGTAAACAATAACTAGCGAATTTCTGACAATGGTTTATTTTGTTGAAGCTCTTCAGTGATGATACCTTGAATCACAGCATTTTCGCTAGAGTGCTGCACTTTTCAAAACTGTTTCAATATTTGTCAATAGCACAGATGAAATTAGGCAGTAGCGTCAAGCCGATATAACAAAAAAATTGCTGGCGTCTTTCACTTTTTGTCTGTGTGAGGACTTCGAGGGAAGAGCAACTGACGACTCAAACTCCACCACAAGCTATAACAATCAAACGAATAATTTTGCACACAAAAAAAAATTCTCAATTCATTCACATCATTGTTATTATTCAACCCGCATCCCATAACCTCAGATGACACAATACACGAAATTACAATTTAACGTGAAAGTGAAAATTTCCAAGTCAGCGACCGTCTGCGGCACATACGATCATCCATTCCAGCATCTCGCCGAGGTTCCCACATGGCTGCGGACGGTCACGAGACGTCAATTATCTCCATACTTAATTCGCATTTAAATCATGCAAGGTCGGCAAAAAAAAACTAAATTTCTACCGCTTCATTGTGCCGCGCGGAGAAACCCGGGCCTGGGGCCAATTCGTCACGAAACATATTTTAATTTTGATGGGAATTAAAATATATAATTGTTAACTCTCGTTTTTGCACGCCTGCACTTGCAGACGGCTATTCGTGTAAAGCCGGCTACACACGCAGCGATACAGCTTGCGACCGATTTTCAAACAGCCGATAGAGTCCTTTACTTACGGGTGATTTTTATGGTTTTTCCCAAAGCCGGCTACACAAGTAGCGATACAGCTTGCGACCAATTTGCAATCAGCCGATAGAGTCCTTTTCTAAGTGATGATTTTTAGGGTTTTGCCTAAAGCCAGGTACACAAGTGGCGATACAGCTTGCGATCGATTTTCAAACAGCCGATAGAGTCCTTTACTTACGGGTGATTTTTATGGTTTTTCCCAAAGCCGGCTACACAAGTAGCGATACAGCTTGCGACCAATTTGCAATCAGCCGATAGAGTCCTTTTCTAAGTGATGATTTTTAGGGTTTTGCCTAAAGCCAGGTACACAAGTAGCGATACAACTTGCGACCAATTTGAAATCAGCCGATAGCGTTTTCGATAGTGTTTTTGTTATGGCTTTGCCAAAGCATGATGGGACGCTTTTGGCTAATTGAAATTCGCTTGCAAGTTGTATCGGGCTTAAGGTATTTGGGACTTATTCTTCTGATGCCTCTCCTCATAAAAGGTTGGTAGTATTTGTCGACCTGAGTGGGTGGAATAGTGAGAGGCTCAATAGGTCTACAATGCATACTTATGGAGGTTTATCGTCATATTAAAACATCATACAAATATAGTCCCAAGTGTCCATACTTCAGAAAGTATGGACACAGCAACCTTTTCTATCTTATAAATTCCACAAGATATGCACATTTTTCGTACACATGCTATTCTTCTTCTGATGCCTCTCCCCATAGGAGGTTGTAACCAATATCATCGAAAATATTTCTATTCTGGGCCAGTCTCCCCAATCCGCCTGCACTTCCGATCTCCAGCCAATTCTTCCAATGCCCCTTTTTGGACAATAAGCTGGAGGATGCTATATTTGTTATAACGAAAAATGTGGCCAAAATGGGAGTCCTTCCGCTTCTTTACCAACGTCAAGAGTTCTCTTTTTCTGCGCATTCTGTGCAAGACTCTTTCATTTGTGACGCGGTCAACCCATGGTATTTTAAGAATTCTCCTATACAGCCACATTCTGTTCCCTCAATTCTTCGCATAGTAGCTGTCTTGAGTGTCCAAGCTTCAACTCCAATTTCCAGCGAGATTTCAGTCTTATATCTCTTGAGCATAGTACTTTCCTCAAATTCTTAAACGTGTCCAAATACCTAAACGTTTTAACTCGATTTTTCCTTTAGCTGTAGGATGTAGGAAAACAGGAGACGGTGCGACAATATCTTATAATAGTTTAATAGCCAATAAATAGCGAACACGATAACAGCACGAATTTCGATATTTTGCTGGACGCCACGGGTTTATAGCCGTGTGTTTTCAGGGTGTAAATTATTACAAGTGTGTTTGAACTCGGCGAGATAAATCTGGCTGGCGTCCAGCAGCGGTTACAGATGTTGCAGGGAAAATTAAACAGCGTTATCACATGCTCCGCTTCTGATTGGATAATATTTCACGGTGAAGTATAAATTTATAAGCTTGAGAATCGGAAATGTGTTATTGACTTTCCATAGCTTTTAATAGACTTGTTAGCATTAATAATAATGCTAACATACAACAAAAAAATGTAGAGGTGGGTTATTTTTGTTCCAATATGATTTTTTGTAATATAGAGATTGTATGTATATTTGAATGGGAATCTGCAAACTACGTTACTCTGTAAATATATAAGGCCGCAAGTATAAGAGATTCAAAATAATGTGACTATGATCGCCATGCTGTATTTGTTAAAATCGCATAAAATCTGCACTAGAAAGGATTGTTTTATCCTTTCTATTATATCTATACACAATATATATATATATTAGGGTGTCCCTTAAAATTCAAGTTCAATATTTTTTTACGCGTACCTTCTTAAAAGTTTAGTAATAATCCTATATTGTCTAGAAAAAAATATTAGTTCGATTTATAAACGGTAACCCGTGCCGACTTGCGATTTTAACTTGTCCATACAAGTTGCGTAAGTACTGCGCTGTGACTTGTAACTGCATGTTTTATTTGTCATTTCATACGTGATTTTTGAGATTAGTAGTGCTCCATTGTTTAGTGCGTTAACATGTCGGTGGAATTACGGAGTGATAAACAAAATAATTTCCTTATCGGTTTGCCTAGATATCAATTAAATGGTGCAAAATTACCATCTAATCGACAAATTCCCTCGGTCCTATTTTACAATATTCGCGAGGTTAAACTGATTGTTAGTGAAAGTGCAAATCTTGTGATTAGGGAGTGCATCATATATTGGGAAAAAGCAAGAATTCCAACAAGGGCATATCCTAACTGCGTGAAGAAACTTGTTGATTAATATCATGTTTGGAGAGAGTTGCAAAAAAAATTGTAAGAAAACTCAGGTTACGTTCAAGAGCCGTGAGAACAATTTCAAAATTGATCTTGATAATTTGTTTGATATTGCACATGCTGATGCTTTTGAGAGAATGAAAATAGAGTAAGATAAATTATTTTTAATGAAACAGAGAGAGCCAGATCGACCAGGATGCTTAGGTGGTGTTGATAAAAAATTGTCGGAAAAAGAAGATAGATCTAAACAACGACGATTGGAAGAAGAGGAAAGGGTTGTAAGACAAAGATAACCACTAGCTGCTGAAACTAGAAAATCAAGGGCAGAAGCAATAAAATCTGACTTCTTTGGAAGTAATGTACCCGACGTAGTCACAGTCCATTGGGATGGAAAACTATTACCCGGGTTAGATGTACGAAGTTCTAAAGAAGAACGCTTGCCAGTTATTGCTTCGTTTGACGATAAGGAACAGCTTCTTGCAGTGCCGAAACTAGAAAATTCTTCTGAAAAACATCAAGCTAAGGCTGTCTCAACAGCTCTCTTTGACTAGAACCTTCACGATAAAGTACAAATAATGTGCTGCGACACAACAGCTTCCAATACTGGCCGTTTCAATGGAGCTTGTGCTATTTTGGAGCAAACTTTAGGAAGAGAATTGCTGCTTTTCGCCTGTCGTCATCATGTTTATGAATTGGTCCTAAAAGCTGTCTTTGAAAGCAAAAGTAAGCAAATTACTAGTAGCCCAGATATTCCAATGTTTAAAAAGTTCAGAGAAAATTGGAAAAACATCGACGCTAGTAACATTGAACCATCTCTTAATTTCGTAAAACAACGTGTTGCCGAGACAGACATTCAAGCTTTTTTAATATTTTATAAGGCAGAATTAGACAAAGGTTATGTAAGAGATGACTACCGCGAATAGGTCGAACTGTGCGTAATATTTTTGGGAGGAGACACAGAGGAAAAATTAAAACTAAGGCCCCCCGGAGCAATGCATCAGGCTCGCTGGATGGCGAGAGCGATCTATTCTTTAAAAATATGTTCACTTCAGTCACAATGCAGAATAACTGCGAAGGACAAAAAGGCTCTACAAGATGTTTGCTTATTTGTCGTGGTGTTGTATGTTAAACCTTGGCTCGAATGTACAGTGGCGATCAAAGCACCTAACCAAGATTTGCGCTTCTTGAAGATGTTAAAAGAGTACGAAAAAGTTGACGCAACAATTTCTAATGCTTCTATAAGCAAGTTTAGCCATCACTTGTGGTATTTATGTGAAGAGACAGTTATTCTATCACTGTTTGATGATGAAGTTGATAACCAAACTAAAAAGAAAATGATTGCCAACTTCAACCGGGACAAAACCTCAGATTTTAGCAAACGCTATGACCCGTCAAAAGAAGAACTGCCCCAAAGGTTGTTTGGTAAGTTTAATTGACTTTTTGTGATATATTTAAATTGTTGTAGATTTATTTGTTATTTATCTTATTTTCCTTTTTTTTCCAGGCAAAACACTGGATAATTTCGTATCGGAAAAGAGCAAACAATTTTTATCACGACTGCAGATCGACGACAGTTTTCTAAAGGAAGATGTATCTTCCTGGAATAATAATGCTGCTTTTCTGGAAGCTAAAAGAAAAATAAGTTATTTGAGAGTTGTGAATGATACTGCTGAAATGGCTGTTAAAATGATGCAAGATTTTAACGGACTTATCACGGCTGAAGAAGAACAAAAACAGTTCTTGCTGCGCTGTGTCCAGGAACATAGAAAATTGTATCCGGACTGTAAAAAAACAACTCTAAAAAAAAGTTACCCTGGCTGATTGTTATTACTTTATGTTTTTGATTAAAGATTAATGTTCATCTAATTGAATTTTTACTATTATTTACTTAATTTATTGCATTTATAATGATTTTATACCAGACCGAAATATCAAGACAAAACACGTTTTTTACTAAACTTTGAAGCTCGGTCGGCACTGGTTGCAATTATGCTAGAAAGATGAAATTTTATATTTAAGACTCTTATAGCATTACTAAAAAAAGTAGAGGGTACCCATTTCGAAATTTGAAAAAAAAAAATTTTTGGTCATATAAGGGACACCCTAATATATATATATATATATATTTGTACAGAATCAATAAAAAAAAATTTTACAAATAGATTCGAACACAGGCCCGATTTTCGATGAGAAAAAATTATTATCATTACTATCATATATTTACTAATATAATAAGGCACATTAGTTCACACAAAGAAGATGATTAAAGAAATTCTCAGAAAAATATTATCGTGATTTGTGTGGGATTTGAACCCACATCCTTGGCTTACATGGCCGGTGTACTGAACATTGTACTAACGAACCACATCCATTAATCGAGAATTTTTAACAATCATACTCTACATATGAACCAATGTGCCCAGGCCAACCAATATTTGTGTATATCCAAAAATAGACATACACTACTAGCATAAACTCAAATGAAAAATATTTTATTCTTGCGATTGATAAATTTACTGCTACATTGTACACTGTCTAAACATCCAGTCTTTTGTTTTTAATGTGACACTATGCGTTTCGGGGCAGCATGTATATAATATAATACCGATTCCGACCCTGCCCTGGCCCCACAGTGCCGGCGCCTACTGTATAAAGAAGCGGACACATTTCTCCGAAGCGCCGTCTGATCCAGACCTAAATCGGGCGGAGGCGGACTCTCTCCGTCCACCTTGCATCATCGCTGCTTCAGCAGACCGGCTGGGCTAAAACAGGAACAAGCACACGAGGAAGCAGACTCCACGCCGGAGCTGTTGGGCTGGTCAGGGGGGAACTAAAAATGGCGACATTATCTATCATATGAAGTTGCTTTATCGAGATTTTATCAATTGTTATTTGTTACCTTCTGTTGCTTGTGCATGGCTGCGTATGTAAAGGAGTAGGGGACTTGGAATTATTGTGGAGGGATGTGCTCTAGAAGTACCTTGTCGCGGTTGAGGACTTCTGCTATTGCTTCTGTAGCTTGCTGCAGAAGAAGTATCAGATCTAAACGCCAGATCTTTGTAAGGAAATGATATATAATAATGCTTTCCTTCCAATATAAAACTGCGGTGTAGAAGGACCCGGGGACCCACTACACTACTTCCCCCTTAGAAAACCATGAACACCGGTACAGCATGGGTATATGCTCAGTGAAATGGTCGCCAACCTCTTGTGAGTTGAGGCACATGATGAAGAATCTTCTTCTTTGGGTGTCTCTCCCCAGAGGAGGTTGGCGACCATCTCACTGAGCATATATGCTGAGCCAGTATGCATGATTTTCTTAAGGAAAATAGTGTAGTGGGTTTCCTGGTTCTTCTACAACGCAGTTTTTTTTAAATATATTATTTGCAAACGATAAATCTTAGGCTTGTAAAAAAAAATGCTGCGATGATTTGCGCGAGTGTCTACTTTACTTCAGCGTGGGTCTAGGAAGTTCATTTTGGACATAACGCTATTTTTCTGCTTCGGAGTTCAATAACCTCGAATAAAAAATATTCATGCAGGCGGTTTTCTAATATGCATAGCATGCCGGCAGCAGGTCGGCGGTTCGCACGGCCGTGCATTTGCTCCACTTGAGTTATAGTAATGCTCACTTGTCAACGCAGCACCTCGATTACTTCCATTCTTACCTCTATTGTGAATAAATAATAAAATCTCAGCGCCATTGTATTACTTGTTTTGTATACGAATACTTATATTTCGATTTACGTGTAATTGAAATATTGCGGTTTTCTAGAAATTTGATATGTAATCGAACCGAAGGCATAATCGTAAATATGAAATGAAAACAATGATCAAATTTATTTTTCCTTTTATCGAAGTATCCAGAAATATTATTTACATTTAAAATACATCGCCATTACTCGAATGAAATCTGGTGGGGCTCAACGCAATGTATTATTTTTTTTTATTCGAGTTCTTAGTAATATTATATAAATGGCTCCCACAAAATAACACACGCTAATGATGATCGTTCAGTAACGGTGATGACTTCTAAGAAAAGCATATGGTTTTATCGGAAGGTTCTCACGAAAATAGACATTGTTTGGCATTTGGTTCAGTTCTTTGTTTGTCAACAAATAACTGAATCACCGGATACACAATTTTGCGGTTTTAGCATGCAGGTCAAATTTCTGAATAAAATTTAACTATCCACGACAGACAATATGTTTTACTCCATACCAAGACAATTTCATCGATATTTCATGTTTATAACACATTTGCCATTCAAGGGCTTCATCACACGAAAGATAAAAATATACACATAAGCATCGTCATCTAGTTGATATTAAAAATTCATAGATGCAATATCTTCTAATTGTTACCTACTTACATCAGTTTTGTCTAGAACTTATATAATTATGTAAATTTTCACCTGTCACGGGGGGAGTCGAAGTGGGAATCTATCGATCAAGAATCAAAGGGTCTTTTCATTCATTTTATAACGTTTACATGTTATGGTGATGTCATAGACTAGGATAAGTGCAACCAGGATAACATCAATAATATTACAAATCGTCGCAAATAAAATATGTATTGTTATTAATAAAGACGTGTTAACAAATTAATCGTCGATATATAACTGTAAGTTTGATTGATGTTTAAACACCCACGCGAAGCTGCGAGGTAACAAAAGATATCATAATAATAATATTAGATAATACCAGGTTATTTATGTATCTAATAAATGCATATTTAAAATTGAATTGAAGATATTCAAAATGGCGCCTAGACAAAGGCGTTATTATCATTTACAAGTCGCGAGTGTCGGTCTGAGTTGCATTTACCAACAGCGTGACTGGAAGATATGGACTCATAAAAACTGTAAAAACGTCCAGACCCTCGGCTCTGTGTGTGCTGACAATAATCGAGTCGTCGTGAACTAAAACCCGTGCTGGATATTAATTTTTATTAAATATATTTTAATGTTATTTTGCGTTTTAAAAATTACTGTATATTTTGTATATCAAAATTAGAGCAGGCCGCAAAATACTTGTAACAATGAACGGAATAGTTTCCTGGTGTAATACATATAAACAAAAACAAAGTAGTGGAGAGGGTTAAAAGTTTTAGGTATTTGGGCAGCTGGTTGAATGAGAACTGGGATCCAGACCAAGAAATTAAAGTGAGGTTTGAGGCAGCATGCAGTACGTTTAATAATTTGAGGAAAGTACTATGCTCAAGAGATATATAGTAACACAGAAATCTCTCTGGAGATTCACCAAATGTTGTGTTGTCTCAGTTAGAGTTGAAGTTTGGGCACTTAAGACAGCTGCTATGCGAATAATTAAGGCTGAAATGTGGCTGTATAGGAGAATCCATAAAATACCATGGGTTGACCGCGGCACATGTCTTGCACAGAATGCGCAAAGAAAGAAAACTCTTGACGATGGTAAAGAAGCGGAAGGTAACAATAAGTATAGCATCTTAGAGCTGATTGTCAGGGGAAAAAGTGATTAAAAATCGAATTAGTGGGACTGGCCCAGGATAGAAATATGCTCGATGAAATGATCACCGACCTCCTATGAGGAGAAGCATCAGAAGAAGGTAAAAAAAAAGCAAGAAATGTTCCAAGGGCGGATTTTGCAACTGGACGACTCGAATCAGGAGCGTTGGTTCGCTTGGGTTCTCCAGCGCCGTGGAGGGCGCGGGTTCAGGCCCTCCGAGGGCATTTGCGTCTGGTGTCTGCCGACAATAACTCACCTGTTGTTTGGGATATGACAACTCACCATTCAGGGCCCGGCGGAGGTCCACAAAAGGGGGATTAACATAAACGGGGCTGACGACCAAACCGACCGAAAATCTGCTCAGCTGTGATGGCTAGTGATGGGACGACTCATGTTTTTTGGGGATCCAAGCTTTTATTATTTATTTGCATGTGATGAAAAAATGGTAATTATGGGAGATTATAAAAGCAGGGCTTCTCAAGAGAGACATTTTCAAAATAACAATATTAATGAAAAGACAACGTTTGATGTCAAAAAAAACTTTAGCATTAATCAATAAGTTCAAAGATCTATGATAGTACGAGAAAAACAAAGAAATAATAATAATTTTAAAAAACGTTATTTATATTATTGATAGCGAAAATCTAAGATATAATTTTAATAGTTAAACACCAATTGATAGAATTTGAGTATATGGTTTAGTTTCATTCGACAGTTCTCATTAATGTTAAATTCGTTTATATTGATCAATCAAACATCGATAAAAATAATAAATAAATGATAACTATAAAGCATCGGTGGTTCCCATCCCTAATATTAATAATAATAACAACCCGTAACTTCTAGCGCCGACGGTCCCTGGACGTGGTCCCACCATTGTGTTTCTTGGGTTCCTTTCAGACTTGTTAGCATTATACTGTAGTTCACGATCGAACACTTAAATGACAAGTGGCTGAATCAACGATATATCTATCATATTTTTACAATCAATAAGTGCACTTCAATATTCATAACACAAATAATTAAAAATATATATATATTTATTAAAAAGCTGAGAACTCGTTGGAGATTTATGCAAATATTTAATCAGTAAATGAAATACAAACTTGAGTTACACGAAATATTCTGAGAAGTGCTATAATTATTTCATGTGTCGTGTGGTGAAAAAAATATCGTTATATGCAGAGCTTCACAAAAAAATATTTTAAATCAAATCTCAGTTCAATCAAAGTAATTCGTTATACTAAAATTTATTTACAATCGACATGGAATAATTTTGTTCAGTACAAGAGAAAAAAATCGAGTAATTTCTGTATGTGTTTTGGTTGAATGATTCTTTTGAATCGACAGAAAACCCCACGCGGTGATATTGATATAAAACTGTTCTTAAAACATAATAAATAATAAATCAAATTAATTATTGATTCGACGTATGCTATTTATTATTCGACATCAATTAATCCCGATACGATGAACAATAAAGCTCAGCAGTACTATTTATGCTCAATAGATATAACACTGAAATCTCGCTGGAGATTCACCAAGTGTTATGTCGTCTCAGTTCTCCTTTATGGAGTCGAAGCCTGGACACTCGAGACAGCAAGTATACTAGGCTATAATTGAGGCTGCAGAAATGTGATTGTATAGGAAAAACCTTAAAATACCATGGGTTGACCGCGTCACAAACGAGAGAGTCTTGCATAAAATGCGCAAAGAAAGGCAACTCTTGACGTTGGTTAAGAAGCGGAAGGACTCATATTTTGGCTAAATTTTTATTACCAGTAAATATAGCATACAACAGCTGATTGTCCAAGCAAAAATCGAAGAAGGAAGTTTACATGGATGCGGAATTAGCGCCAGTGGCCGGAGACCAGAAGTGAGGCCGAATTAGTGAGACTAGGATGTTCGATAAAAAGGTCACCAATCTGATACGAGGAGAGGCATCAGAAGAAGAAGTACTATTTCAATTGTGATTAAATGATTTTATACCGCGGTTTTATGAACGGCTGACATCTCGGATCCTCGAAATGTGGGTCAGACGGTGGGTTTGCGCCATTCGGGCCGCCAGCTTTGCGGACGGGCAAGCGTATTGGTATTTCGCGTTTTGTAACGTCGCCGCCGGAAATTCCGAGAATATCTGAGCGCCCCAGCAGCCGCCATTCGGTAGAAGGTTAATGTAAATTACTATCACATAGAGCAGCGTGGCGGTGAGATGATAAATATAGAGTATAACGTTTTATATTTGTTCCTGAAATATTTGATGAGCCCCTCCCCCCCTCTGCACGCGCCGCAGCACTGAAAAATATCATCGTGCCGTCTATAAATGATAACTGAAAATAAAATCTCATAATAAAAAAATTGCCCCAGTATTAATATCACAGCGGCATACAGCGAATCTGAAATCCCATAATCGAGTTTTTTTGATCATTTTCTAGTCCGTTTTGCGAAAAATCGACAGCACCAATCAAAAAAAATTAAATGCAAAAAGTTAGACACGTTCCTTTTTCCAAAAATAATATATTTTTATTTTTTATAAATTTACTTTTAATATGATAAATATGTGTTTTTCCGATTGAAGTGTTGGAATTCGGAGATTCGTCATGTCCCTGTTCCAGGAGTCCTAAACATTTGAAAATCTTTTTTTCAATTAGAATTGAAAGATTAAATATAAACCATGTGCGTCTTATAAATTTAAAAATTAAAAAAAAATAATCTTTGACAAACTTTGGTTTTGAAAAGTCGTCATTTTATCCAATTTTTCAACATCTTCAAGATTTTATTTTACCCTAAAAATGGACGTAAATTAAATAGTACAAAATTAGTCAATATAATTTATAGTTTTCTCAATACTCTGAAAAAAAATCAATTTTCGACATAGAAAAATAAAGTGACAATTAAATTAATTAAATGACACGATTTCGCCAGGTAAAACGGTCCTTTTTTTGTGGCAGACGGGGGATGAACACCAAGCAAAGCATATTATTTGTTTTGCTTTAGTTTGCACTTGCAACTTAACAAGATCTGTGAAAATGATACAATAATAATGAATATTTTCTATAAAACCTCATTTTTTATTGCGGTAACAATCTTTAGATTTAATTTTCCTAAATATATTTTAGGACGTGCATTGCTTCACTGCTTGCAGTATCTATACTTTTAATGGCTGAAAAATAGCATTTGGTCATTATAAATCACTGAAGCAAGGTTTGATAATGATTAATACACACAAATGAATGAATTAATTTACTAAATATAACTCAAATAAATACAAGTATGTTGACAATTTCTATAGTTATACTTCAGCTGTAATATATTGCGTCTCGATTGTATCGTTAGTCGACACACGAGTTTAAAATTATATATACTTTCTTTCCTGGACATGCATGCATTGCAAACAATCTTGTATATTTTAGAATCTTAGAAAGTTGGTGTGTTTTTTATTGCGTTTGGATGCACAGACCATTTTCAGATGCTGATTGAAACAAAAAGCTCCATCACTTAATATCACAAGACATTTACAGTTTTGTTTATCCACGGTATGTATGCGTAGGAGTTCTGCGGTCTTGCGTCTCAAGCTATTCGCATGTGGATTGGCATAAATATTTCCCAGGTAATTGCAGAGGAGGCGGCAGGCAGAAGCGCGGGCAGACAGTTCACATTGACAATGGCGACAAACGGTGAGCAAAAACAAACTGTCGTCGGCTTCACTGCCAAGTTATTTGGGTCACCAGAGGTAAGACCCCAGCAGGGCATTCCAACAAGAGTATGAGAGTTTTGTGATGACGAGAAAAATTTACTTTTGTATCCAGAATCTAGCGTTTGGATGATTGTTGAAACAGCCTATTTAAAAAATATATAATGTTTGATTGAATAACACTGAAATCTCGCTTGAGATTTACCAAGTGTTATGGAATTGAAGCTTGGACACTCAAGGCAGCTACTATGCGATGAATTAAGGCGACAGATATGTGGCTGTATAGGAGAATTCTTATAAAACCATGGGTTAACCGCGTCACAAATGAAAGAGTCTTGCACAGAATGTGCAGAGAAAGAGAACTCTTGACGTTGGTAAAGAAGCGGAAGGACTCCCATTTTGGCCACATGTTTCGTAATAACAAATATAGCATCTTCCAGCTTATTGTCCAAGAAAAAATCGAAGGAAAAAAGGGGCATTGGAAGAAGTGGCTGGAGATCGGAAGTGCAGGCGGATTGGGGAGACTGGCCCAGAATAGAAATATGTTCGATGAAATGGTTACAACCTCCTATGGGGAGAGGCACCAGAAGAAGAAAAATAACATGCGCTTATCTTGTGTCGCTTCATAATATAGAAAAGGTTTATTTGCTGTGTCCATACTTTCTGAAGTATGGACACTTGGGACTATATTTGTATGTTTTAATATGATGATGAAACTCCATAATTATGCATTGGAGACCTAACGAGCCTCTCATTATTCCACCCACGCTGGTCGACAGATATACACAAAGACTGCCTCTGTCATGAGTAGTGGCGACCCAACGAAGCAGAAGCAGTTTAGAAGATGCTACAACCGAAGCAGTGAACCAAAACTGCTTCTTTTAAATGAACAGAGCAAATAATTTTATTTATAAATATTAACAACATTGAAATTTATCTAGTAATGAACTTGCTAACATGAAGCAGTTTCATACTTTAAAGCCTCGGTTCAAGATATTTATAATAGCATTAATAATTAGATTGTATAAATGTTTTAAAGAATGGGAGACATTTAAAACTGGTTCTTTAAAACATAAATAACCTATTATTTTATTTACTATAATTTTTCTAACATAACTCAGAATACAAGTACTTCGTGATAACAGAAAAGTAATTGTTACTTGGCAATCGAGTCCAGATAATTGAATATAATTTGAGAAAAAGTAGTTCGGATACCAAATTTATCGCATGGAAAATATATTGATACAAAAGTACTACTTTTATTTGAACAAACACCCGTCGTAAGTTGAGTTCGGATAATTGAAACCAAATAAGTTGAAAGCAGCGGGAAATAGAGTTAGGAAAATTCCTTCCAAAAAAACTATTCATTGAAATTACTGCTGCATTATAGCAGTTAAAAGTAGCTGCTACTGGAGGTTTCTTTGAAATACCCGTCTCTAATCATGAGTACATCTTCCACGAGATGGACGCTGTTGATCATACATTCCCAGTTACGTTTATTGTTATATTACGACTTTTCGACAAACAGTTGAATTGATATTAAAACTGTACCTTTGGCGGTATTTTAATGCTTTCTTGATAATGACACAAATAAACCTTTATTCTGTACTACATACTCATCAGGACAATGACCCCTGCATTATGAATGAATAATGTACACTTATTTTCAACCTTTGGACACATGTATGGGTTTGGTTTGGGAAAAAATACGGCACCTCTTATACAAGTGGGTCTAAGTGTATTGGAGACATTTCAAGTACACAATGATGCAGCGGGTTATATATAATATAATATATTTGGGTCATAATTATAATAATACAACATTCGAGGACACGCAGGTGTAATTGCTTTTTTTATGCAAGAATATATAGTTGTATTTGGTTTTTCCAATACAAAGCATAACATCTTAGAACCGCTGTGTGTTTTCTTCAAAGAATGGTGGTGTATTTACGTGTCGCTCAATAAGCCGTGCCAATTTGTAATGAGGTCATCGTTAGGGGGATGAAAAGTCACAATCATCAAAACAGAATAAGCTAACAAGCTCTTCTCAACACTCGAAAGTATAATTAAATAATAAAAACATGCTCACAATAAAAATTCATTGGTATTCTTAAAATAAGTCATTTCCCTTTTTTGCCAAAGAGAAACAAGAATATCTGCATTATCTCCGTGTTGTTTACTCGTCTAGAAAATTCTAACAGATAATATGGTAAAAGATAAAGAAAGTTGGCGGGATCGATGAAGCCATGGAGTATTTATAAAAAGAGACAATCGACGTCTCCGACGGTGTATTTCGTCTAAATTTACTATCAGAGTTATATGGCACAATTTCACAATGAACAAAAACGAATTACACCTAATTATATACATATGGTGGTGCTGATATGTACATATCATATATGATATGAAAAATATTTAAAGTTTAAAAATTTGGTCACCGATGTACTGAATTTGACCTCATAAGGTCATAATTGAAATGGTGACTATGTATGTAAAATAAAAAAAAAACAACAGATAAAAGCAGATAATGGTGTGGTTTTGCATAAATGTGAGCAAATTGTTTATACTATCATTTCCATATTTGGTTCTATTATGTACAAAAGTTTACATAATAAATTAATCAAACGTGATATTTAAAATAAATGTGTAACACGTGAATAAGAAAATTATTAATATAACTAAAAATACAGCTCCTTCGATGAATAATAAATTGATGTAAATTGATGACTATTTTCAAGCATTCTTGCGGTCTAAGTGATAACGATTCCCTTACATGGGAAATGCCAAAATATATGAAATAAATTAATACAATTCAAAATCAGTCTGTAACCCTTCTATAACGCGGTACGACAGAAATCTTACAACGCGGTACTCTTATAACACACTTTCCGTTAAACAACATTCCATCGATTTAATTGGCCTGAGAAGAATCTATAGAGTGAGGTTTTCTGTGTTAAATGGGGAAATCCCTTTTTTGTGAAACGACATCACATTTTTCCAATTTCAGCTATCAAGGGATTTTCCTATAAATATGATTTTTTTAGCTCCGTTTAGACCATAGTTTCCCAAACTATTTTGTCCCGTCGACCCCTTGTCGAGTTTTCCTGTTTTTCGTAGACCCCCTTCCTTGCTAATATTGAGTTTTTACATTTGACCGGATTTTTTGTCCGTTGTATCCGAAATTCGTTAAACAGGGGTCCGTTATATCGAGGTTTTTATTGTATACTTTTTTAAATAATAACACACTAAATACATATATAGTAACATTCACTAAAAAAAATCAATACTATTAATGGGAGGGACGGGTCTGATGTTTTGATAGCAAATTTTCAATATTTAGCTTCAAATAAGTCAGATTTAACTTTAAATCTCCTCGCCCAGTGATTTCCAATCTATTAATTTTTTTGCAAGAAGAATGGCATCTTCAATGTCACCGTATGGATTGATAATCCACTGTGGTATTATGGTGGTGACCTGCTTAAATGGGATCCACTCTCGTAGACCCCCATTTACAGTTCACAGACCCCCAATTTAATTTTTCGCTGTCATCGACTCCTGGGGGTCGATATTGACCACTTTGGGAACCTCTGGTTTAGACTATCTACAGAGTTATGCATTGACTGCATCCCGCTGATCGCCAGGTGACTCGTCCTGGAAGCCCAGGTGCGGAGCGCGTGTGCGTCACCTGCACGAGACTGGAATCCGAGCTTCGGCGGTGCATCATGTCTACCAGACTCACGGACGCCACTTATCATAGATTACACACAGAGTAATGCATTGACTGCACTCCGCTGATCGTCGAGTTTCTGTAGAATACTCAGGTGACTCGTGCTGAAAGCTCCGCCTGGCCAGACTCACGGAAACCACTTATTTTGCAGGTAGACTTTAGATGCACTTCTCGCACAGTGCACCTTGAGCGTACAAATATATACAATATATTATACAAATTTATTCTAGACGTTTGAATGTTATATCTACACGTAAGTTTTAAAATCACATTTTACGTTTGCATATATTGGGATGTATGTTTTTTTAATACAAAATAATGGCAGCACACAAATATTATGACAAACTGGTCGAATCCACTTTCCATGATATAAAGAAATATGCGTGCGTTGTATATTATTTAGTAATGGAAAATTTTATTCCAAGAACTCAGATCAATTCCGAAGTAACTAGTTGCTTGAATAGCGCCTTTATAGTATCGAAGAACAGTTAAATTAGCAACCGATAAGCACGCCAGAGTAACCATGAGATAATCTACTGCATGACTAAGACACATTCGCACAGGTGTAATTTGACTGGAAGACTTACCTGTAATTAACCAGCTCTTGCCAGCCCGGCTCGGAGCAAAAATGTTGCTCACAAATAAAACAAGATGTAGTACTGGTCCTCGATTTATATACTTGTAAGATGTTCATTTTCCTTGTATTATATACTGGCAGTTACGCTCGTAGGTTTTGGCAGCCATTGGTATGACTTGATTTGATGTTGTAAGGCTGCTTGTGGTTGGAGTCAAAACCTCAAGCAGCCTTACACCCGAGAGACCAAATCAACTCACATCGGCAGTAAAAGAAAAAGGAAGCCACTTACTATAAATCGTACAAGAATTTAAAAAAAAATTGCTTCATTTATCAA
The DNA here is from genome assembly GCA_022113835.1 of Atopsyche davidsoni. Lineage (NCBI taxonomy): Eukaryota > Metazoa > Arthropoda > Insecta > Trichoptera > Hydrobiosidae > Atopsyche > Atopsyche davidsoni. The sequence goes on from JAILWY010000027.1 coordinate 10,934,538, forward strand.
AATAAATATTGAGTTGCATTTTTTGTGATTTATTTACTTGTGAGTGACGCTATTTTGAATCTTTGAGTCTATTATATTTTTTAAATTTTATGCTCTAAATAAAAAAATATGAACAAGATAAATACACCGAAAAGTTGAGGGTTACTCATGTTTTTTTTTCTATGAACAAATTGTTTGAAATTTTGTGTTAATTTTAGTAGTGCACCGGTTTTTTTTTATTGATAAAAATAACTACAATTTAGAGCTTACAGATTATATCAAATAAGACGACGTTGATTCCAAACAAAGTAGCTCACGATGAAGCTGTTTAGCTCGTAACCTGATAATGGCCAGAAAAAAACCCTCGTCCAGACCAGAACAAGTGAGAGCAGCTCCGCCATCAGCGGCGGGCCCCTGACCGCAAGTGGACGCGCTCATGGTCCCTAACCCCCTTCCAGGATCCCTCCTCGACCTGGTCTCGAGCAGTGCCTACACACTTCCTGACACCAAGCCAGAAGAAGGCTGTATGGGAGAAACCCTTCTGTTCCCCAGGAGAGGTTAGGAAAGACGAAGAGCAGGGGGCTCGCAGCAGCCTGCTGATGGCAAACCACCGGGAGTGTGGTAAAAGCATGCACATCTCCATGTGAGCATTATTACCAGATTTTAGTTTCTATACTCCAACGTGTTTATAGAGAAAGAACAAGACTGTATGTCAAAGGGGTTGTAAAAGGACGTTAGTTAAATAATTAAAAAAATAGATAAATATAACCTATAATATATAATAAATGAAATTTTATCCGTAGAAGAAGGAATGTATCTAGCTTTAAGCATTTAAATTTTTTTGATTGGTGGTGTAGATTTTCTGCAAAATATTATGAAAAAACTCAAAAATGGACCCATGCTTTAACTCAGCCCCCTTAAATATCTAATTTTAATAAGGCAACTCTGAAATCCGCAGGTAATTTTTTTATTTTTTTTTAAATGGAAATGCAGCAGAAGCAATTCCTCTTGAGGCGTTTGATTGATATATAAATAATCTTAGATCAAACATTATTCTTTAATTACCAAAAGCTTTTAGCATTACACACCAGCCCACCAGATGCTGGTCGAGAGAAGACAGCTGGGCCGACCAGAATCGGTTTACTATAATGTTAGATTGCAACGGTTGTATTGTTCCAGATATGCCACATTATTGATTGCAATTTATGTGATATAAAACCATGGGTTTCTTAGAACATCCTGTCATAAAAAACACACAGCTGCATATAACAAATATATGTATAGTAATAAAAATATATATGACTGACATTAAAGATTTTATGACTGTTGATTAATTTTCATCGTCAGCAATATATATGAACGCTCAAATAAGAATTAAAAAAATTAGAATCACCACCGATTAAACGTAGGTGTGATGTAACTCCACGATTTTATAAAAATATATATTTATGAAAAAACAAATTGGTAAGTTTCAACGGCATTGTTAGTCTGACTTGAAGGCGAAACAAATAAAAATGAACAATATTTTTACTAAACGTAACTTTTTTAGTATATTTATTAAAATAAAATAAATTATCTGTATTTTGATATCAAGAGAATACAACGGATATAACCATTAAAAATGTAACAAAACATTTTTTAGCGTAGAAATAAATATGATTTATTCATTGTATTGAGTAAAAACAACATTCGAATCAACAAAAAAAATTATCGATATTTAAAATAAACTTTTTTTTTATTAAAAAATATTTTTGACAGAGAGTACTTGGTGGAATTCCATTTTAAGATTTTAGTATAGATAAAATACTTTAATGATTTTTCTACATTTTTTATTGATGACCGGTTTCGCACAACTTGGTAAAATTACTCGAGTATTAAAAAAATATCTGCTCACAATATCGTTCTGTAGTTGTGTAAAATTGATTGTTTAGATTCGCCAGGTTCGCGATCAATGTAATAAGTTAGTTTGGGAAGATCCTCACCGCCGAATTATAAAGCATAATCTGTAAATTGGGTATGTGTGCCGTGGCTGGTCCGCTTTGTCAGTGAAAATAAAGGACTGGCCAGGCGGCGGTCGTGGGAAGCGGCCGCCTCGGGCGCTGTCGACCGCCAGGCCTATTCGGTCCGACTATAGACCCAAGACGCTGCAAATACTGACTGGGCCCCGCCGCGCACAGGGTGCCTCGAAACACGCAGAAGGGGGAGGCTGACCTCACACACATAGCATACAGTAATACCCCGCTTTACGCGAGGGATACGTTCCGGAAAAAAACGCGTCAAGTGAAATTCGCGTATATCGGGGTTTACGATTAAACATACGTACATAGTCAAAACTTAATACAAAAAAAAATACGAAGCATTTGAATCGATCACTTTATGCAGTATTACATGTTATTTTTACTGAAAAATACATATTTTGTCTTTTGGGTAGCGTTTCTTTTACGTTCTTGTAAAATACGTTCATAACACCCAACGCTGTTTTTAATTGTTAAGAAAAGTCAATGACTACATTATGTTCATGCACATTCATAAGAAATTCGCGTTATAGTGAAACCGCGCATAACGGGGTCGCGTAAAACGGGGTATTACTGTATATACACAGATAAAAATATTTATATATATATATATAATCATTTGATAGATAGTACATGGTAGAATTCCAATTTAATATATATTTTTTAAATATTAAAATATTTTAATTATATTGTTGACCGGTTTAGCCAACTTTAACGTTGGCATCATCAAACTTAGTATACATATACAAATATACGTATATATATATATATATATACACGAAACGAAAAATCAGTAATCGTTAAATTTGAAACCGGTCACCAATTAAATAAAACATGTGGAAAAATCACAAAAGTATTTTATTTAAATATTAAAAAGGAATTCGTCCGTGTACTCTGTCAAAAATATTGAATGTATATATATATATATGAATGTATGTAAGAATATATACACAAACATGCACTTATAAAGGTGTTCTCAAGAGTTTATTTAAACTGGTCTGATGAAAAGCCGTTGAAAAGCGAAAGCAGCTACAAAGCTGATAGTAATCTCCTAGCCATTTGGCTATTGAACGAAATATTTTCATAAAGTCGGCAAATGGGGGCCCTTCTCCCCGCCCAGCCGGAGTTAATTGTGGCGAAAGAGTTAGCCGTCGGGGGGGGGGGGGGGCAAAACAAAAGAACATCATCATCCCAAATAACCGCCAATCGCGAGGCTGCGCGTGCGTGCTGAGGTCGCCCGCACTGCCGAATGCCGTGACGGGCCGGAATCAACCACGGCGCCAATTCCCAAGACAGCCCGTTGCGGCGACGATGCACCGCGGCATCGAGACACCCGCCAATCATCCGCCCTTGCATTATGCGATTGAATTTTAAAATATACACACAGGCATCTGAAGCAGGAACGACCTGATGCGAGACGGTTTCTTGGCGTTTTAGCCGTTTCATTCGGTTCTCGGTTTGTTTCGGATGTTTTCGGTGGAATAGGAAAGTGTGACTCCTTTAACGCCCTCTATTCATTAGGAATTTGCGCCAGAGGGTGGAGATCGAAAGTGTAGCCGGACTGCTGAGACTGAGATAGAGACAAGTTCAAGGAAATGGTCACCAAGGAGAGGCAACGAAAGAAGAAGATTGACTAGGTAACGTGTGTCAGGTGTGGGTGGGTGAGGGTGAGGGTGGGGTATGGCTTTTGGAGTAAAGGTAGTCTTTGAGGAGTTCATTGATGGAGGGGCTGGTACTAGGGCTATGGAAATACGAAAGGAGTATGCAAGATCGATGATGATGTCTCGATGGAGTAGGGCATTTCGCGGGATGTCCTGCGGAGGATTTTATTTTGAATTACCTGGAGTGACTTGTACCTCTAAGGTGGAATGTTTCCGCAGACGGGACAATAGCCATTTCATGCTCTAGCACACTTTTTATATATTTTTTGATCAATGAAAAAAAGGAAAATTTCAAGAGAAATACAATACAAGCACCGTCCTTCACTCGCTAGACATTTTCGGCATCTCTCTGGCAATACATGCATACAGTGACGATAAAACAACGCGTCTTTGGACTGAAACCATTCATCCGATCAATTTTCCACTTTTTCGAGTTTCTTAGTTTGGCCAAGTGTAGCCCAGCCAAGCCATGCGCCATCGACCGGTTTCAGCAGGCCATAGTACACGATTCCTTTCTAGTCCCACCAAACCGAAAATAGGCCCTAATAGGATTTTCATGACATTGACTGACAACTATGTTTTCAAAATATGAAAAAAACAGTTTACGTCCATTAACACATTTAATAAAAATACTTTTTATTAATGCCTTTTATCTGAAGATAATAATATAGAAACTATTGATTACTAATCAAATATTTAAAAAATCTCTTGATTGTTCAGGTAATAAAAAACGTACGCAGGTAGCACTTCAAGTAACCCGGATGTGAGGCGACCGGCGCGCTGGCAGCCCGATGCGGCTGCAGGTCCATGAGCCCCGGACAAGCGGCCGGTGTTGCCACAAGTCGGCGGGGCTATTGACGGCGGCCTGTCACTTGGCACGCCGGGGGCCGATATTGGGTCAGTAAAGCGTCTCGCAACTATTCCAAGAAGCGCGACCACACATGTGCGCCGCTGCAGCCGGAGCCGCCGGGGCGCGCGCCAATCTATGGTCCGTCTCATTGAGCAACACCCAAGGCAACGAAAAATGTCTGCAGTTCTAAAACCTCTCATGTGACGAGAAAATCGTCACAGAAGACGCCGTACCCAATTGGGCCTCTGTGGCTCGGTAACTAACTGTTGCTAAATAAATATTTGTTGATTAAAATATCAATATTTTTGACAGAGAGTACTTGGTGGAATTCCATTTTAATATTTTTGAATAAAATACTTGAGTGATTTTCCACATTTTCGTTAGTAATTATATAGAATCCTCCACTTGTCAGGTACATTCAAATCACATTAGCCCTTACCACCTGACAATCATTCTCCCTCTAACAATTGTTTACCTAATTGCTTATTATTATATAAAATCTCACTCTGTTTGATAATGCCAACGTGAAAGGTTGGCGAAACCGGTCACTAATAAAAACGAAAATGTGGAAAATCACCCAAGTATTTTATTCAAAAATATTAAAATATCAATAAAACAAAAACAGAATTAATACACTGTTTTATCGGAAAATTGTAATAGTGATGTGAAGCGATTTTTTTTCAATTATATTTGTTGGGTCATATTTTACTAACGATTTTTTTTTTTTAATCTCTTGACAGTCAATATTTTATTTATTTATTTACAAAGCACTTGTTCATTAGATGGCAAGGGAACAATCCTGAAGCGCTTGACAGTCCCTTGGAGTGCGGCTCGGCGTGCCTGCGGGCAGTGCTGTCCTGGCAGCAGAGCGGCAGTGAACAATGGAAGGAGCATTAACCTGGGCGTGGTGCAGGGCCTGGGCGTGGTGCTGGGCCCGTGAATGGGCGCGAGCAGAGCGCCACGGCCCGGGCGTGGGCCCAGGCGCTAGTGATGGCCACGATCGACTCGACTCGAATTATCAAAAAAATAATCGAATATCCTCTCGATCGCAGTGGTGTTTCGTTTGAAAACGTGATGACCACAATCGACTAAACTTGAACTATAAAAAGATAATCTACTTAATTGGTTCTCGATCACCGTGGTGTTTCGTTTGCGACCAACAAACCCTTTGAGGGACCATTCGGGGAGCAAAAGTGATGGCCACAATCGACTCGACTCGAATTAGCAAAAAAATAAGCGAATATCCTCTCGATCACCGTGGTGTTTCGTTTGCGACCAACGAACCCTTTGAGGGACTATTGGGGGAAAAACGTGATGGCCACAATCGACTCGACTCGAATTAGCAAAAAAATAAGCGAATATCATCTTGATCACCGTGGCGTTTCGTTTGCGACCGACGAACCCTTTGAGGGACTATTCGGAGAAAAACGTATGCCCACAATCGACCAAACTCGAACTATAAAAAAAATAATAGAATTGCTTCTCGATCACCGTGGCGTTTCGTTTGCGAGCAACATTATCCTTTGAGGGACTATTCGGGGAAAAACGTGATGGCCACAATCGATTAAACTCGAATTCTAAAACAAAAATCGAATTGCTTCTCGATCACCGTGGCGTTTCGTTTGCGAGCAACATTATCCTTTGAGGGACTATTCGGGGAAAAACGTGATGGCCACAATCGATTAAACTCGAATTCTAAAACAAAAATCGAATTGCTTCTCGATCACCGTGGCATTTCGTTTGCGAGCAACGTTGTCTTATGAGGGACTATTCAGAGTAAAAACGTGATGAAAAAAATTGACTAAACTCTAATTATTTAAAAAAAAAAAATTATCAACCAGAAGATCATGTATTTGGAAATATATGACTTATTATAAATATGATATATTAAAGAAACAGTTCGTCGTGGCTTATACAAGCGATATGTAGTTTATTAACAAATTTATAAAAAATCTACGAAAGTTGGAAAAATTGATCCGTACACATAATTCTTACCTATCGTTTTCGATACAAATTATATATCATTCTTAGCTCACAGATGTTATTAGTCAATAAATTATTCGATTGTTGATACATCATTCATATCTATTCGTTCATTTATTATTCGAATATCGAATATTACAAAAATCGATTATGCCCATCACTAGCTTGTAGTACAGGACAACTTGTACAAGTAAGATAACAGTAAAACAGGAACAAAACTAATATATTGATTTAGCGGCAATCTGTAATAATGATGTGCAGCGATTTTTTTTACTAGCGAATTAGCGCAAATATTCTAAACAAATTAATTAAGAATATAATACTACAATTAGGCTATAATAATCTTCGATGTGAAGTTGAGATATAATTAAAAATATGAGAAAACTTATTGTTTAAGGCAGGGCGGGGCATATTCTTTGTTAACACTATAATGAAAATTATAATAATTTTTATTTAGAGACAAGCGAAAATAATTTAAAACAGTGGAAATAAACAATTTTTTTTTTAAATACGTAATTGACGTAACATGTAATTAAAATACATTTTTCAACTACAGGAGTTTAGTTAGAAATTTTATGGTTATAATAAAATTACTTAAGAAATCTTACCAAGAAATCAACCAGAAAAGCCTTAAACAAAACTGGAACATACCTGCAAAAGAAAAAAAATAGGTTAATGAATTGATTTTGTATTTGCAAAAATGCATCTTTGGATATGTATTTAAATTATTTCAGCTTGTAAATAAGTACTGATAATTTTTAAGTGAAATAAACAAATATGCAATCCAAGTTCAGCGATCAGTGAATGAACTTCTGTCTAGTCGCCTTTTTATGCAATTAAAAATTTTCACCGTCTGTCTGACTCCCTAATCAAAATTATAATCGATCTTTCCCAGTCCAATTTACTATGTATTAAGAAAGTGCATTTTAGCAGAGATGGTAACCAATTAAGCTTCCATTTAAATATTAAAATACACTCTCGTGCAAAAGAATGATAAAAATCCCACAGTGTCTTCGAGCAAACAAAACATCAAGATAATTAAATTTTTATTCGTAAATTTATTGCGAAGCTCGTAAATTTACTGAATGCAGATTGCGGATAAGGTTTTTTTTTTTGCTATTCAACAGTAGAAAACATGTGATATTATTGAAATTCATTTTGTTTTCTTGCGCAGCGTTCATTTTATCAGTTATTCAGTTTTATTCTCGAGGCTCGGATTTTGAGTCTGCAACCGCAAAAATGCGTTTAGTTTTGTTGTACCTTTGAAATATCGATGTTTTACGATAGCAATCGCATTGTTAAATTCTGAAGAAGTCCAGTTTCATCAGACGGTTTATTGGCGAACTCGGATCGTTGATAACCTAAGCTTTATTTATAGCTTGCGAGAAATCAATAAAAGTCAAAATACGGGCAAATTACAAACCGATTCACAAAAATATTTTTTTTTGAATATACCTAAGAAAGGCAAACATAGAGTTTCCCTGCAAAATATGTCTAAAATAACCTCAAAATTTATTTTTAATTGCTATAAAAATTCACGTTGATAATGCATTTATTGCTAATATATTTATTTCAAGTTTCAATGTCACGTTCAAAAATCCAAGGGAAATGGTCTGCGGTGTGCAGACACGTCAGCAGGGGACATGATAACCACATCACAAGGAAAGCAGCAGACCGCAGAAAGCTTGATTAGCATCAAGGGATCTACGATTAATTAATTTATTGATCATTGCTGTGGCTTCGTTGTCTTGTGGATCGTACACGAGGAGTGGGAGAGACTGCAGATCATGCACATATAACGAATTTAAGTACATGTTTATCTGACTTGTATACTATTTTTTTAGTAGCATTAAAACTGAAGCCCCAGTGATATAATTATCATAATTTTAATTCCAAACTCCATGATTATCTTGTTTGTTATCAATTAACAAAAATCAAAGGCGTCAATCGACATTTTCATTACTGTAGCTGTGAATGTCCTATATAAAATCGTTAGTCATTTTAGCACTTCAGGCCGGATATATTCATATCTATAAATATCCGGAAAACAAACATATTACAGATAAATATAGACGAATTATCCAGTATTTTTTTTATTTAAATACCCGGTTGAACATAACACTAAATAATCGAAAAATCCGTCAATACTGTTTGATTTACTTTTAACAGAATATACGAGTGAGTAACCGAATAATTTAATGGTATTGCTGAATTCCTTTTTAAAAATAATTAACTGTTTGTTTAATTTATATGCGTATAAACTTATTATGTTATATATCCTAAGCTTTATCTTCAGCAGCAGATAATTTATCGTCAGTGTGAAATATTTTTTTCTCTACCCCATAAAGACATTTACATAAAAATAAATTTGTAGCGCGGAGTTCACTGCGCCTTGCTATACCGGAAAAATAATATTAATGGAGTTCTTTGAGGTTTTGTATTTTTAATTCTACAAGCACCACACGTGCCACGGAACGAAGAATAAAACTAAAGAACATTGTGAATGCAGGCACGCGCTGCGCTGGGATGTCATACAAATGCATCCATCACTAACCCCAACATGCTTGCAGCACGAAAAAACAAAATGCTATTACTTTCATCTTCATCGGGTGCCTCTCCTCGGAGGAGATTGGCGGCCATCTCACTGAGCATAAATTTATGCTGAAATAATGTTTTGTACCCCAAGTTCATTAAGCTACTATACAAACGGCTACTAAAAACTTATTACTAAGTTATTCATAATAATAAAATAATATTTTTCTCTCTACGCATGTAAACACTGTTTCTAAAGTCACCAATTTTGAGTTGTGGCAGTCTTTTTTCATATGTTCGACATGTTATTTATTTGCATACATGTAACTAGGTCCATTTATAATTATGAGCATTTTTTTAATGATCCTAATAAATGTCTGTTTGCTTTCTTCGAAATGTTTCTTTAGACTTGAAAACATCTGTAAAAATGTTTACAGTAGTCCCGGAAATCATTTCCATAAAAATAATTTAAAATAAAAACAGACAGGAAATAGGAAACACTAACTGCGATAAACTTAAAAAAAACTGCATGTACGAATATAAGTATATATTTTAGCATCTAAGAATGATGAATATTGATCGCTGATTACTGAGTATGCTTTTGTTCGTTGCGAATCTGATTTTCTCTTTATAATATGAAATTTAAATATATTAAATTCTTGCACGTACAACTAAAATGCCATTAATACACGTTTTCATCAGCAAATTATTAAGCATCATCAAATTCTATAATTTCAGATACTCAAGCAAATATCAATACCAAAGATGTGTAAATAATGAAAAAAAAAAAGTCGTACAAGGTGATAGATATATAATGTGTTTTTTAAAAAGACTGTTATTGTATAATAATAAAAATTACACGCATTGAAGTGGTGTAGAAAGACCCGTGGATTATATTATTCTCCCTGAGAAAACAATGAACAGACATAGAGTGAAATGGTTACCGACCCCCTCTGAGAAGAGGCACCTGAAAAAGAAAAATCACACTTATTTCAGTAGCAAAATCTGTGTGACACGTTTGAAATCTTTGTAATCACTGTTCATTTTGATCAGTCGTTCAGAATTGGGCGCAAGTCTCGAAAGATAATTATTATCCCTGTTGGAGAGGACCGGTTGTTGTCGGGTTCTAATAAGAAAGTTGGTTTAGTACTGTGGCGGAGAGTGCGCGTGGCGTGGCCGTGAATGGAGCTCTCCTCAAATAGAAGACACGCGAACGACTTGTCAGAATTAGTTGGCTCTGGGCTTGAGGAATACTACTGGCAGTGGCTCCGAAACGCGGGGACGCGTACATTGAATATTAGCATGCGTTTTTACAATATATTCCCAAAATTGTACGCTAAGAACCCATTTTTTTCATGAACGGGTTGACTGCTTTATTATTTACTAATTATACTATAGATATAATATTAGATGAATAAAAATCATTCAGTAATGACTCCCACCAATATGTGAAATATATACAGTATGTAACAAAAGAGCGTAACCAGCAAAAGTTATTAAAAAAATTAAGTCTAGCATTTCAAAATAATAAAGCACGTAGTTAATCATACATGCTTAAATGCTTTATTATCAATAAGGTGTCCAGTCTTCTCCGTTGTTCATAATAGCCAGGCATCTTCGAGGCATACTTTCAACTAATTTTTCTGCATATTCACGGGATAATGACCTCCACGTGGCCTTTAAATTAGCGTTTTTTTCCCTCGAAGTTTAAGCTTTATCAACGCCCAAACGTTTTCAATTGGGTTTGCGTCAAGAGATTGTGAGGGCCAATTCAAGACCTCGATGCCCTTATCTTGTTTCAACGCGCTGCATAGGCGACTTCAGTGTTTGGGGTCATTATCTTCTTGTAATATCCATGATTCACATGGGCTTGGGAACATAATAATGGTTTCTGGTATATTTGGTTCATCCTTGCAGCATTCAAAGTTCCGGTAAACAAGTTCAAATTGCCAAAACCATGTTTTGAGAAGCATCCCCAAACATGCACCTTTACCGGATGTTTAACAGTTCTTTCGACCAGTCTGTTATCGGCAGTTGACCAATTGACCAGTTGACCAAACACGCGGGAAGCATACGCGGCACTCATCTCTGGAAATATGCACTCTGTGCAAAGTGAACACGAAAACTAGATAATTTTTACGATGCATTAAGAAAAAAACGTTGGGCTACCTGCTCGTTTCTTTTATTTTGCAAAAAAGCCACGAACACATTATTTTACACTGGTTACATTCTTGTGAAACACACTGTATTATTATTTTTATAGTCAGAGATTCTGCAGTTCATTTTGAAGTATAAATTAGACATTGAAATAAATACACGGAGGCGATTAAAACGGTTCAACATGTTTAGTAACATAGCCCTGAAGCATCCCGAGTGTTGCGGTCGCCGGACGCACAATAGAGACCAAATAAAAAAGGCAGGGAACAAGAACCGGAGGGAACAAAAAAGGAGCAGGAGGACCGAGGAATCCACTCGGCCCAGGGCTGCGCCACACCATGTCTGGTGACCAGGCTAGACGACGCCGAATATTGCTACCATCTTGCTGTTACGACAGTATGCCTGATCCTATACATCAGTGACACAGTTTAAACAAGAAATAAACTACTGCATGCTCTAGAATGTGCTAAAACTGCATGCCCACATATTTAACCCGCCACAAGTTACTGTGGCAGTTTATTTGTTAAATACATAAAAAATGTATTTAACTTCTTATTCATCAAGTGCTTCTCTTCAGAGAAGGTTGGCGACCATTTTACTGAGCATATACTCATGCTGAGCCAGTGCTTATGGTTTTCTAGGAGGAAAATAGTGTAGTGGGTCTCCTGGTCCTTCTATAGTACCCCGCAGTTTTATATTGGAATGCCCAATGGCATTATTATATAATCTTTTACATACAAAACTTTGGCGATACTCTGATACTCCTTATGCAGCAAGCTACAGAAACAATATCAGGACACCCCCACCTCGACAATGTATTATACTTCCAGAGCACATCCCTCCAAAATCATTTCCGATCCTTGATACATGCTCAAGGTTCAGAATGGCAGCCATGCACAAGCAATGGGGAGAGCGGGGAGATTTAACAAACATATTTATTTACAAATGTAGCACCATTTCTACAATCTAGAAATTACTATTGTATGTTGATAAAATGAAGATAACGACAGTTCACGGCACAATTCATAGTCTAATTTTTTTATTTTTTTTATTTAATAATTTTGTTGAAATGTCAGCTACGGTGTTTTCCCTGCGCGTCCACGGACTGGTCGGTCAATAGAAAGGTGATGAATGAAATGGACGAGGGCGGAGGGGCACACACTCCAGACGTGCCGGGCGTGTGTGCCGCGGGGCTCCTGGAGGCTGGCGGAGAGCCTGCTGGTGACACCAGGCTGCATCAGACCATTTAAAGCCCCAATTTAATTAAAAATTAATAAAAAAAAAAACAAAAAAAACCATTACTTCTATTAAACACACTTTAAGCGATTGACTAAACATCGCGTAAAATTGCGCGTGTGAAATCTAGTCTATACACTCTTTGATTTTTTTTCTTCCGTTTAGCAACTCCGAGTTGCTTATATTATAATAGCTTATATTATATTTATATTTTAAGCGGGTAACCAAATTGACTAAACTGATGTGCGAAGCGGACGAAATTCGCGTAAAATTGCACGTGTGAAATCTAGTCTATACACTCTTTGATTTGCATGTAGGCAAATAAATCGTTTCCTATAAAAAAGTTGAACCACTTCATACACACTTTGCGAATTACTTGGCATCACAACAAACACCACTTTGTCCTAAAAATTGTTCAATAATTGGAGCATTATCATTCTCTGACCACTCCACTTCTTCATTGTCACTTTGTTCAGAATCACTGGACAGTATTGGTAGAAGTAACGTTGACGAGTCTAAACAAACTTTACGAGCTGCAAACCTAAAGAGTAAAATTACCTTCTGCCGCTTTTAGAGTAAACACATTCAAAAACGTATTAATACGCGTCCCGCTTTTAGACAGCAGTCCGCGAAACGGGTACTAGTACCTATATTTTAAGTTATATAATTTGACGTTACAAAAAATTCACAGATATCGTTAAAAACGAATAAATCATCAAACATTTATTAACATAATTTTTAATGCTATTTATTAGGTGTATATATATATTTTTAATATAATATTTTGGTTGGTTAGTTGACTTCATGTTAAAACCACTATATGTATAAATATCAGTGACGTGCTGTCTAAACAAGCAATGTAAAATTACTTACTCAAAAATATATTTAAACATACACATTATGCTTAAATGATAAATAATACTCAAGGTGGTGCTATTTATTAAATAATAAGTAATTTTCACGATTTATTAAGATCATTTGTATTCAGTAATCAAAAACTGCTCGCCTCGATTTTGCATACTGAAATTCTAGACGCTTCTTTGAATGCTCCTAAAGAATAATTGAATGTATAAATTCAAGCTATTTATATGCTGTGAGAAAAAAAAAGTTAATGAAAATCAATTTCTTTTAAATATATATGTACAGTAATGGAAGTAATGGCGGTGAATGACGTCGTTGCCAGATTGTTACGTTTCGTGAGAGATTACAGTCCTCGCTGTTGGGAATTAGCATATCTCCATATATTAACACCAATCGAGAGTAATCGTGCCATCAGTAGAGTAAACTCCTGCAGTGAGTTCAGCTGAAAAAGATAAAACGCCGCAAACTGTTATCACCACAAAACATTGCATTATATACCTGACAACTAAAAATTTGATTGCACGAGGGACATTTTTAATAATAATTTTTTTTTTTTTAGCAAGTGTTTTTTTATATAAGACCTGAATCAGATTTATTTATATTTAAAATATTTATTTTTTATACTTGTTTTGTTACATTTAATGAGGGACAAACGATTAATAAAATTAAATGTTTTACAAGTATTTGTAAAATCTAACATTGCAAAAGTTTTTTTTGTGTGTAAATTATGAGCTTTGATTGTTACGTGTGTACAGCAGGTGGTGAGCAGTTTTATTGTTTCAGAGCAGACTTACTACCCGCGGGGTGAGCAGGGTAAGCTCTGTGCATTGTGAGGCTGTTAGTTTGATGGATAATCTCATTTGTATGGGAGGCGAGGGCGGCCGGTCCAGAACATTTATAAAATTTAAATAACAATCTCCACGAGCTTGTCGGTCGGCCTCGCTCAGCGCCTGTTCCCAGGCTTTCATCAAGCCTGTAGGTGATAGTTACTTTAAAACTATCGGCATATACTCCTTAGCCATGTACGTACCCCTTTGAAAATCCACTCACAAAGTAAATGATCTTAAAGAAGTCAAAAAATCTGTTAAAAAATTTTTCAGCCCTTCATACTATCACAAGCGCTCACCTGCCAAGTGATCGCGAAGAAAATTCAATCCCTTTATATAAATTTTATACAATGCATGTTTTTAAAAATATTCCGATTTGTGTACTTAAAGGGGTGAATTACGGTGCAGTTTCCAACCCTTGATGCTTGTTTTTGAAAATATCCCGATGTGTGTACTGAAAGCGTTGGATTACGAGACAGTTTCCAACCCTTGATGCTTGTTTTTGAAGATACCCCGATGCGTGTACTCGGCGCGGTTAAATTATGTGTGAGATCATTGCCGCCGCCATTCCGGTAATTGTTTATGGTTTATGGGTTCCGATAGCGCAGCGGCGTCAACATGCCGAGGATCTAGCTGTGGGGATAAGCAGCTCGGACAGGCCATCGTCCGTCTTCCGACCGCTAAGGGTCTGACGTCCAGCCAGGCCCGGCCGCCGCGCCCTGCCGAGGGTAGTCCAAATCAACAGGCGATAAAACATACCAATAGTTTCGGCAGAATGATACCCAATATTTCATTGACTTTATTGCATTGTCATAGTTGTAAATTCTAGAAGATCCAGTTACAGCATACTTCGCTAGAGTGCTCCATACTTAGTTTTAATTAAAAGAATATGCAATTGCTACGTAGATTCCCAGTTCTGTGAAAATATTCAATATAGTTTAGCGTGGGTGTGTGATGAGCGCCCCTGACGAGGGAGACTTCCAGTCGGTAACGAGGCGGGCTTTAATCCCCAGGTAATAATGCGGCGGTGCCAGAAAGCGAAAGGAACACAAAAACTATGGAGATGACCAGCGGCCGGCAACCATCGGCGCGCGAGCGGGGCAGAAAATTTTAGGTGATTCTCACAATATAGAATAAGTGACGAAACAAACATATCAGTATCGAAAAATAAATATATTAAAATTATTACAGATTGCATGACAATACCTAAAAATAAACAAAACTCTGAACAAGGAGCAAATAATTCTGTTGCATCACTATGACTCCTTTGAGTGTTGGTATGTTTATGGTATTTTATATATTTATTATCGAGTCAACGGTTGTGGTTCCCTTGATAAAAAAAGCAATATGTTAACAATCAGATAGGGAATCTGATGAATTAACCTCCCGTCTCGCTCCTTCTTGCTCAAGAACAATAGAGACGACAATAGCGGACGAGCTGTCTCGCAGCGTGGCTTGGTACAGTGGTCGTCGCTCGTTCGATACCTTCTCGCGGAATGTTCAGTCCCGACCGAAGGCAGAGGTGTAAACATCTTCATTTGAATCACTCCAGGGGTAACTAGATGGGAATATGACCGAGAATTTAGTGCACGCAGCAGAGATATGCCCTAACGTATTAATAAACAATAAAATTGTTTATCCTGAGAACAACATAAAAAAACACAAACTAAATATAATATCTTTATTTGTGAACAAAGTCTACGCCACAACATACTCAGAGTGTATTTGCTCATTTGGGAACAGTCTACGATACCTTACTCTGCTTGAAGATGCCAACCTAGTATGTTAGCGAAACTAATCTCGTCAAAGAATCAAAGTGAAATCTTCTCCTCAGAGAAGTTTGCGACCATCATATACATATGCTGAGCCGCAGTTTTATATTCTAACGAAAAATCAACGTATTGCTGCTGCACAATAGCATTATTATATAATCCTTCCCTTGCAAAGCTCTGGCATTAAGATCTGATACTCCTTACAATCATTCCATGTCCACGACTTCATTACCGATCCTTTACAAACGCTCAGGGTACAGTATGCCAACCATGCACAAGCAACAGAAATAATTTCTGTAAAAAAGATTATATGTATGGGCTGTGAAATACTGGAAAAAATTTCACCCGTTTTAATGTTTCTCTTATATTCAAACCATTTTTTTTATAATGGTATTGTATTTATAAAACATCTTAAAAGTTTTTATAGTGTAGCATGTTGTTATATTGCTGAATTTGTTATAATACACAAATAAAAAAAGGAATATTATTTATTTTCAACAGCATAAATGAACATCTTTGTGTGAGAGTAATCTACGATAGAATATAGTGATTCCACGCCTCGAAGATTGCTCGCGTAAATAATAAATAACCGTGGCGGAAAAGTATTCCATTAACCATAGATAATTTACAGCGTAAGATCAATTTGTTACTTTCTGACATCTCTGGTTTTCTTTATGGCTCGCGTTGAAAATAGCCCGTCATTTTTATTTGCTCGAAAATGTTATAGCCCTCAACAATTTTGTGAAATACCAAATAATTCACCGTTGAGTCGACGAAAGGAAAAATAAAATTTTGCTTTTCTTTGTAAGTGTAAGAGAGATAAAAAAATTATTGTTAAATTGATAGATTAAAATAACGTTAAAATTGCTGATATGCACAGTAAAAACAAGGTACCCCAGAATATATTTGTATAAACACAAATAATCCATATTTTATCAATTTTCTTATTGATCTATCTTCTTACTAAATAATTTATAAAATGTTAATCTACAAATAAAATCCATTGTTAATATTCGACTCGATATTGTGGCATTCATTTGAATAAGCTTTGTCTCGAGAGCTGGGGGCATCAGGAATCCATGGGAGAATAAAATAATATAAAAAAATAGTAAATGGTCAGCGGCGCTGGATATTTCAATACGTAAATAAAATAGAAAAAAATAACAACGCGGGACGTATCCAAACATTAACGGGGATTCCGAGAATCGGGGCGCGGGCTTTCTACGGGGGCCCTCAATGAATTACACGGAGCCTCCTCCAGCGACCAGCCACTGGGGGAGCTTTTCATCTATCTGTCGTCGTAAATAATACAACATGGGTTGCCTTGCATATCAAATTAGGCCTGTGTCACTTGAATTGATGAATTATTGCTGGTGACTTCTGTTTATAGTCACACGAGCTAAAGCTATGTTGGCAATGGAGGATGGACACTATCCTATGAGCAGTGGTTGCTATCTATCTGCTGTCGTAAATAATATAACGCGGGTTGTCTTGTGTGTCAAATTAGAATTTACACCATGCCTGTGTCATTTGTATTGGTGACTTCTGTTTATAGGCATAGGAATGCTGAAGAAACTCTGTCATGATTACAGCCGACTTACAATCACATATAATTCCATGCAGCAAATTTTTAACCTGATCCATTTTCTCCCTAATTAGGATGATATCGGTAAGTTACTTCTAGGTTGTCTGTTGTGTCGTAGCGTGTTTAGTCACGTCAAAAGCTAACTGTTTACATAGCATTAGTTACGAATATTGAGTTCTAAGCGGCGTGTCTAACTGAACGCTCAACACCAGTAAACCCTCAGATTCGCATGAAATGGTAATCACTAATATAAGGCCACATCTTTCACATAAAGCCCGCCGTTTGAAGTGCAATAAATCAGGTGTTGCCGTGACAGGCCCGGGGTCCGCCGCGCAGGGTTGCTAAACATCCAAATTCACCGAGGAAAAGTATAATATTACATCAGCACTTTGAAACATGTTGTACTGTAAGATATTTAAAATAAAATACTGTGATTTCAATCAGACATATACTCGGGAGTTTCGACGTTTCAATCCCGGTACTGGGGCCAACTTTCCGCTTGTTGGTTAAAACTTGTTGGTGTTTTGACATTACAGATAAACGGTAATGTGTGTTGAAGATTTCTTATTCAGCGATCGTCTAGGGATGGCTCCGCGAACGATCGGCTGTGGTCACAGACTTTGGCACCCCTGGCGAAGGTATTATACATAGGCAAGACGGCATAAAGAATACACGGACAGTTCTAGGAAGGGCAGGCCGCCCGGAATAGAGGCGATGGACCAACGCGGCGAGCACCGTCTGCCCGGCCAGACAACTTCGGCTGTAAATCAGATTGACTTGGCTTTCTAGAGAAAGCGAACGAAGCACGTCGATGTTAATTGAAACACGATAATACACGAGTATTTCTAAAATGTTGTAAGGCACAAAAAAAACGTCTCCAAATGAAATATCCCACATATCGTTTAGAGTCGCATTGAAGGTGCCTTCAATGAATAAATTATAACTGTAACATTACACGCATCCTATATGTCTTTGGAGTTTGTTTAATGTGAAATAGTGAAAAGTAAATAAGTATATTTAAAGGCACAACCTGCATTGTTTATTGCTAGAGTTTGAGCAACAAGTCCTTCTACACACGTCGCAACTTGCAATTAGCCTATTGTGTCCTCGTTCGTGTACTTAGGCAAAACTATATAAAACACCCAAAATAAAAAGAAGCTATTGGCTGAAAGCAAGTCGGTCGCAAGTTGTATCATGACGTGTTTAGAAGGCTTTAGGCAAAACTATAAAAACCCCCAAAGTAAATGGACGCTATTTGGCTGATTGCAAATCGGTCGCATGTCGTGTCACGACACTAATATAGTTTTTATTGTGAATAAGATAATAAATTTGTATTTGTCAGAAGTTTCGTAGGTATAATACAATCACCAAAAAAAAAATAATATCTTACCGAGTAAACGATCAGAAAAACATCAGACAAAACTGGGACATACCTGCAAAAGAAAGAAAAAAAACATTAG
Organism: Atopsyche davidsoni; assembly: GCA_022113835.1. Taxonomy (NCBI): domain Eukaryota; kingdom Metazoa; phylum Arthropoda; class Insecta; order Trichoptera; family Hydrobiosidae; genus Atopsyche; species Atopsyche davidsoni. Next base: position 10,953,456 of record JAILWY010000027.1, read on the forward strand.
AGATAATTCCTGATACTTAACATACATATTGTTGACGTGGAAGAAATTGACATAAAAAAATGAAAATTATTTAAATGATTTGCATTGTTGTAAAAAACACGGCAAGCAAAGTTAATGACACTTTCCTAGAATCATTATCGTTTTTACGATGATTCCGTGTGTTAAATCAACATAAAACTTTGTGGCAATTAAAATAGTGAAAAGAGTTAATTCAGAAAACGTTTGATACCTTTACGGTTTTCGCCACTAATGACTCATTAGTGAACGGAGAGTTTCTTTACAGTGGAGACGCAGAGGATGTGTATGATGACATAAAAACAGAATTTAATAAAAAAAAAAATAATACACAATAGTGGTGTGACTCCAAAGACACTGGCATGACTCCAAAACCAGTCTCGATGGACCAAGGAAATTTTAACGGTATTTAATTAAAAGTTTAGTTACATAATCTGAAGTTACAGAAATTTATACTTATTATTTTTGAGAGAGTTCCTAACAAGCGAAAAGTCATTTAAACCAATAGTTAAACTGCCTTAAATGCAAAAGTTTTTCAATCCCATTGGTTGTACTTCTTATGTAGACCAGGACTACGCAACTCGTGCCACTATAAATTTTTAATGAAAAGCATTATCAATCTGTTGACATACATAATTTAACGAAAAAAAACTATTGTGCGTTCTTGTTTAAGGAAATATTAATTTATATAATTTTTTAATAAAAATCGTTCACATAGCCAGATTTAAGATAAGAAAAATTGTTGACGTCATAGTCTCAACACATCCGACTTTTTATTTAATGTTTTTACAGCTGGTCTGACATACAGGATATAAAACTATACAGCAAATAGCTCCATATGACGTCAATAAAACACGCTTTACCTATACCTGCTCTAGTAAATAAATCTGCATAAAACGGTTTGTAAATCATTGATTAGATGCAATGTCCAAATATCAGGCGCGACTGTTATTTCAGATCCTGAAAAAACGCTATACTCGGAAATACGTAGGACGCAATGATTCTGAACAGCTGTTTACATTTCCTGTTATAAGTAAATAAACCGAAATCTAGGTGTGTTTTCATAACAAGCTGAATGAATACTAATGAAACGATTGAACCTTTTGACGTTTAGAGAAAGGGAATACGAGCAATCAAATCAACTTCAGGAGAGCAAATTAAGGTGGTTTTAGACATCTTAATCCTGTTAAAAATATAAACAACCTTTGAAGAAACATTCCCTGCAGCTGCTTGTCTGCAATCAGGTTCCTGCCTCAAATCAATATTTAATGAATGTTAGTTTTTTTATAACTATAAAACTATACGCTTAACATCGAATCTACCCAAAAAAAAACTCTCAATATTGTATTTTGACTTGAATGATTTACTATGAACTTCATTTTCTTCAAAATATCAACTGAAAATCATCTCCAATATAATGTCATCGGCAGTGACACTCAACGTCTACACACTGCCATTTTATTTTGTGATATTACAATATAATTTTAAGCCATTATTGCGACCAGAACTATCAAGAAATATTTACGGTAAGATATACGAATACTCAACGTCAATACACTGCCATTTTATTATGTGATATTTCAATATAACTTTAAGCCTTTATTGCGACCAGCTTTAGTGATTGTTATCATAAAGCACTCTTACTTTCTCTATTCTATATATATGAAAAAATAACAATATGTATTCTGACTGCATATCGTGTAAGTTGCTAACCTTTGCTTTTGGGTCAATGAAAAACGACGTATAATATTGTATGTAATAGAAATGTAATTTACGCAATAAATGTGAATAATCTGCGAGGAATTTTATGCTTGCTTTTAATCGTACAAGATTGAGCAAGCAACACAAAATAATGTCTAGTAAAAAAGTAAAACAGTTAGTTTTATTTAAAAGTGTAGTCGATGTTACATAAATTTAACTAAAAATAAATTATTTTTTCGATATCATTACAGTCACATATTTTGTTTTATAAGGTTGTCGTAACAATTTTTAATGTTAAATAAATAATTGGTGGCATTAAACAATATATTCCCGTACAGGTTTTTCAGGAATTATTTTATATAATTTTATAGAAAATATACAAAATGAATCAATTTTTACACGATTTTTAATAAATATGATAATCAAATGACCAGAAAATAGCAAAGACTTGGTGTGATCGCTTTCAGCCTATGCACCTATTTCATAAAAATATTTAGTCGTATAATAGCCATGATACATGGTGTATGGAAAATTAGGAAGTACATTTTTTCTCATCGTTACTATCCAAGCAAATCGTTTAATTACTCCAGTCAAGCTTGTATTTCGGCCTGTCTGGTTTTTTAATTTAATTTGATCACAATGCAACCCTCGGTATTTCGGTACTGAGTAGCCTCCAAGTTCTCGCCACAGTCAAGTTCCTTTGACAAAACTTGGCTCAATCTACTGCAATTGACCTTCCAATTGACACTACTAAAGCTGCTGCTTGCCATTTTTCACGAGGCGCCGTGTGGACCATGCGCTGTGTACCAAGTCAATGATATCATCAGAAACCATGTTGATGATCTTGGGAAACGTGTCCGTATGGGATTATTACATTTTTGCTGTCGATATTCCATATACATACCAGGAATGCTTCTTCAGTGGACCATGCGTTGTTTACCAAATTATTGATATCATCAGTAACCATTGTGATGATATTTGGAAACGAGTCCGTGTTTAACTATCAATTTTCTTCTGTCGATATTTCATTACCACACCAGATAAGCTTCTTCAGTGGATCATGAGTTGTGTACCAAATTATTGACATAATCAAAAACCATGTTGATTATATTTGGGAATCAAGTCCATGTGTGTTTATGACATTGGAAAAACACACTTAAAAATTAAAAAAATCATATTATCTGTTATTTTTCCAAGATGTGTTTCAGTCATACTCGGAAGGATTGCATAATTGCATAATCACGAGCACGTACAATAGTCGTCTATTTAAGGATAGGTATTTTTATAAATATTTTTTATAAAAAGGTTGGTTGGCGTTGGCGACCATCACACTGAGCCTTGATTTATGCTGAATTAGTGTTTATAATTTTTTTAAGGGGAAAATTCTACACCGCAGATTTATGAAAGTCTGCGTGTGGCTGCTGCCCAATAGCATTATTATATTATATAATCATTTTCTTACAAAGCTCTGGCGTTTATATCTGATACAGAAACAATACCACTTCGACAAGGTACTTCCAGAGCACATCCCTTCACAATCATTCCAAGTCCCACAAGGTCCCACAAGTACCACAATTTACCGACTGAAATATATTTTGCATAGCATAATGGGTTTTATATAAAAAATATACACATGTATTTTAATATAGTTCGAGATTAGGGAAATGAGGAGCAGGTATGCCGGGTTCGGTCCCACAGCCCGGCATATTAATTCGTAATTTGGCCAACAAAAGCGCGAACGGGTGAGTGAGGGCGTTTCAGGAATGTTGGTATTTTAATTGGATCAGCAGACGATCCCTAATTGAGTACACGCCGGAGTACTGCCAGCATCTTGCTCTGATGCACTGCGGGAAAATGCTCATAAAACATATTATCATATTAAAAAAAAAAAAAAAATTGCGACGCCATCAAAAAAATGTATTCAGAAGATAAAATTAATTATAATTTAGATGGCGCGCATAGTTATGAAAAAAAACTTTTAAAGAATCGTGTACAAATTTAATTACAAAATACATTCATTAAGTTTGGATAAAAAAAAGAATATTAATGGCGACTTTACGGAATATAAATAAAAATTACAGCCTTTATTTTTACATGCTTACTGCATTTTTTTCTATTTATATAAATGCGATGCAGATTTAGTTTGTCAGGATAATCATATTGTAACTAGTGATGGGTAAAGTAAAATCGAAACAGCTACGTTCGCTTACATCTTTACAGTAGTAGCTAATAATGGCAGTAGTAGTAGTAGACATGACTGCTTAATGCTTGTGCTTTGAGCAATGCTTTATCAGTTTTAGAGAAAAAAAGCTTCGTTTTATTGCCTTTAACGTAGAATTTTCTTCTTTTATGATCAACGCATAAGTGACTTCATAGTTTTTGAAAACGTGTACCGTACTTCAACTTTGATGATTTACAGAGCGCTGCGTATCAGCATCGTTTTGATGCATCAAATGAAACTGCTTCTTTAACTGCTTCTGCCTCTTTGACTCGCCAATAGCCGATATATAACTTATCACTGAAAAATCCGTCGTAATAGTTTCTAATAAAGTTTTCTATGCAGTTACACGTATGACTCAAAAAGGTGTGCTGCTTTATTAGTTTTATTAAATATGCACAAACGTAGCAGCTTCATTAACTGTTTTTGCTTCTTCGGTATACCACTACCACCGGTATTAGTTACCACCAACATGAAATCGTGGTTTGGTAATATTGAAAGCCTGCTTTATCAGTTTTAATGAATTAGAAATGTAGCAGCTTATTTAGCTGTTTCTGCTTCATCGGCCCACCATTAACCGATGCCAAGCCACGTGTGTGACGTCATAGGTCCTGAACATCAATTTGAATACGAGTTTGGCAAGGTTCGGCTACCGAGGTGGTCGCATTGTCATGATGATGTATGCGCGTCATTTCTTATGTCTCATTTTTCCGCGGGACCTCACTGTCAGTTATAAATCTGCTAACACCGTACCAAATTATGTTTAATTACCTGTTCATAATGGAAGCATTCTCAGACAGCTAGAGCACGACTCGGGACGGTCTAGCCTCCATAGCACATGATATTATCTCACACCAAAATTTTAATACGCGTTTTATATTTATTCCACGAGCAGAAGACACTCGAGCTCAGATAATTTGAGAACGAAAAAATCACTCTATTCTGTAAACGAAGGAAGTCGCAAAACATTCATAGGCATTCAGAACTGCCTTAGTCATTACAGATAGTAAATAAAAAATTATTGCCAATAATAAAAAAACTACGAAGGTATTTTAAACTGTATTTTGTTGTAATCCCAATATATATATTTTTTTTAAAATCGCGTTTAATTATTTTAATAAACATTACTCTGTTGAAAACCATACCATATTTTTGTTGATTCTGTATAAAATAAAATTAATCTGTAACAAATTGGCCTACATCTGCAAGTTTTCACGTGTAAAATAATATTACTACAGCGCATTGAGGTTTTATAAATATAAGATATTTTACATAAAAATTATTAATAAGAGATCATAAAATATAAATGTGACAGAAACATTACATATTATGACTTACTTACACTCGTAAAAATGATAAAATATCCAACATGTGTAGTAATTTTTTAAACACGATAACTCTATGAATATTCGGAATGTGTGTCTCATAAATTCATAATATCTCCTTAATATAAATTTATACATTTTTTTCCGGAGTCTTGTTGAATTTAGGTATTGGTGCAGCATGAAACAGTCTTTCACAACGAAAATCAGCTGATTAAAAATGAATATTGAGAAATTAAAATAAATACAAAGCTGAGGAAAGTTTTCAATGTAGAATCCCAAAAGAGGACTTGAAAACTAGACGATGGCCTTGTCCCTCTTCGCTCCTGGAACTAGTAAGAACTCGCCCTCTGGAAGGACTTGCTAAGGAGTATCCACCAACGGCTTCCGAGCCTGTCTTCCTACTGGAACCAAAATACATGGAGACTACTGGACATAAACTACCGGCAGGTGATGATGCTGGTCGCTTTGAGGAAACCATCACGAAATCTGCGTGACGAAGCGGAGGTGCATTAAGAAAGAAGAAGCACTAAGAGATCAAAAAGCACACTCTTCCCAGCGAGAATTAAATAAACTCAACAAGTATTTATTATGTGTAAATTAATATATTATGCATAAGACAACAGAGGGTTACTAAAATCAATCGATTGAAGTAGATAGAGCTAGAGTTCCTGGGAAGTAACGACTATTTCGTTAGCCTCGCGACATTCGGGCCGGTTGACAAAGAACTTTCCATTTAATACCGCTACACTAACGGACCAGACCCATTAGCACGTGAGCCTGCGTGAGTGACCGTGAGTATGCGTGAGTTTGCGTGAGTGTGCGTGATGCTGTTCTTTTGACAAACTTTTAATTTCATACGACGCGGCCACACCTAGACCCGCTCGTACTGTATACAGCTATTCAAATTAGCCTAGCTATTGGTACGGCACCCAGAATAAAATTAAGTACTTCTTTGTTATATAATAGTGAAATAGTGATGAAAATATCATTATCAGAAAACCTAATAAATAAAAAAAATATTTTATATAGACTGTAAAATTTTACAACCCGAAGTTGTGGAACAATCCAACACATTGTAAAAATATGATTCGTGCAATTCTTGTAGGTTTGTTTACTTACCAAATGGCTCATGTAAAAGATGTTACAATAATCTGGCTATTTACAATGTAATTCTCGTTTAGTATGTAATTACATGTTGCAATCCATTGTGTTGTGTATTCATAGTGGACTCATTGTAATATCGCCGTTGATAATTTCATTATAATATGTTTCCCCATTGTGTGTTATTATATATTTTCACAGGAATATAAATCTTATTGCCGAGTGTGTACCCACAAATTAAGATTATTATATCTAGATAAATCGAGCGGTAAATTAATTTTTCATTTCACATTACAAGGGAATTAGAAATAGAGGTGAATGGATACTCGGTTGCTATTCGGCACACGGCCAATCCGGCAAATTTTCTTTCTTGGTGCCGGATAATTATTCGTCATCATTCTTAGTACCGGAACGTCGAATGAAATTTCACTTAGCACGTTGATTTCCCAAAGCGCTTTGGTTCTGTGAGACCTCATGGCGGATTGACCAGCTGCCGTGGGATTTGAACTCCGGACCCACACCTGGGCGGCCTGCGCCAACACCTGATCCGCGAGAGAAGAGCCAACAGGTGATGAATGAACTTTTGCCGGAGTTTTATGGGCAGCTGCTCTTAAATCGTGAGAAAAACTTTTACGCATTCATGTCTGAGGCGATGTCAAGGGTACATGCTACATGGACATTTGTTCTATATAAACAGGGTGGACCAAAATTATATGTATATATTTTTTTGGTTTGACTCACTTTTGAGAGGCATCTCTTCCAAAAACTAACAACGATTATACAAATATCGGAGATTGTTCGTCCATTTACCTGAACCGCATTTTACGGCCAAACCACAGGAACACACGTCTCCTTTGAGCCGTGAAATTGAAGTAAAAAAATCATTATCCTTAAGTACTCGGCGGTAGGAAATTGTATAAATTGGAAGTTCACTCATGCGTCGGAAGGAAGGAGACGTCACTGGTCTGCATCCTGGAGAGGCCCTCGCCGTTATTTTACATCTAATTGTTCTCTATTGCGTTGTTTACATAGACTAAATAATTAAGGGACAGTATTGGCTAATTTAAAATCGGTTGTAAGTTGTGTGGATGCGTGTGTGACCGGCTTAACGCTGCATTGTGTTCTGATCAGATGCACACCGTACAATGCCATTAAACATACAAAATGGAGTTGAAAAAAGCGAATATTCCCAACTAGCAACACCGACGTGTTATCTCGAATCCAGTTTATAACGACATTTTAAAGCGAGAGGCGATTAGAATAATTTGCATGACCGGCGTAGGTATACGAACCGGTAACCTGTCGCACAGCACTTCTGAGCACCGTACGAACTAGCTGCGAGAATTCTGATATATCCAACCTAGAAGAAATTCTGGTACGAGAATCATACAAAGTATTTAGTAATTATCGCTCGAGCCGGAACACATCGCGCTGCGGCCAATCAGCCGTGAACCTTCGTTCAATGTAAACTGGAATAGATGAAGTTGTAGAAACGGTAAGTCTTTACTTTTCACACATTAAATGTGCACATAGGCTTAGGCAGTCGTAGTTATCAGATTCACTCGGTTCTTGGGTGTTTTGTTGCATTTTTCAGAGTAAGTAATGGACAGTGTCGTAGAAAGGCATTGCCGCTTTTTCAGCATAAATAAGTCGTGAACCTTCGTGCAACGTAAACTGGAATAGATGAAGTTGTAGAAACGGTAAGTCTTTACTTTTCACACATTAAATGTGTACATAGGCTTAGGCAGTCGTAGTTATTAGATTCACTTGGTTCTTGGATGTTTTGATACAAAGGAATTGAAACGAGACATTTTACGCGGACGCGGTAAGGGAGACTTGAAAAGTAAAACCTTCTCACGTCGAAGGATACAATATAAATAATACGTTTGTAAAAGGTTTCGTTCAAAGCTTAGACTTGAAAAGAGCTTAACGATTTATCACGTCACGATAGCCGTGGATTCAAATTTTATCAGTGTCGTTAAATATACAAAAAATAAAGGACATAAATATTGTATCGCCACTAACTTTGATGGACTAACAATGCGGATTTAGTAACAGTTATTAGTTACTAACTAAAAAATGACAGTGTAAGAAAATTGTATTAATAAAAAAACAAAATGTATCCATGGCACGATATATATTTTTTAAAAAATATAGGAGCTACATTAATTACGTCAAGGAAGATACAAGTACACGAAAGTGTCTGATTTTTATTAAAAATGACGTCTCAGGAGTGGCCAACTTTTGTGTACATAAGATCCACTTTCTTTCTTAAAAATGTGTCGCGATCGACTTGTTGTCATAGGCGTAGTCTAGGTGGGGAGAAGGTGTGAAAAAAAAAATCTATACACCATGTTTCACTATGAGGTTTACTCTCGCGAGCTATGGGTAGATAAGCAAAATATATTACAATACAATACAATTATTTAACGGCGATCGACCAAGATTGTCTTGGCGATCAACTGAATCTCAGAATTATTATTATAAACACACTTTAAGCGGGTACCAAATTGACTAAACTGAAATTCGCGTAAAATTGCACGTGTGAAATCTAGTCTATACACTCTTTCATTTGCATGTAGTCAAATAAATCGTTTCCTATAAAAAAGTTGAACCACTTCATACACACACGGATTACTTGGCATCACAACAAACACCACTTTGTCCTAAAAATTGTTCAATAATTGGAGCATTATCATTCTCTGACCACTCCACTTCTTCATTGTCACTTTGTTCAGAATCACTGGACAGTATTGGTAGAAGTAACGTTGACGAGTCCTAAACAAACATTTCGAGCTGTAAACCGTATATGCGCCCCGCCTTCAGACAGCAGTCCGCGAAACGGGTACAAGTACCCGCCCCGCCTTTAGTGTGTAAATTTTTAATAAGTCATAATAATTAAAAGTGATTCAGGAATGAAAGAGCATATGTTGTATGTTTACGTCACGGAGGATGTATGCGCACGTAACTGCCTTGGTCGAAGTCATAATGGCGCCTCGCGGTAATGATCTTGCTTGCCTACAGACCGTCACGTCTGCTGTGCAATGAGTGCCGTGTAGAAGTAATCTAATTACGATTATTAAGGTGGGTTTCCACCCGGCAAATGGCAGGTAATAGCGCTCCCGCAGTCTCCAGTGTGAATCGTTACTTTTTATCATCTGAATTAGAAAACCTTCTACGAATGCGGGCTGTGCCTCTGGGATCCCGTTTTTGTACGCATTACCTGGCGTTACTGTTAATGCAGTGCTATGCAGCACATACGAGCAGCAAAGCATTGCATGCCCTAAAATATTTTTTCAGTGTTTTAAAATATGTCTCTTGGTAAGGCTTTTTTTGTAAAGTTTTTTTTTATCAATATAAAGAGTGTATAAAATGGTTAATTTTTCGAAATTCACCAAAAATATGGGGAAAATCTTCTAGTTCTTTAAACCGTCAAATTATAGACATTTTATTTAATTTAATATTTTTAAATATTTTAACATATATACAAGCCGCCGAAAAACTCCTTGAAGAGTTCATTGAAGGCGAAAGCCCTTACAAATAAAAACGACCGGAATCTCCTAGCTTTTTAGTTATTATTTTTTATACTTCAAATATGGTGTATTACAAGTTAAACAAATCTTTCGTGGCTTGTCATATATATACCATTAAATTAAATTTCATATCGCGGAATAATTGTGATGATTTCCAAGAAATACATACGTCCTGCTTGTTTCGTACGATATCACTCGCTGGGCATCTTGATGGACCAGATGTAGTCTAGACTCCCTAATAAGTTGGTTTTGGCACATATCAAAGCAATCGCTGGCACCATCTCCAGGTTTTTATTCAAATAAATAGATATCTTGAGGGGAATTTAATGACCCGAGGCAAGGCGACATCATAACCGATATGAATGTGTCTAGGAAATTAATTAGTTTCTTTGGTATGTAACAGCATACATGGCGTTCCAAAACGATTTTTTCTAACTATGCTATATAAAAATATTACAATCACATAAATGGACAAAATTTTAATAAAATTTCCAAATATATCACATTAAAAACATATATTTTAAATGTGTGTAAAAATGGTTTTAAGTCTTGCGTCTTCAGTGAAAGAGAAACTATACAATATGAGACACATAATAAATGTTATAAGAATGACAGGTCTCAATTACGAAGAGAAATCTATTACGAATATTATTTTATAATTAAATAGTCAAATAGGAACATGAAGCTTATTAAGTTACCAAAATCTCTACGGTTAATGCGGTTTGATCCGATATGAATAAATCAAATTTGATATTTCTTTACGAATTACCATCGCTAATTTATGAGTGGAGTCATTTGACCGTTTGCTGCTGATATGGTCTTTAATTATAATCGCATAATGACTAGAAAATAATCGAAAACCACTTAGTCATGGAAGTCAAATAATAAACTAAATGATAAGTTAGATGTAGACATCCAACGTAAATTTAAATAAAAACGGCTTGATAGATTTCTTGAACACAATTTGTATGTCACTTTCTCAGATTGCAAGGTCGCGTTGGAATGAATCATCTAAAACATAAAACATTAAAATATTTTCTCCTCTTTACTGTTTTATATGACCGAATGAAGCCTTCGGAAACCCTTTCACAGCTCAAGCATTGTAAACAACAAACAAAAATAGCCAAAGGCTGGAAAATTGAAACCTTTTGTTTGTGAGCGTAAAAGGTGAAAGCGTTTATCTTGGCTGTTCGTGTATGTTGTTTATGTAGTATTACAAAATAAACCAGGCTGCCGTGGATACTCAAGTGTTGTGTTTGTCTTTTGTACCAGTAGCGGCTTAGGATCGGATCTGTTCTTCCAATGAGTTGACAAATTTTGTCAGAACGGTGCTGTTGACTCAGGTGCCTCAGGTGAGTTAAGTCAGCGGTAAATCATACTGCGCACCTGTCCAAGCAGGGCGCAACCGGTAGAAGACTGAAGAATTTAGAGCCTCCACACCGGCTGCTTTGATAATTCGCAAAAAATATTTTACCAATGGTCTCAATATGCGGTGGAAACAAAAAAATGTACGGTTCCTGCACTTCCGTACAGAAGTTTTTTTTTTTGGAGAGGTTGAAACACACGTATGCTCTGGCCGCTACTTTGGTGCCGACTTACGGTTTTATTGACTTATATGTATGAAAGGTATGAAATGTACTATGTATGAAAATATTTACAGTGATAAAAGTAGAAAAATAAAAACTGCTTCTTTATTGCTTACTTTGTTGTTCATTTCTCGTAGGAGTGTATAAATCACATTACACTAGCAACCTTAATATATCTTCGACCGACTGGTTTAATTTGTAATACTCCATATTTTAACAACACTATGAAACGAACCCTTGCTTGTTATTATGGTTATTTAGCTAGTCAGACTTTTATTTTTTATCGAACATAATTATTTGATCACTCAATCTGGATTTGAACCTCGTCCACTAGACCATGAAGCGGCAAACGAAAAAAATTAAAACACTGACGTTTTCCGCGTTTGAATCGTACAGCATATCGAGCACTTTAATTAACCGTTAAAATAAATAAAAACCTATTTATAACTATTGCAGGAAGTGTTTGCGCTGCGGTGGTTTGATTTCAATCTGCGATATTTCAGTTTATTGTATTTTTTTTATTATCGCTTTCAAGATTGTCTATGATTTATCGAGCCGTTAAACAATGATTGTTCGGACGTAAACGTTAACATTTATGCCAACACACTACGTAGCTAATAATGTGCTTTATTTTTTGATATATAAATTTAAACAGCGATAAACACTCTTAAACCAGCACTCCATTCATATACAACTACTTATCTGTAATACAATTCGAACAACTCAATATCGTTTGTATGTTCGAACGTTTTTGTAGGCTTTGTTATACATATTAAGATTTTTTTTCTTGGGTGTTGAGCTGATAAGATAACCAATATACCAAATCATCTCAATTACATATGTACATCAGCAAACGCCTCCGATCGCTTTCAGCCTATCGCTCGCTTCTGCCTCTTATTTTGCAGCCGCACCAAAAATGGCCAAACCAATTTAATTTTATAGAGAAGAGATATTAATTTGACATTCGACCTACAAATTCAAGAGTAGCACCCACGGTAATCTTTATTCGTGTAATTATGTTAATTAAACTTATTCAAATTATAGATATAAAAATAAATCATGTGTATCGACTTGTCTGTGTGGAGTGAAATAAACAAGTTTGCGTTTTTTACTGTGTTACACATCAATCAGTTGTACAAGCTTTAATGCAAAGTAATTCCTGGTTACTGGCCTATTTTCACGCATCGATGCTCTATCGCTCTTGAGAACACTTACAAATTTGGGAGGTCTTGATGGTCCTTATACGTCCAAGTGCTTTTATATTCAAAACACATCGTGCGTGTGGTACGAAACATGCATTGACACAAAAGCTAAATATTAAATAAGTCCATAATGATTTCGCCTAAGTAAACAACGCAAAAGAGCATGCTATTGGGTCTGTGTAGCCGGCTTGCTGTTCATTTCCAGAGCAGCGATAGAGTGGAACACTCAAGATTAGGGACCCAAGCAGCAACCATAGTTTCTATGAAATCATCAAATCAACACAAGTGGCGAGTGACGTATTGTGGGAAACCGAGACGGATATAAACCGTGTGATGAGTTAATGTCCATTTTAGATGCCTTTAAAGCAAGATCGGATCACAGGATTGCCGAGCATCAATGGACACGAATCTCAACTCAGAGCAACAAGGCACTTCCATTACTGTCTTTATAATTGATATACCCGCGTATTGAAAGCCGAATACAATTTAAATTTACATATCCTAGGTCCGAAGTAGACTTACCTCTATAAGAGAATTCCTAATAAAATAGGGCATGCATTTACTTAATTAAATTATTTAATTAAAATTTAAATACATAACGACTGGTCCATGCACAAGCCATGCCGCTGTCTTGTGCAGTCATCTCTTAACTACCCATTCCCGAATCATTTGCGATCTAAATCACTACAGAAACACGCATTTACACTTGGTGACGTCATACCTGGTTTAGCACAAGTTTGTGACGTCATGGGTAAAATGGCGTCCTGGCAGTCAGCTGTTAGATATTATCAAGCAAAATAATACTTAGATACAGCGGGTCAACATAGAATGAGAATGTTTCGCTGATAGATGAGTTGTCTCTGTATAATACGGAAAAAGTCAAAAATTCTACACACAAATATACACACGCTGCGACAAAACTGACAACCGAATTGTATCTGGCCAATAGCGTCCTCTATTGCGATGTTAACCTAAAAACACACCTAAAACAATTGGAAATTGTTTTAACAACACAACTCGCAACCAATTTGCAATTAGCCAATAGCGTCCTTTTTGTGTGTATTAGTCTGTTACCATTCGGTTGTAAGTCGACTTACAGCTATTAAGAATCTCTCGGCTGTTGTGTAGATAGTCAGTCTTATCGGCATCGCATTTCGAAACGATCTCTAGATGCGCGTAGCCGTGAAGAACCCTTTTAAAAATGCAGTAATGAGGTCCCGTCAGATACGGGGAGGTCGGAGGGATCGTTTTTTGTGTGCTAAGGGCTGGGTTGAGTGCCTGAATTTTTGTTGGAATATTTTAAGGAAGTAATCGTTTACTCGCGTGGGTTTTCTAACGCCTAATAAATAAGGTCGATCATTACAAACACGTTTGTTTAAGGCAGGAATGCGCGTGTTATTGTTTAAAATACACTCAAAATCAGTTGAATTATTCAAAAGCCGATGGCCAAATAAGTTTGTCCGCACACGCATGAAGCATCTGGAGACCTTGACTATTCGAAAAATTAATATAATGCCTCAGCAAATTAACAGCGTAAAATTATTGCTTAGTTACTTTAAAAATTATAATAAATTCCCAACCTTTTCAATTACTTAAAAAAATATATTTTATAATACGCCTTTAATGCATCATGATCTCTTCATTTGTATTCCGCCAAAGAGAGGAGCACTCGTAACCGACATTCGGCATTCGCTCTCTCTTTCGAAGATACTTTCGATTTAAAAATGGAATGTTATTTTGAATTTGGAATAAGAACACAATGCGTTCGATTCTTATTTCAAAAAAGTAAAACTTTCGCGCCGCGACGAACAACCGAATACGCTCAATGAAAACTGAAGAAGTTGTTAAAATTAATTTGAGCCGTTTGATTAAACATAGATAACCCATTTGTTGGATTAAAAACCGGTGTAAGCCACATATTATCCGAATATCTATAAATCGATGGAAACTTTTTAATCAATGTCAATTTAAATAAAATAAAGATTCAGCTCGTTCGACAAGGAAAATTATGCAGATAATTTTTAATCGAATACAATTTATTTGCTTATATAAAACCGCACAAAGAAAATACAGTTAACAGTTATATTTTTGCAGCTAAGCATTGTCACTTTATAATGGTCCATTGTATGTTTTAATAAAATCGTTTGTTCGATCACGAAGTATTTTTTTTTGTAACCGAAATGTTTAAACAAAGTAATACTATTTTTTTTAAATATTTTATTTCTTGACCTATGCAAGAACAACCTTGATAATGACTGAGTAAAAGTAAAACACGCCGTTTTGATGTTAAATGTTTACAAAGGTAATTGTACGGAGACGCTCTATTGAATTGAATTATAGTATGAATAGGATTGGGAGGATTTCGATTTGTCGGTTTGGATCTGTAGTCGAGATGTCCAAGAAAAGTGGAACTAATACGTAAATGATTTCAATCGATAATTATTGTCTAATATAAAAATATCTAAAATCGAGCAGAAGCGCGGCTGGTTCAATGCATAAATTGTAAATAGTCTCGCTTCACTGCGTCTTCTACAAATATTGTACGGTCGGTTAGTAGCAAGAGCGATTGTTTATTTGAGTTTCCGTTTTGACACCGTCCAAGCGATTCGCGCGAGAGTTCGCCCACGCGATCTGCAGGATGTGGGTCAGAGCGCAGATGCACCAACACCGAGATAAGCCCTTCTTAAAGAACTGCCAGGCGAAAAACAAGTATACAGTAAAACCTCGATATAACGGACAAAAAATCCGTAAAAATTTAAAACGTCTAGTTGATATTATACATGCTTAAATTCAAGTGTCGGCATATGTAAACAATTTTTAGCTGCCATGATAATCACGTCATACGTCTGGCACTAGATTTGAGACCGTCCTGCTCGTAGACTGCACTAAAGTATATTAGGGGATTCTCAGATAACGAAGTTCAACTATATTATACGCTTTTTAGTAATTTCCGAGAGTTGATTATAAAAAAAACAGCAAATTTCAAAAGTGCAAACAAAATTTGATTATATTTTAGTAGGATTACTGAAAGCGAGCGCGTCGATATCAAATGAGTATCCGAAGACAATTAAATAAAAATTTGTTTGTGTTTTGTATTTTTTTATTATTTTAAACCTATTTTTAAATAACGGACTTTCGGCTTAACCGGAGACCCCCCCCCCACATTGGTTAGTTATATCGAAATTTTAATGTACTTGCGTTTACTTGCATATTTTATATCAAAGAAGATACTATCCTTGTTTTAGAAGACCAAGTAAAAACTTATAGTTAACTTAGTGAATGCAAATAACATGTCGCGATACAATTTGCAATTACTGTTGTTTACAATAATAAAAATACACAAAATAAAGGGACACAACTTGCGACCGATCTGATTGTAAATCGGTCGCAAGTTGTGCTTTGCATGTGTAAAGGGCTTTTAAATTCAAATAACAAAGCATTGTTTACAACACCATTAATTTGTGTGTATGTACTTGTTTCGGGCGTTGATTTACCATTAAACCAGTTTTGTGTCGATGGCAAATAAAAGTGGTTTTTTTATTTATGCAAGATCAATCTCAAATTTACATTAATTCAACTGTAAGCTATAATAGATTCTGTTTAGCAGAGTGAAGCGCAAATAAGCAACAAAGCAGTGCATAGTCTAAATTGTATTTAAATAAAATTAAACTGCGATTTTTGTATCGTTTTATATTTGAATAAACATTAAAAAATGACAGTTATGTTAGTTTTTCTAATATCGGTATTGTATGTAATTATAGACACTGAGCCGGGCGTATTAATTAATTAATTTTAATATTACCATTTATATCATGTTGTGAAAAAAAAGCCACTTAAATGTAGTAAAATAAAGTGGCAACTCATTGTATTATAAATCTGATATTAAACCATTAGTTTTTATGGACGTATACAAATAAATATCAAATATTGAATTGACCTTAATTTTTATATCTCATCAACGATAAACTGGTGAAATTAATAAAAAAAGTATTTATCTGTGTAATGAATCCGACGATTCAATTATTTTAAAATTATACACATATCGTATTGTTAATTAATGATTGGACACGTAATTTAATAATATAATTTATTTTATAAATAAGCTAGGTTACGTATCTGTGTTAGTATAAATCTGTGATAGGCGAAGAAGTAAAACGAAATCGATCGATTTGTCAAACTTCTTCATACCGAAAAGCTATTTCTTTGTAAAAAAAACTAAATTAAAATAAAAGTTTTTTGTAGGCAAAAATGCGTAAAGATTATATTAGTGCGTTTCCATTTTGATATCTCCATTTACTATAAAATTAATTGGACTCTGTGTGAACGAGAAATTACTATGGAATTTTATAATTCACGTGTTTCGCCCGTGAGCGTTAATTGTTAAATATTGTACTTGAAAGACCAGATTTATATCTTCATTACACTTTGGTCCATTTGAAAGTAGTTTATATTAGGTCTTGATTTATAAACTGATTTAAATTTGCTATATTTTGTTAAAACAAACCATACTTCAACAAGCCTTACTACTTACTAAGGATCTATTCCCTTTGTTCAGTAAGAGGTTAAATCTATACTGCAGCTCTTTGTTAACTAGTTAAGTCATTATTTTTTAGAAAAACACATTATCGCTGTATCTGTTATACAATTATATTTACTCCACAATTAATTCATCATCATGGCAGTATAAATAGATCCATGAAGTCTTTAAGTATTTCAATATTTTTTTCTAGCGTTGTTTTTTTACGCGTCATCAATTCATAACGCTCCATTGAGGACACTTAAATTTCTGATGAGGCGTAATGGGCTCTATTCGTCTAGGAGAGGCCTGGCTGGCGATCCATTCAAACATAAAACATACTGAGAATCCTGAAATCATAGCACTACCGTGAAATGGTTTATGGTGAAATTTATCAATAATTTTATGTTTCAGAAGAGTTTTTAGGTCCTTCTTCCGATGGGATCCAAAAGAACAGGTAGTGTGTGCTTCATAAAGGGTTAATAAAGAGCGGAGTTGTCCTTTGAAGTGCTGTCTCTTGTAGTGCCGTCTCTGTCGCACTACCGGCCGACTCCCTTCCCGACTAACGGCACATTATTCACTGCAATGAACACTTTACCTGCGGACCGGTTCGCATTACCGGTTATAGCTTCGGTTTTCATTTTGCTCCTCTGATGGTTTCGATTTTTAGCGCACAAATCGATAAACTATCGATTACGAACAAAGAGGCTTCATATTTACGCAACAATACCACATCTTCATGCCCATAACCATGGTTTTGATTTCCAGCGCACAAATCCATTGCAGACAAAGAGAATACTTTCTTACGCAACAATACCAAATCTTTATGCCTATAATCACACATATCGATTGTGGACAAAGAAGATTACTATTTACGCAAAAATACCGCATCTTCGTGCTAATAACCATGGTTTTAGATTTTGGACCATAGAAACTCTATAATACTCTTTGCATGTTCCAAAACAACGATAGTAATTAACTACGCCTATATAAAATAAAAAAATATATTTTTTGTTTGTTTACGCGGTTAGCTTTGCCAACATCCTTGGTTGGCATCTTCAAGCAGAAAAACTAGTTAAAAAAAATCACTAAAAATATTTTTTCCAAATTCCATCAAGTACTTTGTTCGTCAAAAATATTGAATATATTGCGTATAACGTTTTTTATCAACCAATAATGTGTTAATAGACACTATTTTAATACTTTACTCAAAATTGCTGATTGTTTTTTTATTCATGCATTTGCTGCTAAGAAATCACTCTCAATTTATTTAATCTATACTACTAAAAAGCAAATTTTATGTTCAATTATAAAACAACAGGTTTTACACACAAAAATTATAAATTATCAATCAGATAAAGCACTATTTTTATAAAACAAGGAGACAAGAACATGTTTGTGTTAAAAATAAAAAAAACCTATATACAGGTTTTTAATTTTCATTACTAACAGAAGAAGAATAGACTTGTGAAAACTTTTAATACTATTGATGCTTTAAATAACTGAAATATTTTAATATGGTATTTTTAGAATTGTGGACACAATGTTGATATAGCAATCTTTGTGAATTAAAAAAATGTCATATAGGTGGGCTTTAGCACAATATCTCTTTGTCTTTCACAATGAAAAATGTAATATTCAATACCGTTATGCGCCCATGTTTAGATATCTCAGTAGGTTCTAATAATTAAAAAGAAGTGAGAGTTAAAAGATCATTAGCAGTACAAGGCTTATCGAATTTCAATTAATGTTTAAACGTAAGTTATACCCCAGCAATTAAAGGTGGATTTAAATTGAATACTTTCGAAAAGTACCTTTTAATTAGGCTTCAGTTCGTTGACCAGTGGCGGCGCGCTCCTCTCCGAGAAAGGCATCAGGTAAGTTACCTGACTCGGGCGCAGCTCATCAAGCCAGCCACTCCGGGAACACCGGGAGGTGATTGACAGGTAAACGCACGTATGAAATTCAATCAAGATACTTGCATTTATATGAGGACGCAAACATATTTTTAGGAGGTCTCTGGCCGAAGAGAAACATTTTATTTATTTTTTAGGAGCTTATTTAGGCCAGTGGCTCTCAAACTCTTTTGGCCCACGGACCCCCTTTCATAGTCAAAACTTGCCCACGGACCCCCTTTCATAGTCAAAACTTGCCTACGGACCCTGGGCGAAAATATACATAAATTCATAGTATAGACTAGTTGGTGCAAGTATCGACTCCATTGCGTACCTGACTCACCGCGATGCCTGTTATTACTTGTATTTTATGCACCTGTCTATATTTATATTTTACTTAGGACGTAAAAATCGCTAATAATGTATTCATTGTTAGTTATTTTGACTTCCATATTAATAAAAATGTGTCACAATTTTTTTATTTTATATTAAACCTTGCGCGGACCCCCTGACGTTGTTCAGGGACCCCCAAATCGATATTAATTTTCTAAGGACCCTCTGGGGTCTGTAGAAACCACTTTGAGAAGCACTGATCTAGGCCTACAATTAAGCTACTCTATAAGATAAGCAGGCATGGATCATGGAATCCGTCGATTAAATGATCGGCAAGCAAGCGAGCTACCCTTTGAACCATAATGCGGTCATTAGTAAATAGGGTTCCAGGTGACTGGAGGGTTTCAACGCATATCGCTTATTGTCCACGAAAATCACTGAATATTCAGGCCGGTGGACTTCCGTGAGAGACGCGGTGATGATGCTGGGACATTCAGAATATTGGTTATTCACAGGCCCTGACATTTAGCTGGCTTGTGCCAGCACCGTGCTGCCATGACGTCACGGTGCCGTGCTGCTCCTCCGTTGGTTTCCACAGCTGAGCCACTCGCACACCTTACTCCGTGACGCCAGCAATCGACATAATATTTGGCACGGCTTGCAGAAATTCGTCGAATGATATAATCTTTATAAATATATTACATTTTCAAGGGCGTGTATCACATTTGTTTTACTTTTTAACCACATATGAACACAACTGACAAGAATGTGAAAAGGGGTATCCATTCACACTTGAAACGACGAGAAAAATCCTGGAGTTTTTTTGGGACGCAGGTGCGAACCTGAACATCCGCTGAGTTATCCGCCTTACCCATCAAAATATATAAAATTGCTAAATGAAGGACGTTTTTCGCTACAGCTTCCACTTATTATTTATGCCATACCTGTTTTTTTTTTATTCACAAATTATATTCTACATGTTCTTAAGTATTCCACTAAAATACGCGTAACGTATAATTATTTTAAATTACCAAAAGTAAGCGATAATATTACAAAAAATACCTACAAATTATCTCGATATTATAACATTTTGATGTTTCTCAAACATGTATCGTTGCCATCGCGAGGAGTGTCGAGCAAGAGTGTTGCCATAATAATTAAATACGTAATTACATATAATTTAATTTAAAATTAGTCGTGTGTGTATTGACTATGAATCGCGCCTAAACATTCTCAAAGGCAGTGACCGCCAACTGGCGGTCAGCAAAATTAACCTCCACTAATATAAATCAAATTGCTAAAACGACGCTCGACTTGCTCTGATCTGATCGGTCAGATTTGCAGCCATAAAATATGCAGAGATTGTTGGACCCCCATTTATATATCATACATGCAGGTCGGAATCAACCCCTGGGGGTGGATATATTATAGACCGCTTTAAGAATCTATTGACTAGACTGACTAGATTAAATAATTTTAATATTCATGCGGCACATATTTTTTCGGTTTTGCAAGCCCTACCCTGTGTCGTGTAGTGATTTGCTAAAAAATAAACCAAAATGGCTTCCTGCAACAAACAGGTTTGTGAACGTGTCGACTGTCGCTTGTCTGGATATTGTTGTGTCTGTTTATATATTTATATTAATATTGCAACGAGGAAGAAGCAGATTACGGCCATTCCGTGAATTGCCAAATTATCGTGCGTAAATTATTAAGCTTGTCTCAGATGCTAGATTACCCCAAGAACAATGGCGAATGGCTGCCATGGATTTGAGGCGCCAGCGGTGTTGTCGACATGAGACAATTCAACCTCTGCGGTAATTTTAAATGCGCGATTGTCGTTATTTGTGATCGACGTAAAAGCAAAAACTTGTTTTTATTAATTCTGTTTGGACATTGATATGGAATAACCCAGTGAAATCTCATCAGACTATTACAACAGGTAGACGAGTATGATGATTATATCAATACTGATTTATGTCTCATATTATAATTTGAATAGATTTTTTATAAATATACATCCACGTGATCCAGTGGCTAACATGGCCGCTTTTATGACAACCCGATCAATAAGTTTTTTTTGTATTTTTCACTAATTTTTAAGTCTTAATAAATAAATAAAATCAAAGAAATAAGAGACGATTGCGACTTTGATGAGAGAGTTTTGCACAGAAAGAAAGAGAAGTTCTGACCATGTTAAAACAGCTTGAGGTATCCTATTTTAGCTACATTTTCAGAAATACCAAATACCATAGATCATACTGCAGCTCATCGTCTAGGGAAAAATACAAGAAAAAAAAAATTTCTGCATTGGAATGGGAAAGCTAACGTCGATGCGGAATCACCCCAAGTCGGGAGTACAGCCAATATATGTTCAGTGAGATAGTCACCAACCTCCTCTGAGGACTTGAAGAAGACGAATTATACGTTTTTAATTATCTATGTATAATACTGATGAATTATATTGTAAAGGGACTTGCTATTTAATACAATCAGAGTACACGCGTATCACTCTCCCGAACCAACCTTACTGTAGACACAGCAATAGAAGAAGGAATACAGAACTGAAGGACTCATACATTAATGATTGAACCTCTGAGTCTGGTCGCAGCTTGCCTATTTCATAGAAGAGGAATTCCACGCAAATGCAGTATGCTAAATTAAAATTTACAGTTAAACCCGTTTTGCACATAACTCGGGGAATAAACGCCCCGCTCGTTTGGCATCACCTGGAGCCCGCGGGACGCCGGCACAGGTGTTGCTGGCGAGCTGGGGTTTACGGTAAAAAGTAAATACTTTTCAGACACATTTCTAAATTAAAAATTAAAGATCTCATGGCGTTAAATAACACCTTTATTTTTCTTCCAAAAAAACAAGCATTAAAATCGCTAATAACTTATTACTGGGCAAGTCTTTAGTTCGTATTAATAAACCTTGGCCATGTCATTAAACTCGCCTTGTGCTATAGTGATTACCACAGGTGCTTACATACCATAGTACTCCAGATGTGAGGTTTACTTTAAATTATTTTAGACTCAGAAATTAGGATAACCTTTTAATTATAAGACGTAACAGACCGGACAGGCCACTTTTTACTATCGATTATTCACGTGTTTATGACTTGCGACACTTAAATAAAATAATATATTAATTGAGTTCTTTTCCTGGTTATTTGAGATTGGACGTCATGAAAAAAAAATGTATATCTTTTAATGACGAACATTTTAATTGTTTTGATGTAACAAATTCGTGAAAGTGTACATTTTCACAAAAGTGAATTTTTTAAAGTCACAATGCAGTTTGATAGTTCAAAAGACTCCGATACATTGTTTTGTATAAAACTCTCAGTTTTTGCGCATTTCACACTGGAATATAATGATACAATTAATAATAAACTATCAACCGACCGATATCGCGCCATTGTAACAGCCTCTGTTCCCGCGGCGATCCATCTTCGATTCGATCACGCAAAAAGTAATGTGAACCGTCGGATTCGGATTTCACTTCTCCCACGCCGCCGCGTCCATCTTGGGCTTACTCCGCCATGACGTCCGGTCAGACCCGCGAGTGACCCTCGCCTTGGCAGTGAAAATCGTACAAGAAAAACCGTGCTTAAGTAGTACACGGTAAACCGGTTCAATTGTTAATACCCTGCATTCAAATCACAAGTATGAATAGCCGATTGGCTAGGAGGTTACAATTTAAGGAGCCCTTTTTTTTCGCGCCGCCGCGGCGTCTATCTGAAGGTCTGTTATTAAAAATGATACTCCGCCGTGATATCCGGCAGACCCGCGAGTGACCCTCGCCTTGGCAGTGAAAAACTAGTCCACGACAGGATGGTTTGGCTATTAACACACTAAAGGCGGGGCGGGTACTAGTACCCGCTTCGCTGACTGCCGTCTAAAAGCGGGGCTGGTACTTTAGTACCCGCCCCGCGAGATCATTTGCGTTGGCCACCCCCCTGTTTTAAAATAAATTTTTAAATTTAAATTGTATGCATAGTAAATTATTGATAGACTAATTGTCTATCTAATATAATATTTATATAATAATTATGATAAGCTAATTGGCTAGAGGATTACGAACATTTTTCATTGTGAGTTATTTTGCAAAAATGGTTTTACGATGATAGCTGAAAATTGTTAATATAACTGTTTATTTTGGTTTTGATGGCTGACGATACAGAAGACATGTTTAATCCCCTAAAAGGGATGGTTTTTTTCTATGGTTAGCTAACTAGAGAGGTGCTTCACGCTCACGAGGTTATTCCAAGCGGTTGGTGGCTTAGGGTGGTTTCATAGCAAATATGGAGTTTTCAGCCAAAAGAATATACTATTAATAGACCCGGGGACCCACTGCAATACTTTCCTTTTAGAGAACCATGAACACTGGCTCAGCATGAGTATATGCTCAGTGAGATTGTCGCCAACCTCTTCTGAGGAGAGGCACTTGATGAATACGGCCTTCAAAAATAAGACACCGAGAGCTTATGAGGCTGGAAATGAGTTGACCCATTATAATTAAAACATAAAATAATACTTTCTATCAAAAAAACTAAATATAAAATTTAACACAACAACAGAGAAAAAAGCCTATATGACTGCAAACTAAAATTATAAAATGTGTTTTGAACACACGCATGTAAAAACTCAATACTTTTTTCTATAAAACATTTCGTATGTATACAGCTATATAAATACTCAAAATATAATAAAAGGATATAGTTAAAAAAAAAAACACAATATATCTTTTTAAATTTAATTAAATTAAAAAATCTCCAAGCCATTTCACAAGGAAATAACCGTTGAAGTGGAATTAATTACATCTCACGCGACAGCCTATTAGTGTGGCATACCTTCGTGAAAATTGTAAATTGAAGTCATGTCTAACAAACAATGGCACTTAACGTACAACTGCTGTCTGTAGATTACAAGTACACATACTTGGCAATTATCAGATAAAAAAAATGGCGAAGATAATGACACAAGACAACCGTAGGGTCAGATTGTTGGAGTAGAATGTAGACTATCTCGTCTCACGATCTTATCTTGGCGTTTATAATGAGATACTAATTATGTGATGAATGGAAAAACTTGACATTTTTGAAGCCCTCTTAAAATTGTCTTTATAGATTAATTAGTATACAAACAAGTATTAATATGTTGTAACTATATACAGCACGTTTTAAAATCTTTAACGAAAAAATACGATTCACCTGTTAATGAATATTAATTATAGAAATTTTGTACTTTGTAATATACATATAAATAAAACAAAGGGTTAACCATATTACTGGTGATCACTGAGAACGTTAAAGCTTTTAATGGTGGTTGTGTAGATTTAAATTTGTAATACCTCTATAAACTGTAAGAGCTTTCACTGTCAGGATACTCAAAAACCATGTTGTTTAAAATACTGCCAAATCTTGAACATATGTGATAAACTCTAATAAGTTAGTTTTAAGTTTAGAAAAACATTTTTGTAAATAAGATACTAGTACTATGCCGCCTCATTTCTACTTTATGGAGTCGAAGCTTGAACACTACTATGCGAAGAATTGAGGCTGCAGAAATGTGGCTGTATAGGAGAATCCTTAAAATACCATGGGTTGACCGCGTCATAATTGAAAGAGTCTAGGAAACTCTTGACATTGGTAAGGAAGCGAAAGCGGATCATCCAGCTGATTGTCCAAGGAAAATCAAAACAAAAGGGGGCACTGGAAGAAGGAAGTTCACAGTAGCTGAAGATCGGAAGTGCAGCCGGATTGGAGAGACTGGCCCAGGATAGAGATACGTTCGAGGAAATGGCCACCAACCTCCTATGAGGAGAGGCATCAGAAGAAGAATGTCATATAGGAAAACTCAACAGAATATATTATTACCGCCGGTACATTGTTCAGGCACACGCTGACGTTCGCCATTTTATTCGCTCGCATAATTATAAAACTCAAACTGGTGTTATCATTTCTATTTAAATCTTGCCGGAAGAGTGAAGACTGGATTTTTAAAATACATTTAGTCGACGATGTAAAAAAGACTTGAGATATACGAGACACATGCTCGGAGCACGTGAAGCCGGCAAGGCTGAGTTCACTTTATTCTTGGCAGCTTTTTTATAGAATCACGCAGATATTCCTTAGAAATCACAGTTCTCGAGAAAGCGTCGTTTGCATATGGCATAAAATAAATTATTTAAAAAAAATTTACCGTATTTTTAAGCCGCTTGATATAAATTAGGATCTTGGCGATGGTGATTGTAAATTTTGCTCGGCTTTATTTATCATATGCAAGTATTTTTTTTTATATTATCTCTGACAACAGAACTATTTCGCCGCAGGGTGAGAACTATAAACATATATTTATATAGATAACTTTTAATTGGGCATACTTTTATTCATCATGTATTACATATATGTCTACAGCGTAGATTTACACAATTTGATTAATTTACAATAGTTTGTGACTTTCTGCTGATCCTGTGCGCAGGTTGTGGGGTTTACATAGTATGTGGCTTAGGCGGTTTTTGTAGGGAGAATATGTGTTTAAAAAAACCCTTTTATGTTCAGGAAACTGAAACACTGTGATGGATGCTTTAAATGGCGTCCGAAAACGTCCAGAATTTGTTAGTATATCTATATATAAAATAATTAAATTATGATATAACGCTATGTATTTCAACCGTAAATAACACGATTCGTTGTTTTTATACAGTATAATACATTTACAATAGTATTTAAGGCCTGTGCATGCAAAACAGTACATGACTATACCATGATCTTGGTGCAGTTTGTAGGGTTTACAGCATGTGGCTTAGGTGGTAGTATACATGTATTTCTCTATTTACACTATGGAGTCTCGGTAGGGAAAATATGTGAAATTGTTTTTCTATGCCGGCTCGATACAGTCGCATACCAGAGGACTTTCAAAACCCATCTAGAAAGTTATCTGCCGGGGAAGGGCCGAGGCTGCTGAAGAGCCGACGATGCACCAGACGCCGGTTTTAGAATATTTGGCACACGCAAGCTGTTATGTATAACCGACATTGAATGTGAAAGTGGAAGACTTGAATAATGTGTTTACTCTGGCGACGAAACGCAGACTTCTTTATTTCCAATCGAACCGTCTTGCATGATGTTGACAAACCGGATTAGGCGCCTACAACTTTTGACGAGAAACAAAAAACGTATAAATTTATTTTTATAACTCGGCTGGCAACGATGCTAGCTTTTGGAAATGAAACAAAGCGAAACTATTTTGTTTTTTGCGCCACTGATTAAATTTAATAATTCTATACTATTATAAAAATACTTATTGTTTGTAACAATACAATTTCATGAAAGGAAAGTATAATGTAAGTTCTCTGAGTCAATTATATTTTTCTTATATTTAATAGTTTCGACAGAAAGTATATGTATGTTACTTGTGTTGGGTTTTAGTAATATTTTTTCAATCAATTTGCATGAATGTATTGATATTTTACAATATTTAGATTTCCTCAGGTACTTTGAATTTCCAGCATTATTTCGAAAAGCCAATATGTTGATACAACCGATTTTCAATCAGACAATAGCGTCCCATCATTTAGGTGTTTTTTGGGTGTCTATTGGTCAGTTGCAAGTCGGTCGCAGGTTGTGTCGCTGCGTGTGTAGAAGGCTTTAAGATTAAACAGATGTGTACTTACAATATAAAGTCATCCACACACATCGCAACACAACTTGCTACCGATTCGCAATCAGCCAATAGAGTCCCATTATTTAGGGTATTTTTTATGATTTTGCCTGAGTGAACAAAGCAAAGAAGGACGCTATTAGCAAATTGCAAGTCGGTCGCAAGTTGTGTCGCTGCGTGTATAGAAGGCTTTAGGATTAAATAATCAATATTTTTAGTGATATTTTATTGGCCAATTGGTTAATTATAATTCGCCAACCTTTCGTGTTGGCATTATAAAACGGAGTGATTTAACACGTTGACTGCCAATAGGATTTTCGTAAAATGTCCAAAAATGGTTTTCACGTTTTTAAGTATAATTTAATATAATGGGTCGAAATACAATTATTTCATTTGTTTTGAGATATTTTTATATGCCATATCGAAGGAAGATAGAAAAGGGCCGTGCTGGCCATGTTCAATAGTAGTTGAATACAGGGTGCATGGCAAGCTAAAGTCAGGTATGTCGTCACTATGTGTCGGCCACCGGTGGCCGACGCTGCCCAATTGGAATACCTCCGTGTCGGCCACCGGTGGCTGACACGGCAGTCAACGTGTTAAGTGAGCTTTATGATTAAACAGATGTGTATTTACAGTATAAAGTCCTTTACAAACTTGCAACCGATTTGCAATCAGCCAAAAGCTTCCCATTAACTATTCCCTTAGGGTGTTTTTCATGGTTTTGCCTGAGTGAACAGAGCAAAGTAGGACGCTTTTAGCAAATTGCAAGTCGGTCGCAGGTTGCGTCGCTGCGTGTGTGGAGGGCTTTTATACGCTCGCCTTTGCCTCGTGCCGGCTTTGATTCGGTTCGATTGTGGGCATACCTGATGTGGGTCATGCGTGTTCGCCAATCTTGACGATTCGCGTGGTGTTGGCAGTCGAGGTCCGGCTCGGGCCCGCGGGCAGAGAGCCGCACAGACGTCTGGCGAGACGCACGAAAACCACTTTTTATTTTCGACTCGGAACTCGAAGCCAACATAACAATTTTCTTGTTCGAATACCTCTCTTCGGAGGAGTCGGTGACCATTTCACTGGACACATATTTATCCTGGGCCGGTCTTACTAATTCGGCCGTACTCCCGAATTCCAGTCACTGGCGTAAATTCCGCATCCACCTGAGTTTCCTATGTCTTTCGATTTTTCTTTGGAAAATTAGCTACAGTAGGCTATATTTACTGTTTTTAATATATTACTTTTTTAACATCGTTTGTGACGCAGTCATCCCATGGTATTTTAAGGATTCTCCTATAAAGCTAGTTTTCGCATTGAAACCATTTTAATCAAACTTCATCGTAGCACACAACTAATTTTTCAAATGCTAATCGTAATAACTTCATAAATATAATATCAGCGATATTTAAGCATTAATTACACGTCATATTTATAAACACTTTGTACTCATTACACGCGTAAACACACCGTTGTATCCACAGTTAACTCTTTGCTAGTTATAGTATAAATGTATATAATTTGAATAAGCAACTGTATAATATTTGAAATTTCAATAAACCACAAAGGTAAAAATCTCACAATTAAAGATTGAAGCTTCGATGCGCTTGGGCTTATTTTATTTTTTGTATTGGTATACGCGAGTATACTGATTTAAAATACTAAAAAATCACTTGCTGGGCTCACGCGATGGCTATTTTTAAAATATCCCACATTTGACATATGTTTACAGTACACCAAAATATAAATATTGTTTTCAGTTTTTGAATGGCAGTGAACTGTCGTTTGTGACCTAAATTAAAAAAAATAAGGTATTTAATGTTGCACAAATATAAATTATAATTTATAGTCTGATTTATTGTTGATCATCAGCAACGTAGCACTTTATTCGCAAATCTCGAGCCATTCAGAGCTGAGATATATATTTATATGTACAAGGAACTGTATTAATCATCTAGTGGCGTGCGGTAAGGGCATGCAATGTACGCAAACCTAAATGGGAATGCGGTTAATTTCTGAAAGTAATTGACGTGCCATAATTTTTTTTTTCCTTGTAATATCAAAACTTGTATTGGAAAATCGCATGCTTTCACCGAAAACCACTGATCATACAAATAAAGGAATGCGTGTGTAAAAAATAAATAAATAATTTATACACATTGCTGCTAATTCAATAATATTATAAGATTGAAATAACACAAATCTATTAATAATTTAACATTTTCCGCATGCGCGGTTGTATCGCCAGTAGATACATTCCACTATTACCAAAAATAGATGTTTCATACTATAAATAACAATATATCGACCAATGAGTTTTATAAAATATTTAATGAATCCGCATTTATCACCCACAACAAAAAACATATTTTAGGCGATCGAATCACACATGAAATGATGAGAAAAATACTCGATTTTTGTTGCGATCGTGATGTGGATTTTGTGAGTACTGACCATTAGCCTTAAATGTATGATCATTTGGTCTCATCATCATAAACTTGGTTAATTAGGGCAAAAAAACTATTAAAAATGTATCTCTCATAGCTGGGTTCTATTTCATTATTTTTGTCGGTGTTTCCTCGACAGTATCTTTCCCTCCGATAGTAGCACTCAAAAACGCAACCTACTCTCCCTACTCTGTTACTTGTGCATGGCTGCAAGGATCGGTAATGGAGTAGTGGACTTTGAATTATTGTAGAGAGATGTGCTCTGGAAGAAGGCCAGGTTAGGTTAGGGAGGCTCCTGCTATTATTTCTGTAGCTTGCTGCAGAAGGAATATCAAATCTAAACGCCAGAGCATTGTAAGGAAAGGATTATATAATAATGCTATTGGGCAGCAGCAATACGCAGACTTTTATTTCCAATATAAAAAGGAACCGGGGGGCACACTACATTATTTTCCCCTTAGAAAACCATAAACACTGAGCATGAGTTCGGCTCAGCGAGAAGGTCGCCAACCTCCTCTGAGGAAAGGCACTTGATGAAGAAGAAACAAATTTCACAACAGAAATTAAAAATTCTTTTTTAAGCGTATCCCGCACGAATCGGTAGTTTTGGTCACCCCAGGAGTGGGCTAGACTTCGTAATTTATCTCGACGTAAACTTGACACTGGCCGGTAGACGGACGGCGCGGGTCAACGACCGACAGCCACGGATTTAGCAAATCATCAAACGAGTGCTATCAACGACAGCAACAACGCTTTTTGCTATTAAATGACATCGAAGTGAAAGGTAAATGCACACCTGGCATTCCTACAGCTTTCTTGTTTCAGGAAACATTTAAAGTCCAATCAATCAGTGTGTACTTTGGAACAAAATATATTTCTTGGATAATTATGACATACATGTCGTCATGTGAACGCTTGGTTTTCATAATCACTGAAAATCTTATGAAAGAAACCATTAAGCTGAAAATTAGCGAACATTGCTTATTTAGAGGAAGAGTGAAAAAAAAACACGAAAGGGAAAACCGAAAATACATATTTTACAAAGATAATATTGAATAATTTTTTTGTGCTAGAATTGTATTCATTTAAACGCTTTGGTGTCTTTGTTTTAAACTAGTCATTCAAATTCAAAAGACCGAGAAAGTTTAAATTACAGATATCAGCATCTTCGTAGGGAGCTTCGAAATAGCTTTATAGGCACAATGAAGCCAAATGGTACAGGTAAGAGAGCACACCGTCTATTGTTAACAGGTACCCGTTCTTACAGGTGAAACTTTCACAAACGAATCGATAGTAATTCGAGTATTACTCTCAATTGGAATCTCGCACCGTTTAGTCGGTCTTAAACGAATCATTGTTATTTTTTTTTATTATAAATCGAAAGTGTAGCTAATTTGCCAAAATTATAAAATAATCTTGTGCGTCTAATTTCATTGCACGCCGTGTATTCATCTCAATAAAACGTAGAATACACTCGCATACCTTACAGGTGAATTATGATTTTAGATGATCTTTAGGTTTACTGTGAAGTAGTTTTCGCCATCTGATGTTTCGGACTCGGTACTAAAGCTAATCCTAAAACACATCTAATGCCTTACACACTTAGGAACACAGAAAATTACGATTTTTACGACCACGTAAATTAATGTTTTACGAATAACTTATATTAAATTATATACTCAATTTTGATAATATCCCAACCATAAATAATAAACATTTCAATCTTATAAAAAAATATGTATTAAACTTTGATTTATTTAAATATTTATATTTTATGCTTTGGTTTCTTCAAATCAACAAAATTTAGTGCCGAGGCATTTTATATGGCTTTCTCCATAAAATCGTAATTTTAAAAACGCCGATTTCTCAAATAGATTTCATCCTAAAAATGCGTTTAGATTTTGACTTTAAATAATTTTATAATCTGATAACTTTGCGTGACACTTGACAGTCAAGTTAATCAACCAGAATTCGCAGAAAAACAGACAAAGCGCATTAACAATGGATTCAGACCATGGATCATATAAATATGTAAAAATGTGCTATTGTTAGTCGATCTGCTTTCAGATACAAAATGTAAAATCTCTTTTCCTAAGATGTGAGAAAATACGGGCTCGCTCTGAGCGTGGTCTGTAAAAAGTAATATTAATGGATATAAATAAGATGGGATGATATGCAATGTAAATAATTACAATTATTTTTACAGCGATAAAGAGCTATCGGATAATTTCACTTTCTGGTGAGTCGGCGTACTTCCCATGAAAATAATTTTATAAATTGGTACATGAAAACATCATTTTTGATAAGAGCGAACACTCAAATTACTCACACAGCAAATGCGAGGTAATAGACCCATTAATACATATTATTCATACATAAAAATATTATATTAAAAAAAAAAATATGTCCAAAATTTTTAATCCGTTACAATATAGACGATTAGCGTTTCTATTTGCATTTCCCTTTGTGCCACATGTTGGCAACATGGTCCCCGCGAATAACGAATGATCAGGGACACCAGTGCAAAACCACTTGCATATTATAAGTATCAAAAATAAATCAAAATACACAAAAGCACAAACTGTGATTTTTTTTAATACCAACGCTTTTTTTACGAAAAATAAGAAATCGTCATTACTCACTGCTGAGACAGATTGGTCGCAAGTTGTGTCGCTGCTTGGATATAAGCCTTTAGCATACAACATCGATAGCAGATCTAGAGCATGATTGCCAAACGTTTATAATGGTGCAAATGGACAAAGGATCAAGAGCTGAAGAGCGTCTCCGTAGATAGATAAGGACGAATGTCAGAGATAAATAGAAAGGTGGGGAGGCAGACTGGGGAACAGCAAAAAGTGCACTCCCTGGGAAACCCCCCTTCACGCATTAATGAATTGACTGTATATGATATTTATTTATATAAATTAAAGACTAGGTTGTTTCTGCAGCTAACTGAAGAAGGAGTATCAGATCTAAACGCCAGAGCTTTGGAAGGAAAGGATTTTATAATAATGTCACTGTTCAGCTGTCCTACCAATATAAAACTACCGATTACACTGTGTTCCCCTTAGAAAACCATGAACACTGGCATGAGTCACTCAGCATGAGTATATGGTCAGTATTTTGGTTTTAATGGCTGACGATACAAAAGACATGTTTAATCCCACAAAAGGGATGTTTTTTTTTATATGGTTAGCTAACTAGAGAGGCGCTTCACGCTCACGCGGTTATTCCCAGCGGTAATGGGTTGAAATGCAGCGTTACCTTAGGGTGGTTTCATAGCAAATATGGAGTTTTCCACCAAAAGAATATAGTATAAATTAGTTAGGAATAAGAAAAAATAATAAGTTTTAGTTCTGGGTAGAAGGACACTACGACCCACTACACTATTTTCCCCTTAGAGAACCATGAATACTGGCTCAGCATGAGTATATACTCAGTGAAATGAGAGGAACTCGATGAAGAAGTTGTTTATACGCCCTTCAAAAATAAGACACCGAGAGCTTATGAGGCTGGAAATGAGTTGACCCATTGTAATATATGAAAGAACTATACTGCATTATTTTCCCCTAAGAGAACCAGGAACACTGGCTCAGCACGAGTATATGCTCAGTGAAATGAGAGGCACTTGATGAAGAAGTTGTAAGAAACCGAGAGCTTATGAGGCTGGAAAAGAGTTGACCCATTATAATTTATACATAAAAAAATACTTTTTATCAATAAGCTTAATAGAAAATTTAGCACAACAACAGAGAATATATGACAGCAAACTATACTACATTATTTTCCCCTTAGAAAAGCATGAACACTAGCTCAGCATGAGAATATGCTCAGTGAAATGAGAGGCACTTGATGAAGAAGTTGTAAGAAACCAAGAGCTTATGAGGCTGGAAATGAGTTGACCCATTATAATATATGACAGAACTATACTGCATTATTTTCCCCTAAGAAAACCAGGAACACTGGCTTAGCACGAGTATATGCTCAGTGGGTCGGTGAGATGGTCGCCAGGTGGTGGAGACTGGTGGCAGGGTGGCGGGGTGGACTGACCTGGGCGGTGTGCTTGGCGTGCCAGTCGGCGTCCTCGTGGGCGAGCTTGCGGGCGCGGCGGCGCTCGGCGCTGAGGGCGGCCAGACGCTCCAGGGCGCGCGCCTCCAGCGTCTCTGCGCCCCGCCGCACCCTCCGCGCCAGAGCCTCCCACTGCGAGCACATCGCGCGCCACGCGCCCGCCACGCAGCTCTCTGCAACAAACCGGCCACGCGGGATGAAAACCCCACCAAAGAACCAATCCCTCCGGCCCCGGTACCGGAGCCGAAACGTCACGAATTTCAAGAACGCGAAAACTCTAATCACGCACAACTTGCTTATGTGATCATAACACTTGACACTGTGAGGTTTATTGATAATTTAGTTGCTCTTGAGAAAAGTCACAGGGGGTGGTGTCTCGCGTGACACTTCGTTATGTCATTTATAAAAAGATATAAAATATGTATAAAAGTTTTTTTTTTTTTTTTGACACAAAACACTAAATAAGTATCTTTCAGAAAGTAAATAAACGAGTTGAAAGCAGTTACGAGTAAAAAAAAAACTAATTTCAAAATAGACAGGTGTCATAAATGACACAATTATGACAGTTATGATGTGATAGAATATCATTTGTAAAAAATTATAAAGTATATATTTTAACAAAAAAATCTTCGACAAGTCAAAGTTTTTTGGACACGAAACACCCTAAAGCCCTCTACGACACAACTTGCAACCGACTTGAAGATAAATAATAAGTCATAAAACACCATTAAAAAAAACACCCAAAATATAGAGACGCTATTGACAGTGGGAAGTAAATACACGGGTTGAAAGTAGTTAGTTGTCCAATTTGTTCTGCAACCCGATCTTGTCGTTCGAAGGCCGATTGCAAGTCGGTCGCAAGTTGAAGAGGGCTTTATGCAAAAACATGAAAAAAAAACACCCAAAATAAGAGACGCTCTTGGCTGATAGCGAGTGGGTCGCGAGTTGTGTCGCGACGTGCGCGAAGGGGTCAAGTTTGAACAAATAATCACCTGAGAGCTCTTCGCATTTCTCCAGCTTCTGGCCCTGCGTGACGACGGACGACAGGGCGAGCGCGTACTCCTTATCACACTTCACCTTGTTGGCGAGACACCTCTTGATGTTATCTAGGAGGCGAATCTCCGCGTCTTGCCTGACAAGCAGCGCATCGTGCGCCGACTTGCCCTGGACGGCCGCCGAATAACTCATTTTAATCTTGTCTATCATTAAAACGATCGACAGACCCACTTAACATCAAATAAAAAAAAAACCCTAACTCTGAATTTACATTTTATCAACGAGCAAAGCTCGCAGTCTCTCGATTGAATGCCACACAACACGTCACTATAAAATCAACCTCTTATCATTATAATTTTGGAGAGTTGAAACAAAATACACTATTGTCTACGTTAAAAAACGGAGCACTGCTTATCTTATTAGACGCTTTAGATATTGTGCAACTTGTTCGATGAGACAAAAATGCCCGCGATCCCTCGCGTCAATTTAGCACAACCGATAAATAAATACCTGTTGTTTATTTTGAGAAGTGATCTCATTTGCGTCTTTATTGAGAGATATATGCGAAAAGCTACTCGCAAAACGCGGCCTTACCGAACGGAGTACACTTAACTTCAACAATTGACGTCAAAATAAAAAGGTAAACACAACCGTACGGAAGAATGGAGAGCTTCACGACGCGTCCTACCCGCGCTCGGGCTATTCACAACTAATATTGAAAGTTGACAGTTTGAGTGACCGAAACGGAGATATTCGAAGTGAGAAGCGTATACTCGAGACGAGACATCCGTTTCCGTTGGTCGAGCAACGCCATCTTGTACCGCGAAAGTCAAACAAGCAGTGAACCAGTTCATCAAAAATATTTTTTTTATGTATTATAAATAAATGAAAAAATGAAATGCAACTACTTTCGGGTTTGCAAAATACCAAAAATGAATATTGAGAAATTAAATAATAATATCTCAATAATTCAATACAATAAATAAAAATATCTTAATTTAGTGTGTAGTAGTGTGTAAACTTGAAGTTTAAAAAAACAGTAAATGAATTTAACATTGTCAATCAAATTAGTTAAAACGGATTTCAAAAATGTCATAGCATTAATTATGAAAACACCTGAAGCATAATTTAAATATATGTACTATATCTAATAAATAAAATGATAAATCTTTTCACGCTTTATTTCGATTTTATTTCACCACGTATCGTAAAAAAAATTAAAGTCACTAAGTACATTTTTCATTTTATCTAATGTACCACAATCCATTTGACGAATTTATTAATATTAAAATATTTATTACAAGTACTTTTTCTGTGAGCATTTTTATCACTGAATTAATTATTTCATTTCTGACAAAGGTGCAATGTACTCATTGATGATTATTAAATTTAATATTTAACGATTATTTTTCTTAACCATCATAATTATATATGTATATATATATAAATATATATATATATATATATATATATATATATATATATATATATTTCTATATATTTATATATATATATATATAAATATATATATATATATATATATATATATATACATAAATAATTTAGTTGCCATGTAAAACTTGTTGTTTAGTCTATTGACTAAGGTCGAAGTAATAATCATTGTCTTTGATACTTATATTATTCAGTTGGCAGCGCTGTGTACGGCCCTTCAACATGGCTTCTACAGGTCAGTCCTACAATTTTTTGTCACGTGAATTTTCTTTTAATATATCTGATATTAAGCCTGTAGCGATATTTAAATCGCATGTAGCGTGATTATTTTTTTACTACAGATAATTTTAGCTACTTTGCCGTAGTTTGCGACCAATATAAGCCATTAATTTAATATTGGAAATTAAGCATATTCCATACGATAAGCTGGGTTGTACCGCGTGGCCACATTTCTTCATCCTTGAGGAATTTGCATTTTTGTCGCTACTTGGAACGGCAGATTATTCGTCTAACTTCATATTCTAATTTATAAGATCGATGAAAACTAATATAAAAATCCGGCTTCTCTATTTAATGCAGTTCTAAACTACTTATCTTGAACATTAGCACCGACCTTCCGGTTATCGCAAAATCACGTATGCGTCATCGCCAAATGTTCGCCGGTTTTATTTTTGTTAATATCTTAAACTAAAACCATTATTATTAACATCTAAGATCTGCTCTTTATTTGGTTTTGTCTGACTTATTTGTGTATTGTTTCACTTTTAGGCAAGAAGTCGAAAAAAGTCAAGGGGAAGACCTTCGCCCTGAATGACTTTTTGGCTGACACCCCCACAGCTACGATAGCAATTCAAAATAAATGCTGGGCAGACGAGGAGGAAGAGGGTAAGCGAATAATTTTCTTTGTTGTCTACCTAAAATGAACATTGCTGTGTCATTAAAAAATGCTCTTGAAGTAAATTTTTACAGCTAATTTTAGTATTTTACTTTCAGAATATTTCGTCACATTTAATTTAAAGCTTCGATTTTGGAAATCCGTATTTTGTGATGTATGTATCTGTTAACATGTCACACAATGAATTTCCTTTAAAGATCAATTTAATTATTAATATGAAGGTGTTCAAAATTTTTAATTTATAGTACTGAAATGTTAAAAAAAAAAATTTCTAGGTAATGAAATGTTAATATTAAAAATAAAAATAAACCCTATGATGATAAATGGCTCCGCTAGCTCGGGTCAATCTTGCACATGGGACTCACATATGGGTATTCATTACCCTCCTAGTCTCGGGAAGGTCTGAGGAATGGTTAGGAGCAGGTGGCTCTCACGCTCAAGCCGGGCGCTCCCTTGAGAGGGGGGCGGGGGAACCAGAAATGCGGGCACGGTTGTCAGTCCCGAGATGCCCTCCCCCCCCAGTGGAGGGCTGAGGCGGCGGCCGTTGCTCTTGGAACCCCCCGCGACCAGCCGTTTGAGTATAATACGCAAGGTGACCCTCGAGGGCATAACTCAATTCAGACTAGTCTGACTCGAGCTGCAGTTTCAATATTGTATGCGGGCCTCTGAGGGATTTTTTGTTACTTGAAATACAATTCTTTTTATGTCAATCTTGACCTTTCAAACACCAGTAAATATTAAAAAATCAATATTCCGCCACTGGTGAGTGGACTGTATTTAAATTGTTTTATAAATTTTTAAATGAAAGCTACCTGTTAGGTAATTACCAATGCCTTGACCATAGCTGACCTTGAGAATACCTATTCAATGTGCAATTAGTGTTATTTCATACCTGTAGCCAGGCAAATTTCCTTTGTATTCTTAAAAAGGCATAATGTATGACCACATGAAGGGTGCATTTGCAAAGATAGATTCTTCTGAAAACCACACTGAAGATTGCTGCTTCAACTTTTTTATTCCTGGTTTGAGTTACTGATCATTACTTTTTCGTGGTATTTCTTAAATTAAAATTATCCCAAAAAGAATATCTAACATTTTAATAAACACTGTAGAACCAAAGGTATTCATGGGTGAAAAGAGCAACTTTTGTCACTTAATCTATGCACAATTAACTAAATTAGTAAATTATGATGGTCAAGTGGCTTATATACAGTTGTATAATTATACAGCCATTAAGGTAAAGTCTTTGATTGGTCCAATTTACTTCCTTATATGTAATTTGAAGAGTCATGCCATGTTTAACTTGCTATTCAGATAGTATAATTTTTGATAATTAAAGTATGTATCCTCGATATTTTTTATGTTAGTGATTATTTCGAAAATTATAAACTAATGTAACTTTTTCATTATTTAAAATTACCATATAATTTATTTTGTGAAAACTTAACTTAAGATGGCCATCTAGGTTTTTCAATAGATAAATTTAAATGTGCCACAGTAGAACATTTTTCCGTTTCCACTCTTGCTTAAATGATTAAATCAGTGTATATTTGATATGTGAATAAAAGGCTGATTTTCTTAAAGTATTTTAGGTGATTCAAAGACTTGCCTTTGATTTATTAATAAATCAATAATACAAGTGTATTCTTAATCATGGTACACAATTCTCAAACCAGATGTGTAGATTATTTATTGTATTATCTTGGATACTATTTAAAAAAAATAAAATGTTTGTTCAATACAATTTAAAATTAAGCTTAGTTTGTAAATTAGTAAATTAAAATTTGTAAAGGTGTTGGTGTGAGATTATGAAGCTGTTGTTTTTTTTGTGATATTATGCACAAGGGTATCTAAAAAAAAGTTATACTCGGCACACTTTCCTCGTCAGGGTCAAACAACTTTCACACATCAATTGCTAGCAATGCTAAATACTTATGTTATGTAATATTGCCTTTTACAAGAACCGTCGGCGTACTCGAGTCGCCCCCGCGTGCCAGTGGCCCTGCCCTCGGCCTCGCGAGCATCCCGCGGCGGCACTTACGATGAGGACACCATTCCTCGGCATCCGCCCTTTGTGGCCTACATTTCCAACCTGCCTTATGAGGCAGATGAGGAGGCCATTGGGGACTTCTTTGAAGGTCTCAAGGTTAGCCCACTTTATTTTCCTTAAGCTTATGATTATTTCTATTTATTACTGTTCATATTCTGCTTTATCCTAGTCTACTTTTATTTTGTTGTTACAGCATTTGTAAGTTTACAGTGTTATGCTTCATTTTGATTTCTATTGAAAATGTGTAGAAACAGGGACACGCCTTGAGAAACTAGTACTGATATTAGGCTTTCTTTGTAATAATTCTCTGATAAGCCATTATGTTATTTCACTGATAAACGTGGGTCAGATGAAATTGCACTTTGAAGCGCATTATTTACATTTGTCTAAATTTTATGTATCGGATATTCTTACTGCATGAGTACAATACACCATGTAAAATATTGACTGCAGTTGTAAGTTTTCAGCTTGAATTGTGTGTGGTGTTTACAATGCTCAGCAGTTTAATTAATTTGACCTCGTCTAACTGTTTGCACTTTGTTTACAGGCACTTGCACTTTACTGTACTCGATTGTTTAAAAATAATTAATTGAATGTGTATTGATAACATCCTTTTATTTTAGGTTTCAAATATTCGCCTGCCCAGAGAGAATGAAGGGAGGCTGAGAGGTTTTGGATATGTAGATTTCCACGATAGAGACAGCCTGGTGGCTGCTATGAACATTCCTGATCTTGTAAGTATTTTTACTTGGTCTTGCATCACCGCATCTTATTATTTTCACTCTTGAGAATACATCTCTTATGAATGCATGGCACAGGTTCTTTTTTTATCTTTATTCCACAAATGAGAGACGTCCAAATTCAGATAATTTGAGAATTAGGAGTCTATGATTATGCAATTCCGTATGATCAAGTAGCTACAAAAGAAGAGCCAGGTAGGCAAGCAGTTTTAAGCATTTAGATTGACATGTCTCTGGTATTTATCATGTTATATTCAGAGAAGTCACAGAAAAGTTGCATTGAGTTTTTCTTGAAGGGTTTTCTTTTTGTTAATTTTGAACCTGAAGACAATTGATAATTTTAACAAAAGCAGTAAAACTTATTTTCGAACCGGGCTAAACCCTGGGGCCTATGGCCAGTGAACAATCGCACCGGTTACTTGAATATCTGCAACGCAGCTGTATTTGGCAATTCAATATTTATAATGTATAGGTTTAATATTATCTTGAGAACTCTGAAAAGTAAGGAATATTGCAGCATCTAGTAGGTGATTTTTATATTTCCAGTGATAAATGTGCTAAACATGGAAAAGTAATTATACTTGGTATCTATTTCCAGACAATTGCTGGTAGACGTCTTCGCATTGAAGTATCAACCTCTGACAATGATAGGAGACAAGGTGGAGTGAGGAAAAATGACCGCGACAGGTATTTATTAGTTTCTAATCTTGCTTATAAATAAAATTTCTACAATATTTTGCTTTATCACATTTTTTAAAACTATTTTAATAATATGACTCATTCTGTGCAGGGAGCGGGAATATGACCCCGAGCGCACAGCTGGTGACTGGAGATCGCGCTCTGATGCAGACAGGCCACGAGACGATGGTGGCCGTGACCGCGATGCCGGTGGAGGCGGCAGCGGTGGCCGCGAGTGGGGCAGTTCATATGGTGGTCGAGATCGCGAACGTGAAAGTATGTGGATATTATATTTAAAACTACCCGCATGAATGTAAAAAAAAAATTACATGGAAAATTTTTCCATATTTTTAGATACTAATCTACTGTATGATTAATAATTATATATAATTATTAATCATAAAGTATTAATTATTAGGTAATAGGTATAATCAATAAACATCTTTTCAACAGAAAAAAGCAAAAAAAATGTCACAAAAGATTACATTGTTCTTTATTATCTAAATTCTTTTGTCATGACATATTTCGGCTTCGTGTATAATTTTCAGCTAGGTGTATAATTTTGACTAGATATTCCATGATGATGAAATTTAGACATCAAAAATTATGTAATATGTTGCACAACTTTGTCAGTGTGAATGTTGCACTAGGGACCCACAAACGGTATTCAATATCATACTCGGTTCCGGGAAGGTCTGAGCAGAGGCCCGTGGCCTAGCCACTTCACTTCCTAGCAGGGAGCTCCGTCAGCACGGGGGTGGGAGAGCCAGAAAACCCAAGTCGTAAACTTGTATGCCGAGATTCCTAAGCCTTAAGGATAAGCGTAGTTTACAGACTTGTTGGAAGCTCCCATGGCCAGCATTTTGAGTTTAATACGCAACATGAACTTTGCATTTATAATTAATGGGGGGAGTCCCATTTTCGAGTTTTTTTGATCATTTTCTCATTTTTTTTTACGAAAAATCTACTGCACCAATCAAAAAAAATTTAATGCAAAAAGTTAGATACATCCCTATTTCCAAATGTGAGAATTTTTTATTTCTTATAAATTTACTTTTAATATGAAAAATATGTGTTTTTCCGATTGAAGTGTAGGAATTTGGAGATTAATTTTATTCTCTTTCCTAGAATCCTTAACATTAAGGAGTCATTTTTTCAATTGAAATTAAAAGATTAAATATAAACCTCTCTGGTGGATTAGTTTAAAAATTAAAAAAAAAATCTTTAACAAACTTTGTTTTTGAAAAGTCATTTTATCAAATTTTCAACATCTTCAAGATTTTATTTTACCATGAAAATGGACGTTAATTAAATAATAAAATAGATAAATATAATTTATAGTTTTCTTAATACTCTTTAAAAAATAAACTTTCAACAACTTTTTTCTGTGTTGTAAGTTGATTTTTATACAGAGTATTAAAAAACTATAAATTATATTTATCTTTTTTAAAATT
Organism: Atopsyche davidsoni; assembly: GCA_022113835.1. Taxonomy (NCBI): domain Eukaryota; kingdom Metazoa; phylum Arthropoda; class Insecta; order Trichoptera; family Hydrobiosidae; genus Atopsyche; species Atopsyche davidsoni. The sequence continues at coordinate 10,995,316 of JAILWY010000027.1, forward strand.
ATTTAATTATGTCCATCTTCAGGGTAAAATAAAATCTTGACGATATTGAAAAATTGGATAAAATGACGACTTTTCATAACCAAAGTTTATTAATTTTTTTTTTTAATTTTTAAACTAATCTACCACAGAGGGTTTATATTTAATCTTTTAATTCCAACTGAAAAAAGGCCTACTAAATGTTTAGGATTCTAGGAAAAGGGATAAAACTAATCTCCAAATTCCTATACTTCAATTGGAAAAACACATATTTATCATATTTAAAGTTAATTTATAAGAGATAAAAAAATCTCGTATTTGAAAAAAGGGATGTACCTAAATTTTTGCATTAAAATTTTTTTGATTGGTGCAGTAGATTTTTCGCCAAAAAAAATTAGAAATTGATCAAAAAACTCAAAAATGGGACTTCCCCGTTAATTCTTTGTTACACATATAAACATCATAAAAATTTCGATTTTGCCAAGTTCATAACTCAATTCAGACTAATCTCACACTGGCGAGATGTGCAATCTTCCATAACTGGTCTCTTCTGAATGGAAAAATCACTAACTCTGAAGATAGACAATTTTTATTTTCTGTTTTAAATTTTTAGATGTAATTATTTGTTAAAATTAAAATGTCATTCTTTTTTTTTAAGCGAGTGTTGCTGATAATACTCCCGGTGGCTGGAGGGAAGGTGGCAATCGCCCCGTAGATCCTCCCCCTCGCGAGAATCGTGCCTATGGAGGCCGAGACTCTGACCGGGGCTATGGACGTGATGGTGATCGCGGTTTCGGCAGTAGTTTTGGCCGAGACAGAGACGGCGATCGTGGGGGTTACGGCCGTGATGGAGACCGTGACAGAGGTGGCTTCGGGCGTGATGGTGATCGCGATGGTGGCTTCAGGGATTCCGGCAGAGATCGGTACAGGTACGCTTTTTATTAAGAAATATCTTAGATTCAAATGGATTTTTTATATAATATATAAAACACCATTCTGTTATGCGAATGAATTTGAGTCAAATTTTGTGTGTTCACAAACTTTTTTTTTTGCATTCACGCTAACAATTGCTTGAAATATATTAGTTTTATTATTTGTTGCACGATAATATTTGATTATAGTCAATCTTGCTATAATGAAATAGTGTTTTTCAAACAAGTGTGCTATATTAACAAGTTCCTCTGACACCACTGCGTGTGTGATACGAGCTTTGGTCGTGTGGCACTAACAATTGTAGTATTTTATTAATTATTATTTATTTTTTTCAAGCAGAGGTCTCATCGGGAGTGTTAAATGTTTCAGGGATGGAGATAGAGGCGGCTACAGGAGTAGTGGCTTTGGGGGAGACCGGGAGAGGTGGGGTGGTGACAGGGATCGCGAGCGTGATGGAGAAAGGAGTGGAGGTGACTATAAAACATACTTATATACTATTTTCAAAACAGTCACTCTCGCTTGCATGTGTTTATTTCAAAAACATTTTTTATTAATTTAAAATTTAGCAATTTTTTTTTAATAAATAAAAGTTGTCAAGCTAAAGAAATATCTCAAAGTTGGATCAAAATAACTAAATAATCCGAACAATCCATACCAAATTTAACAATACTATTTGAAAAGAACATTTTTGTATAGCTTTATAAATTAGTAAACAAATATATGCATTTCTTACTATCTGTATTAATTGGTTTTATGAAATAAATATGTACAAATTACCAATATCTAAAAACAAATTGTCCTTCTGCTTGCATTCAAAGATGCAGAAGTTTCAGGAGAACCTCGCACTCGCCCCAAGCTGCAACTGAAGCCCCGCACCGTTCCTCTGGAGACACCACTGCCAGCCGAGCAACAGGACCGAGAGGAACCCCGTCCTGACAGCGAGGCCGATGAAGATAGGGATGCTGAGCGTCCCGAAAGGGACCAGTCTGAGAGGGACCAGCCGGAGAGAGAACATTTGGAAAGGGAACGGCCGGAAGTTAGAGACAGAGAACGTCGTGAGGAAGCCCCCGAGCGCAAGAGGGAACCAAAACCGCCCGTGCCTGCAGCCAACATATTCGGATCTGCTAAGCCTGTCGATACTGCAGCAAGGTATGCTGGTTTTTCAAAATCTTTGTAATTGAACTTGAGTCTATGTACACTCTTCATGTTCTTTATTTTACATTTTAAACTTTTTAAAATTCTTTTTTTAAATGATCCTCGAAACAAAATTATCAATTAAATATATATTTTTTACAGAGAGCGAGAAATTGAAGAGCGTCTTATGAAAAAAGGAGGAGAGCCAAAATACAGAGATGGTCCCGGCAAAGATGGAGATGATCGTAAAAACTGGGGAAGAGACAAAAGAGTATGTTGTAATTTTTTAATGTGTAAAGCTAAATCGGACAAAAGTTATTCAATATTCAAAAAATTAATTTTACTAATCGCTTTCAGACCGACAGAGATGATGTGGATGACAGGAGATCGGGGCCTCCCAGGAGAACCGGTAAGGAATCATTAAACTTATTGAATTGATCTTTGTAATTGCAGTATATCTATGTTTAACATGAGGCTCTATATATATATATATATGGTTTCAATTATTATCTTCATGGTTAACTAACATTAAACCTTCAATGTGATATATATCAGGGGTGGCCAGCAAGTCAATAGGTCATTTGCCGATAAAAAAATATGTTGTTTTATTCATAGCTCGGGAGAATGCACATTGTACTGAAACAATTTCACACTACTCCTATAACAAGTTGATCATGACACATTTTTAAGATAATAAGTAAATCTTATCTGCACAAAAGTCGGCCACCCCAGATATATATGATTTAAAATTAATTTAAATTAGTAAAACATTTTAAAGGTGTAATAATGTAGTTTTTCATGATTGTTAATTTTATATTTACAAATTCAGATGACCGGCGACGTGATGACAGAGGATCCCGACCCACCGGCCGAGACTTTGGTGGCTCTAGAGACTACCGTGATTCTCGAGACTCCCGTGACTCAAGAGACACCAGAGACTATCGAGACAGCAGAGACTCTAGAGATACACGCGATTATAGAGATTCAAGGGATCAGCGCGAGTACATCGGCAACCGCGACCGTGGTAGTCGGGAACGAGAAAACAACCGAAGCAGCAGCGGCAATCGCGACAGCCGCAACAGTCGCCCCAACAGCGCCAGTCGCGAGTCTGCACCGACTGCCCGCGACGACAGTCCTGGCAGGGACGGGATCAAAGACTCTCGGAGAGAGCACGAGGAGCGCCCCATGCCTAAGGCTAAGGAACCTCAGCCCCCTGTGAGCACTGACTGAATTATAATATAATACAAACAAATAATCTTAATGTTTAAAAATTCTCCTTTATTTTATTTACCATTTTGAAAAATAACCTGTTATAAGAGAAGTATGTTGATTTGTTAGCGGGTTTTGGTCAATCGACCATACTATTTAGTTTTTTTAACAAGAGTTTTATTGCTTATACTTGGTGCTAAGGTTATTCTATTCTTTGTAGAAAAGATAACTTCCACTTTTATAATTTTAAATAAGTACTAATTTATTTTTGGGACTTATCAACACAATTAAGTTTCTTTTCACTGATCGCATTGCTGTAAATTTTGATGTATTTTTTTTGTTTATTTTCAGAATTTTGTTGCGTCAAATAAATTCAGTTTCCTCGATGATGCAGATGTGGAGACATCGGAGTAATAGAAGATGGTGCATTAGTTAGTTTGTCTACATCTCTTGGGTTTCATGCCTTGCTTTTTTCTGGATAACTAATGGACAGCCTTGGTGAAGTTTCATTACGAGCAGTAGCACACGTGCTGAGACCGCGTGCGCTGAGATACATTGAGTGTTAGTGAGATTATCATGAGAGTGTCAACATGACCTGCCATATGTAACACGTGGGGTGTAACTCTGTGCCGGTGAAGTGCGTGAAATGGACAGAGGGAAAAGTGTTTTTACAATAAATTTGAGAACAAATGGTGTACATTCATGAGACCTTAATCAAAAATGAATCTGTGAGATCTACTTTATATTGAATTTGAAATGGACCATTGTATTTTTATACTGGATTGTGTGAGCTCGCGACACCGCCCCAGTTCCTGAAGAGTCACCGACGCCGACAGAGAACTGGGGCTTCTGAAAAATATAATCTTAGCGTTTTTTTACGATTTTCGCTAATAAATTGCTATAATAATGAAGGTTACAATTTTTTGTATTTATTTTATTAATTAATTCATATGTTTTGAACGTAATCGTTTTGAGTTTAGTCTTGTGAACTTTTCCTTCTGCTTCTGTTATGGATAAGATTGTCCTTTTTTTGCTTTAAGCAATATTTGTTTTGAGTCAATATTTATAATTGTATGTTGTCCGTCAGCTGCGACGAATGTGAAAGCCAGCGCGAGTCGAGCGAGCAGAAGTCTACAAGAGATGGCAATATATTACGACAATCTTGATGTTTGTTGTTGACTGACTCGAGGTTCCGCCGGAAGGGGCCTAGCGCTCCGGAGGCGACATGTTTGTACATTTTCATTACTTTATACTTACTGTTTCATTATTCATTATTTGTATAAAATCTACAGCAGATTGTTTAAGAGCATGTGTAATGAAATCAAATGTGTTATTATATAATTATATATAAAATATTGATTATTGATTTATTTTTCTTACCGATAGGCTGGGCGAATGTATTGTATATTAAGAGTGTAGATATGGATTTTATATTTGAAATCTTATTTTATCCCTTCAAAATCTGTAATCAATTGTATCTGCTTTGGTAACTTTAATACCAAATCTTTAAGGTGGAGTTATGTTTTTGTTTAGTTATTAAAAATTGTATCAAAACAAAAAATAAATGGTTATTCTATACTGTACATCTGTCCTTTTTATTTTTAAACGAAGAAAAGAAAACTTGCTCGAGTCGAGTCTAAAACTAACTAAAATGCCACAGAATACTCTACTTTGAGTTTGCTTCACATCGACTTACATCGTTAGACTCCAGCAGTGCAGCCGCAGCAGTCGACAACTCAATCTTCACAAAATGAATAAAACAGCAGGATACATAATTAATGACTTTATTAAAACACAAATTTATTAACTATTGATTTCATAATTTTTGATTCAACTTTCAATGGCTTATATTCGCCGTCTTACTTTAATTTTTACTATTTGTTACACTAATTTTTTCCCAGTAGTATACACGGCTATTTTATACAGAAAACAAAAATATATGAAGCTTAGATCTTCTGCTTCATTTTAGTTGTTTAAATGTTTTTAGGGAGTTTTTATAGGTTATATTTTTTAACAATACTTAATTTTTTCCTCAACCCTTACATATTAATGGCTTAATTTAGTTTTTTAATAGATCTTAGTCAACTACCAGAAGTGTTTTACACTATGCTGAATTGTACACATCAATAAATACTATTGCTTTCAAGCAATATACTCTAGGTCTATCGGAAAGTTCTGTTTTAATTTAATGAAATCAATAAATTTCCAATAATGTTAACTGAACAGTGAAGCTCCCATTTTTCGCAATGTGATGGTAATTTGTGGAGCAAAATAATTCATCTTTGCATGCAAAAGATTACTCGGCTGACATTGCGTAATTTTGACAGAGCTTTCTGTTAGACCTAATATTTGTTACTAATCTCATCAACGGAAGAAAATATTCTCCACTAGACATTTAGATGAAAAGTAAAAGTGTGTTCCTACTAAAAGGAAACCTCCAGAACATGAAAACTTGACTTTAATATAAAGTAAATACAAATCACTTTTGTGACGAAATAAAAAACTTTAACAAGTTTTCAGTTTGATCGCATGAAACTGGTGTTCATCGCAGAATAGAAATTAAATTTCTATTATTATTTTAGATTTATCCCAAGCAGAAACTGTTCATTTTTTAAGCATGGCTTTAAATATAGCGTCTTTCAACTTTTTGATGTTCCTTTCGATCTTTTCAGCTTCACGCTTGAGCAACTCATTTTTTTCCTCCATGTTATCGGCGTGTTCGACTAAGTCCTTATCCTTCTGCTTCCTGTTGTACCTGGAACGCCTTGACGCTTCATTATTCTTGTCTCTACGTTCTCTGTACTTGTCTTCGATAGAAGCTCCGTCATCCACGTTTGTACCACAGCTACTGATACTGTCTCGTCTATTAGGAGGACGACCCCGTCTCACGGGACTGGTTAATTTCTGAAGAATATTTAACTCGTAAGCTGATTTATAACTGTCTTTCTTTGATTTAGGTGTTGAGGTACGCTGACGCTTTTCAGTAGGGGGTATGTATGACATATCTGAAGACTCGCTGTCTCTTCTTCTTTTCCGTGGAGGCAGCCGCGGAGTATCAGGTGGGGTGAGGATTTCAGCAGGGCTTAGTTCTTCAACTCTGCTGTTTTCGATTACGCTAGAGGCAGGCGATTGATACGACGTATAAACATCACTAGTGGTGTTCTGAAAATAATCATCAAAAATATAATTATTGTTTTTGTTTAACTCCAAGTACTTTGGTAATTTATATGCAAATTTTTTTATTTAATACAGAATATTAAGTAATGCTTACATCGGTGGAGAAGGAGATTGATTGAAATTCTTTTTCATTTTCCAACTGTTCTATTGCCAGCAAAATATCCGGAGTGTTTATGTCGGGATTAAAGACTGATGGGTTGGGAAGTGTTTTTGTAAAATCTAGCTTCAGTGGTTTCCTTAAAGTATCCTTACATATACTATCGACAGGCAAACTGCTGTCTGATTTATCAGCTATAATAATACTACTGATGACCATGTCATTATTAAGCTTTTCATTTGACAATGGTAATCCAATAACACAATATGGAAAGCTTTTATTTGTTGAATCAATATTTATGTCACTCCTCTTAATGTTGATAGAATTCTCTGCTGTAGCCGAGTGAGGCTGGATTTTTTGTATTATATTCATCGGAGGAGGTTGAGAGAAATTTCTCAGGTAATTCTTTTGTTCAGTATTGTACGAGCTAAAGAAGACATCATTCTTCAAACTGTCTGCAGGTGAAGCCATATTTGGATAATGTATATTATCCTCAAATGGAGGCAACGAATCATCTATGGTGATGGTTTCATAGATTATATTATTATCGATATTGCCGATTCGATTGCTCATTGTTTTGGGATCGTTTCCCACGTTGGAGTAGTTGTGTTCAGTATAACACTGAATCGGGAATGGAGAGGCTTGTTGATAGACTGTTGAGTCATCTTCCATCTCCACTTTAAGAGCCCAATCTTCCCAGTATTCTTCCGTGCCTTTTGAGGCCACATCTACTGTGGAAGACATTGTGTTTTCAGGTAAGCTATATCCGTATCGTACATCTGAGGAAAGACAAAGATAAAATGTAAATAAATCACAGGTACCTAAAATAATCCAGTAAAAATATCTAGTTATAAAACAATCTAGTAAAATACAAACCAGTAAAAGTAGGAGTCTGTAAGTCTCCAGGGGTCAGACACCATTCCTCTAAGTTCTGGAATCCTTCGCAATCCATCCTGGCGGGATCTTCTTTTAGAGCCTGATTTGTGTTCTGTGGTGATATTTCCAAAGAGCTGTCGTCGCTTAGAGAACCCTAGGAATAGAATGAAAAAACATTATTCTTCCGTTATAAGGAATGGCAAAAATACTACTCACGATGTAATAAAATAAATCAGATTCATGGCCGCTGGTAGCAGGCCTCCTTACCTGTGGCGACAGCATGTTCAGCCCTAAATCGAACTCGGCACAATTGAACAGATCCACCGATAGATTGGTAAATTCCGACCGAAACTCGCTGAGGACACTGGACGGAAGGTCCGGATCTGAGGGCCAGGAGGGGGAGAGACAAGGATGAACGGGGGAAAGAGCTGGAGTCGCTGTCAGGGCAAGAGTTTCCTGATCGTGTGAAAGGGACTGTGCGAACTGTTTCGGGTTTATTAATCCCTTTATGGGTCTTTCTACAACTTTCTGATCCTCCTTCAAAATAGCTTCGTTTAACGTTGGCACGCCTACTGAGCAGGGCGATTTGGTGATGGGCAACCATCTTGAACGGGGCTGCTCGTTAAAAAATCAAAAACAAAACAAAGATGATTCTATGCCGAGAACAAATGCGCTTGTCACACAAAAACTTCAATAAAAATGATCTGAAACATTCTTAATCCAAGTATAATTAAAACAATACATGTAAACTAGATGAAACTGAACAGACTGCATAATCGACATGGACTATGCCTTTAAATTTGTTTACTACTTAATAATACATCCTGGAGTATTGAGATGCTGTTCTAATATATATCTTATGTTAGTTTCACTTAGTTTATTGAAAAAAAAAAAAAATTACAATAAAATATACAGTGCATTTTATTTAAAGTTACTTGCCCATAATATATAAACTTGGGATTAAATTTGAATTAATTTAGCGATAAAAAAAGTTTTGACTCTTCATTCATTCAATAAAATGCACTGTTTTAAAAAATAAAGACAAGAAATTATATACTTTTTTATATATATATATATAAAAAGACAGATAAAATATAGAATTCACAAGTTTTATTAGTTATATATTCAAATATATATCATTATATTAAAATAATAAAAAAAGGATTGTAAACTTACAAATGAATATTCTCCGCGGAACCGCAATGTAATGTTGACGGCTTTAGGCCACCTGCCAAGAGACAACGAACTGGTTAGTGTTGCCTCTCAACCTGAAACAAAGGAAAGTTTACGTTACTAAAGTGCTTTTTCAATAAGGTTAGAATTTCCAAGCAGGGAGCCTAGAAACCGGAGAAACTGGAAATCTTCAAATGAAAGAATACCGCTTTTAAAGTGCAACCAATAATAATAATTTACCGAAATTGTCATTCCATGAAATAAATTTTAAAAAATTATCTACACACAAGTTGCGACAGACTTGCATTTGGCCAATAGCGTCCTCATGGGCGTTGTTTCAAAAATAAATAAAGGGACGGTCTTGACTGATTGAAAATCGGTTATCAGCTGTGTCGCTGCGTGTGTAGCCGGCTTAAGCTTTTTATTATTTACTTTATTTAGCAGTCAACATGTAAATGCACGAAGCAGGTGGTTTCAAAATTACTGAATATTATACATTCAATATTTTGACAGGAAGTACTCGCTGGAATCCCACATTGTGCGATTAGTTTCGTCAATTCTCCATGCTGTGCAAAACAAAATATAAATAGTTTTGAAATGCCAAATCTATGGTGTTGGCGAAACTAGTCGCGTACACGAGTAAAAGTGTATAAAATCGTTATTAATTATTTGAGAAGCCCTGCTTTGGACGATGGCGGTCCGGCTAGCAACAGATTAGATAAACAGTTTGAAAATGCGCGTTTGGAGGCAGATTTCCTAGAACTCGGGCGGTGGGGAGGTGGCGGGGAGGGGGCGGGGAGGGGGCGAGGAGGGGCCAGACGGGGGCGAGGAGTGGGGGCCGCTCCGACCTGTCGAGACTTGCTAGCGAGGCCGCGACTGGATGACGTCACACGAGCGCATTTGAACGCTTTCATTATTCCCAATTTGCGCCTCACGGGCCGTTATTGCCTCGCACTTCTGGCATGTTGGAATTGAACAGATGTCTACCTGCCTACCTAGTCGAGGCACAGCTTGAGACCGCCTTTAATCGGCCACAGCGTCCCTTTATTTTTTTACGGTTTTGCCCAAGGAAACGGGACACTAGTTGGCTTATCGTACCTACAATACAAAGCCCATTACATACGATGCGACCGATTTTCAATAATCCGAAAGCGGCTTTATATTAACCTAACGTATATTGTAGGTAAAGTTACTTGTATCCTACTTTTAAAAAAGAGACACATAAAATAACCTATCCATTTACGATATTATAAAGGAAAAATTGATAAACACTCAAACTCCAATTGACAAGGCTACCGTGCATACATAAATCAACTGATTTTCCTGCTTATAACTTCAAAGAAAACCTGCAATTCACCATGCAAAGTGATTGCTTTATTGATTTCTATTTAATTTGTTTGAGTCGAGATATTTAATCAATGTATTGAAGATAAGATAGCGTCGTTTATCGTAATGATTGTGATGGTATTTTGTAGAGTGTAATTCTCTAGTGCTTAAGCACATATTTTTCCACTGAGAGAAGATTAAAAATTAATGATTAACTTTGTTACGATAAAAGGAGCACTGCTAATACGATTGACTCAATGCATTTGGAGTAAAAAATAAAACGTTTACTTTCCCTCATTTGGAAATAGATATCGATTTTCACCCACGGCCACGTGCGTCACTGGCTTACGTAACTACCCATCTGGGTGGAAGTCGCGACCCGAAGCAAGTACAATTGTAATTTCGGGATAAAGACACTCCACCCCCACAGCAACACAACTTGCCGACTGACTTGTAATCAGCCAATGGGGTCCCATTATTTGGAGTGTTTTTTTTACAATGATTTTTCCTAAGCAAACAGCGCAAATTAGGACGCTATTGGCTGATTGCAAGTCGGTCGCGAGTTGTGTCGCTGCGTGTGTAACCGGCTTTATAATAGCACTTGAATGTAGCGCGATTAGCGATTCTCGGAAAGATATATCAAACGGCTTATTTTTTTTGTAGATAAAATAAAATAACTCATTTTATTACTAAACACAATGTGACACAGCATAAAAAGCATTCACATGCGAGAATGATTTGCTGGACTTCGCCATCACGCTGTTTCATTAATTTAATGTGGAAACGAGGACGGATGTAATTATTATTATTTGTATGTTGTGTTATTATACAACTCCAATTAAAGGCAAACAACACTATTGCGATATTAAGCAATCTAAAAAAAATTATAAAACAGGTATTCTTTTTTGACCTTGAACGAGAAACATAAGTATGTTGGATAAAAGTTCACCAGAGCAGACTTGCAGCATCTAAAAGCGTCCCATTGTGTATTTTTTGCTTAGGAAAAACCATAAAAAAACACTCAAAATAAAGGGATGCTATTGGCTGATTAAAAATCGGTCGCATGTTGTATTACTACGTGTGAAGTGGGCTTTTGGGAAAACTATTACAACAATAAAGCCTATACACACAGTGGCATAATTTGCAGTCAGCCTTAGCGTCCCTTTATTTTGGATGTTTTCTTTTATGGTTTAGTCCAAACCACCCCGCTCTCCCCATTTTGTTGCTTGTGCATGGCTGCCATACTGTACCCTGAGCGCGTGTAAAGGATCGGTAATGTAGTAGTGGACTTGAAATGATTGTGGAAAGATGTGCTCTGGAAGTACCTTGTCGAGGAGGGAGGGCTTCTGAAGAAGTATCAGATCTAAACGCCAGTGTTTTGTAAGGAAAGGATTATGTAATAATGTTATTAAGGCAGCAGCAATACGTAGAATTCTCATCATGAATACTGGCTCAGCATGAGTATATGCTCAGAGAAATGGTCGCCGACCTTCTTTGAATAGAGGCACGTGATGAAGAAGTCCGAGTAAACAAAATAGGATGCTATTCGCTGATAGCAAGACGGTCGCAAGTTGTGTCCAAGTCTTTACCGGGAAACCATTACAACAATAAATAATTGAACCGCTGCCAAAGGATGGACGCGCGGTAATATTGAAATATAAGAGTAGTGATTCAATTTGTTTTGATAAAAGCTGAAGCGTGTTCGAAAAAACATTTTATTTTTGGTACATTTAAGAGAAAGTTCTAGGCTTCGCAGAATAAAAAGAGGAGGTGGATGACCTTAACGTGCAATTATAAGACACTTAAGGAGATTCATAAGGGGCGTACTTACGCCTTGACTTGCATCGTACATTGATTATATTTTTAAATATATTTTTTTTAAAGATAAAACATTGATAAATTCAAATAATTTTATAATAACATAGAAATAAAACATAAAAAAACTAAGTAGTTTTGAATGTCACCTCACCAGATAAAACTGGGAGTCTCGGCGAAATTAATGATTGCGCAATAATTTTACCAAACTTTTTTAAGTGATTGTTTTTCAAATAATAAAAAAAGATAAATAAATAAATATTATTTATAATACAAAAATAATAAATAAGGGTTTAAGGTAACTTTTCCTCAAACGCAGGTAACACCCCATCCATGCGTGAGTCATGGAAATCTAAATAAAAACATTATTAAGCTGAAGCTGGACTAGATAAAAAAATATATAATTAAGCTGAAACCGGATTAAATAAAACAAAAAAATATATAAAATATCTTTTTAATAATAATTTAGGAAATCGATGATTGTTCATGACCTTTCTGAACGTGTAAAGTATAATATCTTTATAAAATGAAATCTATGTTTATATAAGTGCAAATAAAATGTGTAATGTATTTGATAGGCAATACTGCAATAATAGACAAAATCACAACAAACAAAACTGTACTTACGATTTCTAGAGTTGTGCGCTGTCTTGCTGGCTTTGAAACAAATGTAGCCACAAAACAAATACTACAAAGATCGCACTCAAATATTTACTCAACAGATTCACTTTATTATATCTCTCGTTTCACATAGAGCGACACAAATATAAAAATTAAAAAAAAACGCCTCAGCGTGTTTGCTATAGAAACAAGTCCTATTGGAGACTTGACAATATGGGGACGACCGACGTGAACTCCATGCGAGGAATCAAAAAATATTGTGCAATAACGCGGTGAGTCAAAATATATAAAGTACTAGCCGCTTCCCCCACTCGCAGCCGGCCGGCGTTTTTGGCCAATCACAGCGCGCGCCGGTGACGCCACGGCTGGCGAATGGCAGCCGGGAAAGCGGTCGCGCGGGTTGCGGGTATAACAATTTCCAGGGGCATACGTCAAAAGTAATTGAACCGATTTAAGGGGATTTCCCTCTTTATATTTTTTTATCTAATTGATTTTTTTTGAGATAAGCAACAATGCAAATGATATTTACACTAAAAAAAAATTAAATTATTTTTTAAGGGGTTATGCTTATAATATAATAAATTTAAAATTCGAAATGAAAAACAAGTAGATCGTTTAGGGCTCAATATATATTTTTTCCGTTTTTACGGAACACCGCAGATAAGTCTATTTAAATAACAATAATTAATACATAAATAATAAGCAAGATAATTGGAATTTTAAGGGGCCCTCTACACGCTTCTACTCGACACGTTCTACTTTGCGTTATTTACTTCAGCAAAATAAAAAAAATACTCAAAATAAATACGCTATTGGCTGATACAAATCGGTCGCAAGTTGTTTCATGGAATTTTAGGCAAAACTATAAAAAAATACTCAAAATAAAGGGAGGTTATTGGCTGATAGCTATCGGTCGCTAACGTTTGTACTTGTTATTACAGTGTATAAATTGAATTAAAAAGGGTTTTTTACACATATTTTCCCTACATAACTCAATATAGAAATACATAAACGCTACCACCTAAGCCACACCTTGTAAGCCCCACAACCTGCGCGCAGGATCAGGGGATAGCCACATACCGTATTATCGCCATAAGATCTATTGTAAATTTTCCAAAAGAAAAATGTAATTTTGTATTTTGAAATATTGCAATTTTAAAACGTAATAAAAGACAGTGAAGTAGACATAGTGGTAGGTTATTGCTTGACCGACATCAGGCCATTCCCACGTCAGCATGCCAGCCATTAGCCGCATCACGTGAGGTGAGTCACGGCGTCTGCTGACTTGGAAAAGTGAATAATCATCCTCGGGGACTATCAAATCACTGCCACACAACTGTTGAATTCAACCAAATATCCAAGCAATAAAAAACAACGGTTAATTCAATCCAAACCTATCAAAAATAACTTAGAATTATAAAAATAAAAAAAAACTACAATTTTCTACTTCTTCCTTCCTAATGTCTAAATAGTGCCTCAAAAAGCAATCGGAATTACAAATATATTATTATATACATCCTTTGAAGCGCAATTCGAGATTTCGTTAAAATTAATTGTTCTTTATCGCAAGCGATGAAATTTTTTATTAATTAGCTCAAGGACAGATAAAAGTGATGTTTTGGTCGAAAACAAACGAAAAATGATGAATTATGATTAATAATACACCGATGTAAAAACAATCCAAGGAAAGGTCAGATTATGCGATCAAATGTCCTGACTGTACATTGCGGAAATATATTAATTACAGTCTTGATATTTAGCATTTTTTATATGCAATCAAGTCATTTTTAAAGTGGATAATTGTCGTGTGTAGAGGGCTTAATGGATATTCAAAATCATGTGTTCATGTGCTTTATATCCACGAGAAAGCTTTGATTTATTTTAAAGCATTCTTACCTTTTATGAAAGTAAGCTTAGCTGATGGAAAAGCAGATTTTCCACCAAGAGGCACTACATTTAAACTTAGTTTATAAAAATTATAATAAACCGATAGCATCACGATCGTGATCGTGTATTGCCAATATTTACGTCCGACGAGAATGGACGCAATTACACTGTACTTGTAATTTAATTATCTTATATTGATATATGAATTTTGGTGTAAACAAACGGATTCAAGTAAAATAATATTAATTGTGAGAGTGGATTTGAAGCTACAGAAAGCCTGAGTTTTGTATGGCCATCTATACTAAAATAGACGTGCCACATGACCGTCACGTGCTGCAGAAGGTAAATGTACTTCAGAGTCAATTATCAAATGATAAAATCACCTCTTGTATATCTTTTTCTACAAAAAAATTACAATCATTGTAGAAATCAAAGTTATCACTTAGGAGGAAATTTTTTTCGTCTCTCAATCAAACGCATACAATTTTAATGGCCGAAACAAATAAGCAGTTGGTGGTTTTTAAGCATTGTGTATTTTACGCCCTACAATTGCCAGATATATTTAACAGATACACACAGGTCACACAATTACAAGGTCTTACTAAATCGGTATATTTTAAAGATTGCGTTGTCTGATTGGAAATTTTTTTATATACTCATATTGCAAATTTGTCTCAATAATTAATTAATTTAGACACGAGAAATTATTTTCTGAAACACTTATTGAAACGAAATTCAATATTTTTGACAGAGAGTACTTGGTGGAATTCCATTTTAATATTTTTGAATAAAGGTTGGCGAAACCGGTCACTAATAAAAATAAAAATGTGGAAAATCACTCAAGTATTTTATTCAAAAATACTTATTGAAACGAGAAATTTTAATTGCGCTAGTAAAACCTTATTAATGCTTCTTGACACAAATACATACGGATATCGATTCCCAGAATTGCCGCCAGCATTTACATAATAAATAAGTGTTTTCTTAGAATTACGAAGCTAAAACTTTCACGAGGCTACTTAAAGTGAAATCTTACCTTTATTTGAGCTTTAAAAACCGGCTTATAAAGAATATAATATTTTCTGGTGTTGTTGAGAAGAAGTTCCACGTCGACTAAACAGCACCGATTCCCACAAATTCGTGAAAATTATTATATTTATCCTTGTAAGCTAGTTTATTTATGTAACCATTAATTTTATAACCATTGGTTTTAAAAATAACCTGAAAAACATGCACATTAAAAACAAAATTAAAAAAACATAAAATTTTATTAAATATATATATATAAATACTTAAATATTATTTACGCACCTTTTATAACTTAAAATGTTACTAAAAATATCATAAAAGGGGGCAATAAATAATATCAGATTTTACTATTAAATTATAGTTTATAAATATATTTTGAAAAAACAAGATGCCGACAAATCTTGAAAGGAAATAAATAAAGCGAGGCTTCTCGGTTTTTATTGTTCATTAAAATGATAAAAAAAAAACCTTTGAACCAAGTGGATATTTTTATCTCAAATTTATAAGAATTTCCATAAAAAGTCAACTCTCCCATAACCAGCTAAAAATGAATTAAAAATTTGGATAGAAACCTTCGGTCACATAATTTGTATAACCGATGTGGACTCGCATTATTGAAGATAGAGATACGCGCTAAACCACGTGTTGCTGTTGCTTCGGTGTATAAAAAATAATTTAAAAAAAAAACATTTACTAAAATACGCAAAAAATGCACATGTGAAAGTCCTGATAAATTTATTGTTAGAATTACAAAATCAAAAAGTTGTACTTACATGGTTGCAGTTGTGCGAAGACCTTTCATAAAAACAATACAGCGGTTCTTCCGATAAATATTACTACAATTAAATAGCATCAAGCCTCCCTGAGAATTGCAAATAGGCTTCTTCGATCCCCCCTTATAAATCTGAATTTTCGATATATTGTCTCCCTTCATGGATTTACCAATCATGGTAGATTTAACAGCCGTTTTGATGCAAGCTGGTGTAATGTCTTTATCGATACTGATTTGTTTGATCACAAAAGTACAGAAACTGGCTTTATTCCACTCGTCAGTTTTGGAGACTTCAAACTGAATAAATTAAAACTAACACTTACAAATACTTATAATATAGGAGACCTCTATTATAACAAAGGATTTTTTTAAAATCCTTATCAAAATTTAATAAAATCTATGTTTGTAATTCCGTGATATATTGTTTTCCATCAAGGTGTTTGGTGCGTCTGGCTCAACTCTTTATCGTGATTCAGTAATAATATTATTATTTTAGGAATCGATTCCATATAAAATTTACTCAAGATAAATCGTTTATAGCTCTCAAGGATGGGCACTCTCAACACTGTTAAAATATGATGCTGCTTGTATGAACTGTAAACCGAGAATGACGTGGGCCCGAATCAAAGAGCTGTGGGGAGGCAGGTGGGACGCAAACTAGGGTGACCACATGAATATCAAACAACTGGAACATTTTCAGTCTTAAAAAATATTTTTTTTAAAAACTTTGTTACAAATTCTATAATTCAGAAGCTGGATAAAAAAATCTCTTATTGATCGATCATAGTATGTTTTTAAAAGCGATTTGATGTAGTATGAATAAGTATGTTATGTGACGACCTAATCACCTCAATGTGTTTTGTAATCATTTAGTTAAAAGTCTTTGTTGCTTATAAATGAACATTGTACAAGGAAGTGGACTTTGCTCCGCTTCTCAATATCAATTAACTTTTGTTAAATGCGTTTATGCATTTATTTATCCTTGTGTTAAATACAGTTTCAAAGGACGAATGCCGCCTATTATTGTACCTTCGTTATTGCACCTTTCATTAATAAGTTAACACAACCATTTAGTTTCAACAACATTTTTGTGCATTTATTTGCTTATGGTTTAATGGCTGCGTCCATTGTTGTACTCCATATATTTGTTAAGGTCCAGGACTAGAGGGGCACATAACAAGTATTTCAAACATTCATTGTGTATATGCATGTGTGCCTAAATTTGTATACTTATATTATTCGCGATAATTATATCAATATTTGTATGTGAATTTAAAAGTTTTATATTTCCATGGTATTTCCTCTTAGTGTCAAAAAAAATAATTGTATGGTCACTCTATCCAGACCGTATTGCATCAGCCGTTTTACTATACATAGCTATAAAATCAAGTCGCTTCGTGCATGATAGAAAGAGAAGGCAAAGAGAGAGAGACAGAGGACTTTTAAGTTTCGTTTTGTGTAAAATAAGCTTGAAATTATCGCTGTTGGGAATTATTTAATAATTAAATTATTGTCTAAAGATATACCAAAATAAAACAGTGATAGTATTTATTATATTTCAGCCGTTCAAGATTGCACAATATAATGTTATGTTACGTAGTAAAATATCTCCCGTAGAATCTTCGAGAAGGAAATCGCCGCGCATAGACAATTGAAAATGTTGTCGTTGAAAAAAATATTTATCTTAAATTTATTTATAAATATATATGTAATTGAATTTAAATTGAAATAAACGATAATTTATATAGAACTTTATTTTTATTGCAGTTGTTTACATATTGAAATTATGCAAAAACATGTTACTGATGACGGTACTGGCAGCACTGCCAAAATGGTATCTGTCACACGCCTGACATTTCTATAAAATATAAACAAATAAGATGAAGTCTTTCCTTTTAACAGACATCCCAGAATTTTCTGACTCAGACAAAATAGTCGTTGTTGGTATAATAGGAAAATCTCCATACAACGATAGGCTGAAGGCCCGTTCATTAGATTTTGATTTCACCGGTGACAAGGTTAGGTTATGTCAGATTATAAGTTGCGTATTATAATAATATTTTTATTTTATTTTACATGTTTGATTATAGGTTCAGATAGAGTGCGCGTGGAATGAAAACCAGAGTGTGCTGTACTTACATTTATCGAGCTGGTTTGACACGTGCCACCTTTTGAAGTTTGTTGACAATCTCGGAGAGGATGTTGACCAAAGCTGGGAGGGTTCAGATGGAGTCAAAGCCGCTAGGAAGGCGGGGGATTTCTTGGTGGCAACAGGAGACACCACAACAGAAGTGGCAAAGTCACTTCTGCTGTTGTTTCACCTTTGCCATGTCATAATATTGTCTTCTCCAACACCAGTTTTTGATTTGGGATATATTAATCTTTTCAAGTCGATTGATGTAATAAGGTATGATGAAATGAAAAGACTCACAATATTACCTGATAGAAACATTATTGCTTATTAATTACTCAGTAAATGATTTAATATAGATTATTACTATAGCGGAATCTGGTTATATATTTCAATTTTTATTCCATGAACCTACTAATATTATTTTATTAAATGAAATTGAGAATTTTTCTAGGAATCGATTCTCATTCAAAGCATTTACTTTTAAAATATTTGATCAAATTTCGTGTGATGAATGCTAGTAAATTGTTAATCTTTTATGATAATAAAAATTAAGAGTAATATTTTATTGTAGAATGGAGCTACAAGCTCAGATCTGTGAATTGATCAAGACTTCTGTAAATCAAGATTGGGCTCTGCAGGGACGTCCATGCTGCCCGCGTGTCCTGTTTTACTTTGATAGTTGTCCTAGGCAACTAGCTAAAGCCGAAACGTCCAGAATAAAAGTACTGGAACACAGCTTAGAAGATCAGATATACAACATTCTCAGGAAAGCAAGGGTTGTCACCAATATCAGGTAAATTATTAATTGATTGGATGGAATGGAATTGACGCGTTAATTCTAAACTATTATAAGCTGCGATTTATTATGAAAACAGAGTCCCTTACATTACCATCTAAAGACTCGTAATTTTTGACTAAGTAGTTGGAAAATAATCTGAAGATTTTATACATATTGATAGTATTAAAATATGAATATAAATAATGTGGATTCAGAAAATTATTAGAATCTAGAGTTAGGCAATTTTCTTCGTAAATAAATGACCAATGATTTTTTTTAATTTACAGTGCCAACTCTCTTTTTGCAATACCTAAAAATGAAGAATTTGTTTATGTGAATTGCGGGGACACGTCACCTAAGAACAGTATTGCCAACATGATCAATTCCCTCATCATTTCATGTCAAGATCCTCAAATGTTACCGGAATGGAGAAACGACACGTCCAATCGAGATACTCTCGCCCAGTTTTTGCAGACACATCTGGACTTAGCTTTATCAATAGGCTTTGATGATAATGTCGGAAAGTTTGCAATGAGTTCATCATTTTTTGAGGTATGCTGTTCAGTTTCTCCCGAGGTTGTAGAGTAGTATTTGTTTTACTCATTATGGTAAATATTTCATTGATACACCGTATTTTCAGATTCCAAGTGCGTTAACTTGGAGGACAGTAGCTACTTTGCTGACTGATTTCTTGCTATCTCCGGATTCTGACCTCTCTTGGACCACGCTGTGGGAAGCTCTCTCAGTGGACACTCGTTTTTCCCAGGGACGGTGTGCTAAAGTTTTGCCACTGGCCCAGGCGGCCTACACGGAAGGATTGCCTTCGCACTACTCAACACAGCATCATTTACAGAAGGTTCAAGCTATTTTTAAATTAACGCCTCATTAGTAATAATTATTTGTCTGATGTTCATTGATGATCTTGTAATGTTGTCGCATGACGCATCATGATATCATTTTGCTAGCATAGCAAACTTTTCACCTGGGCTCTAAACAATTTTATATCCCTCTTTAATTTTTGGTAGGTGGCTGTAGCTGTGAGTGTGTTCAGTTCTGTTGCCCGAGGTCCTCTGGCCGATTGGTATCGTGGCCAACTGGAAGAGGATTGCACCAAGATTTGGGAGTCTCGACGACTTTGTGAAAAGTCCAGCCTCACAGGAAACCCATGTATTAAGCCTAAACACGGGTGAGACATGTACAAATATTATTTGGATACAAATTTGATTTTGTCATATAACAGTGTTTTGACTATATGTCAGCATCTGCAAAGACAATATTTTTTTGGTTTAGGTTCTAATTTGATTGGTCAGACTAATCTACTATAAACAAAACTTTACAACAATATTTGTATAGTTGTAAATGTATTTTAGTAAGATGAGATAAATGCGGTTATACTGTGACTTTTCAAACATCTGTTATAGGATGGACTCTGATGAAACTCATTCAAGTGGTGTTCGATATGTCGCTGCCTGCAACTGTGGAAGAACCAAAGGCTCTAGAGATGATCCCTACAGCGTCCGTTGGGCCAATTTCGAATTCTATGCAGATCTAGGAAAGGACTGTCAGTGCGGAACTACCTCTGAGACTATTCCTTTCCCAATCTTCCAGCCATCCACGAATGATTTCAGGTAGGTATTTAGGAAGGTTATTCTTAATCAAGAGCCATAAAAACAGGTGTATTGAATGTTTACTTGTGTATTATGATAATTTATACATACATAAAGCTTGGGTGATTTCTGTGGTGCCATTTAAATCCCTCGATCACATCTTAAGGTCACTTCAAAAATTGAAGTCATATGCCTTAATATCATCTTAAACTTTTAGTGTTATGAAAAATGTTAAGTTAACTCCCCTTTTCAGCTCCGATATCTTATACGAATTTGTAGTATGATTTGGGAAGTCAATTTTTGATATTTACAGAGCAGCATCAGTGAAAAGTGGTTCTATAGTAGCAGCGACAACCCCAGGTAGTGGAGCGGGCTCGCCAGTAGAGTGGTCTCAACCCTCACAGGGTGAGGCCCTGTCCAATGTGGCCCTTTCTGAGCCTAATGCGGCCCTCTCCGAAACCAACGCAGATGAGGCACCTCCCACAAATCTCACTGATGCGGAACCTTATACACTCATCGCCACCAATGAAGCACAATACAAGGGTATATATTTCTGTAAAATTATAACTTATATTTTAGAATTTTGAGATACATCTAGAGCTTATCATTGTTTATAGATTCTAATATGTAATAAACAAAAAGTAATCTTAAGTCAAATGGCTAGATTAATAAAAAAATTTAAGAGGGAGTGGTTTTGCTTTTGTAGCGCTTTGTAAAACTTGTGTCTTATGTTTTTTTTTTGTGGAACGCTCTTGATTGATTTTGTTACTATAACTCTTGGTTAATATTGAAATTGTTACTATAATTCTGTTGCAGATAAGGGTCTTGTCAGGCAACCTTCTACTACCGAGTATCTCCCAGGCATGCTACACACAGACAGTCCGCTAGGTAATCCTTTATTTGTAATTATTTAAAAAATAATAATTGAGAAATCAGTTACCATGATAGTTTCTGAACAAAAATTTAGAGATCTGATGCATTGACTTGAGTGAAATCTAGGGGTTTTCAACTCTCAGATTGTTCAAACGATTCTTTTGCATAATTGTTAGGGAAGGAATGAACTAGTCCCATCACGGCAAGCAAACTAATTTGAATAGATAAAAAGTAAAATTAACTGAATTGGACCAGCATAATATCGTATACTGGCAATTTGATTTGTTTGTAATGCATGTGGTAGTTTCAGCATCTTTTGAAAAGTTATTCCCGCAATAATGTGTATAAGTTTTTGGTTAGATGTTAAGTGCTGAGTTATTCTGTATATTGCTTTTTATTGCAGGGCTACTTCCAGCATTCTCAAGTTGGTCATTAGTGTGCTTGGGAGCCTCTTCTCTTTACTCTCACAATGTGGGTCTCCCCGAGCACCTCCATCCTGGTTTTCTTCCCCATACAAACTTCCTGTTGCCCTGGGATTGCTCTGTCAGGTAAACGTATTACACACACGTCTTTCAAATCCATAGGTTTATTAACATTTTTCATTCAATCTAAAATGTAACAAATCTTTACGGTATTTATTTGAATCTTACGAATATGGATGCATCAGCCTTAAACCTGAGAGAATATTGAATTACAATGTTCTGATCTTTGATTATTGCAGCCGTGTGGATCACATGCCTTGGAGAGGAGGTGGTTCTCAGCGCGGCGGAGCGAGAGGAAAGCCTCTACCTTCACATTTCACTGTCAAGATATTCTTGGGAATGGAATATGAGTGCCCCCGAGGACACAGGTAAATTAGCAGAAAATTATTGGCACCATGTGTTACCACTGTTTTAATTTAGATATTGCAAATATTTAAATTAATAATCCGACAAAGCAAATAAAATTCACCATTTAACAATATGTTTGAAGGGTTTTCTTGTATAATATAAATATTATACTCACACTTACATTTGTTATGGGCAGCCAAATACAATAGAAGAACTAATTAATTTTAATCCACAAGGTCTTGTCAAACTAAATAATCAAATTTGTTTTATATCTAAAGGTTCATGATGTCTTCAAGTGATGCTATTGTGAACGGGAGTACTCTCCTCAAGGAAAGTGGAGCTAAGCTGGCCAGCAGTGATATGCCAGTGTACTACCATTGCCCGTGCAGGTTACTTACACATTTAAATCGCTTATTTCCCTTAAATATTACCAAGAAACTTTTTCCCTTATGCATTACAGTAGTAAGTTATAGTTTGAAAATATCTCACGCTTCAGACAATAATTTTTAAAATTGCTACCGTTTTCGGTAACATAGCTTGTGCTTTTATCATTTTTGTAAGTTGTAATATTTTTTTATGCGATTTGTTGATTAATGTTTTAGAGGAGTGAAGCCAATGGTAGCGCAGTTGATGAGAGTTCACATTGTTTCACCAAAGGCTCCAGTACATATAACACTGAATCCAAAGGTTTGTCATGAAAACAAATTATATTTCTACTTAAAATTTTTGCTTTTTAGATTTAAGTCAATTACAGAAAACACACTCCTTTTTTAGATTTTTTACAGTCATATTAAATAAAATGTAATGATATTTATTATTTACTTAACTCAATTTTTATATACGTTTTAACCTGGTTTCTGAGAAGCTGATAATCAAAAATTAATAGCTAATGAGCTGTTAAATAAATTGAATAATTTCCTCTCATTAAACTAATTTCTTTATCATTAAACCACATTGCAACTTGCTAAATATTGTTTTTTTTGATTAGTCTTTCAGTAAACACATATTTGTTTCAATCCAGTTTAAATCGTTATCAAACTCTTACATACATATTGAAACTAATTTACGAGTGAAGTCCAACCATCCGTTGTTCAGCAGTTAGCTGATGTCACTAGATTATCATAATACATAAACATAATTTGGAAGTTCTTTAAATGATTATGTGAATCTATAGTTGGTTCAAATCAACTTAAGTCACCAGCAAAATTTATAGTCATTCAATAATATATTTAATTAAAATTTAATGTTATGTGACAGATTCAACCTGCCGGCGGAGGGCCCATCTTCATTCCTGGGGGCGATTTGCCAGTGAGGTTAACAGGTTCTGCCTATTGGGTGCTGCGATTGCCATACATCTTCTCTACGGAACGAGGGCCGCTGCCTCGCCCGGGGGCCCCACTGCCTCCTGCTGTCCGCGGCCGGCTCCTGCAAGGAATCATTGGCGTCACTGATTAACTCACCTCCAAATAAATGTTAGATTTTGAATAATAGTAAAATGCCTGTAAATCATCTTGATATATTGTTATATCAGAACCTTCTAAGCCTTCTGACCAGCTTACTTGTTTTATTCCAGTCGCAAATTGAATGGCTGTGTTTTATGAAGGTCATCTGGCTAAAGCTGTTAACATACTTTACCTTGTATATTGAGCTGTGTCAAGTTTTGATTGATGTTTCAACGTTTCAGATGGTTCCTGTATCTATGTTTCATTGTATTAGAACTTACAAAAGTTAAAAAATCAAATATTTTTATCTTATATCTTTATATCAAATATGTTTGCTTTTGTATAATAATTTCAAGGTATATATTAAACCCATCAAATTTTTGATGTCTGAATAAAAACCTGTGAGATGCGAACTCTGTTTCAACAATATTTTTAGAAATAAAATAATGTAAAAAAAAAATGTATTTTAATTTATCAATTCCCATAAAAGTATGGTATAGTTACAGATTTTAATAGTTTCTGTATTTGAGTAAGATTAAGATATGAAAATTTTACTGTTATTCATTAAAAAGGCAGTTTTTCATTTATACCTTTCAATTACTCTTCATATAATGGTGTGGCGAGCAGCAGAACCAACCGGAGTTGATTAGTTTTCATCTTAATTTTATTTATTCAATCCCAAAAGGTGGAAGTATCTTTTATATTTTTTGATCTGTACCGAATCTTCTATATTATAAGTATCTATGTATTTTTATTGCAATTTTACTTCAAGTGGCTGCGCATATGTTTCGAAAATCACAAAATAAAATGGATGAATTTTAGTCTCAACTAAGGCAGTCTTTTCAAACTGTGTAACAATAAATGTAAAAGTGTAAGAATAATAAAATGTTGTGAATTATTTGTCTATGGTATAAAATGAATGAGACGTTAGTGTAGTGCTGTAAAAATTTATAAATAAAAAAAAATGAAATGATAAGAGTTGATTGAAAAGTAGACTACTCAACAGTAGATTATGTTTAAGTATTAATATATTTTTTAATTGAAGGCATCATTGAGCTTATTCAATTTGATACTAGAGAAAGTTACTAGTACTAGACTTTACATAATCTTATTGAAAAAAATATAGTTTACTGTTGTAGGCATCAAAATTATAATTTGATTCTCGACGGACATTCTACTAATTTTAAAAAGCTCAGATTAATAAATAGTATTTAAATAATCAATATTTTCACGAGAGAGTACTCGGTGGAATTCCATTTTAATATTTTAAACCACGTGTTAATTTTTATTGGTGACCGGTTTCACGTTGGCATTATCAAACTGATAATTGTGAAAGGTAGGCGAAACCAGTCACCAATAAAAATTATATATGTATATTATATGGGTTTTTGAGTAAATTAATTTTTTTGTGGATTCAAATGCTGTTTTTTCACGATACAAAGAATATCTATATATCTACGCCAAAAAAATGTTTTGTATCATTTTCAACGGTTATATAAATTGTATTCTCTTGATAACAAATATATTTTATTTTAAATAATTAACTAAAAAAAAATATGTTTATTATTATTTGTATCGCCTTCAAGTCAGACTAACAGAGTCACCAATAAAAATTATCAAGTAGAAAAATCATTCCAGCATTTTATATTAATGTTAATTATTGTTAATGTTGTCATTATTAATGCTTTTTTTTTTCTTGTTTGTTTATAGGTCTACAGAAAAAGCCGCAAAGCGAAAATCGCCCTTACGGTGACTCAAAATAAGAGTCAGTTTTGAATGTCTGCCGTCGAGTATAGACACGCGTTTTCCGCTCCGCGCGACGTGTCGGGATCGAAAAATCCCATGACACCCAAGTGACGCCGGATTTGCGTCACCACCCTCAGTCGTTGTTGGGGGTTCGAGCTGTCAACACCTCGTCCTGCAGCCCTTCCACCTTCCTGAGAGAAGCTATCCTCGCGCGAGCTGCTCCACAAGTCCCCCCGACCGCCAGAAAACCCGATACACCGCAAACTTGAAGAACGACACGAGCCACAATGCCGGTGAGACAACAGGTAAATACGACCGCTGCCTTTCTTACTTTTTAGAAAGTTTTCTTGCACAATCGCAACTTTTCGCAAACTTCCGACTGGATGCCTTGACGATCGCTGAATTTAAGTATATTTTAGTAATTGAGCGTTTCGGCGTATATACTTAAAGATCGCTTCCGCCTATGATTGCCTTTTTGAAATTTGAAAAACTTTATGAAAATAACACCTGCACTAACGATGAATCACCCACCACCAAAGCTAGCTTTTTTCTGTGCATTTAGATATTTTTATATTTAGTAATCCATTCCTACATATAAACTATGTATTTAAAATTTAATTTCGTTTATAATATAATACATCTCAATATCCAAACTAATTTATCTATACAAGCCAAGTTATTACTAATATGACTTCAAGTCTACGCTAGATATTTACGGATTTCTTAAAAATATATATGTATATAATTTTAACTAAATTCTTGCACAATCGCAACTTTTCGCAAACTTCCGACTGGATGCCTTGACGATTGCTGAATTTAACTATATTTTAGTAATTGAACGTTTCGGTTAAACTGATACTTAAAGATCGCCTCCGCCTATGATTGCCTTTTTGAAAGATTGCCGAGATTTGAAAAACTTTATGAAAATAACACCTGCACCAACGATGAATCACCTACCACCAAAGCTAGCTTTTTTCTGTGCATTTAGATATTTTTATATTTAGTAATCCATTCCTACATATAAACTATGTATTTAAAATTTAATTTCGTTTATAATATAATACATCTCAATATCCAAACTAATTTATCTATACAAGCCAAGTTATTACTAATGTGACTTCATGTCTACGCTAAATATTTACGGATTTTTTAAAAATATATATGCATATAATTTTCATTTAATTCGTATTAAATTTTGATTATTGCGTTTCGTAAATTATTACTAAAATAATCGCAAAAAAAATAAAAAATTCATATACGCAATAAATACTCCAATAATTTTTTATTATATTTTATTAGTCGTATTGAATTTGATTCCGTCGTGGCGGTTTTCGTGTATTGGTTGATTTGGTGTCGTTTTGCGATGTTTCATGGTTGTTAAGCCGTTTCAAACGTAGCATCCCTTGCGCGGCGCCGGGTGCGCCGCAACCGTCAGTACTTGTGAGGGCTTTGATCGCGCTGCGTTTCTACAGTGCGCGCGGCCGAAAACTTTATTTTAACAAGGTTTAGACGCACTAAAACACCTGAAACTTAGCAGAAACTCTTCATTAACCTGTGATTGATCTTTGGTGATAAAATTTTTGCTATTCTAGCAAAGTGATACAAAGTTACGCGTAAAATGGTGAGTCTCGATGCGTTCACTTGATGATTTTTTTTTTTAAGTAAGGGAACTTTGTTTCTAGACTGAAACGTGTATTTAATCGTTTGATTGTATTGTTTTATATTAAAAAATTAATAAAGACTTGTCCAAGTATAAAATATGAAAAAAATATTTTAACACACGATGCATTGTATTTCTTAAAAATACATTTTGATTTGGCTTGATGATTGAAAAATCATATGCTAATACATATTCGGCGACTGAATATTATCTGAAAAATCTAATATTGCGAATATTTTAAAGCAACATTTTTTTTATTAAAAAAATGGCGTTCTGTAGATAATTTACAAAATAAGCGTGTAAATAGGCATTAAAATAATTTAAGGTGACGTGATATTACGACATAATTTACAATCAACCACTAACCACGACCATGGCCATTTTTTTCGGATTATTAAAATGCATTTCTACCTTTTATTTTAATACAAAAAAAAACACCAAATTGATCAAAAATTCTATGCGCATTAACTTTTTTGTAGGATTAATTTTATTTTTAAAATTTACACACAAAAACTGCTGACTATTTGATGTTTCAAATCCTCATTTAACTTGTGTTTTGATTCAATAATACGCTTAACTTATATTCTACGTAGATTTAATTATAATTAAATAATTTAAAACTCTTTGCGAGTAGGAGTTTATGTAAAGAGCGTACGCCATTCTCAGCCTAACTCTGAAAGAAAAGTTCGCCGGCGAAGGCAATCTAAATCAGGGTATATTGTACATTTTGCAATTTCACAAGCCATTAACTTTTCCGTCTATCGGTTTCAATATTTCAAGTAAACATTGCCCGTTTGCAGAGGCACAGAGAATTGCATATTGCGCACCATAATTTCCAGCGAATTTGTCAAATGCACCGATTCATTTATAAATTTAATCTGAAATCCAGAAAAAAGTGGATTTCGTGAGTCATATATATATTTTTTAAACTGTTTTTTTTTCTTCAAGTCATTATTTGATTACGATTCTCGAAATATGTGCAATACAGTTTTCAGCAATAGTTGAGTGTTTTGAGCGATTTGCCGCTCTAGTTAGTTTGTCTTTAACTTGGCGTCCGTTCTTGCCGTTGCGATGGGCACTTTTATGGTAAGTTTAAGGCATTGTGCATATAAAAACCTTTGGTGTATCAGTCAGTACCAGTTGTGCAAGACACTGTTCAATTTGTGATGTTTTTGCTTCCAGGAGGACTCGTGCCCGTCTCCGGATGTGCCGGGCATGGCGGCGGAGCTGCTGCAGAGGCACTCCATCAATCAGCTGTTCGGTTCCCCATCGTCCCTCGGGCAAGGTTCCAACGAGGCCGAGTTCCTCACGGGGCTGATGTCCCTCCACGACACCAACAAGGCGTACTTCATACAGGGAGCACGCAACGGGACTACCATTGTAAGTTTACTTTTTATTTTTTAAGCATATAATCATTTGAGCTTCATCATAACTTGCCGTCGTTTATTTCTTGATGAAAATTTTAAAATTATCAATAAGCTCAATTCATCATAGATTTTGGCTATATTTGTAATAAAAAAATAATAATAGGTATGCCCTCGGCCTCGCGATTCCGTAGGTTTTTCATAATAATACATTTTATGTGCAACACTAATTTAAGCACTCGAAATATCTAATAGGTTAGAATTATGCCACGATTTGATTTTGAGTTCGAGAAAATAGCAATGGGTATTTTGATTTCTTAAAGCTCGGATGTTTTGCCGACAATACTGCACTTAATTTCGTAAATCTAATTTCCCGGCCGCTTCGAGGGGTCGGCGACAAAATCATGGCTGCCAATGCTTTTGCCAACCACCAGGCGTTTCGTTAACAAATGGATGATGTAATGAAATTGATGACGCAATGAAATATAATATATATATATATATATATATATATATATATATATATATATATATATATATATTTCAACCATATGCTGTAATCTGCTGCATTTATTTTAGTACTTGTGATAAGCTGGCACCATCAGCGTACGAACTGAAAAATTATACATTTTTACTAGTATTTCAACTATATTATATTTAACTTTTAAAACTCATTTATTAACAATACAATTATGCATAGTCAAGTGGTTTGTTTTAAAAAAAAACATTGAAATAATAACACCTATATGGCTTGTTGCGTTTCATGTACTTTTCACTGCGTGGATTCATATCACCCATGTAATATCAAATCAATTTATATTTTTAATGCCTGTTTTCAAGATAATCTCGTCCCACGCATCGGGCGTGTAATTTAATGTTAACTAATATTTTCATCGCCCGTTTTCAAGATAGTCTCACGAGTAGCTCTTGCATTTATATCGGGCCAGCCGATGCTCTCAGGGCGTTTTGTATGGCGTACATATCCGGCTTGCATTCGCAGACTCGCCGCGTTATTATTTCATGGAAATGGCCCGCGAAATGTCTGCGAGAATATAATAAAAATTGCCAAAACAAAAAATGCAAGCAAAAATTGGCAGGCTCTCGTGAGTTGTCGGTCTATTGAATGCGACTTCACGATCCTTGGGCCGGGGCGCACTACAGGCACTGATTATTCCCCCAAGGAAGATTGTGCGCGACCTGTGCGTCGACAGCTTCTGCTTTATTGCAATTTAAACAAGGCATTTGATTTGTGAAGATCCATTATTATTATAATAAAAGTACCTTTGTATATTGTCTTCACTTTGAGTTTATTAAAATTATTTGCATTTCTAGTTTCGACCCAATACACTGGGTCATCATCGGACGCTTAACTAAACTGTGTTTGTTGTAAATGTTTAGTTAAGCATCTGACGATGACCCGGTGTATTGGGTCGAAACTAGAAATGCAAATGATTTTAATAAACTCAAAGTGAAGACAAAATACAAAGGTACTTTTATCATTATATCATTATAATATTTAATCATGTATCAATCGATCATTTGCGAAAAAATAAATAAAAATTTATAGTTCTTAGAGGGATATGCTTCCAATACGGTATATGAGTATTAGCGGATTGAGGAGCTTACAAGATGTGGCTGGCTTAGGTGGTATAGCGTATATAGATTTTTCTATATTCGTTTTTGAGTTTTTGTAGGAAAAAATATGTTTAAAACCCCTTTTTCAATATTTTGCGTATATGAAGAATATTTTTGTGTAATCCGTATCTGCGACGACGACAAACACACGTAACAAGTAAAAATAAAAATATAATTAATAACAACTCAAGATTTTTCCATTTTTTGCATCTCTTAAATGCCACAAGTATTAAAAAATTATAATCTTTTAGCTGAAATAGTCGCAAGTGTCTTCTTATTAGGTCGATAAAATAAGTGTGGTTCAGCTTGTTCTATTGCATTCCGTACGACTAATTTTTTTACTCAAAAATTTACTGATTAAACTCCATTTAAAATATTTTAGATCAAATAAATACTTTTTATGGTCATTTTGAAATTTCAAAATTAATATTAAATAAAAATAGTAAAATGCCTTGCAATCCGCGCAGGAGTCTCGTTCTCGCGAATGCCCCCGTCTTGTGATGGGAAATATGGAAGTCTCCCATAACAGTAGTGTTGCTAAAGTTTTGCGTGTATTTTAATTTAAAACATTAAAATAACTATACTTGATGCTCAACCAATTATGCACTTACCCCACAATCTTAATATTAAATCTTAGTCTTTTGGATATAAAGCTTGTTGCAATTGCATTTTTAATCTTTGATTTACCTGAATCCTTTATTTATCGTTAGCGTTTTTTCTTATCAAACTGTCTGTATTGTTTTTTTTATTATTATTATTATATTATTAATTTTGAATGTTTTTAATACTATAATATAACCTCGATTAAAATAAAAATCTTTTTAACACCCGCCAAGAAAGTATGCGGGCGAGAGCCAACCCTTGCCAAGAGAATCTTTTTTTCGCCCTCAATAAAATGCCTCGCCACTTCTAATAGGACAATTGCGTCGACACAAACAGTTTTCATAAAATCTAAATTTTACGTTTTAAAATTGCGAAACATAATATTTTATTTTCACTAATGACTGAACTGATGTTTTTTAAAACACGTGTTTACGATTATTTTTTTAGTCAAATCCAGTTTTCGCCAGCGACTTATTGCGAAATAAAAATTAAACCCTTCGTTTTACTGCGGGATAATTTGACTGTTTGAAATCCGGTTAAATGCGGTTGGATTCATGTTTGCATCAGTGAATCATCTTTTAAAAATATTGTGAAATCAAGCAGCCCTCCAAATAAGCATCGTGCTTATTTTATTTAATATTCAGCCTAGTTTCCTGTTTGGTACTAGTAAATAACTGGAGCAGCCTAGCAACAACAACTAGATCACTAACAAGTTATAAACCGGTTACTGTTATTAAAATGTAAGGTCTAGTTAACGCCAGTTAATCTAGCCAATAATTGTAATAAACTGAACGTTTAAGCACTCGTGTATTTCAATACGTTTCTTCTGTTAGTAAAGATTGTAATTTTTGGTATAACATCCAACCACTAAGGACAAGTTACTGAGTCAGCTTAGCTTACTAGGAGTATCAAATCTAAGCGCCAGAGCTTTGAAAGGAAAGGATTATATAATAATGCTATTTGGCAGCAGCAATATAAAACTGCGGTGTAGAAGGACCCGGGGACCTACTACACTATTTTCCCCCTAGAAAACCATGAACACTGAGTATATTATATGCTCAGTGAAATGGTCGCCAACCTTTTCTGAGGAGAGGCATTTGATGAAGAATGCTCAGGTACTACGAGCGCAAGTCAGGTCTTTAGACCTTTAGGCAATCTTCTTCTTCTGTTGCTTATCCTCCAGGTTGGTGACCATTTCCTCGAAGTCTCTATCCTGGGTCAGTTTCAGTCTAGATAATAATGGTTGTAAATTCTTTTAATACTTCTCGGCGGCGTCGGCGCAGTCTCCGCGCGATATTACAATTTTGACAATATTGGCAGAGAGTAACATTGTGTAACGTAATTTAATATTATTTGCGATGGTGTTGCCAGGCAGTTAAGGGCTGCATGTTCCCTGTCGCGTCTTGGCCCCGGGGACCCGCGTCGTATTTAATCTCCCACCGAGGCGGACTTCCCCCTCCCGAGGCAATTTTATTTTTTGCATCGGGAAACTTTGAATTTCACGCCAAATTTATTGGGCTGCATCTGCATTATGCGCTGTTTGGTTTATTTTATAAACAATATAAAAAAAACTATAGTTTTGACGTCAAACTTTTGTGTGGTGATGATGATGATGGTCTGTAAATATTTCGTCCACATTTTCTCTAAATATTGTACTTCATCAAATGCAGACCTGGCTGGCATAAAAATTTCTCTTGCGGTGTTCATACGTTGTCTGGTTTCATATACTACTTTTATAGTTATACTAAAAACATTAATGCGTGTCCAATACCCACCCAGCTTACAATTAATTATCGACATCATAGACTGAAAATACTTGATGCAAGCGTCAATACTATGAATTATATAATGATCCACCATGTTATGTAAAAAGCCTTGAGCTAAGTCTGAAATTCATTCAATAAATAAATATGCAACAATACAGTTTTGTTATGGTGAAATAGTATTATGTAATTTTATGTGTTGGCATGAACTATTTTTAGGTATAGTAAACTGATTAAATCAATTTATGTTACAAATGCTGAATGTTAAAAATGTTTTGTTTGCAGGATGATTACCCGAACAGTCCGGAAGGAGGGCAGACGTCGCCGTCCCTACTGCCCCGGTACTTCGCTCCGAGGAATGCCAACCCATTTGCGAGCATGAAGTAAGTTATAATCAATTATAATGGCTGAGATATAACTGCATTTATATATGATATAATCAATCAATATATATGAGCACATGAAGACATTAAATACAAACCTGATTTAATAGTAGGGTTTTTAAAGTATAATAATTCACGATGACTTTAAATGGCACGTGCAAGGTCAGTCTTCCAGCATTAGCATTCCCAAAATTTTGGTTTATACTATATTTTTACTCACCATTACACAATCAACAAAAAATATGACCAACCAAATCAATATTTGGCCTACTAAAAGCAGTTTAGATCCTCTTAATATTGTACATCTGAAATGCTGCAAGTACATACATCAGAGTATGCTTAAAAATATGTTTTGACCCAATTTAAAAGCTATTGGTCCATTTGTACTTCCTGTACTTGGAGAAGGAAAAAATAAATGGGCCCATTTTGTAGAAATTGGCTCATTTCCATGTACTTCCTCGTGCAGGCTTTGACGACCTTTAAAGAATCTTTACTTTAGTAATATTTACGTGACTCTAAAGCATTATTGGTAGTTGATAATTTAAGCGTCAGGTCAGTAAAGGGTCTCTAACGCATCCTTGGTCTGATCTCAATTTATCTAAAAATTCAAAGGTCACTGATCCTGTTTTATTGATAGGGAGCCCAAAAGAATGTTGACTCTGCAATCTTAACAATTTGTAATGTATTACATTTGTCATGTAATAATTTTTATTTCAGTGAGAATAGCAACAATGGCCTTGACAATGTGGCCCAGCACCGTAGCAGCCCAGAGTCGGACTTGAGATCAAACTCTTCTCCGACGTCCAACAATGACCACATATCTGACCTGTTGGTAAGTTTCTTAATTTTTTTGTCAATCATTTTTGGCCAGAGTTTTGATAAAAGTTAAGGGTTTATCAGAGAAACAATTTTTTTTTCTGTTTATATCATGAATTATTCAATTATAAAAGAAAGTTTTTGATTTCAGCAGAATAATGATTCACAAAGGAAATTTATTTTTAAAATATTTTGTACAGTGCTATTAAATTTTCAACTAAATGCAAATTCATATTCCTTCTTCATATATGTACTATAATATCTGCATCCCAAAATATTAATAAAAATTATCCTTTCAGGGGCCAATTAATGGTTATAATGGAGACGACTTTCCTAGAGAGCCTCGTATACATAGAAGTTCATTTTGTAAGTAAAATTTAATTTGACATATTTACATATATCAAAATATATATTTTTAAACAGATTAAATTAAATCCCAATAGTTTATAATGTTGTCCTTGCAGCTTCTGATGATTCAAAATGTAACTGGGCCGGTGTCCTGCCGCCACGCTCCCATCTGGCTCGGGGCTACTCCTCCAAGGTGTTCCTGGGAGGGCTGCCGTGGGACATCAGCGAGGCCACTCTTATCCAAACGTTTCGCAGCTATGGGCCGATACGGTATTGACATTGAATATTATTTTGTAACTATAAATCAAAACATGAAATAAAAATATTATTTTCTTGTTGATTTCAAATCTTACATATTATTAAAAATCTACTCCAAGAAGTAACTTGGATGAAAATGCATGGTATTTTACAAAATATTTAGATGTTTTTCAACATAAGGTGAACTAATCCTTCTATTTTTTTAAATAAAATATTTACTTTTATCTAACAGCATCGAGTGGCCCGGCAAAGAAAACTCCGTGGCACAGCCTAAAGGATTTGTGTATATGGTCTTTGAGTCAGAGAGACAGGTGCGCTCCCTCTTGTCTGCTTCATCATACGACTCTCTGGGGAACTGGTATTACCGGATCTCGTCAAGAAAGATGCGATCCAAGGAGGTATGAATGAATAATATAATAAATCTGTTATCTATGATACATGCTTAAGAACTGACTATTTTTTGTGAAGGTTGTTTTATTTTACTGGGACTATTAAATTAATTAATGAGTACTATTAAGAATTGTAAGGTATATTCATTCAATTCTTAATAGTATCCATAGCATTATCCAATTCTGTATTTTATTGGTAGACATCACCGTTTTACCATCAGGGAATATCTCACTGGTAGTATAACTTTAAAAGATAATCATTTTTTGTTTGTGAATTATGTCTATTTAAAACCTGGATTTGCACCATTTTCACTAAGCGACTTAAATTGTATTAAAAGTAATTACCATTTGAGGTCATATGGTTCCTAGCTTGTAAATTGAATGCATCTTAAACCATATTTTTATTCAGATTCAGATCATTCCTTGGGCACTCGAGGACTCTAACTACGTGAAGAGCTCCTCAGTAAAGCTAGATCCAGCCAGAACCGTATTTGTGGGGGCTCTGCACGGAATGCTGTCCGCCGAAGGACTGGCGCTAATCATGAATGACTTATTCAACGGTGTCGTTTATGCAGGTGATTAAAATAACTATCAAAAAATATTTACAGTTAATATTGAAGTTTTGTATTTAAATAACAAATTCCATTTCAGGTATTGACACCGATAAGCATAAGTACCCCATCGGATCCGGAAGAGTCACATTCAATAACTCTCAATCCTACATGAGAGCAGTCAGCGCTGAATTCGTAGAGATTAAGACTGAGAAGTTCACCAAAAAGGTTACTACTATTTTACTCTTCAATAGTATGGACGTAAAAATCGGTTGAAAGTTACTTTTTTATTCATATTTGATGATGAAATTGTCATTAATTTTTAGATTCAAGTGGACCCTTACCTAGAAGACTCTATGTGCAGCATATGCTATGTCCAGCAAGGGCCTTATTTCTGCAAGGATCCATTGTGTTTCCAGTAAGTTTATTTTTATATAACTTTTATGAATGTAAATATTGTACTTTACTTTAATCATGTGTTTAGTCGGTGTCGCTTTGTCAAGTCTGAGTCATTGAGTAGTCAGCTCATACCGATATTCTATTTTGTGGTCTGCCAAAGTATTAGGCTAATCAATATTCTGTATTAAACTAGCATACCTGTGTATAAGGATATATTCGATTTATAATTTCTGCCATCTTCAATGTGTAGAGTAAAATTCCCAAATGGACTCGTTGGCTGAGTTTAATGACTTAAATCGAATATGTATTTATTTGTTTTGTAATCGATTTCAGGTACTATTGCCGATCCTGCTGGCAAAGGAAGCATTACCGAAAATCTCACAAGCCGCTCATGAGAAACTCTCGGTCCTCCGTGTTTTCGCAATGCGGATATAACAACCACAATGGTCACATAATTCACAACAGTCACATGATCCACAATGGTCAAAATGATCAAAACTGTACTAATGGCTACAATGGCATTCAAAGCCATAATGACAATGGCCAAAATTATTATGACAATTGTGACCGGTATCACAACTGGGAAAATGACAATCACAGTGGTCAGTACATCAACAATGACCGCTATAAATTGAATGTATTGAAGAACCATAATAACGGGTTCCACCATCACGGGAACAACAGCTATAACACCTTACAAAATCAAATGATCTTGAATGGCCAGAACGGCAGGAGCAGCCCACACGGTATTTCTGATCAGTTTTACCACAGTGGGTGCAACCAGTCTATTCCCATTGAGCTCACTTGCAGCAGTCCCAGGAGCAGCTTCCGCTCCAGGAACATTCTCATCACTTCTCCCAGGTTCAAGAAACCTGTCTTCGGCCAGACTTCCAATGTCTGCCAAAATACTAATAAGTATTGAGTGGGCCTTAACTATTATATAAAACTATTGTTCGTTCTCTTCACAATTAATTCACTTGACAATTGAAATAATGATTTTTTTGTTGTTTTTAGATATAATAATCAAAGAGATGATTATTTCATTTACTTATAATTTTTCAGTACATCCAGTACTAAATATTTTTTCTTTTTGTTAAGTAAGCAAGGAATGTTTTTTTTTTACCGTGACAAATGTAAAAGTAAATTTATGTAGACTTTACTTTTGAGCACTCATTTTTTGTTTCAACTTTTGGGAATCCAATCAATTGGAAAAATTCACCCAATCGTAGAAATTTTCTTGAAATGTTATATATACCAAAATATTATAATCTACATTATGTATTAGTTACTTAGTCTTAAAATATTGGGACGCACTATTGTCATTTCTTGAGGTTGAAATCCAAAGACTGAAAGAGCTCAGATAAAATAGTTGTAAGAAATAATTTGACATATTTAAAATTTCTATGTAATTAAAGTAGACAATGTCAATCAATTTCTAGCAATTGTTAGCGACAGGAAAAAACTTGCCACAACTGCATGAATGCATAGCCGAACCTCATCTTAATCAAGAATTTGCCTGTAAATGGATAACTTAACCTAAGCATTTAAACATTTCGCTTTATTTCATAAAAACCACATAGATTTTTCCAAACGATTCGACTGAACAAATTAATAGTTTACTTTTAGTAGGACCATATACCGTTTGACCTTAATTATATGAAAAATTTTACCAATTTTAAAATTGCTTTTGATCAATCAAAATTTTAAATTTAGACAATTTTAATAATACACAAGTTTTATTAATCATAGAAGTGTTTAGGTTTGTTATAACAATGTAATGACAAATAATAGTTCCTAATAAATGTAAGGTTTTAAGACTTAGAATAACATTTGATGTAGCTTGATAAGTGAATCGCTTTCGTAACAATTGTAACTACACACGACTCAAAAGTGTGGAAGAATTCCGAAAAGTTGTAAAATTGTGTATCGGCAAACTTGCTTCTCATAATGGAAAAAAATTCTTTTTCTTATTTTTCTGTACTAATTATACCAAATTGATCTTAATATCAATTGAAAATATTGTAAAACTTCAAAATGCTGAAGTTCCCTTAGTGAATAATCCTATATTGACTTATTCAAAATGCAAAAATACTCTTGAGAAATGTATGAATTACAAATTAATGCTAGTTTTATAAGTATGCCATGAAATCAATTAAAAAAAAAATTAATAAAACAAAAAAATCACAAAAAAACTTACAGCTTCACAAAGCACGAGTAGTATGTATAACTACTGTAAAATCAATTTTATTTTGTTATGAATATCTTTGGCAAATATACCGTACAAGTATATATTTTTTTTGTCTAAAATAAAATTAATTTAAATTTAATTGCCTTTTTTATGCTGAAAAATAACATACCCCATACCAGTAGACCCGATGCATTAATATACGCTAAGACATATCAGTGATGCAATCACTCATCTTATTTTTGATTTCTAGCTTGTTTCATTTTACTGCATCGTCATGAAGCTAAAAACTGTCTTAGTAAAATTCTTATTCTGAAAGCGGCAATCAAAAATATTTTTTACCGCTTTAAGTATCCACATGTTAGAATAAAAGCTAACTGCTCCTGTATCTCACGTCTTGCGTTATGTAATGTTGTTATGCACGAGAGACTTAAAATAACATTTTTATACTGCTTTAAGATTTCCGCTAACGTGAAGTGCGCTCCGCGCTCCGGTCACTGTTGATAAAGCTTCAGGCCATGATTAAAAATATGTAAAATAAGCATTCCATATATTTAATTATTAAATAGGAGTTAATAAAGTAAACGATTCTTTTGGAAAAATTGTTTTATAAATATTTTTTAATGTATGACAGTATGGATTATCAAGGTAACGTATTTTGTGAAAAGAAATCTGCAACTTAAAATTAAGAAATTTATTCAGTGAAAGCACTAGTTTTCAATAATTATTTAATTACATTGCATTGAATATTAAATTATACGCAAGTAGCACAGAGATATACTATTCATCAAAACTCATGCTCATGTCAGATGTGCAGGTGAGATTGAACTCAAGTTTGTCCTCTGCGCCGGCTGTTGATGAAGGCTTCGGTGCTGTTGAGGGTATGTTCAGGTTTGCCGATTCCGGGAATGAAAATTCTGGAAGTCCGTCCTCATCTAGAAAATAATCACAGCATAAAATAAATACTAAAGCAAAATTAAAACTAAACTATAGCTATAAATATCTATCATCCAATGAGTCATAACTATTAAAAAATTATTGGTAGGAAGTACTATTAAAAGTTATTTCAACATTCACATTAGATAATAATTATTCATCACAAGTTTCTTTCTATATGAAATATTACTCTTGAGAAATATGGTACAGCTACTAAAAATTTAAACGTTTACTAGATTTTTCAATTGCAAATTTTATGCAAATGTTAACTTTTAAAAGTATTATCGTCGTATTTATTATTGAAAAATAAAACAAGTTGGATTGGTAAGAAAGTTGTATACTGACCAACAAGAGCCTGTTCCGCTAGCTGGTCGACAAGATAAGTGAGCATTGTTGTGGCAAAGGTGTCATCGGGGCGTCTGGACAGTGAGGAGTGGAAGGAATCCATAGCATTGGTAAGTTTGCCAGTGAGGGCATGACAAAGACCCAGAGCGGCGTATGTGGCGCCGCAGCCTGGCACCAGCGTCAGGGCGCGAGAGTGGAAGGAGATGGCCTCTATGTGCTTGTTATTCTTGCGGCACGCATGACCGAGGTTGTTTAGAAGGGGATGCCAGCGCTCACTTACCATTCCTCGTTCTGATACTGTTACAAAATAAATTATTAAAGCTAAACAAAAAGAAAATAAAGAAAGTCGGTGCTTATTGAACGGTAAATGTGTTGTAAGTTTTTAGCAGCCATTATTATTATGAATGCTATTAAAATAGATAAATATCTGAACATACAATAAGAAATGCGCTGATTATTCATGGATGGTAACTTTTTTTTCCATTTTGTTTCATCTTCTGTGACATTTCTAAATCAAGAGATTTTTGTGGAAATATAATTATAATAATCACACTGATCGACGAACTGAGCTTAAATATGTCTTTCTTTACATTGCGTTGAAAACCTTTTGATTGGAATCATATTTATTTACCTATTTTCTATTTATAATGTTGACTTTAGGAGTAGTCGTTCATATAGCTGGAAATAATCATATGGTAAAAACATTATTGATTCATACTATTAAATAAACATCAACCTTTTTCCACTTGTGCAAGTGCTGATCTCCACAGCTTCTCTGCTTCTTCATACTGCTGACTCTGAAAGGCTACTACTCCCATTTCGTGAGTGACGTGTGGGTCATCTGGCGCCAGAAGTAATGCCTGCTGGAAGAACTTATCAGCCATCTTCACATTGTTGGTGAGCCCGCACTCCAGGCCTATGTACAGAAGTGGAAGGTGGCAGCCGGACATGAGTTGGCTGGCTTTAAAATAAGCAGCCATGGCTTGATCGTGCTCATTGTCTGCAGCGAATGAGTGGCCGTAGGCGAGCCAGGCTGCACCCGTGCCGCGATCTAGGGATGTCGCTTTTGATAAGTACCGTCGGGCAAATTCACTTTTACCTGAAATCAAAATGAGATACAGATTTTTTACATGAATACAAATAAATATTAATACTGTACATTTTTGGTGATAATAAATTTGAGATCTGTGCAATTGTACTTACTGATAATATAGTAATAGCACCCTACAGCAAACCAGGATGTGGCGGATTGTGGATATTTGTCTACAAGTCTATGAGCTAACGAAAACAAAGCTGGGGCTCTCTTCAGTTCTGCTAAGCATGCTGCTCTCAACTCTGCAGCTCTTTCACTGTCGCCTAGAACAATAAAAAAAATGTTGTAGTATATAAAATAATAACAATGAAATCATTGATATTGATGTAAATACATCAATATTTTATCATTATCTTAATATATTATTAAAGACAAACACACTTCAGAGCTGCCAAAAATTTTGTAAAAAATACATAAATATACAC
The DNA here is from genome assembly GCA_022113835.1 of Atopsyche davidsoni. Classification (NCBI taxonomy): domain Eukaryota; kingdom Metazoa; phylum Arthropoda; class Insecta; order Trichoptera; family Hydrobiosidae; genus Atopsyche; species Atopsyche davidsoni. Next base: position 11,035,904 of record JAILWY010000027.1, read on the forward strand.
ACACTACAATATTAACATAGCTGGAATCAAATCAATTAAGTGATAAATGTGTATATCTATTTTATGATTTTACAAATGAAAACTGGTTTAAAATGATTACCTTCTGAGGGGCCTAAAGCTTGTAAACACATTTCAAACTCTCCTCTTCGTAGTAATCTCCTTGCTCGGGTCTCCACGGAGTCGCTGCTATTCTGCAACAGTATTTTTAGAACCTCTTCATTGGACTCTGTTCCAAGAAGATTGGCTAAAGATAATGGTTTGGGCTCCTTTTCTTCACGGCCATATCTGTTCAGTTCATTGCGGTATATTAACTTAAGCAGCGTTACTTCTGATTTGTTGCACTGTGCCTCAAATGGCAAATTTTCTAAAAGCTCTATCTCTGTAAAAAAAGAAAGTTTAATATATAAGCAAAAATAAATTATTTTATATAATTTTGTTAGTTTTAGTACATAAGTATATTAAATATAGGGTATTGCTATTTTAACGATTAAAGTTCCACATGGTTCCTAGGAAAATATAGAAATTTATACACTGCAAAAATAGCACGATAAAACAAAATAAGATTCTTAACGAAAAGGCTACATTTGAAAATGTTCATTTCACTTTTTCAATTATCAAAATAGGTTGTTTAAAAAGCAAAACCATTAACATCCGCACTGATCTGCATGTTTCACCCATATAGGTTTATTGTGAAACCAATATTTTACAGTTCACACACGAAATCACAAAAATAAACAATTTCTTTTTATCCCACGTGTAAAGTAACATTTAAACAATTTTTTTTCTCCAATAAACATAAAAATACATTGTACCATTGTATGGTGTATACAGCTGTGTTAAAAGGTGGCTATCGCATCATAGATCAAATCAGAATATAATAGAAGTGTTATATTACCCTGTTGTGGAGTGAGCATGTGGTGGCGGGTGATGTAGTCCAGAGCCTCGTAGCAGTGCACATCCTTGTGTAGAGCATGAAGGAAACTACTACCCGCTCCTGCACGGCGCTCCAAAGCTCCTAGGATGCGGCCTCTGACTACTGCTACGGCCCCCAGAACTTTCTGGAATTTAATAGTGGATAATCAACCTTTCCTTATCTTTCAATTTGGTTTGGTCTTGAAAAGTTTGTAATTTTGATTGAATTAATATTGATATCTAAAATATGAAAGTATAATCAATATGTATATACATTTTTAGGTGGCTCGCTTATAGTATGAGTGAGATGCTCTGGGTCTACTTCGTCCAGCAGTTGTAGAGCTTCTTGGTATTCTTTAGCCTCCAACATGGCTCTCGCTGCTATATAGTAACACATGAGATGTCTTCTGTGTAAATTCCTGGAAACTACGGCGTGTGTGGCCCTGTGATATTCTCCTTTGTGAAGCATACAGTTGGCCACCGAGTACACTTCTTCATCGCCGTCTCCTCCATTTAGTGACAGTACTTTATCAGCCCAAAATAAGGCCGCAGTCCACATTCCCTGCAAAAATAAAATAAGCAAATGTTCTGAACAGTTCAATAAAGGTTTTAATTCAAATTTTCAATATTATTTTTATTCACCAATTCGGAATACTGCTTCACTAGTGATTTTAACGATTCGTATAAAACCACATTGCCGGCCGCGGCCTTATATTCTATGGAACTTTCAGTCATTCTTATAATTATTGAATATGTACTATTTAATAAGTTATAGTAGCTATGTAACAAATATTGAATAGAATAAACGAGATCTCAAAACTTTAACGCACATATTTTTTGAAAATATAGCTTTGACGTTTAAATGTCATATTTTATTATGATTATGGCTAATAAAAATATTATTTACTGGCTGTTAAAATATTGTTTAGGAAATAAAACAGAACAATGTATAAATTTTATAAAAATCTACGTAAAAATAAAAATATTTTTTTTTAACATAAATTTGATCATATTTCCAGCCGTAAAATATAAATAATACATTTTATTGATGTAATATGGTAACATTAGGTTTTGATAAGTTTTGTATGGTAATGTTGAAAACAAAGATGGTTGATTTTTCACTGTCAATTTCGCGCGTGCCGTTTGGTGTTTAGTAAACGCAAATCATAGGCCCGTTGCTATAACAATATTTTTGAATGTATAAATAACGTACATATTCATCAGTATAAAATAAGGTTGATTTTTAATTCTGATATTAGATGTTAACGATAACAAGCTAATTATTAGGTATATCTACAAACTGGCGTAATAACCATTATTTTCTTGGTTTTTAGCATAATGACTGTGGAAACGGGAGATAAACTAGAAAGAGTGAGGGTGTTTATGGACATATCGTTAGGAGGACTACCTTCTGGGAGGATTGTATTCGAGTTGTATAATGATACCGTACCCAAGACTGCTGAGAATTTTCGGGCTCTTTGCGCCGGTGATGCCGGCTTGGGGGAGACCACAGGGAAACCTCTTACCTACAAGGTAAGCATATCCAATATCTCGGAATACACTCATATAAAAGCATTAAACATGTACAATGCTCAAAAGATATCATAATTACCAAATCGATCATAATTAGGAAAAAGTTTTTCTAGGATATTTTTTAGCGAAAAAATCAAACAAATTCTGATACTATTTTTAATTTTATATTTTATAATTTTATATTTTAACGTTTTATATTTTGGCGTAGTTTTCATTGCTATCTTTCCCAAGTCTTCATTTACACATATATCGCTGGAATGCATCATATGTGATTGATTATTCTTTTATTTTATTTATGTCGTTTTCATGTACCTTGCCAATATTACCACGAGCGGTTTTTATTTTTCCATGATTTTAACTTTATTTTTTGATTTAATAGTAAGATGCGCCAAAAACGTTTACTAAAAAGTACTGGCATAGAATAAGGATTTCTTCTGTCCGTGGTTGTCTTCCCCATACAACTTTTTATCAATCAATAATTGGGTCTTCAGTAATTTTTTTCCTCGTTATTTCTTCTAAAAAACACAAGCAATTAATAAAGCTCAAAACTAGTTTGAACTTTGTTGAATATTTAATATTGGGTGAAAGTAACTGCTAAAGCGGACTCTATAACAAAACTTTCTATTATTTTAAAAAACAAGATAAATTCGGACCAATTAGTTTTAAACATTTAGCAGAAAATCAACTGATCGTTGACCGCTTATTTCGATGGCTATTTATTATATGAATAGCCGATGCTATACCGATTTTAAATGCAAATATTTTTATTACCATAATCTTAAAGTCAAATGAATTATTTGCTACTAACAATATCTAAATCTATTTCCTAGGCAATATTTAAGGCTGGGAAGTATACATACTTGCTTTATACAGTAATAATTCTGAATTTGTGTTTTTTTTCTCTCATGTTTACAGGGTATGGTGTTTCATAGAGTCGTAAAAGATTTTATGATTCAAGGAGGTGATTTTACAAATGCTAACGGCACTGGCGGCGAATCGATATATGGAGGGACCTTTGATGGTAATATAGAAGCATCAAATTCATATATTAAAAATATTATTTAGATAAAATTTCTATCCCTGTAGGGTGATTAGATTTTAATTTTGAATCGCGAGTTTTCTTCAAAACTTATTGACTCCTATAAAAATATTTCTCGTATAAAATATTTTTTTTTTTAAATACTAAACTAGACTGTAAATAAATAAAAATATATAAATTTTGTACAAATACAACCACCATTGGTGTTATGAATTTGACAGCATAGAAAACTTGTTAGTATAGTTAATTTTATTTGATATAAATATTTGATAAAATTTACAATGCGGTCTTCCTGGTGATCAGATTACTAAACTCTCCAAAACATGTTGTGGGTAAAATGATATTAAGGCAAGTCAGGCTTTCGAGCATATTGGCACTACCAACAGCTAAGGTCAGGACTCATTTGAAAATTCAAAACAAAAAGTTATGCTTTCATGTTATTTCAGAGTTTTGTTTTATTTATAGATGAGAACTTTGAAGTCCAACATGATCGGCCATTCTTGTTGTCCATGGCCAACCGTGGAAAAAATACTAACGGATCTCAATTTTTTGTGTGAGTGTACCTGCTGTAATTTTATTTCAATCATAAACCTTCTTAAAATACTAAGATTTTCAAAATATTTAAACATTATGAATAATTCTTGCTGAGGTAATTTTTAGACATAATATTTTTAAAAACTGGCAAGATTTTTTTTTTACAATTGAAGTTGTGCTCTAATTTAAGTTGAATAACCGATATTATAATAGTACTATCTTAAAACAATATCTTCCCGATATTTCAATAATGATTCACTAACTTCTTTGATTTTCCCCATAAGTATTCTAATATCACCAGTCTGATAAACATTCATAAACCATAATTTTCATTGTTTTTCATTGTTTCAAAGATTGCCGATGAATATAATAAAACCTGTCACTACACTGTTTTATCAACTTATGAAATATTTATGATCTGTTTACTATTTTTCCTAAAATCCTGTCGATTCTACATTGATAAATAGTTTTATCAAGCATTCTCAGAAGGAAATCCAAAGATAAAATTAGTTTTTATATTTGATCAATAATAGACTCCATGGATTGATTAATTTGAAATTTCATTGTTCAAATGAAGGGTCAAAGAAATTTGTACTTATGGAAATATATTTCCAATTATTATTGAGATATTCACACTGTTTACTTAATTTTATTTTACTAGGAAGTTTTTAGAAAATTTTACTCGTCCAATAGTAAAATTTGATACATTACCCTATCAGCAGATGTTCCTTGGTCACTCTTCCTTTATTTCACTATCCTCCCCATATACCCAAAGTATATATCTTTTCCCAGTCTCTACTTTGGTTTTCATGTAAGGATTAAAAAAAATGTTCTTATCTTATTTAGAATTCTACTTGAAAATAAATCCACTATATTAAAAAGATAATCACTTCACAATTAAAATCAAATATTAAAAAAAAAAATGCAATTATCCTTGATCCTAGAAATTCATCAGTATATTTAGATTTTGTCGGTATCCTACATTCCTGCTCTGTCCCCGCCCCCTGTATGTTGTCGGAGTGTGCTTGTAAGGAGCGCTGTTTAACATGATGTATGTTGTGTGGTCAGGATGGGCTGTCCCACAACTTGCTGAGCTCCGTTCTTCTCTCAATATCTGTCCTATGTGTTTGTTGTAGTACAACACAGCCGTCGCCTCACCTAGACAAGTAAGTCCAACCTAACTATAACTTGTTCCACTTTATCATAATCTCAAAAAGGATAACATTAAACTTACAAACCATTATCACTCGGCAGTCATCTCAGATATGATATCTCTCTCTTCCAGCCTGCCACCCATCTATCTACTTTTATCGTTTTGTGCAGTTCTAATCAGTTTATAAATTATTTAAAAAAATATATTTATAAGTTATTGTGTTTAAGATAATGAGTAATGGCTTATAATAATCCTTTTGTTTGAAGTTATCCTTGTTTGAGTAGTTTGAATATTACTGTAAATATGTATTGTCAATATGCTTGGTTTTTTGTTTATGCCAATATCTTTATCTCATTTGATGATATGGAGATATAAGAAACAAAATAACTAAAGTCGTTACTAATTATTTTTATTTTAAACTAATAATATTTAGAAATCTCACTGTGCAATCGCTTCATTTCTTGGATACTCTGATACATGTACATATGTTGTGCGAGATTATACTGATATTTTGATATACAAATATGAATCAAATAAACTTTACATTAAATAAAAAACATTACAATTTGAATTGAATTGTATGGGTACAGATTTCAATGGCAAAATGTTCATTCTACTATAGTTCAGTTTTGTAAAAATAATTTATTCATAAATTTTTGGCAATATACTTCAGACATTATTAAATCTCGGCTTAAAATAATTCATTTCTCATTCAAAGTAAAATGATATAAAAAACATTTAAAGTATTTGTCATTTGCAGTGTCCACGTGGTGTTCGGTAACGTTGTGTCCGGCCAAACTCTCGTGAGGCAGCTCGAAGCCCTGCCAGTTGATCGTAACTCTCGTCCTCTTCAGGATGCCGTCGTCTCCAACTGTGGCCAGCTGGTGAAGCTCACTAAAGGTAACAAATTAGTTTAAAAAGTTATCCTATGATTTCTTTAGACATTTTAGTTTGAAAAAGGTGTTGTTTATATTATATATTATGTTATGTTCTTTTCAAGTCATTAATAATTGGCTATCAATTTTCAGTAAAAAAACCTAAAAAACCAAAGAGAGTAGCTTCCTCTGGTAGCGAACACTCGGGCTCATCTGACAATGAAGGAGATAAGAAAAAAGATAAACGCAAGAAGAAGAAAAAAGACAAGAAGTCCAAGAAAATGTAAGAAATATTGATATTTTATATAATGATCACATCATCAGAATTTCTGTCTTCAAATTTTGTACATTTGTAAGTTTCACGAAGTACCATGTCTTACTAATGCTAATAGTGACTACCTTATGCGAGGCCTGGTTACACTCTTTTTTATGCAAGGCCAGATTATTTCCACCTACAGTTTATTGAGATGTAATGAGAAATATACCAATACAAATTTGGTATCCATATGAGGAAGTTACCAAGTATTTTTGACTGATAAAAACAGTTGCCTATATAATATTCTGATAATGAGTATAGTAACCTTGTAAAAATGGTATAATTTTCTTAAGACCTTATTGAAATTGCGATGAGCCAATTTTTTTTTTAATAAACATGCTTCAAGTGTAGTCATTTGTGTTCATATAATAATTGTAGGTGGGATAAAAATTATATGAAAAATAAAACTTAAATGGATATTATTGAGACAGTTTTCAAATGTCATCACAGTTGACTCACATGCTTCTCGTTTTAGGACTGCAAGATGTGGTTCCGTTACTTGTTATATCATATATGTCTAAATTTATACTTAACCATTTTAGCAAAAAAGAAGACCAGGATGCCGAGTCTGATGCATCACCCGAGGATGGCGAGGTGCGAGATTCACACACTCCCACCGAGGGGTTTGAGCATCCGCTGGTCCAGGTGTCCCGGATAGATCCCAAGGAGATTCCGGACGTGCCTAGCAACAAGTTCCTCATGAGGGGTGGCAACAAGGACGAAGATCAGGATGGCCGCAAGGACCGACTCAGGGATGAGGGTAGAGATAGGGACACCAGGGGTAACAGGTTTGAGTGGAATCATATTTTAAATATAATTCTTGTTATATTAAAAAAAAATGCTAGCACATTTTTTTATTTTGTATTGAGTGTCAAATCCCGGGTGAATTTACTCTAGTTGACTTAAAATATTCTGAATATTTTATGCCAAACCAGCTTTTGTGCTTTTAAAGAGAATTTCGCAAACAGAGCTTTTCAATTTAACATAAAAACTTACTGGTTTGATCCTCGAAAGTGGATCCCGAGCCGATAGGGCTTTGCTTAAAGATGATTTGTACTGATATTGCATGTGTAGCTTATGAATGTAATTGAGTACGTACTGATAGTGATGATCTTTTGTCACTCCACTTTATAACTGTGGTGTGTTTACGGGAGATCATCATTATCATAGACAGGTTCAATTTCCAAAATTTATGACATGCTTATAAGGGTGAGAGGAAAGTAAGTAAAAACTTTTTTACTAATGATCTCAAACCAAGTTTTTGTCCAATGATAAATTCAAAAAGTTTCATTGAGACATTGTAAACATACAATACCCTCGTGGTAAAAAATGACGAGTCCTTTGTATATCCATATTAAGTTGCGATATAATGACACAATTGATAGAATTGTTTTCTTGAGTTTTGTCACTTCGGGTTTTGTTAATTGATTATTGACATTTCAGTACCGATACTGAAGTTATTTTTAAGGAATGAATAAGTGTGTCTAAATTTTGGGCTTAAATTAAGCTGAGCTCGTCTCTCCAAATCCTTGTAATGATACCAACTGAGGGGTTCTCAACTTCAAGCCCTCATCAGGATGCTTGTATGATTTAATCGCTTTCCTGACTAGACAGACACCCATATTTGTTTTTGCAGTTGCAGTGAGTATCTTAGGTTCAAATGAGAAATTGTGGCCAGTTACCACTGAGTCTGCTTTATACTAAATAATATATTTATAACCTGACTTAGCATAACACCCGAGTTTATCAACATCTTCCAAAATTTGAGAATTTGTGAAACAAATAATTTTTTTTAATCTTCACATACTCTTAAAGTAATTGACATAATTTGACAATGCGATGTACTCTAAAAGACGTGGCTGGGACCGGGAGGATCGCAGGGACCCGCGCGACCGAGATCTGATGAGAGATCGCGACGGGCGCCGCCCTAGAGAACGACCCAACTACACTCGTAGCGGCCGCATCATCAAAGGCAGGGGAGTTTTTGTAAGTCTTGCTGCTGCCATAAAGCAATTTAAATATTATCTGTCTGAATAGATTACTATAAATCAAAGCAAGAGAGACTAATACTTTTAAAAGCTGAATTTCGCCCTAGATGCGTTTTTTTCTACTATGGTGTATATAGGACCAATTACCTTTGTCATTTACAGCGTTACAGAACCCCATCTCGTAGTCGCTCCCGCAGTGTCACTCCGCCGCACTGGAGGCAAGCTCAGTCTCGCACCATTAAGTTATCTGAATTTGAGGTTTGTATTGCTTTACTTGCGTTTTTCATCTTAGATTATGTTGTAGGTGGATTCGATGTTTCCAGAAACTATCTAGGCTTTTGAAAATATTTATAAAATCTTTGTCTAATTGAATCAATAAATGAAGTTTCTTTTAAATTACAAGAAAACCATGCATGCTAAGATTTTTCTTAAATTATCAATGATTATTATAAATAAAGGTTTTTATTATATAGTATAATAAATGTACAAGTTCATTGTGTTAACAATATTTTTGGTAATCGGTTTGATTTTTTTTTTTCGCTGCGTTGTAAAGATGTTTTTTGAAGATTTTTCCAATCGTTTGATGTTTTATTTGATAACATAAAATATATATTATATTTTTCTTAAAATCAAAACTCTCCTTTCCATGTGTGCTATTATTGCAATTTATTTATATTAATTGAGCATAATTACAGTTGTGATCTAAAGGGTTTATCTTGTGCATTAGAAAAGTTATTTTCAAGCTCGTGGTTGTTGAGTTACTGTTTTTACAGAAAGCTGAGGAAGAACGGTTGAAGCACGAAGACGAAGTAAAACGCAGGGAAGCGGAACGCAAGAAAAGACACGAGGATAGAGAGAAAGAGGACATGGATGCCGAAATTAAAAAGGGTAAAGAAATCAAATGAAATTATTTTCTGAATACCAGTTATTAAAATACACATATTAACCGGTATTATTCTTAGGCGAGGATTCTAGAGACAAGTCGGATACTGCAGTTCTCTCAGAAAAGGAGGAGGGAGAGTGCGACACTACGCAAGATCAGACCACGGATTCAAAAAGTTCGTAAATTGCATACTTAAATTTGAACTTTTCTGAAATTATGCTAAGTATAAATGGATTAATCCATGTTTTCTGCTCCGGTCAATTGGGGTATTTTAGACTACTTATACAGTTGATAGAACCATATGCATTCTCAACAGTTGAGTTAACACTATATTTGGGTCTATAAAAAAATTGTTTCTATCATTCTAGCTCAATCCAATGCCATACTTGACTATAATGCTCTAGACTACGAAGATCAAATGTCTGATGCTGAAACAAAAGGTAATAACTGATATTTAACTCCAGCAATTATAACATTATTAATGTATATTATTTAATATGATTTTGTGTTCAAATTTCTTTTTTTATTTCAGAACCAGATAGTACCTCGCATCAACAAGACTCTCCGCACAAGAATAACAAAGAGAAGAAGAAATCCAAGCATCGTGCTCATTCCAAAGACAAGAAAAATAAGCGCTCTCGACACCACTCGGAAGATGACGGAGATAAAGGCAAAGAGAAGAGACTGACCTCTGAAATTGTTACCAAGGAAATAGAAACGGTTGTTGAGAAGCCTGTTCACAAGTCGCAGTTCATGGCTATGGCTTTTGGGGTGCAGCCAAAATCTAACGATGACCTGCTTCCAGATAATGACTGGTACTTAGCTCCAAACATTCAGGAAGACCGGTGTGGACTGGATACTAGATATCCAAGATTTTGAACCACATTTCCTTTATCTTAAATACTAAACTGAATGATGCTTTTTATTTGAACTTTTAGTTTGAAGAAGGAATATTTTATTTATGAACTTAATCTATCTCATGTTATTACATATATGTATTTAAATTTATTCTTGTAGTATGAAACGATCAAGGAATAATGACCGGAATGAGAACAAAGGATCCTCTAAAGGTTATGACCCTCTCAAGTTGCTGAAGAAGCAAGTTCATATTGATTCTATAGAATTGAAGCAGAAAAGAGAAGATGATGAACTAGAAAAAAAAAAAGAAATGGAAGAGAAAAAGAAAGCTGAGAAATCCAAAGATAGATCCAAAAATGATGACTCAGGGGATAGGGATAGGTAAAGAATTACTAATTATTTAATAACACGTATATATTTTAAATAGTAACAAACTTTATAAAAAAAATTAATATTTCAAAAAATTTAGGAAAAAGTTTTTATCTAAAGACACAGATGACAAAAAATATAGATCAGATAAGAAAGAGAGAAACAGAACTCCCGAAGAGCGCATCTCATATTCTGAGAGAGATACCAAGGAGAAGGACAAGGGATTCAAGGATCTAGAGAAGAACGATAAGAACAAAAAAGATAAAAATGTGGAAGAGAGGTCCAGGCACCGCTCCGTCAGCCGCTCTGGGAAGCACACGCCCGACAGGAAGAGGAGTCGCTCCCGACATGGACGCAGGTCTCGGAGTCGATCCAGAGATCGAAGGCAGAGGTATTGATTGGTTTTACTTAATATTAATTTCATATTTTTGTAGTCAGTAACTTTCACAAGATGAAAAACTAACTCTTATTTCAAGGAGTACAGTTGTTGAATGTATTTTTACACATATCTCACTTTTCAACTTATCAAAATAAATAGAGTAAACTAAGAATCGTCAGCATCTCGGTGTTGTATATGATAGAGCAGTGTATTTTTCATTTTCAAACATTGTACTCGTTTGATTTTAGGAAATCTCGGTCTCGCTCTAGAGGTAATAGAAATCGATCCCGTGACAGATCAGGGTTAGTACATCCACAATATATAGAATTATATCTAGGAGAAAAAGTATTTCTGTTGCATTTCATGTGATATTACAAGTGTTTTCAGAGCAATGGGAATATGATTTTGAATTTACAAAATAAATATATATTTTCATTATTGGAGTACTCTATGATAATGGATGTATTTTTTTTCCAGAAAATTGTCCTTCAAACGTTCTCCCCGCCGTCGCAGATCCCGCAGCTCTCGCAGCCCGGACAGTTCTCCTGAGCGTAGGAAGCGTTCAGGCGATTTTAAGAAGCGTCGAAACTCCTACTCATCTTCCTCCTCTTCTCGAGAAGATTCCAAGGAGAGGGAGCAGAAGCAGAAGGCACTGGAAATTCAAAAGAAATTAAAACGAGCAGAACAGCTGTTGGTGTTAAAGAAGAAAATGGAAATTGAGATTGCGGAGAGCGAGCGCAGACGAAAAGCTGAGGCAGACGTAAATAAATGCTATATAAATTAAATTCAAAATTCAGAATCTAATAAAATTTTAATAATACTTTCGTCGTAATATTAAAAGACAAAATGCTTCAATAGTTCCCAAATACGTTTAGTTTCAGATAACGTCGAGTTTTATTAAATTTAGTTTCTTAATTAAAAAAAGGAATGAATATTGTCCTTAAAACTGTTGCTTTTTTGGGGATATTGAAAATATGTTTATAAGCAAAAAATTATATTTTCTTGGTGAATAGCAGGAAAGTTAGAGATTGTCTGCTGACTGATTAGTGTTTATATAACTTGTGCTGCCATGCTTGACCCAACGATTGCTATTGTTTCAGGCAATGGATACGGAAAAAGGGAAGGAAATTGAAAATGACGGTTTTAACATACCTGGCCGAGACTCCATAAATGTAGTAAAAAAAGGAGAGACCGGTAAGGACAAATAAATTGTATTTTTAATACTAAGAATTGCTGTTACTTGACAATTTACAAAATTGCTTACTTATATACTTTGCAGTTCAAGATTCGTTAAAAATTACAGATATCAGACCACAAAATGTATTAATAAAAGTTGTTACAAAAAAATTTAAGTAGGCAAATAAATTTTTTCAGTCGTATAATATTTTGACTTAACCTTTGTTTTTAGAAAAGAAACCCAAAAAATCTGCTAAAGCAAGGTCTTCTTCTTCATCGTCAAGCTCAAGCGAGGAAGATTCCAAAAAGAAGAAGAAAAAGAAGCGCGATAGTAGTTCCGATTCAGGGAAGAAACAAAAATTAAAAAGTAAAAGTAAGAGATCGTCTTCTTCGGATTGAGTGACTGCATTTATAGAACATAATTATATTTAGATAAAGGGTACGTCAAACAAATCACGCTAACTTGAATGTTATTGTGGTAAAAGTAAATTCTATGAAATTCAATATTTAAAGTTGAATCAAAAATCATATCTCTGTATTGCAGATACAAATACAGTATTCCCTCATTAATGAACCCTGTGATGACCTCTTGATCATTTCTTCTTCAATTTTTTGCATCTCTTGTTCAACATTCTTCCTCATAGCCTGTTCATCATTTTTTTTTATTCAAGTTCTGTGAAGTACTCATTGAAAACGTACTTATGTGGTTTTCGTTTATACCTATGAATTAGATCTATAGTGTATTTCTACATTCCTTGTATTTTCACTTTGAGTCTACTGAAAAGATGGCGAGACTCCGCTGGGCTTGAACATGAGACTTCCGTTGATCTCTTCAGGTGTGTCTCCGTGCATGCCAATTAATTTTTTCGATATTTTAACTGTTCACAAGTCTTTTCTGAAGTCAAATTTAGTAAGCTATCAATATATTTTCACAAACGAAACTGCTTGATGTGAGGTTACTGTGTTTGTTTCTGTTCTTGTGTATTTTCATAGATTTAGTTATACTCATAGTTGACTTACCATCACAAAGATGTGTCAAAATATGTGTTTATTTTCACTATCGAATAGCCATGTTTTTTCAATATTTGTAAAAGTACAATCTTTACTTAATATTTAATGTGTAGGTAACAATTGTACAATTTTAAATAAGTTTATTTGAGAACAAGAAATGTAAAGCTAAATTTAATGTTAAAAAGGTGAATTGACAAACTCAGTAAAAATGAATGGTGTCAATCTGTGTTCATAGTGTAATGCACCATTACTATAGATTTTTATTTTACCAATAATTTCTTATTTATTGGTTATGTCCATTTGCCTCTCTGTCGTTGGTGTAAGCAATTTAATATCGGATTACGATTTCATATTAAGTACATAAGTTTTTAATTAATAATTGCATAGTTGAAAATATAATTAAGTCTTAAATTTTTCACTGTAAGTGTTCAGCCACACTGTGCTCTGACTTCACACTGGCTTCTCCGTTCACTATATCGTCCTAACGCAGTGTAGCTAAAAACAACTGATATCTCGAGCATAAATATAGCCTTGGAAAAGTTATATACTTTGTGAAAAAATACTGCGACAATTAAAATTGTAATAAAACAAACAATATTTCTAAGCTGTTGGGATAAATCTGGACTTTTAATATAAGAATAAATTATTATATGTATTTATCTTATTGTGTGGGAATGATATCCATTTTAGGATTCATTTTTTATATGTTAAGTCTTCCCATGATAGCATTGAATTTACTAGTTTTGCGATGAAATTTAATGTACGGATGGCGCAGTGTGTTGAATTTCATGATATTTGAGATGTTTTCTTATTTAATAAATTTTTTTAGGCAAAATTATCAATATTTCGTCTGTAATCTTTATATTTTTACTCTCTGATTTTTCAATAAACTTTTTTTCTGAATATGGTTTTTTATTTCATTTCAACTGTGAATGACCGCTTCAATGGATGGATATGTCTAACTTCTACGGACCATAAAGAGCTTTTTACCTTTTTTGATATTTTTATTACTTAAAACAAAAATGTTAAATACTGTACTCATATAATAAAATGTGATACATAAAATAATTAGTCCATATCCGTAAAGGCCTACATTTTATTCAATAATATTTTTTCATCATATTATTCACCAATAGATGGCGTTGCTTTTTGTAAATTAGTTTTCAAATGAACTTTTTTACAATTTTCTTTTATAATTCAAAAGTTTCATAATGAATTGACGAATATTATTTTACCGCTTGTACATCGGTCAAAGAGAAGAAAATTTATAAAAAGAGCCTCACAAACAATGACATGATTATTAAATTTGGATATCCATTTGTAAACAATAATTATTTTGAATTATTTAAAAAGTTACGAGTAAAGTGAGCTAATATCGGTTGAACTCTTCACTCGCGCGGTTGACAAGTACGTTTCAACCGGTTATTACAAAATCCCGTGAATATAAACATCGAGTTCTGTTCAAAGTATACTTCGGTCGATGGTGTTGCATCAAAATATCGATTGAAAGTTTTCTATGTTTAATTTAGAAACAATAAAAAAAAAAAATTCACGCAATTTCCGTATTTCTACACTACTCTATCATTCATCGTTCCATACCGGCCGGTACAGGCTAGATATCTCTATCTACAATGCGGCCGTTTCGTTTCGACTCGCGACGGGAACGCGAGTCGAAGAGAGATGGAGAATAAAACGTAGCCAATACGAGTCGAAAGAACGCGGAGGTAACTTTCTTATAAAAGACGAAATAAAGATATATACGCTTCACACTCAGATAAATGAGATAATTATATGTCCTTCCTTGTTGTATACGTCATAACAGAGTCGGATCGCCGGGGGGGTGTGCATGTGTGCGTGCGCCTGTTAATTTGCGCAGTCGGTTGTTGCGCAGTGGTTTTTTAGGAGAGCCGAGCGTAGCGGCGCTGTTCAATGGCAGCGCTCCGCGTCTCGCGTGCGTAGTCGCGGTGCCCGCAGTGTCAGTGCGATACGTTCCGTAGTGACAAACCCTCGAACACTTAAGTTAAAATTGTGTACAAATGGTTAAACATTTATGGCGCTGTTATTGTTTCGACTCGGCATTGTGTTTACAGTAGGATTGCCTCTGGGACCCGCTTCCGGTACGTCGAGTATTTTGCAATGTGTTTTTGTTTTCGGATTCTCGCAATGCGTGTTTGTGTTCATACAACATCTCGCGGAATACCAACATGGCCGTTCGGTGTTATCGGCCCCGGCGTGTTTACGTTTCTGGGGGCGAGATGTGCGAGCGTCGGCCGCCGGAGATCGCGTATTTACCAACGCGCGACCGCCGACGGCCGACAGCGGGCTCCGGCCGCGCGGGCCTCGCGAGCTGACACGAGCTGTCAGACTCCCGGCAATATAGGACAGGGCACTGCATTCCTCCGCATACCTGTGCCCGGCTTCGCCTCGCCTCGGCCCGCCCGGCGGAGAGGCCCGCGCCCCGCACCCGCGCCCGCCCGCTCGGCGTGCTCGGCACGTGGGCCGATTGTCTTCTGCGAGATTTGTTGTGCGTTCACGTTTTCCCTTGCATGTTGGACAGATCGCTTCGGGAGGGACGCGCCGCCGAGAACGCGGCCCGCTTGCGACTGTTTGTTTTTATTATTGTGCCCCAGCATTGACAGCTGATAGCGAGAAAGTTGACTTGAATAATTGCGTAAGAGCGCGGGCGGTCAAACTGACCGCGGCCGGGTGATAAACGCGCCGACGAGTCGCCCCCGGAGAGAAAACAATCAATGTGACATTGACATCCGTCCATCGCTGACCGTGTGCAGTAGCTGCCGATTGACTCTGAAACTCCTGGCAATGACTTCGGGGGCTCCTCCGCGCGTGTTATTTTCGTGTTGCATCGCCCCCCCCGAGAATGCGATTCCTCCCCCGCGCGAGGAAGATGACGAAGCCGCGGTGCGAAAAATTAAAAGATCGCATCCGCTCGATTCGCCCGCGACTCGACGCGGTCGCGGCGGGCGAATGCAATTTTTATCTCCCGATGATGAATCGAAATACTCGAGCGAAGCGCTATTGAATATTGTCAGTTAGCAGGCCGGTTTGCGCTGGCTGCGCTCCCGTTTCCTCCGATCCGATACCGTTGCGAAATAATTGAATTTTTCCGCCTCGGGGCCCCGCGGCCGGCGCTCGAGATCCGCGAAGATTGTCCTGCTCGAATAAATCAATTCACTTTGCATACCGGACCTGCCGCTCCCCGACACTATCGGACGCTATTCCCAGAAAATTATTTACGAGCGAGATGCCCACAAAATACTCCACATTCTTTGATTAACATTAAATTAGACGCTCGGGCCCAGGGGGATACTCGGACTCGGCATGTAAATCGTCTATAATAACTGTTCTGTATGTCGTGTATGGTAAAAAATAACATATCACTAATAGACGATTGCATACCTGGAGGAGAGCGGTTTCATTTAAGTTTTGAATATAATTATTTATTTAATTAAACTTACAATTTGGGCCACCGCGACGTACCGCATGTCTTTTTGAAAGCCACACTTGAGATGACTTTTATATAAAAGTACGTATGAACTTATATTTGTGTGATGCACCTCTTTAATTTTTATAAGTTCCTGCGTACTTTTGTATCGAAGCTTATGTGGAAACAGAATTGAAGAATGGTATTATCTACCATTGGCATAGCCTCCAGAAGACGCACCGTATTTGAGTAGATTTCATTTTAGCGTGTTACATCCGAAAGGTATGGGACTAAATACTATCTGCGATATTGTAATTAATTTAGTCTATTGTTCGTGTTTACGTGCCCGGCTTCAATAAGCGGTCGTGATTCTCGAGCCACTTATCCGAGTAGGCCCCCAGAACTCTTCACAATCGGAGCAACGCGAAACGAGCGAACTTCCTAGCAGGGAAACTTTTTGATTTACAAAAATCCAAATATCAAAAAGCACTACAACCCCGGGGACGCCAGGAAATATGACGCTCAAACTTTTCAGATCTTTTTATTTATTTTTTGTTCCTCGACCGCCGTCCCCACCAGGACGGACGAGTCGGAAAGTTTCTCGCCGTCGAGGAAATGCCGATTTTCTGGCGGCAAAGGCTCGATTGTCAATAATCACGATTTATTCACGTGATAAGTAAAGTGACCCGATAAAGTTTTGCCACCCCCTCGCGGAGGCTGCGGGGGGGTGATTTCAATTGTTTTTGTGTTCGCCGCCTCGAAGAGAAAATTATATGTCAATAATTTCTTTCGTCGGTTCTCGGGAGATTTATTATGTATAAAAGTAGAAACCCCCCCCCTTTTTTTTTGGGGGTTTCGTAGTACGAAACCAGACTAAACCGCGAAACCAAAAACTCGGTTATTTCGTGAATCATTACAAATGAAACAACTTTTTTTTGTTAACATGTAATATAATCTATAGTATAGTATGAACTTACCGATAGCCTCTGTTTTCTCTTATATATTATTTAATTTTTTTTTATATTTCAGAAACGCGACGTGGAAATCATCACTTATAATTCATACGTAGGTTCATTCAGTGAACTTTACGTTTATAATATTTCAATGTAAAACGTTTGATATATTCATTTTTATGATTATTTTTTTGAATATCATAAATATTGAAAGATTTCTCTTCTCTCACGAAGATGCGAATGCGATGCGATTGTACTCCTCCCAAAACGCAGATTTTTACCAAGCTAAGATGTCGCGTCGCCGCTCAGGATCCCTCGGTAGACTCGACTCGGCCGAATTTTATTTATAAACCCCCCCCAAAGAAGTCCATCGTTTATTTTTGCGCTTTAATGTCGCCATACAATAAGTGCCAAAACGTATCTCAAATGACGCGAACGTAAAACGCGAAGAGGTTCTATTTGTGTTGGAACGAGTTCGGGTTTATTTAGGGCCTGGACAATTGAGCGTTGCGGGCCGCGCACTGGACGGGTGGATGCTGAGCCGGCCGTTGATTCAATCCGGCCGACCGGTCGGCGAGAGGAGCGTCTCACTTGCCCGGCACACTCAAGCGTATCAGAAAAAAAGCTTAGGCTTAATTTATTCTTCAGCTCTGTGCTGCGTTATATTGCGATTTCTCGTACGATCACTCCCGGTACTGTCGAGTCGATTCGAGCGCACCACTCCGAGAGCTATCGGGTTGGCATCCTGGAGCGAACGCGTTGCTTCACTACCCAATATTACCCTAAATTCAACCCATATGTCATCTTCTTCGTCAAGTGCTTCTCCTCAGAGGAGGTTGGCGACCATTTCACTGAATTCATGTTGAGCCAGTGTTCATGGTTAGTGCTTCTACACCGCAGTTTTGTATGAATGCAAAAGTCTGCGTATTGCTGTTGCCCAATACCATTATTATAAATTCTTTCCTTACTAAGCTCTGGCGTTTAGATCTGATACAATATCATGAGCCCCCTCACCTCGACAAGGTACTTCCAGAGCACATCCCTCCACAATCATTCCAAGTCCACTACTCCATTACCGATCCTTTACGCACGCTCAGGTTTTCTAAAGCAATTAGTTTCAATGGAATCGAACTGTTTCTTCAAGCTTCAATATTATTCCATATTTCATATCTTTCCTGCAAATATATGCACCTTATGAAGGCACGCAATGTTGCTACCGCTTTTGATCTACACATGATTTGAAGCTTCCTCATAACTTCATGTAAGTAACCCTCGATTTGATTCTCGAGTCTCCTTCGCCACACACGTCCTAAAAATATCCAGTCGTGGCTAAAATAGACGCGGGTGGACCTCAAAGGATCTCAGAGGGGTCCGTGCAATATTTGGTTCTAAAGGGTTTTTTTTTTATTTTACAACCTCAACGCTTGAAGAGCTGTTGAATCACAAATTACAGGTCCGTCCCCATTCGATTATATCTGGGCCAGCTCCAGGCAGGCTGCAAATGCGGGGGAAGTTCTCAGATCTACTTTCAGCGATACTAAAATTATATTATCCCACACAGTTTAGTAAACCAAGCTGGAGTAATAACGTATTACTAGAAAACTACAAAAATATACAATATACACATCCTTATTGTATGCCGCCTCGTTGTTTTGTGGTTAGTAGTTTTGCTATCCTACCGCAATAATCTGGGATATAATTCGGGTGGAGTGATTAGTTTTTTTTCAATCCTGCAATAAAAACAAGTTTTAAATTATTTTAATTTTTTTTTCAATTCTTCCTGTAAAAACCTGCGAGTATATCTTGCGATTTCCTTGCATACAACAAGGTAAACGGAAGATGCTATTGCCCTGTAATCGAACTGCATGCTTCTCGACGTCTTCCCTCATATATCATCTTAGTTCGTATGTCTTATAGGAGAGATGTACATATTTGAGTCACACTCAAGAGTTCCGTCAATCACGACTTCGTTATTTATTTATTATGGAAGTGGACGAGCGCGGCTCCGTTCGGGATGTATTTTTACAGTACACTGTCCCGGAGTATTCCTTACTGCATCCGTATTGCCATAGCAGCATATTTCCATAGCAGCATGTCGCCAGTCGGAAGGAGAAACTAAAACCCCATCGTGGTACAGTGTTTAGGGTCTACCACAGATGTTTTCCGATAGTAAACGAATGTCATGGTTTTCATAATTTCTTTGCGTACCTTACAAGCAATCGCTTTTTAAACTACTCGTGTACTTTTTTTTGCTTTTGATTTTCTTGGAAACCTCAGCTTATTCGATTTGGTTATAAACCTGTTAACCAGCAGGTATGACCAGTGCGACGTGATATCTTCAAATATGACATTTATTATAAGCATTCCTTTATTTTTTATATAAATGATAAGGGTAACTTTGTATTCTTTCTTCGCTTTGAACCAGTTTTGTTCTGCATCTGATGATGACCGAAACTATTCGAAACTAGTCATGCAAAAACTATTATATACTCAAAGTGAAGAAAGAATACAAAGTTACCCTTATCATTTATATAAAAAAATGGATCTTCACCAATCAAATGCCTTGTCCCTCAACAAGAATAAGCATTCCTGTTTCATAAATTATCAATTAGAATTAACGCTAAAAACATTTGAGTAAATGTCACCATGAAGATAATCATGAACTCGCCGATTTATGGCACCATGACTGTCGTGATTTCTCGTCGTTTATAATATTCTCGCTTGTGGTGTAAAGTACCTCGCGGAAAAAGGGTTAGTCCTGCGTACAACCTGTTGCCAATGAAAAGGTGGATATTTTTCTTTAGTTGTTTTGCTATTAATTTATTTTCTTCCACTCTTCATTTCTGAAAGCTACAATCTTATCACTCTACTTTCTAAGCGAATTATTATTGACTTGTTTTCGTTTTCTTGTCCATTCCCGTTGTTATGTTTTTGTCATGTGTTGATATTGTGAGAATTGCTCGTTCTCTTGCGATTAGCCTGGCATCTGGTCCTTCAGGTTAGGTTAGGTTGAGTGTATAAACGCCGCCTGACTGTTGCCCGCCTCGTCTTCTCCGATTCGGGAAATAAACCCAAAACGTGATCGGTGAGTTTATTTTTCCGGGTCAATGTTTTTATTATTGATAACACGTTTCGGTTTCTTGTGTTTCAGTCATCTTCAATGACAAGTTCGCCAATTTCAAAGGATTCATCGTTTTGGTTGTAAAGCCGCGCTCGATTTTTTATTACTTTTATAACATTTCGGTTCAATGAAACCATTTTCAAACTGAAAACGGATTCAGTACCGGCGCCAAAACGTCGGATTAATGTTAAAAACCTGATGCGTCCTAATACCCAAGAAAATAAATTCACAAACAAATGCTGCTTAAACCTGATAATATGCAAGTATTCAGACTAAAGGCTATTTTTAATTCTTAATGATTGATTTGTTTATTTTTCATGACATTACTGATGCAATAATGTTTCATGTGCATCTGATAATTTTTTTAATGATCAATAATCTATTAAAAGTGCTAAAATATGATTTTATTCAAATGAAGCTTAATTGACTTGTAAAAAAATATTAATAGTATAATAATATATAGATTTTAATCAGACTGGGTGTGCCCATATTTTTGCAAAACACAGTAAAAGTTTTTGACGAGTCATAACGGAAAATGATAATACATAAAATCACC
Source organism: Atopsyche davidsoni (assembly GCA_022113835.1). Taxonomy (NCBI): domain Eukaryota; kingdom Metazoa; phylum Arthropoda; class Insecta; order Trichoptera; family Hydrobiosidae; genus Atopsyche; species Atopsyche davidsoni. The sequence continues at coordinate 11,057,002 of JAILWY010000027.1, forward strand.
CAATTATTTAGTAAATTATTTTCTCTTCATGTTATTTGAGTTTAGATGTATCTAGGCAGTGGAATAATATATATATATAAATTCTCTTTATACTGAAATATAAACTCTGAAAATAATACATCATACTATAGTTTGTTTTAATTGAGCAATAATAGTCGGTTCCTCGATCAGATTATCTGAGTTTGGAGTTGTACAAAAACATGTACAAGTATGAGTAGGTACTACTTTGTTTTTTTCAATTTATTTTTTAAACGCGCGTTGTAGTTTGATTCAAATGTTTTTTTTTTTTTTTGCCAACGATTTGATTTTTCTCGCTTAAACTATACGCAATTATGAGATCCTGCGTTTGTCGTTCATCGTTACCCGTGGAAGCGCTACCCTCGAAGGCTGCGTCGACCGAGCGGCAACGCGGCCGGGCGGGCAGTATTAATAGACCGTAGTACGAGGAAATTTGTCGGTCATTGTATTAACGTCCGAAATCGTTTTGGGTCACTGTTCCCGCGGCCTTGGCGGGCCGGTCTTCACAAATAATAACATACAACTCGTTACGCGCACTCGCGAGGACTCGGGACCTGTTTGGGCGCGCGCCTACGCAGCGGGCTTCTGCCGCCGAGCAACGGTGGAGTTACCTCAGCGGAATGTTGACGACATGTCGGGCACTCGCTATTATGAACATATGTGCAAAACCTGCAGCTGCCGAGTGTCGTTGGATCCTGGTCCCATCGCCCGCTACGCCCTTGCGCCTTCTGGTAGCTTAGACTGATGCAACCTCTTATGACCAAAGACGTAGAAAACCTGCAGCTGCCGAGTGTCGTTGGATCCTGATCCCATCGCCCGCTACGCCCTTGCGCCTTCTGGTAGTTTAGACCGATGCCACCTCTTATGACCAAAGACGTAGAGCAGTGGTCCCCAACCCTATGCCCGCGGGCACCATGGCGCCCGCCGACCGTTTTACGTGTGCCCGCCGCTCTGCGACCGCGATAAAAAGATCTCTAAGTTTACAATAAAATGTTATGAAAACAATATTTATTTAGTAATTAAATAGAGAAATATAAGCAAAAACAATTATATTGTCATAATTTCAAAATATTATTTATTTAAAAAAAATTAATGGTGCCCGCCGCCCGACCGGCATCCTAAAATGTGCTCTTGGGTGCAAAAGGGTTGGGGACCTCGGACGTAGAGCATGGGTGGCCAAACCGAGCATATGTTAACATTTTTTCAACTCGTATGGCACCCAATTTCCTTGCTTCTGAATGATGAATCCCAATGGTTTTGGGCTCTTCTTGTGTTTGACACGAGTCTTCCAATTCTTCCTCTTCAAACCTTTTCGGCTATCCAATCCGTTTTTGTCTTCGATGTCAAAATCGCCACTTTTAAAGCGTCGAAACCTCCCAAAACGCTGTGCTTTCGCAAGAACATGTTCGCCATACAATACCACGAGCAAACGATGACTTTCGGCAATAGTTTTCTTAGCAAAAAAGTGACTCAGCAAAATACTTTTTTTTCGCCATATTTAAAAATTTTCCATGATTGAAAAAAATATGATGCGCACAAGCAAATCAAACACTGTTGACTGATTTTGACAGCTTATGAATAGAGCTTCAAAATGATACGTATATCAATGATTTGCTACAGCGCATACACATGTGTTGGTATCTAGTGTCAAATTCCGGTTTTTAAGTTATATACCTATTGTACTGTAAATCTTATTTCCTTAAATTTGGCCCGGCAGCTGAAAAGCGTTGGCCACCCATGACGTAGAGGTTCTCTGTCGGTCTCTGCAGTCTCGTTTCTCTGAGAATTTAAAATACTATTACAACGCGTCAGCCTCGTATTAATTTTACTCGCGGAAAAGCTCTCGCAGCGGATGCGAGCGAATCCTAAAATGCAAGAGAAGGGGATTCAGGTCTGGCGGGTCCAATTTATCAATTTCACCAAGATCGCGCGACGCCATTTTCGTCCACCTCAAGATCGAATGGTGATTTGAATTTTATGCGTAGACGGTTCTAGTTTACGAATACAGCATTGTCATATCCTCGATAACTTGTTAATCGCCTGCGAGTTCGGCTCCCCCCCCCCCCGCTCGTTGTTTTTTTTTTTTTTTTTTTCTTCTCCAAAACCTGCGACCACAAGTGTGTTGATGCCGAGAACCTGGGCCGGGGAGCGCGTAGACGCACGCCGAACTCGCTGCCTTTTTGCGACCGCAGAATTAAACTCGCTCGCCGGAGCGGTTTGGATTCTAGCAATAGCTTGGCAGCCTTCCCTTTCGATTCTGAGAATCACCTGAGAGGCACCGGCGGCGCTAACACAAGAGCCCGAGACTCTAAATTTCGCTTAAATTCGAGTCGAGTGCGCTCGGCTCTATCGATAGTTGGACAGACTTCCCCTTCGATTCCCGGAAGCTGGCTGGCCCTTACTTGGTAACCCGGTGCAGGTATTCAAAGTATTTTTTTCCAACGTGTTTCTCATCGAAACTTCTGCAAGACCAATAAAATTATTTGAATTGATTTTTTGTACATTTCTTATTAATTTACTTTTCTTTGTAGTGATTTCAATATCTTTTGTAAGCTGCTTGTACCATTTTTTAAGTCAAGAATTGCTTTCTTGCCTCAAAGTAGTAGTTATCAACATAAAAAGATATCTCATGATATATTTACTTTCTGTAGGGGTTTATTTTGTAGCGCTTTCTAACTTTAAAACTTAAGTGCCCCAAATATAAGGATCGGTTTACATTGACGTTTTAATAAATTTGCATTTTTCCCAGCATTTAAATGTGTATATGAAGCTTCTGTCCAACTTCAATTATATGTTTAAAAAGTAATATAATCTACATTGTATTATTCAAATTTTTAGATAAAAATCTCGGAGCTATCGGTATGTGTGTTGGAATAGTAATCGCAGGTATTTTATTAGCGCGATTACAGTAGAAGTCACGACATGGAGCCGCAGCCTCGCGCAACATCCTCTAACCCGACCGCCTCGCCCGGCGAAGGCTTCATCGGAACCGCTGCGTGTATTACGCACGCAGCAACAAATCGCGACAGCAAATAACAACAAACAAGGTTTTATGCCAATTTTTCATTTATTAGTGTTCGGTTGTCAGTTGTGTCGCGACGCGTGTAAAGGCCTTCAGCCGCCGGGCGCCAGAGTCGCGCGATATTATTCCATGTCCGATGGCCGGCGGATTCCTAAGGCGATTATCTTCTCTCTTCGTCGCGACTTCTTGTCGAATATGTGATGGCAGTCAATTGGCCAGGAGACCCTTCAGGAGTTTCTCCATATTGTCCAAAGAAGCCTTCGGAAAGTGAAAGCGCTCACAATCAAAAATGTTTGATTTTGAAAAATCATACTTCTTGTTCCTATTTGATTATTCTATGTTTAATCTGTACTGTTTCGAATTTTTTTTGTTGATCATATGACTTTATTGAAGTTGACCCTAAATAACGCAGCAATGATAATAAAAAAATGTAAGCATGGGATTAATTTAAAATCGTTGAACTGTATTTTATGTTTGTATGAAGAAGCACGTGTAAACGTGGCATTAAGAATGAGAATGCACATAAATTTGCATATAAATAATTCCTCATTTAATATTTAATTTTAAATTGTTCTCAATCAATAAGTTTATATATTTATTATGCATTATTACCTGACATCATCATTCTGCACCTTCAATAACTATTAAAAGTAACATGTAAAATTATTGCTACACGTGTAATATTATTTAAAAATATGTAATCAATTATTTATGAACGCGACTGGTTTTAAACATTGTCCAGAAGATATTTAAAAAATACAATATTACTTTGACAGGAATAAAATGCTAATAGGTAACATTTAAGTGATTTTCTACGATCTAGGGCCATAAACCCAGTTTATAAATATTATGGATTTTTAATTTTCCAAAACCTTTACTTGCACTTTTTTCACATTTCGTTACGCTTCTATTTATTGATTTGCTCATTGACCACGATGTCTGGAATTCAAACCCGGATAAAGCAATCTATGAAAGCCATTAAAATTATAAATTGTCTTTATAAAAGTAAACATAATATATCGTCACATTATTAGCATGAATGTGATATATAATATAATTCATCTGGTGGCGTCATAATATCTGCAATTATTACATTTAATGTTTTTTTTTATCCAACTACTCATCTACCAACCTGCTAGTCATGCATGGTAGATTAAAACTGTCGTACGTCAAGCCTAGGTCAAAACTGACTCGATCATCCAGCAGTGGATATAAAACAACTGATTCCATTACACATTCACAAAATATTTAGAATTTAATTTTGGACTGTGACAGCAATAAACATATATTTATTAATAAAAATTTCGTTTTATAAAAACGAGACAAATTAAAAAAGTTTGAAGCCCAAGAATGGAAATCGGATTATTTTCCAATATATTCGGAGTAGCATTGTATTTCCACTCGAAAATTTCGTATTTTTGATAGACAGCTATGCTTTGTAACTGGTAACAAATTTAAATATTATAATAATACTACGAAAAAATATATATCAAATATCATGAGTTTTTTTTTCTTTCTTAAATCACAGTTAATGTTCAATTTATAAAGTACGTTTATTCACTTATTTTTTTTAGCAAAAACTCCCGCCTACAAATTACAGGTGCTGTGTTTGCCAAAAAAGAAGCTTGCTTTTTTAGTCGTGTGACTCAGTTCACAGCTGTGGAGTTTCGGGGAGGTAAATACCCTTCCAAGGACCCATCCCTCTTGGCAAAGGCCGGCCTGAAGTTGACCTTTGGGGGTGAATGTCAGCCTTCGATATCAGCTCGAATCGGCGCGTCTTTATTATCTAAATCAGTTTGCTTCCAACTTTTCGCAGTGTAGTATTTGGAAATGCGAACAATCACACAGAGAGAGTACTGTCATAAATATATTTTTTCTGTTGGGTGTTTTCTAAAAGTGTTTTTAATTTAGAATAAAATCAACGCTGTTAGAATCGAGATGTGCATCGTTTTTATTTAACCAATGAGCGTTCGTGAATTTTTGAGTCTATTGGGGTTATCGTACTTTGATTACCAACCACGGAGTCCCGGGTTTGAATTTGAAAAGATAAGTTTAGTCTATTATAGAGTTGAGTGGCTAATAAACTCCCTGGATTAAGGCTCTCAGCACATTCAAACCCTTGTCATACTTGAAGTTGTATAATTTTTACAGCTAGTCATGTCGAAAATGCCAATTTAATTTGATCGGCCGCACGGTGATGCCATCCGCTTAGGGTCAGACATTCCTGGACGCGGTCTCATGGAAGCGGCGACGGCCAGCCCGGGCAAGGAAATGGAAACGAAACAACCGATACCCGCGAATTAGAGGCGACCTGACCGGACGCCCAAAACGTTCATTATCTGAGAACGGAATACCAATGAAGACGCCCGAAAACAATTTAGTCCCACTGCCGCCGAGTGGTTAGAGCAGCTGAACTCTAACCGAGAGTTCACCGGTTCTAGCTATAATTGATGGAGCTACGCTGTGATTTAATACAATGAATTTGATATGATACTGAAATCTTCAGGTATCACAAGAATGGCGGCAACACTTTTTTGTGGTGTTTTGACTATATACTGTCCGCATTTGCAAATCGGTTGCTGTGTTGTGTGTAAGAAGCTATTTCGTGTCATGGATGCGCGTGAAATTAGTGGATGACAGTTGGCCACACCTTGGCGCATTTTCTAACCTTACCTGTAATCTCATTTATAACGGAGCATTCGTTTGATGAAACGAATATTTTATAATTGAATAATAAATCGACGTGTCTGCCCCGAAAATGCACACACACTTGAGCAAGTCTCCTCACCTGTACTTTCACTGTTAAATTTTTTTGGCATCGCTCTGTGGTTTTCGCTCCGAATTTTTTTATTCGGTAAAAACAATCCACTGTGGGAAGCATGGAAAAGCTACCCTCATTATTGCTCTCCTCCTGTCCTGAATAAAATAGTTACTCGATTTGTGGCAAATACGCGGAAGAATGGAAAAACACGTTTATCAGAGCTCCTAACGTCGTTAAACGATCTGCCGGCGGAGTAGCGCCGCGTGTGGAATTGTGGTGTTCTCGTCGCCGTCTCCCACACGTTCTCTCAGCACATTTCGATAAACATTTGCCGGATTTCTTTAAGGACTCTTAAGGCACTCGGGCTCGATCCTCGTGGTTCGGAAAATAGGATAGCAAAGATACGAGTAAACAAGAAACAACACTGGCTTCTCGCGCGAAAATAGCGATGTCACAGACTGGTGGTTGGGCAGGAATCGATAAACTTAGAAATATCAGAATTTTTAATGATATCAAATAATTTTAGAATTTCTATTTAGTATAAAAAAAATACGACTTTACATATCTCAGTTAAGTTAGAAGAACTTCGTTATATATATATATTTATAGACGGAAAAATAAATATTATAAATCTGTATGTCGAATCTGTTTTTCCTTGTCATATTTTTTTATTTATTGAGTCTTTCGTTTCATCAAATATATTCTGCTCAATATGAAAATGATAAATATTTTTTTTAGTTGAAATATTATTTGCCGAGAAAATGTTTTTGATCCAATTTTACGGTAAATTATCTTTCGAAAATGTACAATTCACCTGAAGTCTAGATCAATCCTCTGGACTTGACAGCCGGACAGATCGAGAGATGAGATGTAACCAATCAGATACGGCATGTTATTTTGGTCCTTGAATTAGTTGACCACCAACCTTACCTACAACTTGATGATGCCATCTTCCTGTATTAAATAGAAGTTTCTACCTGCTAACTTAAGGCTTCGCTCGCAATATCATTTTATCCGTATCTTTAAATGAATGTATTGATTGGGTTGTTGGCTTAGTGGTTGGGATCGCGAGTCTTGTGGCGATCCCCTTTCTTAGAGGTGAATTCTCAACTGGTAATTGGATATATGCTGTAAGATGTTCAGTTTACATTAATCTTTTGTAAATACGTCGTTATCCATTTAAGAAAACGGGTTAAATTAGGTTACAGTGGAGTGTATTGGGCGGGGACCTTAGGGTTTTCACAGAAATTGCGCTACAGTTGAAGCACACATAAAGTAATGAGAAAAAAGCTAATTTTTCAAGTTCTGACTTAATCTTTATGCCTGATATACTTATTTAGTTTTTAAATTAGTTTAAACATTTTTCTATTCTATGCTCAACTCTGTTTTTCCTGTCTACGTTCACTTCTCGTTTCTTTTACAAAATCGAAAACCCACGCGAAGTATATATATGCTAATATATATTTTTGGAAATAATTTATCCACGGAGTTATTGTAACATATACAAAAGTGGGTACTTACCAAACTATGTATGCATATATTCAGCTTTTATACTATCGAGTTCTTATTTACAAATAAATCTTGCCGAGATAATAAATGTACATATCTTGTATTGAATAAAAATAATCTAGAGTTACCTCAGCCGCGCGTAGGCACCACAATGGGCGCTTTCTGGGGCCTGTAACTTTTCTATTGAAAAGCAAAGACTGTCTGCCGACGTGGAAACGCCGTACAAAAACCGAGACCAGACAGCTGCTACCTGATTCCATAAATACATTTATCACTTACCTACATTTGAGACTAGTGATGTGTGGCGAAATATACCAGGAACAGCTCGTAGCTGCTAAAAAAGAACATGCTGTGAATTGTCGAATTTAAGTTATTTTTTGTAGCCAAAGCCAGGCGTAGGTGGCTAACAAGTATTAATATATATTTTTTTCACAGCAAAACAAAGTAAACCCACCTCTCTTATGGCTATTTTACAGCTTCGCCGCGTTCCAATAAGGTTCGATATAGATATTTGCTATTTTACACACACCTATATGCTATTGAACAAGGATGAAGTTATGAGCGTGTCAGTGCAAAAAACCTGCCAAAACGTATATTTTTTTCAATGCGGCACGCTTCTTTGAAAATTTGTAATTATTTATTGATGTATAATATCACTGTGTAGGCTCCGACAGCGTTACTTTTCGACTGCGGGAACCGTGTTTCACAGTCTTATAAATTTTTATTAGTTACTTACGTGAAAATACTCTGTTGAAGAATTCATCAGTCTGTCGTTGTTCCATCCTTGGCTCAGCTACTTTGAGCTTATCTAAATCGGTAAAGCGACAGTCGCGAATGCTCCTAAAGTTTGTGGTCCATCTGCGATGACCGATTACCTGTTCAAGTCAATATTTCCCCTTTAATTTTAAATTTGTATTTACGTATGTTAATTGATACATCTCACGCAAATTGCAACAACATAAAATAATATAGTTATAGTAAAAATATATGAATAGGCAGTTTCGTTTTTTTTAATAATCTTATTGTCGGTTAGAATTCAGCAATTTCTTTCTCGGTACATACCAGTTTTTCGTCCCACCTCTACCGGACATGTAAATAAGGGAGTTTTTTTTTTAAAAATCTCTTTTTACAGTTTGAAAACTCACCCCATTGCAAATATCCTTTGAAACCCGTTCTTTGCATCTTAATTTATTGAATCGTGCTGGAGTACCCGCAATACTTGCAGACGTATTCTAAATTTTGATTTATACTTTTTCAAAGTAACGATTGTGAATTTGCGTCGAGGATTAATGCGAAGTACAACACGGTGTGTCTTTTAAATGGTTTCACATTCAATATTCACGGAGCAGTCTGCGCTCCGGCGACCGGTATAAAATATGTAAGAATCCGTCAGTCAAAAGCTCTCAGCCTGGACCGGTGCAGCGTCGAGCTGAGGTTTCTAGAGTGGCACAATATTATTATTCATTCATGTTGTAGATCTTGGGAATTGGATCACATTACACTTCTTCAGTGCTCGGAATATTATTAAAGGGTCTAAATATTTAAAAAAATGAAAGTAAGGCCTGCTGTTAAATTTTGTTAAGTTCAGCTAATTATGTATTTATTCAGCTATCAAATCGTAGTACAATAATATTAGTTCGTTCAGTTTAATGGTTGCACAGTGGTTTTTTGAGCGCGGCTTCGTCGATTCGATCTCGTCTTCACTATGAGGTTCAAAGCGAAATGCCCGGTTTGTACAAAATATTTGTGTGTTTTGAGTGGTATTTTATGAATTGTAATTCAACAAGTATATTAAAAAGTCCCAAAACAAATATATAAATATTCCTATATCTAAGAAAATCCAAGATGTTTTGGCAGCCAAATTAAATAGCTCGCAAGCTTTGGACTATTCGTGGAATTTATTTTTTAATATTTAATCTCGTTTAGTGTCCGATTTCTGTTTTTGTAAATTTTTATTTCAAACGGTGTTTGAACTGCGAGGGCTCCTTCCACCCGGCATATTTTCTTATTTCCAAAACGGAGGGGTTCTTTGATCTCGGTTGTATAAAAAAAGAGTCTATCATTTCTCAGTGTTGCCGTCTTCAGTGTTTCTCCTCACCGGATGTCGGAGATAATGCGTAATTCATAACATATTATCATTTTCCTTTGCCTCCTCGCAGGCTGTCATGTCGGATGTAATCCTGAGACCGTACCGGAAGTATTTCCTTAATATTTTATTTCCGCAAACCGTGTGAGTTCTCTCAAGTAATTTATATGCAATGGCATTGGCAAATAAGGAATCTGTTATTAAATCATCAGTGATGTTTTGCAATACACGAATAAGTTTACTAAAGGTCAATATTTTCACCACATTAGCGGACTTACGCTAAATATACTATTACACAAGTTTCTTTCTTGTAGTATATCTGAGGGTTCAAACTACCAAATAAAGTGATTATAAACCTTAAGATTTGTAGTATTAATATTTAGCATAATTTAATAGAATAAAATTTTAACTGATTCTTGCCAGTCAAAATTAGGATGACAATGACCAAGAGCGGTGACTCATTGTTGTTTATTGCGCTCGTGTTCTTCGAGCTGATCTTACTGTAGTTTTTTTTTAGAACCGATCTGAGCAAACGTTTAAATTAGAACACTGGGTGGAATTATTAAAACACATTTTTTCACGGTCCATAAGTGACGTCCAATCTCCCATTTTCGGGTGATTTCATGGAGCTTTAGAAATAATTAAAGTTTGGGCGGAGAGTGGATGTAGTGGCGGGCGTCCCGGGAGCAGTCCCGCGGCCATTACGGCAGCTAGATAAGTCCCATTACAGTTTTCATTTTCGCCATTTTGTGAAGTTTCCTCTGATTTAGGAGCCGCGACCCTCGACGGGGCCGCAGCTGTTATTTATAGTACAACCGGCCAAGATGGCAGCGTTATTGTATTCATTTAACCTATTGTGCTTTTGTTAAATACTTTATTGCATCGTTTCGCGTATAATTCAAAGTCACTTAACGCGATAGTCGCAGAAACCCGAAACATCGCCATGTCATATAAAACATGTTTCACGTTTTATGTGCTTAGTAATTTTTCCGAATACGTTTTCTGTAAGATGAGGAAGAAACCTTCGTCCGTTATGACGGGACGCATGCTAGGTTGTTGAAACGCCACTTCAGGAATTTCTCCTGAGGGTTAGGTTAGGTTGGTTAGGTAATACTACTTCGATGATAGCACTCGACACGGTCGCCCGTATCTAGGAGTCTGATACAATTATGCACAAATGTTTAATACAGAAAATAAAGCTTAGTGGAGTTCCATTATAGACACATTCAATTCATTAGCCAATCTTTACTTTCGACAATAATTGCGCCTCTCTCTAACACTTTGTCATTTGCACAAATGCCAGCGTATTGCTGCTGCCCAATAGCATTATTATATAATCCATTCCTTGCAATGCTTTGGTGTTTAGATTTGATACTCCTTCTGCAGCAAGCTTCAGAAACAATAGCAGGAGTACCTCGAAAAGGTATTCTCAGAGTAGATGGCTCCACGATCATTTCAAGTCCACTACTCGCTCACACGCACAAGCAACAGAAGGAGAAGAGCGGGGAGGAAAGGGAATATTTTTATACTTCCTTCGCAAGTGTAGTGTGTTTATTAGAATTATTCTAAAGCAATAAGTTTCAATGGAACCGAATTGTTTCTTCATGCTTCAATATAAATCACATGCATCAAATCAGAAGAATGTCGCCATGTGGCATTTTTCAGTGCGCGTCGGAGCGTGAGATTGTTCCCGCGATGCTAAAGCCCAGCGCTAGACGAGCCAGCCCGATCGATAATCCGCGCCCGGCCATCGATCATCTGCGGTGATTAATTAATTAACAGCCCGGAGATGTTTATGAATTTTGAATTTAATTATCTATCCACTGTGCCTGCTTCGATCATCGCGATATCACTCGAATGTAGCAGATTGGGCTCTCGTGTTGTGATAATGAACGGGGAAGGGAGTGCCGAGTTTGACATAGTAGCTAATTACTTTGCACGGGTTGGGGATATTTTAACGTACACGGTTTTGATTTTTTATTATTAATTATGGATGTGTTAAGGGTCATATATTTAAAAAATGTGATTTTGAGATCTCTTTTGCAAAAAAAAAAACAATTTGAATATATAAAGTTGAAACATTTACAATGAACAACTTATTTTACTGTATACTATTTTACGGATAATCGGCATACATCTGAAAGTAGTGGCTGCGAAACACGGGGGAAGCTTTAACATAAAGGAAAGCTTTCGTCAAAAATAGGGTCGCATACAACAAATGTGACAGCATTATTTTCCTAAGCATATTTATATTTTAGGATAATAATCATTACGAAATTTTGAAATGTTATTGCGTAGATTTTCTTAAAATTATATATAAATAGTATTAACAAAAATACCGGAGTCAATCGTGGAAGCTGCTTATATTTTCCTTGCCAGTAATTTGGAACACGAATTCTAACACTTTATTTATATTTCGTTATATATAAATCCCCGACGCTGAGATTTTGTCTTTTTTTAAATGTCGCAACACTGGTTCTGGTGGTGTGCGTACACGTGTCGGCTGTACGGACACAAGAGTGTTTCTATGTGTTGGGAAAATTTTCCAAAGGATAACGCCTCGACTCACGTGTAGAAAATATATCGGAAATATATTTTAGCTGTACATAACAAGAACCGGAAATTATCAAGGCTTTTACTTTGCGAAATGTTTCACGGTAAATGTTTTCAATATTTCTCGGTAATGAACTTTTATATACATTTGCCTACAAAACGATAACAAGAAATAAAAAAATATTATATTTGTATGTGAACATTAATTGAACACTGCAGTTTACTTTATTTTTGCTTAGAGAAATGACTAATTTTATCTTTATGGAATTATTCTAGAAGTTTCTCAAATTCCTACTGTCTCTTACGGCCTTGTTAATACCAATGAATTTGTTGAACCACGGAACTCAGTTTTTCTGCAGGGAATTTCGTATCAAAATGTTTAGTTTTCTATTCGATATCACTTTTATAAACAACATCTAGCCATATCTTGCTCGATCCGTCCCATTTGCATCACAATCACATTATTTAATGGATTAAGAGAAGTTTGTGTTATTTGTGTAACATAGAAGAGAAAATAAGTTTTAGTGGTAAATATACAAGGAATGTACAAACTAATAGAATTGAACATTTCTAAAGAATTCTCATACACACTGATTTCAATAAATAACTTTGAAGTACTCATTCAGTGACTTTTCAAAAGCTTAGGATCTTGAACCCCTGTCTTGGAATTTTTAGAGCTTTATCCTTATATATTGACCCGCTCAACGATAAAGCCAATCTCAGAGATTAATTTTGTCAAGTGCAATAGTTCAAAATAAAGTTGACCGATCCGCATTATGTTCCCTGCTATGTATATGCGTATATTTGGGCGTATACAAATTAGCAAGAGTCTAGAGGTTTCAGCTTCAGACGTTGTCAGATCAAATTAATAAATCGAAAATAATAGCAAGCACATGATAATTAAATCCGATAACTAATAACATTTATATTCTAGGGAACATTGTCTAAGGGCGCCTAAATACTGGAGTACTCCCAGCCCCATGTGAATTTCTAACAATTTCCCCCGGCGTACATTCAATACAATCCTCAGAAACAGCAATATCAATTATGCGAACTTCAAAGACACGGAGTAATTATTCCATCATGTATGCCATACTGAAGTAAACGTCAATTATCTGCCGAATAATAATACGGCGAGATGCTTAGATGACGACACACGCTGTCCTTGTCCTACCCTTCTAGCCTTGCCCTTGCTAAGAAAAAATACCCTTGGGCCGCCGTCTATTCATAGGCGAGTTCCGCCGCGGACCACCGCCGCTCTTTATGCGCTCGATTATTCTTATGAAAGGAGACGAATTAGGAGGGATAATTCTATAGTATAGTCGAGCTCCGAGCATGGCGGCCCAGGGCTCTCTGAATGATCAGGAAATTGTGATGTGGTCATGTCACTCGGCGGTCGGGCTGGAGCGCTGGTTCCCAATGTGGTCAATATCGACCCCCAGGGATCGATTTTGCCCTGCAAGGGGTCGATGACAGCGAAAAATTCAATTTGGGGTCCACGAACTGTAAATGGGGGTCTACGATCCCATTTAAGCAGGTCATCACCAAAATTTAGGCATTCCGTAAATTTAATAATTAACCTAACTCAGATTGTACCTGTGTACTTACATAATAATGCTGTTAATCGTGCATTATGGACTATAGTTTTTGATAGCTTTTCCACCTTCATACCACATGGAAAAGGGTTTCAGTGCAGTTGTCAACCTTCTTACAAATAGTTCAAAAGAAATAGTATTTCAATGTTTACATATCGACATAAAATATGGCGCACCCTGTATATCAGATGTCAAAAATATGTTTGAAGATGATGAATTTGTATAAATTCAATATTAGCAAGGCAGGGGTCTACGAAAAATAGGAAAACTCGACAAGGGGTCGACGGGACAAAATAGTTTGGGAACCTACGGGCTGGAGGCACGCGCTCCCGGAGAGCCGCACGCTGTCGTCGAATATGTACTAAAAATGATCCTGCCCAAAAAAAAATCTTGATAATATAAATAAAAGTAACTTGAAACCGTATTGACTGATAAAAACAAACAATCATATTAATTTACCTCGTTGTATTCTTATATATTTACATGTTTATAACTACAACATCTTAATATTGTCTTAATATATTTTTACTGTCTTTCCCGGTAATCTCGTAATAAAGTGTGGATTATGTAAATGAAATAAATATGTGGGTTTAAGAATGAGGACAAAAAAAGTCTATAATAGATACTAGCATAACTTCATTCAGAGGTGTGAATCTGGTGGCCAAATACTTTTTTTATTTGCTTTTTGTCATTTGTTGAATTTTTGCAAAAAATGCTTTTGAATATTAATTTTGAACTTCTTGTGTGTACTAAAAGTCGTAGCCGTGTTCGACCAGCCCCCAGATATTTTGCGCGGTTTCTTTTTTATGTTATCTCACTAGAAATAACGTTAATCTGCTGATCTTGGAATGCGACCGGTACTAACTCATTCAATTCAGATCGTTTTTGGTTTTGGGAGCAAATAACGCTGCGCAATGTGGGCTTTACTTCCAGATAGAATTGTTTTTCTTTGATTAAGTATTTTTTTTTTAAACTATTTTTCATCTTGTTTTTTTAATGAGTTTTCCACTATTTATTTCTAGTAAATAGAATTCTAATAAATTATCTCTTTAAGTCGTACATGTGTAATACATTGAAGTCGTATTTGAGTTTTGTCAAGTATATTTTTGTTCTATCGAGGATCATTTGTACATTGTTTATAGCAATACAGAGTTTTTTTTAAATTAAAAAATAATATGTATGTTAATCCATATTTAACTTTATTTTGAAATATTGTAACGGTTTTAGGTTTATTTTTCTATATAAATCAAAGCACGTATATGCCGTTGTTTTAAATATTTTCTTGGATATATTACAGTCGCAGGATTTTATTACAATACAGATTATATTTATACTTGTATGTATTAATATTTTATTCGTTTTTCACGATTTATTTATTTACCTAACGATGTTTTATTTTAACTTCATATGCGTTCGGTCCATTTTTTTTTCAGTTTAATCCCGAAACCGTCACTTTAACCCTGGTGTGTCGTACCAAATCCTCAATATTTTTTTTGTTTTGTACTACCAGAATGATAATATTTTTTTGGCAGGTAAAACCAGAAAATTTTCCCTGCCAACCATTGTCTCGTAGTATGAAATGATTAAAATTATTAAAAATGTTGGATGAATGGATTAAGCCATCGGGTCTGCATTTGCAAAGCTTGTGGAGTGGATTCGAAGCTTTTTCGTTTTCGCGAATGTATTTTGCAAATGAAACTTTTTTTATTAATTATAATTTTATATTCTCTTTATTAAATACCAAAGCTGTCCTAGATTTGAATATACGTTTAATTCTGCACCATTCAAAAGCTTCGCTTTCAGCAACCATTATCGCTTTCCGGTTTTGTGCTAGTCGAACGCATGTCGAATTCACGTGTGACTCGTACGCACACGTCCATATCTATTTATTAGAGCTTCAATGTAGACACCCAGTTCAAGAGTAGATTTACTTTGTCAGTTCTGTTGTCCGATATCGTCCATTGAATTGGACAAACAATGAATTTCATCAATACAAGTTTACAGTCGCGTTACTCGTGTAGATATTAATATACTCTTGTTAATATGGCACTGGGATACCATTGTACGCATCCCTTGAAGTAAATTTTATTATTGGGGAATAAATAAAGATTAATTCACATATTCTTCGAGTAAAGGTATCGGGATATTTTTAAAACGTTGCCTGCTAAGATAGAGAAAATGCAAAGGTGAAGTTGATTAGTGTTAAGAAAAGATCTTGAAATAATTTTTTGTCAATTCACAATCCTTGATAATAGTGGAATTAAACGAAGTTTGGCATAGCCTAGGCTTCTCGGGCACGGAGGTTTTGAGTATTGAATATCGGCATTCCCAGCTGTGTCTTCCTTGGTAACTAATCATGAGTCCATGGCGTCGCTATCGTCTCGGTGATGCCTACGTTGTCAACAGTCGCACTAGTCAGGCTATTCACTCAAATCAATACTCTCTCCGTATCATCTGACCGAGCTGTATTGACACGTGGAGATCGTCAGATGCTTACTAATTGATCTCAACTCCAGAATTGGGTTGTGATCAATTTTGTTGGATTGGAGAATAATAAAAGTATTGGTACATGTTTCTGGTTAATTGTTGCCGATATTCAGTTCTCCGTGTATAATTTTATTGACCTGGAGTCTGTGAAGTGCTCTGCGTGGAGATCGATACGAGTTCTCAGAGAGCTCCCGGCCAGCAGGAGTATGTACGTGCATGGGAGACGCTTGGAAGATGTTATTCTTATCTGCGCTTCTATTCTTATTATATTTCCTCCGTTTTACAGCGCCGGCAGGGACTCTCCGGGCCCAGGGGACAACGTGTACGACATTGTTAAATCGTTTATCCACTTTTAACTCAAACCATTTCTACTATTTACTTATATTTTTATATTATTTCGTACTTTCTATTGAGGTATTTTGTATGTGGTATACTTTGGCACTATTCGAGTTAGTTTTTTTTTTTAAATCTATGTATACTTGAATCTATTTTTTGAAATCCTAAATTTTACCGGAGAAAATTTCGTTTGAAACAAATGTCCATATTATATTCACACTCGGTGATTTGTAGTTCCAATGCTGGGACCATCGTCAGAAATTTCGAAGATAGTCCCAATACTGGGACTGAAACCTGGAGGAGAGAAAATATCAAGCAGCTTAAGACCCAAGAAGCCTCGGCTGAAAACATCGGCTGCCAAAACTTACAGACATAAATTCACGCTGTTGAAGAGTATCTACCCATTTGTTTTATCGAATCAAACCGTTTAGTGGTATTGCTAATAATTTTTTTTATTACTAGTAAGCACCAAGGCTAAAATATATATATGGAGTACTAAAATAATAATTTATTATTATTGACGGAATACGATAGTCGCAAGTATAGTATAAGAAGAGATTGATTTGTAGAAATGTTTGTATAAATATTTTTTATGCGTTATATATATCGTGTGACGAAAGAAACACTGTTCAGGGGAAGGAGTTTTTAAAACTCAGTAGGTTTGCATAAAAAAATGAGTTGGATAACCTTTTTTTTATGAAGCATTTGTTGTTCGTTTTATGGGCCAACTCTATTTTACTACTAATAAGTTATCGGTTTCTGTTTTTTAAGTGTTGCACGCGAACAGAACCACAACTCCTAAAAAAAATTATACCCTATATAAATAAATATATTTTTATTAAGAGCAACATGCATGTTTATTATATATTTTACAATGGGACTACGCTTATATCACATGTAGTTTTCCAGGAGAGATAAGTTTTTATTGGAACGCTATGGGGCACGTCTCCAGTCTAATAAAACTAAAATGCAACCGCTTCCAAGTTAGATTGTAACCGACGTTCCTCCATGTAACATCAGCTCCGTATCGTCCTTGCGTACGTGTTAATTAAGTAAACGCTAAACATCTCCGCAAGTACGAATGTCATGCCTTCATCGAGATCTTCCGCTGGCTTTCCACTACACCCATAGTAAGGCACAGAGAGTGGATTAAGTTAGGGATATTTTTTATTGTTTTGCATAATACTAGTGTATGGGACGGCTGCTGCCTTGTGGAATTCTATATCTGTATTTTTATGATATCCAATAAATCCCGCCGCTCTAGAGCACACGTGTGTCTTTTAACTATTAGCTACCTCGCGTTTCTGTGTAAACGAAGGAACAAAGAAACAGCCGTGCAGACTTGAATGACTCGTATTCGACATAATATTTAATTCATTTTAATATGTTAATATTTGAGATAGCGTGAGAACCAGACTTGCCTTTAAATAAAATGTAAAGAGAACTTTTATATATTGCACTCGTAGAATGTTCCATGTTTTACAATTGAAAAAATATCAAACGAAACATTAAAAATAATTGTTTTATTTAGAGTATTCAATCATGATGATTATTGTCCTAGCTACTAGATACGTTTGTTTTATTTACGGCCTACTTAGGGTGATTTTAAATGATCCAGTAATGCGTTTGCGCCACGCGTGTGTCCCCCAGCGGGTAATTTTGCCTAACGAGCCGAGCAAGGCGCGCCGGCGAGTGATACGTCCTGAGGTGATTTCCTTCTGGAGCCCTCATCACCTGACGAGGACTGTCCAAATAAAACGCAAAAATACTCGCTTTGAAATGTTTTCTCACCGTCGGAACTCAGTTAAGAAGCTAATGAATCCAAAATATACCAAATTTTTGTTTCATATTGTTTATGCAATAAAAATATACGGTGTGTGCATTATTTTTTTCGGATTTTTTAAGAGATGACGTTACTAGTATTGAATCGCATCAGGTTATACTTTAACATTTCATTGTGAAGCGTCATTGTTGCTCTTTTGTTTTCAGTATATGTCATATCGCTGAAGTGTATACAAGATTTTTTTTTTGAGCTTTACTTTTCTGTTTCAATTGGAAGAAAAAACCAGCTGAAAGTCACCGATTGCTGTGTGAAGTTTATGGTGAACATGCTCCATCGCAAAAAAACGTGTGAGAACTGGTTTCGACGCTTTAACAATGGTGATTTCGATGTGGATGACAGAACGTCCAGGCCAACCAAAAAAATTCGAAGATGAAGAATTAGAGGCATTGCTCGATAAAGACTCGTGTCAAACGCAAGCAGAACTCGCAGAATCATTGGGAGTTGATCGAGCAGCAATTTCAAGACACTTAAAAGCATTGGGAATGATTCAAAAGCACGGAAATTGGGCGCCACATGAATTGAAGCCGAGAGATGTCGAAAGGCGATTTTGCATTTCGGAAATGCTGCTTGAATGCCACAAAAAGAAGTCATTTTTGCATCGTATCATCACTGGTGATGAAAAATGGAATCACTCAAAAATCACTACGACAACATGAAGCGTAAAAAATCATTTAGTAGCCCGGACATGCATCAACATGGGATGGAATCCATAATTTGCCCGAAAGATGGGGAAAAGTAGTAGCTAGCGATGGACAATACTTTGAATAGAATATATTGTACCAATTTTTTTATAATAAAGCTCCAATTTCACGAAAAAATTAATGCACACACCGTATATATCATCATGGAATTCTAGTGTTTCATTGTCTACATGCACCGCAAGCCACTGATATATAAGCTACCAGCGGTGTGAAAATAATTTTAAACTCATTTGCGTCTAGTTGAATGAAATTTAATGTAGCATTTTAATAAAATCAAAAGCATTCATCCAATCATAATATTAGTGAAGGCTCTTGAACGCCGTCGAATAAATAAATATTAATCCGTAATAAGTGCGCCGTGTGGGGGGCGAGACGCGCGGAGCCTGCGTCTAAGATTAATAAACCCTAAGTGCTCGCTTTTCTTAGCTGTTTAAACTTACCGCATCGCGGGGTGACTGCCCCACGGGTACCATTTGCCACGAAATTGTTTATATATATTAAACAAATAACACCCCTAAGCACCGAGGTTAAATATTTAACTGCCCACTTACGATTTTTATTACAAAAAAGCTCATTTATATAATGCAAATCAACAATTAATACATTGGAAGCAATGCACGAAATTTTATTTCGAGTCCACTAAATATCGCACAAAATTAATATATTCATTCTCTCACGTTGATTATTTACTGAATTCGACCTACTCAAAAAAATTATCGACATCGAACAAGTTATAAAAATATAAATATTTGTATAATATTTGAGTTTAGTTAAGCATCTGATGATGACCCAGTGTATCGGGTCGAAACTAGTAATGCAAATAATTTAAATAAACTCAATGTGAAGACAAAATACAAAGTTACTTTTATCATTATAATAATGAATCTTCACAAATCAAATGCCTTGTTTCTCAACAAGTATAAATATTTTATTATCCCAGCACTAATTTCACAAGTTTTGTCTTAGTGCTGCATAAAATATTTTCGGTCCGATTTCTGATGGCTTATTTTTTGTAAAAATTATCCGAATTCAATGTATTTTTATCCGATCTCTATTTTTCGAGGCGTGGAAGTGATCTTGACAGTTCCTGAACTGCTCGGCCTTTTTGTTTTATCTAATTTTTAAGGTTGAACCTTCAGATAAGCGTTGTTTCTACTGAAATTTGCATTTTATGCCTGAAAAAGGTTGAGTTATACTGACTACCTTAAGTTTTATTCGAATAAGAAAACGTATTATTATTTTTCAGTTGTGTCAGATATTCTAAGTTACAAAAAAAAAAAAAAAAAACATTTACTCCGATGGTATTACGGTTTTTATATTAACGTTTGTTAATATGCTAGAAAATTTCACCTTGATAATATCAGATAACAAATTTTTAGGCTATTATCCGAGTTAATAGTTTTCAGTCGCACGCATTGCGTTGAAGGTAACAGAAATATGCCACGTCTGTATTGGAAGATAGTAAAAGATTTTTTTTCAATCTGAAGCTATTATTGAAATTCCCTAACCGCCATTAACATTTTAACATTTTCCGTAGTTTTTATACAAAACCTTTAAGCTGGCAGATGTCCCTCGCTAATGTACCGTTGAAAACACGAAATGGCGGCTTTTCAAAGCGCGTCGTCGCCGTCAGCCGGGTTGTTAGATTTTACGATGT
This sequence comes from Atopsyche davidsoni, assembly GCA_022113835.1. Classification (NCBI taxonomy): domain Eukaryota; kingdom Metazoa; phylum Arthropoda; class Insecta; order Trichoptera; family Hydrobiosidae; genus Atopsyche; species Atopsyche davidsoni. Next base: position 11,077,570 of record JAILWY010000027.1, read on the forward strand.
TTTTATTTGCTCCACGCTGCCTTGTAAATATCACGTTACACGCGTTCATCCTATTACCCAGTATTTTAATCGATGCTATTTTTATAGTCTAGCGGTAAACGCTCACTCGATGAGCGGAAACCACACAAAACGGTGATATTACTAATAAAAATAAAACTTTAAATAAACCATTGTGTTTTTTTTTTTACTATTAGACGTGCAATGCTATGACTAATGAATGATATTGATTGGTGAATACTGAATACTTGTAGCTTTTAGTGTAATGCAGATTTGCTGAAATTAATTGTGGGGTATTTTAAATGCCAGCTTCTGTCTGTGTATGTCTATTTTTCCCTGATTTTAAAAATTCTCGACCCGAGATTTCTACGCAAGCCGAGCTATTTATCTCCGGTGTAAATGTCTTTATCTCCAGTATAACTGTTTACCCTAAAAAAATGAAACCAAAAGTTCAAAGTATTATGCGGAACGAACGTTTGCCACCCAAAGCGAAGGTTGGCCACTTTCCGCGCAAACAAGCCCCCTCACCCCCCCCAACCCCCGGCTGTTTACCTAACCGATTTAGGAAATCGCGTTACTCGGCCGCGGAGCCTTCTTCCTCGCGGGGTTGGAAATTAATATACGCAGGCAGCCCGGCCCGGGGGTCGCGCTTCCTTCGCAAACTTCCCACCGGGAACAGGAAGTGTTTTCTGTTTTCAGACATCCCCCCCCCCCTCCCCCCTCCTTCTCCGTCCCGCCGGAGAAAATCACGGATTAAAGTTGCGAAGTTTAACCCCGCGGTCGGAGTATTATTTTAAAATTTTGTTATCCTGATTTATTTTAGCTGTCTTTGGAGATGAAACGGGCGGGGGGGTATAAACAGCTTTGTGTTTTCGGTGTATTTTAAATTAGAGGTAATATTAATATTTGATGGGGCAAAGCAGTCGAGATAAATTTGTTAAAATAATTTATTTTATTATTTGCTCCTTATATTTTGAGTTCGTCTCTGTTTCAAACTTTGGGTCTACAGTAAATAGGTCAGGACTAGGTCTGTCCCTCGGAGAATAAGCACGGAAGTCGCGTTTTGATAATTATTCCGAAAAGCCATTTCTCTACCAGATTTCTAGTATATTTTAGTTTTGAACTAAAAATAATTTATTCACTCCCAATATAATATGGCTTATTCAGTGTAATATTAATTGTTAAAATAACTGAAGGAATTCAGAAGCTTATTTAACTATGCTAAAAAACCACTTTCAACACTATCGGCACTAATAATAAATGTAAAAAGTTTTCTTTTCCATGCACGAAATATTTAATAAATCTTCATTTTTACCGGTTCATTGTGTAAACGATGTATTTTCCCGATTTTCACGTACCATAAAAGGATTTGCGTTTTAAACACACCTTTAAAATTACTACCGGAATAGCATAAAAATAAACTGTAAGTGCTTGTGCAAAAAATAAAAACAAGTATATACGTTTACACTCATCGTGTTTTTTTATTTTCTTTAACAGTTAAAATCTTCCCTTATATATATTGTAAATAATAACAATGAGGGCGTCTTAAAAGACTCGCCGGTCGTAAGTTTTAATAAAATTGAGCCTTTTGTACGCTTGGAAATTCTATTGACCGTTTCCATAAGTTTTACTATTGTCGCCGATTTTCCGATAACCCTTTTTGTTAGAGGCGTACGCGACACGCAAAATACAACACGAAACCCAAAACTTGTTGGGGGGGGAAATTGTTTGGAGGCCTCGGAGGCGGGCCCAAAGACCTGTCAGCGGCACAAGAAGCGAGCAATTTTATTTTAAATTATCTCCAAAACATAATAAACATACTTTCAAGTAAACAACCTGTTGCTACCGGTATGGAAAATTAATTTTTAGCCGCCGATTTTTAATGTAATTTTAAAAGTACACTTTTTAAATAAACACTGTACCGAAGTCATTTCCCTGAAGATATTTGCCGTTAGGGTTGCTGCAAACTCGCACGTGAAGTGTGTTTATACATGTAGCTTAGTATATTTCAATATTAATATGATTTGGCACATTTTTTCACACATTGATAATGATTAAAGAAACGCTCTGAAAAATATCATCGTGACTTGTGTGAGATTCGAACTCACATCCCCAAGTTTACATGGCCGGTGCATTTATCCAATTATGCTTACGAGTCACTGTTTTCTGAGCGTTTCTTTGATCATTATCAATGTGTGAAAAAATGTCCCTAATCATATTAACACACTAAAGGCGGGGCGGGTACTAGCACCCGCTTCGCTGACTGCCGTCTAAAAGCGGGGCGGGTACTTTAGTATCCGCCCCGCGAGATCATTTGCGTTGGCCACCCCCCTGTTTAAAAATAAATTTTAAAATTTAAATTGCATGCATAGTAAATTATTGATAGACTAATTAACTCGGAGTTGCTAAACGGAAAAAACCAATGATTGCAAAGGGTCAATGTATAGACTAGATTTCGCACACGCAATTTTACGCAAATTTTTCCCGCTACGCACATCAGTTTAGTCAATTTGGTTACCCGCCTATAGTGTGTTAATATACCTGTATAGGTAAATAAATACGCACTTGAATGGCGTTCAATCCTCAAAATATACATATTTCAATATATTAATTTTGTTCCCATTTATCTTTGGGTATTTAGGACTTGTTTAGTGTGCGCAAATAATGTGCCTTCCAGATATATTGATAGGTGTTGCGCACCCTTCCTCGCTGTTTGATCATGTCTAAACTATTTACTTACTAAACCAACCTTTTCAAATCTCATAACCCGCAGTTAAAATTTTTATTTTTAAAAAAGCAGCTTCGTTTTGAATATAAAATCAAGCCTCATTTCGCATTAAAATTTGCTTTACATAATCGTTTTATTGGCTTAGTATAATTTTACATCCACGCCCTCGGCGTACGAAAGCGTATCTCAAAATCCGGAATAGTTATAATGGAGTATTTTTGCTCTATAATATAATTAATTGGTGTTTCGCTGTATTTAAGCTAGTTGGAGATTTTTATTTAAATTTTCAAATGAAAAAGCGTATAAATTTTAATCGCATTAAACTGTGATATAAATAATGATGTTTGTTATTTTCACAAGATCACCCTCCACTGAGTTAGTTATGTAACTTATAACCGATATCAGATCTGTTGATGTTGAATAACCGCCCCGTGGACGTCAGTGTCTGAATGTTTCATTTTGTTATAAGTACTTTGTTATGTTCCGTATTAAAACAATATTGTGTTACTGTGAATAACGCCGATAAACCCGTATTATACATCCACTCAATTTGGACGCTGGCTGATATATGATGGGGGGGGGGGAGGGGAGAGGGGTGTACAGCCCAAATTGAGGACATTATCGGTGTCCCTTGTTGGGCAGCCTCCCCCGGAGGGTCTGTGCCCTCCCGCGCTCGGGGGTGGGGCCGAGACCCTCGCTGACCCGCCCTCGGGTGTTCGCTTCGAGTTCAACATGTGAATAAACCACCCCTAATATGTCCGAGGGGAGGTGGTTTTGTCTAAACAACTCAAAACTTTTAATACGATAGTAAATACGCTTGATGTGACTTTTTTTTAAATTACGTATGTACGTCAATAGTTAGAGACTTTGAGTTTGACGTTCGATTACATTAACTGTACACACAATGAATTTGATGTATCAGAATATTTTATTATGCTTATTTTCATTCATAATAATTAATAGAAAGAAAGAAACAAACGCGTATGTGAACTTCTAATAATAGCAAATAAATATTAAAGTTTGCACGTGGGAAATAATTTAATATTTAACTGATGACTAGACATGGAATTTATATGAAATATAATATGAAAATCATTCCGCGGTATTCTCAATCAAATAACACATCTGTTATGTTGGATTGTATGAAATCTTACTTACCGCCACCCTTCATACATACACGTAAACAGTCGCATATATTTATTAATTAATATATACCTTAAAGGTATGTATGAGAGCTGTGAGTGCGAGCGAGAAGTAATGCCTTATTAGACCTCTGGGAAGAAGATAAAATTGTATACTTTCGGAATTGTGCTTTATTCTACAGTTTTAAATTAAAATTAGCTCACTGTTGAGGAAATGAGTTATTTTTATTTGTCGGTACTTTAGTAAGCAAAGCCTGAATTTAATGGCGGCATCGCCATAGTTGTTTAATTGAAATGTCTCATATTGCTTTTAAATGTATTTGGCACGAGCCTTTTCCCACATTATCATGATAAATGACAACGAGCTCCAGCATCCTCGATTTCCATTTACAGTTCAGCCAAAACAGTGGCCGGGAAATCACGTGGTAAATCCCATACATGGTCCAGCAAGTTTTATTAGGGTCCTGTCGTGTTATGGAAGTTCGCTCTGAATAACGCTGTAACTCAATCTTATATTCGCGTTTGCGAGATATAAAAATATCCAATTGTCTTTAGGGTTCATCGCCATATGCACAAGCTCAGTCCAACGTCTTCTTGCGGCATAATTTATGTTAAATACCGTAACAAGTTTTTTTTTATTATAAACAACGTAATAAAAAGTGTACAAAATTTGTTTGTGGTTTTTTATTTTAGTTTTTCAGTTTTTGAAAAATATTTTTTTTACTGTTGAAGCTATGAATATAATGACGATGTTGCTCTCAAATTTAAACAATCAATTTAGTTGATTTTGTATCAAAAACTCGTGTACTTGTCTTCGTTTAACCATTTTAACTGTGCCGTGTTTTTTTCGATAGCATACAATCGAATTTTTGCCCGACCGCTTTGTTAAAGAGCCCCCTAATACTTAAATGCCAATAAATTGTATTACATATTTTATTGGACTTATTTGCTTATGTTATTTTCAATTTATTTGCTAATATTTTTTGTGCTTATTCATATTTTATTTTGCTTTATTACGCATGAATAAAATATGACATGACTAATTCAATTGATTAGGTATTAGTAGTGCCTCTACGCACGATGCGATAAAACTGACAACCATATGGTAACTAGCCAATTGCTTCATATTTTGTGGTATTTGCTTAGGCTAAACCATAAAAAAACACCCAAAATAAAGGGACACCATTGGCTAATTGCAAGCAGTGTGGCTGTAGGTGTAGCCGGCTTTAGATGTAAATTTTTTCGTGTGATTTGAATTAATAGGTTTTTATCTATTGAGCTATCTTATATTTAAATCAAAAAATAAACACATAGTCAATTAACACCACGTCGATTCTCGAAATAGCATTTAATACATGTATTTAGCAGTTTAACTATCGATGTGAATGTAATTGTGTTACTGGCGATGTCATATGTTTTTAAATATATTTAATTATAGAAAATATTCACGGGTGTGTGTTGCAGACCGTTTTTACAGCTGATATGTTATTCAGTAAAGAATAATTCTGGCGTGTTAAGCCGCGACATTTTTAAAAAATGTTTTTTACAGCTCAAATTGGAAATGACAGGAAGCGAAAGTTCTATAAATAAACACTTATTCACATATTAAATAACCAATTCTTTAACTATTTTACTTGCTAGGTTTTTATAAAAACTTGTTACAAGTTTCCTTAGGGAAATATCCCAGCGATGTTTATTATCGTGTTTTTGCTAGTCTATTTTCTTTTATATTGTAAACAACAAAAAAAAAAAAAACAACAATTTAGAACTATGAAGCTATTCGCCATCCAAATTGTTATGTTTTTTATATATATATATATTTTTAGAAAGCCTGGACACTCCCTGGCTAATGCGACCCGCGGAGTGGCTCTTAACTCATTATACACAAAAAATAATTCACTCGTTATTTGAATGGCGGAGTGGTTGGGAGTTCGGACCTCCCCTGTAATGGCCCTTTTTGGGCAAAAAAAGTTGCTCTGTACGCGCAAAAAAAGTGTATTTAGTTTTTAGTGTAACAATAAAAATGTTTTGTGCGTTTTCGATACAATTTAAATTTTTTATCACTGTATAAAAAGAAAGCGTTATTAATCATATAAGCAGTAAATAATTTCGTATTGCTACGTGTAGGGGTTTTATAAAAAAGTCAGTAAAAGCTACGGATGAAATATATTAAATAATCATGTAAATTGTAACCACACGTGGAAAACGAAATAACGACTGACAGAGCTAATTTACAGTCGAGCTGAAGGTGAAAAAATATATTATCACTGTCGGCTTAGCTCATTGCGAGCCAGAAGAAGACGAAATACACGTAGAGTAGAAATTGGCAGGTGAAGTGGTGCAGGTATTTTGTGTTGAGTGTTTGTTTCGGTACATCTTATTCATTTTGGTTTCACGCCAACAATCTTTCTGATGATGAACGACGAACTGATGGATGTGTAAAGATCGCACTTCGTTTGTAGATGTGACCTATTAAAGGATATAAGTTTGAGTGAATATTTCATTTTAGCATTATTATATCAAAATGTAAATTATTTAAGTGGCATTCAGATGATTCGTAAGATAAAATTAGCATATTTAAGGCGAATTTCATATTCGTAAAGTGCGTGTTCCTTGAAGTCAATCCGCTCTGGCGTTATTAATCAGAGTAATGAATTGTAGGAATGTGGCGTTAAAGCCGTTCAGTTCACACGGAATAATGTATTCATGACTGTCTCGCGGAATTTCAGGACTGACGTTTGTTAAGTGTTTTAATAGACGATAAGAGATGCCAATACTGCGTAGGAATAACACTGTCATACTATTTATGCTTTGCTTGACACGCTGAATGTTAAACAGCTGATTAGCTGAATGCATTCGAAAGTTCAGTTCAGGAAAGGATTCTATGAAACACTGACGGTTTACGTTGATTTTTTTATTTTTATATTCGTTGTGAAGCCATTATTTAAAAGTGTCCATCTTCGCGCATTTCTGTGCAAAACTTTGGAATTACCTTGTGAACACGCGTGTATAATTATCCTCACTTAAGCTGTATTTGCTCACGCGCACATGAACCTCACGTTAACTTGTAAACGATTTATTTCATTGAGTAACATTACATAAATATTACCATTTTTTTGTATTCAACTCATTTAACACACTTAATAAAACACACACGTGCTTACCAGTGGCGTACCGTGGCTTAAGCGACAGAGCAAACCCGTTTGCATTTGTAACTAATTCATTATGATAACAGACATGCCACGGCGCTATCTATGTAATATTTCAGTTTCGCGTTGTGCTTCAGATAAATAAACGATAGGACTTTCTAAATAATGGATAATACGTATAGTTGGAAGATAAGTTATTTTATCTATGAGGTGTAAATTATGTATACTACCGTCTAGGCAGAAACGGTCTGCTCCACAGTGTGTTTCTAGGGTTACACCAGGCCATTGTTTTGTGTCTTAGCTTGGTATATATTGCTTATGCAAATCATTAACTTGATCGCAGCAGCTGCGGCATTCTTATCTTTACGTCTACTTAATCTCAACATAGCATTTCGGTGTCGATGCGTTCGTGACTTTATAGTACAATAATATCACAAGAAGTGGCAGGTTAGTATAACATGTCGCATGTAAAATATGACACTTGTTGATAAGAATTTCTGGGGTGATCTTTAGGTCATTTAACTCGTGCACTTGTCACCTGTGATCGATTGTAAGACACGGCTTTGATTTTAATCTCTCTTCAAAACTACGTTGAAACGCTCAAGTTTCTACGACAGTTTGGTTACTTGCCGTGTAATTGCCGACGACTACGCATCGCGGCGCATTTTCGGCGGCCTGCGAGAGCGGAGAAAGTTCCCGAGCGGCTAATTGTTGTTGTATCAAATGGCTTAATTATCGTGCGAGCGAGACGGCCGCCGCAGCCCAACGGCGGCCGTCTCGCTCTACCTGTGACGTCACGCCGATCCTCTGACGTTCATCTGCCTTTATGCAAATTTCGAGTCGAATGTCATGTGATTATTGCGATTAGATTTATTCGCAACAATGTGTTTTCAATTTGTTTTGAAACACACGTATTATCTCAATGTGAGATGTGCAAATAATTCTATGTCAAAACGTAAATTTAGAGTTTGATATTAAACTGTATCAGAGATCGGCGAAATATAATGAAATATTTTTTTTATATGAAAGTAAACAGAATAAACCGAGTGGTTAAAGTCGCATTTTTTTAATTTTGACTTTGAAAAGCAAAACTTTTTTCTTTTTGAAAAAACCATTATTAGATCTTTTCATTTTACTGAAAAATAATAAATCTTTTATGGGCTTTCTGATCGAATAATTATTTTACACGCTTTGATGAATGGTATTATTCAGAGCAAATAAAACCGTACACAATAAACTTTTTTGTGTTCACTCAAAATTGCTGTTTAATTTTATCAAATACTTTTGAAATCGCAGCGCAGACGTCTGATCAAAGTTTACAAAATATTATTGTTTAGTTATATTTGGTTTAGGACCATAAGCTCATTATTTATATAATATATATTTTTTAAAACATGTATATAAACACATAATAGTTTCTCACGAGACATTTTATTATAGCTAGTTATTAGTTGGTAGGCCTCGTAGGTTATTTGAAAAAAGGCATGCATTTTATTTGGGAATTGAAACATTTTAATAAGTGGTGTGTCCATTAAAATATTAATTATCATTAATAAGTTTCCCGAATTGAAAATTTTCCATTATACCACCATTAGACCTTCAGGAACATTTCAGACGGAGCCCGCAAACACAATGCTTCCGCTGCCCCACTGGGGTGTGCAACCCTTCCCCGGAATCAGCTCCCACGGTAGATATCCCAAACAATAAATGTAGGCATTCTAGTTATCCGGTTGTCCGTTTGAACTTCCGGCCCGGTGGTCGCCCTTTGACGAGCCCCCTTTTTAAAAGCGAAAAAAAACGGGAATTTTTCAATCGATGTAATTTTTTTTTTGGGTACCTCCGTGGAAACGTATATTTGTGGAATAAAATTATCTGTGATACCCAGTGAGCGGCAAATTGTACGTTTTCTCGTCATTTAGTTACAAAAAGAGTTTGATTTGTACTTTTTTGCTGGATAGTTAATATTCGGATACGTTCCTAATTTGTTTGAACTCTTCCCTCAAAATGTTTGTACATTTGGCCATTGTTTTTTTGTTACTTTTAAGTTATTTAGTTTTATTAGGTTTTATCTAATACAAAATAAACTTTTTCCGCTTTTGAACAAACACGTTTAACCCAACAGATCCAGGCCAGCTTACAATATCTAATAGAGGTTCATTCGCAAAGATTAACTTTTAGACTTTTCAATTTATAACCAAGTATACCTTTATGGACTGTTTTTACTGAGTTAATAAGTTTTCATCTTTTTTATAATATTCTAAATATCTTAATTTAAAAAAACAAATTCTTTTTTGATTTTTCGGAATGTGTAAATTTCAAGGCAAACGAGCGTTCTAGCTTCCCCATAAGCATTGTATTTTTTTATTTACCTGTCGATGCGATGTATTTATACGCAAAGAAACACTTTTTACTGTGCAATTTCTTAACATTTATATTGCACCCATTGTACAATTTTCGTTATGCGGTCCGTAAAATTCACGGTTTCATAGGCGCACATTCTCGGGCGAGAGCATAAGTTTCGAAGCGCCGCAACTATAAAAAAGGTCCCATTTTCGGTCCAGAATACAAGCTCGGCCGGCGATATTATTGTCGGGCAAACCTAATTTAATTTAGTAGGTCAGTATACATTAGCATATCCGTACATTCCCCGACATATCAAAGCACTTCCCCGGGCCGGGTAAACAAGTTATTGTTTGCTCCCCGAGGCGATTGATTCTCCCCCCGCGCCGACCCGCCATCCCCGGGCATACGCACTCCTTACATAATACCAGCCCGGCCAAATACCCGACGGACAGCCCAAATATTGATAATGTAAAATTCATTATCATAAATTTTCTAAATGCTTTGTTTATTATTACATTACTTCCTTCTCGCTTGGAAATGGAGATGCTTGACAAAATCGATTCTCGGCTTCGACCTTAGGAGCGTCATATACATCGAGAGGTTATCGTTTCTGAGATTTCTTTGTGTTATAAGGGACGGATACTATTCGGGACTGTATTCCAAGTTTTTTTTTTTTGTATCAGTTATCGTTCTTGTACTTATGAACTTAAATATATCAGCGTAATGTTGTTTTCTCGTATGCCCCCCTCATCAAAAATAAGATTGACCTATAAAAATTTTAAACTCTTATACCTACAAAAAATATTTTTGAAGCATCGTTGATAGTTAAACTTGGCATAATATTACTTAGTGCATTTCACAATACTATATTCACTATTCACAACAAGCACAGTTTCTCTGGAGGTAAATGTACAGTATGAATTTATCATTTTTTGACCAAAGGCAGGTTGTTGAATCGAATACCTTTTCTTTGAAAATACCGTTTTAAGTCTTTTTTTGAGATTTACTTTGTACGAATTTGTACGTGGCGATGCCACATTATTTTTATTAGAGTTGTAAAGGTTTTAAAAATAAATCAGCACTGAAATAGTATATTTTATAATTTTTTTTTCAAAAATTTAAATTTCACACTAAAAAAATAACAAGTATTTTGTGGGGCGGTTTGGACTTTTTACTTTTTTCAGTGTCGATATATTTTATTGGTTTTTTTTTTTAAATCTGATCAAGCGACTTTTGATAACGTGTAATTAATCTATTTTAAATTTAAACGGGCGTTAATCCTTTTTAACATTTCAAGACCGTGGATCCGATAATTTCTCAGCTCATTACTCCGGGATGATGGATCTCATCAATTAGCCATTTTTAACGGCGCCCGCCAGGGTTACAGGGGCAATTATCGGCCACGGGCGGGCCCTTTAATCATCCACTCCACCTGAAGAACTAAGCCGCCCTCCGGCGCAAAAACCAATCGCTCTAATCCGCAAGCCTTGACCGAACATTCGCTGCGGCGAAGTGCGGTTACAACGCTTCTACAGAGAAGCGTTTCACAAATCACAGGATTTGTGTCGTTTTATTCAATTTTTTATTCAAATTATCATCTTAAGCATAGTGTGGGTGTTGAACGAACGTCCCTTGTATTTTTTTTTTTGAAAATGTCTCACAGTACGATTTAAATAAAGCGTCGTAGATGGTGTTTTTTTATTTTTTTTGTGTGTTATTATTTCAATATTTTATTTAAATGTGTGAATTCATTGATACAATGTTTGTATTGTTTGTGATAAAGAAGGATATTTTTTTCGATTGTATTTTTTGTTATTTATTAAGAAGTTGTGAACTACTTACTATTATTTAGTAAGTTAGTAATGCGATTTTAGATGAAACAGAAAAGTCAGTTTTTTTTAAACACAACAAGATTTAATAATACGAATTCTCAGGAGTCGCGTTTCAGTAAAATACTATTTGCGTTTTATACTTTTATATTTAGCTGTTTCACTAACGTTTGTTTTTTTTTTTCTCTTTTCAGGTAAGTTGAACGTTATTTATCAAACACACAACGTGATGGCTTTGACCTCCGTCTGTAAGTAGAATTTTTTTCAAGTTTACATTTCTTTAATCTTTTGAGTATTGTGTTAATTTAATACCATGCGAGCATCAGCTTGCACGACAGTACTTCCAATTGTCTGAAATATATTATATGTGATAAAAGTTTATTATTCTGGTCTAGCGGTCATCATAGGTACTTACTGACTAAAACAACCATATCTATTTGATTCTAACCAAAAATGAATTATGAAGAGCGAGTGTTGTGATATAAAGGTTAAACACGACACCGGGCCTCGGGATTTCTCCAAAGTTTCCCCTTGTATGTACGGCCTGGCAGATTACTATGTCATATCTCCAATCTCGAGAGCTTCTATTTAAGATAAAAGTAAGTTCGGGCGTTAATCGACTGACCAAACACAGCCGTCGCGTTCTAAAGCCCCCGTCCGCTCCATTAGGCCGGCCACTGATGTCCCGATAACCCGTCAGGTCAAAAGAACAGAAAACTCAAGCAACCCCCACACCCTGCCCCTCACATAGAACCGTGCTTTATTTATTTATTTATTTATAAAACCTCGGGTAGGTAGGTCATATTGAGACGGAATTTACGTAAAATGTACGCCCGCCATGCACACCCACGCAGCTGGACGAATCGTCACAGTGCGATGAGACGAAGCGAGTGGATGAAAGTTAACACCAAGCTTTTCATTTTTGATTATTTTTATCGTATTTCGAGTATTCGATTGACGATCGAAGACAGACAAAATCAGTCATCTTGATTAAACAATAAATATGAGTAGCTACGAATTACGGATGTGGTGGTCATCTCCTAGCCATTTGGCTGTTCTTATATGTTTTTTTTAAGGCTTATACATCGAGAGCAGAGATTAATCACTGAATGTGACTATTAATGAGGTTCGGTATGGTAAAACCGCTGATTCTCTGCCCCAGCCCGAGTGCCGCAGAGCCCAGCCCCCGCCCCCCACCGGATCTTTATAATCCGGCTTTGGATGTTTGTGGCGTAATTGAGACATCCAATATTCTCGTGTGTGCGCTTGTAGGGCTGCTCTCTGCCAGTGATCCCGAGGCCAATCCACAATAGGGGTGTTTTTTTTTCTGGGATTTAAATGTCAGTTGTTATGTTGTTATATTTTAATAAAAGTAAAAGAAATCTGACTTTTATAGTTAAACTGCTTGTATTTATTACACGAAAAACATTCTCAAAGTGATCAGGGGGTCCCTGGGATCATTCAGGGGGTCCTTAGAAAATCAAAATCGATTTGGGGGTCCCTGAACAACGTCAGGGGGTCCGCGCAAGAAACACAGGAATACAGGAACGCAATAGAGTCGATAGTTGCACCAACTAGTCTATAATATGAATTTATGCAGATTTTCACCAAGGGTCTATAGGCATGTTTTGACTATGAAGGGGGGTCTGTAGGCAAGTTTTGACTATGAAAGGGGGTCCGTAGGCAAGTTTTGACTATGAAAGGGGGTCTGTAGGCAAGTTTTGACTATGAAAGAGGGGCCGTGGGCCAAAAGAGTTTTTAGATACAGAGCAGGTTGATCTCGTGTATTTGCTATTTTAGTCCTTTGGCTCAATATGGTAAATATATAAACATGGACAAAATCTTTACGGACTTAAAAAAACAATTGATGCAAGTGCTTCAACTTAGCGTGGATAGTTTTTACAAAATAAATATTTGGGCTAATCAAATCAAAATAATATTCAATGAAGTCGTAGGCTTCTTGCAGCCGTTGTATTGTGCCGCATTGTCTTCCGTTTCGGTTCCCGTACCGGGACCGTCTCCAGCGACCCAAGAGGCGGAACATTCAACGGCTCGCCACTGTCGCAGCGGCAGGGCAGCACATCTTCTCGCTTGTCGTCACGCTTGTGCTGCAGTTGTTGCGATTCGATCCCGGCACGGCCTGTCGCCCGCGCCCCCGAATCTTCTTGGTCAATGGCCCGCGGACCCTCGTCAGGCCGCCCGATAGGAGACCCGCCGGCTGGCTCACTCCCACAGCCGCGCCGCTTATCTCTTGACTTATTGTCCTACTCGGCTACTCGCACAGGGCCACGCCAAAGAAACTGCGCAATCAATTTCGTCAAATATCAAAACACACTTTGATGGACTAACAATGCGGATTTAGTAACAGTTATTAGTTACTAACTAAAAAATGACAGTGTAAGAAAATTGTATTCATAAAAAAATAATATGTATCCATGGCACGATATATATTTTTTAAATATTTAGTAGGGGTAGAAATATAGTAGCTACATTAATTACGTCAAGGAAGATACAAGTACACGAAAGTGTCTGATTTTTTATTAAAAATGACGTCTCTTGTGTACATAAGATCCACTTTCTTTCTTAAAAATGTGACGCGATTGACTTGTTGTCATAGGCGTAGTCTAAGTGGGGAGAAGATGTGAAAAAAAATCTATACACCGTGTTTCACTACTGAGGTTTACTATCGCGAGCTATGGGTAGATAAGCAAAATATAATACAATACAATTATTTAACGGCGATCGACCAAGATTGTCTTGGCGATCAACTGAATCTCAGAATTATTATTATAAACACACTTTAAGCGGGTAGCCAAATTGACTAAACTGATGTGCGAAGCGGATAAAATTCGCGTAAAATTGCACGTGTGAAATCTAGTCTATACCCTCTTTGATTTGCATGTAGTCAAATAAATCGTTTCCTATAAAAAGTTGAACCACTTTGTACACACTTTGCGGATTAGTTTGCATCACAACAACACCACTTTGTCGTAAAAATTGTTCAATAATTGGAGGATTATCATTACTTCTTCATTGTCACTTTGTTCAGAATCACTGGGCAGTAACGTTGACGAGTCTAAACAATCATTACGAGCTGTAAACCTAAAGATTAAAATGTCCTTCTGCCGCTTTTAGAGTAAACACATTCAAAAAGGTATTAATACGCGCCCCGCTTTTAGACAGCAGTCCGCAAAACGGGCACTAGTAACTGCCCCGCCTTTAGTGTGTTAAAAAAAATTAAATTAAATAACCTATATGCATAATCAAATCTGTTGTAAATTGACGAGAGCGGGCTGCTTGTTGACGCCAGTGGCTCCAGCCTTCAAAAAAAATATATTCTGAAATTACGACCAGAGTACTAAATAACGACTTCTCATACAGTTAGTAATTTATACCTTAGATAAATTCTACATATACAGTAATACCCCGCTTTACGCGACCCCGTTATGCGCGGTTTCACTAGAAAGCGAATTTCAAATTTCGCGTTAAAATGCCTCGCATTACGCGAATGTGTATGAACATAATGTAGTCATTGATTTCTCTTAACAATTAAAAACAGCTTTGGGTGTTATGAACGTATTTTACAAGAACGTAAATGAAACGCTACCCAAAAGAAAATAGATGTATTTTTCAGTAAAAATAACATGTAATACTGCATAAAGTGTTCTTAGAATTAAAGTGATTGATTCAAATGTAAACCCCGATATACGCGAATTTCACTTGACGCGATTTTTTCCGCAACGTATCCCTCGCGTAAAGCGGGGTATTACTGTATGTAATACAACTGTAACGCAAGCGAAACATCTACTGAGGTCCATTTTCACACGGTGACTCAATTCTCACGATTGTGAAACAGTAAATAAAAAAAACAACGAATACCATAGTAAAACCTTGAAAACTCTTGAATTCTCGGTAAAAAAAATGTTAAATATAAGTGATCGAATTAAAAAAAACAAACTCGTTAGAGAAAGTGTATATATTGCATGGGAGGCGGCAAGCAAAATATCCAGCTTTTTTCCTAGAGCGTTGCAAAATTATTGCAATCTGTGATTGTAATGTGAAACTCATCAATTGTCTTCAAATTATTTTTTACACCGTACAAAATTGCCGGCTGTGTATTTTGATAAATATTAACATTATGTGAATATGTTTTCCCGACCGCCCTGTAGTCGGTCCGTTCGAGCGAGTTGTCTTTTTACTCCACAGCCGGTATTATCGAATGATTCGAAATATGTTTTAGTTGTTTATCAATATCTGAAAGCTTTGTTTATTTTCGCTTTGATATCTCCAGATTCGTTTTAATATTGAGTAAGATTGTTTTATTATGTCAATACGAAAAGGACAGGTTCGTTGTACCATGAGAACAGGTTTTATTTGTTTCTACAATCTAATATCTGTACCTATTTTAGAATTCCGATATAAGGTCACATTTTTTAAATGTTTTTTTTTTTACGCTTTGTTTGTAGATTTTTTTAACATCAGCTCAAATAAATGTTATATTTTAAAATTTATTTGATGTTTATTCTTGCGTAATGGTTCCACGTATATATATTTTAATTTTTTTATAAGTTTTATTTTTAGTTTAGTCGACATATCTACAACATATTGAAATTCGTTGTGTTATAGCGCAATACGTCCCTTCTTGATCTAAGAAAAGCATGATTGAGTGAACCATTACAAACCATGGGGAAACTTCGCAGGCGTCATGTACCCAAATGCCATTGTAAATTTTCAGGCACGAGCAACATGAAAATGTGGTTACTCGGGAAGGGTTGTCACCCGAACCGTTATATCTCCGCTCGTGGGTGAGACAAAGTAAATGTATGTCTCCTATCCATTATAATGTCCACGCGGATAATTTTTTTATGACTTAAATCATGAAGCATTTTTTAATTAAAGCTCAAAACATTTAACAGTGTATAACTATCTTACATTTTATACTAAATATACATCATAAATAGTATGTTTATAAACCTAACATTTTTTCTTCCATTATCACGAATCCTTATATTTATGGTAGTAATATGAACATAACAAATAATGTAATTAATAAAAATAATTACTCTGTTAACCGATAAACTATATCATGAAAACCTTATTTAATTTTTCTGATATACTGTGCAATAATATGTTTAATTTTTTTTTTCAAGGTAGAAAAGTAATTCTTTAGTTATGTTTATAATAAAATTATACAAAAAAAAACTAAGTTCTGATTAGTTTTATATTGAAATTGTAGATCTAATAGATCTTTATTAAAAATAACAGTATCTCACAGTAGTTGCGCCTTAGTGGTTTGTGAGAAAATATTTTCTTGAAGTCCAAACCTAGAGCCTGAATATTAGAGTTTTATCAATTGAAAATATATTTCGGCTTAATAATAATATACCTCGTTTAATATAACGGTTTGCGTTAAAAACTTATTTTAACCAATCCTTTGGCTTCTCGTTTCAAAGAGCGGCAAACCTCTCCGAGAAGGATCTGACGAGACAAAGTAATAGGCGCCATTACGCCCTTTGACGCCGTAATGAATCCGAGGTTCAAATTTGGGACAAAGCGTCCGCTTCCGGGGACGCCAAGATGCCACTTCCGCTCTGTTTCTGCCGGGCAGGGCTGCCAGCCGCCCCAGTGGCCTGCAGCATCACAGGGCGTCGACCTCTGCTCAGATCTGTGCCAAATACTCGCATTTGATTCCTATCAATGCCATACAGATTAAGCATAGAATGTATAGTATTTGCTAAAAGTTATTTTAGCAAAATTGATGACCTTTTAAAATATTTTATCAAATGTATTAGGTGTCAAATATATAACATGGTGAGTCTTATTGTAGAATTTTCACTTTGGGGAAGACAGAATAATAATTTTTGTCAAAAATAATTAGATAACATTTTTACGTGTATATTATTACTATAGATTTGTACATAACGATATTTCTTACTAAGAAACATTATTTTTTTATAAAAATTTATGATTGTATATCGTTGTAGAATTCTTCTCGTTCATTTCAGGGCTAACCTTCGTTCAAGTGGTTATTTCACATTTTCGGACTATTTATAATTTGCTACGGGTTTCTAACCTGCACGACCCCAACACGAGTACACGTCTCTCCAAATGATATTCTTGCGATAGCTTTATATAATGTCATATATTACGAGTATTTTAATGAAATGTTTTTTTTAGTATTCCGGGTCGCTTGTAAAACCTATTCCATGGCTCGGAATATTGACTAATAATAACCAGCGTTCAAGCGGTCGAATATAAATGATATTGAAAAGTACCGGTTGAGCTTAGTGATACATAAAAATATTCGTTTTCATATTGTTTTGATTGGTTTAATTACTTAACGCACACCCGACTGAACCCAAAAACTCAGTAGCCTTAAACAAAGAGCGATCGCTTAGAGCGTTTTTTCATTCCGACAGCGCATAAACGTTTTTTTCAGCATTCTTTATTATTGCTCAATTAATCTTGGACGAAGAATTTACGCCTCTTGTAGTACGTATGAGAAGAATTTCACAATAATTTGTCGGCACATCACAAATTAATTCGGAGTGATGCGGTCTGTACTCCTCAGAATATATAGTGTGGTTCACGTAACGAAATTTAAAAAAAAAATCGATTAAAATAGAAAAAGTATATATATAGTAATATATACATAGTTTGTGTTAAAGCATGCGATGTCAATACATATCATCACCATAAAAAAAAAAAAAACAGGTTAGTGTTAGCCTATGTTTATCGATTTAGGATTAACGTGGCATGATTTGAATCAAACCAGAAAGCTCTCAGCAAAGGGTCAATGGTCTAACCTCAAAGCAATCAAGTCAACCATTTGTTCACCGAATCCGCCACAGAGTGCATCATTTTATTCAGTTCGTTCCTCAATATTATGGTGTTTTTTTCTTTTCACATGCAATTTTTCATAATTAAACTTAAATTGAAAAATGACTTCAACTCGAATTTGAAATGTATGGCTCGTAGGGTTGAGTTCATTTATACACTGCTCGAACCGATCCACCAAAATTCACAACGGTACAAATTGTTTTTTTTGTTTTTTTTTATTGCTTTAAGTTATATATCTCATTTCCAAGTGTTCAATTGTGACCTACAGCTGGATTGATAGAAAACGTATTGGCAGTTGAACGTGAATCATTCTATATATAAGATTCCGTTCCCACCGGCGCGGCTCCTCTGCGATCCCCGCTGGGTTCAAAGTCACCATTAATCATAGTTCCTTCCCAACAATAAAGCATGCGCAACATAGTTTTTTCCCTCTAAAAGCAAATCATTTCTGTAAGCGTTGCTCGTTGCATTGTTAGTTCTGGTAGTGAATGTAACTACCCATTCAAGACATTAAAACAGACAACAATAATTTGTCATACGATTATACTCCTATTTTTAGCTGTAGTAGCGCTTGGATAAAAGTTTAATGGTTTTATATGAGATCGATAAACGTGCTCTTTTTTTCATTTTGCATTTGATATTAATTAATTGTTTGAATTAATACAATTTTATTTTTGAATCTACATAGTATGTATTCAAATGATGTAGGTTTAAAAGTTTTCTTGTTTTTGTTCAGTTTCAACTGCGGCTGCTTTAATATGCAAATCATCGGCGGTGATAAAAGCGATTATTGTAATCAATTACTATCCGCTAGCCGCTTGCGTAATGCTACATTGAATTATTTATTTAAATTTGCTCCGTGTCTTACACACTTAATCCGAGACTCCCCCGGGAATGCCAGTACACGGCAGCCCCGGGGGAGAGCGCTCCCGCTAACTTTCATAGGCCGGAACAAAATATTCTCTGCGCCCCACTCTCCTCCCACTCTCCCCCCACCAGAGGCGTAATTACTGGGCCGCTTCCGTAATATCGAATAATCGTGCGGCCCACGGATGCGACATAGTGATGGAAACCGACGATCGCTTTGGCTATTTGTAATTCTAGTTATTATTTTTCATATTTTTGATATACGGTACTCGGTGGAATTCAATTGTATTTTTGATGAATTTTACGCGTTTAGTTTTGGTGTTATAGCGCCTCCTCTTAAAATAAAAATTTACAAGGCAAGCCTGGTTAAAAGTTTGTTACCGCTTAGAAGCACAGCCACACTCCTGTTTTATTTAACGAATTAATTAACAACGTATTTCAATAATTATGACGGAGCTTTCGTGATTAAATTAATTGCGACTTTTGCGGTTTTAATATAATGAATTTCCGAAATTTGTGTATCCGAAATTAGTGCTCACCGAGAGAGGGGAGGTTTATAAAACTCCCTCATTGAGAGTAATTGAGGAATTTGCGCTCCTTTGAGGGCCTAATTGTCGGCTGGCGCCCGCCGGGACAATGGGACGGGGTCGACACCTCCGCTGCACCTGCCCGCCCACAACTGCGCACCACCCCGCGAATAGTACTACATACTAAAATTATATATAAATTTGAGTGCATTGAGTTATATGATAATTAGGGTATCATTGTTTTTCTTAGCATACAAGTCAGCTCAATTTAATTTGGTACAATTTTTATTATTGATATACCGATTGGTTTAGCAACGTTATATTGTATGTCGATTTTTTTATTAAACGTCAATCAGATGCGTATTTATTACCCATTACGGGTTTATTATATTATTATTAATATGATTAGGCAGATTAGTTCATACATAGAAGATGATTTAAAGAAACTCTCAGAAAAATATAATCGTGATTTGTGTGGGATTTGAACCCACAGGCTTACATGGCCGGTGTACTAACCCTTGTACTAACGAATCACTTCCGTTTATCGAGAATTTTTAACAATCATACTCTACATATTAACCAATGTGCCTAGGCCAACCAATATTTAGTGATTTGCAAGCACTGGACTTTTTGAACAAAGTAACAGGGGATGTGGATTCAAATCCCACACAAATCACGATGATATTTTTCTGAGAGTTTCTTTAAATCATCTTCTATGTATGAACTTATGTGCCTAATCATATTAGTAACGTTATATTGGTGAGTGTTTCTGTACTGAGAGTATTTTTTTTATGCGTACAGCTTTGTAAGAGAATTTCAATTGTAATTTAATCATAATTCATGTTTCAGTGTTGAATTTCTCTACGGTTCGGTAAATATATCGTAGTTCAAGTCGGGGTCGCCGTAATTGAAGGCGCATGATAGACAGCACTTGTAATGAGTGTATCGCTAACTTGTGTGCTGTGCCCGCCCTGCGCCCCGCGTCGCCCCGCAACGCCCCGCAACGCCCCGCAACGCCCCGCAACGCCCCGCCCCCGCCCCGCGCCCGCTAGCTGGCCTAATGAAGTTTGCGCCCCGCACGGTATCCGAGAACACTCGCCGTAAGAAATTAAATGCGAGATAATGGTAACGGTAACTGGAGCTGGTTACATTAACGCCAATTTCCATAATATACAAACTCTCCCCCTTGGACCGTAAAAGGTGTTTTAGATATGACGACGGTCCGTTATTTGAATAATCATTTTCGCCTACTGTGTATTTGCGTAAATTTAACCGGAAAGTTCTTTTGCAACATTTATAGACCACACTATTGCTCAATCTATCATAATAATTAGCATATCCGAAGCTGGCGTCGCATGAATAGACCTCTAGCAAACTCTTCTCTAATATCTATCTAATGTTGCCAGAAAAATTCGTTTTCGATCAGCGTGTAGTTTTATCGAAATAAAGGATAGTAAAAGGTCACACAGGGGTTTTCCCTTATTTTTTCATACACGACATGTTGTGGGCGTTACTCTGATATGTATATCATTGGTTGCCGGTTTGGACTTAGCTTGGACATAGGTTGTTTAATGGTACTAAAGAAACGTGAGTATAAATATGTCAAATATCAGGACGCACAAATGTTTGCGTACGGATTTGTGTTGTGGCTTCGCACCGTTTGACTTGGCCCGTGTCAGTTCACTCCCTTGCGTTTACTTCCCTACCGCAAGGCTAACGGGGCAGGGAGGCAGAAGAGGGGCAGAAGGGGCGGGGGCGAAAACACTGGCACGAGGGCGGCAGCGTGGTCGGCCGCCACCGAATACCTCCATCAAACTTCACAGAAACAAGCCTCCTTTGCGCTACAAACCTTAAAGCAACCCCAGGGACACCAGAATAATATTCTTCAATTAAAATATTCTACTTTCTATTAATTAGCTGCTAGATTACCGGAAAAACGTTTGATGCATTGATGCTTGTGATGCCATATATATTTAAAAAAATATTTTTGCAATAAAGTACTTTGTTTAATTCCATTATTATATTTTTTATTACTAGAACTACTAGTGATGTTCTAGCTTTTTATTTTTTGCATACTAGTTTCGTCAGCATGTTAGCGAAACTGTTGCTCCGGAAAAAAGTGGTAACATTACGGAAAGGATGAAAAAGTTTAAAAAGAATATAGTCATAAAATCAATAATTCTTTTACAGTGTTTTTTAGTTAATCCGAAAATATCGTACTGCCAATTTCATTTGTCAGAGGGTCTTGAAAAAAATTAAGCAATAAGCATAATTCAATCTTCAAATTCAATGAATGTAAGTACTTAATAGATGTTCGTCGCGGGCGACTCGCTCCCCACGCCTTAAGAGTCTTATCTGGATAAAACTCGGTTGAAATGTCCCCCTTCGGGTTGTTTATTGAAATAAATAAAACACGAATAAAAATAATTTAATTGCGGAATGTTACAAAAGTTAGTCTTGAGGTGCTCGAAGACTTTCGCTCGCCGTGCTGGGACCATCTTCAGGGATTTTGTTTGTATATTGTTTTCTCCTGCTCACCTGTACTTGAGCGCAAGAAACCAAAACAATTCATATCACCGGCTTCTAAAACCTACGAAAACACATAAGTGTTAAGAATTTTCGTCTTACCTCATATTTTGCTGCAACACATTCATGTATAGAAAATTTTTCGTTAAAAGTAATTTTTATTTTTTAAGTTAAACGATTTTGGCAGACATGGCCCTTAACAAATTAGTCAATGCATCCATATTCTGTGCGCGCAATCACAAAGGCCAATTCGCTATATTAGCTAGGCGGCCCTCTTTATCATCTAATTATATCAATAATCTATGACTTCCCTTCCTCTTTATGTGGTCCTCCTTGTGCTTGGGGTCAATATTCATCGCCAAATAATGCTAGTTGCTTGTATCCTAAGAATACAGTTTTTATGTATCATTTTTGATGATTAATAATACTTATGTAATATGAACATTTATACGATTAAAAAGTAACACAATAATTGATAACTTTAATATATACGCTTAATTAACCGTACAGGCATAGTAATTAATATTTAATCAATGGGACTTTCACCAGTAAAATCTGTTTACTGACTTTCGCCATTTGCAATTTTAGGATTTTGTTTTTTTTTTTTTATATATTAAAACATTGCTACGTGATTTTATTTAAGTCTTAAGTCACACTATGTTATAAATTGATGATATAAACAACTGATCGCGCTTATCATAATATTGTTTATTATGTGGCATAACTAATGTAAACTTATTGAACAAAGTCTAAACACTATATTAAACAAGAAAAATATAATTATATACATTTATAATTAACACGTTAGTGTCATTTAAAACTCTTTTTTTGTTTCTGAATTTTTGGCTTATTTGCTCCCAATTTTAGATGATTCCATAATAATAAATTATATTAACTTAATTGTAAATTCAATTCAAGTGCTTGTCAACGATTATTTTTTTTTTAAATTACGCGTTTGCTTCAAGATACGTCAGTTTTTTAAAGATTAATCCGATAGCTTCACTATAGCGTCGTCGTTTACGCACTCGGCATTTATTTGCCTAAAGTGCTCGCAGTATTGCATCAGAGGTAATCGGCCGATTCCTTTCTCTCACACACTTTAATGGCTTATTTCATTTCAATTTGTTTTACTCGGATGGCGGAATAATTGCAATTTGCAATTGCTGTAATTATCCGGTAAACGGCACCGAAGACTTGCCCATTAATTGCAAACGGCGGAATTCAAAATCAATCCGTGCTGTGAGTTTTGCATTGCTGCTCGTGCAAGTGTATTTGCCCACCTTGAATGCGAAAATTTTGTAATACAATTTAAAGCATGTTGTATTATTTTATAAATTTTAATTATATATATATTATAAATTGAATCCGATTGCATGTGCAACGTTTTATTTTTTAAAATATCGTATTTGTACTAAAGATGATTTCGGAAGTGTGTTACTTTTGATTGAGAAGTTTAATACGTTATCCGAAGTATTGATCAATCGCAAGAGGGCTAATCAAGATAAATATGATTTTACTCTAAATATTTGTGGAGGTTATTTTTTTCTTTTGTCTTTATCTATTTATTTGATCAAATATCTATGTGATTAAGCATATTTTTTTCACACATTGAAAATGATTAAAGAAAACTCTCAGAAAATATCATCGTGACTTGTGAGGGATTCGAACCCACATCCCCAAGCTTTCATGGCCGGTGCATTTATCCAACTATGCTAACGAGCCACTGCAATTAAGTGAGAATTTTTAATAATCATATTCTACATATGAACTAATATGCTCGGGCTAATCAGTTAGTTCATATGTAGAATATGATTATTAAAAATTCTCACTTAATTGCAGTGGCTCGTTAGCATAGTTGGATAAATGCACCGGCCATGAAAGCTTGGGGATGTGGGTTCGAATCCCTCACAAGTCACGATGATATTTTCTGAGAGTTTTCTTTAATCATTTTCAATGTGTGAAAAAAATATGCTTAATCACATAAACATACTAATACCTGCATGGGTAAATAAATACGCATCCTGATTAACATTAATCTAAAATTAATATGATCAAATATCGTCATTTCGTGCGCACGATACGAAAATGTTCCATTGAATATTGTGGAATAAATACCAAATGAACCTTTCACAATATTGTTTTGAAAGGTTTCATCTGCTTAGATGCTTAGATCTATTACTGAGATTTATATAAAAACATATCGGCTTAGAATTTCTCAGAATTTGAACACAAATGGGTGAGAGCTAATAAAATCATTTTAATTTATCAATAATATAAAGTGTATTTTAATAGTTAAATAATTTTTGCACCGCGTTACTGAAATACCAATTCCTCATTAAAACTGCTAAATGCACCAAAACATGTAAAAAACAAACAAACAATTCAACATCACATCCAAATAGCCACTGCCATTTTTCAGTCCACTATTTTATGTTAAACCAATGATAAATTTTTATCTCTTTGAAATGACATTTTATTTTTTATATCCACATAGATTTCTGTGAAAGAGACAAACTTTAATACAGTATTGTAAGAGGAAATTAACTCGAACTGATCCGGAAGATAATTTTTTTTCTTTTTTCTTTTAAATATTCTGACTGAAGTAAACCTTTTCAATATAATATCGGACGATATAAAACAGAGGTTCCCAAAGAGGTTCTCAATATCGTCCCCCAGGGGTCGATTTCGCCCTGCAAAGGGTCGATGACAGCGAAAAAAAAAATTGGGGGTCCATGAACTGTAAATTGGGGTCTACGAGAGTGGATCCCATTTAAGCAGGTCATCACCAAAATTTAGACATTTCGTAAATGTCATAATGCACCGAACACAGATTGTACCTGTGTACTTTGTGACGAATCGAAGCCCTGAAGCGTAAAAGTATTTTATATGTTTTTAATTAATGTATTTTATTATATTTAAGACATTAAAATGGAATTCCACCAAGTATTCTCTGTCAAAAATATTGATTTTCTGTGTTTCTAATTAATAAAGGTATAGTTAACTTTACATGTATTTTAAACCCACTGCACAGTAAATTCTATGAAAGTGAGTTGTTCTATATAAGATGTCAAAAATAAGTTTGAAGTTGATGAATTTGTAAAAATTCAATATTAGCAAGGCAGGGGGTCGACGAAAAACAGGAAAAATCGACATGGGGTCGACGGGACAAAATAGTTTGGGAAACTATGATATAAACGTTTAGCATCAAAGACTTTATTTAACAAGAATTTCTTATTATCAGGCAAATAGACTTTGTGTATTTTTTCACTTGTCAAAGTTTTCACGGTTAGAATGAAACGTGATATTTTTGTGATATTGAAACTTTCGCATAAAATCCCAATCGACTGGGACTTTTCGCGATGCCAGGAGCGCAGGGGAGCGCAGAAGAGCGCATAAGAGCGCATAAGAGCGCATAAGAGCGCAGGGTAGCGCAGAGGAGCGCAGGAGCCACGACAGCCGCAGCCGCCAGCGATGCAACGGAAATCAATGCAGCAAGCGCCGCTACCCCTGCCCCCGCCCCTGGCCTCGCCCCCGCCCCCGCCCCTGCCCCTGCCCCCGCCCTCGCCCCCGCCCCTGCCCCCGCCCTCGCCTCCGCCCCTGGCCTCGCCCCCGCCCCTGCCCCCGCCCCTGGCCCCGCCTGGCACGCTCGGCCGAGCCACCTCCTCGCGCCGCTGCGCTCCCGCTACTCCAGATGTCATCGCTGCCACTGGATATGATACATTTTCTACCGCACCAATTTTGTATTAAATTTTTTATACAAATAATAACTATGCATATAATATGTTTTATCAGTCTGTAAACAATAATTGTTTTGCGGTAAATAAAAATGATTTAAGAGTAAAAATTCTGTTTGATCGTGAAGGTTGTTTTTTTCGTTATAATTTATTTACCTCTTGAGGTTGTCTTCCGCAAGTTTCAATATTTTTAATGTAAATATTTTTTTTAACGGATACATATGCTTGAAAATAAATTTGAAAGATGTGCGCGGTATCAATTTATAAAAAAATTGTTTATTTTCTGTATAAGTTATGCCCTTATATTATAAAATATCAGAATAATATCCATTGTGCTATTTCAATATGACGGACAAAGAATTCAATTCATGACAGATAAATAATTACCGAAATGAAAAGATGAAGTCGTTGTAAATTCTAAGCATGAAATATTTTATGTTGGCCAACTTTGATCGTTTTATTACTATAGTGATATTTATTATTAGTAGTTTTTTTTAATTGGAAATTGCTCCTTCATACTTCAATTAATTACTTAAAAATTAATAACGATAAAAATAGCACAAAGCGCTTGACAAATACTCACTAAAAACGATAAAATTTATATCTATCGTTTTTATTTAGCTTATATTTTTTTTCTCAAGTATCAAATTTCAATTTAATTAAACACGTCTTTCTTCTCATAATATTTTTTTTTTTATTGTTTCAGGTGAGTTTTAACCGACTGTGAGATTTCTGTTAATTATTGCAATATCCGGCGTATATGCAGCATCAGGTATTTAAAAAAATGTATCCCCAAAAAAATATATCACATATTTATTTATTTTCGTACGCAAAATAATGTTTTAGAGCAAAAATAGGCGCTCCCATCAGATTCGCCCGTCAGGTTTATCTCCCCCGAAGAGAACATATGACCGAATGACTTCCTCCGAATAAAATATATTGTACCACACCATTATTTTTCTTTATAATTCATATTTTTATTGCAAAAAAAACCTGTGACAAACAACTTTTCGCGTGATTTACGCGCAATATCAGCTGAGCAGATTTTTTTTTTTGTAAAAAAATAACTGGGTGAGAGTGAATTAAATCGAGCTACAGCAGAAAAACACTTAATTTTTATTTTTAAAATATCCTGTGATGATTTATATTCCTTTTGTGTTTTACGCGTGTTTATTACTTAAAATTGCGGTTATTTGATAGTTTTATTACTTTTTTAATTACGAGCGAAGCCCTTTAATTTTTTCGCACGCTTGGATTTGTGGAGTTTCTTGCTTGTTCAATCTAAAATGCACCCATAATTTATGTTTTTTAATGCAGTAAAAAAAAAGCCTCCCTTACAAATGTGATAGATAATTTTCATGGTGTTGTCTTTAAAGTTCCAAGCTTTTACAATATGGACAGGGCTTTTCCCGTTATATTCAATCTAATATATATTATTGTGCATACGATTCTTTTTCATCGGTAAATAAAAAATATATAATTTATACAATAATATGAGTGCCATCTTTTTATCATCGTGCCCCAAATAATTATCACTGTTGTCACCTTTTTTGTTAATAAAACTTTTGCTTTCTTAATGGCGGCATTTCATTAAAAACAAACGAATAATTTATATAAATAGGGTTTAATTTAAAGTTACATTTCGTTTCCTGAAATGTTATCCAGATGGTGTTGCGACTCAAAGTTCGCGTTGTTTTCAAAATTTCTTATACTCTGAATGAACAATAATACTGTTCGGCCAGGCAGGGGGAAGCGAGCTCGCTCGGGGTTCATTGACCCCGTGCACTAGGGCGAGGTTGTGTCGCTTCCATTGTATTCCACTTCGGGAATATTCTAACTTATATGAAAACTCCATAAGCCTCGATGCGCGACATATATTTTTTAAAATGCCGAATATTGCTTTATTGAGAATGCCGCTGTCTGTGAACAGAACCACAGTTTGTTGCGTTTTGCTGTGCGATTTGTTGGTGCTGGTGTAGAGCCTCTTATGCTTCTTCTACACACGATGTGCTACAACCGTTATTGAAATTCGGTTGCAAGTTGTGTCGCTGCGCGTGCAGCCAGTTTTTGCCGCGATTCTGCTAATTTTCTGCTTCTTAATGATTCTGCTACATAACTTTATCAATTACTTTTTCTTGCTACGAATTCTACTGTTATGAAATGCCTGTCGCCCAGAGCATACACAGGCATTCTCGCAATATCCGCGTGTACGTGTAAGTTTATGTATCTAGTCTCGCAATTGCTCTAGACGACTATCGCTGCGAAACTGCTAATGCGGCACACAGTCTCGATAGGGCCCGCGTGTCCATGCAGCGCGTGCCGGCGAGAGTGGCCGCCGGTTATGTCACTCGCCAGGCCGGCCGGCTGCGGTGCAAATATTTGTGTTATTAATCTGGTTTTTCAAATTTATTCAGCGAACTGGAAAGTGGCTGTCGCCAGTCTCACCGGCGATAGCCACTCTCGATTGAAAATGAAATTTTCATGCTTACACTTGTTCTCACTTTGATTTATATTTTTTATTTACCGACACTGGACAATTGAGATTTGTAATTTTCAGTGCCTTTTTGAGTTGTGCCGATCTAAAATATTTAAAAAAAATACAATATTAGTACATTTTTTTTAATGGCACGCAAAGTAAAATGGATAAAAAGCAGCTTATAAGAAAAGAAAAAAAACTGTTGATGAATATTACAAGTTATTTATTTATTATTTTTGAGTAGTTCGCCAACTTTCTATGCTGGCATAGCTTAAAAAAAATATTATTATGAAATTCTTCTCAAATTTTCCTCATGAATGTTGTATTCAATTATTATTCTAATATTCTTATATGTATTTCAAAATAATCATATGATTTTCTGTAATTTCGCAAATCCACCAGGAATTGAAATGGGATCATTTCTACTAATGCACTAAACAGGTTTATTATGGTCATACTAGGCTTACAAATTCCATCGGCGACGTTTAAGTTTAATATGCATCTTATATTATATGACCTATATGAAGAGAATGTCTTTAGATAAGAGTAGTTAAGAGGTAAATTGATTCGATTAATTTATTAAACGCAAATAAGGCTTTAATCGGGCGCGCCCGGCATTTAAACTTCTGCTATAAAATTAAGTCACGGTAGACAAGTACTATTTAAAATTTCAGTGACGTTTTTTTATTACTCACTTAATCATCAACCGCCAGAGTTCATTACCCTGTCTCGCAATAAGTATAAAATTATACCTTAAGGTTGTATTTTTTGTTTAACTTTGCTGAAATTTAAGTATTCAATTTGTATTACCTAAATTTTCGTTATGCTCACAATTTCCTGTTTTATATTTTATCCTCTTGACAGGGTAACTCAGTTTGCGGCCGTTCTTCAACGCCTATTGAATAAAAAAATCTCCCTAGCTCAGAAGTTTTTATTTAATAACAAATAAACTTTTTTCTTCGTTTGGTTGTATTCTTAGACACCTGGTTATAATGTATCGCACCCCTTCTTGGAAAGCATCATAATTAAAAAAAAAAAAAACATTTTTTAAATATAATTTGGAGTTTTCATGTCTTGTTATATATATAATCTTCACACATTCACTGTGGCGCAATGGTGCAGTGTCGGGGCTGTTATCATCTTGATCGCAAGTTTTGCACTGAATGCAATGTTTAAAGATTCTGGCACTGTCGAATTTATAAAATATTAAAATGTGTTATTTTTTCAGTTTGTTGGATACTTTCAGTTTTTATTTCTGCACCTAAAACGTGATGAATATGTGTATATTTTTATCCAAGATTGCTTTAACAGTAGCGGTTTGCATGTAGGTCCTCGCAAAAGGTTCATAATTATATTTTTGCCATATTGACGAGTACGTTGTTTGTTGAATTCTAAACAGAAAATCGTAAAGGAGTACGGCAATTAAAAGGCTTCAGTCTTGTATAACTTATTGTTTCGTTTCAATGTCCCGTCACGAAACGCAGCCAGTGGTAACGTGATGAGCCGGAGTTGTGCTTTTTTCCACCAAAAAAGACTTAGCAGGGTAATGGTATTCCTGGAAATTCGCCTCGTTTGAGATATTCCTTTGCGTCGCGTGTGTGTATTTTAAGAACAGCTCATATAAATACTCATTAATTTATAACGATTCTCAGTACAGCTCATTATTTTATGTTTTTCGTCATATTCAAATTTCATATTTTACAATTATATACTGATTATTTAATTCATCAGAAATAATTTTGTTTAAATTTTCATATGAATTATAGACAATTTTATTAAAATGAATGAATAAATCGGAAGATAGGTGTTGGCATCAGCCTACTCATGAGGTGCAAGGCTGTGCTGAGAATGTTTCAGTATCATTGGCGTAGTCCAACTGAAAGGGTAGAAGATTAAGGTTGAGATGAAGCTTAATTTAGAAATGCAGGGATAATATGAATTTTATTTTCAGCTTGGTTCCATATGTATTATTTTCACCAGAGTTATATGCTTTATGTTTTATTTTATTTGCATCACTTATATATATATATTTGTTTGCATTATGGTTTTATACTTATTTTCATGTATTTTATTTAATATGTCTTTATTTGTATCACGGGCATATTATAATTGGAATCACAGTTATGTATGCCCTTCATTATTTACTTTCAAAAGTTTACGCGCCTTGACAGTCGGTATAATGCTTAGCAATGTATAAATAAATATACCAATAAAATTGCACTGCCAAAAAATACACAGTATACACACGAGAAGACGTTAAAAGATCCTAAGGTCAGATTTAAACCGCAGCGAAATTATGCCAGGGTGTCTTCACTTTTTTTTTTGTAAATATTTATTTAATACTTTTATCTCATCACCAGTTGATAATGAGATCGCAACGCTTACAAGATCTCGAATACAAAAGGTCCTCCCGCCGGGGCACCTGGCGTAGTTAGCAGAACAAATGAATTACAAAGATATCCAGTCGGCTTAGCACCCCCCGAATCCGGACAGATTACCCCGAGATCCAGATGACGAGGATCGGCCCGGGGGGGGCGGGGAGGGGAGAAAAGAGCAAAAAGCGAAAAGCGAACATCCCACCCCCCGAAAATTTCCCACCCTGGGCGGCGAAAAACCCCCGGCGTCAAAGCGCTCAGCCGAATTTGGAATATAAAGTAAATATCGCCAGAAAATTGGACCCAATTATGTTATTGTATTTTTTCGGGTCTGAGGTTTGAGTGATTGTGATTTGTTTTTGCGATAGTTGGTGGCTTCTTGGCGGTTTATTTGCTCTGCTTTTATGAAATGTTCGATTAAACTGTGTTTAAACATCACCTTTCTATAAATGACAATTTGCTTAGCGGAATAATAAGCTATGGTAGATTCATTAGCTGCTTTTGCAAAATAATATTAAGGGCCTAGTCCGCATAATAGAGTTTTTTTTGATCATTTTCTAGTCCGTTTTGCGAAAAATCCACTGCACCAATCGAAAAAATTTAAATGCAAAAAGTTTGATACATTGCTTCTTCCGAATAAAATATATTTTTATTTCTTATAAATTTACTATTAATATGATAAATATGTGTTTTTCCGATTTTTCCGATTTTCCGCAAAACGGACTAGAAAATGATCTAAAAAACTCGATTATGCGGACTAGGTAGTAATATTAATAGGTATAGTAATATTTGATATGAAATACGTTTTTGTTTTTAATTATAATAATGTGGTTATAAATTACTGTTGGATAAAAATAGTTGTAGGTTGCTTAGGTGCTTCCCTGGGGTCATTATTCCCATATTTAAATAATGCACTGTACGTGGTATGGCCCACCAGCAGTACATTTAATGGGCTTTAACACCACATGACACCTCCGTTGCTCTAACGAGAGTAAGCCTGGAATTCTCAGTTGAAACTAATACGTTTGAATGCTGATTGGATATTTAAGTTATTTCCCCCAGCACGGGCCTGTGGTTGTGCCGCACAGTGCGTCGGAAACGAGATTTAGCTAGACGAAACTTATTTTAAAAATATTTTGCTCGATGATATTTCCCTACGCGTCAATATTAGCCTTTATTAATTTGTGTATTCATACAGCTTGTGAAATATAAATTTATTTAAAAATATATTTTATAGTTTTGTCCGGCTAAATCTCGTTTGTGGCCCACTGTGCAAAGGCTCTTAATGATATTACGTACGAACGTTCCCTCGGTCGTATCGCGTGCCGGCAGTGCCTCCACCCCTGGCCGCGCCCCCGAGGTTTCGGCGCATATTTGGGAATCGCGCCCAATCCTTCCCCCTTCCCGAGCTGCAGCTATCGCATGCAACGCATCGTGATATGAATCACATGTACTCATGGCGATGTGCTGAGTTGGCATGGTGCAATATTATTACTTAATTTTATAGCCAAATGCAAATCATGTGATTCAGATTCGAGACACTAACAATATTTATTTAAGTCGTATGTTATTATTTAAATCTTTTGATCCGCTTGCGGTGCATATATTTATTTTTTGTGTTGTATAATAATTTTTATGCTTAAGCAAGCAATGATTATTTTTGCCGATAAAACCATTTTTTTTTTTTTTTTTTTTTTTTTTTTAATACACGTGTATGTGTTGTGAAAGCTTATCCGAATATGTATTTCAAACAACAAAAAAAAAGTATATTACAGTGTTGCTCACACGCTTACGAGTATATTTTAATACTGAACTGATCCTTTAGAAGTGTGCATTACGGTGGATCAAAACTTCACGGTGCAAGATTAACGTTCAGGGCTCGTTGCAGAGTTGCCGAATGAATGGAAAGCTGCGCTACCCATTGTACGTCATGCGAAAAGAACCGTTACAAAACTTGTAAATGCTTTTTATTATTTTTAGCATCGTTTCTGTTTGTGTACATCACAAGTGCACCGAAGCAACTCGCGAAGTTCTCCCCCAAACGGCCGGCAGTTCGCATTATTCATTCCGGCTAACCGGGCGCACCGGAAACTCTTTTTTAGTCATATTCAGCGCTGTGCAAACCGTGGTGCGCGACACGCTGCCGGTGCATCGGCCAATCGGTCGCTATGCCAGTGCAAATTATTACGCGGTGTGATTCACGGAGTCAAGGAGTGACGTGGAAGACGTGAAATGTCTTCTTCTTCAGGTGCCCCTAGTCGGAGAAGTTTGGTGCCCATCTCACTGAATATATCCGTAACCTGGGGCAATCTCATGAATTCGGCTGCAAAATGAATCAATTGAAATGTTTGATGACATTTTTGATCTAATAGGACAGATATTCAATTTTTATACATGCTATGTATTTTTGTGGTAAAGCTTCGTAGTTAAGTGTTAACGTCTAAAAATCGTTTGGAAATATTATTATTCTGTTTTTTTTTTGTGATTTTCAAAATTTATAAAAAATGTTTTTTAGTTGTATTTAAACATTTGTTGTAATCGTTTTAAGGTGGTTAATAAGCTTGCATGTTTGCGATGCCTGGTTTAATTTATTGACCCTTCGGTCCGCCGCTAGTCCAGTTCGCGAATCGGCGGGGAGGGGATCGCCACCCCTTTACCGCTGTTTTTTTTTCTTTCAATAGTTCCGAGAATCTTAAAATATACCTCTTCAACTGCAGCACAACCGACAACTAAACGGTAACTTGCAAATAGCGTCCTCTTTTTCGTTGCTTTTTTCGGCAAAACTATTTTTAAAAAACACCCAATATATGAGAACGCAGTTGGTTTATCACCGTTCTGCTGTCAGTTTCATTGCAACGTGGTTTTAATAACAGTTTTACATATCAGATTTGTCGTTTTTGAAGATAACTATGATATTTGTAATGATGAAAATAACATTGGCTCGATGGAAAGATTGTCCGTCAACTCTTGGTCGATATTTCTAAGGTGTAACCTCATCCTGGCAGAAGAATCAAAGTGATGAGATTATGCTCACACCCTATCTGTTGTAGTTTGGTCAAAGACATTTTATTTTAAAACGTCTTCAGTTAAATTAATCTTTAACTTGACTAGTGTATCACTGACGTGCACGTACAATAAATAATTTAAGTATTTAAAATAAGTAATTTAATATTATCATTCTGTAGTCCAGCTGCCTTTGATTTTCCACGGTTCATATATTGTAAGTCATCCGTGTGATTGATGTTTATTTTATACTGAATGAGTGGAGTTGCATGTTCAGGTTTTAATCCCATTTTCACGTCTTTGACTTCAATACAAATATTTCAGAATTAATGGAGCACTGAAACTATGATTTTTCAGAGCACGGCTGATATATCCATGTCGTTGATTTTAGAAATTGGGTTCGTGTATGGTGACATTGCATATTTCGGTGACATTTTCTTTGAATCGTGTTATACTAGTAGAAAAAGATTTCTTAATTTTTTGTAGCAAAACTCGCTCATGTTTTTACCATGAGCACGCTTACTTTCCTTGTTAGCATGTCTTCGTGTTCGAATCCTGGTGAAGTAATAAACTTTAAGTTTTTTTTTTTTTTTTAAATCTTGGTAAGTTTAATAATAAGCTGTCTCCAGATTCAAAGGGAGAAAGTTCGTTGAAGAAATGAACTCAATATGCCGAACATATAGCAAGCCGCGCACAGCCGCAATTGAATCTGACCGCTCTGCACTGATTGCCTGCTTATCTTTTCTATTTCGTCTCTCGTTCTTGGATCAAAGATAAAAAATATTTTTTTTTGTAAATCAACAGCGTATTAAAAGTAAGATTACGCAAAGCTTGACACGTAAGTACTTTTTAAAATTAATTTCTATAATCAAAAAACACGAATGTCGCTTGCGGTTTCCCTCCGTCTCCTTGAAGTGAATAATCGCGAGTGTGGCGGTTGTAAGTACTCGGGACATTTCCGCACATTTTTCATTTCCTTATCCGGTCACGGGTCGCGGGCCATCAGTCTTCCCGGGCTCACCGACTCAAATGTCTGGCGCCGGATCGCAATGGGGTAGAACCGATCCTTCAGTGCTGCGCGAGTGAAAATGATAAGTGTTATCGTGAAATTACTTATGGGTCTAGGTCGCATAATCGAGTTTTTTTTTTTATCGTTTTCTAGTCCGTTTTGCGAAAAATCGACTGCACCAATCAAAAATATTTAAATGCAAAAAGTTTGATACATTCCTTCTTCCGAACAGAATATATTTTTATTTTTTATAAATTTACTATTAATATAATACATATGTGTTTTTTCGATTAAAGTGTAGGAATTTGAATATTCGTCATGTCCCTTTTCCTAGAGTCCTATACATTTAAAAGGCTTTTTTTTTCAATTGATATTAAAATATTTAATATAAACCCTGTGCCATATATTATTTTAAAAATAAAAAAAATCTTTGACACACTTTGGTTTTGAAAAGTCGTCATTTTATCAAATTTTTCAACATCTTCAAGATTTTATTTTACCATGAAAATGGACGTTAATTAAATAATAAAAAAACAGATAAATATAATTTATAATTTTCTCAATACCCAATACTCGGCTGGACACCAGAGGCAATTAAAAGGCTGGAAGCAACTGCCTTAAGAACCCTTTGATCGATCGGCCTCATGAACGTCGCCTCTCATTTTTAGCGATTCTGCAGAGATGTTGAAATCCGGATTGTTGACAGTTGTATTCGTGCTGTTCATTTTGGGGATTAAGGCTTTGTCTGTCGCCCCACGTTAAAAACGTACATGTGTTATTTTGAAGAATAATACCGTTCCCGTTGTTTCCGTTACAAACGGGTTTAACTCATTTTAGCACTGGCAAAATACTAGTTTGCCTGTAAACTTATGCTTATTTCGGAGGATGGCCGTATGGGCGTATTCTTTTTGTTAGATGTTCTTGGGTGTACTGTTTCAAAGTGGTTTTTGTCTCCCGCAGTTCCGGTCCCGGTATTGAGAAAATCGTCCCTGAGAGCGGTCCTAGTACCAAGACCGCAACGGCGGAATATAAAAATCCATCTAGTTTTATTTTCAATGAATATTTTTAGAAGCGAGTTTATCCGTCGTCCACGCTACAAACGGGCGGATATCAATTATAAGCAATCATCAAAAAATAAATTCGATTGATATGTCCCATCTTCAATAAGGGCCGCCCCGTACGCGAGCTTCCTGCTTGAGCTCTCCGGAAGCGGTCGCGTCTCGCCGCTGACAGCGCAGACCCCCGGTAGGGTAGCAAGGGCCGCAAGGGCCGGGGTTCCCGTCGGTGACGCAACCCCGCGATTTGCTTATTGCCGCCATCCGTCCGGCGCCGCCCTGGCGGAATGGTTTTTCAGGGGGGAAGGGGGTTGCTTGAGCACTGCGGTTTATTATCCGCCGGTCATCGCTTTCTAATGCCCCGATTTGTATTATTACACCCCCTTGCGTTGGATTCGACTTTTTTCGTCTTATCAGCCATTTATAACATTAATATGTCAATTTGTTGCTCATAGTATATTTTGCTGTGCTTGCCTTTTTTCCTCCCCCTCGTTTCGGTGGCTCACGATTGGGCTGTCTTCAATTGAATTTCGTCTTTTGTCTATGGTTCCGGTAGCGGTTGACGAAACGGCGAGAGAGAAAAAAAGACAGGCTCGGTGAAATACCTCGTTAATACCTCCCGTATTGTGCGGAGTCGCTCGCTAAATCTGAGAAATTTATGTAAATGGTTTAATGGAGCGATAGCCGCTTTATATTCACAAGTTCTTTTCACAAGTTTTTGTGTTTTAAAAGACGGTTTGTATCTGAACTCGATGCGTCAAGTGATTCTGGATAAGACAGTTGAAGTAATTTGATCTAATGTACCTTTGCAACTATTCAAATATATTGTTGATATAGAAGCATTTTATTGTAAAACATACATTTAATAATATCGCAGTACAATTATTTAACATTTAAAGTAAACATCGATGTTTGATATTAATTTAAATAAAATAATATGCTTATGAGTATAGTATCACTGCGGCAACGCGTGCCATAGCCCGAATGAGATAGTGCGTGTCCCAAGATACAGCTAAAGTGTAGTTTATGAATATATCCCAGTAATACATATTTTATATTTTGCGGATTTAAAGCAAAAATGCTTCAAACTCGAATTGTATGTGAAACTTTGTTAACCTTTTTAAGTTTATCAAATAATTAGTCACTTTCTTTAGCAAAAAATTATATTATTTCATTTCAATTCCACTTGATGTTTTTTAATTGTAAAATCCCTGTACACTATTTGTGTTACTAGGTTTATTGATATGATAGTATTTCTAAATAAATTTCAGTATTTTCATGTATAAAATTTCCAATAAAAAAATCTTTGCGATAGTTTACAAGGCAATAAAACATTTTTCAACGTTATTATGTCGTTATTCATTCGGTTTGGTTTTTTTCGCATACATGCATACGTGTAATATTTTTGAATATATTACTGAAAATTATAAAGCATTTCTTACCACCATCTAGTGATGCGAGAAATTCGATTTATAATCGACTCGTCCAAATATTCGATCATATAAACTGTAATTTTTATAAATTTTTAAAATTATATTTTCTACTATTTACTCATTTAATCGATTAAAAATAAAATCGAACATTTGATGCTACCCATCTTCACGCTTTTGTAATTACAGGCTTATTTATGATGTTTGTGCATTTGTATTATCACAACTTATTACTCAAAGTTTTTATTTTTCAATCGAGCATTGAAACACAATTTTTTTGATTTTGTTTACTAATACTTGAAAATATTGATAGTGCCCGTCACTATTGTCCTTCACAAAAATAGCACGCATAACGGTATTCCCCGTGTGTAATTAGGGGTTGATGATGTTAGCATCGATCGCCCGCGTGATTTACTGTCCCATCAACCCTTTACGGACCGGACTACTGGTGCCTTTTATCTTGCCAATCGGACCGAGCACGCGGTGCCCTGTCCGAACAATTAGCAGCCGACAAAATCTCCCACCGAATTGTTGCTCGGCTCGCATTGACTATTTAACGCAGCAACCCAAAGGGTTAAAAGCCCCGCGCGGCATTAAACGAATGTTTATTAAATAATATTACTTTTGGGCAATCGCTTACGCCGACGAGACAAAAACGGTCGAAAAATATTTTGCGCTTGTTTCCACGGCATTTCCATGCAAAATGTGCTTTTGTCATAATATCGAATAAGTTTTCTCGAGCAAAATAATTTGTGGATGATTTGAAAAAAATAATTACTGTACAAGTATAAAACGCTTGTTAACGACCAGTTGTGAGATTAATGGTTCGTAATAACTTATCCAAATGACTAATAATGCTGAATACTTAATCTTTATGTGCGTGCACACAGTCTAATGTCTTTACATTTGGATTATATTAATATAAATGCGTGCTTCTATTTAAATTAGATTCAAAAGAAATAATTTTACACCAAAAGTTGAAACCGTGGATTGTTTCGCTATATTTAGAGAATAATTAAAAATCGATTGCTGCTTGTGTTTTCTGGTATTATGTCAACCGTCAGCGTTATGGTGGTATTGAATGCCACGAAGATGGCATCGGCGGAAAATGCCGAAACTATAGAAAATATGAAGATGTATATGTAGTAAACAACAAACAAACGCAGAAGGCCGTTAAAAATAGCCGAACTTCATTAAAATTTTTATTTTTTTTGAGGGTTGTTTTCGTAGGCTGTGTTTCATTGGCGCACTTTTTTCAATAGAATTTAGTAATTTTATCCTTATAATTATCATTTCCATTTATATTATTTTGCTGTTATTTTTACAACTGTTCATTTGTTATACGCTTCGAGAAGGGTCGAGAGCAGAACTAGATTTACAAGATCCAAAACACTCGTCCCCACGGTGCGACATTTCACAGAATCGCTTTACGTGTCAAATGATTTAAGCAACCCTCCGGCACCACCCCAGACTTGCGGACCGGAACACTTTATATCGCGGGTCTGGGCGAAAATTACTTCTGGGCAAACGCCACCCATCGATATCAATTCGGGTGTATACGTGCTATACAAGACTTTTCGTACCTCAGAAAATAGGGGTAGTATAACGTGTCAAGGGAAGGAAAAAAATGGACGAGAGAAAAAAGACTTTCAACGGTTTGAAAGAGGTATAAAATATACACAGAATAATATTTATCCCACACATATCCAGTTTCCATGATCAACAACGTGGGTTGTGCATGTGGATCTAGATGGAAAAATGATTTTGCTTTGAAGCCTGCGGTTACAGATTCTTTATTTTTCTTACGTTAATTACAAGCCAGTAATAAATCGATCTTAATCTGAGAACTTGTAAGAAGAGCGAACAAATATCCCGTAAGGCCTAATCGCCCCCTGTTGAGATGGGCAAGGGTCTCTTGCCAAGGGTTGTTCAATTTCCTCGTTGAAGACGTCCTCCGCGAAAGCCACCCTTAACCTCATCATAAGAAGGCTCTGCGTTGTAATCTTGTTTAATATATTTTGATTATTTATAATTTAATTAGACTTCTATAACTTTTTTGAAGCGTTCTTGAATTATAAGCCAGCTTGGTCCATTTATCCAAGACTCCAGCGGGAACCACCGCTATCCTGAAGTTCAAATGTATTATCTTACTCTAGTAAAGTTTTTGAATTTTCTATATTATTTATGGCGTTTGTACGTGTAGCATTTTTTTATTCTTTTATTACCAACATTAATAACGTGATTTTATGATTTAGCTCAATCTTTTTAACATAAGTAATATTTTTTTTAAATATAATTATTTTAAAGTAATAAAGACATTTTGGTGTAGAAAAATCGAGTAATTAAATAAATTAAAAGATTCATTAAAAATTTTCTAGCTGCGTCCTATGACTGCGTTTACAAAAATAAAAACATTTGGTGTATACCTAATAATTGAGGGGATGAAAGTACAAAAGTCAATGTGTTGATCAAATTGAATAGAGGGGTGAAATGTGTTGATATAAACGATTTGAAATGAAGATCTCTCGGCATAAGTTCTTCAGTAATCCTCCAGCAGGCAGTACAGCGGCTGATCCGCCCTTAATCCTCCGGAATCAGGCAAACTTCCCGGTTTGAGGATCTGTTTGCGTATTTTCAATTCAAACGGTAACTTCGTAAAATAATATTTACTCCCCGGCTAGATAATGATGAATCTATAATCTTTTAATTGAATTTGTAAATTTATTCTAACAAAAGTTTTCTTGTGTTTTAGCGTGCCTCTCGCTTAACTAATGCTAGAAATAATTAATCCAAGAAGTGAACGTTCTTTCTTGGAACGACAGATGTTATAAATAAACTTCCACTATTTGTAAACAAGAAAGAAGGAATATTGGAAAAATAAATATTAATATTACTACGAACGTCTGGCTGTCACGAGTCAACGTATAGCTATATAGTGAATAATTCATCATATCTTTTTTGTTTTTCTAAGTAATGTATTTCTACTTAATTGATTCACTGTGTTATTTTAAATCGTGTGATCAACAGTGGTAAGCAACAGTTACTTGGGAAGTTAATTGAATTATATAGATTGTTTGGGTTTAGATGTCTTATGTTTGTGGATATACTATAAAAAGAATACCTGACAGTTAAAATTCAATTTATTACAGCGCATACACTAATGAAGTAGTATAGTTTTTAATATAATCATATTTTAGTGTACAAACGAGAGTCTGTTTTATAGATTTAAAACCCTTGTTTATATTTTTATGTTAAAATCTTTTAGAGTGTTTTTTTGTGTGTTGGGACGATATCGATGTTTTGTTATACCTAACTTGCTAGACATTTTTCAATTAAAATATTTTTTTTCTATTAGAGAAACATTCGAATCACGAGCCTCCCTTTTCTCCGTAATAATACCATAACTTTTATGTGTTCCGGTTATATTCTTGTATATAAAAAAAATCGCTGCTTACCCTTTGCCCGGGTAGTTGGCCGGATCGCTGTGAAAATTGTTTGAGCATCTCCATCCCCTTATAAAGTTAAGGGATGCTGATTATTTGAATTGGATATTGAAGCTTTCTTCGCAGTTCGCTATTGGAAATTTTCATGTTTTATTAGACATCCGAGATAAACTTCGCGATTTTTTCCGTTTGACTTTATGATTCACTGTAATTATTACTTTTCGTTCGATCTTTTGTAAACTACGCAAATCTATCAAAGTACCCCCAAAGTAATTGAGTTTAAAATCAAACGAGATTAAGTTTTTCAATTATGGCGCTTTTATATTTAATCGTTATAAACTATTGTCCAGAGCAGCAACATATTTGAACATTTAAAATGCCGACAATTTAATAATTTGCCCGGGATTAAAAATTTTCACCTTATTATATTGTGATAAACAATATATTTTTAGGTATTCAATTCACACATGAAACGACGAAAAAAAATATTTCCACCTGTATTGCGATTGCATTTTCGAAGATTTTTCTCTTCGCTTAACGTGTGAATTGATAACTTTAAAATATATTCCGTAAATCAAATATTTTTCAGATTCATTTATTTTTTAGTCTCCGTAAACAAATGTGCACTCACCTTGTGTACAGCGTATTTCTAGGAACTATAGTTATATTAAAAGCCTAATTTCCAATTCTCACTTCCAGACAGTAATAACAGTTTCGTTTTGCATATCATGTATCTGTTTACCGACCTTATTGTTTATATTCATCTCAACAAGCCTTGTCCAGCCGCATTTTTGTTAACCCTTTACAGAGAAAGACTCTTTTAAACATCCTCAGCTATGTCATGCAACACAACATATTATATACACATACCGAATAAATATTAATAAAAAATATAATTATTGGTCGATGGTGGAGGTTGTGATGGATTACGACTTAATTAATATTTAAAATATTATTTATAACAAAATAAACTTTACTTTTGTACTAAAATAAATATATTTGCATTTTAAATCACGATGCTATATGACGCTATGTCTTTTTAACAATATCATTCATTCAAGAATACTACTCAACGTGGACATCATCTGTGATGAACTGATAACATATTTATATATATTTAATAGATATGCCATCTGATATTGATCGCGAGATATATTTTGCATATTTTACTTCTGTGTATTCGCTACACTAAGACTCATTTTTTTATTTTATACAAGTTTGATATTCAATAGAGAATAATTATTAGTAGGTTTGTTTTTCTGTACCTAAAACGTAATAAAGTTTAAATTATAATACGATAAAGTTTAATTACTATAGACATAAAAAAAATGTATTGCGACTAACCTGAAAGAATCTTCACATAATTTTACCAATATCATTACATTATGGAAGAATCATACTATGGAAAAAGCTTTCCGATAAAACCCAATACCAAAATAGCAAAATTAAATATTTAAC
Source organism: Atopsyche davidsoni (assembly GCA_022113835.1). Classification (NCBI taxonomy): domain Eukaryota; kingdom Metazoa; phylum Arthropoda; class Insecta; order Trichoptera; family Hydrobiosidae; genus Atopsyche; species Atopsyche davidsoni. The sequence continues at coordinate 11,119,501 of JAILWY010000027.1, forward strand.
CATTACAAAAATAAAGTTTTTTTTTGCGCATTAGTGTAAATGAATAAATGGATCCATTCTAATCAATCAAAAAGCAAACAGAATAGCAGAATAAAAAGCAGATAAATAAACCGGAGCGCCGGGGGGGTGGAGGGGGGAGGGGGGGCGGTAACGGTCGACGACCGACCCTTTCTCAATTTTTTATTACTTCCGCCGCGAAAATGGCAAAATGTGCGGAGCGAGGCCGAGGAACTCGCAGCGAACTGTGCTTAATAATTTGGTGCCAACATACAAAACGGGGCACGGCTCTGCCACTGGTTACGACTAAATGCAAACACGACTTATATATGCCTAGAGCTGTCTGCGCACGTTGCAACACAAACGAAGAGCGACCGGCGATCCAGCCTTATAAAAAAAAAAAAAGCACACAATGCTATTGACTATGTATCGATGGATTGTCGGTTGTGATATTAAAAAAAAAAAACCAACAGGGATTATTTTCCACATGCTTGATTTGTTTATGTAAATAATTGAAATGGCATATTTATATTTGAATGAAATTCACAAACGCACATGAACACGCGTGGATACAGTCTGTTGTTTGTCAATATATTTGCATTTTTATTTCAAGGAATTTGGGTTTTTAATTTGACATATTATATTTTCATGTATGTATTAATATTTTATTTATTTTTTCTTTTCAGGTAAGTCAACATTTCAACCCGCCCGCGGCCTGATCATCCCACTAGATGCAATCGAATCACAAAGAATGCCTCCCATCTTATAAGACCGATTGACCGGGTAACGCATGCAAGTTCATTATTTTTATCGATTCACGGGTACAGATGAAACATTCTAACTCTTGACAGTGCAGAGTATCGCTAAATAATATCATACCATACACAGGTTTAGTTTTCGCCAGTGCTGGCCGGCCACTCGAGCCGTTGTATTTAGAGTCTCGCGACTGCATCGAGCCGAAGGTTGTTCCGACCCTGGAGCGTGACGGGCTACGGGAAAATTATCGAATTTATTATGGACCCTCGGCCGCCACGTCGCTTTTTTTTTTTTGCCCACATCACGAGTGACGTCACAAGACCTCTACACACGCCGTGACACGACAACCGACCGATCGCAACAACACAAAAATAATTTGGCGTTTTTTTTTTTTTTGTAACCCTTCCCTGGACAGCAGCTGCAAGGCATTTTTGAAAATATGTGTATAGATGCAATCGTTCTGCAATCTTTAGATAACGACCGATTGAGAAATATGTATATTTTGTTTAGCACGATGCCTTCCGTTCCGGAGTTCAATTTCGACTCGGAATTCAACGAATTTCGCAAGCGAGTCCCTCGCTGGTGAAAAATACACGGCTTGTTAATATAACCTATTTTTGGACAACAACCGTGTCGGTGTCTATTTCAGTGTTTTTGTATATATATTTTTTATTGTGAACTATTTTAACTTTCTTTGTGTATAAAACAGCAAACGTTGTTTGATTAGATTGCTGTCAAACTGTGCGTATGTATCTGATATGTTTAGTACTATTGGCATATTGGCACCGGCCGTCTATATTAGCTCATGGCCTTTTCTTTTTTTGCTACACGGGTGACGTCATAGCCAGCCCCTTCCGCCTGATGCGTGTTAATTTAACCCTTTCTTGGATACCAGCTGTGGGAGTGTTTTAGGGAGTTTGGTAGATTTGTAAACGTGAAAATTGTTTACGGCGACTTACTCTATAAAATAGTAAAAAAGTATGTTGATTCTTATATTTATTTAAGCATAATTGGCCTACTTTGTGTCGGTCATCAATATTCATTTTGAAATCAGTCAACAGGAACGCTTATAATATTTTTTGGTTGTCGTTTTGATATCTTAGTAAAACTCATTCTACGTTTTGTGGTAAAAATCCGATTAGTAAATACATTTCGTAGCAGATTTTTTTTTTCAATGTTTCGTCTATTGGAAATAACCACCATTATCGGTTTTCGCATGGTTGGAAGACGAGCGACCTCTTCTGTTGCTGGCGGGCCGCAATAGCCGGGTTTTCCCTGACTCCCAGCTGTCTGCGAGGCGGTCACGAAGCGGTGTCCTGCTTGTGTCTCGCTTGTGCCTCGCTTGTGCCTCGCTTGTGCCTCGCTTGTGCCTCGCTTGTGCCTCGCTTGTGCCTCGCTTGTGCCTCGCCGTGGCATCGCAGGTGCTCCGCCGGTGTCTCGCTCGGCGGCTGCCCAATGGACCGGCCGTCCCGGAAGTTCTATCTATTCAATTGTAAAAATCACTATTGTGTCAATTTACAGTTTAGAAACTAAAATTTGCAGTAGTTTCAGAATTACACCGCAAAGATCCATCGTAAAATATGATTGTTTTCAACTTGGGGCAGGTCTTGAATTACACGCTAAGGCGTTGCCATCCTATGCTGTCGACAGTTTTTATTCCAGTCGAGTGAGTTTGGGCTCTGAGTTCTTTTTCGGCGCAGTTTTTTTTGCTAGGTGTTGAAAATTGAGGCTAAATATATTTATTTCCTCATAAAATATTGGTGTTTTTAACTCAGGGCAGGGCTTGGGTTACACTTAAGGGCGCCACCTTTCTACCCCGATCGGCTTTCCTCTTCCAGTTGACCGAGCCTGGGTTTCTGAAGTCCTTTTCAACGAAGCCACTTTTTTTTTTTACCAAATTTTGCATAATGAAAAAACAACATAAAAATATTGTTGCCATTCAAGATGTCTAAAACATCTTTGTCAGATTTTTGCCAATTAGCTAACAAAAAACACGTATTTTTTCAATCTTGCTTTGAGTTAATTATTTTTTGTGGCGCTTCAGACAGTTTGTGTGTCGTTGCAACCTTGTTTGCGTATATTTTGCTACCCCCTGAGGCTCCCATAACGTAAGTTGATTCCAGGGTTGATAAATCTGGCAGTTGCCCTGAAAACAAATGAGCACATCCGTCAGCGCGGCTTGCAAATAAGCTCTGCGAACTTGACTGGTTCGACCCCGCGCCTCCTCAATTCACCAACGGTTGCCGGTGTATCAGTTGCCACGTGGTCTCCGATAAAATCATATGCTGAGGAAACAAAAGGAATTATTCATTGCTTAAATATTTTAAATCGTCTCCAAGCTCACAAGAGGGAACGCTGTGGTAAAAACGAATTACAGTCAACCCTCCTGTAACGCGATTTATTCGTACCGCGTTATATGCAAACCGCGCTTTCAGAAACTCATGATGAAATATTAAATGAGTACGTAAAATTTTGATATCAAGTGCTTTCAACGTTCATTCATTCTCGCTGACCAATACGAGTGGCCTAACTTTTCTCCTTAGATTCGGCCAAATGTAAAAATTTAGATTCTTTGTGGGGGAATGTCCTGAAAACTGTAATTAGAAACTCGAATTGTAACTTCACAAAAACTATTAATGAGATGGAATTCTCCAATTATTTCAACCGTAAAAATTAAACACACAATAATTCATTCTTATAGATTCTTCTATAGCCAATTAAGTTCACGGAATGTTGTTGAACGGAAGCCGTGTTGTAAGAGTACCGCGCTATAGGAGGGTGTGCACACTTTAAATGTTGCGATTCTTTATAAGCTACTAATTCGTTCAAAGGAGGCCCGAGTGGTGGTAAAACCACATTTACTTGCAGGTTTTAAAAATATATTTACTTTTTAAGTCCCACATAGATACGTTATTTAGTGATGGGCACTTTCAATTGTGGTTTATTTTTTGCAACTTTTTGAAAGGTGCTAATATTAACTGTTGAAACTGAGTAGGTCCGATAATTATAAATACAAAGTAGTAAACGTGTATTGTACTTTTCAAATTGTATTAAATGCTTTTTGGCACTAATTAAAAATAATTGTTACTTTTAAAAAAATGATCCTCTTACTAATAAATTAATTTATAATTGTAATATCTCTTTTAAAGAGTTTTAAATTGTTATATCAGTTTTCGTCTAACGGTTTAAAATAACAAACCAGAAAAGTCAAATACTTCTTTTTTATTGTAGATTATTGTTTTTATTATTATATCTTTTCTAGATTTGGATGTGCTAATGTGAAATACAAAACTAATATTCTGACATCAATTTTACTCTGGAATCAAATAAGTTCAATGAGTTTTGATATACAATATAGCACTAATATAAAGCCACTTAAGTTTTGTCTATCAGTGTTTTTTTTTTACATCCACGATAGTCTGGTTTATTTTGTAACACTCCATATTTACACAATAATTATGAATCGCCATACGGCATAGAACTTTCGCCTTTCAAAGGCTTCTGCAAAACAAAAAGATTCGTAATCTCTCAGACATTTTGGCTATTTTATATTCATTGATGTTTTTATCTTCCGTGATTTATTTTATCCGTTCACTAATAAGGATTTTTTACTGTATTCCCTGCTTGTATCGCATTAAATCAAAGCAGGTAGCGCTTATGTATGGTTTCTAATTTAGTTCCTTTGATCGATCCGTTTTTCATGCCCAACGCTGGTTTAATATTGCGAGAGAAAAGTTTACAAAGAATATTGAACTTGACCGCCTTAAGTCAGAAAACGACCTTTAGAAAAATGTTTTTTTTTTATTTTTTACTTTATTTCTATTGTATGGGTCTCTTTTTGTTCACCTACAACTACTTACTTAAATCTAAGTTTTTCATCATTGTGTTTTTTTTTTGTTGGTATTATTATCAATTCCAAGCATTTATATGAATTAGGTTCAACTATATTTTTTTAATTACTGAAAATATGATATTTTTTTACTGACGTTATTGTATTACCTTATTACATAACAAATTTTTCAATAGTTATATGGAAATATGCGTACACGTGCAAAGATATTCGTACCCATGAAATTGTTATACATATTTTACCATTCATTAAAACTACAAAGATTTTTTTATCTCTGAATCCAGATAGTGTGACTCAGACTTGAAAATGCATATTCTTGCTATGTAATAATTGAACGCTATAACGTATTTTGATTAAATTAATATAAATCATAGTACAAGTCGGGCACCGGTCTAACTTCTTTGCTTTAAATGAGCGGTGCTATAACTCTATGAAAATTTTCAACTCGCGAACACGCCATGTATTAACCCTTTGCACTCGAGAGGTGCGGATTCTGCACCACACGATGTAATGCCGCAACTCGAGAGGTGCGGATTCCGCACCAATTTGCTTGGTGCGGAAATTCGATGTGCGGTGATAACTATTTATGGTTTTTTATCTGGTGATTTCTTGTTTATGTTTATGTGATCTTGTTCTTTAATGTTCGTTACTAAGCACTGCCCATATAATTTTACAAAGATCATGTTATCCCCCTTTCAAACTACGCTAGAATTTCTTATCCAAGATTAGTGCGGCACCATAAAGCGAACTGCATTTTTGGTCTCAGTTCGACCTTGACAGCCATGGCAAAATGACTGGATGTGTACCTAATCAACCCATATATTTTTTGCTTGTACTTCTTATCGTAATCATTCATTTGAGGGTCCTTATTTGCTTAAACTTATATTGCACTGAAGAATAGACTTTTTTCTCCCTCACAATATCAATAACCTTTCCATTCACTTATCGTACCATTATTTTGTTTGCTTTATAATATATAATAATATTATGATAATGTGTATCTCACTAAACAGCTGAGAGGAGAACAGCCGCTTAATCACTTGCGGTATATGAAAACCTTAGTTCGGCAATTGACTGGAGATTTTCGTCAGACACGTGCTAGAGCTTCACTTCAACCTGCGATTCCGAAAATCCGCCTAAGTGGAAGGCTGCATAACATTATAACAGGAGTTAGGAAGGATTACAAAGTCTGTTCTCAAAAAAATAAACCCGTCAAAAGACATCAAACGACATACTTTTGTGATACTTGTCCCGAAAAGCCGGGCATGCATCTCGGCAATTGTTACATGAAATATCATACAAAGCAAAATTACAAAGACTTATGTTTACGAACCTATCTTCGTAAAGATGTAAATATACATTAAATATTAAAATTAAAAAAATTATGTGTCAATTTGTGTGTGTGAACATTTTAAGTTAGAGGTAAAAAATTCACCGAAAGTGATACGAAATGCTTCGAGTTGCTGATTAGTCAGCGCGGAAACGGTCTCGAGCGCAAAGGGTTAAATCTAAACTGGTGAACTGATTATCCTATATATTCATATGTATATTAGATACGAATTGGTGAACTCATTATCATACACGTACTCGTAGTGTATTAAATTTAAACCGGTGAACTGATTATCACATGTGTATTGGATTTGAAACTTGTAACACTCTGCATCTCCAACCCCGGCCATCAATCACCCGGCGGGCCGACCTCGAGCAAACTTCCTTTTGTCTTCTTTCTTGTCCGAGTTTTTCCCGGGCATTAATCGACGGGGTCATTATCAGTAAGTTGCCCTTCCCTCCCCCCAACTTCTCCGCGTCCCAAGGGTCCTTTTTGTTGTTTATCCCGCGATAGTGTTTAGCTTTTCTCAGGCATGATTCACAGCGACGGTTTTCAAGTCTGCAATAGGTTTTTGGCCAAAATTGAATAATAGTCTAATGTTGCGCATTATTTTCTGAAGCATGCAACTGAAAATTTTCTTATTCGGTCTGCATTTAAAAAGATTAGGCCTTTTCGGTGTGCAGAATTTAAGATCATTATATTCTGTCATTGCTCAGTTGCATAAATATTAGCTAAGGTTATAAACACACGAAGTTAAATATAAAATAAACACTCGGAACAACAAGCAAACGTTGGTTGATGTCATTTGATTTTGAATAGCATCGTCGACTGATTATATTTGAAGTATTTTATTTTTATAAATTTAAAATGAAATATATTTTTTAATTGAATGAAATACTAGTAAGTAAGTATTATTTGATTTGAGCATCGATATGCGCAGTAAACAACCTGGCTCCCTTATAGCGAGGGATGTGCAAAGGTGGGTGTCACCAGGCAATTAGCCTCTCGCGTCCTCTGGAGGCTTCTACTCTTTCTCCTGGCTCCTGCTAGTCAAAATATACTCTACTTTGTTGATGGTGTTTTTCTCCCTATTGTTTTTGGGCTTCAGAGTGGATTTTATATTTAATGTGAATTTGATAGCGAAACTTACTTTTTGAGACCCTTTGAAAAATGCTAATTCTGGGAAGACGCTCTATTTACTGACTGATACCGAAATAGTGATGGGGCTGTGTTAGTTTTCTAATATGTAAAATTATTTACATATATTTTTTTTGAGTTGTCGACTTTTTTCTAATGCACCATTGTTATGATCATTATACTTGATAAACTGTTTTAAATAGCTTTTTTGTGGGGATATTGGTGCAGGTAGCCAAAATCAAATGTATTTACTGTAATAATTTGGTTCCCTGACAACATTAGAATGATGACAAAAAGACAAGCATTTCTTGCATGCACTAGAAAAATTAAAATCCTATCAAACAGCAATTAAATGTCTTCTCAACAATTCTAATGCCTCTATCGGCGCAAATTAAATCAATCGTCCCTTTATAACTTAATACAACAGTTTATGTAATCATATTGATACCGAGGTTTTCGAAATTGGCAAAAGTTGATAAATATTCACTATCGATTATTGTTATTTTCGATATCTACGTTTATTTGTAACTGGTGTAGCATCCCATCACTATTTAATGCTTGTTCTATATTTTTGTTTACGTGAATCTCTGTCGTTATAAGGTTTTTTTTATATTGAATTGGTTTTTTATTGGTTTTTTTTTGTTGTGAAAATGTTTTTGCAATTTGTGATTGATTGTGAAGTCATATAAACTATTATTATAAAGAATTTTACGTTTATCCATTTTTTAATAACATGCTATTACCCTTCGGAATTATTAAAAAAATATTTATACAATGTCAATACTTTTCCGAAATCGTTTTTTTTCCAAAATATTATTTTTAAATATAATTAATGAAAGTCCATATATTTAAGTATTTTGGACAATTTTTTGTCTCACTCTGGGCAGGTTAATGTAGATAGTGCACAAATAAAGTGCAATATTATTAAAAGTAGAGCCGTAAGCTTATCATATTACAAAGGCTTAATGCTTTCTCGTGCCATGTTTTATTATAATATCTTTACACATGTCGGTATTCTAAAATTTAATTAATGAATAGGATGACATCAAAATGTAAATTTTTGTCTTTCAATATAAAAAATCCCTCTATATATAAATATATATATATATATATACATTTGCAAGTAATAGACTGTATAATATTGGGAAAGTGTAGCTTTATGAATAGTGTTTTATATATTATTTTATCTGCCGCTCTGTAGGTACCTAAAGGCTTTAGTCAATACCCTCAGAGGTCGGAGAAGGGATGGGGGTGGACCGATCGCGCTCCCTAGAGATCTTCGGAGATTTCAAGCTTCACATCTATAAAAAGCACCTTATTTATGCTCGATGTACTGTTGGTTTTTCAATCAAGTTTGTACTGAATACGAAATCATGCCTTTCGTATGCTTTTTTATTAATATTTCAGGCTTCAGAAAATTCTGTTATTTTTGCATTCAGTGCTCGAGAATGTATTCTTAAAAACGAGATAACGTTTTCTGATTATTTTTTGAAACCGTTCTTAGTAAATTTTCTACCCTGCCTATCAAAAGAGATCGATAAATTTAATTTCATTTAAACGTGATAATTTCAATGAAAATATATATGATTTAAATGAATGTGTATGTAAAATCTCCCAGAGGAGTGATGATTATTTTATCATACCGGAGGTAGTTGATTTTGTCAATAGAAGAAAATGTTAACCTCTGCCTCAATATCAATTTCTCACTTTGTTGATTTTTCATTTCATGTTTTCTCTCGTTTATTTTATAGATAAACGTTTATCGTTCATTATAAAGTACATACGTTTTATCTTTATTTTTTATTTATCTTTATAAAAATATATACTTTCAGCAAATACTGTATATTTATTACTAAGAAAATATCCAAAGATCGAAAAAAAATTTTTTTTTGTTTATACTGTGTAAGTGTATATTAAGCTATTCTGTAGCGGTGGTATGGGGTTGGTCTCCATCCCCTGTCCTCCCTCAATAGCCACCCATCCCTACCGTCTTCTCCTTCGCCACCACCCTTGATATCCCCATGCCAAACGTAGCCGTTGAACAGCTTATGACAAGACATACTAAGGTTTTAACTTCACATATTCCTGTACGCATTAGAGTACAGCTTAACACATAGGTAGCATATAACAAAGTACATAATATTTAGTTTTTGTCATAAATTTAAGATTATTTCATCAATAGTTCGTTAATCAGGTTATTATTTTTAATTTTGCACATTTTGAACATAATTAATGTTTAAATTACATCGCAGCCACTTTGTCGAGATGGACACGAATATTTTCAAATTAATTTTTTTTAGATACAACTAAGAAACATACGTTTAAAGTTACTACTGTTATTGCAACAGATGTTTATTTTTATATTTTTTTTAGTGTTTATGTAAGCGTGCTAATTATAGTTAAATGTTGCATTTTCCCTAATATAACTGGACACATGTATTTCAGTTATTTGCACTCTACAGTGTTGATGGGTATCTATTTTACTGAAGTAATTTTAATTCTACACAAGCATTATAATTTCAACATCGCGGGTTTTTTTTTAATTTCTTTTTTAATATGGACAATACTGATTTTTTATTTAAAATAATAAAAAAACATTATTTATTTGTTTAATTGCAAGAATTTACGACTCAGGCTTGATTTAGAAGTCGTTTATAGCGAGTTAAGTATATGGATATTAATTTAAAACATAGCACGTACCTATACAGCAATTATTGTGGTCATTCGGCGTGTCATACTATATAATTTTTTCGTATTGCTGCCGTCATTAGAGTTGTGCTTTGAAAATCAACAATGGGTGTACTTTAGTACAAATAATAAGAAAATATATTCATAGATTGTGGCAACCGTTGTTTATGAACATATTTTATCGAGTGCTTAGCAGCGACAAGTTTTATTGTATAACAAAGTATTTTCCCTATTATTATTGTTTATGTGTAGACAGATTATTAATTACAGTGTTGTGGGTAGTTAAGTGAGATTGGTTAGTGATTTAATTTCTACAAAATATATGAATCGCCTCCTGTTTTAGAGGGAATTGAGGCTTCGAGGAAAACCTTCTCCCTTGCTCAGTTTGTCTGGTAAATATCGATAAACCTGTATCAGAGGGATCCCCGGTGGCTTCACTTTCGGATATAATCGTTAAATGTTTCCAATAGCTTGCTCACCGAGCTATCGTCAATTTGCAGCCCCCAATTATTATAGAGGAGCATTTTAACTCTTTGCTCCCACTTTTTTAACGCCTGGTTATAACTCCCTAATTATTTAATAATATGATCTAAAAAATACACAAAATTAATACAAATATATGGAGCAATCTAAATAATTATTTAACGAAAAAAAAAAACTGTTTTTACTTTTCACGGTAATTTAGAAGATGCGTTTATTTTATCAATTCTCGCTTATATTAAGAGTTAGTAGAAGAAATGCCATGTCGAGTTACATCCGACACAGGAGCTATAAGGGTTAACACCTATAAATTGATAAATATCGAAAACTCTGAAGGCTCATTACTCGAATCTAGTTTTAAATACTTCTAATCGCCTGCTCACCGAGCTATCTTCAGCTTGCAGCTCCCGGTTCTTACAGAGAATGTTGGTTTTCAGATTCTCCATACAGATTATCTGCGTTTGGGTGAATCCCGCAACGTAAGAAAATACATGATGCTTTTTGTCGTTGTTTTCTCGACCATTTAACGGCAACGTTGGCGTATATTCAATTTTTCTACAGCGTGACAAAATTAACTTGGCTCGGGTTTCGTTTCTTGGTTTGGCTTTTTTTGAAACATAATCCACGGGTAAGGCCGACCAACAATAGCCTTCTGATTTTGTTGAACATGTCCAATAAAACATGTGTTGTTAACTTGTAGTTTGGGCTTAGAATAACTCCGAAACTAGTATACTTTATTAATGGGATCAATGTACAAATAGTTTATTTTTACGTACAGTAAATTACTTATCCAAAATGTGATTTGTATTAATAAAACTATTGTGTTGTGACAGTTTTGGGATGATTTGCATTAAATCACATTAGTATCGTTTTGTTTTTTTTTTATTATTTTATATTTATTACAAAGAGGTTTAATTTCATGCGTGCCTATGGCATAATTTAAGATTTTAAAGCTCGATTACTTATTCTTCGAAAATATACAATAAGGACATGAACAATTGTGCTTTTCGACATGCGGGAGTAGTCGCAGGTTTTACACACATCTTCAGTATAAAGTTACAATTTAGTTCGATTACAGTAATACCCCGCTTTACGCGACCCCGATATGCGCGGTTTCACTATAACGCAAATTTCAAATTTCGCGTTAAAATGCCTCGCATTACGCGAATTTCTTATTTTTAGAATGTGTATGAACATAATGTAGTCATTGACTTCTCTTAACAATTAAAAACAGCGTTGGGTGTTATGAACGTATTTTACACAGAAACGCTACCCAAAAGACAATAGATGTATTTTTCCGTAAAAATAACATGTAATACTGCATAATAAAGTGTTCTTAGAATTAAAGTGATTGTTTCAAATGATTCGTATTTTTTTGTATTAAGTTTTGACTATGTATGTATGTTTAATCGTAAACCCCGATATACGCGAATTTCACTTAACGCGATTTTTTCCGGAACGTATCCCTCGCGTAAAGCGGGATATTACTGTACTGCAATATTAAAGCAGTAACTTATTCACGAGTATGGAGACTTGGCGATTTTATCATGAGCTGATACTGACTTTTAGTATGTATGCGTTCCCGTTCGTAGAAATCTCATTTGAAAGCTTATGTTTATATGCTATTCCACTACATTGGTAACTACGAGACAACTTGATCAATCATCTAATACTTCATTAAACGTCGCTTATTTTTTATACAGCACAGCCAAAGCGTCCCCTGCTCCAAAAGTGCGCCAGTAGGTACGACATTTGCGAAACTTCCGTTTACACCCCGCGCTCCTGAAATTGTCGGGGCGGGCCGGATGTCGCTGTTGGGTTGTGACTCGCCATTTGGCGTTATTTGTTGTTTCAAGAATTTGTAAATATTTATGAATGTCTTATTGTTTTGCATTCTCGAAAGACTATCGGGGGTTTTTGTCTATTTTTTTAAAAGACAATAGTGTTTTAAAATAACTTGAATGTTGTATAAGTTTGTACCGGTTTTAGTTGTTTAAGGTTTTTTTTATTTTGCATATTTTGCGTTTGTAATTTAACTTAAGTCAACATAATATACACGATCATTTCAGCCTTATTGTATTATTTGATTTTACCTAAACAATTGTATCAATGTTCAATAGAATATTTGGAAATTGTATTTTATCTATTGTTTTCAATACAATCAATATAAACTCAATAAAATTTTGTATGACGTTACAAATATTTCTACGACAAAGATGCTCTTTTTACATGTTTTACATTCTAGAGTCAATATACTCCGAAAATTGAGTATTAATTGATATATTTCGATAAATTTGCCGAATTTGTTGATTTTTGACTTAATGGAGGTCTTTCATTCGCTGATTTTATATTCATGATTTATACAGATTTCCTATGAGATTATTTGTAATTTCAAAGAAACTGTACTATAATAGTTCACGTGGGTCAAATTTTTTTAAACTTATTGTCATTGTTAGTCATGGAAAAGAGATATGGCGGCTTGTTAACTAAATAACATGAAACGTTACACGCACAGGGAGTTATATCTCATTTACCACTTAGTAACTCACAACATTTCTCAATTATTCAGTGTTAGTTTTTTACCTACCAAGTTTTATGCTGTTTAATTAAGTCATGACTTTTGTTAGTTACTTTGTTGTTTAGCTATTTTTGTACTATATTTATTTGTTGCAAATCGAGATGCAAATATAAAATATATTATACTTTATGAGCGTTTTATGGTTAGTGTATTTTTATGAATTTAAAAAAAAAAAGTTTGTGTTTTACCCTTCTCACGTTCAACCCGTTAAATATATGTTGCCTTCAGAAATAATGCCAAAAACCTGCAAAACTAACCAATAGAACACAACCCCTAGCCTAGCGAGTTAAAAACCCAAGTCAAGTAGATTTTGTCACACTGTAGAAAAAATAATATACGCCTTGTTGAGGGACAAGGCGTTTGATTCGTGAAGATCCATTATTATAATGATAAAAGTACCTTTGTATTTTGTCTTCACTTTGAGTTTATTAAAATTATTTGCATTACCAGTTTCGACCCAATACACTGAGTTATTATCAGATGCATAACTAAACTGATCAGTTTCGTTATGCATCTGATGATGACCCAGTGTGTTGGGTCGAAACTAGTAATGCAAATAATTTTAATAAACTCAAAATAAAGACAAAATACAAAGGTACTTTTATCATTATAATAATATACGCCAACAACATTGTCGCCAAAAACGACAAAAATCGAATGGGAATGTCTGAAAACCAACATACTCTGTAAGATTCGAGGGTTAACTACAATATCTTTCACCATTCAAACTCTTTACGAGTGCTCAGCTCCGCTCGGGACTCCTCTCTGCCATTACAAACATATTTATCACATTAATATTTCCCAGCGCCTGTTGTGTTCCTCCTCGCCGATGCGGTGTTTTCTCGCTCCCAGGTGAGCCGCTGCCAGGTGTCGCCCCTCGGCGCTCAGACTCGCCGATTACAGACTTACCCGACTTCAATGGAAATGTTATTATGGCACATAATAATGACTTCCAGGAAGTTCGTCTCTGGCAGCTTTCTTATGAATAAAGATGGCCCCGCTCTCAGGACGAACGACTTTTTTCAATCACGGGTAACATGAATATAATCCAATGAGTATTGGGTTTGCTGTTTTTTTTTTTTTTTTTTTTTTTCATTTTGATGTTATGTAACAATACATTTTCAGGAAATTTATTATCGTGACATATTTTAAAACTTGGTGATAAATATTTGATTTGTATTATTTTTCTACGAATTAATGTAAGTTAAATCATTAAATATTTTTTGGAAATGACGATACCTCTCAAGTAATCTTATTGTGTTTTATTTAAAATATGATAAAAATTTTATCTATATAATTATTAATTTAAACTTATATTCGTATAAAATAAAACAAGTATACGTTTATTTACAAAAAATGTGCTTCGTTGTGTAAATGATTTGTTCACAAAACAAATTTACTTTTTAGAAACTAGTACATTTTGTCAATCTTTATATTGAATATTGATATCTAAAAATAATGAATTATAATATTAAGAGTTCATCTGTAAATATATCACTGAAATGCCGACAAATATGTTATTTTTATTATATCCGTCAAAAAACACGCCACAGACACCTAAATGTCTTTATATATAAACACATCTGTATAACACTGGTAAAATGGCTGTTTCAAGTTGCGTATGTAAATTGAGGAATGCGTTAACGCCGCGGAGGCGAGAATGCAAGCATATTTATTAGTTGTATCGGATAATTAAACATTCTCGATCGTTTTGCCAATCAGGCAGCTGAGCCCCGCGCCGGCATCCTTTCGCAGCCGGACCGGAAATATTTCGAATTCCTCACTGGACAAGCTGCTCGTCTGATCGACATTAGCATTCTTTGCATTGACCTGTTTATAATTAAATTCGATTATTTTTATAAAAAAAAAAATCGATCATACCCACCAATACACGTAAAAATAATATTACAACTCGTGACGTGCTCAATCGAGTAAATTCGGTTAAGAATAACCGATTATTTAATTTATGTAATTTTTTATCGAATAACTCAACATTACGCTTATAATAGACATAATATAAAAGTTTAGATGTTTAGATTGTTTTTAGTTTGATTCTTTGGAAATATTTCTTATGTAAATTATCTAAAATTCCGAACTAAAATTTGAAGATATCCATATTAGATTTTTTGACTTGTTTTAACTCTTTGAATTAAACAGTACAGCATTAAATATTTAAACGAAATCATCCCAAAGAAAAAAATATATTTTGTAATAATATTTTTTTAATCCCAGATGTGACTCTGTCTGTCATTTTGGTTTGATACCGTGCCTTGTTTAAGTTAAAAAAATAATATTACAGCAAAAGCAATAATCTTCAGAGACCAATCAATATACGATGCTTTTTTATTATTTTATTTTCGTTCCTAAAATATATATTCTAAAAGCAATCACTGAGACACATTTATTTTGCTTTTGTATTGAATCTTCATAACTATCGAATTCTTAGAAGGTAAGCGGATTGCAAAACAAATATGAATATTCATCGTTATTGAATTTCTAGCACTCGTGTCTAGCTTGAGCAAATAAATATTCCATTCGGCGAAAGCTCGCCAATTAAAATTCCCATAAAATGTTATTTTTTTCATCTTATAAATAATTGAAAACCAAATGCTAATCGAAATTTTCATTTCGCTCTAAAGAAATCGGTTTTTGAGTTCGCCCATCTGCAAACATTAAATATTTTTCTTGTTAATTAAAAACAACACTTTCAGTTCAAAAGCAATCCCTCTGATGGCCTGCCCGCCAGATTAGATGGAAAAGTTTTTTTAAAATTATTATTATTATTAATCTCACCTGCCGTTGCGAAATCATTTTTAGAAGTAAAAATACTCAATCAATACACGAACATCTTAATTGATTTTCATTCTGTATCATATTGCTAAACGTACTCGTAACAATTATTTAGATATTAATTTTGTTTGCCGACTACAGGGTTCATGATTCAAATCAGCAACATAATATTATAATTTAAAAAAAAAACTTTTGACCCATTAGAGAAAAATCTTTTTCAGGTACATGTATCCTAGCAGTTGACTGTACAGTAAATATAAAAAAAAACGTAAATAGTCGGACACATCCGCAGATGCCTTTAATTGCTTCAAACCCGCTTGGTTACTTTCTTATCAAACTTGCGGCTGCCCAATCAACAAGATTACTGGAGGTTATATATATCTTTAATATATTTTATTGAGCTCGTAAATCTATCGCGTGTGTCTAAACTAACAATCCACCATTTCGCAAATATTTTTTTTCTCATAACACGGTCCCTTCAGATGTTTCAACAAGCATCGCAAAGGCGGACTGGAATCGTCATAATTGCTCTTTCAGCACAATACAGGACAGTGAACGCATTCCGTGGCCTCGTCCAAGATTAGGTTCCCTCCGTGACGAGCTGTTAATTTCTCCACGCAATTACCGCGGCCATCCTTTTATCGGTTGGGCGTTGGAATGGATCAATTAGGTCGGCGTTAATTGCCTAATTGATGGTCCCCGGAAATACTCCGTCTTGTGTGAATTCGCAAAAAAGCAGCAACGATCTTCTTGCCTAATAAAGTAACATAGGAGATTATTTTTAATATCTTTGGTCCCCAAAGAAATGCCTGGTTTCTTCAAATTAATATCGTCTCAGGTGCTTCATATCAACCAGCTGAAAAATATGCATTGAATACAATCAACGCTCCTTATGACACGATTATGGTAATTCGTACCGCGTAATACGGAAATCGCGCTATCAGAAACTCAGAAGGAAGTAATTTTATTTAAATCAGGTTTATTTATATTTAGTGAAATTAAATACTTATATAGATTGTCTTAAGCAAATTATGTTAATGCAATGTTGTTGAACGAGTACGTGTTAAAAGAGTATCGCGTCATTGGAGTATACTTGTATTTCGTTTTGAGATGTGATGATGTAAATTTCACTATTCACGTATATTATTTTCAATGTATGCATTTTTCTTACTTATGCAGCTCATGGTTATGGTTAGAGGCAGAAAAAATAACCGAGCTTTCACTCAAGCCTCACTAAGACTTTAGAAGTCATAGGGGTAAAATTGATAATTGAAAATGAGAAATCTTACTAGACCCCATATCCGATTATTTAAGAGAAACTTTAAATAATAAAATATATAAAGTCTAGTGAGATATATACGCACAAAACTTCAGTACTAAAATGCCAACCCCTCCCGCTAATAAAAAAGGTTACGTCGACCTTGTCCCAGTTTCATTAACGCTAGGTCTATTCGCTTTATATTATCTAACCAAAATATTTATTGTTTATTACTGTCAGGTGTTTAAGTAACGCCGGCCTGAATTATCATTTCGCGTGAGATTATGTTTGTTATCCGTTTGTAACAATTTTTTTTTCAACTACGTATATCTATTCACTACTTGTATCTGCAAGGCAGAATGCCCGCATGCACGCGGCACAAAGAGCCCAATCAGCTGAAATAAAGCTAATCATTATGTCGTCCATTTTGAATCGGGGCGCTCGATAGAAGTTCCGGCGGTGCAGGCTCGCTTCCGGCCGCGGCCCGCTGGCGCGACACGTGTAGTATTTCGAGCAAGGCCGTTTATTTTGGATATCGTGACGTCAAAATGTCTCCGATGCGGAATTCACGCAGGGGTTGCTGCTGTAATAATTTACAACAACCTTTTAACGTTTTCGCTTATTCAGTCGTCCGTGCAGTAATTTACAATCAATCAATAACAGCATTGTAGCAAAGAAACATACAAATAGTGTTTAGTAATTACTAAGCACTTTGCTTGTAAAATATAAATTAGTATGTTGGTATTGTAGTTTTTTTTTTTTTTTTAATGCTTTTACTGTCACTCCTCACCCCCCCCCCCCCCTCTGCACTGGATTGCAGCTTCGTCGAGGCGAATAGCACATCATCCCCCGGCGCTAGGCTTTTCGGACCGGAAGTGGCCCAAGGCCGACTCGTAGTCCGCTTGAGTTGTACTACGCGCCAGCCCACTCACTACGTTACATCACCCCTCGGTGCGGCACAAAAATCTATATTGTTTACATTCGCGCCGATCGATGGCCCCCGCGCGCTGGTCACCGAGCCCACCCCGAGAGGCATTATCTTATTGAGGTTAGGCCAGTTCTCAACTTTTACATTTAATGTGTTTTCAAATAGAGTAGGTACATCATCACACACCGCTCCGATTTCAACTATTTTATACTCTACGTGCTCGAGACATTCAAACTTGCACAATCTTGATAAGGTGTATATAATCACACTGCTCTGTAGAAGAAGAGGTAGGTAAACAAGTTGCATGTTGCATGCATTGTTGTATGCAAAAAAATTACATAGAGACCTGCTCCAATCCTTTGATCCTGGAAAAAGCGTGTATTTTTTATCAAATATGAATATTTGTTTTGGTAGTCGTTGTTATAATTTGAAAAGGTTATTTGGGTGTTGCGCTGCTTGAGGTTTTAGTTATTCCGATGTTTCTATGACGGAAGACGGTCTTCGGAGAAACACCCATGAAACCGAACCGACTCATGAATTCAAAAAATATTGTGGCAAGTAAGGCGTAAAAGATTTATTGACCTATCATAGAAAAAAAAAAATAGTACTATGATCTAGAGACGTAACCCTAAAATCTCGCTGGAAATTCACCGAATGTTATGTTATCTCACGTCTCAGTTCTCCTTTATGGAGTCGAAGCTTGGACACTCAAGACAACTACTATGCGATGAATTGAGGCGGCAGAAATGTGGCTATATAGAAGAATCCATGGGCTGACCGCGTCACAAATGAAAGATTCTTGCACAGAATGCGCAAATAAAAGGAGCTCATGACGTTGGCAAAGAAGCGGAAGGTCTCCAATTTTAGCCACATTTTTTGTAACAATAAATATAGCATCCTCCAGCTGACTGTCCACAGAAGAAAGATTACGTGGATGAGGAATTTGCGCCAGTGGCTGGACATAGTGCAGTGGACATATCGATGTAAGGTGAGGTAGAAAAGAAGCACGGCAGTAGTCACCCGCGCAGGTCCCCGCGACTCGTTAATTAGATTTGGCCTTTAATTGCCGGCCATCACCGATCCAGAGCGCCGCAATTAGCCCGCCACGAAGACGTTGCGCCGTTCCGCCCCCTTCCCTGCCTCATGCACGCCGTCAGCGCGGTTCACGCCGCGTGATCATTCATTCAACTCCTGCACTCATCGGGCCTCGCCTACGCCCGTTCCGAATATCGCAAAAACCACCGGAATATTAATTCTTTAATTAGTTTACTTCTTGCCGAGTTCTTGGGTAATTTTGTGGAATTTTTCGGTTTTGATGGAAAGAGTGCTTTAAAATAGAAATATGCTTGACATAATAAATATGTCAATGTTTTTTTTATTTCTTCACTGTATTTTTGATATTTATTACTTCCCGAATGATATAATTTATTTGAATTTTATGCTAATTTCTTTTTAAAGAATTGGGAGTGTCGGCGAATAATTCTAGTGGCCTCTAATGCGTGAACTACTCAGTTAAATTATATGAATATAACATTATTTTTAACAAAAAAACATCAAATGTATTTTTCATCTTTTTTAAAGATGTTAAAGATTCTTGTATATGATTCGCAAATATATGACATTACATAGAACATGAATAATTTGTAAATGTTTATTTGATGTAAAATGTATTTTCGGTCGCCACAAAGACTTTTCTCATAAGTTTGTTTGGTAATGTAATATTAGTGATTAGCATTAGCTTATTTTATTTTAACATTCATCGATACCTTAAAATAAAAACCGACATATGTGCTATCACTATTTGTCTACTCCGGGGTATTTCCAGGAGAACAATGGGTTGCTGCCATTCTCCATATAAAAAGATATGTCTTGCTGCTTATTATTTTCATCAGCGAGTAGGTGCTCACCTGCCTAATGATAGTTCATAATTATGATATACCAGCCGCAATAAAACAATCCCGCCCAGGGGGGGGCTCAGCGGGCCGGAACTGAAACTCCTACTCCCGGCTTCTAAAAACCTCTTTTTGACACCTTGAAATCACACGACTATTCTTTCTCCGCTGTTATTGTATCGCCAGTCGATACACTCCATTTCTATCAATGACTTTTTGTATGAATTTTTAGAATCGCGATTGTTTTAATATTCCAATTGAAAGTCGCAAAATACTCGAAATCGGTTTTTCGCTGTTTGCTCAAAGCTCAAACGTTGAGCGTGTTTACATTTTCTTTATCTTACACATCGTAAATACTTAAGCACTTCCGACATTATTAAGTGTGTACGGGGGGAAACCTTTCCCCCGACCCGACCTCCCGGCCCGCGCGGGGGATGGGATAAGTCACCCGCCAGAAACTTTTAATCGCATCTGTCGGGCTGCTCCCGAATATTCTCTGCGAATATTCGCAGCGATATACGAATTTTCCAACCTCTTTGCAGTGACTTCAACGCGTGTGCCCAGAGAGCCAACTTCCCTAGCTGCTGGATGATCACACGCTAAGCGCTGGTCATCCAGTCGACCAAGCGCCGTTTACCTACTATAAAAATCCCTATTTCATATTCGCTGTATTTTATATGAGTGTACCGTTTAATTGAACACCCAAGCGACGAAGAGATAGCAGTCGTTTTTGTTTATGAGCGCTTTCGCTTTTGAAGTTATCCTCTGTTTGAAAAGCGTTCACACACAACTTTTGATTGTTGTTTAAATATGAAGTGTTACAAAAAAACAGTCGTGAATCTACGAGTGGTGGTTACTAACATCTAAATGGGAAAATAAAACACGTGAAAACGGCTACGCCTTTTATGTTTTTCATAATTTATTCTCAGTAATGGCTTATCGCAATAGCGAAAATGTCTTAAAATTTAAAAAGAAACATCCAAGCTGCGATAATCTGGTAATTAATGTATAGGGCAGATATATAAGTTGTATTCGTGTCGGTTTGTTTCTGAAATTTGCCATTTTGAATTTGAAAACACAGGAAAATCAGAGCTTTTTCCCAAAAAATATATATATCCTTTTGAAGTCCGTTTGAACTTTATTCCTGCATTTTAAATGTGTATTTGCTTTATGAATACTCATGAAGCTCCTTAGCAGCGTATTTACATATGGGTTATGAATCAAAAGTTCAACAATGGAGATCCCCATAAGCCGGCGTGTGTTCAAACATCGCGAATGTTTGCCGCCAGCGCAGGCGAATTTTTCGTTCGTTTCGGAGGCTTTGCGGGCGAGCCTCCCCGCGGCACATCTCCACGGATAACGACTCGATCGGAGGGAAGTGGGGATTAAAAAGTTTCGCATTATTCAGAATCGAATTGAACTCTGTTGGTGAAATCTTATTATTATCACCGCCGAAAACTTCCACAAGGGGCTGGCTCAAATTGTACCAGTCCTTATTTACACTGAGAAATAAGTCAAGAGGTTAGAAGACTACGTTTATAGTGGCACGTTAGCATCTCCATATTTTCGTTACATATGTTACGAAAATATTATTATTTTAGCCTGTAAAAAGTTTGAATATTTCAGTTTACTCATTAGATTTGATTGAATAGATTTGTACGTCCAATGAATTTAAGACTCACTTCCGCAGATAATTTTTTGTAACATTGACAGTTTGTGTTTATGTCTACCAAATAGGTACAATCCATCTCAAATTATCTAAGTACGTCCACACCGTTGGACGACCTATTGATTAATGGTATTCCTAATTGCAAAGGGGATAAAATTATTAAATGAATATAATTGGCTGATTGTTGTGACTTTGCACACATCCTCGGGCGCAACATATAATGCCGTTTGTTTAGTCGTATGCTAATCAAGTTGTTTGTAGTGGATTATGTAACCGACATGCCGGCCTTATACATTTAATAATAGATTAAAGTAATAGTCTCAGGGAATGTGATAAAATTTGAGGTATGAGCATAGCGTTAAAAGAAATAAAAATATTTTAAATTCTACGCTGCACTCCGGCTCGGAATCAAAATGGAAATGAGGCAAGAGCGGAGCTTCCGTTGCATCGAATTTCAGGCTGAAACTCGAAGATCATATCAGTGTTGCCAGTTTACATAATGCCGGAATTAAGTGGCAAGCAATTACTCTATAATGAGGTAGGTAACATTTTGTTTACTATTTTTAATCTTGCATTTTATCTAGGCGATTAGGCTGATAGTGCAAGCAGCCCGGCCGCCTGTTTAGACTTAATCAGAATTAATTTCGCGATTGTTTTTGACCAGCGCTTATCGTATTCAGTTATAAAATTTTAGTCGACTTGCCCGTAAATCTTATTTCGTGATTTTTTCAATTTTGAACTTGTGCAACCCAACCTAGAATTTCTTTGTAATTTTCTGCCATTAATGGATATGCAATCGTTATGTTTAAAGTTTTCAGCAGCTTTGTGTTATTGAAACCATTTAAGTATATTCCAGAAGTTCTACATAAAAAAACGGTCTGTCCATTCGTCAATAATTTAATTAAATTTTCTTAATGGTAAAAACAATAAAAAGTATCAAAGATTTCTTCTACTAAGTTCGTAGTGAGTTAAACCGCACTGATCTATCTTGATTTGAAATAATAACTAAAATATATATTTTTAAATTCGTTGAACATTTCCAATATTTATTTTTTGTTGGTTTTTCATTTAGTTCGTGTTTTAATAATATTCGTTTCAATAATAATTATTGTATTCGAAATATCCGTTCTTTTATTATTTTTTTGTTTGTTATAAATACCAAACGGGTTTTTATCGGTTTGTATTTTTGTAGCTTTAATATTTTAATTGCTTTTACATTTCAAAAAAAAAAATCTTTTATGAAAGTACAACATTGATGTTAAAACATAATAATCTTGTTGAGGGACAAGGCATTTGATTGGTTTTGTTCTGCATCTGATGATGATCAAGTCTATTGGTCGAAGCTAGTCATGCTAAAACTAAAATAAACTCAAAGTGAAGAAAGTATAAAATGTTACCCATATCATTAATAAAAAAAAATATATGATAATTTTTGAGATTAACGTTTTCAAATTATTTTATATATATATATATCCAATATAACAGAAAATATCCCGTGGTGTGAGCTACTTCATTTTATCTGCACCATCCGGCAAGTATTTATATTCGAAAAGATAACGCCGGAAAACGCGAGAGTAGGCTCTTCCGGCTTTTCCCCCGTTTTCAATACTTCTCTCGAAACACCATCGTTGACACGAAAGGCCGCGAATGCCGAACCGTCGATTTTGCCCCGCACGGTTTTGCACTATTGCTCGGAAATGGGTAGAGAAATATTTTGCTATCGGCGTCTGATCCGGCGAAGAAAACACGACCCGTGCAAAACGCGTCGGCAGTAAATACGATATTGCTTATTTTAATATTTGTAGGATGTGAGATTTTTCGCAGAACCGAGGCAGTAACGTGGGAAATTCGTAATGTGGCAAATAACTGTGTAGTTTCGGTAATGGCCGTATGTTTGAAGGAAATAAATATTGTAATTGGTGTTTATTTTAACTGCTTTAGAGCATGCCGTTTGGGTAAAATGCGTGTAGATAAATTAAAAATTATTTGTCAATTAAATCAAATTAATTGTAGCGTTTATTTTTAGTGTAAATGTATTCTCGTTTTTTGTAAATCTAAAAACCTAATAGACTTTATTAAATGTTACGATACTGTCTCTGTTATTAAACGCTGTACTGTACCTTAATATAAATTTGAAACGGGACTTACTCGACCTGAAAATTTCGTATCAATTTGCAATATCAATTTTCAATTTCATCTATTGGCTATTTGTACGTTCGCCTTTATCGCTTGTCCTTTATCGAAGAATACAATAAAAGATAACAAGAAAGTCAATATCTAACTATCGAGTATACGTTTCAACACATTTGTTTGCGTTTTTGGCTTCAAAAAAGTCTTGTTAGCCTTTCAGACATACGTGTTCCGACGGCAAAATGGAAAACTCTAGTAAATAGCAATAATGCTGAAATCGACTTGTAGATGAAGATTTCACTTTTTTTTCTGCGTAAAGCTGTCTGAACATCGTATCGAAAGAATACCAAAATAATGCACATTTGTTGTTATTTTTAAAGCTACTACAATACTTCAATGGTACATTGCTTGATTTTGACTTTTCGTTTAGTATATTTTGTTACTACGCGATTAATTCGATTCAACTCGACTCGACTCACTTCGACTCGATTCAATTTTTTTGCCGTCGGCTGTTATATCAAAAATATATTTTTTTAATTATAGTTTTTATTAAATCAAAAGGAGATTGTTTAATAAAAAGTGTCCCTCCAAAAATTAATTAAAACGATAAAAGTTATATCTTTAATACGTAAAGATTAATTAATATTTTTATCTGCTAATATAGGTGTAATATGTTTTTTTTTTTCGCAAATCCCAGTTTGCTGATTTTAAATATGTCACGATTAGTTTCATTCTAGTTACGAACATCGTTTGCTCAAATTGACAAAGCGTACTTTAAATGAATAGTTTTTTTTCAGTTTATAACGATTCCTTCAATTTTCCAATATTCATGGTCAGCATGAAATAAATACTTCAATTATTTTTTTTTGATTAAATTTGATTTGCTGTACAATTATTAGACAGGGGAATACTCCGTTTAAAAATACTTAATTAGTAATATAACTATTTCATATGCATTAAAGTAGTCACATTCTCATTAAAAGCTGAATCTTTTAACTTTCATGTGCAGTGTCAATTTGTTGATATTTGAAACAAACACGCAAAACGCAAAGCAAGTATTATTTGTTTTAACGAAGTCGGAAATAAATGAAAAACATATGTGAGACGTATAAAATGTGCGTTTCTATCTACTATAATAATAGCCATTGTGTGTATGTGTGTATGTTTCATCTTTTGCTTCTCTTTCTTTTAAGATACAACGCTGATTTTTTGCACGTAAGTTTAGTAAATTTTTCCGCAGCTATGTGCCGAATTTCAAGACGATAGGACAATATTTTTATTCATAAACTAATTTAATTAAACTATAAAATATGCTCTAGCGAGTTTCAATATGTACGAATTATAGGATTTTATTGTTCAACGCGAGAATTTCAAATTTAGAACTTTTACAAAAAAACAAATTTTGATGCTTCTTAGAAATTTTCAGTTTATGTCAGCTTGGCACAAGTACCAATTTTATTTTTTTATCGAAATTGCGTCAGAAATTATTAATCACATCATTAATAACTTAAAATGCCTCCTTAAAAAATAACACCGTCTAAGCACAGCAAACGTAATTAAAAAATAATAGCACAATTGAACGTGATAAAGACTGCATCTAATAAAGAACAGTGCAGTAAAAGTGATTCGTTGTTTGTGACACGAAATGTGATATTTCCTAGAATGGCTTTGCTTTCGAAATTAATATCCGGTTATTCAAAATATATGTGTACAAAATGAAATCAAATATTTATCTAATTGTCAGCCAAACATATGTTCAAACACTATTGCATCGTTCATCAAATACGTCATTTTATGACGGGCTACATTTCTAGTACTCCAATAATAAACAAGTCTTTATAGTTTACGGAATAAATTGGCACTTCAATTTTAAATATAATTTTTTTTAATATACATTTTGTGGCAAATGTGAAATTTCGATGCATACAGTCTCAATTATATGTTAGAATGTTGATAAAATTAATGTTAAAATTTATCAGCGCTATTCATCTGAGAATTTCGTAAAATGATTCAATCGCGTAATATCCCCCATTAAGTGGGTGCGGACCCCCAAGCGCGAGTGATCTTTCACAGGGGCTACAACAAAATATCTCATTTTCATACAATTGCGACAATCTCGGGCGTCCATTGTCGGCGCGGCTGATTGAGCGCGATAGCACACTCCCACCGAGCGTCGCGGCTTATCTCTTGTCACGGCCAGCCGCGCGGGCCCCCGCCTCGTCTGGGGCCCCGCCTCGCCAGGGTCCCCGCCTCGCCTGGGTCCCCGCCTCGCCAGGGTCCCCGCCTCGCCTGGGTCCCCGCCTCGCCAGGGTCCCCGCCTCGCCAGGGTCCCCGCCTCGCCCTGGGCCCCCCGCCGCGCCCTGAGCGATGTCCCCGCCTGCCGCCGACAGCCGCCCTCGCCCTCCCGCCGGGGGTCGATCCGCCATCCTCTCTCCACCGGAGGGGCTTTGATTCTTGGCGGATTCGCTTTCATTA
Organism: Atopsyche davidsoni; assembly: GCA_022113835.1. Classification (NCBI taxonomy): domain Eukaryota; kingdom Metazoa; phylum Arthropoda; class Insecta; order Trichoptera; family Hydrobiosidae; genus Atopsyche; species Atopsyche davidsoni. The sequence goes on from JAILWY010000027.1 coordinate 11,145,459, forward strand.
CCCAATTCATTTTTGATGAACTTACAATGATCAAAAAACGTAAGAGCTCTTGTGGTAGTCAGAAAGGTGAGTAAATACTTCGCCTTCATCAAGTGCCTTTCCTCAGAGGAGGCTGGCGATCATTCACTGAGCATATTCTCATGGTTCTACTACACCGCAGTATTGCTGCTGCATAATAGCATTATTATAAACCCTTTCCTCACGAATCTTTGGCGTTTAGGTCTGATACTTCTTCTGCAGCAAGCTACATAAACAATATCATGAGCCCCCCCCACACCTCGACAAGGTACTTCCAGAGCACATCCCTTCACAATCATTCCAAGTCCACTACTTCATTACCGATCCTTTACAATAGCAGGAGTAAATACTTAAATACGTTTATAACTGAGTATCAGGTAGTTTGATATAGCTTTCCTTCTTTTTAAACGTGAATGCGTCTTTTAGTGTCGGTAAAAAGTGTTGCTAACCACTGACGCCCTGAGGTGTTTTTATGGTATATTCTCTGTAAACATTTATGGCATTATTTATAACCGCGTGATAGAATTCAGAGAGAATATTTGAGCAGTATGAAGTCAATGTGTGAGTTTATTATTTTGCTGATAATAAAATTGTAGTTTACTGCGATCTGCTAACGCGTCACGAAACCAAATGCGTGTTGTTTAACACTGCACGTGGAGCATACAAATCGCTAACGTAACAATGTATCTCAGTACAATGTAACTGCACTCATCATTATTGCATTGCATGCGCGCCATAAATATGAAGCAAAGCAATCAATGCCACGACCACCTCAATGGAACCATTTGTATGTTGATGAGCATCCATAATCGCCGCGCCACCTACAGCGGTTAGGGCGCGGAACCTGCAACCGAAAATGGCTACTAATTTCCACTCAGAATTGTTTTTATTACCTTCAATTCTACCAATTCTTTTAATGATTTTAATTTCAATACAGTTATGGCTAATAATGGCATTTACTTAATGGAGAAATTTGCTCAAATTCTATGTTATCGTTTGGTAGATATTCAATCATGAATTCTATTATCTTTTTGATAAGACATATTTAAGAATAAAACTCGGTTATTTAAAAATCATTACTTCAAATGACTTTTTTCATATTGACCCTTATCCCAATACGATTAGAAATAAGTTTGTGAAAAGGGATTGTGTAATTTATAATGAATGCAAGAATGAATCTGATAATAAAAAGGGAAACAACAGTGAAAAACTAAAGGAAGGAAACAATCATAATTATTTAAACCTTTGCCATTTTTTAAAATGAAAAAAAAAAATATATATATATATATGCTAATTGTGTGCATGTTAACACGGCGGAAGCAGTCGCCCTGTTAATACATTATAGAAAAAAGTCTGATTAATAAATAGCTCATTTTGTATGCGCTGTGTGGTGTTTCATGGAAATCGGTATCTAATTGGAGAAACTAGTCGCGGTGCACTCGCCGGAGCTGTCGGGCCACACCTGCGGAAGGTGCGTAAGACGGAAGCACTCAACAGCGCGCCGGAAGTGCCCGGCACAGAGGGGCGCTTATCAAGACCATGGTGATGAATTTTTTTGTGTTTTCTACATATGCGATATCGTTCATATCAACAAAAATAAGAATAGCCAAATGGCCATGAGGCTTTACAGAATTATCGTCATCCCCTAATTATTTGGATTTTCTTATATGCTGTTTAAATATTAAGCACATAAAAATATATACCAATTTGTCGCGCTGTAGATGAATTTTTTATACGATTTTCATATGAACTTCGCAACATTCTTTAAAAAAAATTCACGCTAAATCGACCATGTGGCGGCAAGCGAAGTATTCGTCTTTATTCATATGAATATTCTTACCCTATAATATTTATCCTTTCATCTATACTTTGAATTTATCCAATCAATAGATCATTTTTAAGGCTGGAATTGAAATCGGTCGTTTTATGCGTTAAATACGTTAAGTCGATATGGCAAGTGATTTTCATTGACGTATAACGCCAAGTTTTCTAATCTCTCGAATAAATAAAAATTTGGTAATGATTTTGAAATTTAAAATAAATTGTATCTCTTCGGCGTTAAAATTAATTTTAGCCTTTGTGCGATTGAAATAAATAAATATCATATATTAGCAACGACACTGCATCTATATTTATCAATGAAACGAGGGAAAGTATTAATCGGCGATAATCTCAGGCTTAATAATTTATACGCCCTGTATTCGTTTCGGATTTCCTGGACGTTGGTTAAATATAGATTAACCTTTTAACATTTGAGCCTCCCCGTGGGCAGAGATACTTATTAGAGTATATTTTAGATTAACAAAAGCCGTTTGAGTAAACTTCAGGTGAGCACTGTTTACGCAGTGGGTTCCGTACCGTTATCATCGTTCAATTTATTAATGATTATTAATTTATAATAAATACAACACACTGTCTATACAAGCCAAAAAAAAATATTACACTTGTTTTTTTTTATTTTTTACTAGCGGATACGCTGCGCGTGCTACTACGCTAAATAAAGAAATAATATACTTTTTTTTTTTTGTTCGAAAATTTTATTTATTACGTCATACTAATTTTAACAAACATCAAAATCAGTGTTTTTTTGTTGGCAGCCTGCATATTCGCTACAGCAAAATGTTGAAACTTTTGTATGGGAAATGTAGAAAATCTATTTAATTAAATAAACCGAATATGATTATAAATTGTTTAATTTAAGTGGCCTTAAACCGCCTCAGTATTATTGGCTTTCAAATGAAACCGGTTTGGGGCACATCGGTTCGACGGTTTTAAAGCTTAGCGCAGCCAAATAACCGCCGGTTTTTTAGTTTGTGTTTTATATATATATATATATATATATATATATATATATATATATATATATATATATATATAGAGATTGTGGAACGTGATTGAAAAATGTATATTTTTTTAGTGTAATTTTTTTTAACCATGAACTATTTTGGTGCTCGATAGTAAGTAGTCATGTTTGAACTGGTGTGCGGATGCGGTGTTTTAAGTTCAAGGGAACGGAGCTGTCATGGCACAGGCTCAGGACCGCCAGCATGAGCGTGGCGTGGTGGCGTGGCGTGGCGTGGCGTGGCGTGGCGTGGCGTGGCGTGGCGTGGCGTGGCGTGGCGTGGCGTGGCGTGGCGTGGCGTGGCGTGGCGTGGCGTGGCGTGGCGTGCTCCGACCGCCCGGTGATCCTCGGCGGCTGCTCAGCATGCGCCGCTCCTCCGCGCCGTCCGGCCCCTAACGACCTGGTGACGGGACGTGCCCCCGAGGAGTGCCGTCATCCTCGTCACGACGCCGGCGGTGATTCACAGCCGCTCTGTTACCTGACCATCTACAGGCGTAACCGCAAACAGGACGCTGCCGCCTGCCTGCCATTTGGTCTATGACCTAACATTCTTTGCTGCAAAATCAATGTTTAAAACTCCAATTAGTAGTATTTCATATTTATCACAACCTTTGATGGATTCATTTTAGAGTTTTTTTTTTTTAGGTGATAATTTTAGAAAATATTTTGCGAAAAATCTACTGCACCAATAGAAAAAAATTAAATGTCAAAAGTTATATACTTTCCTTCTTTCACAGATATATTTTTTTTATTGCTTATACATTTACTTTTAATATGTGATTTCCCGATTGAAGTTTAGGCACATGGAGATTGTCATGACTGACGGATCTAGAATCCTTAGTATTTAAGTGTCTTTTTTAAATTGGAATTAAAAAATACATATAAACCTATGGTAAGAGATTAGTTTAAAAATTAAAAAAAAAAAAAAGTTTTAACAAAGTCGTCGTTTTATCAAAATTTTCAACATCCTCATGAGCATCTAGAAAAATAGATAAATATTTTTTTTTAAATTCAAAAAGCAAAGCGAAATCGTGTCATTTATTTAATTGCCCTCGGCCCCCATCTTTATGTTGTATATCTCTACGGGATAAGCTATGAATTTCTCGCGTTGGGGTGGTATAAGTAACTTAGGTTTACATTTTTAAGGCGATAAATTCTTATTATTTAATGAAATATTTTATAAATATATATTATTAAAAAGTAGATGACATAGTAAAATATTTCATTTGACTCCATTGAAATGATATAAGCATACAAAGTAAGGTACAGTTTTATTATTGTCGGGACGTGCCTTCTGCATTTCTTCTAATCCGAGCAATATGAAATGCCCTTTTTTTATTTATGCGGCACACCAGCATATCATAATTTTATAAAGCTATTTTGAGCTAGCCAATAAATTTGAGAGGTGAAGTCCAAGAAAGGGAACCGTTGTGTGTTGATATTTATTTAAAGCACTGTGTATACAATTATAGTGTAATCTTTTTTTAATGTCTTAAATAAATGATAAGTGATGCTCAAGCGAGGTTGTGAGGTGTGGAGCTCAGGCCGAGGAGAGGAGAGGCCAGCCGAGGGACGGCATTCTTCCACATGGGTGGTGTGGCAAACAAGGCCGTTAGTATTCAAATGTGATTGTTATTGCCATCTCTCTCCCATTGATTTATGGAGAAACGTCTCCCCGGAAAACCGTAGCGGGCATTCTCCTCGAATCCACTTTTTATCTTTTATTTCCTATTTGGAAACTGGATATTTAATCACCGCTTCGATTGAAGTTGCGCCCGACTTGCCCTGAGCGCGTGAGAATCGATCAAAATACTGTTAAAAAGTAATCGATATTGCTCGTACATAATTAAACTATTTTTTAAAATCACAGTATCGCAACAATATCAAGATGTTTCTTTTGATGTCAGCCGAATTTCATTTTTAAAAAATAAACTATTTTATTCACATTTATTAAAACAGCTGACACCGCTCGGAGGAGTTCTTTTGAAATGCTCGGAATGTCTTTATATTGCAACAAAGAGCTGTTATTTATTAGAGCTTTGTACAGATATAACATTCTCTCATATCTTTCATTATTTATTTTTTTCGTTTATTGAGACCAATATTTATAAAACAGCTCGCAGTGATTAGTCAGTAATCAGCAAAGATATTATTCTTCGTCACAACACAAACGATAGATTACCTGCAATAACAGTTTTATCGATTATCGCAAGGGCCTGCGGGGCGGTCCCGCACATCATCCCCCTGTAACTTTCATTGCCAATTAATTTATAACGCCCCGTAATAATTCTACCCCGGATCCGCGCCAGACTTTCTTTCTTTCATCCTTCTCGAACAATAACAAACAAAAGTCTATCAATATAATTAATTGTATTTAGAAACACTCGCTGGAAATTCATCAAACGTAGACACATGTGATACTCCACGTGCTTTATTCGAAGTGATGTATTTCGATGAGTTAGCTCAAGTAAGTTTACTATATATATTTGGTGTGATTTTTTTTATATTGATAACTCAACATATTTTGCACAGTGCTCAGCGTTTTAGCATACCCATATTTACAATTGATAAAAACGAATAGCACTTAGGTTTTCTCAAGATTGAGCAAAAGTGATTTATTATCATGGGCGTGATGAATATTTTAATAAAGATATGACTGAAGCCATTATACCTCCTCTTTACAAGTGCTATATTAATTACTTAGATCTCACATGTATTACAATAATAATCAACGTATTTATATTATAAACGTAAAGTCATACGAAAATTTTTCATTAAGAGTGTTGATGTTATTCATTTTGTGGTTATAAATTTTATCATTTCGGACGTAGTATCTTATGATGGCATCAAATAAACATTATTTTTTGATTATTTATAAAATCGATTTATCATAACAAGTTATCGGTTCGTGGTAATATGGAAGAGTTCTAAGTCTCCGACTGGCGCGTTTATGGTTTCTATGTGTTATTATGTAACGCTTTCTTCCTGCGCATCAGTTGCGGCGACCTCGGCCACATCTGATGTCAGACGTTCGCAGAAAGGGAGTCGCTTGTTTATTCGGCATCGCAATAATATTTTTTTTTTTCGTAAACAGAGATTCGAATAAATATTGCATACAATTTCACTAATCTAAATTTTAAAAAAAGGTATCAATATTAGAGATGCCGTAACTGTTGTTGTACAAACGATTGCATTCTTCTTATTAACATTGAATCTTGTGTTTATGTACATTAGTAAATGATGTTATAGCTTTCATATATATTATTTATATGTTTATGTTAATTTCGTTACAGCGTATTTTCTCACTAGATAATGACTGACAGCTCCAATCGAAACTAGTCAATAACTAACCTAGATCACACTTGGGTTTTCAATATGATTGTCTGGGCGCCTCTACAGTGCACTGATTATTCTATTCTGATCCACTGACTTGACTATTCAGAGTAAATGATGTGGCAGGTGTTCTGAATTACTGTAATCTGACGGGCTATCCTGAGACATTTGAAACCGCCACAGCATTTTTGCTAGCTTTAAATTCCATCAAGCATGTATTAGATGAAATAAATCCATTTCATTTTTAACCTGATCTGCGGAGTATTGGAGTGTTGCAAACTCAACCAGTCTGTTGTGGGTTTAGTTTTATTCGTAAATATGGCGTTTCTTGGAGGTGCATCTTCGTCTCAGTAGTAGTCTGCACGAAATCATTTATCACCTTTAAATGATTCAAGCTTATCTCAAAACAATGCTCGCTTTCACTTAGCTTCTCAATTATCACCGCTGTAGTGGGTTTTACCTTTTCCCAACACTCAATCGGCATTTTTGTGCCTTGAGCACCGTCTGACGGGGCACAAGTCACTCGACGCCTTTGATGCTGCCGATGGGTGAAGGATGCGTGACTCCTCAGCCGCCTCCTTGACGAGTTGTCCAATCATTACATCGTATCTGCCCCGGGCGCTGTCGCTGATTGTGACGTGTCTTTGATTGGGGGTTGGAGTGAAGATACAGTTCTTCGTTAGAATTTCAATACTAATGAGTATTGTTACAAAAAGCTCGATTCTTCGATTTTCGTATACTGCTTTATTGTATTTATTTGTCGTTGTCTTTCACATAAATTTGTATACAAATAATATTCAATGGTAAACATATTCATCGCACTGAAGTCTGCTTTACAAATGTGAACTTATTATTTATCAGTAAATTTTAGGTTCTGAAATAAAAATAACCGAACAACTGTTAATATTTTAAAGGCTTTGTCAAGCTTATTACCGTTTGTATTTTGTAACCAACTTGTTATTGGGTTGCTTACAAGCGCTATCGCAGTTATTACAATACGTTATTTTTAAAGAAATGGACAGATGTTTTAGCTTTTGAAATTTTAATTACTGAATCTAATACGATTGAAGATTTTCATGGAGTGTAAAAAAAAAAAAAAAACGCTGAGAATAATTAGAACCCGATTTAATTAATTTTTACACTAACTAGACTCGCGACACTGAGACAAGTGGGACGAGGCGAAGCGTTGCCTACTCAAAGATATAAAATTATACGAATTTGCAAACATCCCTCGACAAAAAAGTACTTAACGTACTTTATCTCTAATTTGAAGTAGTCTCATCTCAATAAAAAAAAATATGGGCATCTAACTTAATTATTGCGATCTCTGCCGTAAGTAGCCTTAAATCGCGTTTTTGCCCTACAGGACCTCAGCTCGGGGCGCGTTACGCGCACTAAAGAGTGCTGCTCGCTCTGTGGGCCTCCTCGAAGGGACGTCGTTAGGTATTCCGAGTATTTATCTAAACCTGCCATCGCAGGTCAAATGGGCCGAAGCGCTTTTTGAGCGTGTAATTGGATTTCCGTGTCGGAAATTAAAATTGTACTTTGAAGTGCTATTTAATTGGGAAACCTTGTGTTTTTTTAATATTTTTTTTTCCGCTGCTGAGGACCCCGCAAAGGACGCGGCACGTGAGGGTTAGGATTACGACATTTTCATTTTGATACGTGCGCGACGCAGGTCACCGCACTCCCAGACTTCTGATGAAATTATATTTTATTTTATTTTTTTATATACCGTAAAAGTACTTCGTTATACTGAACTGTCTCTATGGTGAACATAACTTTTTGGTGTATTAACATTTGTTCAGTCTCTAACACAGGTATGGAAAATTAATATTAAACTTCATTGACGCCCGTAGGAGACGTTAACATTTATTATAATCTCTTAAAACATATTTTTAATATATTGTATACTTTATATAGCATACTGTACACTTTGCAAAATGTTTTTAAAAATAATTATTATGATACTTGTGAAATGACAATGATAAATAGATGGAGGGATATGCGGCGTGGCTGCGCTACGCATTATTACTCTCTCATATGTAAAACTTTAAACGCGTTCCTCTCGGAATTATTTCTCTGCGCACTTGATAAATATACAATATTTAACGACGCTTTTTTCTAGATTGTATAACAAGCTGTCTCATATTGTTTATAAGTATGCAATTTCAAAGTATTTGTTACAATTTACTATTATTAGCATTTGTGGGTTTTAAAAAAATGGTAAAAAGAACATCACATTTTATTGGTCAATAAATTATTTTTTGTATTTTTTTGAAATTGTCAATATGTAAAATTAAGCTCAAAAGACTAAAATTGCAGTATGAGTTTAGTTTTTTTTTTATCAATGTTGTATTGCGTTTCCTAATTTATCATTTGATCATTATCAGTGTTAATATCATTCAGATAGAAGGGTCGAACCGACGACTGACCGAGCACACCTAAACCTCGGATTTCAATTATTACAAAACGATTATTATTACATTTTAGTACACTGCATTGATTCCATGACGCGCTATTCCCCCGGCCGGTCGCGTTCAACGCGAGAATAAACATTATCACATATTGCACACGAAGCCGCACTTCATTATTTATCACACGAATTATACAAATACGAGGCGCAGTCGTCCTCGGCCGTGACATTGCGCGATATCTCTGGAGGCAAACAGGCGCAGTCCCATTCGCTGGAGTGTGGCGCCCGTACACCACCGGGAGTGGTCTCCGCAGACTGCGCACAAAGCCAACCATTCAGACGAGATAACGATCCAGAGAACTTTAATTTTTTTTTATAGCCTATAAATTATTTTATAATACGCGGGTGTGTTTCAAATGGCACATTATATTGACATATCGTGCAAATGCATTTATTACGTTTTTACGCGTGGCTGAGTAAACATGTACATTTATAAATTAAATTTATTTCTTTTGTGATATAATATGACTACAGAATTTTTTTATAACAACGGCCGAAACGTCATAAATTAAAAAAATTTTCACCTGAATATTTTTGGTTTGATTTCGCCGAATACTCGGCGCTAACAGAATAAAATATTTGTTTATATATTTTAGGGCATGCAGAGCTTGATTTGCTGCACGGATAGGCCTGCCCGCCTTGCGGACGTGCCCGGCGAGGGTGTGCGGGGATTTGGGCCCATATCGTATTTGTTTGTCCCCTCTCCTGCCCCGCGACACATTCGCGTCTATTTGCCACAGATATCATAGAATCGAGACTGATTTTATAAACGTCAAATTTTATTTCATATTTATTTTAATATGCAAACGGGTTGGACGATAGGCTCCCAAACTATTTTGTCCCGTCGACCCCATGTCGAGTTTTCCTGTTTTTCGTAGACCCCTGCCTTGCTAATATTGAATTTTTACAAATTCATCAACTTCAAACATATTTGTGACATCTGATATTCAAAGAACAACTCACTTTTATAGGGTTTTACTGTACAGTGGATTTAAAAATAAAAAAAGTTGTTATAAGTTATTTAAGTTATACATGTTATTTTAATTATACCTTTATAAATTAAAAACACATAAAATGCAAATATAGTAACATTCACTAAAAAAAATCAATACTTTTAATGGGAGGGATGAGTCTGATGCTTTGATGGAAAATTTTCAATATTTGGCTTGAAATAAGTCAGATTTATTTAACCTTGAATCTCCTCGCCCAGCGATTTCCCTTCTATTTTTTGTTGTTGTAAGAAGGATTGACTATCGCACTGAACACTTTTCCATGTGGCATGCAGATGGAAAAGTTATCAAAAACCTTCTTGCGATGGTCCATAATACAAGATAAACAGCATTATTATGTAAGTACATTAGGTACAATCTAAGCTAGGTGCATTGTGACATTTACGGAATGCCTAAATTTTGGTGATGACCTGTTTAAATGGAATCCACTCTTGTAGACCTTCATTTGCAGTTCGTGGACCCCCAATTCAATTTTTCGCTGTCATCGACCCCTTGCAGGGCGGAATCGACCCCTGGGGGTCGATATCGACCATTTTGGGAACCAGTGGGTTAGACGAACATATTATCTAATTTATCTTAAATTTATACAAACGGTTTTTCATTGTTCTGATCCAGAATAAGGACGCCTAAATTAACCATCTGTATGAAATATATATTATTCATACAACTACATATTAACATTGTTACAGTAATATATATTATACATAAACATTGCGAGCCACCCACTAATGTGTCTTTGTCATTAATTTCATTAGGACGGTAGATTCAAGATATGCAATTATATCCCAATTAAATTAACAATGCGCTGTATAATTATTAAGTTTTACAACTTCTTGCTCTGCACAATTTGTGAATGGTATCAAATTACTCAAGCCTCGCGTTGCTAAAGTGCGGCCATTTTCTGTTTACTCAACGCCGGTATTTAAAACTAAACATCGGTTTCATAACCACTGGTTACTGGTTAATTATCAAAATCGTACGCTGTACTCGGATTTTTCATTTTTGACATCTCTTAATTATTTCTTGAAAGTCAGTCGCGTTTTTTTGCTATCACACTCCGGTATCCGGCGATGCAAAAAGCCTTATTTTTTCGGATGTACAATATTTATTTTAGTTTCATGAAATTTCAGACGTGCAAAGTAAATAAATCTCTGAGCTTATATTAATTTCGTAATTAAAATTGTGATTTGGTGAATTCTGTTAGTTAATTATGTTCTTTCGTTGTTATTTTACTAATTGTTTGTTTTTTTTTGTCTTTTTACAGGTAAGTCACCTTCGGGCAGGAATCAGATGAGAGATGTCACGTGGGAGGAAATTTATAAAGGTTTTTATTTATTTATGAAAAATTAAGTTTTTATTATTTAAACAAAATGAGATAATTTTCAAATGGTATTATCTGTATTTACATATCCAGAATATTAGGCAGATTTTTCCCCCTTTATTGTATTACTCGGGATCTCCTCAGACGTAATCGCCAGGGTGGTCGTCCAGGGGTCGGCAATTGGCATACCAAATTTTCTCCACCGCTTTTAATCTATGAACCGAACATTTATCTTTTATAATCCTTTTATAGCTTGAAGACATCCGATCGTGCGTATGCTTATATACGTGGAATTTTTTCATTTTTATTTTACATACTCGTATTACATAGCATACTTTATGCATGATAATACCAATATTATAATACTAATAATTTCTTAAAAAAGTATATATATTTTTTTAAAGAAATATTGTCGTCAATAAAATGAATATGTTCACAACATTTGTTGTTCTCACTTTTTTTCTGACGCGACTAGGTTGGCTTAGTAAAGATAAAATCAATAAATGAAAAAAATTATATATAAAAAAAATTTTATTCCTTTGAGCAATTTCTGTCAAAAATGTTAAATCTATAGTAATACCTATTTGTCGTGTCCAATAAATATGCTATTCATAAAAAATAGTTGAAATACCCAACTATTTATCGTTCTTATATTTACGTTGAATTCTCGTAATCGCCGTCTATTCATAGTTATCTATTTTTATGGATACTACGGGGTTAACCCATGAATGAATGATTTGGTTGAATCACCTCACTCACCTCATTGTAGTTTTTAAACATCTGCTGCGTTATCTTTAGACTCGTAAGGCGATTGACGCATGCCTTTTATCATTTTCGATATAGCGATTTTGACCGTATCAAATCGTGACATGCGAATATCAAACGTTTGTCATGACGCACGACTCCTCGATATTCATGATAATATGAAAGAGACTACAGACTCTTTCACATTTGATTTCAACTTTTGCAACCACGCAAATAAATTATATTAAAATTAATTTAATAGCAAATAAATACATATCTAATACAGTGTCTAATTTAGATTTTGACATCCGTTGTTTTTCGATGCTTTTGTGGTTATTCGGTCTCGGATACTGGGACCATCTTCAAAGATCTTCCTGACGGTGGTCCGAGTATCGGGACCGAAACGTCTAACACCCAAGAAACCGCAATATCATGTTCAACTTATTATTTGCTCATTTCGTAATTATTATATATTTTTTATGCTTCAAATACATTACTTTTCCTTTTCTACGACATCATACTATATTTTGATTACTTGTATACGTTTTCGCATTTACATTGATGTATTATATTTGTAGCGTTTAAGATTTAACTTGAAACTTGAAGGCCGTATTATTTGTGAAATGCTCCAGGGGTGAATATGTTAAATCTATTTTATTATTATGATTAAAAATACCGCATTATATATATCATTAAATAAGCTCCAACAAATAAAGTATTAGTATTATAATTTTTTTTACGCAGAGTGATATTTTTTTCTTTGAAAACTGTTTATATATCAAAGCTTCCAAATAAATTGTATCGCCTATCTAAATAGTTGAAAAAGACTGAGGATGAAATCGGGTTATTTAATTAAATATTTCTAGTTTATCTAACAGTAGCGTGCTGTGACTTAGGGGACACTTACTATGAACATGGTATATATTAGGACATATAATAGATATGCACACCCTCGCTAGTCATGTAGATCATTTTTCTTTCGTTTGCGTGTGAAATTTCCGTTGATAACATGAACTCGAAATTTTTAATGCATATTATGAACTGTAAGTTAGTTTATTGATTGAAAAATATTTGCGGATCTGCACGGTACTGCAAAATGTGTAAAATAAAACACGCATTTATCTCTTTTTGAAGCTACCGAAACCACACAATCCACTGGATACTGGACTACCATACTGGATTTCCAAAGTATTTTTTTTTTTTTTTTGTGTAATCATTGAAGTTTCCGATGGCGAAGATCTTATCATTACTGATTTTCTGTCGGCGCGTACATACATCACCTGCCTTGTACGGGCGCCGGACAATGTCGCGTTCCGACACCGTGACAGGGGTGGCCAACGGGGGGCTCGACCTCCGACCTCCTCCCGTCAGGGGTTGCCAAATAAGGCGCGCAGTCGACGCGTATCAAAGGGCGGCGGCCGCGGACAGCTGACAGATTCAACAAAGTGTTTTTTTTTTTTTTTTTTCCGTGTTTTCTGCGATAGGCGTAAAAAGAGTCCTCGTCTTAAGAATGCGTGTTGATAAAAAATTGCAATTTAGAAGTTAGTGTTGTAGTGGTTTTAGTGTTTTTTTTTTTTTTAGTCATTGAAAAACTTTTACTTTGTGAAGACTTGTAGATAACAAGTTTTAGAAAATTTTATTCACGTAGACTGGATCTTCCAGTCATATATATATAGGTGAAGAATAAATTGAACATAAAAAATTTTTCTGCTAAAATATTAAGTTTATAAGCTGGTGGAAAATTAGCCTTTTCGCCTAGATATCGAGCTTGACACTCTTGTTAGTTAGCACCATTCGCCCTTTGTGACTTGTTATGTAACTCATTCGATTTTATGGGGGTTCAGGTTATGAAGTCATTGCTTATGTATGATTTCGTCATTATACGTATGTTTTATATTTACCGTGTATTTTTACTACCGTTTCTTGTTACTTGCGTTTAGTCTCATTTTTCGTTGTTAATTTCTAGATTGATGATTCATTATTTTTAATTTTCACCACACATAATGAGGCGCTCACTGAATGGAAACACGGGGTAAAGTGAACCGTGTATATATATTTTTAAATATTTTTGACAAAGGAAAATTTTGTAGCGAACTCGCAAAATCTTGTTGTATTATCAGAGGGATACAATGCTTTGCTGCAAATTTATAAGCACAATCAAAATTCTATACATAATTTAAAAAGGAACGGGTGATTTACATAAAAGATTTTTTATTTTTTTGAAGTATTGTTTTCGTTTCGCAAAAGCTGATGAACCCCGGTGGCCCTCCAACTTAACTTCATCGATAGTGATACACTGTGAATATAAACAATATATATATTTTTTTATAATAAATCAATTTCTCGATAGTTAATATAAATTAAAGCATTTTGATAGTTAATTTTTTTTTTATTTCGACTTCAATCTCTGAGTTAAGATTTTTAATCTGTCTTATTTTGAATCTTGTTTTAGTTGTTAGCCGAAACCTAAACTTAAGTTAAAAAACCATTTGTTAATTTTCGATTAAATCGACATGCTTTGATGTCGTTTTATATTCATATAGGTGATCTCAAAACAGCATAATCATAAATTTGTTATTTTTGATATTTTTTAAAATATGTAAATTTAGTTTGTACACAGTACAGGAGTATACATTAAAATAATTGGGTCGCCAATTGAACGCGATATTATATCATTAATTAAATATTTTGCGTATTTGCCTTTTTGTATTTTTAATTTGGCGTCTTTGCCATGTCAATTCATTATTTCTGCTTAGTTTATTTTTTAAAACTGTAAAAAGTAGACTCCTTAGTTTATTGATAATTGATGTAGATTTTAAGTACGGTTTTTGTGTATTACGATTTTAAGTAATCAATATTTTTGACAGAGATTACTTGATGGAAAATTCCATTTTTATGTTCTAAATTAAATACTTGAGTGATTGTTCCTCGTGTTAGTTTTTATTGTTGACCGTTTCGCCAACCTTTCACCAAGTACTCTCAGTCAAAAATACGCTCTCGATTTCTTATTTACACGAATATTTTCAGCTCAGCGGCATATAGCAAAGGGCTGATCCGCGTTTTTACGCTTTATTTTCGCCCGATTTGCATGCAGGATGATCAAATTTCCCTTTCATAGCGGCAGATCGCCCCAAGACGGAAAACTTGGATTGCCACAGAGCGAGTGTCGCCCTTGCGAAAATATTTTCCCTGCCCTCGGGGGCGGCAATATATTCCCCAATTTGGTCGTGAAATTATTGCTTGCGGTATTTTTTTAACCCCGGTAATGGGGGAATTTGTACACAATATAAGCTTGGATGATGTTCGCGAGAGATTTATACTGCCGGAGAAGGGAAATTAGTTACAACTGAAAACGTAGTCTCCAAAACCACTTGGTTTTATTTTATCATAACTGAAAATGTCTTAAAAGATCTTCTTTTTAATGCATTTAATTGGATTTTTATCTTTTAAAGTGATTTTTTTTTTGTTTGCGTTTTTAGTTTTCTGCAATTCTTTTGGTCGTCTTAGTTTTTTTTTTTTTTGACTCTTTATTAAATCGTTAAATACAAGTATTTAACTGATGTTAGTAGACAATAGAGAGAATAATAGTTATGTATATAAAGTTATAATTGCATGAATTCATTGGACGCTAAAATTCATATGAATGTTGGATTGAAGATGTACTTTTAGCTAACTATTTTAATAATTATGCGTACACTTTTACTCAAGCCTGATTGACGTATTAATAGAAAAATATATATAGAAATAAATTTTGTGCGTTGAAATTTATGTCTATGTCAAAATAAGATATGTTCATTTATTTCCAAAATATCTAGATAAATAGTTTTGTACATTTTTTTGAGCCCGTAATTTTAAGAAACCGATTTTTGGAATTTTTTTAATAAAAAATATTGTGCTTATTCATTAATGTTTAATACATTTCGTTTTTCAATTGTCATCAAATTTAATAATATTGATTATGCGAATTGGAAATGATTTCGCACACATATCCTACGTTCTTTGGTAACCCTGCGCGTGCCGTCCGTACCTCCTATTCTAATATTAATTTCACCGTAGCCGACGTGTTATTTTTGTTCTTTTGCAAAATAGCCAGTAATTGAGAATAATCGCATTGAGATTAAATTATTTTTACTCGCAAAACTAGTCATTACGCGCGCGGTAGTAATTTGGTGTTTGTTGTGCGCGAATCTGCAACCTCACTTTGTAATTGGTGATAAACCTGTCAGGTGAGGAAAAGTCGGAGTGAGTTCGACTGTTCTCAGGAAATATTAATAACGATCATCGCGCTACGGAGTGCAGTTTCATAAAACGCACCAGCTCAAAAAATAATTATAATTTCAACCAGTTGCATAACATCATGATTATTTATAACATTGCTCGTGCATTAATTACATGTTTTACATCCCAACGTCCACGGTTTTTCTAGTATATATACGTTTTGATAATTTTATATATTTGTTTCGCTCACTCGTATAACAACGTCTTGTGTCTTCCGAGTGCTAAAATTGTGACGCATTATATTTGTTTTATAATTAAAAATAAATTACTATTATATAACCACCATTAAATATTGAAAGAAAGTATGTACTTGGTGTAGAGTTTTAGTGTTTTTCCAACTTTTTATTTTTTGACGCTACTAG
This sequence comes from Atopsyche davidsoni, assembly GCA_022113835.1. Classification (NCBI taxonomy): domain Eukaryota; kingdom Metazoa; phylum Arthropoda; class Insecta; order Trichoptera; family Hydrobiosidae; genus Atopsyche; species Atopsyche davidsoni. The sequence continues at coordinate 11,161,843 of JAILWY010000027.1, forward strand.
TTTCGGAAAGAATAAGGTAGACGAATCGTTAGTCACGTCAACAGCCCTAAAATGTTTTTTTATTAAAATATTAAATTTGTATTATTATTATTAATATCTGTCGCATGCGACCAATCGATACACTCCATTTTAATCAGTAATTTTATATGGGCGACAGGTATTATATAAAAATAAGTAGCGGCCAAAATATGCTTTATACCTCAGTGTCGTAGCCGCTAAGCTACCCTGAACTTAAAAAAAAATTAAAAAAAAAATAAAACTGCTAACCCGGAAGGCGTGGGTTCGCAGCTCTCTCGGGTTATCTAATTTTTCAATTATTAATTTGGAACTTGGATATTGTTCGATGGGCGGCGGAATTGTATTTATTTAATCCAATTTAATTTTTTTATTTTTATAAACGCTGATTCTTCAAGGCCGCATTGAACTTTTGGCGTCACCAATATTATACGTGTCGGTTTATTTTTATAACACGGCTTGTTAATTTGTTGTTTAAGTTTTTTTTTTTACTGTTGAATTATATTAAATTGCAATTGGAAATGAGGCAACCAGTACTTTTTTTAAATTTTCAAATCTTAAAAAAGTGCGTAGCTTTACTTTCGTAGACGGCTTTAATTTTGTTTAATAAATAAAATGTTTTACACATTACGATACGATCACAAGTCCAAGTAATTATTCATATTTTACGAAATATACAAGTATCGTTTGATCTCAACTGGGTTTCTTAACCAATAGTTTCTCGGTGCCGGTCTGATATTGAAGTATATTCGCTCTTATGTAAGTAGGGTAAAGGATACTGTCTATCGACATTAATGAAAAATATTAATATTTTTGAGTTAAATACTTGAGTGATTTTCCACATGTTCGTTTTTATTTGTGACCGGTTTGTCAAACAGAGTCAAAGTCAAGAGGGAAATCATTTAAGTATTTTACATAAAAATATTAAAATGGAATTCCACCAAGTACTCTCTGTCAAAAATATTGAATTTCTGAAAAATATTAACGTTCTAAACATTTATTATTTGATTGAAAGGGAATAAAATTTTTTAGATAATTTTTTTTTTATAAATTTTATTGAAATGAAACATGAAAGTACGCTCTGGTGTCTCATTAGTTAGGTGAAGTTATTCGTGGCCAAAAATTAAAAAAAAAATATTTTAACAAACATTTATCAAATTTTACTCAAATACAATTTAATTATCTTGTTGCATGCTAATTGCTTGTGTAAGTGTCAAAATTCGACATTTCTTAATGTGCCAATAGCCGTGGCCTTTACCCTAATCAGTTTTTGCCCGACGCAAACTTCGCCGATCGATGCGAAGTTCGCGGCGCTCCGCTAATGCGGCTTCGATACGCTCTAATCTCGCAACTAAATACGGGGAGATCTCGCGGCGGTCCCGTGGCCCGAAGCCAGCGTTCATTTTGCAATACCGCTTTGGTTAAAAATAATACTTGAAACTTACAACACTGGCAGCAATGATATGACGCATGGTATCTGGTTCAACGACTCCCGTGTGAAGCATCGATCTGCGGTTACTGCGAAATGTACTATATATCTGAAATATATCATAGCTCGAGTCGTGGTTCGGTTATCATTTCTTGTTGGTTTGTCGGCTTTATTTGCCTCTGCGTTTTAAATCGTGTGATATCATACATTTTGGCAAGTATATACTGTATTGTACAGGGTGTCCGAAAAGAGTATCGCGTGAATGTGAATAGTGACCGTTATTGCGATATGCTGCGAAAATTTTTGGGCCCAGAGTTGCAGGAGTTTCAAGAACGTGATTCCAACAAGACCTCAACAAGTTCCACTTGCCATACATCCAATCAATCAATCGAAGCTGTTAACGAATTATTCCCTAATAAGGTCATTTCATGTAGAGGTAACATCAACTGGCCTCCCAGAAGCCCCGACCTTAGCCCTCTTGACTATTTCGTATGGGGATACCTTAAAAGTAGGGTTTATGAGAATAATCCGACGAACCTAACGGAATTGAAACAAAACATCAGGTCAGAAACGGCAGCAATATCGAGGGCTATGTGTCAGCGTGTTATCAGCAATTTTCGTTCCAGATTAGAAGAGTGCCAGCAGCGCGTAACGGTCACCAATTGGATAACATCATCATTTCGAAATAATTTTCCATTTTGTATTCTTATAATCATCAATAAAAAAAAAGTCCTTGATCACTAGTAGTTTTTGTTTTACTGAACTAACAAATATCCGATACTCTCTTTGGACACTCTATACTTAGTATATACTTGTAGATGGACCCGCTGACCCACTACACTATTTTCCCCTTAGAAAACCATGAACACTGGTTTTGGTGAAATGGTCGCCAACCTCCTCTGAGGAGAAGCACTCGATGAAGAAGTATATTTATATGCATATAAAATAAAACTGTAGCTCCTATAAATGACAATGTTTTTTTGTCACATTATTTTTTATACGCTTGTAAATTGAAGTCTATAGCTCTACGTCGGGTTAATAATTGCGGTGCTCACGAGGGTGTATTGGGAAACAAAGAGGAATATGTACAATGTCGGTTCGACAGGTTGTTAAAATTAGCTGTGTACCTTCTGGCAGGGGTGAAACAGAGGTTTCGTACGCTGGGTTGCGATATGAACCCTTTATGTAGTATACTCTCCACACCGATACGTTATTTGCTTGAATTCGGAGCCGAAAAAACGACGTGACAGTCTATTGATATCTTTATTCAGCGTGCACACTACGTATTCGTATTAAATTAAACGGAGTATGCAAAAGCACCATACCTTTAAATTTTGATTTAATATTTGAATGAACGGCCTCTTTCTCTCAGAGTTATGAATAAAAAAAATATCTGATCGGTATTTCCACTGTATGTTGTATTTTCCGATTTTTCCGATGGGATATCACTCGCCGAATTCCCAAATTCGCTGCTAATTTGCCGAGCCGCTTTGTTTTACTGTCTTAAAATATGTTTTTTCCGCCCGTTAAAAACCTGTGTTTACTTGTTCCTTAATATTGTTTGATAACTTTTGCGAATAAAATCACGTCTTAAATTATCGTTGAGAGAATTATTTAAACAGTAGTTCCATGTTTTTCACGCGAATAATATTATTTAATGAATTTATAAGTTTATCTGATTAAAACTTGATTTCGACAATTCATTTATGTTTCTTACGATAGACTCGCTTGAATATTTGTGTTTTGCAACTAAATGGGATGCTTAAGAACCTGTAACACAAGGGTAGATCACCTCTTGAATATTTAATAAATGTGTATTCTAAATATTTTTTCATATTTAGCATAGGTATTCATTTAGTATTCTCGTGAATTACTTTTTTTTATGGTAAACATCATGTGGGGCCAAATAATTTTCTTTTTTTACTTTAAATTTTGTCTGAATGACATATTTGTATAAAATCATTTGAAATGCGTTAAATATGCTTATACAGTATAATTATACAAAATAAATTTCCGTATTTCACATTTTTAATAAAAAATGTGTACATATTTTATTTACTCCATTGGTTTTACATAAAAGAGCTTCTCACATACACTTCAGCAATTCAGGAATGGTGATTGAATTCAGATATCCGCGAGCGCACAGTCTGATACTAGTATATATTTTTTAACTTTAATATTTTAGAATATTAAAAAATATATATATGGTAGGTTACTTAAAATACATGAGCGGTCGTGTTTTGGCGTCTTTTTTTCTTGAGCTATTTTATAGTATAATACGCATCGTTCCTCATGGTGATGGTGTATTATTTTATTGTGTCCGTAACTGTGTGGTCGTTTCTACATCTTACGCGTGTAGTTGTATCGCGTTTCTGGTATTCTTGTGTTGAATCATGTCATATCAGGTGTGATTTGCTGGGGCGTTGTACTTGCGCCCGACACAATACAACGTTGAAACTAATCCCGGCCGAAGGTACCGGCCGTCGTTTACTCCATAACTCCGTAACCCGAGCCCCGCGGGGAGGTGTACTGTTACGTGTCCCGTATAATCCAATCATTCACTCCGCAAAGGATCAACTTATTTGTAATGGATACATTCAATTGTTTACGCTTACCATTGTCAATGTGAGCGCCTATTCAAAAAAAAAAAAAAAAATCAAATTTATATAAAAATCATAGCTCATCTTGCTGAATCCTGTTAGCTCAGTGGTCAAGACTTTCGTCTCTTGTCTGAAAGTTTACCGACGTTTATCAGGTGAACGTGCTTGATTAAATATTTCAGTGTCACGTGGTCGTCCCGTATGCATTGAAATCAGACCCCATCACTATTGCAAGTATAATATATTTATACTGTATTCAGCGCAGGAGTGTTTTTTTATAAAACCCTTAATAATTTTTTTCAGCACGGAATGTCACTGTGCTAATGAAAACAAATGCACGCTTTTTAGTCCAACGCCTCGAAATTGCGACAAAGTATCAAGTATACACGTTCTCATAACGCAGTAATTTGAAACAGCGCGTATTGAAACTTGTTGCTATATTTTTTTATTAGCAGCGACACAGCAGAGGACCACTCTCTGTGTTTAACAGTCCGTAATTGTGTGTTTTATGGGCGAATTAGTTTGTTGACGGGCGCCCCCTTCAACGGGTCGCCTCGCCCTGGTAATTCCGAGACGATTATTAGTTCGACGAGATGTGGACACAGAAGAGGAGTCCCATCCTCGTCTTAATTATGAACAAACGCCGGCGCTACCTGACTTGGCCGCTCGGGCAAATATTGTGCGGCGGCCGGGGCTAATTTATTTACAGCCTCCTTAGCGCGAACTTCGCACAAACGTTTCGGATTAACTATTTGATTTGCTCTGCTTGAGTGGGAAGCCTTTCTAAACATCATCATCGATTACAGCTAGCGAGGAAATTTGTGTTATTTTCGGGTGTCACAACCGATGAAACCGAGACTACGTCTATAAATAAAATTTTCAATTGTAAAAAATAATTATTATTACGATCATCCAATTTTCTGCAATGTTGCATTCGTTGTCTATTAATGTTAAATTGAATTTTAAATTGAGATACATGGGTTGTATTAAGTCAAATGTCGATTTTGGTCCGAAGTATATTTTATGCTCTCCGTGCAAAAAGTCGCCTTGTTTGGCAGTGCATGGTAGCAGCCTTGAACATAGCAGTTGCCGAAAATAAAAATAACTCAATAAGTTTACATGTTTACAAGTTCTACCTGCAAATATATCAAATTCATATTTCTCAACAGAGTTGCAATTTTATTTTTGCACCTCAACAGCCTTGAATATTTTAACTCTCGGTCATGTCTTAATATTTTATTTTATGTAGTTTGATGAATATCGATCCTGTAAGGAGTAGATTTAAACTGATTTCCTTGTCTTTTCTCTTGATCTCAAAATACGTTCTGCTCAAAAATTGCCCTTTTGGTTTTAGACTTTGTGATTCTCGCCTTTGTCTTTCAATTGTATTTAATTTATTGGAAACAGTAAAAATATACAATTCATAGATTTTTTTACATATTATTGTATTACAAAAATTGCGAACGAGGAATGCATTCGTTTAGATAACTTATTTCTCATATTTGTTTAATACGATGTGCAAATATAAAGTATGTATATATACATTTCACACTGCTTTGAGTGTTGTAGTTTTCGATCATGTCTTGATATATTATATAAATAAAATGAATTATATTCAGTTGACGGGTTGCTTTATGTGGATATAGTTACAACTTGTCCCTTAAATTCGCAGTGGAACTGTGAGATAGCGGCGAGCATCGGCCGGCCGCTCTGAATCATCATCACTTGAGAAACATCAGCTGTGTTTTTAACTTGAGATTTGATTGCAGCGATTTAAATACATTGACCTTGATTCCGAACGCTTTGAAAATCGGTCACTATATTTAGCGCAGCCCATTTCGGGCCCCTCGGAGTCGCCGGTGGTTTTACTCATTTTAGAAATTTCCTGACTGGGGGCCACGCACTGTGCGTCGCGCCGGGCGGCCAGCAACTGCACAAACACCGGCCCATTTTATTAACATATATCTTACATTGCCATTTTAGGATATTGTAAATAAGGTAGTTACCTCATATACGAGCGGTAATTACTAAATAATATATTCAAGTATCAGCTTCCAAGAAATCTGTGCGCGTTCGAGTCTAACTTTCGATTGAAATTCGATTGTGTATTTTGGGTTAAAACATATATATTTAACGGTCGAATTGATGTCTTCGACGAGCTCATTCGACAGTCAAACAACAGATCCTTGCAATAATTCTACAACTGTTTTGTCTATGAACGTGTATTCGCCCGCTTTGCTTAAAAAGTAACGTGGGAAGGCCCGCATGGGATAATTATGATACATTGACTGTCATGCAATAATGGTTTCTAAACTATCGATAGGTGAAATACTCATTTCAAATAAATGAAACCTGTTTGTAGCTTTTGGCAGCAGTTTAACTCTGATCCCCAAAATAGTCTCAGTATCGAAACGGAACGTGAAACAACAGATCCATGCAACAATAATAACTTGGACTGTTACGACGGTATTGTTTGTGCTCGTATTACAATGCATACGCAGGATAGCTGCCTCTTACGCTGGAGATTCTTGCGATTAGCCCGATCACTACTCGTCTTCAAACAAATATCCGACAGATCCATGGGACGATTGTTCAACCGCTGCGACGGTATTGTCTGCGAGGGGGCCCGGCGTAGGAAGGCGCGCGTGAGATCACTGGCCCGGCGACCACCTGCGATACGCCGGCCTAATCGCCTCAAGGTTGGCGTTAATTTCTCGACCGGGTAATTGGCCAGGTAATGAGCGACGCGCACTAACAACCAAAGGGACACATTCCTCGCCAGACAGCGGCCGCACGCTCACGACCGTACTCTTGTGGATTTTTTCGATTCACATTAGCGGTGTTGTGATTGCGTAAGTGCTTTTGCGAATATAATTTATGAAATATAAAAAAAAAATTGTGTAATTTCATCTTCATCGAGTGCCTCATACATGTTGAGCCAGTAGTTTCCATAGGATCATTGTATGATCATTTCCTTACAAAGCTCTGGCGTTTGATACTCTTAGTAGGTGTTTACGATGTCATATTCTCATATATTAAAAATAAATATTTGATTTATTAAAAAAATGTTGCTTTCGTTATGCAAAAATAATGTCCAGTAATACCGTGTATAGTAAAATATAATTTGTATCTAGTAAAGGTAAGCCACGCCTACTCACACCGGCGCAACGAGATGAACGGGCAGTGTTTTACGCCAAAGTATAGTTAATGGATTGTTTATCCCTAGAATAGAAAATTAATACGATTCGCACCGTAAATAGTTAATTGCTAATTGAAATTAATCGCTTTGTTCTCGGAATGGCTGCGTGATCAAATTTCTATTAGGGGCACGTTTAACTTGGAGGTTTTTTTCAATACGGCGTGGAAGTTTCGCCTAATATTGATGGAACGCTTGTACCGGCTTCTGAGCAAATGTTTTAATAGGATGTACGGAGGATATCAGCTAATAGGCGAATGTGATTTTTAAGGGTGGTGGACAGGGAAACTGTATATAAGATCTTGGGATTTGAGTCCTTCTGCGAAGATGAAGGTCTACTATTAATGTTTCGAAAATGTAACAGATATATTCTATATTACGGTTAAGGTTTGGGTTTCTGTTATATCAGTAATAACCAGTTTTAGTAATGTAAATATAACCACTGATATAATATATATTTATTTTATCAACTGCATCTAAATATTACTTTCTTATTCAGAAAATCTTGTTGGTATAGAAATGATGTCGCTGGTTTAGAGTTACAAGGTCGTATAAGCATAATCTGCTATTTGTGAGATATATGAACGTTAAAAATTTTATTACTGCATTCAGTACATACACAGAGAATCCCACCTGATATCGTTACTCAAAATGTTTATTTTTTATTAATTAATATGTTTCACGGTAGAAATCCGCCAAATAGTGCTATTTCCACGGCCGTTACTACTGCCGTTTTTTTTTTATTATAATTTTTTTAATATGAATACTTCTTAAAAACGTAACAAAAGACTCGGGGCGTCCAACGTGAGCGCGGATGGTCCGATTCTCCCCGGCTCCGGCGCGGATCGCGAAATCTCAAATTTAATAGTCACTTTGAATTAAAACGTGTTTTTTTTTTTGTAATTTTTGTAAAACACCTCGCAGAGATTACCGCGTGGTATAATTAGAATTAGTCAGATAAAAACACTTACATTGTTTTATTACTCCAAATTAATTTAGATTTATGCTTTATTATATTTTTAACGCTAAAAAGGTATCTATATTATGAATGAGTGGTATTTCAATTAAATGAAATTGTTTTTATTTCATGTAATGAGAATATTAATATTAAAAAAAAAATAATAATTAAGCTATCGAGCGTTCAAATATTATGTATGTTTCAGGATTTGAGTATGGGAACACACCAAAAACGCTTGAATAATTGGTATATACGATATATTGAGTGATTTGTGTTTACTATATTATATAACTGAGTATGTGGATAAGTATTTTACAACAGCACACTTAAAACATTGAATATCTGATATTTGATATATAATATTCACTAATCGAAATAGGATCAAAACAACGTACAAAAAATTAATTTAAAACATGCACATGTTTTAAATCCTGCCTTTTATAAAATAAAATAAATGTGTTTTGTGTATTTTTTAAACATGTTAATCTTAAAGTAATGTGTACTCTTTGAAATTTTAATAATTTACATAATTTTATTTTGTTCCACAATCGTAAACATTGATAATATCAAACATTAACAATGTAATCATTTAATATTTTCTTATCGCTGTCTTTGGTAGCATATTCCACAAAGGAGAGAAAAAAAGCGCTTTGAACTTCGGGGAGTCGGAGGAGGAATACGGGAAGTAATATTGTTAAAATGAAAAATGTGCCTTCTTCAATGTTGAGCATTTTTTTATTATATTTATTTTTTCTATTTAAAGAAAATTCTTAATAATTTCTAAACGAGAGCTCCGTGCGTACATAATTATAATTCGACATTGCTTAACTTTGTGTTGACATTGATGATAATTAATATTAAGTATAAAAAATAATTTCTTTTTAAACGCTCGACCCACCCCGGGGGTGTTCAGTCGGAATGCTGAAGGCGACCTACGCTTGAATAAATGCCTCGCCGGTCCCGAATCACTCAATTCTAACGATTATAATATCAGAAATAACACTTATTATATTTTAAAGATTTTAGATTTGTACGTTTTCGTCTACTAAAGAAAATGTCAACTTTACGAACTAGAGTAGATGGATCGGAGGCACTTATTCAAGAGCGGAAAAGATTTCGATTATTTTTAAATCTCACATTGTTTTTTTTTTGTAATCAATGCAAGAGGGATATGACTAAACAAATTATTTAATTCTGCGTGTCCCCCGTATTCGCCGGAGCCGAAAAATTAAATGGTGTTTTCCACGTGCAAAATAAAACACGTTTCTTTTTTTAAGTTCTATTAATTCCCAGGCCGAGCGGCATTTCAGTATTTGCCCGGCAGAAGTCCGGGCGACTCTTTTTTTAATGACAACCCTCCGTGACGAGATTCACAACGGGCGGGGAGGCTCTCACGCAAATACCCTTTGAATATTTAAATCACTGAAATTGACTCTAAACGCCGCCCGTTAAAACATGTTGCAAGTAAAAAAAAAATACGCTTTTTCGTGCTGATTCCACCGAGATATCCCAACTTTGATCGAGCATTCTATTTAGCCACCCTAATCTCTGTGAATCAGCGATGTTACAGCACAATTGGTAAATAATCTTTTCGGATAATGTTTTATGTGAATTTACATTAATACATTAATAACTTTTCAACATTCACTGAAACAGGCCCCACTCGCAGTCTTCTATCAATTATATCCTTTTAAAAATTTCTAGAAGGTCGGAAATTGTGCCATATCGGTCCTATCAATGGTGAATCATATTGCTTGCGTTTACCACACAATATAATGAAGACATTGCCCTTCTTATTTTGAGATAGTTGCAGATAAAGTTGAGCTACATTACAACACTACAGGCACGGAATGATCAAAGAGGAAATAACTTTTCAAAACAAATTTATCATAATTTTCCTTGTGGTGTTTACGTGAGTGATCATTTTAGTGACTTGTAAGAATAGAAGAGGTACATTAGTTCTCATCATAGTGACCCGAGGGCTGTGGATGGCCGCTTCACGCATATTTGTTTGTCATCACTTTAATTCAAAAACATTGTCATAAAACTAAGATTATTTTTTAATGCTTTTATCGTAACTAGTTTAGCAATATTAATGGAGGCGTACTGAACCTATGCTTGCAAAGCAGTAGCGCGTAAACCGTACAAGCAATTAATAACAGCATGCCCTACAATATTTGTATCGCGATATTAAAAAGTACGTCGTTTTATTTATAATGCCAAATATACCGTACGGCAGCTGATTGTCTAGAAAAAGAAAATAACCAGTGGTACGATGTCGGGAGCACAGCCGAATTAGTTAAACTGGCTTAGTATAAATACATGGTCACCAAACTCTTCTGAGGAGAGGCACTTGAAGAAGTATATATCTCGCATGGAATATTTTTTTTATTATTTTGTATTACTTGTATGGACCGCAAGTCATCCCCGTGACGTCATTTCTTATAGTAACACAGCGATTCAAAGTAAGCCCGAGTCTCCAAAGGAGACGGTTAGCCGGTAAGTTCAATGTTACATATTGTGCGGAGAAATCCGGGTCGCGGCATTGTGTCAACCGGAGTGACACGCGGGCTTGTTTACTGCAACTCCTCCGGCCTATTCACATTTTTCAGGCGCGTCGCAGCCTTCAGCACGGCATGGCGGCGTCTGCCAGCGGAAAAAAAGCTCTTTGTGTTGTTGTGCGTGGTGTATCATTCGATCCTCGCAAACATCCAGGCCGGTGCTTCTCAAAGTGGTTTCTAGGGACCCCAGGGGGTCCCTGGGATCATTCAGGGGGTCCTTAGAAAATTAAAATCGATTTGGCGGTCCCTGAACAACGCCAGGGAGTCCGCGCAAGGTTTCCAATGAATGAATACATTATTAGCGATTCTTACGTCCTAAGTAAAATATAAATATAGACAGGTGCATAAAATACAAGTAATAACAGGCATCGCGGTAAGTCAGGTAGGGTTAATACAGGAACGCAATAGAGTCGATACTTGACAATATGAATTTATGTAGTTTTTCACCCAGGATCCGTAGGCAAGTTTTTATTATGGAAAGGGGTCCGTGGGCCAAAAGAGTTTCAGAGCTACTGGTCCAGGCGATGGGCCCGTTTACTGCACAGGCCCCATATACACACACACACACACATATATATATATATATATATATATATATATATATATATATATATATATATATATATATATATATATATATATATATATATATATATATATATATATACATACATATTTGAGACCTGATCGTTGCGAATGCTGATGAGGACCTCTTAAGAAAATATCAATTATTTGATATAGGTGATTAGGTCTCTGCCGATGAAAGCTGTATTTATGGAATAACGTAGTCGCATGACATATCAGGGAATCGAGTGTATCCCTAAGCGGTTTTATCATAATGTTAGTATTTCTAGATTTTGTGCAATTTTAGATAGCATTTGAAATAATTGTTTTTTTTTTATTTAATCACATTATCCATTACATATCTTAAATTCACTTACACGTTCTTTAATTTCCATGTAACAAAATAACTTATTAAATATGTGCTAACAATTTTAACACCATTTACCTGTCCCATATAAGGATCTACGTGTTTGTTTAAGTTGCCATTTCTACCCACAATCCTTAAACAATTAATTGATTGTAGTTTGATTACGTGTTGGACCATCTTGATATGTTAATTTGCCGCTATTAAATATTGTAAAACTACAGACTGTGTCAACTCGGAATGTTCACAAGGCTTTGGATTCACGCTGCGAACAATTAGCATAACACATAAACATAACGTGTTGTAGAGTATTGTTTATATATCCAAGTGTCCTTAGTGCTTTAATTAATATCAAGTAAATTCTAATTTATCAATAAATAAATATTTTATGTGTTTATGTGTATTAAAAGGCCTCTGCAAACTGGTATGATAATATTTACCGATTTGTTTGCTCTACGTCGAATTTATTTTGATTAACAAGTCTATCTTTCATATTTAAATTCACTTCGTTAAACATAATTTAAATCAAGGCATCTGATTACGAAAAATGTCCACTGATGATATCTAAATATGTCTATTTTTTGGATTGGACGTCAATCAGATGGGTATCTATTACCCATTACGGGTTTATTATATTATTACTAATATGATTAGGCACATTAGTTCATATATAGAAAATGATTTAAAGAAACTCTCAGAAAAATATCATCGTGATTTGTGTGGGATTTGAACCCACATACTCTGGCTTACATGGCCGGTGTACTAACCCTTGTACTAACGAATCACTTCCGTTTATCGATAATTTTTAACAATTATACTCTACATATGAGCCAATGTGCCCAAGCCAACCAATATTTAGTGATTTGCAAGCACTGGACTTTTTGAGCAAAGTAACAAGTGAAGCGATTTTAGTCCCATCTGGATATTATTTTTAAAATCTATTAATTTAGCCAAGACGCGCACCATCGTATACGTATGTCTATTTTTTGGATTGGACGTCAATCATTACGGGTTTATTATATTATTACTAATATGATTAGGCACATTAGTTCATATATAGAAGATGATTTAAAGAAACTCTTAAAAATATGGCCATGTAAGTCAGGGGATGTGAATTTCTGAGAGTTTCTTTAATTAATCTTCTATATATGAATTAATGTGCCTAATCATATTAGTAATGATATCTAAATATGATACTGATATTCTGTTAATATTAATACTACACCTTTCTGTGATCAGTTGCGAGTGTTGATTGGCGCGGTTCGATAAAATCGAGCGCACCACTCCGAGCGTAATCAAAGTGTATAAAGACTTTAAAAACAAATATACGAGATTTATGTTGACGGATGGCATTCAGCCCAGTTTCCTCCTCACCTGTCAGCGCGGCCGCTCATTAGGCCACATCAGACATGCGACTATTCAAATTCATCGAAATCTCCATGAAATTCATATCAGGCAGACGGCTGGGGGCCCGCGACTCGCTTCCTGGAGAGTGCCCGCCGCGCCGCGGAATATTTCACCTCGAGGACGTCTACTCGGCATATTTCACTATGAGGACACCTACTTGGCATATTTCACCGTGAGGATGACTACTCCGAGACGCCTTAGTATATGGCGTATTGAATAAATCTGTGATATCATACCCGTCATAATCTGATGAGCGTAGTGCCCGGGGTATTGCGTATTTTTTTTTTTTAGCCACGAGTGATTGCTGTCGGCTAGTTTGAGCGAAATGTGTATATATTTTGTCAACATGTTATTAAATAATATTTTCAAACCGTAAACACCGGATTTTCATATTGAAAAATTTCAATTGTCAAGTTTGTTAACACTTGGAAAATCTAAAAATATTACTATTCATCGGATACCTGTGTATTGTGGTTTTTATTAATTTGATTATGCTTTCTCTGTAAATTACATTACGTCTTTGAATCGGTAACTGTTGGTATTTGTATTAAATAAATGTGTTTTCGTGAAAAATCAACAGATTTCATAATTTTGTGATTCAAAGACGTTTATCAATTGAGACACATTTAATTGTTATTTTTAGATTTAATGATACCTTTATGTGGAATCGAATTTAAAATAAATACGTATTTTTTTGTCTCATTAGTAGTTTACTGATGATGCGAAGACAATCATAACGGATTTCGCACTTTCTGTGCTTATGGTTTCTGTGCTTGTGGTGCTGAGCCTGGTCGTAGAGTGAGGTCTTTGCGACGTTCCGTGCAGCGAGTAGCGATAGTGAGTAGTGAGTAGCGAGTAGTAAGCAGTGAGCAGTGAGTAGTGAGTAGTGAGTAGCGCCCGCCGGGCCTCTCCGCTGCTCGTACACTGTCAATATCTTCGCGATCGGTGCGGTGACCACGCTTTAAGCGTCTTTTGCAATTCAACACATTTTTTCTATTGCAATGTCTTGCTTTAAGAATAAAGCTGTAATAAATTGCAGAGATCCTATTTATAACAAACGATTTGACATCACATACAAAATTGGTTTGTTATTAAAAAAATTTAAAAAGTCAAATCTATTTTACTAAATTATATCTGCTTTAGTGTACAGTCTTTAATGGGCTAGAAATTGTACTTAAATACCTCAAGACTAATATTATCCTTTAATACCATCCATGTGTCGCTGATGTAGACTAACATTAGATGTATATATATATCGCTGAGATTTGGCGTGTTCCAGAATGCAGTGAGTCCATGGTCCCCCTCAGGGGTCCGAGCGGCCTTCGGGGGCCCGCGCCGCGCACGGAGCCCCCGAAGAGGCCGCCGTCTGCTCCTCGCCTCCTCGCTTCTTCGCCTCCTCGCCTCCTCGCCTCCTCGCCTCCTCGCCTCCTCGCTTCCTCGCCTCCTCGTCTCCTCGCGTCACTCGGCTGAGCCGCAACGCTTCTGTATACATATTTAAAAACTCGAAGATGACACTCGTTTTTAATAAACTTCATATATGTAACCCTTTACCTCGCGCCCCCTTCAACACACTCCAGTCCTTATATTATTTCGTTTATCAACAAAATTGTAAAGGCCGTCAGTAGATAGACAATATCCAAACCAGGATTGACAACAAAGTAGCGGTGAGGAGGGGGGGGGGGAAGTACAGCTGGCCGAATGAGAACTGGAATCAAGGAAAAATCCAAGGAAAAAATGGCATTGGAAAGAGAAAGTTAATGTGGATGCGGAATGTCCGCCTGTGACTGGAAGCCGGATGTACAGCCAAACCAGTAAGGCTGGCGCAAAATATAGATATGTTCAGTGAGATGGTTCAAACTTCCTCTGCGGAGAGGCACATGTAGAAGAAGATTTCTTGAAATAGATGGATAATGTGAAGGGCTTCCACCAATATTAATCGATAAAAAGTTCCATGTTGCGAGAATTTTTTTTATTATTACAAACTTGTTAAAATATTTGTAATTAGTTATAATCATAAGAATTTTTTTTTAAATAAGATAAATTCGAGAGACATGATGTCCCTGTTGCGACTGCGTTTCAAACTTGTTGCTTGCTTGACTACACACAAGCTGCTCTCGACCGTACTGCGTAGAATGGTAAAAAAATATTCCTCAAATGTGAGCTAGAAATATAATTGCAATTACAAAAAAAGCAATTCCTAGCTAAACGGACTCTTCACAGTCCAGGAGTGATTGTCTCCGAGGCGAGACAACGCGTGTAACGAAACAAACAAGACATCCGAGCGCGCCGCGCTATCAATCCCAATAATTTATAATACAGCATACACCTCGACAGCAGCCGTGATACCTGCTCATTACGCCGTGCAGATCAGTATGATAATGTAAATAAATAATTCCGAATGCTAAACACCCGAGCGCTTCCCCGGCAAAAAAGATGCGCGCTGGAAGAAGCGCGGACCGGCGGCTCCGCGCACTGCGCTATTAATTTGTAATTAATTTATTACATGCCTCAGTTTTTTGCCGAGCGTTTTCGGACGCGCGGATTACGATGGCTTTTTTGCCCGCGAAGGCGGCGGAAAAAAAATATACTCAGCCCGGGCCGAAAAAAAGCCGAGTATTTACTTTTGGGTTATTTGGTTCAGGAGGAAACTGTCGGTTGAATGACCCGCGGCTCGAGCGAGGCGGCCGCTCACCGATCGTTAACCAGGTACTGCGCGAGTGTTGGCGCGCCGCGTGATGGCGGCCGGGAGTGACGATCGGGCATGTCGGAAGAACGTACTAATTTCGGAACGTAAAAAAAGTACAAAACGTTTAGGCGGGAAACGTCGGTTGAATGATCTGCGGCTTTTTGCTAAGTGATCTACCATTCTACCTACCTACCACGTGCAGCTTGCAGGGCTGTTAGCCGGGTACTACAAATTGAGCACAAATGATGACCGTCCACACAAAGTCGTACGCTAAGCTTGGTTAAAGTAAATCTCTCCTTTTCTTGGCCAGTCTTATCAGTTCGGCTGTACCAAAAGTGTGGCTGCGGACAAATTTAATAGACGATTCTTTGTTCGGCGTCTGTTGTGTTGAGTCTGTCACTCATTACATGGCTCGGGTGAGAGAGTGATCACCAGGCTAAACTCCGTGACGGCTCCGGGCAGTCGGCCATTCCGAGAATTTTCGATCTAATGATGATTTGTGCAAACTTACGGCGAGAATGTCGCCATTACGCGGGTGTCTGCCTCCGGGACAATCGGGCCCACTGTTCCGGGCGGACTGGACGCCCTCGCTTGGGAATGTTTTTCTCGGTATTGTTAACAATGTGCGAACGGATTCAAAGTTATTTCAAGTACGCGAGAGAAGTCATGTCACTGTTTTGTTCCAATTAATCTATTTCTTTTGTATCTACGAGTATGTTATTTTAATTATATACAGAGTGATTCCTATTAGATGAAAACATTTTAAGCTGTGTGTTTTTCTCCCATTGATGCATGTCTAGATTATTTGCGAAATTAGTCGCATTAGGAAAATAAATACATAAATTAAAAAATATTTATCAATGTCATAATAGCCGATATTAAATTGAGATAATTATTTTGAAAAATCCACTCTTATTTTTATAGAAAAAATACATAGTAAATCTTTTCAGTATTTTTGTTCATTGCTCTAGTGTCAGTTATTTTAGCCGTTTATATGTCAGATTAGATTTTGGGAAAAAATTTGGTCTCTTATTTTTATGTAATTGTGTATTTCAGTAACTTTAATTATATCTAATTTACTTGACAGTTTTTTGTGCTTTTATTTTGATGCTTTACATTTCCCCTCAAAATGAGCAATATTTGTCAGTGGTGTTTCAATGTATAAAAATCATAGTTTTTTAAATGAATAGATAATATATATTTTTTTCAATTCTATATATTTCATCTCGATCCGAGATCTATTCAATTGATATTGGATGCGCCGCAGATCGGTCTCCTCCACACGGCGGGCGCGCTCTCCCCCGATATGGAAGTAACTCGCTTCCGCGCAGGTGTCGCTTCACCTGCCGGGCGCGGACGCCGGCCTTCACCTACCTGCGGAACAATCACCTAGAAACTGAGTATGTCGCAAAACATCGAATCGGCGGCACTCACAGGGTGATTCAGAGACAGCAAGCTAGAATCCGGCGGATGTATCGCGAGAGCCTAGCCTTTACGGAGAGCACGGGCTTAACAGAAGACCTAGCCTTAATCGAGGCCCCTTGTCTGAAATATAATAGAATTAGATTGTATAAATCCCAATGACGCTCTGCTGTGACTGCTATTACAGATTGGTGAGTGTATATTTCGCGACATTGCGTCTTCGATAATTGTAGCTAATGTATATATTTTCTTTTCTTTGCAGGTGAGTCGAATCTTCAAGCTATCCATATACGGAGAGACCAATTTTTGAAACATCAAAACGCATTGACTGAAGGTAATGCAATAATCTATCTCATTGACAAACTATATATTTTATTTCACGCCATGCCAATATCGTTGAAAAATGTGAAAGCAGTTTACTGAAAAAATTATTAAAGATTTTTTTCTTTTAAAATGTATCAATATTATCTTAACGATATCGGTAGCATTTCAAATAAATTTGTCTTTCATAAAACAAAAAGAAGCCTTTTTTGTATTGTGCCACTATTTTTTCATTGCTAAAAGTTTTAAATATTTTTTGCAAAAAAATAATTAATATTTCTGTTGATAAACATTATTAAGACTTATAATAAAAATTTCAACAAACTTTTACGTAAATAAAGTAACACGATTCTAATAAAAATGATACAAATGTACGAAAGAATTTACAACGGATTTCCAGTGAATATATTTTTAAAGACGCCTTGCTATATATTAAATCTACATTATTTTATCGTTTACTCTACATGATATAACTTCCATTCAATACTATTTTAAGATTAAATACGCGCAAAAAACGTGTTGTTTACATTTATTCACATATTATATTTATTTATAACAAGGTGAGCGGTATGCTTGGAAGCCATTTACTAAAAGCCCTTTGATCTAGGATTGGCGACACGGCGCGAGAGTACTCACGAAGCATTCAACAATTTTGATGTTTTGTTTGTAACCTAATGAATAATTTCACGGTGGCTTGTGATATTTGGTCCCGGCACACAGTGGACTGGCAGAGCAGACGCGTGGGCCGCCTCGGGTGGCGTTCATCGCGCACAGTGTCGGTGATTTACCGTCGCGAAGACTAATTGTGAATCGGGTGACACTTCCGCCCTCTTCCGGGTACGCCGGCTCCAGCTGCCAACAGGGCGGCCCACGCTGGCGGCATTCCCCAATAAACCCGACTTAGCGATACAACTTGCAATTAGTTTTGCTTAATTCTTCTCCATCGAGTGCCAGAGGAGGTTGGCGACCGTTTTACTCATGCTGAGTCTTGCACATAGTGTAGTGGGCCTTCTGAAAAGTCTGCGTACTGCTGTTGCCCCATAGCATTATTATATATAATCCTTTCCTTAGGTCTGATACTCCTTCTGCAGCAAGCCCTCTACCTCGACAAGGTACTTCCAGATCATTCCAAGTCCACTTCTCCGTTACCGATACTTTACACACGCTCAGGGTGCAGAGTTTCAGCCATGCACGGGCAGCAGAATATTGACATTAGGTTGTCAGTTGTGTCGCAGCGTGTGTAGAAGGCTGTGTTTTGTGCACTATCCCATAGCATTATCGAGCTTGTTGTGGATGTAATTAAGGCTTGCATTATCGAACTGTCAAAATTTAAATTACTATAACTTTACGTGTGTTTATAAAATAGAGACAACAAAATCAACGTTTTCCAGTGTGTATCTTACGAGGTGTATATCTAATATCTTAAATGTTCTATCGGTGTGAAGAGCACCCTGTATATTCTGTAGCGAAACACCATCGCTCCTCGGAACAATGGGGGGATTACGAGGTGAATGACAAATAATGATTCGGGTTCAACACCACCGGGTGGGAGGGCCATCTAGGGAAGTGTTTCTAGTTCTAGGAAATTATATTTGTACCCAAATACTATAGAAGGCGCTGTGCCGGCTTAAGCCGTGATTGTGGTTTATTATTCGACACAGCGTCAAATTATGTGTTATTGTTCAGCAGAGGAACGCAAAACTATCTTAAACGCAATTACAAAGTATTTGCTAAGCTCAAATAACGATTATTTGGCCTTTTTAATCATTTCCAACAATGGCAATTGACACGAGGTACGTGCTTTTATTTTTGAGATTCATTGAAGCCCTTGAATTTTTTAGTGTATTATTTGATTTTCGGTAGCGTTTTTTTGCCACTGAATTAAAGCAGTTTGACATACTGGATATTGTCATCCGTGAATTTTAAAGTAACAAGTGTTTTATAACATGATTGATTGCTTTTTAATAAATCAAGGCTTGTCATGGACTGGGTATTGTTTTATGGACATAAGATTTTAGGTCCTGAATCATGTATTTTTTTAAAGCAGCGTATTGAGATAAAGGTTTTTTTAGTCATAATTTTAATGGGGTTTATGTCGTAGACCCTTCGCCTCTACGATTGGCTATATCGTAGCCTCTACGTTAAACACTTTTTCTCCTGTTTTCTTTAAATCAAACAGCGCACTGTGGTCCCAGCTTGAATTCTAGGAAGACATCGTAGTTTTCATGATATATTGACGATAAACAGTAAACAAGACATATTACACGTCTTTCTTACAAAAAACATGATTTAATTTATGTTTTACTGTCTTTCAATACACTCGATGCGATCGATGTCAGAGTTTCCTTTTGAATTATTATCTATTCATTTTCACCCAACTTTCTTTAACATAAATTTCTAATAACAAATATAAATGCCTTGCTTTGAATTATATTTAATAATTAGCTACCGATTTTGTTTTCGGTTCCTTTCTAGACATTTTAGGTACGACGGCTGAATTATGTCAACCGAAATCGGTATCTAGAACACAACTGTTGGCTGATTTTTGCAGAGTTTTTACGCATAAATATCATTCCATGAAAATTATTATTATTACATTCATTGCTACATTAGATATATGATTCAGATAATATGCGTTTTATTGAAATATCCTTGTAGCTGTCGCTGCGGGGCCCGTGTGCGTCGCTCCCTTAGTGAGGGGCGCGGCTGCACTTTATTCAGCTGTCGCGATAGCAAACCTGCCAAACCTCCCCTTATAATTTAAAATAATAAAACTTGCCATCCCGAGTATTTTTATAAAATTATGTGTAATTGATACAAAACGGCAATGCTGCCGCATCTAAAAGAAACAACGCAATAAAACACGCTTAAAATATTTTTGGTCTGGGGGCTCCTGCTATTGTTTCTGTAGCTTGCTGCAGGAGTATCAGATCTAAACGCTAGAGCTTTGTAAGGAAAGGATTATATAGTAATGCTATTGGGCAGCAGTTATACACAAACTTTTCTTTCCGATATAAAACTGCGGTGTACATGAACCCAGGGACCCACTACACTATTTTCCCCTTAGAAAGCCATGAAAACTAGTTCAGCATAAGTATATGCTCAGTGAAATGATCGACAACCTCCTCTGAATAGAGGCACTTGATGAAGATGAAATTATCTTTATGCCTTCTTGACTGTAGAATGACGTTTTTATTAAAACTAGAGGGTAGATATTATTTAAAAAATCAATAGTGTATTGTCGATGCAAGTAATACCATCGTAGAACCCAATTGCAATAACTTAAAATAAATAAGTATTGTACAAATAATAACATGTATGCATAAATAAATATTTATTTGAGAATTTGAACACGTATTAAAGGACGTTATTTTATTATATACTTATTAAAGACATGTAAATACAAGAATAAAGAGGCTTTGGAATGAGAAAGTTGACGTGCTAAACTAACAAGACCAGTACAAGATAGAGATATATTCAGTGAAATGGTCGCCGAGGCACGCGAAGAAGAATAAAAACATTATCATTATTATAAATCATTGCCACAAATATTAATTTAAAAAAAAACTCAAAGCAAACGACGATTTTACATATAAAATAAATATAAACAATATTGTATTTAAATTGTCTTTAATTAAAATATAAAACTTAACATATTAAGGCCCGCCCGACCCCGACGCTTCGGAGTTTACGAGCATTAATATACTAAATTACAGACACCAATCCTTTTGATGAAATTATTTAATTATTTTGTATCAAATGGTGCTCGCTCCGTCAGGTGAGGGCGCGTCTCCCCTGACCAAGAAATTATTCTCCCCGCCGGGAAAACAAAATTTATGTCCTTTGTTGTGTCCCCGAGTCGATTTATACACAGCCCCGTTGTATATGGCATAATGGGCGCCGCGTATTTACGAAGGCAAAGGGACTTACCTGTAAATGTCCGGAAAGCGTTATTAGCATGAAAATGGGACATTCTTACATAAAACAATCTTATTTCATAAATTATTTAAATACTTGATTCTTTATATACAATTGTAGCTTCAAACTGTTTTGTTAATTTCTTTATTTAATAAAATTCAAACACTGTTGTGATTGCTTTTGGCCGGTTTGAAATACACAGAGCAAACGGACGGATACTCTGTTTTGTTTGTTCTATATTTTAACGTTACATAACTGGGTTTATTTTATACATTTTTTTCTTATTGGATTCTCATCAAAAAGTCTTAAAAACCTTGCGTTTCAGGTATTACACAGGAGGTTTTCTGTGTACAAACAATTTGGGTAGATACTTTTGCGACCATTATCGTTTGTCGCGTATGTCAAACAATAGCAGTATCTCCGCGCTGTCTGACTCCCGGCCGCCTTTGATCTTCTCACTTGTATCGAATAAAATAATGATTTACCTTCCTCGAGGTATCGAGTTGTGTTCGCGCATATATACGGGGAGCTTTTGACGAGAAAGTTCTGGAATATCGCGTGGGTGAGATCAAAGTGCTGATGTGTGATTTTATTCTCCACGTGACCTTGAGCCTGAACGAATTTTACATATGCTGAATTGGGGCTATCGTTACTTTTTCTTCTACGAGACCCTTGGATTCGTATCTCAAGGTTATGAAAATAATTGCTTGAATAACCATTCGAAGTTAAGATATATGGTTGGTCACCAACTCACCGTACAGATTGTGCTCATGGTTTTGTAGAGCGCCATAATTTTCACAACATTATAATAATTTCTTTATCGTATGCGGTTAATAGCGTTGTGGAAACTTGTGAGACTCCCCAAGACACTGGTGGCCAAAATTTTTATTATAATATATTCATTTGCTGCTTAACTGCAATCATGGCCCGGATTTTCCAAACAAAAGTCAAATACTGCAGTACAAGTGTGTCTTGGCTTCTTTTGTATCGTCATCTTTGAATGTCACAACCGTAGACGAAAACTAGATGCAACTCCTGCAATCCTCGCAACTATATTGCTTATTTTTAGTTAGAAGCTCGAAAACTACTCATTTTTTAAAAATATATCGATATACTGCTTGTATTTGTATCATGATAAATATTATGATTGATTAATGGAACTGGTATTTATTTTGTAATACTCCATTTTATTACAATAAAATAAAACCAAATGGTTTTGGAGACTACGTTAATTTCACTATTAGCGAGAGCTCTTTCGCCGAACACGGCATCTTCAAGACTGAGTCTATACAATATAATAAATTCAACAGAAATTCAAATGAATCATTACAAATTGATGTGGAAAAATGCTTCTATTGGGTGCTGTGAAACCCCATTAAAATGATATTAACAGCAATAATTTTAATACTAAGTACTTAAATAAACTAGTTTGATAGTGACGATTCCTGGCTGTCCTGGCCGCCACCTGAAAGCAATTAGTTTGAATGCAGAAAGTGTTTGGCGAAAGAGCTCTCGCTAATAGTGAAATTAACGTAGTCTCCAAAACCATTTGGTTTTATTTTATTGTATTATGATTGAGTATATGACTGGCAAAAATATTCAATGATTTTTTCTCGCAGTTTAACGACACTCCATCATTATTTGCCGAGATGTTTGATGTAATAGAATATAATATTTATTTTAAACATAGCAGTTATATCACTCATCGTCATATTCCGCCTGACGTTGTTTCCTCAAACAAAGAGGCAGCGCCTTATTATAAAATAATTGTCTCCAAATATCCGCCTTGCCCGCCCACCCCGGGGCCCGCCCCCATCCCGCCCCCATCCCGCCCCCATCCTCGCCCCCGCCCCCGCCCCAGCCGAGCCCACGCCGCCTCCCCCGGGCTGCTCGGGGCGGGAAACACACTGCCACAACTAAACTTTTCGAACAACCAGGGAAGTACGATGCTCTGTTTCACAACACATGGAATATATTAACCCCGAGAGGTGCGTCTCGGTCACCACTTTGTTTGGTGCGGAAATTCGATGTGCGGCGATAACTATTTATGGTGATATCTTTTTACGTTTGTGTGATCTTGTTCTTTAAAGTTCGTTCCTAAACACTGCCCATATAATTTTACAAAGATTATAAAGATAATTTATTATTATCGGTCTCAGTTCGACCTTGACAGCCGTGGCAAAACGACTAGATGTGAACCAAATCAACCCATATATTTTTGCTTGTCCGGTAAGGTCCTCATTTGTTTAAACTAATATTGCACTGAGGAATATACTTTTTTCTCCCCCACAATATTAATTAGCTTTCCATTCACTTATTGCACCATTATCTTGTCCATATCCAATACCATTAAGATAATATGTATAATAAACCTGGCAAAAGACATCAGACGACATACTATTGTGATACTTGTCCCGAAAAGCCGGGCATGCATCTCAGCAATTGTTACATGAAATATCATACAAAGCAAAATTGCAAAGATTTATGTTTACGAAATTATCTACGTAAAGGTGTAAATATACATTAAATATTAAAATAAAAAAAAGTTTTATGGGTTAATTTGTGTGTGTGATCATTTTAAGTTAGAGGTAAAAAATTCACCAAAAGCGCCACGAAACGCTTCAAGTTGCTGATTAGTACGCGCGGAAACGGTCTCAAGTGCAAAGGGTTAACTGCAGTGGCGTTTAAAGCCGATTTACAGCCAAACGGAGTGGTGAAATATAATAAGTACGATGACAGTATTTTAAGCATAGTTTACGGAACGCGAACCCTTATGGGATCAGCAAAAAAAAAATCACTACCATGATGATGTGGTTATCGCTGTTTGGCAGTGCGGCGCGTGTGGGCGCGCCCTCGGGGCAACACCCGAAATGGCCGAGGAATAAATTTCCGGCGCGGACAAGAGAGCGACTCTTTGTTTGATAAATTATGCTTTAATTCTCCCCCCGCCCTCCCGCCCCGGGCCGCCCCGGGCCGCCCCTGCCGATCAAAAGGAAAGTGTTGCCAACAGTCGGGAACAAACGGAACTCTCGAACTGGGGAAGAAAAATTGTGTCTATTGTTTTTGGTATTGATTGATTTGTCGGAATTGTGGATTATTGCTCGCTCATATTTGTATTAATTGCCAAACTGAGTTGGGAAGCTATCTCTGAAATTTGCGAAGGCTCTTGGGGGGGGGGGGGGATTAAGGGTTTATTGAATTTAGTTTCAAAACTCTCTAATCAGGCAAGGACCCTTATCAAAAATGAGAAATTATATTTTCGAGTAATTTTAGAATTATCGCACTCTGTCGAGTGTTGTTTATTATCACTCGTGGATTTTATCTCATTTGTTGTTATCCAATATACTAATTTCAAACAAATGTATGATACGTCATTCTGTGAATTATATTTTACTCGGTACGTTTTGAGTGCACGGGACGCGCGAACGAAACAATGAGAAAACTGCGTTTGATTAATAGCACGGAAAAAGCTTCAGAATTGCTTTAGAAAAGCATTACTTTTTGTCCCCGACAGTAAAAAAAATGAGCGGACGGCTTCCCGCTGCATGCGTTACTAGCGCCGCCGGCGTCCGCGGCGCCAACAACGTGTGCATCGCGATGTCTTCAGGCCGTGACTGGCCCGTGACTGGCCCGTGACCGTGCCGTGAACTTGACCCAGTGCTCTCTCCTGATAACAGATAGCCCGGGCGCCGGGTCGCGGAGCCGCTGAACTTCCGCTTGCTGTATCAGCGCGTGGATGAGCGGGTGCAATGCACGGCTGCGAGCTGCTTGCGTAATGCTATCAGCGCTGCTGTCACGCTGCTGCGTCTGCCGGTGCGGCCGATGCTGTCCGGGTGTTGTTTCTTTGATAAACGGCGGTGACAAGGCTTATTTATAAATTGAGAAAATTGCTTCTTGTATTATATTTTTGAACCGTTTTTATTATACAAAAATCATCATATTTTTTAGTATACCATATTACACTTTTGCAGTAAAATGAAGCTCTGTTTCTGAAAAGCCGATAAACGAAAATAATAATATTGCTATTTAGTGGCATGCAGCTCGAGCGATGCGGCCTTCTCATTGTCAAGTGCGTCTCGCGCCACTTTGCGTGCACCTGAGTGCTCGTGATTATGATTATTCAAAAACGCCGGTAATCCTCAGAAAGTCGTTTGTAACATTATCAATCACGAACTGTGCTTTGGGAGCCAAAATGTGAACCATTTCGACAAGCCAGTTCGCTAACTTGCGAAATCTAACAAACTAAAGTATCTATCGTTCTGCGCATAATCCAGCTGACAATGCTCGCGTCAACTAAAATACGCACGCCCCAATCACTTGTTTGCGCATCTCGGTACAGCAAAACTCTCTGGTGTGTTGGATTGTACACAGTGACTTGAATTTTCATTCATAAACTCCATTATCAGTGTGTGAAGTCCCACAGGCGAGCGCATCTGCGTCTGCTGTAAACATACTCGATTCAGTCGGTATAATTCACATATGGCTTGTTTTTTTTTTACTACACCAAACGTGAAATACTCCGCTTTGGTCACAAACAGTATATTTATACTATGTTCTATTTATACATGCAGGCTTAAGTAAGATTACAGTATTCGTATATTTTTATCAGTAGCGTGCAGTTGATGAAACCGTGGAAACATTGAATGCCCCAAAAAAATACGTATTATAATATTGTTTATTTTTTAACGGAGACGCTTTTATTATGATAAATTGAATAAGAAGTAATCAGTTATAGATTGTTATGAGAAAAAGCAAATATCTATTTGACGAAAAAAAAAAAAAACACTCGGTTGAAACTCGTTACAAAGTTTTAATTCGTTAATAATAAATAAGTTGAGTAATATTTACATCCGAAAAAACTAGGACTCGACAAAGTCTGCAAAATTTATGCCCTATTTCGTATTTTCTAGAAGATCCATCCTTTAATCACCTTAATATAATATATTATTGATTTTTGTGAAGACCGTCTCACAGGAAGTACGATTTTGCCTACACAGGTTTTATTGATTGATAATGATTAAGTACATTTTTTCAAATATTGAAAATTGATTAAAGAAACTCTCATCATTGATTTGAACCTAACATCCACAAGCTTACATGGCCGGTGCATTTAATTGGCATAATAAGTACGTTGTTTCACTTATAGGATATGATTGTGAAAAATTCCAGTGATTCGTTGGTATAATTGGCAATGCACCGGCCATGTTTGAGTTTCTTTAATCAATTTTCAATATTTGAAAAAATGTACTTAATCATTATCAATTAATATAATAAATCCTAATTTCAAACTAAAACTGCTAATTGGTGTTTTTTTTTTATAAATAAAATTATTTTTATTGCCATATTTCAAGAATTATATTAAACCTATATTAAAATTTAAATCAAGTCAAGGATGGGCAGTTGCATCTGGGGCCGTAAAAGTGTTATTCATTAATTGCGTCAAAAATTTACTTTTTCAATGGCAACACCGCCGGAATAATTACACGCGAGCAATTATTTAATCACCGACTCCCATCGGTGGCCATCGTGTCGCGTGTGAATAGGTTTATGGACTTGTGCGAATAGCGCCAAGGTTAACGTACACGCCTAGTGATGGGCACGACCACCGTCTTCACCGACTATCGTCTTAATTATAAGAAAATAATCGAATATTATTCAGTCAAAATATCCTATTTAAAATTCAAAGAATTACATGTTAAAAAGTTTTTTTTTTTATGATGAAAGATTTTTTACTTGGAAGGTTTTGTATTACTTTTTCAATGAATGAATATATAATATATATATATTTTTTATGTTCGATGTATTTATAACACGTGGTAATCCCGTTTATAGTTTCTTACACTATCGTTTGAGTCGTGGTGTCATCCGTAAATTAAAGCCTCAAAATCGGCATTGAAGCTGAATAAATGTAACATTTGTTCAAGTCCACAAGTCCGGTTTGCCTTGCTCAAATATTAGATTCAAACGAGAGGAAATGTTTGATAGAATAAAACACCAATTGAACCGAAGTATATCGACTGTTACAGCTTGGATTCTCATGAATGTTATGTCGGTGTGTGTACTGGCATGCTTTGCCGCTATAGTTACGGCACTCCGCTGGCTTGCGGTTTGTGGTCCCATATAGACATAAAAGCAGTGAATTTTCATCTGAAAATTCCTCATTTGTGAATTTCAAAAATATTCACGATGTTTTGATTATTTATTTGAATCTTTTATAAAGTACATATCAGTCTTCTGATTTTGTGATTGTATTATTATGGGTCTAGGTCCCATAATCGAGTTTTTTTTTTTTTATCATTTTCTAGTCCGTTTTGCGAAAAATCGACTGCACCAATCAAAAATATTTAAATGCAAAAAGTTTGATACATCCCTTCTTCCGAACACAATATATTTTTATTTCTTATAAATTTACTATTAAATATGATTAATATGTGTTTTTCCGATTGAAGTGTAGGAATTTGGAGATTCGTCCGGTACATTTTCCAAGAATCCTAAATATTTAAAAGTCTTTTTTTCAATTAGAATTGAAAGATTAAATATAAACTATGTGCGTCTTATAAATTTAAAAATTAAAAAAAAAACTTTAACAAACTTTGGTTTTGAAAAGTCGTCATTTTATCCAATTTTTCAACATCTTCAAGATTTTATTTTTCACTAAAAATGGACTTAAATTAAATAATAAAAAATTGGTAAATATAATTTATAGTTTTCTCAATACTCTGTAAAAAAATCAACTTTCGAGATAGAAAAATAAAGTGTCAATTAAATTAATTAAATGACACGATTTCGCCAGGTAATGGACTGCCTTAAGGCTGTATTTAAATAGTTTAATAACACGTCTCACTACTTTATGCAAATAAATACTGTTGGCACCCTTCCTCAAAAAACCCTCAAAAGCCAGAACACACAGTGAATATATATTTGTCATTAAATTTAAAATCTCTGCACGTGCAAAAATATAGTTATCACTCCGCCATTTTCCAGCTTTTTCTGCCTTTTAATTCAATATCGCGTATGATTGATTGCACGTCAAAGCAAATTCAATTTTAACAATCGAAATTGCGGGCGGCTCTACAGCCGCATTATTTGTAGTGACAGTTTTCGTATTGAGCGCCACCCCCTCCCCATCCCCATCTCATCCCCCTCCCCATGGATCGGGGGGCTCCCCGAAAAGCGGCCATTTTCGGATAAACAATAAAATGGCGGAGCGGAGCTGTGTTTGATTTCGCTTTTATTATAATCTATTTACCGGGAGGCTCGCACGACAAAGACGCAGATATCATTAAACCCCCCCGGAAGATCTAATTAAAACGGATTTTCTTTGAAGCAAGCATGTCTAATTCAATAAGTACTTGTTGATTTTAATTAAAACGGCATTTCCTCGAATTACTCTCACCACCTTTGCTTCCGATTCACTCAGTATTAAATTATTTTTTTGTTATGATACCATATAATTTCTTGTGATTCTCTTTAGTATTCTACTTCCTTATTTAATCGTCTTATTCTCTAACCTTAACCAAATGTTATGTTGTCTCAGTACTTCTTCATGGAGTTGAGGCCTGGATACTTAATGTGTAATGTGGTTTTAAAAGAGATCCTTAAAATACCACGGTATGACCATGCTACAAATGAGAGAGTCTTGTACATAATGTGGCCATATTTTACGAAATAATAACAAACTTATGTTCAGTCACCAACCTCCTCTGAGGAGAGACACTTGGGAAAGAAAACTCTCCAACCTCTATAAGCATGCTACTATTTTATTATTTATGTTTATTACATAACACATTTAAAGTATAAAAATAAAAAAAGTAATGTTCTCAAAATGTACTTTTGGCATTTTCGTGTTTTGAAATATTTTTAACCGCGTTTTCTGCAGAATCTACATTGAAATTGTAATGCCATAAATAATAATCAAAACTGGTACTATTTTTACCACGGAGTCGATTCGCGATTAGTCGAAAGCCATTGCTTTATTGTTAAGCTGCACGCATCCATTTTTTGACTGTCGGCCAATCTTGAAAGATTTGTCAATATTTTTTTACACAACGCAGTTGAAAATAGCCTTGAAAAAATCTTGCCTAAATATGCACAAATATTTTAAATATGATCATATTAATCACACAAATCAAATTCTTAAAATAAGCAAAATAAATATGAATATACATGTATGTATATTATTAAATTACATAGCGTGGCAAATGGTGGTTATAGTAAATACAAATGTTAATTATATAACCATAATATTAATTTGACGCAACTGTTGAGAAAATGGTTCGCAGATAGAGCCATTAACGCGAGTGCGAGCCACCCTGTATACGGTCGCAATGTTTATTCTAATTTCGCTACTGGAGTACAGCGCGGGCCTGGCGGGCCTTATAATTTATGGATGTCGGTAGGAAGTGAATCTTGCAGAATAAACAGGAAGCCCCGCGGGCCCGGCCTGGCTGGATAAATACTGGGCGGGGGGCGCACCTTCTCGCTACTTTTATACGCACATCGATTCTTGCAAAAATATTCAATCGAAACCCAACATTAATGAGAGCACCACGCACCCCAGGAATGTATCTACCGATCTTAAAAAATAAAAAAAAAACAATATATACTGGGTGTCCAAAAAGAGTATCGGGTGAATGTGAATAGTGACCGTTATTGCGATATACTGCGAAAAATTTTGGGCACAGTTTCACGTGGTTCCAACAAGACTTGCCATACACCCAAGCAATCAATCGACGCTGTTAACGAATTATTCCCTAATGAGGTCATTTCACGTAGAGGTAACATCAACTGGCCTCCCAGAAGCCCCGACCTTAGCCCTCTCGACTATTTCGTATGGGGATACCTTAAAAGTAGAGTTTACGAGAATAATCCGACGAACCTAACGGAATTGAAACAAAACATCAGGTCAGAAACGGCAGCAATATCGAGGGCTATGTGTCAGCGTGTTATCAGCAATCTTCGTTCCAGATTAGAAGAGTGCCAGCAGCGTAACCGTCCCCATTTGGATAACATCATCTTTTCGAAAAATTTTCCATTTTGTATTCTTATAATCAACAATAAAAAAAAAATACTTGATCACTAGTAGTTTTTATTTTATTGAACTAACAAATACCCGATACTTTCTTTGGACATCCTGCGTCTATTTGTTTTCACAATTTTTTTTCTTGAAGGTCTGAGAATGTATTGGTTTGATTTATGTGCTTGTTGACCAGGCATTAATTGGAGGCAACTGTGATTCAGAAAGTTAATCTGTGTCTTCCTCATTAAGTGCCTCTTCTCAGAGGAGGTTGGCGACCATTTCATTATAGCCAGTGTTCATGGTTTTCTATGGGGAAAATAGTGTAGTGGGTCCTCGGGTTCTTCTATACTGCAGTTGTATATTGTAAGGAAAAGTCTGCGCATTGCTACTACCCAACACTAACAAATCTCTGGCATTTAAATCAGATACTGAAAGAATAGCAGGAGCCCCTCTCCTCGACAAGGTATATCCAGAGTACATCCCTCCACAATCATTCCAAGTCCACTACTCTATTACACACTCTCAGCCATGCACAAGCAACATAATGAGGATAGCAGGGAAGAATTTATGTCCATGCTTTCTTAAATATAATATGTAAATGAATGCTCGTAGCCCCTTGTTAAACTGCTTAAACCTTACTCGCAGCTATTTTTTTGGGTTTTACAATTTAAGTGAAGTAATCGATTGTTACGCTCTCCGCGTCCTTGGAAAGTTGAATAATATATTATTCCGATGATTTATTGAAAAATAGACATTTCCTTATCATGCCGAGCGCCGGAGTGTTATTGATGGCCGAGGGAGGCTCCGAGCACATATTTATCAAAAGAGCAATATTGTGTAATGTGCTATTGGTATTCCGTAATTGAATTGCGCGTGACGATGTGCCCGGCCCGCCCCGCCCTGCCGCGCACTTCGGGTCCTTTCTCAGCATCCTTGGGTGTTTGGTTCCGCCCAGGCCAGGGTTGCCACAATAAAACGAAACTATTTTTAAAGAAGTTTTTTTTTATCTTCATAACGTTGCTTATGGTTGTTTATAATGCTGTTGTTTAGCTGCAATTGGCAGACTTTCCTTTCAATATAAAACTGCGGACTGAACCATGAACACTGGGTCATTATAAATATATGCTCAGTGAGATGGTCGCCAGCCTCCTCTGAGGAGAGGCACCCGAAGAAGAAGATATCATAATTTATTTTTTTGTAATTCATCATGTTATCACATAAAATCACCAGAGAAAGTAATCCAAGAAACGCTTAAATTTATTTTAAAAATATAAAATAGCTCGGTTTATAAATGACGTTACCTTTTGTAACGATATAAAAGTATACTTGAATTTCAAATATATTGATTTAAATATAAATTATAATAGTTTGTTGGTACATAGCGTAAAAACATTTTTTTTTACAATTGGAAAATTTTATCTGATGCATTTCAATGTAAAATGAAATTTTTTAATGCTATGTATAATGGTAGTATGACTAAAAATTTTACTTAATACTCAAAACACTCTGACACAAATTACAGCAATTATCATTATTAGTTGATTCAAAGCTTTGATTTGTATATATATTTTATTTTATAATAGTAACACAATAAGGATACAAACCATTTAAAAAAATTATTTAATACTGTTGTGAATATAATATTTGATTAAATTTTTTTTTTGTTCACTGATACAAATTGCATATTTTGAACTTTTCAATTATACTTATTTTCTCATTTATAAAATCATTTATTTGTGTTAATAACGCACATTTTTCAATCATACGTTGAGTTAGCATTTTTCAATATGATAATAAACATTTAAAAAAAAATATATATATATATTTATATCATCCCTTGTGGCACAACCCTGGCACACACCTCGCTGATTAATTTAATCTGTTGTGGCTGCTGTGAGGACCTCGCGGGAGTTAACCGAGTCACGGGAAGCTGCAGCTCGGGAAACCCACCCCCGAAGGTGCTCAGCCCTAATTCGATCATTGCTGTTCTTACGCCATAATCCCAAACCTGCTTTATTTTTTATATATATGAACTAGAGAAAACTATTCAGTAGCAGGATATTTAAATTTTCAAACAAACACATGCCACTGTTTTTCTTGTTTTTTCTGTGACTTTTTTTTTTACTGTTGATTGATGCAGTTTTGTTTTGCATTTTATGGCATACTAATATAATTAATATAAGTGCATGTTTAAATATTCATTAACTCCGCTGTCCACTGAGTGAAAATATTATATGTGTTATACACAACCGAAGCATATAATTTTATTTAACTATAAGAAATATTGAGGTATATTGAGGGTTTTTACTAAAAGCACGTATTAACGATTCAACTACAGTGATTTAAATAATGACTTGTACGATTCCAATTTGTGAAATGTATTTTTTACTTATTATAACATGTTTTTATCGATATGTCGAATGCTTCACTTTGATACATTAAAACGACATGCCATGTTTCAAATAGCTCTCAAATATTCGTTATTATTTATTTGTTTCAGTGTCATTATAATTATTAAAAAAAAACAAGTATCATTCATAAAAAAAATATGTATATTGCTTTTCTTAAGTACAAAATCTAAATTACGTTGCTACTTTTTGTAAATTTGAAAATCCTTCGTAAGATTTTAATATAAAGAGTGTATTGGATATATAACATTAATCATATAATTATGGCAGTTTTATAATTTATTCAGCGTCAATATAACAATTACAGGTAACTTTTAAAACTGATTTAAATGTATTTACGTACTTCTGAATTTTTTAAAGGTGTACACCCAATTTGAAAATAAATAGTTTTCTCTTTTGCTTGAATGCATGTCGTCTATAAATCCGCACCACCTGGCCGTAATCGGCGCGTTTTAATTTTATAGCTTTAAGTTTTTTCTCCTGCTTAGAATTGATTCTTCTTCGCCTTTAAATTTTTCACTATCTTCGATAAAGCTTCGACATCCGTAAGTACCAGCGGCGTCATTATCACCACTGGAGCTTTAAAGTCTTTTTTTTTTTCTACCGCATTCCCAACATTTATCGGTACAGTAGTTATTTTATTTATTATGGGACGTCGAGCCATTATTTACCGTAATGTTGTTTTATTGTCTATATTAAAAATAAACTTCCGCATTTTAGTCGCCAAACGGCAGCAAAGAAGCGGCCAAGAAATATGTGTTTGAATAATTTATTTAAGCATTCATTTATGAAAGCTAGGAATTAGTTCTATCGTACAGATTTTTTTGATTTTTGATTCCTAAAATAAATTATCGTTATGTTTGTAGGAGTAACAAAAACATATTCCTACTTTGTCTGTTATGATCTTAGATATATATTTTTTAAATTATTGTCATTTATAATAGCATGTGTGGTGGAAATGGCACGGAAAAATTGGGACAGACAGTGCAAATTATATTTTAAAGGTAAATAGGTAAAGTACAACAAACAGTAGCGACGCCAAACAATAATTATCGTCAAGCGATAAAAGACTATATTTTGCTAAAAATATTAATATCGTCAATTCACGATATACCGTAAAATGTGTTAATATTTAATTTTCGTTTATTTTGCTATTGTTAGTAGGGCATCCAGTTATATAAATAGCCCTTGAGAAATCGAAATATGAACGCTTACTTATAATTCACATTAGCACCTTATACTATATTACAATAAATAGTACTAATGAACTGTTATATGCATGACCCGCTCGTCACAGATACGCCATAGGCATTAAAATCGGTTGAATCCCGCGCCCCACCAGTTGGGAGCCGCAGGGAGCTCCTCCGCTCCACGCTCGCGGATAACGAAGCATAAGGTTCGTCGGTTTTCCGTCAGATTTGTGGCTGGGTTTAAATTTAATGCTACTCCACTTGGCGAATGAGATATATTCGTTTTATATCACCGAGTACTCCCAACCCGAGACGGGGAGATGCTGTGTCTTAACCTTTGAAATGAAATGAAAAGCTAGATGTTGTGCTTGCTTATTCAATTCTTTGCCTACGAATTTTTATACAGTTGAGCTATCAGTTACTCATAGTAATTTAAACCGCTTATGATACACACACACACACATATATTATATATTAGTAAATTCACGATAGACTTGATAATTTATTTCATAAAACCTATTTCACACCAATGAAGGAAACATGTACCGAACGGACTATAAGTATTTTATTGATTTTTGTGAAGACCGTCTCACAGGAAGTACGATTTTGACTATACAGGTTTGATTGATTGATAATGATTAAGTACATTTTTTCAAATATTGAAAATTGATTGAAGAAACTCTTAGAAAAATATCAAGTATGCAAGTCACACAATATTTAATTGGCATAATAAGTACGTTGTTTCACTTATAGGATATGATTGTTAAAAATTCCAGTGCTTCGTTGGTATAATTGGCAATGCACCGGCCATGTAAGCTTGGGGATGTGGGTTCAATCAAATCCCACATAAATCACGATGATATTTTTCTTTAATCAATTTTCAATATTTGAAAAAATGTACTTAATTATTATCGGACTACAAGTAGTCTTGACCAATATTGAATTTCAAGTCGGCCTGACTCGCGCGGTTCTCCCGTTGTGCCACTGCAGGGACACCCTGCCCCCGAGGCTGCTCCCCCACCCTGGAGCAGCCCCCTTGGATTCGACGGAGATAACGCTGGAGTAGGAGTGACTCCCGGAGAGCGCCGAGTCATTTATCAAATCGTTAAAACGCCGCCGGGATCTTTTTGCGCCGCACTTTTTCTCGCATCATTCTTAGTCCTCGCCCGACAAGCCCGGCATGCCTTGCGACTAGCCAAACTGGCTGATGCGCACAAATGTCTGCATAGTCCCCGCGTATAAGCTTTCATATTAAATCTGCATTAAAAAATCTCTTAAATTAATTTTTTTTCAAGACGCGTGTAAAAAATAACAACCCTTTAGACCGGAGGTCCCCAAACTTTTTTCTCCCGTAGACTCCTGCCTTGCTAATGTTGAATTTTTACAAATTCGTCAACTTCAAGCATATTTTTGACATCTGATATAGTACAACTCACTTTCATAGGGTTTACTGTACAGTCGATTTAAAAATAAAAAAAGTTAAAACACATGTAAAGTTAATTACACCTTTATTAATTAAAAACACACAAAATGAAAATATAGTAACATTCACTTTAAAAAAATGAATACTTTTAATGGGAGGGATGGGTATGATGCTTTGACAACAAATTTTCTCCTCGCCCAGTGATTTCCAATATATTATAAAAAAAGTATTATGTAAGTACATAGGTACAATCTGTGTTAGGTGCATTGTGACATGCATTATGAATGCCTAAATTTTGGTGATGACCTGCTTAAATGGGATCCACTCTCGTAGACCCCCATTTACAGTTCATGCATTCCCAATTTATTTTTTTGCTGTCATCGACCCCTTGCAGGGCGAAATCGACCACTTTGGGAACCTATGCTTTAGACTAAAAGTGTGAGATGTCGCAGTCGAGTTGCAAAACCCGCTCTGGAAATACTTATTTTTTAATTAATTGAAGCCGTTTGAGGCACGCCCTTCACTGCTCAAGACTGTATTGGTTGATTCTCGCGAGCGTGTGTGGCGGGTAAATATATAAAATATTATACATTGTATCCTTCTCGCAGCCCAGGGGCGGCGGAGGAAACTTTCCCGAGCCGGTCTCCCCGTAGAGCGACTTTGGAAATAAATATTTCTCTATTGCCATTGCAAAAGTAGGCGTTTTGATACATTATGAGTTTGTACGGTGACCACGCGTTGCGTCACTTTATTATTGTTTTATTTTTTTTAAATAACTTGTATTTTACAATTATACTTATAATGTACTTAGGC
Organism: Atopsyche davidsoni; assembly: GCA_022113835.1. NCBI lineage: Eukaryota > Metazoa > Arthropoda > Insecta > Trichoptera > Hydrobiosidae > Atopsyche > Atopsyche davidsoni. The sequence continues at coordinate 11,198,137 of JAILWY010000027.1, forward strand.
TTGGTTTAGTGAACAAAATTTGTCTGTTATAATTTTTTTTTGCTAATTTTTCAGTTACTGTTCGTCACCCACTTATTGATATGCAATAACTTTTAAGTCAATTGACTCATCTGAAGTGTCTGACTTTTTCACAGTCTGTATAAAATCTAATATAATTATCAATACAATAATTATTTTGTATTTTAAAATTGTGGTCACCTCAGTTAATGTAAGTAAACTTTTTTATATTGTCGAGTCTGTTTGGTTCTGTAGCAACTTTCGTCTAATTTTTACTTTTTCACTTTTCTCGTATTCACCGGAGATTCGGTTACTCACAATATTGAGAAAATTTAACATTGTTCAGAACATTTTGAAATTTAATCACATGTAATGTAAATTTTTAACTTTGCAACATGTGATGTGAGAATCGGTATTACAATGGATTATAATGTATATTTCCCGTATTAAGCATAAATTACTTTATTTTTCACCTGCAAGAGAAATAATGAACAGAAGTGCTCGAATATTTTTTTCCGTGAATATATAACATTTTTTAAATACTGTATTATTTTGTGACTTCTTTTAATTATATATGTAGTTTTCAGTTAATACGTAAAAATGTGAAATACCCAACATAATTTTTTTTCAATAATTGTAAATGTAATAAATATTATTTACTTGAAAATTATTTTGTAAACGAGAGAGGAATGTTTGACTTTCGATGTCCACCCCTGACAGCTCTGATGTGCTCCCCTCCCCGAGTCTCCCCCCTGTCCATCAATCAGCTGTTTTTTTGCCCGCGCCCCGGCCGGCTCGCCCTTTATTGGGATGTTTATTGTCGCTGTGTCTCACTTCCGACTTCCGGGGCCGGACAGCTGAGACTTCGTGATTTATCAACTATATTGATCTACGCGAATAAAAATAAGGTTTTCACAAAGGCCTGACTGAAATGGAGTGCTGTTTTATTGCACTGCTTGCCTTAACCTGAAAGAAAACCACACCTCGTTGTACACGTCTTCTTTATGAGGTATCTCTCTTCAAAGGAGGTTGGTAATAATCTCACTGAGCATACATTTATCCTGAGCTTGGATATACTATACTGTACGAATACGTGCAAGCCATTTTCATAAATCCATTTCATTAATCACATACGAAAATCAGCAAACAATAAATCTTCATCTTCCGTGAAAACCGTCATTATGAGAATATTTTTCAAAGCAAAGTTTCATTGATTTACAATAAAAACAAGTACAGTTTTAAAATGTAACGTGTGCGCGAATAACGTTTTGCTTGGGGAGGGTTCATTAATTTAAATACACAATAAGGGCGTAGCGTTTCAAAATTCACATAAAGGTCTTGGATTTTTTTATCGAGCTTTTGAAATTATTTGTGAATTTATTGAACAATAAAATTACGTAATCTCGTCGAGGGGGAAATATCTATATTCAGACAATCTGAATGGAGAGCTTCCCGACCACCCTGCTCAGCAAGCTAAAGAAGGGCAGACGAGGAAGCGGTTTGATATTAATTAGAGAGAACTGTGGCTATATGAAAAAGAGTTTTATCGTATTTGGCTTTTTTTGTATTGTACAAAAAAAAGGTATTCTTACTTCATCTAAATTGTATCTTGTATAACTGTATCTGCCTGGATCTTGTTACTAGGCGATATTTTGTGTTATTTTATTGGTCTATTGGTGTTGTTTGCTATTGTTTTAGTGTATTTCGTTGATTGTTGTCACAATTGTCAGTATTGGCCGCAGCTTCGTTCGCATGTCTATACGAGGGCGGTCCGATAAGTACTTAGCCTACAAAAGAAAAATGAAAATTTTGGAAAAGTGGCGATTTATTTCTCAAAATAGTCTCCTTTTAGCTCGATACACTTGACCCAGCGATGCTCCAATTTCTTTAACCCATCTGAAAAGTACGTTTTCTCGAGGTCTGCAAAGTAGGCCTCCGTGGCGGCGATGATCTCCTCATTCGACTTAAATTTCTGCCCGGCGAGTGACTTTTTCAAGTTTGGAAACAAAAAAAAATCTCACGTGGCCAAATTTGGAGAATACGGTGGTTGGGGGAGCAGTTCGTAGTGCAATTCGACCAATTTGGCCGTGGCGACGGCGGAGGTGTGAGCCGGTGCGTTGTCATTGTGGAAGAGCACTTTTTTCTTTGCCAAAGGGGGCCGTTTTTTCTGCAATTCGGCATAGTAGAGCCCTGTGACCGTTTTGCCCTTCTCTAGGTAGTCAATGTAGATCACACCTTGTCAATCCCAACAAACGGTGGCCATCACCTTTCCGGCCGATAGGACAGTCTTCGCCTTCTTCGGAGCACTTTCGCCGGGTGAAGTCCACTGTTTCGACTGTTCCTTGGTAGCTGGTGTGTACCAGTGGATCCATGTTTCATCGACGGTCACGAAACGACGCAGAAACTCCTTCGGATTGCGATACTAGCACCATCGTGCGGTGAGGCTGAGTACTTATCGGACCTCCCTCGGATCATTAAGAAAGTAATAAAATATGCAATTGATTAATTCGTGTCGTTTTTGTTTGTGTTGCAGTGTGGGCGGGAGGGGGAGGGGGCCCCGTGGGTGGGGCGGGACGGGCGGCGGTGCGGGGGCTGCCCCTGGCGCTGGCGTGCGCCGCCCCGGACCCGCGCGCCGCCGCCTCCGCCCGCCGCCGCCCCAACGCCCTGCACATCGCCGACTCGCCGCCGCCCCCGCAGCCCCAGCAGCCCCAGCAGCCCCAGCAGCCCCCGCCGCCTCCGCAGCCTCCGCAGCCTCCGCGTCCCCCGCCCCCGCCGGCCCCGCGCCCCCCGCCCCCGCCCCGCCCCCCGCCCGCGCGCCGCTCGCGCCTCGGCCTCATCGACTACTACGACAGCTTCAACGACAGCGACTACGCCAAGGCCACCGGCGACATCGAGCTCTACTCCGACAAGAACGGCTACGACGATGACCTCGACATCATCCCCGACTTCGAGCCCCCGCCGCCACCCCCGCCCGTCAAGAAAAAACCGGACAAGCCCAACAGGAAACCGGACAAGAAGCAGCTGGACGGAAAGAAAAACAAGAAGCACCAAGAGCAGGAAGTCAAGAACGAGACTGTCACGTATTCGTGGTATCACAACGGCACCGAGATCAAGAACGACTCCAGGAGGTTCGTTCTGGAGGACGGGAGCCTGAACTTCAGGAAATTCGGCGGGAAGAAGGGGCGCGCGGGGCTCCAGGACTCCGGCCAGTACCGCTGCGTCGCCAACAGCTCCCTGGGGGCACTCCTGTCCACCGTCACCACGCTGAGCTATGCCTGTAAGTAACCCCTTCATTCTTTCCAGCGAGCTTTGAGTCATACGCACTACAATAGGCGCAACCGATTACCACCTAACCTAACCTATCAAAAGATACCTTGAGCCGTGAAGTAAATGTATTTCATTATATTAGACAAATCAAATCGTTGGCTGATAATGGATCATAATATCTTTAAACTAGACAAGATAAAATCTCGGTTTTGAAGCGGCTTACACCCGTTGTGACACAAATGACAACCGAAAGTTGATACAATAGCGTAATCTTTTTCTACTATATTATTAAAAAAAAACGCCCAAATAAGACGAAGCTATTGCAATGTGTAACTTAACGAAACTGCTTCTGTATTCGTTGTCTGAAGAGTCGCATTACCGCCACGTTGTTCCTTATATCTACAACAGTGATGCCCAACCTTTGATAATAACTAGCTCGAGATAATTTGGAATTTAAAAATTCGGGGTTAGTCGCACGTATATTCAGATTTTGTACTTTCGAGAGCGAACATTTTTTGGACACGAGAAATATCGATGCTCGCTATAAACGGTTGAGCTCCACTGGTCTTCGGCATGATTTCACAAAGTAGATCACCAAGCTGTGATGTCATTTCCCCCAGCAGGCGTTGTACTTTACAGCGGCGTAGGAAATCTTTTTCCCCCGGCTGAATAATCGAGTTTAAATAATCGCAATGAGCGGCTCTCTTGTGAGCCTCCGCCCCGGGGGCATGCCCCGTGCCTCGCGCCCCGAATTACCTTTGTTTGGAATTCGGAAGCTGTCACGTTGGAAATGTGAATGTTGTTGATTATTTCACAAAGTATTTTTTTTAAATATCAAATCGAATTTGCTTTAATTCTAAATAAACAAAATTTTTACCTAGAAACGTACATTTCATGTTGAATCAGGCTTTTTGTTAAATTGACGTGAGAGACAAGGCGCCGAGTTGTTGTCGGTATATCTTTTTTTATTATTGGTAATTATTTTATGTAAATAGCTTTACGCGGAAAAGCACCAAAGAATATATTGAATACATAAATAATAAAACGCTACGTTCATTTAAAGCAATAATGAAAATTATATTTATACAAATTAGTTCAAACAAACGAATTTAAATGAGCAGCTGTCTTATTGTTAAGGGTGCTTGCTACCATTTTAATTATTTTTTTGCACATGAACTTTTTTTCTAGAGTGTTTTCATGTCAAATCTTCCAAAGTTTGAGCTACGCTACTGGAATAAATATTAAGTAATGAAAATGAAGAAATTCCTCGAATATTAAAACTCTAGTACCACAGCCGAACAGTTATTAAAAAATAGAAATGTAAAAATAAATTGAGAAATAAAAATTTGTGACTAGAAGTTATAGTCTCCTTTTCTGGTGATACCGTGACTCGTGAGCGTCATGTACACCTAATCCCATTTCTTCATGGTGTTGAAGCCTGCTGCTTCCCCATCGTTTGCGCATCCTTAAAATAAAAATTTACTTGTTGTGTTTGTGACAAAAGTGTCGTAAATATAAAAATGAATTTTTAATACACCGTAAACCCCGAGTAATATTTTCGTTTTATGAAAGTTTATCACATCGACCGCTACACTAAACAATGGACACTTAAAACGCGCCACAATATCGATAAACATAGAGAATTTTAATATTTTTTTGTGTGTGTACAAAAACACTGAAATATGACGTGATAAAGCGTACGCAATATTCACTTTTTTTTTTAAATTGAATCCGACGGCTGACAAAGCGAAATTGTCTTTTATTTTTTTTAAATAAAAATAAAATAGAGTGATTATCTTCGCGTTGTTGGTATGATTCTTGTAATGTAACAGAATTACGGTTAAATTGGTCGTGCGCTGCTTAAGTCATTTCCCCTCTCCAGCGCGGTCCGCGTGCTGCGTGTGAACTGCAGCGACGACAGAAACAATTTCACGAATCTGAATTATCATTATATGATGACTATTCATTGAGAAAATAAAATTACAGCTGACAAACGTTCGTACAAATTCTTAGAAATTGAGTAATGACAGGTCGTTGGCTTTGTCATGTGTGCTGACGTACACTGGATTTTAAATCTGAGCATTCAGCTCCTTGTACTGAACCCATGACATTTATATCAATCAGTGTGAACCTTCGCATGCTTGTTAACCAGGTACTACGTATGCTCCACCTAAAGTCACCGTACGATGGCTGTGTGCATTTTGATACAGTCGCATCATTTTGTGTGTAATTAATTTTATCTTTGATGATCGTGCGTTTTTTTTTTGTTGCTTTTTTCTATGTCAACATTTCGCAAAATGGCATCACGCGGCTCTCTGGGATAACATTAGTGTTTCATTGATTAAATTCATTGCCCTGAACTTGATCAACGCGGAGAGTCTCATCGGCTTATACCTCTAAGCTCACAGTCCTGATAACGCGGCACAGAGATAATAATAATAGGTGTTCTCCTGTCGGGTTTCAGTTGTTCTCCCCTAAACCCACACCTGTTGCTTGGCAAGCAGGGAGGGTGGCCACGTTACCACGAGCGATACGCCTCGGACTAAAACAATATTATTCAGGGTGTCTGTCTGGGGTGATTACCCCTTCAACGCCGGGGCGGATGGAAATCACTTCCGGCCCGGCGTCGTCTCGCCTTCGACGAATGCTTTCCTCTACTCTTGTCCACCGTAAATACTGCCATTGTAAATATTTAAGCTTTGTATATATGTATTAAGTTTTCTGCTCGTATCGGGCATGGGCTTACACCCCATACATACCAACATCGAGCTTATTGCATCGCATCACATTGATCTTGTTATGGTGTGTTTGACTCCCGAGTCACAATCGTGAATAATAAGTTTTTCAATTCTGCAAAAATTATAAAGGGAAATTAAACTAGAAAAGCAACGATTGAATATATTTATTAAATCTTCGAAGTAATATTTTACATAACAAGGCGATTTCAAGGGCTTGTTCATACTTCAGAGTTTGCAAACAAAAACGATCGTAATATCTAAGCCATTTGACTTAAATATTACGATTTGTTGTTTAAATATGATGTCTTACAAATGAATCGTGTCTGCCATGGATGAAATAAAATTGTTTTATTTTATCTTTAATATATGCGTATTACATATAATCCGCGTTGTAGACTTTTGGAGTTTCAATTACTTCTTCAGAGTTTGATTTATTTCATTATTTCATCACTTCATTTCAAATTAACATTTCCGAATTAATACCGTGGAGTTATTTGATACACTTTTGTAAAAAAAAAAAAACGATTTTTTTTTTAGGTGATAGGCTGTCGGACAGTAAAATCTAATTATTTTAATTCCCAAAAATGTTTAAATCAAAGTTTTCGATGAAGAGCGAAATCAATGTTGGAATTACAACCTTCGCTTAATCTTACACACTCGTCCGACGAGATTGCGGAGTAAGGGGAGCCTCGCACAACGCGGTACTCGCACAACGCGGTACTCGCACACCGCGGCTTCGATATAAAGCGGGCCACAAATTTCTATGCAAATTCGTATTAGGCAAATTACCTTTTGGCCCACACACACGGGCATACTAAAATATTTCTTTTTGGACGAATTTACATATATTAGCGGAATCACTTTCTAGCACACACATTTTTAGCGCGATATCGAATTTTTACTTTGTTCAAAATGTGTATTGCTGAAAATTATTTTTTTTTGCCAGAAATTCAAAAGTAGCAACGAGTGAAGGGCCAAACTAAACATAATTATTTCTTGCTTTACACATTTACCCAACCGACTGATAATTACTTGAATTGCTTGATTTTATTTTTGCTCGTGTAGTCAACGATATAGTTTTTTTTGAACCTAGTTATATATTTTTTTATGGGATGCGTATGTCTCGCATATCGCGGTGTTTCAGCATCCGCGTTGTGCGAGGGCGGGCTGTGCCACATCAGCGTCCATGTTGGATTATTAATTCGTCCCGGAATTTCATTACGAGCATAATGAAAAACAGCCCTCATTACTGCCGAGTCGCCCTTAGTGATGGGCGTCACCATCAAAAAATAATAAAATAATCGATCAATCCATTTATTTGATGTTTTAACTGCGCAAATATTCCCCGTCAGATATTCGATTATCCGAACCAAACGTTCCCCTTCAGATGTGGACTTATCCGAAGTTAACCCGTCGACGGTTTGCTGTTTAGGAAAATAAAATCGAAAGTTCGAATATTCGGTTCATACCACCACCGTCGTCATTCTTTCGTTTTGCTAATTCATCCATTCGATTGGATCGATTATGACGAATGGACGATTACTCGACAATGCCCATCATTATCTGGAAGCTTACACTCGGCGGAGTGTAATTCGATTAGTGACTTCTCTGTTGCCGGAAAACTTCGGGCTGGAAGAAATTCCAGCATTTGGGAAGTTCTCCCTCCGCGCAGTGTTTCCAGGTTTGACGGATTACAATCATCGCGGCTTTTTTATTTTTGACAGTTCTGATTGTTTGTGAAATTTGATGGCTTTTTGGTCTCATTTGTGGATTTATTAACTGAATATTTTTTTCTATAATGGATAAAAAAATTTTTTTTTGCTCAGCTTTAGCATATAGAATAAATTCCTTCTATAATAATTCAAATAGAAGTTTTTTTTTTTTTTATAATATATCTACTATAATTTCAATAAATATACAGGTATTTTATAAGTTTTTATTCATTTCATCCATATGCCTGGTATGTATATATATATATATATTTTATAATTTCAGTTATGGACCGAGACTTTACGTCCTTCCCGGTAAGCACTGCAGCCATTGAAGGGGACGCTGTATACCTGCCATGCTCTCTCAACTCCAATCCCGCTGTCAACTTCACGTGGGAGAGGGGAAACAAGCCGATACCTCTAAATAAAAGGTATTATTAACTACTACCATAGTCTTTATAGATAATTCATGGTTTATTTTTGTTATGTTAAATAGGCGAAAATAAATCTTTCAATGTTGCAAGATTACTTTTAAAAACTTAAAACCACTATGTTGTTTATACAATAAAATGTCACTTCAAAGAGAGCGTGGTCATTTGATGTAGATACAAAATAAAATATTAAATTTTTTACATAGTTTAAAAATAAACATTACATTAATGGCTCTCAAGGAGAGAAAAATAATTCAGCCCAGAAACGAGAGCAGTCTAGGGGTCTGCAATTCTTTGAGCATGTATCTGATCTAATGGGTTTGGGCAGCTTTCACTGTGAGAAGTCTAGGATCTTGCTAAGAACTATTCTGATAATTATAATGTTTACATCTACATCCATGAACCAAAGAAGGAAGATATGAGACTGTAGCCATAAAAATTATTTTATAAAATTGAGACCATGTCTCGTAATGAGTGTATCTATTCATAGTCTTATATATATATATATATATATATATATATATAACTATTGAATTCAAAGGGTTTTATTTTATTATTCAATGTTATGTTATTATAAAAGCAATTAATTATAAATGAAAACCTTATCATCGCAAAATAACGTCTATTTTTGCACGGTTGATTTTTTATTTTAATGAATAATATATAAATAATAATAGAAGTCTTGTGTATTAGTGTCATAATGTTAAATAACAAAGTACAATGTATTACATATTTGTTTTGATTAAAATCCATTTGTTTAGAAGAACAATGAAAGTTTTGTGGTTAGGATAATAGGCATTATGAATAATCTCGTAAGGCTCGTACCGAGAAATGAAATTTATTATTATTTCAGTAGGTCTTGTGCTGAATGCACAAACACTAGCCAGCTGTTCTATTTTATTAAGATAAGCCAAAACATTTGATAAAACAAATTGAATTCTTATGAAATCATTCACAATTTCACACCATCATTAAAATTATTTTTTTATCATCTTGTTTACAACAGATATACGAATTTGAAATTAATAAATCGCATAATTTGTACAGTTTTCTTTTGGATTACAAAATAATAATAAATGTATATGAGAATCAGATTACAAATTTTATAAATAGTAATGCGTTATAAAATACTATATTAAATCCCCATGATTTTCTATTAAGAAATTTCATTCCCACTGCGTGTAGAGGTCTCACATAATTATTATTTTTCAAAATGGAAATACTGAATGGAAAAGTTGTACGTACATCCCAAGGATCGGAATGCCCGCGTACACTTCCTTTGTCATGTTAAGTCCTCCAGTCAATTAGTATGCAGAGGCGGGCATGTCAGGTTGTTAAGCAAAGGTGTTTCATTACAATCAATGCCAAATATACGTGTTGACATTTTGGAATTGGTATTTTGCTGCTAGCATACTGCGTACTGAGAAATTACAAAGGTTCAATATACTCATGTTTTATGTTTGATTTGAAGTTTGTATAGTTTTATCTATGCATTGCGAACATGGATTTTTTTGTCCTCGCACTAAGTAGAGTACAAAATGAATGAACTGAATGAATAAACAAATAAGTGAATTGAATGAATTTCTTGAAAATGGCTCCAGCAACTGAAATATTTTAATATTTCGATCTTTTCAGATTTCAGTCGTGACTGAAATAAATAGTTTTCCTAAAAATCTCCTACTCAAAATAATTAAACTTTTTATGTTCTAGATACTACATATTTTCAACCGGCTCTCTACTAATCACCAATGCACAAAAAGAAGATGATGGCGATTACAGGTATTCAGAAAAAATACACACATAAACTATATTTATTTTTAAATTTGGACTCATTAGGTAAGCATTTTTTGTACATCAAAAGAAAGAAGCTAATTGCCTATATCAGGGCTATTTATCTCTACACCAGACCATCTATAGATGGCCAGTTTAAGCCTTGACTTCCTAAATGAACATCTATTGAAATAAATACAGACAACTTTGGTTTGTTGTTTTAGTTCCAGTACACTTAGGCACACGGAACTTCAATTCAACATACACTTTGAAAACAATAAAGTATTTTTTTGATTGCTTACATTTCATAATATGAAATATCTTTGGATAAGACTGGAATAAATTACATAATAAGTAAATTCACCTTTTTTTAAAGAGGGCTTATGTGTGGTGCACTAGATTTTTCTTTCAGAAATTTTGCCTCTATTGATTGAAAAGCATACCTTTTTGACAAATATTCCATTATTTAGTGTTTTTGATTGTTTTTTTTAGCATTATTAAAAATTGTTCTATTTTTCAGATGCACCGTTACAAACAATTTACTGAACAAAATGAGGCACAGTCCTATGGCCAAAGTTGCCATTTCCAAATCAGACGAAAAATCGTATCCCTTAGAGTTTGTGCCGCGAGATCAATCCAATAGAACAGATGATAATGTTAATATCAAAATCATGGACGTGATGTATGGTGATCATGTTCTCATGGCGTGTGGCGTCAAGGGGAGGCCGAAGCCTAAAGTCACGTGGAACTTCAAGTCGGAAATGGCTGAAGAGGAAGACAAGGAGATCAGCTCCATGGAAGTCTACAGAATCAAGAGTGCCACAGAAGATAATGTTGGGCTTTACACATGTATCGCTACAAACGCCAACCAAAGCATTCATCAGGTATTTTCATTTCAAGTATTTTTGACAAGTTTTTAATGTGGATATTTTTTCTACATTCATATTAAATCAAAACTCAGACAGAATTAATGAATTTTATCATTTTCATTCTGTTCTAACATGGAAGGAACTGGCACCTGATGCATGATAGAGACTTCACAAAGTCTCAAAACTAGTACAAACATCTTTTGGGAAATCAAATTTACAATCAATTCAGTGTGCTGATAGTTCTTTGTGTCTAGCAATATTTATATAAATATATAATACACACATTTTTTTAAATCAGCTGGACTTTCTCGAATTGCCATTTTTATTTATATTATAAATTCAAACACCTGCTGATTTTTATATAAATATTTTACCAAACACATTACGAATTCATGAATATAATTATTTATGTAATATTTATTAGTTGTGGTCACATCAATGGATCGATTGTAATTTATCTCCACGAGGTGTGTATCTCGCTCAAGGCGCGTTCAATTATAAATTCATTTACGTGCGCTTCATTGAAATGAAGTAATAACTGTTTGCCCACTTGAATGCTGAACCGTCGCCGATGGATCTTCCGCTTTGGCTGTATGGATTGCCCTGACTTGTTTGTATTTTGCCAAGTGCAAGTATAACTAATTTGACCTTGCTATTGCAGGCATTTGCTTTTAATTTTCAGCATTGTGGTTGTCATTCTGCTGCAGTACTTCCACTTTACATGTAATTTTGACTAGGAAATAAAGCACCTGTTGCTAATCCTTCACAGGATTCGAGACACACTGTTGACATCTGATTTGCCACCTCATTTTTTAATTATGTAAATCACCTCAAAGTATTTTTCGTAGCTGCTTACAACCACGGAGTCCTGGATATAAGTTCGAGATTATCTAAATTCTGAGTCTGAAATTTATTTTGAATGGTCTATTCTCCGGATCAAAGCCAATGAAAATCTATAAAAATCCTTTGAAATATGTTTCTGTTCTTTCATAGGCAGTAAACAGAAAAAAAACAAAACAAACATTAACCAATTTTGAATTGAATTTGAAAAGAAAGTAAATAAAAACAATTTACTCAGTTTTCATAGATTTTACATACCTTTTATAAACATTGAGCATTATTCTAAAATTATTAAAAGTAATAAAATAGTATAACTATAATTAGGAAATTTTCATTTTTACTTTACAGACATGCTAATACAACTAAATTTTACTTACTAATTTTAAAGACTGCATATGCTGACTTGATTTATTCACAACTGGTTTCCACAGGATTCTTTTCAACGCTACCAAAATAAATTTTAACTTTTTCCACCTGATTATGACTCACAGGTTACAGTTGCAACTAGCAGTGAACTCTTTAAAATAGGTGATTTTTTCGAATTATATATAATAATGGGGTCCAAAAACTAGTTTTACCTAATTTAAAAAAATAATTGACAATAATATTTTGTGAAATTTACGTAGGTAGACGTTTCTCTTGATAATAAGTAAATTTGATTGTAAACACATTGGGTAGCTCTTATAACTATATAGATATAATATAGTAGCTATTTACTTTCATTTTCTAAAAAAAAAGTACACTGCTTATATACAACTTTTTTATAAAATATATGTAAAAAAATGGCAATTGAATATTTATTTTCTCTTCAGGAATATATTTAATCCTTGTAATTCAACAAGAAATTGAGATTTATAAAGTAGTGTAAACATTGAAGTAGGTCTTGGGAAATCGTTATCACTCATTTAAATATTTTCAGACTAAATTTTCAAACAGTCATAACACAAGCGTTTTGCAAAGACCACCCGTACATTTCTCAGGCATAGAATAAAAGCACATGTTAATAATAACATTATTATAAAAAAAATTAAAATAATGCAGTACATGCTTCAAATGTAAAAAGTCATTAATCTTTCACTCTCACCTCTGCGCCACCTTTAAAGCAGTGACAGAACACTTGCCCGTTGAGTAAATACACTGGCTATTATGCAATACTCCCAGCACGCTGTCAATGACAAACAATTCTTATTATATTTCAGGGTTTGTGTTCGAGCACATGTTGACTTTTGTTTATAATTAAATATTTGATATAATGATAAATTACCTTTATATTTTCGAGTGTAAGTTGCGTACAGCCAAACAATAAAAGATATTACCTGCTCAAATTGACCATGAAAAATTTTGCATGTGCGTTGTCATAGAAACAAGAAAGATACTAAGTTTTTCAACGTATTTATTCCATTCTATTGGATCAGTTAGGATATTTGATACCAAAATTAAAAGATATGCGTACTATAGTCTCTTTCATACTTTAAAATTTCTTATTCCAATTTGAACTATAAGTCACGTAAATGGATTAGATAACCATATTTTGAGGGCTAAGAAATTTAGTTTGCTAGTGGTAATTTGATATGTTACCTAGTGTTTCATGATAGCGTGTATTCTCACATTGTGTATTCTGCATATAATATAACATGACTGCAACGTTGACCTCAAGTTTCACTGAGAACTGGGTCACAATATTTTAATCAATAGATCATGTTCTATGTATAATACTTAAAAGTTATATTTACTTATGTGGTCAGGCACAAGACTTCATTTCATTTTGTATTCGTATTGTAGTATTTTAAATTAAAAGAATAAAAATAGTTCAAGTGTTTGTTTTATGATAAAATATTTTTCCCTTCAGATGTACCACCTGAATGTGTTCCGTGTCCCGTACCTGAAGCAGTTCCCGGCTTCTGACTACACCCCCACGGCCCGCACCGTCCGCTTCAATTGCTCGGCTGAGGGAAGTCCAACGCCTCTCATCACCTGGTACAAGGACGGCCGGCTTCTACCCATCACCGGCCGAGTCAAGATCAAGGCCAACGATAAACGGCCGCCGGAGCTCATCATCAGCGATACTGTCAGCTCTGATAAAGGTAAACATCATGGTGCAATTTGGCACAGTAGTAATACTAGTAATTTTAAAAATCCTGTTTAAGGTAAACAATTCACAACTATAATTAATATTCATTCTGTTTCTTTTTGTTTTATAAATTCAAAGTAATTATACATAACGGTAACATAACATACATAAATTCAAAGTATGTATACATAACGGTAACAAAACGGTCTACGTAAACCACGATCTACAAACATAAGTACATCAGGCTGTAACATAAGAAGGATGAAAGAATTCAAGTTATTACAAAATGGTAGTACGATTTATTTAAAATAATCAATTCATTTGGCAAAAGAAACAAATGGTTATAAAGTAACTATGAATGACAGAATTGGTTTTGTCTGTAGCATAGGACTTTGCAGCTGCCACATGTGACAATGGCGGCAGAGAGAGATGAGAAATGAACCTAATCAAGTCACACAACCAAGCACAAGACAGAACAGGTTGGAGACAAGTGTTTGTCCAAATGCCGAGTTGGCTATGAACAAATAACATTTGGTGTGGCATTTAAGCAGTATTATGTCACTCTTACTTTAAAAGATGATTTATATTAAATATCCAATGTAAAAAAATAAACCATTAAAATTCCGTTAATGATGATTATTCCTTGAATGGTTGAGAATGATGTGCTTTCCCATCATTCTCAACCACTCGACATTTCATATTACTCACTGATGGGCTATGGCTGCTTGGCAGTTAGAGTGATGCGACAAGCTAACTCTTCAAGTTATCAATCCGCCAATTGTGCCTCTTGGAATGCAATGTATTAATTTCACATTATTGATATTTATTCACATTATTGTCACACAATGCATCTGTGACATTTTATTTACATCTCACCGTGACTTTGAAGTCGACTAACTTTGCCATTGGTTTTTTGTATTACTTATATCTTTAATACTCTTTTCACAAAGTGCAAACATTATTTTCAGGTGTCTACCAGTGCATTGCGTCCAATAGCATAGGGGAGGTAGAAGCATGGGGAGCCCTGTCGGTGCGGCCGCCCCTGGGGGTGCTACCGCCTGCCATTGCCAAGTGCGTCCCCATCACCGCCAGTACTGTGCAGATCACCCTAGAGGCCCCGCCCCTCGTCGACGTGCTGGCCTATACTGTGCATTATGTGCTCACGGGTATGACATTAAGTTATTATAACTAAAAATTAATTATAGTTCTAATAATAATTAGAAAGATTATTTAACCTGGAAAATAGAGTATTTCTCCCAAAATAACTGTTATTTGTTCATAATTTTAATGCGGTTTAAATCAATGAATATCCTGTAAAAATTTTTAACACAAATAATTTTTTTGTGTTTATTTACAATGTAGTTTGTGACATTTTAGATCACATTTTAGCTGTTAGGTTAAATCAGTTGAATATAAGTTGAATTATATAATTACTATTACCAGATGGTGGTGAAGAGCATTCTCAAATCATTGGCGCCAAAACCTATTCTCCAATCACACTTGAACCGTTCCGGAAATATGATGTCTACGCCAAATCTTACATCAACACCAGGGGCGCCAGCGACCAGTCCGAGCATATTCTCTGTCAGGGACAAGGAGGTAAGGAATTGAAAAACTTCTTTAGTGATTTACAAACCATTGCCATGAATATGCAGATTAACGCATTGCACTTACCGCAATTGATTGAAATGAACAAATAGAAAATAGAAAAAACAGATGTACTGAATTAATCTTATCAGATGATTGATTTTATTGTATAGTCTAAGAATTCACATAAAGCCGATCAACATAATGACAGTCAAAATGTAAAAAGTTCATGGTGTTATTTTATATAGAATAGATGTTTGGTTACATACGTCTCTGCGTGTGAACTTATTATACATAATGTGAATGTTGTGTTTTAATTTCAGCAAGCGTCAAATTATTCAACTTGAGCGACAGTGCTATCAAGATCTCGTGGGGGGAGCAAGAGTCCCGTTATGTGCAGGAGTGGCGGCTGCAGTATCGGCGTGGCTCGAACGGCCTCATCACCAACATCACTCTTCCAGCCAGCGTCAAGAATTACAATATTACAGGTCTGTATTGTCTTATCTATTTGATCAAGGAAAGAAGATTATACTCCGAAATAGTAATTCTCATTTCAACTGCTTGAAAAAAGCAACATAAATGTAGTAATGTAACGTTAAAAGTCAGATTAATCAATCCAACTAGAGAGAATTTTAATACACCATTAAAAAATACTATTCAAATAACTAAGTAAATCAGCTAAAGAGCAAAGCCCTAGTAATGTTTATAATATTTATATTTTGTTGTATTTTCAGATATTTTCCCTGCATCCAGTTATGAATTCCGTATACTTGGTTCACCCTCGCAAGTGTGGCTAGAGCAGGATCTCAGTCAATTGTCCTGGACTTCTGCCAACGGATCCAGCCCTCTGCCTTCCGGCAGCAAGTCCAGGTATTACACATTACTCATAATTCATGACAAAACAACCGGTTTCAGTACTCTAACCAAATGAGCTAAGGCGCTGCTGTAAGTGAGCGAGAAATTGAGTCGTTTTATGCAAGTTTGGTGTGTTTTTTCAGAGTAATGGATTTTCGAGCTCTGGACTTGAATGCCCAACCCACAGACGCTCACGCCATCAATGTCACATGGAGGATCGATGATCGTGTGCTGGAGCTACCAGGGCACTTGTCAGTGGTCTGTTTTAGTCAGTATGACGACTCTGGGGACAACGAAAACGTCCTCAAGTACAGGGAAACCTGCACCGAGAGGTACGCAACCAACGCTAGGTAAATGCAACCTCACTCAAGCCTGGGTTCTGGATATATTGTAATAATTAAGGTGACAGGGTATTAATTGATCATTAATTTTACATGGAATTTGACAAAAGGTATGCTTTTGAATAAATAATTAGGTATTTTCCATGATTGCTATTTATTATAAGAGAAATATTTTTATAATTCATTGTTTTTTGGATGCTTCAAGTTTTCAACATAAATTAAAATTGTTTCTTTAATTAGATTCTCATAGAACAAAAAAAATGAGATTCTAAAGCATAGGTTCCCAACCTTTTATTGACCACCACCCTCTTGACAAGAAAAAAAAATTCTAACACCCCCCCTTTGCGCAAAATAACAGTTATAATTTTTTTCTGTATATTATTTATTACTGCCCAGGTAAAAAAAAAATGTTGTTCGAGTTTTCTTGATCATTTTCCGGTTTTTTTTGTGAAAAATCTACTGCACAAATTAAAAAAATTAAAATGCAAAAAGTTCGTTCATTTTCCCTTGGACTCTCCACCTTGGAAAGCTCCAGCGCCCACTGGGGGGCGGTACCGCCCCCGTTGGGAACCTGTGTTCTAAAGCATTTAGTAGGTTAGACAAGCAATTAGATTATGTAACAATTAAATTGAGTCCAAGTACATATCAATTATTTTTACACCTGTATTTTCTTTTTCATTTTAGCTCCACAAACTGGCTGCAAATAAAGGGGCTCGAACCGTATACCTGGTATGCCTTTAAGGTCCAAATCGTGACTAAAGATCTTCAGCAAGGTGGACCGTTCAGCGACACCGTCATCTGCCGCACGCAAGCAGAGTGTAAGTTTGCATCACCTCCTTTCTTCCTTTTTGATATTTCACATGTATTTAATGCTGCCGCTCAACTTTCTTTCCTGAGTAATTTACATTGCTGTGCAATTATTGTGGCATTTTTCATATCGTAGCCCTAGAATACCTTGTACCTTATATTGAATTGAGAAATTCAAAAGAACCTTAATTATTATTAATACCATCATAAAATTCACAATATTCCCATTACTATGCAGGTGCCAATTTCTATAAGACAAAATATATTTCTCTCCAGTTTCTATAACAGCAACAGATGTTCAATGGACAATCTCTGATGACAACATAGTCAGAATATCTTGGATCCCCATGAGGAAGCCTGGGCATAATGATAAGGGGATCTTCCCGCACGGAAGTGACTCGGTAACCGATTCAACTCTCAAGGATAGGGACCACAGTGCTTACGATGTGAAGCCTCGGGCTTACACGGTTTTCTACAACGAGAACTACCAGGCGCCCATGGGGGAATGGAAAACCGTCAATGTCACCAATGGTACCACAGTTGAGGTGAGCGTTGGTAAAGTGTTGTCATCCACTAATTTTTATTTCTCTTTCATATATGAATAAAAAAAACCGCAATAGAGATTAAATATCAAATATAAAATATTTCTTATTTGCTAGGACAAATAATGTAAAATGAAAATTTCTTTGGTTTTGAAAGATAGAGTGAAATACTTTTTCCTTCCTTGAGCCTCGAGTTCTTAATGAATTTCATGCAATGATAGAACATTTTGATTTTGATATTTGTTTTTCAGCTGCGCGACTTAAACACGGATGTGAAGAACTACATGGTGATATCACCCCTCGGGGAAATGAAAGGAACTATGCACACCATCCTGCCCCATCAAGATCACTCCAAGGGAAACTTCACCGCTGACCAGAACAGCAAACAGGGAGACGCCAACTCCTCCACTGATCAAAACTTTGGTACGCCCTCTTAAATGTACCAATTTTTAGAACATATATTGCTAAAATTTTTGACCTGTCTATATATATATTTTTGTATTGCAATCTTTAAACTGTCTAAAGTTACCTTCTCTTTATATTTAGTCATTTTTTTTAAATTTTGATGTAAAGAGTTTAATTGAATTATTCAGGTATACTGGTGGGCGTTGGTCTGTCTGCGGTGTGTGTGGTGGTGTGCGTGGCATGTATTGCTTGGCAGCACCACAAGATGCGGCGACACCCGCAGGCCCTGCAAGGAACGCAGCTGCGCACCAACAGGTCAGTACATCTCCCATATTCTCTCACATGTAATTGATGCTCTAACAAAAAAAAAATATTTTAGCAGTGAAGAACATATCTTCAAGTTTTCAAAACACCAATCGATAGATAGAAATGAATAGTGTGCTTTGAATTTCAAAAAAAAAGGTTGTATTATACTAAACTGATGGTTTATTTTTGAATCGGCTAATTAGTATATGCTGCTCAATGATGGCCTCTCTGCAGGCATGGTGTATCTTTACAACAATCTATCATGCTTATCAGGAAGGATAGCGAAATAAACTATTTGTGATTTTCAGAGTTGCAAGATCTGATTTTGAATCTCAGGAGCTGGTCAGTCAGCCGACGCACATTGACTCCAAGGTAAACGCTTAATTTATTCTCAGTTGAATTAGCATACAATAGAATGTCACTCACAAACTTACATTAACACTCCACTGTAAAATAGATCAACAGAAATGTTATACATTTTACTACCATGTTTAAAATCCCTTCTATGTTTCTTTTACTCTGTTTAGACTTGTTAATATCTTAGACTCAAATTTCGCAATTTATACATTTTCTAGTGGTCGTTGTAGATTTACAATATTTTGTTTCCTCTTAAGATGTGTCCTTTGCGATGAGTTAATTTTGATTATTTCAATATTGGTGACTTGAGTTCCATGTTCTATCTGAAAGCTGTTGCATTTTTCTGTTTCCTTGAGTGTCCCTGCATGAAGATTCCTTCTAGTGTTATTATTTTCAACACATTTCACTTAATAGATTTACTTTCTCATTAGTTTTTCAGAGCAGTTCAAAAAGACAATGACAATATTTACTAACTATTCCACACAAAAATCCAATTCATTTCTATCAAATTTACTAAAATATATTCACTCTTCCTTACACATGAATATTGTTTTTTTAAAATGCAATTGCTATTTACTCCGCACTGACCTCTCCCCTGGAAATAAATGTCTACATCAAAAATAGTATTTTTCAAGAAAACTAAAACTTAAAATATGAGAAACAAAACAGGTCATGATTTTTATATTTAACTTTTTAATTTCTCTACCATGTCATGAAATTTAAAACTCTGTGGCCTATCGTGAAAATCAAAAGCTAACGCAGAAAGACGAACAGAGTCCGGGGTCTTGGGTGCTATAATGCTCACTCACGCCCACCCGTCTGCTCCGTGTTGACCAAATCTGATAGGAGTCTGAAAAGCCAAATATAAATAGTTACTGCATTTTTCCAGAAGAAATTCAGAATTTTATCATTTTACTCAAAAATTAAAATTCATTTCATTTGTTTTTTTTTTTATTAAAAATAAAAAGCAATATGGGGAGAGGTATTTATTCAATTAAATTCTTTAGGAATTTATTTTTCAAAGCACTATTGAATGTCTGCCAGTTAACAAAAAAGATTTGTTGGATGCTTCAAGGGCGGAGTGGTTTATATAAACGGTGTGGGGTCCGAGGGCTCGCTGGAGCTGGGCGTGGGCGAGCCCCTTCTGAACGGACACATTCATATTACCGAAAACCCTCGAGTGAGTATCGTCTGTCATTTCATTCAAAAACATTAACTATTCAGCGAATGTTTTCATATAGAGCATGGAACTAAAACCCACAAAATGTGTGATATTAAATGTGACTGGGTATTTTTTTGTCATTTGCTATATTTTGAAAAATTATTCATTTGTTTGTTGTAATATTTTCCTATAGTATACCTCAAAGAAGCGTCTTCCAAACGGCAACTGTAAACCTCTCCTCGGGAAGAAATCATTTGCACCCGTGTTCGACGGAACTCTGGACGTCTCCCGATATGAAGAACTTCCCGATGTCACTGCGGAAACCGTCCTCGAGAGCGATTTGACTATGAATATCTCAGTTACGGCAGATCAGGTCAGGTCGGATGCGACAGACCGTCCTTCCTCAGCAACTCTGTCCCCTGGGTATATGCCTGATTCATCTCTAAACAAGGGAAATTCTCTATATAATAACGTTCCCAATTCGAACACTATTGAAATGGATGGCAGCTCCGTGCACGTCGACAGAAACTCAAATTCAGAAGTCTCGAATATGAAGCGCGCAAAAGAATCTCTAAACAACGATATCATTGAAAATGACAAAGCAATGTTAGATACGAAATCCGGTGCTAAGAGAGAGCAGGACAGAAATATGGATAAGTGTAAGATAAGTGGATCGGGCCTCGGAGGTCTGTCGGTAGACCCGGTGACCACGCTGGATTACCGGGAGAAGAGCGGGTCGCGAAGACTGGCCCCGGCTTTAGGGCCCAACGGCTGACGGCTCCTCCTGAGGCCTCAGGTAAAGGATTACACGCTTGGCAGGCGGCCAACCCCTGGTGCGAGGTGTGACGAATGCGCGTGCGAGTTGTGTGACAGGCCGAATGAAAAGAGAATGCTCGGGTCATAGGATAACCTTCAAAGTCCTCATTCACCTCCCGCTATTGCGGATCCCCTACCATTTAAAGAGCTTTACCTCTCAATTGTATTAAGATACAGACCGTGTCGACGTAAAAGTTGTGACTTGAAAACCCGAGTGATATTTACTCTGTAAAAAAGCAATCTTTTAATTATTTGTAGCGTCTTTTGAATAAGCGAATAAGAATTCCCAGTGTCTCCTTGTACATATTGAGCTGAACCTCGAGTACACTTATATTGTTACGATGTTCAAATGATCGGATACTGATTCTCTTGACGAAAACGTTGAGATGATGGAGTGCTCAGTCGCGCTCGGTCTTCATGTTCCATGTTTTATGTCCTCCTGTGTTGAGTCCTGATAAGGAAGTGTTTAAGTTTTCAGATAATATCCCAGTTTTGATAGAATATCTAATGTCAATACTTTATTGATGTTGAAATGTCTCTGTTGATGTAGAGTAGTTTTTGTACAGAGTAGTGGCAGTTGAATCGAGAGTTGTAATTTCGTGTTAATGCATATGTGTAAGTGAACATTTACTCGGTGAATTATTGTCTACTCGTGTTCCTAGCAGGCTGACGTCGGTTTCCCATTGATTTTGTATTAGGCTTTAGGCTCCCTAGTGTTCTGTAGCCTCCCCAGTTACCGGCTTGAACTACCTTTTCCCGTGGACTGACGTCATGTGCCTGTTGCGACATTACCGGTATAGAAGGTTAATATTATACAATGTTACCACAGAAGTGATTTGATGTCAAATAAATGTCAATATGTGTACTTACATACATTAATGTTGTACTTTTACATAATAATATATAAAGAGTATAACCGAGGGAATTAATATTAAATTAGAAAATAGAGGTATTTTTGAAATTTAAAGTTTTTATCACATCCAAGTGTCATTCTGTAAAACTAAATGTTAGTAACTATTTCTGGAACTTCTGAATTATTTTTTTTCATTAAAATCAAAACCAATCTGACCATGCTGGGTCTGGCTGTTACATGTTCGACGTGTTTAACGTTCAATCTAAAGTAATAAAATGTTTATCTTGGAAAGATATTTAGATATTTAAAATCCCTTAAAGTATCACTTTGATGTTGTGCTAAATGTATATCTGTAAGCTCAGAGGCGTCCACGTTCCTACAGTGCAGAGGTTGGTCATTCTCTCCATCTCGCGTGGCCGATGTGAGTCAATGTCAAGTCGAGTAATGCACTAACATTGTACGGAGCCTTTTTTACGAAGGCCCAACTCTTCACTCCGCTGCAGTTGTGAGACTTTCAAAAACAATACAGCGTTAATATATTTTTTCACACAATAAAAGAGAGTGCAAATTTTTTTAGAGGTTTTCGCGGAATATATTTATATTCCTGTATTGGTTTGGTCAAAATTAATGCACCAAAGGTACAAATTGATAATAATATAAGGTTTCAGATTTTTTGCTCGCAGCTTCAGTTGTCAGAATCACTTCTTTATCAGTGTGTCTGCGAGGTTTTTCAGTTTCCACGTTAATCGGCCGCAGTAAATGTCATGTCAGGTCATCACGGATGCATCGTATTATGCAATTACGATTTATTAATTTTAAAATAGTTTTCCCTCGATAAATAAGAATAATCGGATGATTGCGGGTATATTTGAAATGTCGTGTCGCTAGATCTTTATATTTCAAATTTGTTTGATTTAGATTTTGTACCTTTCGTTTCAAATAAAATAATTTACGATAGGTATTTAGTTTATAGTTTAAGGTAAATAAATGATAGTTAAATGTAAGATTGTTCTTTTGAATGCACTTTGATAGACAGATTGTTGTGGTTTTTTATTACTAGTTTATTTTTATTAATTTTTATTGGAGGTTAACCTTGTTACATACTCTTCTTAAACCCATTATTGCCAAATTATGCTTTTACTTTATTGTTAGTACCTTGTCAAATTACTGTTACACTGAGCAGATTTAAAATTCCGTGTTGATATATGTAGGCTAAGATTGAAAATTCGCCTTTAGGATCTACTACTACAGTAGAAACCAATCATACCAAATTGTATGAATTCATTTGAAAGTGTCGGAATAACAACATGATGTCAATAAAATTGTTAAATTATTTCGAATGATACAAATCAAGCTAATCAGTTATTGCTATTTTCTACTTTTATAAGTTGCCAAATAAACGCAGCGAATACTCAGCCAAAGCATGTATATATTACTATTATTTTTTCAGTCTGCTTAGTTGCTGCAGCAGTGTAATGATGTGTACTCAAAGTATAGTTTTCTGTAAATTCTGTCCCATAATTTCACCGTTAAATGCATGTATTGTAAATCTACATCATTTGTGGGCAGGTTGTACTTATAGCTGTCGAACACTAATTTTATGTTTACGACAAGTCAGAATAAGAAAGCTGCCTCTATCAAAAATCACCATTTCAGTATGTTTGTACCAAGGACCTCTTCAGTTTTATGTGTGTATTTATTTATTTGAGCCGACTCACTAAACTGAGTAATTTCCGTTATCGAATATGAAAGTAAGTATTTGATGAAAAATAAAATACAAAATAATAACAGACAGACTGACTTTTGTACCTCAAAAACAAGGATTGCGAAGGGGAATCGTCTCACTTTATGGAATACTTACTTTGGTCTGATTTGTTGAATTATCACTTGATTAGTTGGATTTTTCCCGAGACTGTTGGTCGGTGTTTAGTTGGCGGGTTAGTATTTCTGTTTGTAGTTCCTCGATGCATGTCAGTCAGCAGTATCAACAATTCAGCTTCTATTTATTCATATTTAAGGATCCACCTGTACCTGAGCTCATGCGATTATAACGTATGCGGTTTTAATAGTTTTATTACGTACAATCACTTAGAAAATTATTTTCAATCAGTGATAAATCTAACGGTTTTTTTACCTCGTCAAACCTTGCATTGTAGCAGACCAGCCAAATGCTCACAGCCACGTCGGAAGTTGTTAGCTGGGAAAGTTATACTCGTATTGTTATGCTCATAAGACTGTCTTACTCATTAGAAGATTTTATCGTACATAATATGTGTACCCAGTTTAAAGCGGTTATTGTATTGTACTTCCCCTTTCCTATCGACCATCTGGATGTAAGATGTTTTTTATTAGACTTAGTTGTATACCATATTAACAAGCAATTGTGCTTGATGACACCTTGACCTTGAGTTTTCTGGAAATGTAGTAATCAAGGCTTTTATTACTTTCTTTATGTGGCCGGACTGTTCAGTCTTGATTGAGAGTCCTTTGGTTTGATCACTGCTCTGACAGAAGAATTTATAACTCATTTAATTAGCACCTATTGCAGTTGGATTTTTACTAATCCATAATTTAAATTAACGTTACCCATTGTATGTTATCAACTTAAGATAGCGATGCAAAGTTTCACTTTCTGGATCTGGTCTGCTATATGCTAGAATTGCGTGCTCATCATTCAGAGTTTTATTTTGTTATAGTTTTAACTACATATTTTATATATGTTTTTCTATTTGAAGGTAAAGTTCACTTATTTTGTAGATGTTGAAATTAAATTTCCCGTTAAAAGTTTTTTGTTTGATTTTGCTACAATATTACAAAACAGTAATGGAATAATTTTCTTGCTTTTGTATGGATTTTAGGTTTTAAATGTTTTTTATTTTCATATTACTTTGTGAGGTAGTGTAGGTTTATTTTAAGAATATTTTAAATTGTAAGTTTTTCTAAGGGTTAGATTAATTACAAAAGACAAGGAGTTACTTCTGTTCAGATTTTTTTTTTATAGCTTTTTAGTGCAGATGCGAGATCAACAAGTAAAAACCTGGAATGTTTAACCAAACTATTTTCATGATCATCACAGGTTATCAGAGGCTTTTTTGATACCTCATGATCCTCATTAGCTCTTTCACTAACTCGAACTACATACTTAACTTCTAGACTCGTTCTTTCAAAGCTTGCAGCTTCCTGCTCGAAGGAGTTGTTATTTTTTATGGTTTTTCACATACTATGTTCAGTTCTATAACCAGTTTCTCATGTCCTGTATAAGCTTCTATTTTTTTGATTCCCTAATATTTTCCGAATGACAAATCAAATCAAGTATATTTCAGAATTATTTGTATAGGTCTATGGATAATTTTTTTAAAAATTTATATTTATTTTTTGTAAATTAATAGACATGCATGCATTGTTTGAAATTGATTTATCTATTGTTTAAATCTATTACATAAATTAAAAATATATAATAATATTCTATGAACCTCTTTTTGGTAATAATTCTATTGCAAAATTAAAAAAAAAAAAAACAATAATTTTTAATCACGGCACGCACCGATTGAACTGATTTTGCATATTCTGCTAAGTTAGATTTTGTACAACGGCTATAGTAATAAAATTTATTCATAAAATCACCCATCAATATTAAAATATTGAAAGATCATTTTATAGAAAGTTGGTTTTGTGTAAAATTATTAGGGTCGAACGATCGGTTGACTTTGAATATAACAAGTCATCACTTTGTAGCCCCTAAAATACGTTCTGTAAAATAATAAAGTCATTGAAATGATGTCGCTGGTGCCTTGTTTATGTCGACTCCACGGAAAGAAAAATAATATATTAACTCCAAAGGTCTACATAGTTACAATATTAATAAGTCTCTGAATGAGGAGACTTCTGGCAATTATTGACAAGAAAACAATTGTCAACTCGAGTTATTTAAGATTACGAATTTTACTATTTTATACGGTAGATATAAAAAAAAATATTTTCGGCTTTTCGAATGGTTTGTACTAACTCATGTTTGAACTTTTGATTTCCTCACGTGTACAATGAATTTTGATCATAAATAATGCATTAACTGTTTTTTGTCTATTTCGTGTTTAATACTAAGGATAAGTTTATTAATAATAACACGGAGAGAAACCTCCAAGGTGATGTATACAATACTGTTGTAGGGTAGAATTATTAACTGTTAGAAAGAATGAAAAGGTTTAAAAACAATGTATGACATTCAAATTATATTGAAAGTTAAAGATGGATCTTAGGAAGAAATGATAGTTTTTAATAAAAATGGAATTAATTGTAAATCAACCGGAATAATAATAAATTATACTTGTGTGGTGTATAAAGATCAGTGTCATTTGCATCTTATTTAGTGCTTTTTTCAGTTGTTTGAAGTACTTTTTATTTCTTTTTTGAAAAATTTATATTGATGGATATTGTAAAAGGCCATCTTGTTGTGCTAATGCCTCCCGAGTTCAAAGTCCTTCTCATAACGTATTAAGTGGTAAATTCGGTTTATTATTATCAAGTTTCGCTACACGGGCAGTCTAAATGCTATGAACAGCTGTTGCAATCTCACATTTAGAAACATTGCATTTCTCATACGTACTATCATTGCAAATTCCACACCGTTGCACAGTTATCGTGTATCGTATAGTATATCGTATAGGATAGTAGATACAACTTTGTAAAATGTTTGATTTCCCCAGCAGAAGAACTTGACCCATTCTTGATTTCTTTTCAATATCGATAGCAAGACTAAAATTTAAGCCACACGTATACATCTTATTTCAGAAAAAAAAATTAAACGATTTAATAAATTGCTAGATATTTTGATATTGTCAAAAATGTAATTATGACTTTATACTCTGGAGGTTTGGTTTGAAGCTTTTCTATGGGTTGTATTTAAAATAATGAATATTAAAAAAAAATGTGACGGATCGAAGTCTATAGTGATAGGAATGTATGGTGCTTGGAATGACCACGTATATTTATAAATACTTTTTATTAAAATAATTAAACGGCACAATGTAAGCAAATGAACTCCGTTAGTTTTATAACTTCTTAGGCATTTTAAATTGAATATTGATGTATTTATTTGACTTGCTATTAACCACAATGAGGACTTTATCATAATCACTGTAATGTTGTATTTGACGATGGACATTTTACATTTCTCCATATGTCGGCCCTCGTCGATAAAAAGCAATAAGTAGCCCTCGTAGATGAAACCTCGTACAGCACTCAACATGCTTTGTCATTTCTTATGTTCTTGTGATAGTATATTTTGGCCTAATTAATGAAAGAATACTCTACCACTGTTTATCGATTTCATTTAAAAATCACTGTTGGTACTATATTATATCTGTAATACATTATTATATACTTATATATTACATCTGTAATACACTTTGACGTTTTATTAATTGGAGATTGTTTCTATTGCAAATTTTCCTTTTATAAAGTATTTTAAAAACAACTGTACTTAATGGTAACGTTTTCATTACTTATTATGTTTTTTTAGTTTAAAATTAATAGATTTGTTCAAATGAAATTCTTATAGAGACATTTATTATATTATATGCAAAATCTTTCTGATCGATTGTAGTTTTTCAAGTGTATTTTGGAAGATATGTTAATTTTTATTCATCAAAGAACTTGTTAAAAATCTGTAGTTTTGATAATGCCTAACACATTCACGGTCAATTTTTAATTTTGAAATGTCTCCATTTATTAAATTTCTTGTTTAATATTTTTATAAATAAACATTTGCGCACGCAGTTTATTTATAAAAATAACACATCGAAAAGGCAAATTGACATAAAGGAGAAGTGACATAAAGGAGAAGTGACATTTTTAATGAATGAGCATGACCACTTTTAAAGTAGCATAAATGCTTTATTTTAGATTCTAGAGACACCAGTTTATACTACTTCTAGTAGTTAATAGAACTGAGTAAGACTGCGTCGATACGTTCAATTTTAACAGTTATGTCAATTTGTCATTTTGCTCTCGGTGTGATGATGTCTTGCGGTAGTGTCAGTGAATGCGTTAGGTGGACCGAAGTTTTGTTTTAAAGAGATAATTTACTGTTGAAAATGATCGGAACGGTTAGAGAGCAAATCACCGTGTAACAAATAAGAATGGATGTACAAAGAAGTAAACCGTGTACTGTGAATCAATGCAGATAAGTATTGTGTCTGCAATACCTGATACTGATACCTTGATTAATTTATTGGACAATGTAAAGATAGCTATAGGTACCGTAGGACGTAGACATTCCTGTTGAAATATTCATCTACATTCATATTATTTTCATTTATAGTTTTATATACATACATTAATATACTAAAGCAATAAGATTTACCTTACTCGGATTATACTTACATATTACAGAAGTAACTTACAAATCGATAATATATTATATATAGGAACCTTACAATATATGAAATAGAGGAAGGGATAAAACTCACGTTCGATCCGGCTGCGCTTGCAAAGTTCAAAAGATGATATTTACTTATGAGTAATTAAAAAAATATCGCTGCGATTACTTCTCCAAGTGTTAAAATTTGTAATTAGGGTCAATGGAATTGTTAAATCATAAAATTAAAAAATAGATTTACAGTGAAGTAAACTGATTACTTGGTCTGCAGAAAGGAGATGAATATAAATTTATGGCACAACACTTCCTTCTATTTTATACATTCTAAGATAAAGTATTGTCATTAAAGCTAATGTTATTTTTATTTGTGAGAGCGTTGAATATTTTTTATTACTCGCAGATCGGATTATTTGTAACGAATCTGAACAACTTTGATTAAATGTATTATTTTGGTGCTGCCGATTTCATTGGATTTTATGTTCCGATCCTGATCTATGAGTAGTAAGGAAGGTTCATTGCTGATACTTTGTTTAAAAAGTAATACAAAACCCAAACTGTTATTAAAAAAAATGATAACTTAAAGGTAAATTTACAATTCTCACCGCAATGTACAACTGGATTAAAAGAAGCCTTCAAGATAAGATATTTCCGTAAAGCAGTTTATATACAAAGTATAGATATATGCATTGTTCAAAGTATATACATATATTATCTGTCAGCTATTTATTTTTTAATATTATAATAATTCATACCTACCCATAGAATATACAATTATAGACAAAACATACGATATTATAGTTCGGTGATTTGCTTTAGTATTCCATAATTTTTCTTAATGTTAAGGTTTGTTTTAGCCAAAAGGAGCACAAAATGAAGAAAAAAATTACAAATTTTTGCATACAAATGAAAATCAAATTATAAAATTTCAAACCTGTGTTCAATAGACGACCGCTCGGTTAAAAGCAACCACAAACCAATAAAATACACTTCAATTGATGTGAAATACTGTGTATACCATTTTCAGTGCATGTTTGCACATTCATTAGTTTTATTTTATGGCAATGGATGTTATCATATATTTAATGTTTAATTAGTTTACGATATTAACACATAAAAATGGTTAAATTATTGTAGAATTTGTATATTTTTTATTTAGATATGCGCACTTAGATAGGAGCTTATACAGTATTGGCGTACGCATTATTTATATGATAACTTCATTTCTAACGCAAGTGACCTTGTGATTGATGAAATAGTAAATTGAAAATCATCTATCTGAAATTTTGTAATAACTTTTACTTTTACTAAAGTTTTTATTAACCATGTTCAATAAGAAAAAAAACAATTATTTTATTAAATAATTTCTTGTTATTTCTCAGGAATGTTTTATAAATTGATGTACTTCAAAATGTTTTTTATATGTCAACAATTTACCTCATACTTTTATCGTGTTCAAACCAATTTTACGCAATTGTTTTTTTATGATCATTTACCTTTTGAATATTAGACTAGCTATAAAATTATATTCACACAAGGAAGATCTGCTCAACCCTCGGGTACTTCAAACCTCTCTAGCAGTTGGTGTGTGATTTTTCTGTTTAATATTTTAAAGACAGGGTTCTAATCGTTGATTTGCTTAGATCCATTGTTTACGTTAACGATAGATATCTTAAGTGGTTTCCATTACACTTGGAAACGCATTTTTTAAAACCATTTTTCATTTTTTAACAACACCTTATTGATTGTGAACTATGATAAATTGTTTAAGTTTGCTTGGGGGCTCTGCTTTGTAACCTCGAATCTCACGCACAATGTGAGTTTTTACCAGCCAACCCTATTTATTCACACAGTAATATTATTTTACCTAGGCTAAGTTTAATTGTACCATTTGACAGTTGATTGTGATCCAGAATGGAGATGTCCTTGGATAATAGTTTCCATTCACCCTTACAATAGTTTATTTAATGCAGCTTACTTTTACCTTTAGAGAGTATCGAGGTGGACGACGTGCTCGATGGCAGCCTGCACTTAAAGTATTATTCGAGCCTCATTCTTTTTTACAAGAAGCAAACAATAAACGACATGGGCTCTCGAAACCTCGGCTGCTAGCTTCTAGTTAAGTTGCATGAATACGAGCATGTCTTTTAAATATTTGTGGCAATGTTTACACTATTTGGAATTGTTGCTATTGAATACAATTGAGTTCAGACGGCATGTCACTCGAGTAAATAGCCAATGACTAATAAGTTCTTTGAAACATTCCTTTCACTCTTACTGATAAAGTCCTGGAAGTCTTGATTTACCTGAAAGTGTTTATTATTCTAAACGTTGTTCCATGCTGCAAGTTTGTTTATTTGTTTTTATTTCGTGCGCTCGTTCCCGAGTCCCACGAACGATGATCTACCTCAGACGAATTACCTAATTATTATTATTATTATATTGTAATGTTAATTTTATTTTGTTTGAAAGTGTCCACTTTCATGGGTATACAAACGTTTAAGTTATTGTGTATTTGTATGTGCGTTCTGTTTAGATGTTTCACGTTGTTGGACACCGACGCTCAGCGTGAAAGCGAGCATTTTTATGTTTTTCTGAAGGTTTAATCTATCTCATAGTGAAAGCCAATATTTTGGTATATTGCGATCATAAACAAAACTCTCAGAAATTTATATTTAAAATGCTCAATTAAATTTAAAAGAATATTTAGTATGATTGGTAAATAGAATCAATTTGCACTAGGTTTTTTTATACCTTAATTGTATTTTTGGAATGTAAGTCTCTAAAAGTTAAATCGATAATTTTCTAGTTAAGAACACATTTTTTATATTAAGGAGAATGAAATATATTGATTGATAAATTTCAACCCATAAGGTTCCGCGAGCCGAAAGTTTGCAGTGTTGGATGATGGACTTACTCGACACTTGTGGATGCATTCTCAATGTTGTTCACTTCCACTGTATAGATTTTCATGAAATATTTTAGTTTTTTTATAATTAAGAATAATAACGATGAAATGTACAAACTATAATTGCGTTTTAATTATTCTTCCTCCTCCCTTCCCATTTCAATTACAAACACGCTCAGCAACGTACATGAAAAAATACCATGAAAATGACTACAGTACCAACGTTGAAAGGTCAAACTCCAAGATAGATGAGTGCTTAGCACCCGAGAAACTTGTTTATTATCAGCGATTATAATATATTTTTAATTGCCAGTTAAATTACACACTCAGCATTCACCAAGAACTCTCGTTAGACAAATCTATAGCTTCACTTCAAGCAAGCATTTGGCTAATGCGGTCCATTTTATCTGTCACTATTTAAAGCACACATGGTAAATTGATATAAATCTTTTATTGTTGAAATTTACAACTTAAGATTAATGTATAACAGGATCTGTACAACTGTAAACTACAAAAATATCTCAAAAAGTACACAATACTTAGTCTATTGAACACCGGACAAGAGAACCACTTTATATGCACACAGCGTCGTCAGGATGGGAGATTGTTTCACTTACGAAAATAAATAAGTAAGCGTTTTCAACCAACCCGAATAATTCAAACATCCATATAAATCCAAAATTTCTTAACATAACGATTCGGTCATTACATTTTAAATATATTTTTTTATGACGCAAACTTCACTACAAATGACAGAATTATAAAACAAACCAAATTAAATACACAACCCGAAAACAAGAAGACTGTTTCCAATGAAAATCTAAAATCGTTTTTCTTATTTCATAAACTACCTACACTGAATAAATTATATCATTCATACTAATTGACTATTTAAGAAAAATATATGTAAGATCTTCATTCAAACCAGTCTTCAGAAATGATTGCCGTAGCACGGTTCAGTGACGCACATTACATTTTAGAGATTTTTAAAAAGCAGCATAAATATTGTTGAAAAAATGTGTTTTTGTTCACTGACGAAAGCCAACTGAAACAATGTTTGTATAAAATATACAAAATAGAAAATATCATTACCGCTTGTGGCAAATTGTTATTATTAAGCAATATACATAAAATCTGTGATCTCAGGGTACATCTGCTTGAGTTGATCTCGTAGATTTTTATTTTTAAATATTTTAAGTTATGATTATAAATTATGTAACGATAATATATACATAATAATAAAGTTATGATATTAAAAAAAAAAAATTATTTATTTAGAGGTAGTTAGAGGTTTCAGAAATTTATAGTTGTATGTTAGACTTTATAACATAAAAATACTTATGATTTTCAATTGTTGTAAATATTTAGGAAGTTATAATAACATCTCATATTTAACACTATTTAAATTTAAGTTAACGGCCACTTAATTGAGATGATAAAAGAATAACTATTAGCAGTTATACCCCGAGTGATACATAATTGATAAAATATTGAAAAGAATTTTTACACAGTAATGTTAAATAAAATAATCAAATACACAAAACGAATGCAAAAATTCCACGAAAAAAAATGGTATTTGATAATCTAAATCATTTTTACTTTGAACTTACTTCATAATACCAAAAAAATACTTGGAAATATAACAAATAGCATATGGCAAAGTTTGATGGAAATGATTAAATTGAAACCATCAGTACTAAATACAAATAAGACGTGGCCGCAGCATCTTTCAATAAAGAGAGCTAAAATAAGTCATGATTTAAAATTGTTTAGCTGGACAATAAATGATATACAATATTATAAACAATTAAAAAAACCAAAATCTTACATTCACGAAAAGTTGCAA
Source organism: Atopsyche davidsoni (assembly GCA_022113835.1). Taxonomy (NCBI): domain Eukaryota; kingdom Metazoa; phylum Arthropoda; class Insecta; order Trichoptera; family Hydrobiosidae; genus Atopsyche; species Atopsyche davidsoni. The sequence continues at coordinate 11,230,987 of JAILWY010000027.1, forward strand.
GCGTTTTCCTTAAAAAAGAAAAAAATTATTAGCATATGGTACAGAAAATCCTTGAGTTACGATGTTTTTAATTTTACGGGATATTGTGGTAAAATATTATTCCATATCATATATACACACCTCCATTGATTGCACCATTATTTTAATCTACTATAATAATAGCCATTGTGTGTTTGTATGTATGTTTCATTTTTCCGTTCTGTATAGAATATCTTAAAAGATACAACGCTGATTTTTTGCACATAAGTTAAGTAAATTTTTCCGCAGCTATGTGCCGAATTTCAAGACGATAGGATAATATTTTCATTCATAAACTTTAAAATATGCTTTAGCGAATTTCAATATGTACGAATTATATGATTCACTTCTTCGCCGCGAGATGTCGTTCACCGCGAGAATTTCAAATTTAGAACTTTTACAAAAAAAACAAAAGACGCATCGTTCATCAAATACGTCATTTTGTGACGGGCTACATTACTAGTAATATAATATAATAAAAGTTCATAAACTTAATAAGTCTTGCAATAATATGCGTTGTTATGGAATGGAGATAAATGTGAGTTTACCTTGATATAAAAATATTTCCAAAGCTTTTTGTGTCTCCGTTCAACAATATCTGGTCCTTATCTTTCAAGTTGGGACTAAGAACCATTAATGCGAAGATCTTTTCTATTCCAACATTAGCACGGAAATCTTGAAAAATTATGATTTTCCACGGCCTAATGTATGTGAATTTTTTCTTTGTTATAATATAATTAAGAAAACTTCGAATAGAGTTAACCGTGTATGTCAAGAACTCACTGTACCGTTCAATTTATACAGCCCAATTAATTAATAATACAATTGATTCACGTATGTATAATCCAGAAAATTCTGAAAATAAAATAGATCATTTGAAAAATTCCAATTCAATTTACTCTGTACATAATTTATTTTAAAAATCATTGTGAACTTTCAAATATCCTCTGTCTTGATAAATCATTGATAATCAAAATAATTAATACATCGTAATAAAATAAAATGCACAATTCAGTTATAAAAATTCACTAAGCAGGCATTTCTTTAGTAATTTATAATAATTGAGGCGTTCCGGACGCCAGAGGTTAATTAAAAATATATAAATAATTTAATAACTAAAATACATATATATATATATATATATATATATATATATATATATATATGTGTTTGTATATTTATTGCTGGAAGATGATAAAATCTGTCATCGGTTCATCTTTATCCACGATTAAAATATTTAATAAAAATATATAATGAAATTGTATTGAATAGGGTGCAATTAAATTTTAAATCTCATATACCATGGGAACACAACTTTAATGAAGGGATGGCCTTTGTCGGAGGAGCCTTCACAAAATAAAGATGAAAAACAGTAAGTACGTAATATTTGTCACTAAATTGCGGATGTACTTGAGGTTCAGTTGTCTTCATCCCTGAGGCAGCCGGCAGTGTGTATTATCAGTATTGTGTGAAATGATTAAGATTTTTTTTAGTTTACAGAAGTTAGCCTAATCTCAACTATTTGAATTTTGTGTCGGTGATAAAGATGTGTATGCTCTGAAACAAAAGTTGAGATATTCATTAAATAAATCAAATAAATATTCACACGAATAAAAATTATATATATCAACAGCCGCCAGAACCTAACCTACAAAAACGAATATATCCAATGCTTTGGTATATTTAAATTATATTAATCCTTTGACTAATAAGAGTAAAAAAAACTTAAAAAATTATAACACCTATATAACACCTTATATATTCACCTAGAATATTGACTATCATACCAAGAGTGCAACATTTAAAAGGTTGACTTTGGTTTCTTCCCTTTAAATATTTACCTGGTTATATACATTTTTAAGATATAAATATTAAAAAAGTTATGACAAAAATATGGACTAATATATACAAGACTACGATTGCAAATGGTAAAGGGGCAGCGATTGTGTGCTCATTTGTATATTGAAAATATGCTAATGCTCCAAATTACTATATCTTGTAAAGAAAATAAAGTTAGTTAAAAATACATTAAAATGGAGTTATGCAAATTCATTTAGGTTACCCTCAACGACTCGTAAATTGATTGAAAAATAGAAAATTATTTAGGCATATTGCCAAATAATTGGTTAGAGAATTGTAAAAGACTTAGATCAACATTTGATAAAATTGATTATATATTAATCAAGCAATTTATATTCCTCAGAACTCGGAACAAACGTGGACCCATTGTATATTAGTCTAGTATTAAACTTCGAGAGGATACTTACTGGAGACATTTAATGTGTATTTTGTACTCGACGGATGAGCCAGGTTGTAGATGCAGCACTCGCCGAAGCGTGTCCCGAATGCGCGAACTTGCTGCCTGGTCTGAGGCTGTTCGGTGCCACACCGATATCACATCCTCCTGTTGATAAATATTTTTATCAAAAAAAATAATAATACATTCTAGTAAAAAAATCTATCTTAAGTTATTCTTCATTAATTTAGAACTATAAACTGATGCAGTTTAGCACACAAGAAAACAATTACATAAAAAGTAGCCATCAAACAATTTCCCAAGATACAATTTGATGATAATAAGGTTTGATATATGGAGCTTTGTACATGCATCGTTACCTGGAATTTGATGTTTATGACTATGCCACAGATTTCAGAACCGACCATGAACTGTTCTCCGAGCATAGCCATGCACAGGTCCTCCCACGCCCGTGCCGCAAGGCCCTTTCTTAATCTGATTATCTGAAATGAAATTATTCACACTTGAGCATCACTTACTCATCAATAAAACAGATATATGTACAAATAATGCATCTGGTAGTGATGATGCACAATTAGAGCTCGAAGTTCAATTAAAAATAATTATGAAGCACATGATCTGCGTTGCGCATTTCAATCCACAAATAGTTCTTCAAACATTTGATATTAGCGTAAGATTATTCTATTTCATATTTTCAATAAAAATGCATTTCGATGTTTGCGAAATGCACATATTAAGTGTTTTGAGGTGAAAATCATCGACAAACACTGCGTCACCGTCACTTAAGGCTGTGTAAAACAAAATACTTCAGAAATATGTTTACCCATTCTCCTCCGTTAACATTGGCCTCATCTTCCCACATGGGCCGTATGCCGAGCTTAAATAGGTTGAAGGATGTGTCGGGCGGCAAGTCCCCGGGCCTGACCAAGTGACTGTACAGCGCCCACCACTGCTCCACTGTGCCAAACTGCCCCACCAACTTGAGGGCCTGTCAACAGAGAGACACCTGTGATTAAAAATGCTGCGCGAGTCTACACGAGGGCCCGTAAACAGAGAGACACCTGTGATTGAAAATGTTGCATGAGTCCACTCGCACACTATTAACTCAACATACTTTCCTTGTGACATGAGCAGTTGAAACACTTGAAAATAATTACAAATACTCCTTTCTATAGTATTTAAACACTGCACAATGTATTGTGGTCTTTTGTGGCTGTTTGCAAACGGAAAGAATTCAATCGACAGACGCAGCATTAAAAGGTAGCAGTGGTGGTTATAATAACAAAAATTGGAGAAAAGATAGCTCAAATCACCCAAGGTCAGTAGATTAATTGGTACTTGTTTTTTATCCGACCACCAAAAAACTTGTACCTACCTAACCTAACCCAACGAATCGAGCGGTCATGGAAATCTGCAAAGGAACGAAATAAACGCCACAACGGGACTCATCATCATATGATAGATTCTTATCTCTGCGAGTACATGTACATTAAAAAAATTCGGTGGTCGGATAAAAAACAAGTACTGATTAATTAGATGGTTATATTTTTAATGTGATGTTATTATCATTTGAAAAGAAATAAATAGGCAAAATAGTGGTTTAATAGTGGTTTTGAATCAATATGGATGATGTCAATACTTAATTATTTGTTTTATAGTGTGACGTATACTATTTGATCAATAATAACATATATTTGCTTTAAATGTATTATACTTCACAGCCTTATCTGCAGACTGTCAAAACTGCATCAAAAAGTTTATCATGATATCTTGTCGTTTTTATTTCAGATACTATTGTATATTATTATGACATATTCTTTGATATTTTTTGTATAAGAATGAGTTAATACAATAACATTAATTACAATATACAACAGGAGAAAGTTAGTTTGATTAGATCTCTGTGAGTAAGTAAACAACAAATTACACTTTCATATCGTACTAAGGTTTTTCTAGTCTTCATTTATTTCTACAGTATTTATTGTTATATTGGTTTCTCAACTATTATTATTTCAAAAGTACTTTATTCAGGACAGGGTTAGTTTGTTTCTGACATTTCTCATGTCCTTTGTATTAACAATTGGTATTTGCTATTTTGACATTATTACACAATCTAATAATATTAGATCCTATGCTAAAACACTATAGAATAAAATATTTATCTATATATAATTCTAATGTGAATAAGAAAAAATATCTATTCTGAATAAAGATACAAGGTATTAGATATTTAACTGCAACTAAAAAAATAAGAAAATGTTGAGATAACCAATAGAGTCATCAGATAAACTGAAATTTCCTTAATATTATCTAGCATTCGTTAAAAGCCACTTGAAGTTTTTTATGTTATCAATGGAATTTACAAACCTGTTCGTATGTGTTATTTCGTACTGATCCCGGTTTTCTAAACCACAGCCAGTATGAATATTGCAACTTATGTTCATTTGGGGGTATTTCAATAGGTGACAATTGATCTGGAGAGGCATCTCGTTGTTCTTCATTTTCACTAGTACTTTCTGATCCTTCGCCTTTGATGCTGAAGAAAAATGAGGTTATAAACATAGAAAATTAAGTTTTGACAGCATATTTATATAGTCAATAATTCATACTTATTAGACATAATTATCCTGGAAAAACACGTGATTGCTTCTTTATCGACCCCTTAAAAGAAATATATCACAGGAGTATATCCTTAGTCGACAGAAATAGTAAAATTAGTAAATGCAACAGCAGTTCAAGTTAGCTGATGTTCTCAAATGTGCCAAAATACTTGCTTATGGCTCTCTTAACCACAAACAATATAAAAGCAATTTAGCAAAAAGAAAAGAAAAAAAAATTGTAGTGAAAGTAAAACCTGAAATTAATTTATTTGATGAATAAATATTTATTTATTTATTTATAAATATATATTTTTTAAATGGGACTGAAAAGATTTCAATTATTCCAATAGCCTTATAAAAAGTAAGTTTGCTACTCGAAGTGTAGCAACTTCACTCGAGTTGTTTTTCTGAAGTCATTGACGGGTCGGCTGCGTCGCCGATTTTCTTTGTATATTTTAAGACCACCACATTACCTTAACATTTAAAATGGTAAGTATTAGTTCCTGTTGTATGTGTATTCTTAAAACTAGTTACAGTTTAAGCCCACGAAAGTTTCTCAGCATGTGACTTTCAACCCTCAAAGTTCATAGGGTTCACTTTGATTTCAGGATGTATTTCTTATGATAAGAAGAAAAAAACGTACGATATTTACTGATGCCAAAGATACGACTACAGTATTGGAACTAAAGAAGATGATAGAAGGTAAGTCGGCTGTTTGTTATGGTTAAAACGCACCCAATGACCGATCTTGTTTTACCCCCTTGCTTGACACAATTTTGACATACCGCTCTTTTTAACGAGGTTTATTTTAGGCCGTATATCGTTTTGTTTATTTTTTAAGCGTTTGTAAACTTTATTTAAATGTTTAAAGTGATTTTGTTACTCTCAACGTACTTAAACGTATGGCAAACGATATTCTAACAGGTACAAGTTTCATAGAGGTAAAAATTGGATACATTTGTTACCAAGTAACCAATAGGACTTTGAAATAACCATTATTTACCGGTTTACAATTGCAAGCTTGGTGATTGTCTTACTAGATTTTAATTACGTCAGCAGTCTTGACTTAGTCATTCTTTTGGGGAAAGTTCATTTTGCACATGAGTTTTTGTTATTCCAGGAATATTGAAAGTGCCCCCAATAAATCAAATGCTCTATAATAAGGATAACCAAAGGATGGAAGAGGGGAAAACACTACAGGACTACGGACTGACATCTTCCACGGCTAAAGCTCAGAGTCCGGCACCTATAGGCCTAGCACTTAGGTGAGTACATTTCTATCTATTTACTGAGTATGTTGAGTCTTATTTTGATGAGTAAATCTTAATTTCTTAAAACCAAACAACCACTAGTGATGTCAATATCAATACAACAGCATAACAATAAAATGAGTTGGCGTAGAATACACCCTAATCTAGATATGCATTTTTTCAATTGTTAATTTGCATGTAACAATACACTAAATACCACAGGTCTGTTTCAAAGTACGCTTTTGATCATTCAGATAATATTATATAGCTGAGATTAATTCAATATTTAGTGAATTCTGTTTTCATTTCTTATGAAAAATCCGAGAATTTTTTCACAGTTCTTGATATCTGACAATTTCTTTCTATTTATCTTCATTTGGAACCTCCACATGAATCACTGCATACAATTTTTATCGAGACATGGTACTTTCAAGAACTGTCTACTCCCTATGCACAGTAGAGCTGGAATCATCTTTGTACTCCTCGTATATTCAATGTGTAAATTACATTTTTCTCATTTACCAAAAGTTATTTACAAATTTGTATACTCTTAAAATATTTGATATTTAAAGAATTGAGATTACATTATTGGACGAGGCTTTCCAGTAAGCTTAATACGATTTGAATCTGTGAAGTTTAAGTATCACAATTGATGAATTTGTGTTATAGATGTCGGTAATTGGAAGAGTGTGTTTATATTGCCAATGTTTCATGTTCAGTTGATACATAATTAAGTAAAATTTTATACGAGGTTTTAATTTGACAGAAAGGAAAATGGTGAAATGGAAACCTTGGAGCTGACTCCGTTCTCCGCACCCCCTGACCTCCCCGACGTGATGAAGTCCCAGGAGAGCAATGGCCAGGAACAGGCGGCCTAAAAAACTTATCAGTCTACATCTTCTTTATTTCTATACTACACTCACTGCGAAATTCTTAAGTATAACTCGTTCTGTTTGAGACATGAATTGAATTTATCGTATTCTGTGAATGCTTTTCCATGTCATTGATTGCATTGTATGAACTTTCGTGGGGGTTATTTTATGATAAATTGGTTAAGTCTTTGAAACAGGCGTTTTTATTTTTTTTACTCTTCCTGAGATCCACTGTCTTGCATATCAGTGAGTGCGAGTCCAACTCGTATCATCTTGATGCTCAATTATGCCACGATTAATTTTTCTCTGTATTTTAAATTTTTTTATTAGAATGAAAGCGTTTATTTTGAGAGGCGTCATATCTCAGCCTGTTTATCCCCTCGTCGTAGATGCTGGACAGTTATTTATTTTTATTACTTAACTAATGCAACTCAAACTTTAATAACACTACAAGAGTTGACGATCTGTGTCTTAATAAATTATTTTATCATTAATCTTAATTTATTAGCTTTTGATAGTTAATTAAATTATTGTCGGTAAAATTATAAAATTTCTTCTTATTTAGCCTCAAATTTGTAACAGAGCCTTTATTATATGAATCCCCTATGTTTTTCTTTAAAGAAGTAGTAGATACTATGAAAAAAAATTATATAGATACCTTTGAATTGACAGACAGCACTAAAATTTAAAAAAAAAAAAAACAATGTTTATTAGTAGTTTTTAACAAACTGTAGAGTTACCTTCAGTATTTGAAAGTTTTACGAAAATTATTTCAAAAGCACTTATACAAATTTTAATGATATAGTTAAGTTGTGAATTGGTTCATAAAACTTTCGGTATTTTATTTATAATGTAAAAAGTATGCAGTCTTTTCGAATTCTATATTCTGTATACACAAGAGAGAGTAAGTTCTATTATAAATTAATTAATTATTATTTTATAATTATTTAGAAAATACATTTATCTTGAATAGTATAGCAAGGTAATGTTCACCAGTACTGATAACGCATAGCAGCCCTCAATGCCAGCTAACTTCCATGCATTTGCCAAAACTGCATAAAAACTCTTAAAATTCACAAATGTTAGAGTTGACAAGTCCATTTGTAACAAATACGAAATAAAGTAATCCTTTGGCAGTACAAATGAATGAATATTTTACATTTTAAAAAATAAACATCAATATGCCGTAATACAATATACAATAAAACTGCATCGGTAAAAGAAATACAATCAATCAAGTATTTTATATTCACTTGTGACTATAATACCCTTATCGGTGTTTCCGTCAACTCGACGAAAAAGTCCTTTTACAGTTTTATTACCTATTAAAACATCACAATATTAAAGTAATTGTTTAACTACTTAAACATATTTTTCACTATTAAAAAATAATAATAAATATTAATGACTACTTTACAAAATAAGAGTTGAATTATCAAGATGGGGCGGAACAAAAAAGATACTGCTTTTATATAATGGTTGATGTGTAGCAGCCAGGTATGGCGACGGCTTAAACTCGAGAAGTAATCTGCAGTTTTTGCATTTGTAAGGAGGTTTCTTATCCTCGGTGTTGAAGGGATTAGAATACAACCTGACAAAGCCTTGGAATATTGCTTAGAGTATTATTATTAGAGAAAATGTTTTTATGTGCTGTCCATTAAAGTATAAGTGTTGCGTTAAAAAATTAACACTAGCTTGATCTGTTTTTGGTACATTACTACACTACACGTTAGTATTAACGAAACAATTTTATTTGGAGGAAAGATATGTTAGAAAGGAAAATAAAATGTCATTTGGTATAAAAGTATTTATTCTTTGGAGATAAGGGGGAACACTGTAAAGTCTTTGTTTATACAATTTATATTATTAAAGGAAATATGTGAAATGTTTGTTTTCTTTATCCTCTTCTGCAGGGGATTATTTTTATATTCCCAGAGTGAAATTCCATTTGGTTGATAATGAATACTATTGATGAAAATCCGATTAAAAAAAATTGTCTCGTATGATTAGTCAGTAAGGTCAACCTTACCAACCAACAAAGATGTCGTGTAAATTTAATTATTATTTTATTTATTATTATCTTAGCTTTTGACCACAAAGAGTTATAAAATAACTTGCAAGGTGACATTTTTTAAATATTGTTTACTAAATGAAACCGAATAAGATTAATTTTAAAAGTATGTGTGGGATATTTAAAAAAAAAAAACAAGTAAAGGAGAGTAATGAGCATGAAATCCATATTGTGTTTAGAAGATATATATTTAATTTTGCACTTGAAGTTTTTAATGTTGCAGATCTTGGGAATTGAGATAGTAAACACATGCACAGAATATCAACCTAATTTTCGAGATCTGCAACACATTCATAAAAAAAAAAAAAAAATTATATTGAGAAGTTAAACTTATATTTAATGTTTACCCTTTGATATTATATATATTTTTTCTAAAATAATTTATTTCACTTTGTTATTATGGATGGGTTAGCGGACTGATTGCTGTTGTTGTCAGATTCATCGCGATGCAGGTGTTCATCTTTCATGGCAATGAGAAAGTCTCGGTAACTGTCTTTAAAATAGCCGGAGCATGCCACATAGTGTCCTCCGGAATGTTCCAGAACTATTGGTTTGGCAAAGTAATGTACTAGATCATCGCTCATTTCTGAAATGTTAAATGTACATTAAGTGAATATACATTTAATTAAATATAAGGGTAAGTTAATTTTAAGAGTAGTATTAGATACATTTTGGTTTAAAAAAAGGCGCTTGATTTTGTTACTGATGCCTTTGCCGGGTCAAGGTAAAAAGATAGACGGTATTAGCGTTAAAGTAGAAAGAATTTATTTAATGTTACCTTTGGGGATAATTTTATCAGTTTTTCCATATACATGCAATGTAGGAAGAACAATTTCTTCATCATAAAATCCTCTGTGTACCAGACTTCCTGAACAGAATCCGGATGCGAGAATTGCAAAATGAAATTTGTATGGTAAAACTGAAAAAAAAACTCAAATAAGAACACCAAATTATAGGTTTCCAGATTTATACCAATATCATTACTGGTTTAAAAGGATGAGTGGAACCTAAGGTCTTGAAAGTCTTTAGGTTTAATATTTAAAGGAGCCTTTACGCTCAGCATGGTGGAAAACAACAAATTCTCAAACACATGAAATCAGGGAAAATTACTATCGTTATCCAACTGCGGATTGTTTCAACCAAATTGAGGTCAGGTAAGGTATAATAAATTAGACATTGTCTCATAAAAATGCTATGGGGCTGTAAGGGGTTGATCATAACTTACATCCCTTTTCTTGCATAGCAGCCAGTATTCCAACAAGACACGCGCCCTGGGAGAAACCCATTATTCCATCAAAGGGACCATGTTCCTTAAACGTTGTGGCTATGAGGTCCAAGGTTTCGGTGAAGCCGATGGCTGGTCCTCCAACTCTTTTACCACTGAAGCTGTGATCCTCGGCATTGAACCACCAACCGCGGGGATCTTCACCTACCGAAAAGAGTAATCACATGATTGTACACTAAGGTAAGAGTGCAACTGTCTCCAGAAATGTCCATTGCGAAAAAAATCCATGTACTTCTCAGAGCAAATGTCACGATTATTAGATGATAGTATTATGAATTATAAAGTTAACCTATAAAATTTCACTATTGGTACCTTCTTCTACAACTTCACCTGGCTCCGGTTTCACCATGTGGGGTCCTGACAGGAATGTTAATTCTGCATATTTTGCAACGGCTTTTCTGAACGAGCCAATTTTAGCTTTGAAACTGTTGGCATTTTGGCGATAACCGTGAAACGCTAATATCTTCATTTTAGCTGAATTACTTTTAATTGACGTTTTGTCCTGATTTTGCCCATTATCAGGTATTTCCATGTTAAAATTAAAGCACGCACAATTTATTTATAAGGTTAATAACAATATACAACCGGAGTTACAAATACATCTGACGGTGTTTTTTGAAACATTTGCACATTTTGACATTTGACAATTACAGTGTTGCCAACTAAAAATAATTATTAACTTATTCAATTAATAATATAATAAGATAACAGATCTAAAATTTGTTATCTGATTTGTCTCGAATTTACACACAATTTTATTTTTACTAAGAGTGAAAATAAATTTCGTTCTTATCTGATTTTATCAATTAGGTCCCAAAAAAATATTTATGCCATATGACTTTGTGATACAATTACTTGAAGCGTAATATCCTCGGTATTTGACATACCTTATATTCAGAAATTTAATACAATTTCTTGATTTTCAAGAACGTAAGCTTTGTTAATCTATTGATCAATTGCCAAATAATTTTATGTTGCCATAACTACTAAGCATGCACGTTATCTAATAAAGTCATGTTGGTGTGTATTTGTTTGACCTAGATATCAAAACTACATACAATATAATAGAGTAATGGTATGGTTTTGAATAATTGATTTCAATAGCATAAAACTACAGTAAACATAATACACCCATACCTTGCTTTACGGCCTATATATGTTCTACGAAACTTGGCCGCAAAGCAAAAAGCCGTATAAGGAATCAATTATTCTAATACAAATTCAATGGGATCGTTTCCAAATTTGTTAAATATGTAACATGGTTTATCATCAAAATCAAAAATACATACATAACAAGTACATACATTTGTACATAAAATAATAACAGACTCCAAAAACCAACAATAATCTATAAAAAAAAATTAAACAACTTTATGTTACATAAAATATGTGTTTGTATATATAAATTTTTAAAAATGGCTTTAATCTGAAGACGATGAAGAAATGGTAACCTGCAGATCACTGTCGTAAACATTTTTCGCTGGTAAGGATGGGCCTGGTTTAAAAAAATTGTCCAACGTGGTTTGTCTTGCCTTCTTGTCTATTTCGTTCTTCAGTGATTTATCCAAGCTTTCTTGTTGGATTTCAATATTTTTGCTGTTATAGCGAAACATTTTAGGCCGTAAATCGAAAACGTGCCTTAATTGAAAAGGGCCATTATAGCTAAATGCCGTATGAAGAGCGGCCGTATAGCGAGGTATGGGTATATAAGATAATTTTGTCATTACAACCCATCATGAATGCATCCTGGCCTCAGGACTCCTCTTGTTTCTCCGTGTGTTGCGGATTATTATAAGACAACTAGAAATGTAGCCCGTCACAGAATGACGCGCATTCGATGAACAATGCTTACAATAATAAGATGAATAATGCTTTAATTTTGTACCATCAGTTGGATGAAGGTGCGAAGTTCTGTGATATACCTTGGCCTTGAACTTTGAAGCAGAGTGGCCCACTGTTAATTTAGCTCCCATTGATGCAAAAGATATACTGTTATTGTATGATCTTATTTTTCTCTTGAAATTTACATTATAAATATCCTTTAAATATACTGGGGAAATAGGCCTTGCTGGTAGTTTCACTTTACCTTTGTGATAATAATCGTTGAACTTTCCATCTGATGGGTTTCTGCTTGATAATGTAAAGCATTGCAGAATCGACAGGTCACACTAATTAATCCGAAGACAAACGCAGCGTTCGATGTGCATCAGTTTCTTTTTGTCTTGAGGTCGTTGCGCGTACTCGAATTTTAAGAAGACGCTGCTCACGTTTTCCTTCCAACTCATTGCTTGACATTTATGTCACATTTCGTGTCACAAACAACGCATCACTTTTCACTGCACTGTTATTTATTTGATGCAGTCTTTATCACGTTCAATAGTGCAATTCTTTTTTAATTACGTTTTCTGTGCGTAGAAGGTGTTATTTTGAGTTATTAATGATGTGATTAATAATTTCTAATGCAATTTCGATAAAAAAATAGAGATGGCATTTGTGTCAAACTGACATAAGCTGGAAATTCCTTAGAAGCATCCAAAATTTGTTTTTTTTGTAAAAGTTCTAAATTTGAAAATCTCGCGGTGAACAACATCTCGCGGCGAAAAACAGAATTATATAATTCGTACATATTGAAATTCGCTAAAGCATATTTTATAGTTTATGAATGAAAATATTATCCTATCGTCTTGAAATTCGGCACATAGCTGCGGAAAAATTTACTTAACTTATGTGCAAAAAATCAGCGTTGTATCTTTTAAGATATTCTATAGAAAACCAAAAATCGAAACATACACACATACACACATACAAACACACAATGGCTATTATATATATTAGATTGTTTAGTCTTAAACCATATACATAAGTACAAATGGGAAATAAATAAAAAGAGCCCACACATTGCAATATACTTTTATTTTTGTTAAAACGAAATAACTTTAAAATTTATATCACATGAGCTGTCTTTACGATATCATAAAAAAGCATTAAAAAAAAACCTCAAAGCCGATCCATTTTCTTTCATTAAAATAAATTCAATTTGCCACAATATTATGTAAAGCTTTTATTTTAAACTGGTAAATGCAAATGTATTAAAAAAAATAAATCAGATATCATAAAACAGACTTGATACAGAGTTGGAAAAACTAAAATATGTCTATAACTAAAATCTTAAAATATTTACAGAAAAAAATACCGGTTATAATAAATATCATGTTAAAAAGAATATTTTTTATAACAATAAATAACAGAAAAATTACTTGTTTGGTGATCGGTTGGACACAATCACTTACACAAAGTTACCATTATTACTGAATATATTCATATTCGTAAACTTTTGTTGTTTGAACCGAAAATTAAAATTGAAAAATATATTCAATTTTAAAAATTAAAAAAAATAATTGTATTTTTCAATAATTTTACACTCCCCACGGGCTAAGATATCAATCAATGTTGCAATGCCAACGAGTATGAAAAAGTTATCGTTAGTGAAATCTTGATAAAATTGTATAGACTTATGTTGTAAAAATATGCTTAAGATAAATTTATTAACAATGTAATTTTTCTAATCCTTGGAAAACACAGAAATTATTTATTTTTGAAAGTAAGCCAAATACACTTACACTTACAACTATACGAGAAAAATAAAGAATTTACAAACATTTACTTTGGATAGGTTTTACAAATATGCTTTGAGAGGTTAAAATGAATAGGAGATTACTTGCTTTACAGTTAGAAAATTTCAATCTGGATTGAATTTTAAAATACTACAATAGCCCCCGATTAATAGGGTTGCACACCTTGTGGTTAAAAAAAAAAAATTTATAGATTTATACCATCAGAATTTTCTCACTTCGAGATTCTATTGATATAACAAATCTCAGCGGGCTGAAAAAACACAGCCTATGTATAAACAAACGGGCGACAAAGCCTCGATGCTCGACCAACTGTTTCTTCAAAGCATCAAAGAATTTGCACCATGACTTCCCAAAGCCCATGGTTAACACAAGGTGCACACTATTTTTAAGTCGATGCCCAGAATATTGAAATAATATCGAAAACTAATTCAAGTCCCCTAGTACGACAATGTACTGTGGAATTTACACAAACTGCGCTAATGCTAATCTGAATGCTTTCAACATGCGATGCTCCAGGCATGGTCTCCGAGATCACAAGCTTTAAAAAAACCTTATATATGCTTATTTTTAACACTTTGGGTTATAAACCTTGAAGATAAACTTGAAGATGCCGTGTTCGGCGAAAGAGCTCTCGCTATAAGCAAAATAAACGTAGTCTCCAAAACCATTTGGTTTTATTTTATTGTTATAAAATGGAGTATTACAAAATAAATACCAGTTCCATTAATCAAATATATATATATATATATATATACAAACACACATATACTAAGTTGCTTTCACATTAATTCCTTCCACGTGATTTTAGTATTTGTATAATGTGGGTTTTATGCAGTGATTAGCATTTTTATATAAAATTATGCGTATTTATGGCAAATATACTTTTATTTAAATGACAATTTAGCTACGATGATAGCGAATTCACTGCGAGATATATATAAAACAGATGGAGGTAATTTAGAATGGGATCTCACCGACTATAGAATTTTTCCACACAGCGCATGGAGGGTTATTCGATAATTATTATTATTAATTAAGCATGTAATGTTTCAATTCATTAGTCGTTAATAAGTATTTCTGGCATTAGTATGCATATAAACATGCTAATAATCATTCTATATAATATACCTAAGTATACTAATATATAATAAATACACCATGATTTTGCTTTGAGTTTAGATTTGCTCCGTGGTATTATTTGCATTATCAAGTAAGGCAAGATTAGTTGTTATCAAATACATATAAAATCCAGGAAATGAGCTAGAGCTTTGAGTTACATCTTTGAATCTAGCTTACTTAAAATTGGGGTTAAATCTCAAAGCTGAAATTTCTAAATAAGTATAAAGTGTTTTCCCTCAAGGCGGCTATAATGTAGAAAAAAAAAAACAATACTAATTATCAGTTCTTTCATAAATATTACGTATCAGTGAGGAATACTGCGAAAACACTGAATATACTATTTTCATTAAGATATTTAAGGTATGCAGTAATAATTGTACGTCTACAATGAATGACTATGTTATTTAATGTATTAAAAGTATTGCCATCACCATCATTTAACGTTAAATTGGTAGAAATACAAAAATGTACATAATCAATAATAGCAGAACAATTAATGGCCAAATTTAAGTATCTTATTGCTTAAATTTACATTTGTGAGGGCTTGGCCAAAACTTTTGTTGAAAATATCCCGAGTCAGTTTTTTTTTATTCCAGGTGTAATTTTGTTCTGCTATCAATGTTACGTTGAAACGAGAGGTTTTAATATATTCAGTGATATAAGGCGCACGGCGGTGAGGAGTTGGTCTCCAATTTTATAGAGCCAATGGAATCTTACATTTGTTATCTTATGCACCAATTATTTGTCTAGAAATTTATATGTAAGTGCGGGGAGAATTTCAACTACTACAGAGGTTGACCGTTATACAAAACACATTTATAATATTATCAGAATTTCAAACTTGGACATTTAGTTTATTTAATAATAACATCAATTTCAATTTTTATTAGCTATGCTATAAGTTTTAGGAGGAATAACAGGAGTTCACCATTTTCATATGTCCGATCAATTAGTGAATGAGTTGATCATTTAAATTTACCAAATTTGACAGAATCTTATTATTAATATTTATAGAATAATTTTATACCTTTATTATATAATGTACTACCAAACTGAAAACATTAAGGTTGCATTTAGTTCAATAATTACAAAAATAATTCAAAATATTTCCTCCACAAAAACTCTCACCTAAATAATGCAAGCTTTTAAATTGAACACTAAAAATTTTCCAAATGAAGTAAAAATGATTTATTACCTGTTTCAATTATTGAGATAAAGATTTATCCGGTTAAAAAAAAATATTATTTCATATTCATTGTATTCTGGTTGGTTAAAATAATTTATTTTATTTCCCAATACATATAAACAAACATAAGGAAATAATGATTCACTGAACAATAATATTTTCTAAATCCCACTTAATACAAAAGAAAACAAATTTTAATGACATTTGGATTTATAAGATGTCTTGGAGTTAGAAAAAAAAATTAATAAAATGATCATAGCTTCATATAAAATATTATGTTTAGTATAGCCATCATTAGATGTGATTGGATAATATAATAAAAGAAGTCGAAGTATCGAAATAAAGGATGTTTGTAGGTGTTTGCGGCTATTGATATCAGAAACGCTGTGTTCTTGGATGTAATGCCAGGTTTTTCCTTGAGATTTCCCACATTTCGGTTCTCGTACTGGTGCTACCATTAGAGATTTTAGAAGATGACCCCAATACTGAAACTGAAACGTCAGAAATCTCGAAGCAGCATTTCTCATAGGTGATACATCCTTGAACTATCATATTAATGGATAAATATATTTTATTCAATCCACTCATCATGCTGCGTATTTCAGCAAATAGAAAGTCAAATGTTTTTATTTTATTATAATATTGAATTGCAAGTGCAAGAACTAGATTCATCAAGTGTTTTTCCACATAAATATAACAGAAAATCGGTAACCTTTTGTGAAATGTTCCTATGTCATATTTATACATTCCATTAAACGAAGTTTTGCTCAAGATACAAAAGGCTAATAAATGACAATACAGAAAAATACATTGCCAATATGCCATCTTATTTAAACATTTCAGCAGATAATGCAAAAGTACTGGAGCATAGTTTTATTTTACATTTAAATACTGCTCACTAGCTGAGAAGACGCTATTTCCGAATACCTCCTTTGAGTTTTTTTAGAATATGAAAGACACGGAAGATTCAAGATTAGATGATTCTTTGTGATTTCTACAGAAAAGGGCATATGTGGAATGTTAAAGTTAATCAATTTTAAGCATCTGCTTACCTGCCGTAAGCGATTTAAATATCTTCTTGCCTGCCGCATTTATGCCATTCAAACGCACTCTGATCATTAATATAATTGTTTCTACTATAATTAATGATAAGCGAAGATAAAATGTGAATGGCTAAACTTACTGGAAATATATGACAGTTTAAGGAGAGGAGAGAAAGACAAGAGTCTAATCTTGATTATATCATGTTGATAATTAATTGTCAAT
This sequence comes from Atopsyche davidsoni, assembly GCA_022113835.1. Taxonomy (NCBI): domain Eukaryota; kingdom Metazoa; phylum Arthropoda; class Insecta; order Trichoptera; family Hydrobiosidae; genus Atopsyche; species Atopsyche davidsoni. Next base: position 11,248,546 of record JAILWY010000027.1, read on the forward strand.
TCTGACGTGGTCTGTTACCAAGTGTAAAAAAACACGCAGGCCAGGGCATCTGCCTCAAGACTCAACCATCAAGGAAGGAGGTTTTGACTACGTTATTTGTGCAAGGCAAAATAATGCAATCCGACAGCAAAATACATCTGCCTAAATCAATTCATGTAATCACCCAATAGGCTATTTCAGATAAATTTATGAGATGCTCGAGTCACGATTGATTCATAAAATCATGCAACTGTCTTACTGTAAGTGAGTGTCCAGTCTACATTCTCAACAAATAGTGAAATAAGAGAAATAAAAAAAACCTGTTTTATGGTTTCACGTATGCCATGAAAAAGAAAATGCCATGTCAAAGTATAGTAAGTAAAGTATAGCTTCATATATATATATACAGTTATATATATAATTTTAGCAAATTTTTTAATTGCTAAAGCACTTGCAAGTTCAAATAAATAGTTAAAATCTTTTTATTTCCACGAAGCATCCTCACTATATGAAGTGGTGGGATTTGTATGTACCAGTTTTCTAATAAACAAAAAATAAAGTTAGATAGCTATGAAATCAACTTATATATACATACACACACAAATATGTGTGTGTGTGTGTGTGTTTATATATATATATAAATTATTAATTAGAAGCTTGACAGGATTAAAAACGGCGGGAAGACCCCTTATTAGGTTTATCTTGGGTCCCAAGCTAAAATGCACTCTCCCAACCCATTATGGACAAAGTAAACTACTGGATTCTCTACATAGTCACTAGAATTGGTCAATACCAATTCCCTGAAGTATTTTGTAGCACCGCGGTATGCCTGGGTATTGTCATTTATATAATAAACAGTTTCCTAGGAATTTAATATCCCAACTGACCATCAGGTAAAGTCAATAAACAGGTTGGTTTTTCAGATGCCGTCATAATAAATGGCAACATGGTTTATAGCTTTGGAGTTGAGGTTGAAGTTTGTGGCTTTCTAGAAAGTGTCTCTTTAAGAATTTTGATTAATCAAGGAGGCTAGTCGTTTCATTTGTGAGTATTCAAAGCTGCACTTGCAGCCTCCTAACAGATCTGGTTGCGTACAGACGAGTGAAAGTAATGTAAGCATTACATTTGTGTAAAAGATCTACCAACCATGCCCTGAGCTCTAAATCTCACGATGGATCTGATTTCAGTTAGAGATTTCCACGGCAGCAAGGCTCTAACTCTCACTCCATCATATCTCTTGGAAATATCTTAAATAAAGATAGGTGTATCGGCATTACCTACTTTAGAGACACTCTCTAGGTGAAAATGTCAGGTACCAATATTTTAATATAATATAAATACCACCACTGTATATAAATTTACACATGAATTTCAATTAAAAGTCCTTTTATGTCAACCTGCTAAAAGTAAATCCCATTTGTTCATGAAACAAAAATATATTTTTGCCTGTTTTCTTCTGATGAAACTTTTAATTTTCATTGGCGGAGCCGTCGAAGGAGTCATAATATATGAGAATGCTTTGAGAGATATTATTACTGATAACAAAGAAATTTCAAGGCGATTACTGAATATTCAATAGCTCCACATTTCATACTTAAGACTTATTGTGCTAGCAATATGCTTTTAGGTGAACAGTAAATACCTAAAATAAAAAATAAAAAAATCAGGATATAGCCGGAATGAAAAGATGTATTGACGATTACCCCAATTCAGTTCCAATTTTTTTTAAGAGTATTTTAATCACTGCACACCATTTAAGTAAATACATATTGAAGCTATCATTGGATTTGTAAAAAAAAATCAACAGTTTGTTTGAAGTTTCAGTAGTTGCATTTAGTAGGTTAATCATTTTTAGTATATATTTTTTTATCAGATATCAATAGTGCGGGATTTTACCGAATCTATTAAGTACGAGTGGCTAGCTGACGCGAGGCACGGCAGCCACTACCCAAATATAAAAATTGGATATGGTTTTAAACATTGATAACATACAAGCCTCATTGTTACAATTCATATAAAATTTATGCGCACACATCTTAAAGAGTCGTACCGAGTATGGCTAAAAAGGAATACAGATTGCCTTGAACATTTTCACTGTACGGAAAGTATCATTTTAATTTTAAAAAATACACATTGAAAAAACATCCAACAGCTCGTATCCTAAGAATGACTATGTCCATTATGTTTCTTACAAAAGCATTATCAGATTTTGAAATCATTGCTGTTTTAAAAATAATCATTTCTTTAATGATTATTAGGTTTTTATTTATCAGTCTTCAAGAAAAATCGGTTGAAAAACATACTGTGAACGGCTAAAATGTATGACAAGATCAACTAAGATTTCCCGTTCTGAATTATCAAAATTAGTTAAAAGCAATCCAGAATTTTACTAATACATTTTGTTTAAGATAAAAGCTTTATTAAATTCAATTCAAATTAAAAACCATTGTTAATCTCTAAGCTTAATTCGTCTTTAACCATACCCTGGACATGAAATGAAAATGTGTGAATTTCAATAATAATAATAATTTAAAATAGATATCTTCATATTTACAACTTTATTTTTCCACCATCATTTTGGTTTACAAAACATGGATGAGAACCGGTTAGTCGATGGTATTGGCCTCGCGGGGTTCGCTGATGTTGATAGGATGCGCCATCTGGGCAGGCGGTGCGTCAGGGAAATACACGCAGATCACAGCTATAAAGTACAAGCCCGTCAGGCCCAGCATTGCTAGGCTTGCTGCCACTCCAAATAGGCTGGAAAAGCAGATACTGCAAGAGAGAAGAAAATAGCATTAATTATAGATACCAGTAAATAATATATATTAAGTAGCGTTTAGATCTAGTGTAAGCAAGCATGATTGCCAATCATGGGGTCTCAGGTTAGAATAATAAAAATAAATATAAATAAAAGAAAAAAACCCTTTGGTAGAAATTTCTTATCAGGTTTTCTATGATTTCTCTGCACATATCGGAGAGGTTTTAAGCAGATTTAAAAAGATTGATAGAAAAATTTAAAAATAATTGCAAGCATGGACAGCAAGCCACTGCTATCAGGGTAATTGATAATTGACTTACTGGCAATACCACGCTATGGATAATATGGATGCTAGGAGCGTCAACAGGATGTTACTAAGGTCCCAGTCTCTCTCCTCCGTGCTGCCCCCGTCCCCTTGTGTCAGCCCCTCGCCCTGGTTGTCCCCGCCAGAGTTTCCCTCCCCGCTGGGCGTGGGATTCAACTGCTGTTGAACCTGGAGCATTCATGAATATGTGTAATAGCAATATTACAAAGAAGAAATTAGAAAAGAGAAATTTTATTTAGAAAAAGTTAAAATCTGATATTCTCATAAAATATCTAGTCTACATGTCTGCTGATGTATTTTTTTTATTATTGGATGATTTTTCATGCCCAAGATCAACATCATATATTCATTTCATCAAAATTAAGATTTTTTAGTTTCTTTTTTATAACTTGGACCTGATTCTCATTGCAGATTGCATTGCATGGCAGCTGAGCTCTAAACCTCTCTTTCTTTCACTCAAAGAGAGCATTTCTGTGAGACATAGGCTTACCTGTGCATATTGATGTGGAGTTCTCGGTTGGTGTACAAGACAGTGTACAACACAGTTGTCGAAGAGTCCACACGACGCCAGGGTGGCTGCCTCCCTCTGAAGCACCTGGCCATTGAAGATTAAGCGTACCAACTTGCAGGCGCTCAGCTCCCCGCGGAAGTGTCGCCTGGTGAATAAAGTAAAAGATAATTTTTCACCATAATATTAATATGTGTAGATTTGGATAGAGTAACCTTGTTTTTTGACATATGTCATAACTTATTTACGACCTTAATCCACATAGATAACAATTCATCAGCTGCATCTCTCAGAAATCATACTAACCTAACCTGAATAAATACACTAAGTTTTCAAGTATTCAATTGCATTCTATTTGAATTACAGGTAATACTAGAGAAGGATTGAATTAAAATCATGGACACAATGTTCTTAGGCACACTGTCTCTTTTTTCACTCATTAATTGTCACCTTCTCTTAATGGTCTTAACGCGTTTAATTCGCACAGAACAGGCCCGAGTGGTGGTGGGTCTATAATAAGTATTATCAATAACTATAAAACACCATAACTACTCATTCAGCCACAGAGTTTACACCTGAGTTTTTTTAAATAAAAATGTGCAATTTATATTCAAGAGATGATGCTGATGGTACATTATTGTTTGGAAAGTGTGTCATCTTCAATGAGAACAACGGGTACATGACCACACTGGCCATGACCCATGGTTGTTTAAGAATTCTGTTAAAGACTGACTGTGTGAACTCAATTTATTTAGCCCGGCCAAAAGTGAAGTGCTGCAGCAATTCTAGAATATATTGTAATAATAACACAGGTCTCCTGTGTAATTATTATATATATATATATATATATATATAGAAATATGAAGACAACTGATGTTTCATAATTAGTTAGAGAAAAAAAGCAAAGGAATTCCAAGATCTACAACATGACATCAAAATATCACATTTTTTCAATATTGGGGCAAGATACAAATATGAGGACTACTTTACAGTGGTCCGGAAGAGGGTGAAATGGAAACAGATAAGGTAAGGGGTAATAGTCACCTTTTGAAGTCTCCCAGTGGTTCGTGTAGGCTCCCCTCGACCATTTTCAACTCATCGTTGAGATATTTAAGTCGTATTCTAATATTATCACTGGCAGTGCTGGACTCCTTGGAGTCGTCTCCTGCGTTTTCTTTGTTGTCTGCCTGAACTGGTTGTGAATCCTCTTTAATCACATGCTCAGAGTCTTTTTCACTCTCAGCGGTGGTTTGAGATAGATTTGAATTAGTTGGCGCTGAATCTGCAAAATACAAAATATATGACGTAAGCAAATAATATGGACCCAAGTGTGTATGCATTATTTGATTGTGGTGTTTAAATTAAAATAAATTTTGAAGCATTGCAATTCGATTTTTTTTATTTAATGTAGTTCAGCTTACATCCTAATTTGTATTAAAATTAAAACATTTTAGACTGCAGCTATATTTACGCATTTTTTATTTGATTTGAAATATTATCTATTGAAAAAAGATGTGCTTAGGTTACCTTGTAATACTTTATTAAAATTATCATATATAAAAATAAATAATAAGTTTAATCACCTGTGAAGAAAGCAAGTCGCCTGTTTCGCAAAATGGATGTGTCAGAGTCCATAGCATTGACAATACTACTCATTTCCTCCTGAGGAGTGGATGCTGAGTCAGAGCCAACAGGCGCATGCTCCAGGACGTCATTCAGCTCGGCTATCAGCTCGGTCGGAGGGCCACTGGCTGTCTCCAGCTCTGGCAGGTAGCTTTCACCTTGGAGAAATAATTTTTCAATTCAATTGAATCTCAAAAAAAATTTGAAAGCACTCATCGTCACCTGGGTCACTCCTGGGTGATAGAGCTGCTACATTTGTTGGGGTTCTTAATTAATTATTTAGAATGGGCAAAAAAGCTAAGAGTAAAAAGGAAAATGCACTGTGCAAGGGATTGTTATTATTGATTTGGAATTGAATATTATCAAAGAAGGAAGACATGCTAATGCTAACGTTAGTTAGAGGTTATCAGAATCTAATGACATTAGGTCGGTATAAATGTAAACGTGAATTTGAAAAAAGGTGATGGTTTTTTGGAGACGGTCAATTACATTAGTGTTTTTCAATTTTCAGTTTCAATTTCAGAATAATAAAAGTTTTAAAAATTAAGATACAACAAAGAACAAGAAGAGAAGCTAAACATTGTTCATACAAGATGAAACAAAAATTAGGTTTACCAGATAATAATAGAGATTCCACATTGTTTTCTCTGGAAATGGAGGCGTCGGGAGTAACTAAAAATAAAAATAAACGCATGTGATTGTTTGAGAATTATTCAAAATAATTAATGTACAAAATAGTTCACACCTGATGTAAGAAAATCAGGACGTTAAAGAAGAGCAAGAAAATATGTATTTCGGTTGTAGAAAAGAATATTTTGTATGTCAAGAAGGGGTGGAGAATTTTCTGACTAAAAACCATGGCAGATGACGTAGGAATATTTTAGAAGTAAAATGACCACAATTTTATATCCATGAGATGTTATCAATACAGGGAGAAATTGGGATCGTAAGAACTAAAAAATAAAACATGAAAACAAACAGGCATAAATAATAAAAGAGCACCCAAATAATTAATGAAAATATTTAAGAAAACAAAAATACACCAAAAGATGAATTTGGATCCAAAAAACTTCAAATTTATCAGAAATCTTGCAATAAAAGGTAATCAATTTTTTTTTAAAAATTGAAAAGAAAATACACAAAAAAATATTTTCCTAAAAAAGAGATTACTTTGGAGCACCTGAGCGGTGGAGGTCGGTGGCTTTGATAAATACGGAGAGTATTAGTCAGATATCTTACCTCCTTCCTCATCACTTGCTTCATCTAAAATAAACCACACACACGGAATGAGCAAGTAAACTTATTAGTTGCTGGCGGGCAGTATCATTGTAGTTATGTTTATATTTTTTATTTAAGCTTCGTACCTGATTCTGTTTGTGGCGTGACTTCTGACGTGCTCTCTCTGACTACTGTGACGCTCTGCCGTACACGTCCTATAACAAATATTATTATTTAAGTTGCATGACAGTAAGCATACACAAAGGAAGACCTGTGCATCTATCTTTATAGATCTAGGATATTTAAGGTTACTGCTTATGATTATAAAATATTTTTTAGAATTTGAGCAGCGTGACTTTTACAACCGTAGATATATCAGTCATAATTACAGATTAATGAAAAATAGTGATAATTTTTGTTATTCTCATTTATTTATTGCCAACAAGGCAACCAATGCCCTGTAATAATAATAGCATTTATCTACCTGAGATCAGAACAAAGCAAAACAATTTTGTTGATTTTTTATAAAATTGAGTGCCAACGAATGAGTTTACCGTGACTCAGTCATTAAATTATGAATAAAAATCTAAAAAAAGGACACTTTATTAAATGTTTATCAATGGAAAATTTTGAAGTTATTGGAAATAAATTGTCAAAAATAGCATAGTTGGTAATGCACCTGCCATGTAAGCGAGGGGATGTGGGTTCGAATCCCGCACAAATCACGTTGATATATTTTTCTAAGAGTTTCTTTAATCAATTTTCAATATTTAAAAAAATGTTCTTAATCATTATCAATCAATTAAACCTGTATAGGTAAAATCGTACTTCCTGTGAGATGGTCTTCACAAAAACCAATAATTAAATTTAACAAGTACGTGTATTGACATAATTAAATAGACTAATATCCAGTTTGGATTTAAAATGCTTCACTCAGTACTTTGTGTTAAAAGTCTAGTATTGCAAGTCACACAATATTTAATTAGGCATAATAAGAACATTGTTTCATTTATAGGATATGATTATTAAAAATTCTTGTCTAGTACTAGTGATTGGTTAGCATAGTTGGTAATGCACCTGCCATGTAAGCGAGGGGATGTGGGTTCGAATCCCGCACAAATCACGTTGATATATTTTTCTAAGAGTTTCTTTAATCAATTTTCAATATTTAAAAAAATGTTCTTAATCATTATCAATCAAAAATAAGCATTTCCATACAATGAAAATGACTGATAAAGGTAGTTAGTTTTAGTCTATTCATTGAAATGATTTATTTGTCACATTAATTGTTCTCATTATAATATTCTCAAGTATAATAACCTGATGTTACCTGGAATATTTATAGCCTATTGCATACATTACCACCATTTGAATCAGAATAAAACAAATTAAATTTAAAAAAATGTTTCGACTGTTTCAAGACTGATTTGATTCTGAGAGCAAAATATTGTTATAATTACTTACGTATGCAATAAAATGTAAAACAATTATCAACTTGTCCAATGGTATGGATTAGCACAATGAATTGTATATATTGGATTTCATGACAACATACAATGAAGTCAGCTTCTTACTATTTATTACGATGTTAACAATCTACCTTTTATAATAATTAACCACTTCAAACGTGTAGGCAATTTATAGTTTAAAACATTTAAAAATGCTATTGATAATTTATTGTAGTATTTAAATTTAAATTGGTTTAGGAATAAATTATGCTAATCACTGGCTGGACAGAGGTGGTAAACGTTTGCACTCTAAGCATGATACTTGATAAAAAATATATTATATGCAATTGATATAAAATGATGGATGCTGCAATGAGGAGTTTATTTTATTGACCGAGATTATTATGATATCGATGCTTGATTAAAATGACATTGAATTAGACCAAGATTGTAACAAAAAAGTAATATAATTTACTAAGAAATATATATTTATTTTTCAAGTTCAATACCCATAAGTTGACAAAAATTGTTGGGTTATTGATATAACCATTCACTCTGGAGTGAGAGTTTTCAGGTTGGATCGCGTCCTGGCAGGTGAATAATTGTATAAGAAAGGTATATAAGAAGGTTTATTTCTCACCATTTATGTGGCGTGGAATGAGTGTGTAGAGTCTGCGCACATTCCTTTCCATAATGACAATTGTGCGGAAGCGATCATTTCTGTAGCCGGTGGACCACCAGGCTAGAAGGGCTACGAGCCCGCACATCACCACCACGAAGAACTGGGTCACCTCATCCCCAACTCCTTCTATCAGCGGCATTCTGTTTGAGTTCCTGCAAGACAACAATAAATATTATTTTACTGAAATAAAAATCATGGAAGTAAGCAATTGTAAAAGTTATATATTCACTTTAACGATGCTCACAAATTCACAGAAGCATGAGAAATCATTAGCGGCATTAAAATAAAAATCTATGACCTAAATTGGTAAAATAAAAAGTTTATTTTGCAAACTAAGAGTCAAATAAAATAAAGCACAAAAAATGTATACAACAGCAAACAGTTTCAAAATCACCAATGAAAACAGCTACTTTATAAAACTCTTCAAAGAACTTGTTAAGATTTAAATGGTTTCTCAGCAAGTTTTAAGACAAGTTTAGTTCTTTTTTAGACAAAACTATCTATGGCTTCAAACCTTTCTAATAAAATCTAAAGTCTTGAACATAACATCATGCAAGGCTTTTCCTATTCAAGATAATTAACTCTAGGCAAGTGAGTTTTTTTTATTCATGATATGGGAGGGTCATTTGACAAGTTTCTTGAATTGTAGAATGGCACCACAAAACACTTGTTACAACATGGTCGATATTACTTTTCAGATAACCTCAGTTGGAAATTCACCCAGTGGCATACTGTTTGTATAAATGTTTAAAGTTAATATTGTCACCCAAAAATGGACAAACAAGCTCTGCACAGTGACAAAACAATATTATATTTTACAGTCACCCAGATCAACAGTTGGATGAAGTTCATGGGAACTCTACGTTAGCTTTGAAGGTTTTTCTTTTATATTGATTGATGAGCTCAAAACATATTGAACGCACAATAACCCTGAACGAGCAATAATTAGAGATTTACTAAATATTTAGAAACAATTTATATTTTGCAGAAATTTTCAATAAAAATTTCTATTGACGTTGCTTTTATTCTGGACTTATCAAATGACCCTCACATATGTTTGAAATAATACTATTATTCATGAATAAAAATTAAAACGAAGAATGTGATATTTAAAAAATATATACTTTAATGGTTGTAAATAAATAAACATTTCAGACGAGCGTTATATATAATCTGTCACAATAATAATAAAAATCCATACCATTATCTTTTTTCAGATGAGCATTTCAAAATAAAAGAAACGGAGTATCGGAAAATTACTAATATTAATAAAATTGCAAGAATGATAGTATATTTTGCATAAATAAATGCAGACGAATATACTTGTATTATTTTACTATTATCATATAAACTTATACTTCACCCAAGAGAGTGAACGATAATTCGTAAAATAATTCAATGGCAACAAATTGCACAGGTTGAAGGACTTTTGACTGAGGTCATATATTAAGCAGATGTTGATCAAATTGTTCCGCTTAGATAATTTAATATTAAAAATAGATTGCACTGATACGACGCTACAAAAGAATAAGGATATAAACCGATGTAATTTATATAAATATAAAATATTCACGTAAAAATGGAGATCTTGTTTTAAGAGTAAATACATATATGTTTTTCAGAAGGCCATTGTCAAAACACACACGAAATACTAACCAACTTAAATGTAATTGTATAACAACATGGAAATTGTTTCGCAATCGAAGATTTTAAACATTCTTGTTGAATGACGACAAAAACATCATCACTCACGCAATACCCGCAGAATCACAACACCAATGATAATAATTTTTCATTAGTGGTGTTGGCATGCATTGACGAAACAATACAAATGAACTCATATATATCACTAACAGAAGACATAAAAAATAAGATATAAAAATGTGACATGTTTTAAACTTACAAGACTTTCTCAATATAAATATGTTGATATCGCAAACAAAACCATTTCTCCTGACAATATGACAATAATTATCAAAATGTCAGAGAAGGAATTATACCATAGACAAAAATCAAAGACAAAAGTTTGTATTTCTTTAAATACGTATTATTTAATCTTATAATACATAATAATATTATCAATTTTTTTTAATCGAGAATAAAAAACTTTTTTATAAAAAAATAAAATAGTTGTAAAAAAATTTAATATTTTTACAATTATTTATTTATTACCAGTAGTTACTACTGAAACAACAAAAAAATAATAGTTACTCTAATCTGATCTAAAGGGTAAAATTTTAGCACGCTCATTTTATTATTTATTTTGAATTATGAATTAATGTCATGAACACAACAACAGTACGGTATTTGCATCGTTTTAAACGTTTATGGAAAAAGCAAGAACACTTGTAAAAAGGTGAATCTATATAGTCTCCACTTAATTAATTTTACAGTCTAATATTTTAAACATATAAAAAACATCACAAATACTGTAATAACGCTTTTATATGACTGTCTTAATATTGCGCAAAATCTTAATCTCAGAAAAGAATCAAAGTTCTGAAATTAACCCTAATTCAGTAAAAGATATTGAGTCTGAAAAAAAATTGAAAAGCTGAAACATTTTTTAAAATTTGGTTTTTATACCACTATCTTATAAGTATAACATATTTTACTTTTTCAATTTCATAGAAGGTAAGAGGAAAATAAATACACAATCAAGTAAATTACCAAAAGGTGGTAGGTATATTTGATCATTAAAATATAAAATTTAATTTAAGGACCATTGTATAAGTTTTAAAACAATAATATGAGTAATAAAATAATAACTACATACAGTGAGCTAAGCATGGTTTTTAAATTCTGAAATGGACATTATCTCATTGTAATAGTCCACAGGCGAATAAAATTCAACATGTACATGGGAACTTGGAATATTGTTTGATTCTTGAAGAAGGCTAGATATTAAAGCATTTTTATACATTTTACAACCTTCTGAACCTAAGTTCAGTTCTTTTTTTCTCAAAATTTGTTTCCACACATCATTATTAATTTTTTTTAGATTTGCAAGTTTTTCTATATTTTCAATGTCGGAATGTTGAAAAGGACAGCCGGCCTCAGATGCAGAGCTTTGTTGTATCCTTTTGCATTTAACCATGCAATAGTTTTTTCTCGACCCTTCCAGGCCATACAGATGACGGATCCCATAAATATATTTTTTCCCATCCTGTGGCCATGTATGTGAACACGAGGTCTGCTCACGAGAAGGTTTTGAGTACTCCAGTTGCCAAAATTTGATTGCTTCTTCTAGCGATAGGCCTATGTCCTTTAAAAATAGACTGTATCTAAATCTGTCATTGTGAGATAGTCTATGTTTATTTCGTAAGGTTAAATGTAGACTTTTCATGCATAGTGGGAATATTTTAGATGCATTGTCTATATCAGAATGTTTTAAAGTTCCTTTTGAGAAATTTGTATCTTGTGAAATGTTTTGGGATAACTTTGCTATTATTTCCCTCCATCTTGGGTCTATATTAGAGTTAAGATTTTGTTTTAGTTTCGTATGTCGCGATTTAATATGCGTACGAAATAATAATCTTAAAAAATCTTTCCATTTACAGCAAGGAATAGTTGCTATCCCGCAGTTAAGTTCAACTTGCCTCTTAGCTACTAATGGCAAACATAAAGTGAAGTGACATTCTATGTTATAAGCTTTGCAGTTGATATTGTGATTAACTGAAGATACATGTTCTGCTATATGTTTTAAAATAAGTTTTCTGCACAAGATAATTAAAATTGATAGGTATGACTCTAGATCCACTTTTTCTATTTGATTTGTTATTTTTAGTATGGATTTGCAAAGTAATCTTAAATCATTTGGTCTGGCAGTTTGTATTCTTCTGAAGAACAAATCCTCTTCTCCTTTTATAACAGCATATATAAAATTATTATCACCAGAAAGAATTGCAAGAAGATTCAACATGAAATGTCCCGTGTTATCATATGCACTACCTTCAGTAATATATTCACAAAAATTATCGCTTCCTTGATCACTGATAGGCCGATGAAAATAATACCATCTCTGATATACACATTCTTCTAAAACATGTAAAGATATATTTCCTTCCGATGGTTTTATGTAAAAATATGACATTTAATATTTTGTATTAAAACCCAGGCTTTTTTGGTTTTATACAAAGTAAACACAAATACATGATGATACGATTCACATATTTTGTTTTTGCAATTATAAAATAAGTCAATTTATCGGAAAGATTGACTTCAGTTGACATCTACAAACTAGGAACAAGCATCTGTCAAAATAATGTGATTCTGATAAATATTTGTGGTGTTGCCAGGTATTGTGTTTTGTTCATTATGAAAAAATATTTATCACTAAAGCCCCTCACACACGGCGTCACACAACTCGCGACTGACTTGAAATTAGCTAATAGCGTCTGCTTCTGCCAAACCATAAAAACACCCAAAATTAAAAAGATGATATGGCTGATTGCCAATTGGTCGCAAGTTGTGCCGCGACGTGTGTAATAGACTTAAATTTAATATTGTAATTCAATTGTGTAATAACGAAAAAAAAAAAGGAAATTGTAAGTGTATTGGCTAATAAATCTGTGTTGTTAATTATAGGTATTGGGTGCGTGTAGGGGTTTTATTAATATTATTTTACTGTCGATATTAAACTAAACTATTTATTAAAAAAAAATTACTTTTATTTATTATGAAAAACAAATAAATGGTAACAATAATACTTGAAATTAATTGATAAATAATACTGTAGTTTTATATTGGACCGATGTGGGATGCTTATTTTATGTAAATATAATACATTTATTTCAGGTTTGTGAGTTTTCTCAGCACTATTGTCACATTTACCCAATGGATCACCAAAAATAAACATTGCTTTTCTAGTTATTATATTTTAATGTTATTTGCAATTGAATTAATTTTTATGCTATAAAATAAATACTGGTTTACAAAATAATAATAATTTCTTTATAAATACTATAATAACTATATTGATCTTTGAATCAAAATATTTTATATATAGCTTTGTGATCTGTAGATTTGTGATTGTGTTTTGTAGTTGACGTTGACAACCAGGGTCTTTTCAAGAATCTCAATTTATTAAGATGACCAGTGGCTTTATTTCTTGAGGGTATCAAATTAGTGTAAGCATTGTATTTGTGTAAAATGATCCTTAAAAAAAGATCTAAGGGTTGCAAGCCCCTGGACTACACTCATCCCCAGATACTGGTCTCGTTTTTGCCTTAAACCAGTTTCTTAATACAATCTTTCATTGAGTTATTTTGTATTGAAAATTTCCTGTTTTTTTTAAATAATATCTTTGACAAACCACTTTACATTCAAGATTATTTAATTTTTAGGACTATCACTCTTTCAAATAAGTTTGCTTGCAGGCATACTCATGTCTGAATGGAGGTTGTTCTCCAGCTTTAACATCTTATCTGTTATACTTGTGATTGAAAGTATTATGAAAATAAATAAAAAACGTATGAATGTGTGGGTAATTGTTTTTGAACACAATTCATGGACTATGAAAAACAACTATAGATAATAAAAGATTGAACGAGGTTAGATTGAATGAGTTATAAGTTGCTAATCATTTAGAAAAAATCATGTAAAATATCACCGCAATCATTCTACAGAGCTTTTGATTCCGTAAAAGGGTGGACTCAGTCAATAGTATGGCTGCTTGAATATCCTTGAAGACCCTCCTCATTGTTGATATATCTTCTTGTTGCTGGGGGAGTCCAAACAGTGAAACCCTTTGTATTCAGTGGTCAAGGGCAGAATGCTGGTTTCATACCTGCTCCAGGAGTAAACCGGTGGCCACTAATTATCGCCTGGGTAACATTGCTATGAAATCTACAGCCATGACTCATTACTGATCCAGCATAGCAAATTTACATTTCATTCCATATATCATACCATTTACTCCATATATCATCAGCATCTTGTGCAGAATTCATCTAGCATATTTTCACAGAAAATTAAAAAGTATATGATATATTATGTTTAAAAAACTAAAGAGTTATTTTTATGAACTATATATAGAGTGATTCCATACACGCTAAAGACATTTCAACCTTGTATAAAAAAACATCTAAAAACTTTTTTCATGATAAATAAATCAACATATTCCCAAAATCCATTGAATTCCTGGTTACCCGAACTTGTGTATAGCTTCAACACTCAATGCTATTCTTTGTGAAATTCTGATTTCACAGTATCGACTTAATAGGGCATGACAGCGTGAATTACGGACACCATGATTATATAACTAGAATGATTGCATACTGGAATTGGGAAGTAGCAGTTACTATTTTTTTTATTATCTGAAAAGGCTTTTATATTAAAGAAATTCATGGAAATTCATGGTCGAAAATCAGTAATGAGTTAGGAAACACCTGTATATACACTGCTGTAATACATTACATATACATATGAAAAGAAAATAGGAAATACTGAAAAGAGTACTGAACTACATACATCATACTAAGAAACAGCGCTTTATGTACTAAATATTTGCTTATGTTTAATAATAGAATCCGATTTACAAGATAAGCAGTAGGAGGTGTTACTGACATTTGAACAAATAAAATGATGCTGTATCAGTTACATAGTACTCGCTCAGTTTTGTTCAGTTAGCCTGAGAAAAATGTGCGTGAGTTCTGTTGCGATATATTTTTATGGGTATCCAAGCAAACGTAGATTTTTTTTGTATGGTAACTGTAATGGTAAAATTGTAAAAATATAACCCTGATAGATTTTGTTACTTTATTTTTCTTTTTAAAAACATGCTTACTATTATAAAATATAAACTTTGTATACAGATACTCAAAAAATAAATAAAAAATCTCAGTCAGATAAGGCTTTGTTTGGATTAAATATTATTTGTTACTTCTTTAGACTTAGTCAAAATATATTTTTACTTATGGTGGCTAAATAGAATATATATATATACATATTTTAAATAAAATAAAATACTTTAGTGATTTTTCTATATGTTAATTTTTTATTGGTGACCGGTTTTGACAACCTTTCATGTTGGCATTATCAAACTGAGTGAGAATTTATATAATAACAAGCAATTAGGTAAACAATTGTTAAAGGGAAAGATTGTTGGAAAGAGAGAAAATGATTCTATATAATTGCAATTTTTTTGTGAACGGTTCTATACAAAACTAATGCTTTTATATTTATGAAAGTAATTAGTTTATGCAGTAGTTTGGGATGTAGCAGCAGTTCTCCTTTGTTGGGGTAATCCTGTAGTGTATTATCTATAAAGAAAGTTTATGCGCAGTAAATGGTTTTTTAATGTTGTAATTTAGCGATAAGAAATAATAGTGGAGACTTGTTGAAAATAACCTGGTCATTAAGCAGGTGCTCCGGTGTGCTATATTTTGCAATTTTATGCAATATTTACTTTACAGCGTAACAGCATTTATATCAAATGAAAAATAAATATGAAGAATTTTCATCATGTATTATTTTTGTGCTATTTGGTATTAATTTAGCTGAAAATACAGAACTTAACATTAAAATATAATATAGATATTAAAACTGCTGGATTTGCTTCTTGGGTGCAATACTGCATTTTTAGTAAAAAGGAAATCTACACCTAAAGAGTACAAAGTGAAAAATTGAATTATGTAATTATAAATGTTTGTATATTCGTGGTTTGCTTTCTCACTTTGTGTTATTCATTATTCCAGATTGACTCTAAACCCAAATTGAAGAGATTATCTGCATGAAGCTTAGTGATTTTTCATTATAAACTTATAAAATGGCAGGAACACAAAGTGAAAAAACACAAACGAATGGCAAAAATAGTAATATTTTTTCAGTAGAAAACTTTACAACTTCTGATAAAAATCCATATAGTTTTGAAGAAGCTTTTGAACTCACAGGTAAAAATAATTTATGCAAATTTATTATGTAGCCTTAAGCGATATATAGAAAGCAAGCAATATTGTGTAGATTTTATTTATTAAACTATGTGAAGTGCAAATACAATTGGCTTACAGCCTTTAGAATACATAGCGTATCCTTGGCTGAGAATTAGAGATTTTTTGTGTCGGGTGAATTGTTGTAATATTATTTTTAGATATTTTGAAATATATAAGACAAATAATAAACGAAAGCAGTGCCCTATAATATTAAAAATATTTTTAGGACATGGAACCTATAATGTTAGTGTACTTCTTATGTCTGGCCTTTGCCTATGTGGAGTGATGATGGAGTCATTAGGAACTGGATATATTCTTTCATCAGCAGAATGTGAATTCAGTCTATCGACACCAGAAAAGGGATTATTGAATTCAGCCATATTTATAGGTAAGACCCAAAATTTACCATTTAATACCTTCAGATTTCCTCCAAACAACAGTTGAGATGTTTTAAAATATAATTTTTTTTAAAGCAAATTAATACCAAAATATCATGCATACTCATATTTGATATTATCAATATTTTTTACAATATAATTTAGAAAACGCATATGTGCTACTAAAAAAATACTAATTTAAATTAAATTATAATTGTCATTTTAAAATATGTTCTTTGATAGGTCAGAAATTAGACCTATAAAATATCTAATCTATTTGATTACAATTGTTGTAATTACTTTCGTTATTGTACAAGATTAACAGACAACGTGAGAAATATTAAGCAGTTTTTTTCTGTATGCTTAAAATAATTGTTTTACCATGAATTGTGGTTAATTTAATTTAATTTTTGGATTGTAGGTATTGTGGTCAGCTCACATCTATGGGGCTACCTATTAGATACTAAAGGCCGGAAAGGAATAATCATGCCCGGAGCGCTTTTGGGTGCATTTTGTTCTTTATTATCATCGTTTTCTTCATCAAAATGGATGCTTATTACTCTCCGAATAATGACAGGATTTTTGTGAGTTCATAAATTACAATTTATAATTATGTTTTTGGAAATATATTTTTGTTTCATGATTGTTGATGTTGTAGTTGTTGCATGATTTTGAACAGCTAAATTGTCATTGGTTTGACTCGGCATGATAATACACACTTTAAGTTCACAAAAAAACTTTCTTTTTCAATTCAGTAGTTAAAAATAAAGTTATATTAATATTTGGAAAATCATTACAAGCGGTTATTATTTTTTCAGCATTTCATCAAGTTCCTCTGGGATTTATGCATACGTTGGTGAAATGCATACAAATGCATATCGGACAAAAGCCATTACTAGGTTTTCTATTTCCATTTCCTTTGCTCTTATTCTATTGCCGGGTAAGTTTTATCAACAATTGTAACTGTATGAATAGAAAACTATTAAATTGATCTTTCACATACAGCATTAAAAAAGTTGGAATATTTGCAGCTTTTAATTTCTTCGATTTATATTTTGAACAATTTATAGTTATCAAACTGCCCAGGTTAATATTATTTATTACAATGAGTCTTTTCAATTAGGTTTTTGATTAATTATTTAATTATAATAATAAACTAGCGCGAAATTGTTTTTTTTGTATAATTTATGGTTTAAAGGACAGGCCATTAAACAATAATAAAAATCGTACCAAACAGCAATAAACCGTGCTTGATAAACATCAGCTTATCATTGTGATTCTCAGTTTCTGAAAAGTTGATCAACTAAAACAAATGGATAAATTGCTCATTGTATTCCAGGTTAATGGTTATATAATTTTTAATAACAATTATAAACAACGGATTTCATTCAATTACATATAAAAGATACCTGGTGATAATCTTACATATGTTAGAGTTTATTTAGTTTAATTAAATCTCAGTCAATCAAACTCTCCCACTCTAGGCTGATGAGTATTTTTGTAGATTGTTGTAGAAGTAAACACGTGAGATAAGTGATAAGAGCTTGAGGTTATTAAAAGCTTAAGATTGTGACTTAAATGTAAACAACAGAACAAGGTCATTACGCACGGAAGATTAAATGTTTTATAAAATAAAATTTCAATTGTAGTCATTCATTATTCATAACTTTTTTATTACTGTTTGTGTTTTAATAAAATCTTTAAAATATTGTACTGCAGATTATAATATGAATAGTTTCTTTTATTATGATGATATTATGATTAAATGTCTTTTGCCAGGATTGCCTAAAATATAAATCGAAAGGAAATATTTATGCATAATTTTGTAAAGTCATGAATGTCAATATAATTTATTTTTTTTAAGTATTTGTGTGTTGAAATTGTCCTTTTTACTTTTCACAATGGTTTTAAAATGATGTGCAACAATGAATTTAAGTTGCTTGTATTATTGTTTCCTAAGCAATATATTTTATGCAAAATCCCCATCAAATATGTATATTTCAACAACAATATATACATATTCGGTCTTCAATTAAAATATTGGAAATATTTTACCAAAAATATGTTCATGAAAGTATTTGTAAAATTCAGGTTTTCGATTAGTCCTAATTGATTGATGACGAATTTGACTGATGAAATCAAAGAAAATTAACATTCTCCCTTTGTCACCTTAGCGCCGTTTTTAGTAGCAGGGACTATTGGGAGAAAAGCAAATTTATGTAACTTAATTATAATATTATCAGTGAAATTACATTCTGAAAACCCAATTCTCTCCTCCCCGTTAGAAAGAAGACTTTAGATTTATCTAATCTGTCTAAATTTATTACAGCACTAGCTTGGCTAATTATCCCCTATAAGTGGAGTGTTGCAGTTCCGTTCTTGGGGATTCACTACACATCGTGGCGTCTGTACTTGGTCATTTGTGGCCTGCCCAATTTTTTGGGCGGATTGCTCCTGATAAAATTTCCAGAGAGCCCAAAATTTTTATATACCACTGGACAGGTCGAAAAAGCATTGCATGTACTGCAGACTATGTACAAATACAATAAGATCAAATTGGAGTGTCCAGTAGGTAAACTTTTCATAGTACCATCATAGCTTATTAGTAATAAAACAATGCAAACCATGTAATCAATGTAACAACAATGTAAAACAATGTAATAACTTTTAATGGTTATTACATCAAACACTAAAACTCTAATGAATGTTTTAATCTATTTATTGCTTCAAATCAAAGGGATAGTTATTTTACTAGTAGATCTGCCTTTGTAGAGCTGATGAGTTGGAGTGAAATATTAGCACGTCCTCGGGCTTCACCAGTCTCTGACTTGGACGATGAGCCTAATTTTGTTCAGAGACTTCCGAGGTAGCTGAGGTTTCAATCTTCTTCATGGATTGAAGAGTCAAGTTGTTCAAGCTCAAGTAACATCACTACTCATAAAGCTTTTAATCTATTTATGATAAAATTCTTGAATCCTTATATATGATCAATTAAAAAAATTGCTCCATAAATGCTGAACATCTGGCTGTTTTATAGGAGTTTTTTTTGTTTTTATGTTTCATACTGAATCAATTCAAACAAGTTTATACTAAAACTAAACTATTTCCCTCTTTGTGGAAATGAGATGTTTAGTACGTTACATATGGTACTCGGTGAACTCTAAGAATAAATGATGTGGAACTATCACCAGTTATTTAACTGTTAATATTCCTAGGTAACGGAGATCAAGCGTATTGCTCCTGTTTCTGAATCAACAGATAGCACGATAAGTTCAATATGGAAGCAGACAGTGCCACTATTTCAATGTCCTCTTATAGTTTGTCTAGTGATGTCTTGTTGTGGCCAGTTTGTAGTCTTTAATCTGTGAGTAAATAAAAAGGTTATTACTACTATGTTTATTTATGTTTGTTATGCTCGAATTTGAAAAATACTCAAATACTTAATTTATAAAATATTTGCTTTCTGTGATCGACCGAGGTGTTGTAACTTTTGTACTTTAACGACTTTGTGATTTCTAGTGCAACTGGTTTATACTTGTGGGTTCCTGATATTCTCAATGTATTTTTGGGAAAAGCAGATGAAAATGGATCTACCTTATGTGAAGCCCTAGATAGATTTTCGTTGGAGGATGCAAATATAACAAATGCGGTATGTATTTAGCAGGGGGTGCAATGAGTTTTAAGATGGTCAATCTACAACAGATGTTTAAAATTATGTAGGTTAGTAAGAGCTCCATCATTATCAAGTCACCTGATGATGACTGGAGGCTCTAGTTGAAACTAGTTATGAATAAGTACTCTCATAAATTTTCGTGACACACAATCTTCCTTGGTAGTTTCTTTACACACTTTATGATTGAAAATTAACATACAAAACAAAATAAAATTAACATACCAAACAAGCCTAGCCAATATGTATAAATTTTATTTTGTAGACTGCATCAGTCAGCAACGTTTGTGATGTTGAAGTATCAGATTTGGTGTACCAAGTTGGAATATATATGGGATTTGTGTTTTGTTTCTGCTACTTTATGATTGGATTAACAATCAATCTGATTGGGAAAAGGCTACTTTTAGGTAAGGCTGTTATAATATGTTTCATCGGCTTACAATATCTGTCCTGCTACGTATTTAATTTTAATGTTGAGTTTTCAAATTTTTCCCATTGATTAATGTTATGTTTCTTTTCAAAGTAGAGCATAGCATAAAGTAAGTTTAAGAGTTAACTGCGATTTACTATAACATAAAAAAAAATTTCTTTGTGTTACTCAACGACTCATATTCTGATTTATTAATTTTATTCTGCAGCCAAACTTTTGCTTTTGTATATCAAAATCCAAAAAAGAAAAAATGAAAAATGAAGAGTTATTAAATCACTCCACTTAAACAGAGATTTTGAAGCACAGTAAAAATGTTAATAAGTGGAAATTATAAATATAATTTCTATTACAAAATAATCAATATAAAATATTTCTGAGAAAGCAGCAATTTTCTGTCACAAACCAACAATCATATAAATAGATGGAGATACCGTCAAATACTAATTTATTGTTTGATTACAGTTATTATGTTAGTTATATGTGGAACCTGTACACTGACTCTATATTGGATTAGCAATATTTACATGATAATGGTGTTCATGGTGCTACTGCTCTGCATTGGCAGTGCTGGAGGAGTTACTACAGCTGTAGCAGTCGACTTGTTTCCGACCAATCTAAGGTCTGAAAAAACTGTCTTGAATATTTAGTTTGTAAAAATGTATAATACATATTTTGTAGAAACACTCATTGTCCAGTTTGAGGCGTTATAGTTGCATTTTTTTCAAAATAATTTTTATATATCTAACATTTTTGATTTGTATAGTTTTTGTTTATTGTATACTTGTTATTTTTAGAGCAATGGCAATGAGTTTATCACTGATGTGTGGACGACTTGGAGCAATCTTTGGAGCAAATATTGCTGGAATTATGATAGAAAAATCTTGTTCTAATACTTTCATTGTTTTTGGTGGTATAACATTATGTAAGTATAATTAATAAATACCTAATTTGTAATTAATAAACTCTAATCTAATTAAATAAACTGTTCATAATTCAACTATTTTTTATTTTACTTTCAGTATACGCTGCTTTCAATGTGTTTTGGCCAAAACTGGAAACAGTAAAAGAAAAACTAAGATTAAAAGGAATGCCATACTCGTAATATTCAAAGCTTTGTAATAGTAAACCTCAATATTAAAGTTAACCTGCTTAAACATAAAATATTGAAAAGATAAGCACACAAGTATTTGTTTTAAAATGTACTACTTAATCAAAGTGTTAGTTTCAAATGGACTTTCATAATAAGTAAGATAGAAAAATTATTATTTTAAATATTTATCGGACTTCAAAATAATGTTTCATGATTTTTTTGTAAATGTAATTATCATAGTTCTCAAAATAAAATTCAATCTAAAGATTTCATTATAGTGTTTTTATTTCTATTATAATACAGTCGTAATACGTAATAATTTGAATTGAGTTTTTTTACTCATATTCTTTATGTATACATAAATGGAAATTTTTTTATTAACTACTCAATATAGCATCTTTAAAAAAAATGATAATCAATCTTAGCAGAAAACATATTCAATTATGCAAATACTGTGGTATTGCTTTATCTACAGTAGTAGTTCCGAAATTCTGCTCTCTGATAGCTCAAAGGTTTTACATGCAAAACTCTGATCTAACAGACAAGAACTAATTAAGATTTATTGAATTGATATTTGATTTTTATTAGCATTAAACATAACTTTGTCTATGAAAAACTTATTCCTTTTTTGAATGTTTTATTTTTTATTTAATTTATTTTCATGATATGAAGCTGTCATAAATGGTCATGGTCAGAGAAAAAGTTATATTTATTGTCATTATTTCTATTGCTGTCAAAAACTTAGCTTATCAATCAATCTGTGTGAGATTTTTAGTTTCATTTCAATTATGTGAGATTATTTGAGATATCAAAAATAATGGTTAGTTTTACTAAATCAGGTAAGACAAAGAAAATATTTTCAAATGGATGCTCAATCAAATGTGACTGATAATGAGGACGAAGATGAAGGAACTCCTTTTGAAGAGGCATTAACATTGGCCGGTGAGCACAAATCTTTACTATCAAAGGGTATTGGTTTTCTTATTTCTTGGTTTAAAAACTAAAGAAATTTTTTCTCATTGCTAGGTTT
This sequence comes from Atopsyche davidsoni, assembly GCA_022113835.1. Taxonomy (NCBI): domain Eukaryota; kingdom Metazoa; phylum Arthropoda; class Insecta; order Trichoptera; family Hydrobiosidae; genus Atopsyche; species Atopsyche davidsoni. The sequence goes on from JAILWY010000027.1 coordinate 11,271,618, forward strand.
TGGTAAATTTAATGGATATATAATTATATTATGTGGCCTGATAATGATTGGCATGATCTCAGAGGCCCTGGGCTTCAGTTACATAATCCCTGCAAGTCAATGCGACTTGAACATGTCTTTAAACCAAAAAGGATGGTTGGCTGCTGCACCTTTTATGGGTAAATAAAATATTATACAATTTAAAGTTAAATTGAATAAATACGCAATTGGTTAGCACATAGAATTGAAAAAAAAAACATAACTTTGGTAAACTAATTGCGATTTTGATAAAATTACCAATTTAGACTATAATTGACCTTAAATTCTGTGTTACATTATTAAATTATGTTGTAGCTGATTTTAACAATAAATTAGCTACCCCAGGTTTACTCTCTCGGTATTTTTTGTTTTAGATTCTAAAAGTTTAAGATTAATTTGATAGTAAATTGTTTTGTTGTTCAGGAATGATGATAACTGCACACATGTGGGGGTATCTTGCCGACACCCGTGGTCGGAAGAAAATCCTTGCATTTTGTATGACTGTCTCTTCATTCTTCTCTATAACTTCTAGCTTTGCTCCAAATTTAATTGTATTTGGTATTTTACGGTTCATCTCTGGTATTTTGTGAGTTGAATTTTTTTAACATACTTTAGTATATGAGTGTTTCAAAATCATTGAACCTACTGAAATTTCCAGTTGTTTTAGTATCGGAGGACCTGCCGCACTTGGTTATACATATTTAGGAGAAATGAATCCTTCTCAGCATAGAGATAAGATGTTAATCTTAGGTAATGCTACAGCAGCTATGGGAACTGGTGTGGTACCATGCAAGTATACTTCACAAGTACCATTACTACATACTATACTTTTATAAAGGAGAAATTGTCTCTGAGCTGAGTCTTTTTAAACTTTTCTGTTTCTAACTTTTCAACATTACTTTACTTGCGTCTAATAAGTCAAATATTTTTATGATGTTAAGTGATAGCAGGGGTAATATTACCACTGGACTTCTACTTGGAGATGGGCTATATAATCTACCGGCCTTGGAGATTGCTAGTCATTCTGCTAGCGCTGCCTTATTTTTTTTGCGCCATCATTATAATCAAGTTTCCAGAGAGTCCCAAGTACTTGATGGGACAAGGAGAAAAGGAGAAAGCACTCGAGGGGTTGAAATTTATCTTCTCTGTAAATACTGGGAAGAATCCTAATGAATACCCGGTATGACTTTTCAATATTTTCATGTTATTATATAGCAGATTTGTTATATGTATAAGTAGTAAAGAATTCAATATAACAATTTTTTTAGAATTTTATGCAGATAATTTGTACTGAATTTGATACACCATTTTTGCTTTCACTAAATGTGTAATATATTATAACTTGTATTTCAGATCAAGCTGCTAAGGTTTGATGAGAATGTTAAAAAGAACAAACAAGAGCAATCGTTTTTTAGAGATGTTTGTGATCAAACGTTGCCTCTGTTCACAGGACAGTATCTGAAATACACATGCATTATATGCTTCATATATTTTGGATGTTTTGCTACGTAAGATACGTTCCATTGATATTAGACTAGCATAAAAATAGTAAGAATTAGAACAGCGCAAAGTCTTGAAGCCGTTTTCGTCCTTGTCATATACTAATTTTTCATTTATTTGATTTTGATCCTGAATTTTTTTAAGCACTTTGTATCTTGGCCTTACATATTGTTTATAAAAATACTTACACAGGGTTTATTAATTGGTATTGTGTGCTTTATTAAATCATAGTCAACTATTTATTGTTTTAGAACAAATGGGTTCTATGTTTGGTTTCCTGCAATTGTAAATGATCTATTAAAATTTCAAGCGGAGTCAAACTCTCAATCAGGAGAATATAATATTTGTGACATACTGGCTTCCAGGAATAATCACAGTGTATGAATGATTCTTTGTTTATTTGATAACATTATTTTTCAATTATATAGTTTTATTTCTGTAGATAAATATCTAGTCTAGTTATTTTGTTATCATATTCACTTGATACCATGGTGTGAATCTTGAGAATTGGGTCTAAATTTTTTGATAATGCTTGTTTTATGTAAATATTTTATGCATGTGTTAATTAATACACATGCATTACTTGTGTTTAGGCAATGAGTAATTTTTGTCAGTGAATTTAAGGGTGCACTGTTAAAATTATGTGATACTTATTAAATATTTTTAAAAATCCGCATTTTTCACCCATGCAAGTTTATTGTGTATACAACATTTAGACAAACGGTTCACAACTGAGAAAAATCCTTAGTAAGGTTAGGCCATTTGGGGTGCGACTAGAATTGAATCTGTGTCTTGTCTCATTTTCTAATCATTACAAATGTGAATTGATTTCCAAAATATTGGGCTTTTGTGGGTTCTTTGGAACTCATCGCTTACAATAAAATTAACAATTTCGGAAGAAATCAAGTTATGTCTTTTGATATATCAATTATATAAATCCACTACAACAATCAAGTAGAGAGTTAGCGTATGGTACCAATATTCCTTGAAAAATGTCAAGCAGTATCTAAATTAATTTCATATAAAAATAATGTTTACAAAATTTTTTCATTACGCAAGCAAGTTAGAAATTTACTTTGGACTTATAGTGATGGAAACATTTATTCCGTAGTTGTCTAAGTAAAGATTTTTATGATGCTTTAATATATTTGAAATGCCAACAGGATGACAGCCATGCAATAACTCCCAAGTGTGATGATTCAATCAACCCAAGCACTTTCAAGGTTTCTATAATTCTTGGATTTACTATCACTTTGATCACAATTGGCTTTGCTTTTCTCAGCAAAATCACCGGCAAGAGGTATCTGCTCTGTGGTCTCTTCTTAGTCATCGGAACAAATGCTCTGATACTCCACTGGATTAAATACACATTACCAGCAATTATTTTGCTTTCGTCAATGCAATTTGGTGGAACTTGCGTTGGATTATTCAATGCTTATGTGATAGAGATATATCCTACATATTTTAGGTGAGATAAAAAATATGTGCCAACCATTTTTGAAAAAAAAAATTGTACCTACATTTGACTATATTAAATGTGTGTGAACAGTCCCAGGATCTTCTACATAGTCAAGCTTTTGATAATTTATTAACAAATAAATAATAGCTCTTGAAACTGCCAATGAATGGCGACTGAAATGAATAATTCTAACAAAATTGAGAATAAACAGTCTATACACCGTGTATGGGATTTTATGAATATCTTTAATTATTGCATGACTTTTTTTGTTAAAACATAAATTATTTCCTTCACCACTAGACGGCAGTTGCTGTCTGGTAGGTCAGATATTTTCCAGGCCAAAATTTTAATTTTAAGATAACAATTAAAATTAATAACATGGGACCAACATTTTAACGAAAGACTCGCATAGTAAAAAAATATAGTAACATTGTTTGAATTGTAGAAACTGTGGGTTTCTTTTGTTGGAATATAAGTGTGTTTTTAGATTGGACAATAAAGAGGGCTGATGTCTTTTTAAATTAATGTTTTAGGGCGATGGCAATTTGTATAACACAAATGGTGGGACGTCTCGGGTCGGTGGCCGGTACCAACATGATGGGACACCTTACCGAAAACATCTGCCTGGCTAGCTTCTTTACATTCGGCGCAATTCAATATCGTAAGTGTTAATTAGTCCGTTGGTAGGTTAGTCTTGGTTTATTTTTTTAAATTTACGTATTTCTAAAAATTAAAGGTTGAGTGATGTATTTGATTTAGTAGAAATAATACGCTTCTCATTTAATTTTATTTTTGAAGATACTAGTTTTATAAAATGAAGGATTTTTACTGTTGTTTTTAGAATATAATTATGTTTTCTGCCAGATTTTAAGGATGCTAAGATGATAATATGAGCTATAATCTTAAAAGGATAATTTTTATTTGTTTTAATACTAAGTATATAGTGTCTCAAAAGTTATGGCATCACCACGAAGAGTTTTTATCACTTTTAGACCCTAAAAACGTTTTTGTTAATATATATATTCATTCCGACATTCATTCACGATGTATTGCTATGCAATTGATGCTCGTAGACCTCCGGCAAAGTTAAAGAAATGTCATTTTAAGAATTTTTGTGATAATACCACTATCACTAACTGGGAATTTAAAATTTATTAATAGCAATTGCGCATGTGTTGATATAGCGAGGGGCAGGAGACATATCAAATAAATAATTTTTGGATTATTTATTATTTTAGTGTACTTCGTGCTGTCGTTATATGCTTTCCAAGAAGATAGAATCAAGAAGATTAAAAATCTGTGAGATGAAGATTTAATTTCATTCTCATATTTTACTTTTAATACTAAACAAGAAAGAAAAATGAATTTTATGAATATATATATTTTATATTTTTTATAAAAATAAATTACAAATTTTGTTGTTGAATGATAAGGTTGCATTGTTTTGGGTCATTGTATGATATTTAAAAAAAAATTGTTTATAAGTATAATGAAAGTCAAGTCAGATTTTAACAAGAAATAAAGCATCGTTAAATACACTACTGATTGAAATTTTATTTTGCTCTGGACCTGTATACAACTCGGAGAATGAGACATGAATGAAATAGATAGTGTGCGTATATTTATAAACAATAATTAATTTTTGAATAAGATTCTCATATATTTTACAACACATGGCAAATGTGGCACTAAGAAGATTATGCAATGCTAGATAGCGGAAATGATCATTGGTCTATGAATAATTCTTTACTTATCTATAACAATTAGAATTCATATATTTTTTTAACCAGTTTGTCTACTTTGAATAACAAGCTTGTGACCTTCCATTGACTTGTTCACCGAACTGATAATAATAATGAATATAGGAAAAAAAATAATCATATTACATTATCAACCCAAATTTTTGTTTAAATATTTTTCTGTGATAGTTTTAATTTGAAATCAAACCAAAACATTGGTAAAATTAGTTCCCAGCGGATAATACTAAAAACAATTTATAAATTAACGATTTTGTGTCTTCCTTGTCTGGAATTGAATAACATAAAAAATTTCCTCCCATTAATACGACCAGGGCCTGATTAAGGTCAACTAATGCTCTTGCCATATATTGTATGGTTGGAATGATCAGGTTTTATTTAACACTTTAAAGTAGACGCTGCCGACTTATTTACTATTGGGGTTGATTTTAGGCATAAAAAAACTAACACATGAAATGATAGTAAAACCACACTTGCGACTATTATAGTTTTGAGCCTTAGTCTTTAAGCACTCTATGGTTCTGTATGGTTAGTAAATATATATTTTAAATAAAATACTTGAGTGATTTTTCTACATGTTAATTTTTATTGGTGACCGGTTTCGCCAACCTTTCACGTTGGCATTATCAAACTGAGTCAGTACTATAGTTAGCATTATAGTTGGCATACAGTTGGCATTATCAAACTATCAGCTACCTAGAAACCATTGATTCAATTCAGAAGACTATTATAAATGTTTTTCCTTTATTGATGTCTAGATAGCTCGTCGAGTTTGTTGTTGATAGTTGTTAGTCCGGGCCTGAACGAAACCATATTCAAGTGTGAAATTATGTAAAGTTTAGTTTGTAAAATTATACTTTTGCTGGTGGTTGTGTTGGTCTACCAAATCAAGTTGAACTTAAAAAAATTATTTATAAATACAAATCATAAATTAAGCTCCATAATAATGATTGCCGATATTTCTTGATATATTTGAATTTTTTTTGTGCTAAGTTATCGGTTAACGCTTTTTATAGCAAAGTTTATCTCACCAATTCTAAGTAAGTACAGTTTGTTTGTTTTATTCTGCATTGACTAATTGTACATATATACATAATTAGTTTTTTTTTCAAATTATTTTATCTAGTGCATATTATAAATTAAAAAAATCACATCAAATGTAATTAATGATAATGTCAAGTAGTTTTTTATTTATCAAATACATCACTCAAGCAAGTTATCAAATTTATTTATCTAGAGCGATAATTTATTTTAATAAAAAAATGCATTTAAGAAGTAAAAATCTTTATCTTTTTCAATCAAGGTCATATAAAAATCAAAGTGGATAATGAAAAACATTGATTCTTTTTTAGATATCAATATATATATATATATATATATATTAATAACGCTACTGAAACATTTCAATGGTTTTTTTGGTTGAAGTAGTTTTTTTTTATTATTCAAAAACATTTGATTTTGTATACAGCAATAATAACAAAAAAAAATATTTAACACACAGCTTTTGCAACAAAAAAATTATTTTAAATCTTTCATTGTTATCATATATATAGTATATATGTATATTCTATTTTTCTTCTTGGTGAAATATGTGTATAAAGAAAAATCATATAAAAAGTTAAGAAGGGTTTCATCTAGATAAAATATTAAGAACGGATAGCTCGACACATTGTTGACATTAAAAATAATATAATCTGCACAGTGTTACAATAATAATTTCACAACACTATTGTTCTTCTATTTCAATATAGTTTTTAAAAATATATATAAAGAAATTTCCTTATCACTGATGGGCGTGCAATATAAAAATAGGCAAAATTATTTTCCAGCTTTAATAATATCACAAAAAAACATGTTACCATTCACATATCACCCATGGAGAAGGCGAGACTTATTCATATAGATAACAGAAAGGAAACGCGTCTTTAATAACCTGACCACATATATCCGAATTAAATTCCACAGTTAATTTACATTAAACAGCAATAAATTGTTTTTTTTGTTTATTGCCAATCCATACTGCGTATTTACACAAAGTATTCCGAAGATATAATACTATGTTTAATAATCCAAATACATATTTATACTGAAACTATTCCACTTACATATATTATGATTAAATAAACTGTGAACGTATTATTGACATTTAAATTGTTAAAATGAGTATTATTGTATAAATTTGTGATTAATAGTGCCGTGTTCAAGATAAATAAAATATTGCACGTTTTTCAAAGTGATAAAACTATATTCGTTGTAGCGGGTACAGTCAATAATTTTGTTTTACAGTTTTTAAATAATCAAAAATGGTGAATGAAATCAGTATGATCTCAACGACAATACTGAAGAACGGTAACAACAATAATTGTAATGAGACTCCCTTCGACGAGGCTTTGGCCTTGGCAGGTAAGCCCAAATAAATAATTAAAACATAGAATAAATTTCTAATCAGTAATATGTTATGTTAATAATTTTTGGTGTTAGGTTTTGGTAGATTTAACATTTATGTGATGCTATTCTGCGGTCTGATGCTGCTTGGAATGATACTGGAGACTCTGGGCTTCAGTTACATCATCCCTGCTTGCCAATGCGACCTTCAACTATCTCTTGCGGAGAAAGGCTGGTTGGCTGCAATACCGTTTATAGGTGCTTGATCAACATTATTTTTATGTTACTTTGATTATTTTAAATTATTATTCATCTAGAGATAATAAATATTCATCATATTATGAACCTGATACCTTTGTCTCCAATACGTTTTCATTTCAAATTTCTGAGTAAAGCAATACCTATTATGAAAAATGTGCTTTTTAAAACTCTTCGAGGATCCTTTAACATAATCATAATCACGTATATAAATCGATGTACTCCATATTTTGCAGCATAAGTGATTTATAACTTTTGAACGAAATATTATAACAATATTCTGAAGCTTAATAAAAGCACTGCAGCGAAAGAAATCTCCGAGTAATAAATTTTTTACTATTTACAGGAATAATCATTACTTCTCACATGTGGGGTTTTCTGGCTGACACACGAGGGCGTAAAAAGATCCTTATATTTTGTATGAGTGTAGGATCTTTTATCTCAATAATTTCTAGTTTCTCCCCAAACCTTATCACTTTTGCTTGTTTGCGAATGGTCGCCGGATTATTGTAAGTAAATGATTTCATATTTCTTTAGACATATTCTCAAAAGTGCTTTAAATTCATGCTAAACTTCCTAACAGTTGATACTTTTCAAAAGCCAAATACGCTGTATTAAAATTTCATTATATTCAAGTCAATTAGCTAAAATAGATTTTAAACCATTCGTGTCATTCATTCTGATGTATTATGAAAATAACTTTATAGGTTGTTCAGAAATATATCTGACCTATCAGACAGTGACTTTTATATAATAGTAACGTAACTACTGTAATAGCATGAGAAGAATGTTTTTTAGTAGCATGAATTAAAACTGTGTTAGTAAAATGCTATATATAATGGATCGGATGAATATAAGATGTGTATAACTACTGTGACATCTTTTAGGTTATATTTGCTTTACATTTGAAATTATCTCACTAAGGACATATTTTACAGCACGTCCATTGATAATGTTACTTGTTTTATCACAATAATGTCACATTAAAATGAATATAACCCAATTAATAATACTGCGTAGTAAATAAAGTGGCATGCATCATGTAACAAAACTGAACATGAAATTATTTTGATTGAATTTAATATATAACTATGTTATTTCCAACATAAGAAATACTTCAAAAATCATTTTCAAAATGCCGGAAAACAAACGACCGGATTTTTAAGGCGAGCATTGCATTACTGCTGCATGAAGTACTTACAACTGATGTAAATAGAACTTTTAGCGGCTTATACTAGCTGGTCTTTTTCCTGAGCCTCTTTGTAAACAAACTTATATTAAGTTTCAGTTTCTTGTTTGTTCTCTGCCTTTGCCATATCACAACTTCTTGCTGCAATAGTTATATTTATACTGAGTAGAGATGAAAAAGTTCCTATGTTTTTTGAGTGGTAAAAAAATTGTTGTCTGTCAAATCGGTAAACTATTTATAATATTTATAAGTACAACGAATTATATTCAAATTGTCTTTGACAAAACGAAATTTGGCATTAGATCTTAGGAAATTCAAGCTGAGAGCCGAAAGTCCATATCATTAAGCAAAACGGAAGTTCCTATACTCTTAAATAAAAATATTTTTTTCATAGTATTTCAGGTCCTTCGGCTCTGGGATATGCTTACCTTGGAGAGTTAAATCCATCTCATCAAAGAGATAAAATGATCACGCTTGGAAACGCATCCGTTGCTATCGGGACTGCAGTTGTACCAGGTAAGTACGCACAGAAGATGTTAAAAATAATAGCACGTCTGTAATTATATTTCTACTTAGTAACACTAATTGTTGTTTAGTAATAAGGCACACTTTAAATGACAACTGATCTATATTAAGTAATAAATATACGTGTTTTTTATTGCAATTGCGGTGGTAATATTAAAAGTTACCTGAGTAATAACTTATATGCTTATTTTTGTATGAATAACAAAAAAGCAACGTTCTTATAAGAAAACACAAACTTTGATAAACTCTTATTAAAAAAAAATAATGTTTGGTGTGAAATGAAAAATGGGCTCGGTACAAAATGACAAATGAGTGATATCGTGCAATTAGTAATACATTTAGTGAGACGATTGCTTAGAAGGAGAAGATAATCTGCGAATGATGCAATGAGCATTGTGATATGGATTCTGACACCATATAAACGGCAAACTCTGTTCGAGATGAAACACCCAAGCCTTTTTTTCCTGAGAGCACAGAATTGGATGCATTATTAAGTAGTTTTAATGACTATATAAAGCCAACAATGCCTGGATGTCGGTTTTAATATCTCAAATGTGTTTTTTTTAAATTGTCATTAAATATTAGCTTAGGTACATAAATCATTGTTTATCTATGTTTGGTTATCTGGTCACACGAAATACACAAATATCAAGAGCAAAGATAAATATAAAATAGGTGTGACAAGTACGAGAAGAGCTACAAGAACAGCTGATTAAAAATCAACAACACAATCTCAGATTTTACTAATAAATAAAATTGAATTATTTTTTTTACTTTTTATTCAATTACTATCAAAAAGTAGTTAAAAATTATTGTAGACTAAAACATCAATTAAAATTGAATATATTTTTTTATGTAAGAAATACTCAATTCTTTTGTGTAATGTCGTGTTTTTTCTTCTCTAAAGCTCCAACGATTTTACTGCGGATATTTTATGCGGATGATATCTAAGAATAGAGTATTTATAATAACAATACCCGCCAAAGCCGACAAACACGTTTGGCTTTTAATGTTGATTATAATATCAAATAATAAAAATTTATTGTATTTTCTTTGTGTATTTGTAGCTTTGGCATGGGCAGTACTTCCACTTGAGTTCAGCCTTGATTTAGGATACATGGGCTACCGCCCTTGGCGAGTGCTGGTGTGTCTGTTTGCATTGCCTTACGTCGTATGTGCTATCTTAATGATGAAGTTTCCCGAGAGTCCCAAGTTCTTGATGAGCAAGGGAGACTCGGAGGGAACATTGAAAGTATTGCAGCACATTTACTCTGTGAATTCTGGAAAGGCTCCTGATGAGTTCCCCGTAAGAATACACTTATTTTGTTACTTATACCTGTTCTTCTAATAAGTGTTTTCTGAAATAATATTTCACCCTTGAGGGATTCAACAAATTTTTTGTTTAACTATTTTTATCCATAAAAAATATTAAATCTGGGTCATGCTAATTTTGACAAATTATATCGGCATTTTTATTTACTTTTAATGAGCTTATTTATAATATTATTTGAGCAGCTACAAAGCTGCTCAAATATATGTTTTCAGATGTTAAAAGCGGCAAATGGTTTTTAAATTAAAAATTATTTTGTATTTCAGGTCACACATCTAAAATCTGAAGTAAATGTACAAAGAAATCCTAATGAGAAGCGTTCATTTTTTAGAGATGTGTGTAATCAAACATTACCTTTATTCACTGGAAAATATTTGAAATACACAATTATCGCGTGTTTTCTGCAAATTGGATCTTTTGCTACGTAAGAAATTTATTTCTAAATATATTCCATAAGCCCTATTTGAGCCTACAATCATCGATTATATATTCATTAGAAAATAAATAAAACATATAATATTTTGTTTCAGGTCAAACGGGTTTTATATTTGGTTTCCTGCCATTTTGAACAAAGTGTTAGAGCAATCGGAATTGGACTCCTCGTCTGACAATAAAAATATCTGTGACATGCTGGGAACCAACAAAACATATAATGTGAGGATGCTTCTTAAGAAATTTACTGACCCTAACCAAATTCATTTAAATATTTTATAAAAATTTGTGTTCTTGTTACTGCCACACTAAAAAATTCTATCCTATCAGATCACACAAATAAAGTATATTGACATCATATTAAATATTTTTAATTTCATAAAAATATCAACAGGATAACGCTATGGATGATATCAACATTTTCAGAGAGTGCGATGACTCTCTGAAAACTGGAACATTCAGCATCTCCATTATGCTCGCTGTGGCGATATCCACCATTACGATTGGCTCCGCCTTCCTAATCAACTTCTTGGGCAAGAGGAACATACTTGTGGCCTTTTTTCTGCTGTGTGGTGTCAGCGCGCTTGCCCTGCACTGGGTCACGGACACCATCACGTCAATTACTATGTTTTCTTTCTTGCAACTTTGCGGAACCTGTATTGGGTTGGTTAGCGCTTTTGTTGTGGAAATATTTCCAACCAATGTCAGGTGAGAAGAAATTATTTTATATGCTGTCTGAACGCTACTCAAGATATATTGTAGATATATTTGTTATGTTGATACCGTCGTAGTACTTATATTTGCTTGATCATGATGTCAATTATTTATCATGTCATTTGATAACGTCACTCCAGTGGAGTTGTCCCGATGCCCTATGGCTAATTAATGTCCCGACATCGTCTGACATGTTTTGAGTAGCTGGGTTCCATTTGCTGATATGGCACCGTTTACTGTGATTACATGAAATATTGATCGAAGATATTACTTACGTACAATTAGACAAAGTGCAGAATAGATCTTCACTTGATTGTTTTGATAAGTTTGCAATATTTAAATATTTTATAAATATCACGCCATGTTAAATGACTTGCTTTATGTGTAACAGTAGCTTTTGTGAATGCTAAATAACTAATGAATTATTTTAAAGTTTAATGTGGTATTTCAGAGCAATGGCCGTGTGCCTAACACTGATGATGGGCCGAGTTGGTTCGGTGGTCGGAACAAACCTCATTGGATACCTGATAGAGAACTCCTGCCCTACGAGCTTTTTTTTGTTTGGTGTACTTCTTTTTTGTAAGTATATCTTTTTTATTATTCCAGAAAAATCCAATCCAACTAGACAATTTTAAATTTTACATCAGAATAAATAAAAACCTCTTTAAATGACTATTTTTAGCAGATGACTTTTAAACAGCACATTTTTGGAGCCGAGTTTTTATGTATTCAGCATTTTATTTATAATTATATTTTTATTTCAGTGAGTGCAGCTTTGTGCTTCACGCTACCCGCCAAGAAAAGCAAAAGCCAACCAAGAGTAACAATAACCAAATTCTAAGGAAAATTTCATTTTCTTGCTACGTAACAACTTTTCGAATAATCTAAGCACATTAATCTATTTTAAACCTAAAATTTTTTTGTATTTCTGGATTTACCGTCAATATTTTTACGATTTGTTGATATATATAATTTTATTTTGTTTTGTGTAACTAGTTTCGCCCACTTTCTATTTTGATGAAATGTGGAAAGTATATGCATACAAGAGGACTGGGTGTATTTTCTTCATGAATGATGTTCTATTTCACCATGTAATATTTTTTAGATGTGACTAATGTATTCTGCAATTACGTTGAATTTTCATTGGCTGTTCAGCGTCAAAAAATAACTCCAAGCTATGATGAAAAGTCAAAGGTTCGAGAGAGAGGTTAAGAACTAAGCTGCCATAGAAATTTATGACTGAAGTCAGGCCCATCGTGAAATCGGTGCCTTGAGATGTGTGGAGTCCATGGATTTGCATCTTTCAGAATTTGTTCAAGAAGCAATAAAATCTGGTAGAATAATCTGAAAAAATAAGGGCACCAGCATCGTTGATAAACCCAGATCCTTAAAAAGATACTTCATGCATTGCCTATAGCAATGGGTCATATATATCTTGTGATGGTGTTTGAAAGATTGATGAATTTACTAAACTTTATCTAATATTTGATTGATGATCATGATGTGTGGATTACAGAGGCGATGAAAGCAGGACTATAAAGATTGTTGGCAGCACAGGAGATGGTTGATGCAGTATTTGCCTGGTCGGCAGTGTAAATGTGATATGATGGATGAATCTACTGTTAATGAGACTTAATAACCACTTGTAGTGCTGAGCACTGTCACCGTTTTTTTCTCAAGGACAAATGATGTTAATAGTGTTGTTTAGAGTGATTTTATATTTATTATTTTTTATACATTTATTTTATACTTTTTATAAAAATAATATTAAAAGTAATGATTATAGAGTATGAATAAAGAATAAATAAAAGAAAAAATTGGATCATTGTTTTTATGAAGAAATTTATAAATGACCATGAAAATAAATTTATCACAAATAAATGTGCATTTTATTGACTATTGTTCCAAGTAAATATAAAATATTTTACAAGATTTTTCTTATCATCGAAATTTATCTTATCTCATTGTATATATCTAATAGAAAGAGAAAAATAAGTACAAAATAAATAAATAATTTCATAGTCTTACATCACCAGCTTCCGCTGCTCCCTGTGTAATATTTTCACTTTAAATAATGTACAATCACAAATTAAAAAGGTCATTGCTTGTACGAGTGAGATTTAAGTTTTCTCCGAAACACTTTTTTGTATTTTAGGTAACAACAGGCATACCAGACAGCAAACTGAAAACACAAAATTATCAATATCACGATAGTATTGAAACTATTTTTTTATAAAAACGCTTACCAATGTAAATGCTTCATGATTATCTATTTTTACATTTTTTGTCAGAATGTCTTATTTCCTTGTGATCAGTTAAGTGGGAAGAATTTTACAAATAAAATCAATTTACCTGCTAGTAAAATTCCAAAGCCGAAAAAGTTGGCGGGACAGCACACTTCCATGAGGAGCCCCAGGACGTTGGTGCCGACCACGGAGCCTATTCGACCAAACATCAGGATCAAGCACATAGCCATGGCCCTGAAAAATCAAATGATATACTATATAGTAATTTTACCCATTTAGAAAATTGAAAAAAAACAGGAAACTGGGGAACAACAGAAAACATGTACCAGAACACGTAGAAGATTTTCCTGGTTTCCATATTCATATTTGGGACCCTACTGTATTGGTGGCTGCCCGAGCTTGAGCCATGAACCAAAAAGTGTACAGATAATACTTGATGCTTACCTCAAGTTGGTGGGAAACACTTCATGCGTATACGCATTAACAACTCCCGTCAAAATTGCACAGAACTGTATGATGACAACCAGAAAGGCCGACGCCCAGGGGTTGTAGATCCAGTGCATGACCAGAGCGGATACTGAGGTGCCGGCGAATATGATCAAGAGAGCTGTCCGCTTGGCGAAAAAGCGCAGACTCAAGGCCAAGAGAATGTTAGCCGAGCCCGTGATGCACGTCAGGATTATCATCATCTTGAATGTACTTGAATTAAGCTTATCATCACAGATTGTAGTTTCCTAAAAACACATTTACTCATATTTGATACACATTTATAGTTTGTTAAAAATTATGCAACAAAGTGCGTATTTTTGGAAACTTAAATAAAATATATTTAAGTTTTAAAACAACAGTAGGAATAAATTATAATATATAGGCAAGAGTTAATTAATGTGAAGTAACGGTTAGTAGTGGAGTTTAACTTCAATCAATTGCAATACAGTCAAAATTTCTATAATTTACAATAAAAGGATTTCTTATTTTCGATTGCTAGAGAAAGTTGGAAAAAAGCTGCCATTCGCAGGTAAAATAAATAAACCCAGATTTCAAAAGACAGTACATAAAATGTAAATATTATTGTAGGGGTTAATACCTACATCGGAACACGTGTCTTACGGCCTGTTGGAATGTGACATTCGATCCTTAATCCATTAAATATTTTATTAGGCTGCCATTAAAGTAGAACATAATCCCTTAGTAATTAGCGGTCAGTCAAAGGCGATCGTATTCAGGCGAGATGTCCTCGCTATGAGACACCCCCGATACGTGGGAATCTTCCTGTTTACGCCAGCCACAAAGGCAGCGGGACCCTATATAAGCGGCTTCCCCGCGCCTCTCCTTAGAGACCTCGCGGCATCGAACTAGTAACCACGTACTTTTCTAACCAGTGTAGTTATACTAAATAAACTACGAATACGCAAATATTTCGCCAGCCTTCTGATTTCCAACCTTACATCAATCCTGCAACCACATCATCTGAATCTTCAACAACACACATTCTACCTGCGGCGAATTGGTGACATCATATTCATTGGCGAAATTATTTTTGAATAGCTTCAATACTCACATTTAAATTGATACTAATGTTTCTTCTAATGTCACTTCGAACGTTCATCAGGTCACAAAAATTCATTGTGTCAGAACTGACGGAGTCCAATCCGATATAGAATCTGTCAATGATATCTGGCATCCACAGGAAGAATGCATTTGAACTGGAAAATACGAGGATATATTACACTAAGAGTTAATAGCACGCAAAAGAATTACTGATTGTTTTCGGTAAGTCATTCGGATGTTTGTTTTACTAATACTAATGACTTTACTATCCGATGAAGATTAATGTGATGCTTTAGCTTTTGTAGTAAAAATGAGTGATTTAATTTTAAAAAGATCGAGTTTCTTGCTAAAGACTTCTGTTAAAGTTAAATATATATTTTTATATTTCAATTTTGCCATAGTGTAATAGCAGCGTCCTTATTTCTACAAGAATATGAATCAATATTAAATTTAAGCTTATCAAGGCTGAGACTATAATATATGGTTCTTGAAGAGTATGGAAGAAGTCGAGGATTACCATGAGTACATGCCAAAAGTCAGAACACAGAATATGAACATGTATTTCAGGAGCGGCATTTTGAACAAGGGGACCGTTTGTTGGACAATGGATTTTAAGAACGGTTGATTCTTCTCTTGAAAATTTTGCAGATCCAAGTCGTCTGCGATCACCTCCTGAACCTGCAACAATAATTTAAAAGAATGCAGGATGCCAACTCAAATGACAAGCTTATCATCTGTAATAAAACTTCATTCCATATTGTAAATTGTGTTCAAGGTGAATGTGAAACGTTATCATTGCTGTTTTAGACTTGTAAATACAGAATGATTATGTCAACTATCATTTAATTGCAAGCGTGCTGATTTTATGAAGCACCTATGTACATAGTATGATTAAAAGAATAAACTAAGTCAGTAGATTGCAGTTATAAAAATTATTCTGAAAAAGATACTGAAATGCGTAAGAAATTATTATTGTGTTAGCTATAAATCTTCATATTTTAACAAACAACTTGGCTGATTCTTCAATTTATATTGAGTAAATAATTAAATATAAATAAAATAAACTTTTTACAAAACGTCAATATGTAGCTTCGAAAATGAATCACCACCATCAGTTTCAGGAATATACGAAGATATATTATTTTTATTTATTTTAGTTTCTTACTGGGTAGGTAGACTTGTTATTGCCGGTGTTGATAGCATACATGGTCTTCAAAATTTCCAGAGTTTTGTGGCTTTTCCCCCGGCTCATCTGAAACTTGGGGCTCTCGGAAGCTCCCATCATTCCCAGGGACGCCAGCATGAAGGGGAAGGCAAAGCAAACCACCATCAAGCGCCAAGGTCTGTAGTCAATGCCGAGGAAAGGAATCGGGATTCGAAAGTCCAATGAGAGGACACCCCAAGCTATCACTAAAAGACATGTATTTTGTTTGAAAATTGGATTAAATTTTAATGTGAATTAATTGTGTGTTCAATTAAGAAGCGAAAGCAGATGAAAACGGCTGAAAGTCGTTAGAAGTACTTGATCTCCTAAAAACTAGATCTCCTAGCGTGAAGTGTCAAAATGAACTTACACTGCAAAGATAATTATCTTCAATTGATATTGTAGATATTAAACTGAAGGAAATATTAATAGAAGTTAAGTATAAGCACTCACACGCTGATACACCTGCGCTGAACAAAATGATAGACGAGAGTAGAGACACCATCGAGTCCAAGTATTTCTTTGGTGTGAATTCTCCGTAGTAAGGAAATATCACAGAATTTGCTGCTGACATTCTGCAAAAAGCAATGTAATAATAATATGTAATATTTTTCTATAGTTAGAAAAATCCCATATAAACTATATAAGGTTTTAAGTACAATGGTTGATTAAAATCTTGCATGCTGGAATAAATCAGAAAAAAATGTTTACATGTTCTTGATATTTATTGCTGACGTACGCATGGGGAAGTATTTTAGCTTCAATCTGATGAAACTTCTCTGTGCTTGGTGAGAAAACTAAAATAAAATTCCACCAAGAAGAATTGAATTTATTTATATATGAATATTTCAACAGTTAGGTGGTATTTTTGGCAGCAGTTTGCTGATGGAATCGTATTATATAAAAATCATTATTATGTTGTAATTAACAAAACCCAACATTTTGAAGTGCTCAAAGGTGCAAATGTGTCGAATACACTTACAGAGCAGACGATCCTAGTCTGAGAACTGCGAATGTGGCAAGGTTCGGTGAGAAACTAGACAGCATGGCACACGTGGAGCCCATCAGCATGGAAGTTATGAGGACCTTCCTGCGGCCGCGTGTGTCAGCCATGTAGCCCCATATATGTGAACTGCTCAACAATCCTGGATGAGAATACAGTTTATGTAGTAATATGGTGAATTTATGAAAAAAACTTGACTACTTTAAGTTTACGGGGATAGAACCAGTGAATTTCAAACATCTATACAATCACACTAATTAATTCTCAAGATTTTAGTAACTGTGTGCTATCGGAAAGATGTTGGTATAGTTCATCAGTAAATCATTGAATAGGAGTTACCGATAAAAGGAATGGCTCCTACCCATCCTTTCTGTGTAAGAGTGAGCTCAAGGTCACACTGCGAGGCTGGGAGAATGTAACTGAAGCCGATGGTCTCCAGGACTATGGCCATTGCCATGCCTCCGCATAAAACTGTCATCCCGAAGTTGTACCATCCAAAACCTGTAATCATAGCACACACATGTTAAAGTTGGTCCTAACACCGGAGACACAGAGTAATAATAAAAACATTCACTCTTGTTAAAATATTTAAAAAAATATCTGAAGTATGAGACAAGTATTAATAATTTAATATATTCACATTCCTGTTAAATTCATGGCTTCTTCGAACTTCACATTGTTGGGATTGCTGATTGTTGCGCTGATGGTTGAGATTTCTTTTTTGGAATCCATGACTATCTAAAAAAAAAATTATCATATGTTATTGAATGAAAATTATATTTTTACAGTGGAAATGAGTTTTAAGAATATCATTCAAAGAATCAAGTTTGATAAAGTCATGTTTTTTAAAGACCTTTAAAAACAGGTTTACTAATCAAAAACAGTTTCTTCTTACCAGCTTACTTTTTAAATTATTAACTTTTGCACAGTATTAAGCAGCACTTGTAATGAAATATACTTTATCTGTACACAGAATCAGAAGAGCAAGGAATGAGTGATATATAACCATCAAGTTTTGTCAACATAATGTACAGCAAAAATATTTTTCCAGGAGCAAATCAGTAACTAATATATACTATTATATGTAAATTATGCGAATTCTTACCTAAGGTACTTGCCAAAACACACAACCGGTTATTTGAGGTAGAAAGTGTTATATGCCTAGAAAGAAGAGAACATATTGGTTTATTTATAAAAATTAATTGTAAACAATGTTGCGGTTGTGTATTTGACCGCATGTTAATTGAATAACCATGTTCATTTAAAAATTGTAAAGGCATTGAAAAAAAACAAATAAATTGAAAACATGTAAAGTTTATATTTTCAAAACAATCTTGTGTCATTTTAGGACTAATCAATAATTTTAAGTCATATTAGGACTTGCATGAAAAAAAACAGTCATTTTTTTGAATTTGGAATATTTTGCCGACTATTTTATGGCTACAAAATTTTTTGGACTTTAAAGGAAGCTTTACACTGTTATATGAAAAAAATAACGATTTCTTATTTCTTAATCTATTTCGTCCCTGGAAAGATACTTATCTTGTTTCTAATCATATCAGTTTTCATCTTATTAGCATGGGAACATTTAACTACGTCTTCTTATTTGTTTAATTTTCTGAAGACGACAATGCTGGGAGCACTCAGTGAAAAGAGCATGATAAAGTGTGCTCATTTTTCATCTTAGTGCATATATTTTGTGCTACCGGAAAATCTTACAGGTTATCGACCGTAACACGTAAAAAGACTATACACAGCTCACATTGAAAAATGTAAATATAACGCATAGTATAATTATAACGCAGTCGTTTTGCATGATGCTTGACGAAAAAATTCCTTTATGTACATTAAATTACTTAAATTATAAAAAAAAATGTTGTCTAATAGTTCAGAAGTTTGATTTTCCTATTGAACAACAACTTGAGCAAAGATACCTACTACTGAAATAGTATGAAAATTAAAAATGAATGCATTGCGATAAAACCAATTAGATTACCTATAGGTATATAAACACGGAGAAAAATCTTTATTTGGTGCAATTAACAATACATTATTCACAAGTACAACACATTAAACCAAATAAAGACAATGAGATATATGATATCTACTAATAAGGAAGGAAAGAAGTTTATAGTGCAAAGTATTGCATAAACACGAACAATTGGCTCCGATTGTCATTACACTGGCTTTTATGAATTTAAATTGTTTATTGATTGAACAAAGTTGCTCGGGCGCTAGATGAAAAATATTTCGCTTATGCGGACACCAGTCAGACAATTGTTAATAAATAAGCTATATTTGCATTTTATATCTCTACATAAAGGGTAGATGTAAATATTGCCCGTTTGTCAATTCATTACGTCGTTTCGTTTTATGGATTTGTAGCTCCAACACCCCGAAAATAATAGTCATTGCGTCGACTTTCAAAGCCCACTCTAGGTATTTAAATAAAAATAAACGACAAAGTGTCGCCTGCAAAACAACCGGCAATGCAAATGCTGGAGACGTTACAAGCTGAATATGCCTACAGGTATTTTTAATATTGATTGATTACTGTAGTATTTCGCTAAGTATTTCATTATTTGCGTCGTATTGCGTGGTGATGCGACGACACAGAATTACTGGCAATATGTAAATTCAATAAAAATACGATTTTTCACATTTTATATTTCAAACACATAAGAAAAAAATTAAGATTAAGGTGGTAAAAAAATAAATAAATAAAAGTGGTTGGTAATATTGTAATTTTGTTTTATTCGCCATCGATCATCTACATATTCACCGAGTGCACTCAGATCTCCTCATTTTTCATCCTAATCAGGTGTTATCGGTGATTGTGTAGATTTGTGACCTTTACAAAACACGTATTCTTTCTAATGTTTTCAGTAACATTTAATACTTTCCCTGCGGCTTTGTCGCATCGAGAAACAACCCCTTATCGAATTATTACAGATAGCTAATACATTAAATCACTATGCCCTTTACAATATATATTTGACTGGGTTACACTAACATTACTTCAATCTGATCAACAGTTTCCTTATGACTTGTCACAGAAGGCTTCAGCGCTGGACGAACCCTTAAGTGTGTTATAGTCAGTCGGTATATTATCTTTAAAATATATACCTTTTCAGCAGGTGACGACGATCGGTTTGTCACAAAATCACAAAAATCTCAGTAACCATTTCCTCATGACTAGCAATCGATTCCCTTGCGCTGTTGTGTCGTCAGTCAGTATATTTATTTTATTCAATATATTATTCAGTATTGAGTAAAGTTAAATGTAGCCAAATTAATAAAACGAAACTAGGAAATTAAACTGGTTGCGCTAAATGGTGGTTGGTCTAATTTAGCCGTAACTAAAATAATAAAAATCTAGGATGTTGTGACTTGACACTCGTCATTGAGACTTGTGGCTTGTGACAGCGAGGATCAGCGGGTCTTAGTCTCAGGGATAAAGCTGCTGCGTTTTATTTCCCGATCTCACGCGAGCGCAGTCCTGATAATATTTATATAATTTAATAATCTTAGTCTTTCACAGACGTAGACTAATGACACGCCTCATATTGTCGTTATGTTAATAAACATATTTATTCCATTGTTTTCTGAACTATGTAGTAAACATTTCTCGGGTGACAAATGACGAGTATACATTTTTCCGTCAGTGCGCCCGCCACGAGAATAACTTGTGTATGTACACCGTTATTTACAATTGTAACTAGATATAATAATAAAGGTTTTCACTTTAGGCTGTTGTCATCTTTCGACGACGTCGATGCCGCCTCAGTCTCCATCGCTTCGATCAGAATATTCTGGATTTGAGAGCGGACCTTCAGCCTCGCGAGTGGCGTGAGGTTCTCCATGTACGGTATTATGGACTTGAAGTAAGATACTGTGTCGCTTTCTTCCGTATTGGATAAGGACGCTTTCACAGGATCCGGAGTGACTCTGAGCCAATCGTCGTCGTATGAGTTGTCTGGAGTTGACTTCCTGGATTTCCTTAGATTTTCGTTGCTCTTGGACGCTGCTCTCTTTCTTAGTACCGTCTTCGAAGGTGTATGGTCGCTCGTTTCTGATAGCTGAGGGAATGTAAAAGTTGGCGTTTCCAATGGCAGCGGTGATAGGTTCTCCGTTTTGATAGGATCACTTCTGACGTCCAGCATGTAGTCTTCGCCATCGCTGTCGTCTTCGTCCTCGGCGTCGTCAGCATCGCAGACGCTGTCGTCTTCTCTTTTGGCTGAGGAGTTCCCCGCTAGCTTTTTCAGACTTCGCGGTTTTACAGTGTCTTTTAAGAATAGCATCGCGGAAAAATGACACCATTTTCCCTTGTACGTTTCATTTTGGAAACCTCCAGAAGAGTTTCTGGGAATTTTCTTCAGCTCTCTCGAAAAGACGTCTCGCAGGGTCCTCCACTTGAATTTCGCTGTTTCTTCTACAAAAAATCAACCAATGAAAACTAAATTTAGTTTGCAAAGTGAGCGAGCTCGTCGAGAGTAGAAAAGTGCTGAAGAAGCCTCCATTTATTTTTACACCAATAAAATGAAAAGACAAACGAGGTATTATGTAATAAAAATCCCAAAAAGTAGCCGACCTTCCCTCAGTCCGCAGGCGAGAAAAACATGATATTGACATTGAGTTTATATTCCATTACCATGTTTTTATTTATATAGGTTTTTGCCGAATATAAATAATTTTTCAACAAGTTGCGAGTGAGATTAACCAACAGACAATTTTTTGTTTACGCAAAAAAAAAATACTGATGATTATATTAAAATATTTTACGAATCCGCATATACTAAATTGTGTTAAACCTATAATAACATCGATTTAGCCTTGGGTAAAAATGGGCATTAACAAATAAATAAAATATGTTTTCTAAATTCGGCACTGGATTACTTAATTCTATTTTTATTAATAGTGTGAAGTAAGTAATACGACAAAATATTGCATCGCAAATCAACGCGAAAATTTCTCGCGGTGATGAAGAATGAGCTTTTTAATTAAAAGCAATTGCAAAGTAAAAAAAATATAATTAATAATATGAAATATAAAATTCATTTGATTCAGTCATTTTCCACGAAAAATACAAAGACATTTTCAAGGGTTTAGTATTTTTTATAAAAAAATTAATACTCAAGTAGTTCAGATAGAAATGATATATTTTTGTCTGTACTTGATGTCTGTATTTGATAATTATTTCTAAAATAAGCATCTACAGTATCATTGTTAATAACTTACTGCTGATTCCCACCTTGGAGGCAATGTCGTTCCACGCGCGGTCGGAATGCAATCTGTTCTTATATTTCGTGTTGCTCCTGTTCCAGAGGGACGGCCTCTTCTCGATTTCCTGGATGAAGTCCTCCATGGTGAAGTGGCTGTAGTCCATGGCGACTGGGCGGCGTCGCAGGACCAATGCGACCGAGAGGGCACTGCAAGTCCGCCAGAAAATCGATCGTCAGACCGACTTGGCAATGTCGCATTTGCGTCGCATTAACGCGGCGCCGGAGGCTCTCAAACTTGGCGGCGCGGCGGCAAATTGAGTTTCGGGCACCCCTGCCAAAATTTTACCCCGCCCTCCAAGACTTTTTATTTATGCTCTGTGCAATCAGCGATCGGGGATAGCGGATTCTTGGGGATTTGAACACGTTTAATAGTCGAAAATGCTACATCTAAACAACAGCAATGATCGAAGAAATACACGCTTAGTACCACATAAGCCACATCGTGTAAGCCCCACAACCATATACCGTGTTGTAAGCATATTTATTACAAACTATTTTTTTTATGATATTTTTCTTACCTAGTTATTACTTACAATATTTTTTTTGGTCGATTCGTAAATATAACACAATAAAACTATTTAAAAAAGTGCAATAAAATGAATAATACATTTAAAAACATATCATTAACGTTTTCACCCGCCTGTCTCATATGTGATTGATATTGAATGTGTATTATGTATCATATGTGTTAATAATATATTTAAACTTATTTTTGCCTTAAACCTTTTATAAATACTCGGTATTAGTATACTTACAAAATTGTGAAAAATAATAACAAATGCCCAACTAATAACTGCTAAAACTACTGAATAACTTTGACTTCTTGCTAGGAAGTACAGATTTGACCTGTGGAAGTTGAAATTTAATCTTCAGTATTTAAATAAAACACTTGAGCGGTTGTGCCGCATGTTCATTTTTATTGGTGACCGGTTTCGCCAACCTTTCACGTTGGCACTATCACAAACCGTTGAAAAGTTGTGAGACGAAGTTTTAGTGGGGGGGGGGGGGAGGGGGGGGATGGCGAGGGAGCCGGGGGCGGTTTGGCGCGACAGTTTTGGAGCCACTGGGGCGCCGTCTTGTGCGACGCGGCGTTGCCGATGTTTGCTGCGAGTTGTTGTAGGAGCCTGTCGTATGTTGCGACCGTGACGGCAGGGTGGACGACGCGTGTGACGTCACGCGACCGCACGACACCCGCGGCGGCCCTTTCACACGGCCCGACGACACGACCAATACAATTAAAACCAATTCACGGCCGCCACGACAAGTGCACAATCGCACAAATTGATTCACACTAGTTTCATCATTGGTTTCTTGGGTGTTGAGCCGCGTATTTTTTTTGTTACCCCAAGAGTACGAAAGTGGCTTAGTTTAGTTTAGTTCGTAGAAAGTTTTTTTGGCATTTTTTAGCGAGCGTACCACTCCGAGTGTGCGTAAAAATTAATTTGATTTTATGTACATTTACATAGAGCACTCACTTAAAGATGCCCAATACAAAGAAAAAAATCAATAAAATACCTTCACTTATAATTTTTTCTTTACTATTGCTGAATGCACTGTGCGAAGATATTGTAGTATTAAAAATGCAGACTATGCATGGGGACTTTTTTATATAAATAATTATATTTTGATGCAAATAATAAAAAAAAAAAATTCAAAGCATGTCTATATCGATATTTTGAATTTATTTTGAAATTTTGCGTTCAGTTAGTAACTTTTACAAAATGTGCCGGATATATCACAAAATAATGCAACATTAAAAATAAAAAAAATAGGTATTTAAAAAAACATATTTATTATAGTAATGCTGCTATCGAAAAAATCAATGATTATAATAATTTAATTTAATACGCAATTTAGTAAAAATTACCGTTGATTTTCTGATTAGCAAAAGCTCCAGGTACGCCACTGATTGTATATTTTAAAGCCACTTTTAGTATTTTCACTAATTAGTAAATAAGTCGGATCACGTGTTTATTATATCACTTGCAGATAAATATTATTATTGCTGCATTATACAGATATGAATAAAGCGTACTTAATCGGTTCAAAGAAAATTGATTTTTTTTATATTGAATAAAAAAATACTTACTATAAATTGTGAATAATCCGCGGACTGCAAATTAATATGAAAACACTATAGTAATTTATTTAAATGATTTTCTGAGAAGATCCTAGCGGAGGACTTCTACTCTCTTGCGAGGTTATTATGACTTTGGAAACGAAAAGCGTTTATATTGGCTAAAGTGGTAACAATTAAAATAATCCAGTGGTGGCGAGTGAACATTAAAAAAATCAATTCTTTATTTAGTTTTATTTATAAGCATAGGTCACGAGGGATATAGATAATTTTATCATTAAACTTTTACCAGTGATTGAATATTTTTAATACATTCGCGTTTTTAATCCATACAGATGCAGTATTTAAGAAATCGATTCATAGACGAAACGACGAAAAAATTCTTGAAAACGTTTTTTTTAAAAATATTTTCATTACTTTAATTTGACCTTTTCATTTTTCAGATTGGTCTGAATTTGAAGATAATTTTGTTTTTAATTTGATATATACTATCGAGTATTAATAATTTTTTTAATCTCATATTAAGAAAACAATGCTTTAGTATTGTTTTTTTTTAGAGTCGAGGTAATCAAAAGTGCCTGAATGTACAATGAGTGAAATGTTACATGAGAGTCATTTTTATTAATATTTGTTTTAATTTATTTTAATGTGACGTCAAAAATGAAATTATATTGAATATAATATATTTAATTTAAACATCGGTAATAATTATCAACACACAGAAGAAAAATCAGCGACGCCACTTTGCAATCGCTTTATTAATTCTATGATATATTTTTGCATACTTACTTAATTAAAATATAATATTTTAATTTTGAAATATTTCTATGATATTTAAATCTGTAAAATATGTCTTAATAAAATTTATTGTCATTGTTTATTCCGATATGGCTAACTTGTAACAAAAGGCTGTGGTGCTTTGTGCAAAATCTTAATATAAAGAAAATTAAAAAGAATATGTATAAAAATATACAAATAATAAAACTGTAGTATTAGTATAAAAATATTATCAAAATTTAAATTTTAAAAAATATTCTTGTCGGCGTTTATTTGACAGCAATAAATAAAAATTTAAAGGACGCGTCATTAGGTTTTAAAATGTTTTTGTTTACATTGAGCGTAATCGAAATGAATAACAAATATAATCAGTATCATTTATATTATAATTGTTAAAATATTGATATATGTTTAACGATTTACTGAATACTAATTGTCTAGCATTTTAAGATTCTAGATAGCGTCTACTAAAATACGCGCTTGATCTTGACATTGTGATAGCTCGACATTAATAAAATATATATTGGTATTACGAGACATGCACATATTTATTTATTCATAAAATCTATCTACGCCTATTTAAAACAGTAAAAGATTATTTCTAACAAATCACTAGTCGCTAATCAGTAAAATTAAAAATGATTATTAACTACACTTTAATGGTTTGTTTACTTCCAACTGTCAAATCTTATGTAAGTGCGTAATTATATGCAATAATACATAAGTGTTTATTTATACAATACAATATTTAAACACAAAAACTGAAACCAATAATACTTTACTACATTATTTAATCTACAAAACAACATTGAAAATCAAGCTTACAGTATAATAATAGACAGAGAAACATTTTCTGTCTCCCGACGCACTCAAATGACAGCACAAAAATATAAATGTTTGGATCATAGATATTTTTTTCGAACTACTATTATCGCGTGATATTTTTACGCACCACAGCCCATTTATTTCGTTGTACCTACATTTATGAACATTATACAATGACATTAGACGATACGTCAAATATAGTAAAATTAATAAAGCACTAGAAAATTCTGTGTGCAAATAATGCATAACAAGCAAAGACGAAATTGTTTAAAGCTTATGAAAATATACGAGAATTACATTTAAATTTATTCAATAAATTGAAAATGTTGATTATTTACATATTGACGTAATTGAGTTTTTTGTTGACTCATAATGTGGGTATCTGCAAGGTACAAGTAAAGTCAAACAATATATTTAAAAATATGTGTTGTTTTAATAAAAATATATTATAATATTGGAAATAAAACATATAAAACCAAACATAACTCAATCAATAAAATATATTTAAAATTAAACTGTCCGTTACAGTTTAATTAACATGTGCGAAAAACAAAGCAATCTCGGACAGTATATACAAGCAATATGTTTTGTGTAAAAAATTTCTTATAATATTATCCAAAATACGAGCAAACATAAATGAATATACAATTTATTTATATGGTGCAATTAAAATCATGCATATTAAATATATTACAATTATTTTCAATCAAGATTCTCTCCAACTTGAAAAATCTAACATGTGTAGAAAAGGATCACGGCAATCATGGGGTTCATTTCTGTAAAAAAAAACAATAACAATAAAAATAAATAAAATGCTCCATCAAACGTCTCTCCGATGTAGATTTTCTGTAATTTTCCTGCAAACAACAAGTTACATGACGAAGATGTATCAAGTTGGACACAGTCGCAATTAACTTCAAATACTTCTCACTGCTTGCCTATCAGCTCACAGAGTACTTTGCTTTCAGATTATCTGAGCTTAGATATCTCCCATTCGTGGAATAATTGTAAAAAAAAGGCTCTGCGGAATCAAAATCATTCTTTTCCATTTCAGATTTTACTTATTACCACAAAAAATCATAAGTAAGCATGACATCTTCGTCTTACATCTAAAAAAAGACTACCAAAACAAAGAATAATGCAAATTGCATTTACACTCCAAAAAAGTCTATTGATAGCAAAAAAAACAAAAACATTATTGGATATATCGAGGTATTTTATTGCTACTTAAAAATTACTTGGTTCTTGGGTGTTATGCTACATTTTATCTTTACTAGGGCCATCTTCAAGGACTGAGTATATGGTATGTATCATGGGATATGTATAGGCTGAAATTTCGGAATATCAAATAAGAAATGCGGCATAACATCTGAGAACCGAGTACTTAAAGTAATGATCATGATTTTGACACTGATTCTCAGCTGGTCTATTTATTTTGAAATCATAGTAAAATTACTTACCCAGGTAAATCACGTTTTAAAAATGCATTGGGAGATTGTGAAAGAACCTCAATATTATCACTATTATCACAGATCAAACGTGCCATTGAAGCTTTTTTGATTTCGGCTAATTGCGCTGGAAAGATAAATAATTATTTTAAAATCATCTCCTAATAATTCTGAGTTTATATAAGGTGCACCATTAAAGCCAATAAAATATGAGATGCAGTAATTCATTATCGATTGGCTTAATAGGTTTTGAGTAATATAGTAAAATGGATTTAGCTTATTTATTTTATGATTAAATAAAAGTGGTCATTTTATAGGCTTGAGTTAAAGTTGGTATAAAATTTGATTTATAAGCAAATGTCTGATGATTGTTTGATTTGACTTACACGGTGTAAAGTACCCAGGATTGATATCTGGATTATGTTCATAGAAGTAGCGATCTCCGCGGCGCAATCTTGAGAACTGATCAGATATTATCTCTCTGAATGATAAGCCAACCAAAGCATCTTTAACCAGTTTCTCTAACAATCCTCCAAGCCAAAGATCAATGTCATCCACTGATGCGTAAGTTTTACTGAGCTTTTCCGCTACCTGTAAAATGATTTACTTGTGTTAAAAATGAATGCAGAATACTAATTGATACTTTGTAAATAATACATTTACCTCCGGTTCAAAATCATTGAAGTCTCTAAGTTTTGGCTGGCCTGTTAGTTCTCTATAATCATTATAACTTCTTAAGCCATGATCACGACCTCTCTGAATATTTAATGAAGCCAAATCAATGCCAAATGGGTGTCCAGTGTGAAACATGTAACGTGTTAGCTGCAAAAGGTAAATTAATAAGTTAGTATCCATAGTAAATATAACATATAATTTGACTAGTTTTAGCATAATTTACATTGCTATTAAAAGTTAAATATTTGTCTCTGCAATATTTTGGCCAGTTAGATTATGAATGTCCAAAAAAAAAACTAAACTGGATATTACAATTACTTGTAATACAATATTGTTTTTAGGTTATTAATTCATTTACCTGATCACTGAGAGAAGGGTCTGTTTCTTGCATAGGTTGCTTAGTCAAACTATTTAAGATTCTGTCATAATATTCTCGTATTCTCATTCTAGTTGGCTGTAGCATCACTTCAGCGGCTGCAATTACTTCATCTGGCTCCTCATTTTTCTCTAGCCTTAAACAAAATGAAAATAATGAAATAATTTGAACTTGTGGTTAACGAAAAAAAACATTTGATCATAAATCATAAAATCATTTGAAGAAGTCATGACGATTTCTTTAGTTTTATTATTCTGTTATCAATGATCTAACTTATGAAATTATTTTTTTAAATTGTTAATATATTTCAATAAATTACCTCAACTTTCCATCGACATTTGAGTGTCCAAATCGAAATGCTGCAACACTAAATTCATTTGTTAAACTGGGATTGACGCTCTTGTCATAGTCTGATGAATAATCACTTTGCTGGTATGGCCATAAACTGAATTCCGACATGGCACTATAACCTGAAATAAATATTACTAATTATAATATTTGATTTCTTGACTCTTAATCAATGTTAAAAAAATCTTAAATCGTACCTATCACTAAAGGTAGCCATTCGCTGTATATAATATGTTGATACTCAGCTATTACAATCCTCCGAGCTTCAAGGAATAGAGTTTGTTCTGACCAGTGCGGGTTTAGTGATGCCAATATTCCAGCTACTCTGTTATGTTCTCGATTAAAAATTGTGTGCACAGCTACGAGAGAAATCATCTGATTTACATGGCCATCTCCTAAAACATACAAATGATTTATTACGACGGTACTAATTAAAGAAGACCAAAATGAATCAATATTGAGAATACATAAATTATTAAAAATATTAATATATTGCTACTACACCTCTGCTTGGAGACCATCACAAGAAATGAAAAATAAGATAAAAAAAGAAAGTTTGATTTGGGTTGCAATGCTGCAATTAATGAGTGGCAATGCCTCATCTATAATAAGTTGTATGGATCAAGGACAGAGTTGTTCATTTATGAGCTAACAGATATGATTTTTTAACACCATCTGGCAAGCAGTTAATTATATGCATACATATAGCACATATATACAAGGCATAAGTCTCTAGCACACTAAAGGATTTGTTGTTGCTCAATTGGTCATGTTCAGTTTCAGTTTATATTTATTAGTTTTACCAGATTTAAAGCATGCTGATCCATGCTCCATAGTTATACAATCATTTTTATCATCACTGAGGGGTAGTAAGTCTCTTCCAAAGTCATTAAACATCTTCATCCTCCCGCCGGACCATTCTCTTAAAGGACTTATTGTTTCAGCATTTGATCCATACACCTGAGACAAGTCCAGATAGTGTGTGACTCCGTTCATCTGGGAACATCAAAGACATGAAATTTTATTGAGAATCATCCGTGATTTAACTAAAAAATATTTGATTTCAACTATAACTCTACCTGGGAGTAATGTTAAGAATGAGGTGCTAAAAATAAATTCGTACTATTCATAAGCTGCCGGAAATAATAATTTGTATCATTTATAATGGGACGACTTTTACGATTCACAATTTTAAAAAATTAGTAGGGTTGTTTCCGTGACTAGATGGTAAAATATTATTTTTACTTGTTTGGCGTATCCCAGAGAGCAATCGTGATTCGGTGCCAGTTGAGTTCTCACAAAATTCATGCAGTTTTGTTTGTAAGTTGCAAAGAAATTATCCTGGGGATCAATTTCAATTGGATAACATGCATGGTGTCTATGCTTTTGTGGAATTGTCGATGATCCATCCTCAGAGCAGCATGATATAGGATTTCCATTTCCTGAGTTAGAAATAAATTATTTATTATCATTCAAGTTAATCCAAAGATTTATAATTGTATTCTCTAGCACATGGCATAATCTGGATTTGTTTATAGTGGCGCTAATTTACAGTGGATTACAGCAAATTTCTTGGTCAGGATATTAGCCCCCACTTAGTCTTTTTGTTTCTTACCAAAGGTTTGGGTCACACTTGATGACATATCGTGAGCTAAGAACTGTCCAAACTGCATTGTGAGTACAGTATTGTAGGAATGTGGTCGATTTTTGTCAGGCACGAGATTAGCAGAAACCGTCCGAGCTGAAGGTAGAGATTTTCCAGTAACCGAAACACGAGGTGACCATATTCCTAAAATATTGAGTCATCATTAAAAATCAGAATAACTTTTTACATTATCAAAGTGAATAAGACATTAATTTGTATTACAAAATATTTTAAGTGTTTTATTTTGTATGGTCATTTTGTTGAATGTGTATTTTAATAAATTGTTATTTTTCACCATTGTGGTAATTGGGAGGCAACAGTCTCTCATTGGCCGTATGTGAAGCTCCCCAGGATGTGTGAAAGATGTTATTACAAGTTCCATCCAAGGAACGGTGATGAGTAAGCGGATGCAAGCAGAGAGGAGGCAGGTGACAAGGAGAATCTGAAAGCATAGTAAAAATATTTATTCTTGATTCCATCAATTTAATTGTCAATAAAAAATATATTTATAAAGACTTACCATGTAATACAACATGTTCAAGGCCAAGTGATATATGATGATTACTGATGCTTTGTCTCTCTTTTAATGCATGTGTGGCAAAAATATTCAACAACCCCACTAGACCTACTGCATGACTATCTTTGAAGTTTGTACTGCGTTGGGACTAAAAAATAAAAAATTTCACTGACATGTTCGTTGGTTTTAGCAGCTACTGATATTAGTTTTTTCTTAGATGATTTAGTCCTCGACTTGGTCCTTGCGCAATCAAAAAATCCTTAAAGTAGCTCAATACTGAAGAAATCAAATCATCCACTCAATGCGCCATTTGTTAATCTCAAAATCAAATGATTGTAATGAAGCAAACCTGGTAGTGTCCAAAAGCGGGTGAACCTCTCGGAAGTATAGATTTGTGCTTCCTATTGTTAAGAATCTCTGTTTCTTTTTTTACTAGTTTTGCCATCTTTAGTTTAGATTGTAAGTGGGCATCATCGAGAAACTTTGGATCTATCTTTATGGATGTTCGTGAAAGTAGTTCTGTTTCATCTAAGTAAACAATATTTTTATTAAATTTTACTGATAAAGTGTATTACATTTATGTTGTCTTGCAAAAAATATGCAAATATGAAAGTAACAGTTTATCTGTAAAAGCACCTATAAAATGCTGTTCTATAGGGAAGACTTTTTTGTATGCAAAATTTCTATTTTTTATATACGAGCAAGCTTAAATTATCTCTTCGTTAAATTTACAGTGAAATAAAGTAAACATTTTAAAAGAAAAAAATGAGATGAATAAAGTAAAATTCTTTTAAACGAGCTTGCATATTATGATTATTATCACCAAAGTTAAGGTAGATATTTTTTTTTCAATAAGTCAATTGTTTTATTTTAATTGTGAATTGTTCGGTGAAATGTGCATTGATAGCATATTAATGTTGGTTTTTACTGGAATGGCTTTGTCCCGTAGTGCAACAGATTCCTATGCGACCACTTTGCAAATGGCACTCTGCCGAATGACTTCTGACATGAGCGGGACATTGTACTGGTGGAACACAGAAGGCACCGTTAGGGCACGAGGGGCAATCCACCTTGCAGTCCAACTGTAAATCTAAAATAAAGTTACATTTTTAAATAAGCAAGCAATGAAATAATTTATAACTAAGTGGGACGGAAGGTTCGGTGGAAAAATAAACATAAATTCAAGGTGTATCATAGATCGAATACATATGGATAGTAATACCAGAAGTTGCCAGGAACGCTAACGTTATTCGATTTGAAGACACCTTGCGAGCCGGTCAAATACTGCTAGCATGCCTGATGTGGATTTAAGTTTAAAGATTTATACAAAAGATAACATGCAGGATACGTCACATTATTTTTTGCATGATAATACAATGACAAAGTGAGGGACTGAATACAGTCAATTCTGTAATCTAAGACATTCCGTGCGATTACGTGTCATGAAATAGTGGCAGAGAAGTGAATGAAACTCTGGCAGAGTACTTGATCAGTAGTTATAAAATACGGCATGGATTAAACATCGAGTCTTCAGGATATCTGTATTTAATATTATCTGGGTGATGAAGCTCACAATACATGTAGTGTGATGATGACATGAAAGTAAAATGTGAGCTTTTGAAATCAAAGCTCACCTAACATGATAGTAAGATGATGTCAAGGCAGTAAAATATGAGCTTTTGAAATCAAAGCTCTCAATACATGTAGTAAGATGATGTCAAGGGAGTAAAATGTGAGATTTTGAAATCAAAGCTCATCTTAGATAATATGAGGCGAAGTGAGGGCGCCGAATATGAGGTTTTGAAATCAAAGCTCACCTAGCATCTGTTAAAGTCTACTGGACGCTGAAAACCTTGTTTAAAAATATAAAAGAAACTCACACTGAGAATTCGTTTCATTACCATATTGTGCATGAACAACATGAGTTAAAAAAATATTTTATTCAGGTATTTACAAAAAATGATAGGAATTACATTCATCACCTACATGCATTTGTCATATCCAAATAGTAGATACGTTTTGTTACATCCAAACAGAAGGTATGTTTTTCTAAATATAATATCACTTTTTATTAATGCAATGGATTATTGATTAAAAGTGCCTCCAATAAATGGATAAATAGTGATTAGAAGGAATATAAGCGGTGGTAGTATTTTTTTAGATAATACTCTGGATCTTTCAACAATTCAGTGAAAAAAAAAAAAGTTTTTTAAATGTATGCTTACCTGGATTTGACTCATAATGACTTTGATCAAAATCTGTGGACACAAAGCCTTGGTTGCGCTTTTCTAAAAAATGGGATTTCACTTTTGAAACCCTATTTTGAGTGATTGCAAATGTTTGACACAAAACCAAACAGATTATTAAAATTTTATCTAAATATAACGTCATTTTTGTATTAATCTGTAAATAAATATACATTTAATTATCAATCTGCTCATCAAGGCGATGCACTAAAAATACTAGTAAAAGTGACCCATACCTCTTTAAATGTACAAAAATGAGTTTAAAACATATTTGCAAGCTTATACTTCAAAGCTAACTTCTAAAACTACAACGTCCTAACAAATAGTTTTAGCAGGTGACAATACTATTTATACGTAACTTAGAAGCAGTGGTGTTTCCAGTATAGTAAAAACATATTTATATCTGATTTATCACACGCATAAATCGGGCACATCTAAAAAATCTAAACTACTAAATAAATTATATACCAACAGTGTATTACTAAAAAAAAATAAACATATAATATTATAAATCACTGTATTAGGCACAAAGATCACAAAAAATGTTTTAACTAAAAAAACTATTTTTTATTTTAATAATAATAATAAAAAAAGGCGTTTTGTAAATGGTTTCAATAAAATGCAAAAAACAGCAATTTGCGACGTGATTAATAGCTGAATAAATTTCTTAGCAAGTAAATTTACCTTTGATACTTGCATAATCCTATTGTGAACGGCTAAAGCTTAAATGCACTGCGGTCTAGATCAAAGTCTGGTTTAGTTGATTAATTTTATTTTGCCTAAAAAAAAATATAACGCAAAATATAACGCTATTGTTCGGTAATCGGTTGTGTTGACACGCGTCTAGGCAGCTTAGTTAAATATTGATTTACAATATATATTTTTTCAGTGTTTAATTAAGAATCTTGGCATCACGTGTCATCAATAAATTTCCATCCCAGTTCAAAGCCATACCAAAGCGAGCTGCAATCAAAACAATACGAATTAATTAAAGTTGTCTTGAATAGCAGACTGACTTATTTAATATTGATATTCTGCCAACACGAGCTGCAGTGTCGTAGAGATAAAATTAAAAGGCGATAAAGCTTAAAAGGGTTTTTACATTAAATAAATAACGTAAATAGAGAAATCCACGTGCGCTACCACGTAAGCCACATCACGTAAGCCTCACAACCTGCGCGCAAGATCAGAAGATTTTCACATAGCTTATTCTAAGAACTATCGTAAATTATCTTAAAAAATAATAAATCTTAAAATTACTTTTTTTAAATTAATATTTCTATTCATGTGAGCTTTTGGGTCAGTTGATTGTCATCTGAAGAATTTTATTCCTATGTAAGATCTGAGCTCCAAATTAATTTCAAGTCAAAGAGAAATATAATTTGAATAACTAATTATGTATATAAGTAAAACAAATTTTAACTGCTGGTATATATTGTAGGTTGACCGCGTAATTATTCCTAGTCAATTGCGTGTCTGATATGTCCCACATAAACTGATTAATTAGCAAGAAGACATAATTATTTTCTCTCATTAAAATTACTTGATATTGGCTATGAATTAAATGCCTAAAATAAAAAAAAATAAAAAAAACAGTTCGCCAGTAGTGATCAAAAGATTGACCACCCCTGGTAGCTTAGTTATTTATAATTTTTACGCGCGCAAATATCTGATCATGAAACGATGACAAGTACAGTTTTTTATGCATATTTTTTAAAAATAATTATGGTTATAATAAAAAAAAATTCTGGTCTATCAAATAATAATTTTTGAAATTGTTTTTTTTTTTTTTTGGAGGACGGTTCTCAATAAAGAAGTGCCACCCATTGATGACTTAAATATTTGTTTATAAATAGCAAATTAATATGAATTAAAATAAATAGTAATATTTCACTGTGCGCCTTTTGGATGATCTAGAAATTCCGAACTGTCTGTAGGAAAATCATGACAATAATCCAAGGACGTTGGCAGTGCACCTCGGCGCTGAGCTTCATTCCGAGTCTCCAATGGAAATCGGGCAAGGTGGAAAAGCAGGAAACAATAGGCACACTAGATGAAAGCAACTGTCGCCATTTTATAAAGTTAAAGTTCATCATCATCGGATGCAAAAACACGCCATGATTTCTTCTGTTCGCAGAGCGTCGTATTGTTGCGTTTGATCTTTTATCCGTCGGGAATCCGACCGACTATGAGTGATTTTTATAACACGTTTGTTTACTGCTAGTATAATATTTATTTTGTGATTTAAAAATTGATATTATGTGCTTGATTTGATTGAGTTTTTTGTGGTGTTAATTGAGAATAAGTTTAGCGATGTTTTTAAATACGCGGTAGACAGCATTATGGCGTTACGTCAACAGTGTTATAAAATTGATTGTTATAAAGGTTACTCCAGCAAAATGTGACTGAAACGCTAATTTAAAGCGAATTATTAATTGTTTATTGTGAAAGTGTAAAGATTTAGTGTGTGCGCTGAATTTGTTTAGTGTTTTTATACTGAAAAGTTATCAATACCTACGTGTTAACTTGCTGTACTGTTACCCCAGAAAAAGTCAAAATGAGTAAGTCATTTAACAAAAATAAAATAATATCACAATAAAGCGTGCAAAATTATTTAAAATTTTCTAAAAAAAACATTAAAAAATATTTTATATATCACTTCAAAGATATCTAATAATATGAAAGTAAAAGTTAAGTATATATATAATAATATCTAATATCATTAATAAAAATGATAATTTCTTTGTAATTCTAAAAAGTAGACCTGTAAACCAATTTCTAAAAGTATGTAAAAGATAATCAATTTCTTAATTAAAAATTATGTATTTATTTAGTAATAATATACAATTACATGCCACGCCAATAAATCTGGACATTTACACTAACTAAACATAAAAAAAATATTTTGGATATAAAAAATAATTGTTTTGAAACACAATTTTTTTTTTGCAAACTGAAAGCTTCTGGCAGTCAAAATAGTCCCAAAACAGAAACTAAAGCGTTAAATTATTCAATAACATTAATTAGATTACAAGTTGTTATTTCTGCTGTGGTTTACTGCATTTTCAGAGATATAAAATAAGAAGCGTGATCATTGAAGTGTATTTTTGTTTGCTGGCAGACCCTGAGAACTTCGAGAGGGCAGATTTCGAAACAGCAATTCAACACGCAGGCAAGTGCATTAAATTTAACCATCAATGTATTTGTCACGTTCCTCGACTGCTGAGGGTCGTTATCTCTTTCTGTTACTTGTACACGACTGCCATTCTGTGCCCTGAGCGTATGTAAAGAGCTTGAAATGATTTTGGAGGAATGTGCTATGAAAGTACTGCTTGCTGCAGAGTCAATATCAGTTCTAAATGGATTGTACAATAATGCTATTGGGTACCAGCTTTACTTAAAATATATAAAACTGCGGTGTAGAAGGAATCGTGGACTTACTACAGGCTTGTTCACCAAGGTCCTCTGAAGAAAGGCACCGGACGAAGAAGTTAAAACTCCGACACTAAACCGATTCCTTAAATCGACTCGTGCCATATATGCATTTTTGATTTTAATATTTCAATGGAGTATCGCATTTTATAAAGAAAGTACTTTTTACACATCCCTGGTAATGTAAATCAAAATCACCGCGAGCCACATGTTGGGCACCGCTTTTATAATTATAAAAAAAATCGCCCAGGAAATTGGTCACAAGTGAATTAAATAGATACATTTACTTGCGACCAATGCGAAGCATTTTCTTTTCAACTCTGTAAAAAATATTAATTAAAAACACAAATCCTACTGTAAATCGGTTACAAGTGGATAAAAGAAATATATTTTGAATCTCTAAGTATCAAGCAACCCTTAATCTTAATATTATATCAAGTAAACCCTTTGTCGTCCCATGTGGAATAAGGGTGATTATTTTTAATTCCATCCAAATAACAAACTATATTAATTAAAAACGTTTTTATGAAAAACCCGTGAATTTCGTTTGATCAGTCTTCTAAAAAATAAGCAAATAAATATTTTCAGTTGAATTTTTTCACGCGTCTAGTTTCGCCAACTTCCTAGGTTGGCATTTTCAAGTAGAGTTAGTTTTCGTGAATTATATACAAACGAGCAAATGATGAAGCGTTTGAGAGGCAACGAGGAATTTAAGTTCTTAATGGGTTTAATGTCCCTGACTAATCGGAGACTCTTCACAGTGCTATTAATTGACCAGTATGTAGTAGCGTTTTGTCTACTTAATACAGTTTCACCTGTCTGAACCTATCTTCTTCTTCAGGTGTCTCTCAGAAGAAGTTGGCGACCTTCTCACTGCTAGCTAGTGTTCATGGTTTTCTTAGGGAGAATAGTGTAGTCTGTAGTAGAAAATGTCTGCGTATTGCTGCTGCCCAGTAACATTATTATATAATGCTTTCCTTAAAAAGCTCTGGCGTTAAGATCTGATACTCCTTCTGTAGGTATTTCTGAATAAGGCACTTCTGAATGTATAAAATATATTTTTCATCAAGTGCCTCTCTTCAGAGGAGGCTGGCGGCCATTTCACTGACCATATACTCATGCTGAGCCAGCCTTCATGGTTTTCTAAGGGGAGAATAGTGTAGTGGGTTTCCGGGTCCTATAAAATATAGATTATTAGAAATATGTATATTGTGGGTATATTTATTGTGTTTTTAGGATATGGTCGGTACCAGGCGCGGCTGCTGTGCGTGTGTGGGGTCATCTACGCCACCTGCGCCATGTCCACCACGACCCTAAGCTTCGTGCTCCCCTCGGCGGAGTGCGACTTCAAGCTGACCTCCAGCGACAAGGGAAAGCTGAATGCCACTCCACTCGTAGGTGGGTTCCTCCGTAGCCCCAAAGCGACCTGCCTACAGTAGATTGGGTTTATTTAAAACCGACAATCAAACCGTTATTATCCAAGGACACTATTGGGTTATCACTGTTTGGTTGCCGGTTGTGTTGTGCAAGAGCTGATAGGTTTCACAGGGATTGAGGTCTATTTGACTGCATGCAAGTGGGGTGGGATGTTTAGAATTTCAGCTGAGTTTTTCTGGCCATGGGTGTCTCATGTGCACGGCTAATGAAGGTTGTGAAGAAGTGGTCTCTGCTTGAGCAGGCATGGTGGCCGGGTCGTACATCTGGGGCTCCCTGGCGGACACGCGGGGGCGCCGGGCGGCCATCCTGTGCGCGCTGCTGCTGGACGCGGCGGCCGCGCTGCTGTCCTCTCTGGCCCAGTCCTTCCCGCTCTTCCTGGCCTGCAGGTATCTTCATCCGAAACGCAACCCCCCATCGCCTGAGTGCGAGCCATCCGTCATTCGGCATTTCTAATTTGATCTAGTCATACTTGCCATTTACACTCCCCGATGATCGTTTTTGTAACGCGCGTCATAAAATCGTTCAACGGTTTCATCAATTGTGGGTGATGCGCTATTGCCTTCAGGTCGTCTAGGCATAGCCCTTCCTGTCGGTATAGGCTCTTTTCGCCGTTGATGTTATGTTGCTTATTGATTATGGATGTTGATCAAAAGGTAATGTTTGCGTATTCGTTTATTAAGATGATGGACAAACAGAATATTACGTGGTTACTGGTCGAGTGTCTGCGTCTTTCTGTGGTAGGTTGCCTTCTCGCTGGGGTTGTAGGGTTGTTGTAAAATTAGAAAGTCTCTACCTGCGGTAGGGGCGGAGCTTAACAAGACAAATAATGTAGCGGTGTATTTGTACTGACCGCTACACTCTCCAGCAGGTCACTCACTCACTCACTCAGGATCCTTGAATAACGTAACTATGGTTCCCTTGCCAATTTAAAGCAAATGCAGAGGAGCTCTAATCAGGCCATAGCCGAACATCTTGTTAGACATAGGTTCCCAAAGTGGTCAATATCGACCCCCAGGGGTCGATTCTGCCCTGCGAGGGGTCGATGACAGCGAAAAATTTAATTGGGGGTCCACGAACTGTAAATGGGGGTCTACAAGAGTGGATCCTATTGGCCATGTTGGCCACGATATGCACGTTGAGTTAACACAACTGAACGACTATTTTCAATTTACAGCGTCACTATTTCAGCGCATTGTTTTAGTGTGAAGCATAGTTAAAATTATACTAAATTAATGTTTCAAAATATGTTTACTTAAATCAATCGGTTTATAAATGTTAAAGATATTCAATGTTTACATACCGACATAAAATATGGCGCACCCTGTATATCAGATGTCAAAAATATGTTTGAAGTTGATGAATTTTATAAAAATTCAATATTAGCAAGGCAGGGGTCTACGAAAAACAGGAAAACTCGACAAGGGGTCGACGGAACAAAATAGATTGGGA
Source organism: Atopsyche davidsoni (assembly GCA_022113835.1). Taxonomy (NCBI): domain Eukaryota; kingdom Metazoa; phylum Arthropoda; class Insecta; order Trichoptera; family Hydrobiosidae; genus Atopsyche; species Atopsyche davidsoni. The sequence continues at coordinate 11,311,723 of JAILWY010000027.1, forward strand.
GCCTATGTGTTAGATTAAACTCATCCTAGTTATAAACAACCATCCAAATGTTACTCCATTATACTTTAAAAAAAAAAAACCCCCCTTAATCACCCATTGGCCAGATTTCTGACTTTCTTTAGCATCTGCTCTGTCGGATCAATTGCTCGTCGCACTTCATTTATATTTATTAATTATATTCAATATGCAGGGAGGCTGTGCGAATGCCTTCAAATGCTAATTGCCTTTAAAATTCAAGAATCACTTAAGTATGATGCCCAAGCAACCGATTATAATTGCATTAGCATGCTAACCTCGTTGACAAAAAGAGAATTTATCGTTTATACTTGTGAGTATTCTTGGGCGCGTCCAATTAGAAATTTATTCGTTCACCAAAAATATTTCGTTGCATGCGGAGCTGGTCGCATAACTAGATTTAAACAAATCATTTTTTTTTCGTTTGACCCTAGAGACAATATAAGTCTCCAGATTCCCTAAAATTATCAACAAAGACGATGTACTAAATTGATACTTAGCAAAAATCTATATGAGGTGCTCAGAGTTTCACTCTTTGAAGATGACGCCAGCACTGGAGTCAAAACGTTGTTAACAGTAAGAAGAGGGTAATACCCAAGAATCAGCCCTAATTAATAATCGGCTCATTGATATTATAGTTTCATCAAAGCCTACTTTTTATTTAGTAGGTACATTTATTTCTTGCACATGTGCAAGTGCTAGACGTCTAAACGCCTAATTTTGTATAATTTAAGTAACTGAAGTTTATTTTATTAAGGTTGTC